>JARKNS010000008.1:137267500-138677500 GCA_029990575.1 Petunia axillaris subsp. axillaris
AGAGGGTCCAGCTACGTTGTCAGTTTCTGGATGTGGACCGAACCCTGGAGGATAACGGGGGTCTTCTACCATTGTAGATTGCCCTTGCCCTGGTGGCTGAGCATTCGCCGTGAAACCAGCAGCACCTGGCGGAGCAGGAGGTGCCTGAACTGCCGACAAGTTACGGACCAGTTGCATCATCATATCTTTCATGGCCGTGAAGTCCTCGGCCATCTTAGCCTGTTGTTCAGCCAAGCGAACCAGCTCAGTGTTCTCAGTTTCTTCGGCCATTGTTGTTGGAGTGTTTTCTTGAAGAGGTGCTTCAACCACTTCTGGAACAGACAGTGGTCCCTTGATTCTGGTGGAGTAGGAATGTGGGGCCAGCACGGCAGTTGCTCAAGCTCTAAACAAATCAAAACACGTTAGTGCAACAAGATAGCATGGAATATGAATTTGCTCGTCGGCCTAAACAATGCCTAAGGTCGTTATGCGTCATCCCAAATTGGTTTAGATTAGATCCCCAAGTGTATTATTTGATCTCTTTTATTTTCTTTCTTTTTTTCTTTCTTTCCTTTTCCTTTCTTTTCTTTTTTTTTTTCAAGTGAGGCTAGAGGGTGAAATGAATTGACACATAAAAATAAGAAAAATATTTTCATTACTTCAAAAGAAAAAGTACATACGGTGCTTCCGGAGCACGACCAAAAGGAACGTACAAATGACTTAAAAAGGTGAAAATAAATTACAACATGCCAAATTCAAAAGCGACATAAAGTACAACAATGCCAGGATGTAAAATAAATGACAAAAAGCAATAATCTGCATCATCTTGGCCTGATGTATCTACTAGGGTGACTAGGGCACAAAGTCAGCTGGATCCTCTGGGTCGAACTCAAATGGCTCCACGGGATCTGCTGGCGGGCCTTCTGCAAAAGTACGACGCAATCCATTCAAATCTGCCGCAACTCTAGTGACGAAGGGAAGCACATGTGGGAGTATGTCCTCTGCAGGAAGCCTCCTATACTCATCGATGGACCGTGCAACATATGTAGCAGAGTCATAAACTTGCCGATAAGCTACACTGATGGTCCGTCCTGCAGCCTGTATATCTCGAAGTCGGTCCTGTGCTAGCCCTCTGAGCTGCTCACCCTGCTCTAATGCCCTGTCAAGTCGAGCTCGAGAATCTATGGCATCCTGGCGATGATACTCTTCCCTTTTCCTGCTTTCCAACAAAGCTGCCCTGTCGGCATCCCGCTCTGTCAATGCCTGTGAGTGCATGACACGGAGTCGTCTGACTGTGTCTAGGTGCTGATGCGCGAAACCCTCACTCTCTGCCTGAGCAGCTCTGGCGGCATCCCGCTCTGTCAATGCCTGTGAGTGCATGACACGGAGTCGTCTGACTGTGTCTAGGTGCTGATGCGCGAAACCCTCACTCTCTGACTGAGCAGCTCTGGCGGCATCCCTCTCTGCAATTAAGCTTTGTATGGTATCACGGTATTCCTTCCTAATCTCGTGCCTAGCAAGCTGAACCTGCATATCCAGCCTGGCCTCAGTGTCAACCATGCCTGCTCTCGTCCTCGCGGGCATCTCTCTGGGTATGGGCTGATGGTAATACCAGAACTTATACTCCCGAACGACCTCCCCCTTAAGTCCATCCTGAACCTGTGTGCTTTCTGCGAGGTGCCTCCTAGTATCCCACAGGCGCAGGATCTCACCTCTAAGAGTAGCTGGGATGAGAGGATAGTCTGAGGCATATGCACTCATGTCCTCAACTATTGGGATCTCCTGCTTTCGACCCAACTGCCTAAGTACACACAGAGGAACATAAGGCTGGGATGCTGTCAAACCCATCAGAACGAGAAAAGGACGATCCACGCATCTGTGTACAACCTCCCTCTTAGGAAACCAGCTACACTGCCACAAAATCTTGTCCGGCGTGAGAGAGTTCAAGAAAGACCTCCAATCTGGCTCACTTCCTGGGAATTTATACCTCTCGATGTGTTCGAGATGGTATTCAAGATAATCGATGTCACAGCACCTAAGAATATCACGAGGTGGGCAAGGGCGTACATGCTCCAAGAACCAGACCTGTAATAGAAGGTTACACCCCTCAAAGAAACTGCTCTCTCCCTTGTTGCATCGAGTCAAAGCATAAAACATACTACCCAGAATCGTCGGGATGATAGTGGCATCTGGTGCTTCACCATACAAAGCTGCCATGGTCCAACTGACCTTAATGGATATCGCTCTATCCGGTAGTGGGAAAACCAACAACCCTAGCAAAGCGAACACACAGACCTTAGGACAGAGGAGTACCCAATCTTCATATTTCAGCTTATCGTGGAACTCAAATCCATACTTCTTAAAACCATTATCGGCCCCAAAACGATCATAAAGGTAATCAAATGAAATCCAGCCTTGACGAACACTAGCGATTGAGAGGTCCGTTCGTAGCTTGATATTATTGAAAAAATCACGCTCATTAACCTTCCTCGGAGCAATCATATTCTTTTTCTCAAAATCCAGCTTAAGAAGCCCAGCTATTTCCTCGAGGGTCGGCGTCATCTCAAACCCCTTAAAACAGAAGGTATTTTGGTTTGGGTTCCAAAACCCAACTAGTGCACTGACCAAGTCTCGCCGCGGGACAATAGTTTTAGTCACAAGGTCAGTCAGAAAACTAATCTTCTCCTGGACTATATCTTTCTGCATTTCACTCATTGTGTCCCACCAAGACTTTAGAGATTTATCCGATTTGGGTGGGCCATCAGTCATCATAATAGAGGGTGGAATGGCATCAGCAGGGTATTTTCTTTTGACTGTCCTAGAAGATGATGCAGCCATTGTTCCTAATGAAAAAAAATGTGTCAAATGTTTGAAAGCCTGAGAACAACTTAAAACAACTGACCGACAGAGCAAAACAGATGCCTAAACTGCTGATTCGAAACTCCAATTTTCAACAAAACTTTTGTCATTGTAATGACGTAAAGTTGACCCTAAGAGAATCGAAAAATTTTGCCATCATAACGGCATCAGGACTGACTCCGGGAAATTACCAACATTGGTATTTAGATGTAATTTATAAAAGAAAAAATTCGACGTTACAACGACGCCACATTGACATCAAAACAAAATTTCATTTCCAGTGATGAGCACTACAGTACTTTTGCAAAAATTCGCCGGCATAACGACGTGAAAAACTGGATCTCAAAAACTCCCAACATCGGTATACGAGCATTTTTTCTAAAAATTCGCCATTATAACGGCGTGAAAACTGACACGAAAATTTTTTGACTTTCTAACTACTAAGTATGTACATATTTTTTTGTAAAATTTTCGTCATTATAACGACACAAACTGACATATACAAAAGACGGCAAACACTGGCGTTTTTACAAAAATTTGCCATTACAGCAGTATGACTCAATTTTATAAAAATAGCAAAACATTTACATTTAAAACATAAAATTCAACCTCTTCCTCACTTTTCCTTTCGTTTTTCTCTTTTTTTTTTTCTTTTTTTTTTCTTTTGAAATTCGTCTCTCCCCAACTTGGTCAGTATAACAACCTTTCCTAATCGCATGCAACACATAGAATGCTTTTTTAGACAAGTCTTTCCCGGGAAGTAGGTCCCGTTCAGACAAAAGGTAGTCAACCTAGACAAGTGCAATACTGGTGTATCGCACCTCATTAAGTCGGATATGATGCAGATAATTGGGCCTAAAGGTTTAACTCTAGGTGACACAACTGACTCAGTGTCTAGACTGGCTGAAAACCCGGTGGACGAACTGGGCGGAAAGCGTATCAGGGCCATCCGGAGAAAGTGTGTCCGGCCTAAAACCCTGTCACGCCTTCCTCCTAAATCATGGGCAATTTAGTAAGAAAGTCCCAGATGCCACAAGCAATCTGGTAAGTGTACGTGTGTGTGTGTTTCAGAGACTCAGAGGGTTGCGGAGGAAGACAGTTTATATATACAGTTCAACAATATCAAAGCAGTAACATTCAACTTTTCAGGTGATAACGGCAATAAAATAACAACCAAATATTTAATAAATTAAAACATGCGACAATTTATCAAAGCCGGAGATTCTAGTTTTCACTAATTCATCCCCAGCGGAGTCGCCAAGCTGTCACGCCCTAAAAAAATTATTGGTTAACTGCGGTGCGCGAGTTTATTTATTTAAGGCTTGTGACTGGTGTTCAAAAGGTACAAAATTATTTTAGAGAAACTCGGAGTCGCCACTTGACATAGTTTAAGGTGTGCCAAGTCACCAGAAGGTACCTTGGAACACCTTTGACTCGTCTAATGGTCTGCGTTTAGAGATTCGGGTAAGGTTCTCAGTTGACTCTCGGGAATGTATTAGGCACCCTCGAGTCCTGTGCCAAGCACAGTTGCTTTATTGTCGCAATTTTAATTTATTAAATATGGTTGTTATATTAATGCCGTTAATTTGAATTTAGACTTTGATTTAGAAAAAATTAAAAGTGTTATTCTTATCCAACCTCACAGAGGATCAGACGAATTTACACTTTAAATCATAATAGATAAGATATATCACGCATTTCCAACCTCACAAAGGACTGGTTTATTTTAAAAGGATTTTAATTAACTTCAAAAATAATTAATTTAGAGCTGGCTTGTTTTATTTTTCGTGTAGTAGCGGACCACAAGTCACACTTATTGTCATGCCTAATCGAGCAAGTAAAAATTGTTTGATATTGAGGTCTCAATTTTATTTTTCTTTCTGCCTAATAAGTAGATCACAAATCATACTTACTAATACCTAATCGAGTTATAATATTAAATTTTCAACACAACCTTCATTATTTGCTTGCTTTCTATTCATTTTTTTTCCTAATATATAGATTATAAATTATACTCATAACGATGCCTAATCATGTGGGGTTTTATCGTCCCTATTGATTTGCCTAATCGCATTAAATATTAAATAGCAAATATTGGTTCGAAAGTTTAACAACAGGGAAGCCAATGTATGGCTATTCATTCAAATAATAGTCATTTTTATTAAATAAAAACTACCTCGTAGGCTGTTTATGCAAAGGAAACTTGTACAAACTGACGCCATTTAAAACATGATAGGCTAAATTATTTAGCGAAAACTAACTGCTTTGAGGTCTGCTTTGCAAAATTAGCACATTTATTTCTTATAAATAGAGGGGCTGTTTATTAAAATCTGTCAAGCTAATTGGCTCTAATGAAATTACTCTGTTGTCAAATTGGTAAATTGGTGAGTTTTTACAGGCTCCTTGTTTGCAACATATATATCACTCCGTTTCTTTCGTATAGTGGCTATTTTCGTCAAAATGAGTAATTGTTTAGTAAAATTAACGTGCATGGCATTTTGGACTCGTATTTCTCAAGTTAACTTTGAAAATCCTAAATTTAATGCCATCTTTTCTTTCTCTATCCAGATGGTCATAAAAGTGCTATTACAAAAAAAACCTTATTTTTCTTCTTTCTTTACATGACCCCTTATTTTATCCATAGAGCAAACCAGTTGTAAAACTAATAACAATAAAGCATCAGGCACTTATAGAATATCTTAAAGGATTTTTGCAAACTAGCTTAAAATACAAAAACGTAAATAAAGACAAGAAGTTTACAATGTTACCTTTTTTTTTTTTGGTAGAATATTCTTATCAAAACAAAGTAATCGTGACTCAGCTTAAAGCGCACACCGAGCAGCAACAACAACGCCAATGGCCAGTAGTAAAGCAAGCCCCCTAAAACCACTCTTAAACTTGACTCCAAAATATAGGAATTTATACCCCAAAAGGCTATCAAGTTAGTATACTTTTGGTTCTAAATTCTTTTTTCTTGAACTCTACTTTCTAGAGTATTTTTGCTCTTATTTCATGTAAATTTCAGCTAGGTAGTTGGTGTTCAAGGAGGGCAATAAATGGCCCTATTTATGGCTGAAATTGAGACCAAAGGGTGGGGTATGGACTTGTACCAAAGTACAAGCCCACACCCCTACACTTGAGTGTTATTTTAGTCCCATTTTTCAGCAAATACAGCAGCTGTACAACTACTATTTCAGCCACTAAAGCAGCCCCAAAAAGCTGAAAATGTACAAGTAGGGTCCTCTAAAAGGACACCCAATACTCATTACATAACTAGAAGGTAACTAGGACCAAATAAGCCAACTAGAACAGCCCCAAAGTAACTAAAATGACCAAACTAAACTTGAAAGTAAACTAAAGCTGATAGCAAACACATTATACCTACACAGCCCCAAACTAATAAATTCATACTACACATAGTAAACCAAAGCAAATTCCAAGTTGGTTTGGCCAAAGTAAACTTGAGTACCAACTGGAAGGCCATCAAATCCTACTTATTAATGACTAAAATTCAACAAAACTAAACAGATTTAGCTACAATCTCAACAAATAAGTACACGACTTGAAACAATTTCATACTAAACTTACTAATCAAAATTTGAACTTGACGCAATCTAGAACGCTTTCAACATAAACGTATCTCATTTCGACAATATACGGTTCAAGTCTTTCCAACAAAAAGATGTACATACGGACTCATACTACATGATCCCATGTTTAGACCCAAACATTTAAATAACAATGACAAAGAAAAGTAAAGAGGCATCAAGCTTGCCTTCTAATCCGCAAAGAGAAGCAATGCATCGCTGCCTTACTGCTGCCTCGTACACACCAATCGCAGCACCTTTAAGACCTCACTATCGTCCTCACAACCTCGCCTCGTACAAAATATCATTGTCGCAGCTACAAACAGCCTCCACCACAGTCCATCGACAAACTGAAAATCAACTTGGCTGCAGCGAGAGCGACGCAGCGATGCCGCTGCCCTTGCTGCCTCCACCACTCATCACAAATCAGCACCTCCACACCAAAACTGAAATAGCCCTTCAGTCGTCAACACAACAATCACAACAAACACCCCTGCCCCCCGTCACTGCCTCCACCAACGACATCACTACAACCTCTATATCGCAACGATCACAAACTCCCCACTGCCCCCCGTTAAAAACTAAAACAGCCCCCTACATATCAAACAAACACAACCCCACACCATCTCCATAGCTCCAAACAAACAAACATCAAACAAAAACAGAAAATGAATAAGAAAGAGAAGAAAAGAAAAGAAGAACAGAAACGGAAAAAGAAACAAAAAGGAAACGGGTAAAAGGGAATGGGGTTTTTTGGGAGATGGGGATGCGAGGGTGAAGGGGAGTAAGGAGAAAAGAAAAGGAACAAAAAAAAAAACTCACCGGAAAAGAAAGAAAATCGCCGGAGCTCCGACTTTCATAGCCCGATCTACGCCAAACGGTTGCGAATTTGAAGAAGATAGTCGCGGAAATGGAATCAGGAGGTCGAGATCTTTAAGATGGTGTATTTTGGTATTTTTCCAGCCACCGGGGGTGGTGGCCGGCGGCGGCCGTGCGGTGGCCGACGGCGGAGCTCCGGTGGAGCAGTGGCGGAGAGAGATTCCCGGCGAGGAGTGAAAATTTCAGCATAGTTTCCCCAAGCCAAGAGGCTTAGGGTGTGTTTGAGGGAAATGGGCATTTTTTAGGCATTATATAGGCAAAATGGGGAAAGAGGATAGCCATTGGATCATGGCTGATCCAATGGTGGAGATCACCACAATGTTTGGACGGGCCAAGGAAATATATGGGCTAGTGGGTCATTGGAATTGGGCTGTTCTTTTTCCACAAATGGCTATTAAAAGTCTACTTTATTTAAGGCATACACAAATTAGCTAGAACAAAACTCACACAAAATTATAATATTATCACAATTAAAACGTAAAATTATAATTAAACACCGAACAAGTAAATTTTAGCATTTCATATTTCTTTTGAGCAAATTTTATGAATTTGGTGCCAAAATTAGGTGATTACACTGAGCTGAACTATACTGATAAATAACTGTAATATGACTGACAACTAGTAACTAGATACTAGAACTGATAGCTGTCAACTGATACTGACACTAAGAACTGGTGGATGATAACTAAGAACTGATAATTGGTACTGAGCTAAAACTGAACTGTTATCTAAACTGGTACCTGTCTGGTGTTATGGGCTATATCCCCCTCAAATCAGGTAACTGAACATCTGAACTAGTACCTGTCTGGTGTTATGGGTTGTATCCCCCCAAATCAGGTAACTGAAAACCCGAACTAGTACCTGTCTGGTGTTATGGGCTGTATCCCCCCAAATCAGGTAAATGAAAACTGGAACTAGCCTCATGTATAATCATGCAGTGCATACTGTGGCTATATACGCGTATATAACAAACTTGGTGGGTGTTATGGGCTATATCCCCCCCAGCCAGTAATATCTAGTCTCTCTGGTTAGAGTGTGTGAATGACACTCGGTCACACTAGGTGTTTCAACTCCCGCCCGAACCAGAGGGGCTGTATCCCCCAGACGGGTAGTATCACACGCGACCGGACTGTGTGTCCAATGTCCAGCCTCTATGGGGGACTCCAAATCACACATAACATGATCACAATATAAGCATAAGCATGTATGAGGCATAACACATGTGGCAACAATATATGGACTCAAAGGAATGATATGAAACTCTGGATGGAACTGTCGACATAACCTGAAACTTAGAATTTGTCTAACTCTTTGATTTTTTATAAAAATTTCGGCAGAGTTTTCTCTGAAACTGGATGATCCGCAAAAATAGAACCAGCACTATACTATACACGGGAATGGATACCCAGATAAACTGATGACATAAACATGTTAAATGGATAACAAGATGAGAGTGGCGTAACAATTCCACGGATGTACAGAATTTCTAGACAGTACCAGCGTCCTGTATTGCATCATAGGTTTGAGGGTGCAGATAAAAGTTATAGACCTAATTGTCTTCATGAAAGTTGTAGATATATGTCTTAGGATTTTAAATATTCTTAAAGCATCTAAATATCAATTTTTTATAAGGAGTTATGATCAATATACTAACAACTGTCCAAAAATCAAAACAATTTTCCAAATTTTGAAACGTTTTGTCTTGCTGATTTGGACGTCTTTCACCTTGGATTTTAGTACCAAATTAAGTATATACTAGGTTTTATTGGTACCATACTAGTTTCTCAGAAGAAATACTAAGTTTAGAACTAAGAAAAGCTTCGAAAGCTAAAAGATACATGCCTTGCCAAAAGAAAGGTTTAGTCTTACATACCTTTGATGTTTCTAGCTTCTAAACTTTGTTTCCTTTGAATTCCACACCTTCTAAAGCTTAAACAAGCTATAACATAGAATTTAGGTACTTTACTTAGCCCTTAAGTAATTCTAAAACTCAAACTACAGACGAAATTGAAGGTAGCATAACGTTACCTTAATTGCGTAGAGCGTTTTGACGCAATCTTTCTTCAATTTCGAGTTAAGATTGATGTTGTTTCTTCAAAATCATAAAAGCTTGCTTAAAACTAAATAACTAACTGTTTCTACCGTGGTGTTTCTGAAAAATGTCGAGAAAGAGAAGTTTTTCTCTTTTATAATGAAAACATTTCATTTCTAGCCCTCTTTTGCGTTTATTTCCCTTTTTCTAGTCTGACTTCTGATACTCATATCTTTTTATCCAGACATTGTATGAACAAACCGTCAAAAGTTTTTGAAACTACACTCCAATACCTTCAATTTGGTATATATATGCCCCTAAAAAGAACTCATATAACACAGAGAATTAATTGCTGAAAAAGCTTCGTTACAAGGCAATTTCTTAGTCGGTTTTTCCGCAACTTAAATCCGAATTTTCCCAAACTTTATATTCAACATTTAAACATCATATATGGTCATTTTATGACTTTAAACTCACTTAAATCATTATTAACATGTCATTAGTGTGATATACATCACTTTTGACATACGGGGTGTAACACTTATCCCTAGAAGTGGTTCTACAAACTCTCTTTTTAGATTTGAAATCATGTGGTTAAATCATCCTGACTTCCCTAGGATAGTTAAAGCTGATTGGCATGGTCAGCACAATTATCATATTGCTTTAGAAAAAATTTCCATAAATGTTAAGGCTTGGAACAAAAATACTTTTGGTAACATTTTTTACAAAAAAAATTTAGTTAACAGTAGAATAGCGGGCCTGCAAAAAATGAATCCTGATCATAAAACCTCCTTTCATTATAACCTCGAAAATGATCTCATCAATGATTACAATAATATTCTCAAGAGTGAGGAAGATTTCTGGAAGCTGAAATCCCGAGTTCAATGGCTTAGTGATGGAGATGCTAACACAAGGTTTTTCCACACCTCCACCCTTGTTAGAAGAAGGCGTAATAAGATCCTTGCCCTTGTAGATTACGCTGGAAACTAGACCTTTGCCCCAAATCAAATTAATAACATTATCCTCTCCCATTTCAAAGATGTCTATTCAATAGACCTCCTCGTTTGTGACCCTCGTGTGTCTGTTGCCACACGTGGCACAATCTCTACTAGCCAAGCAAGCCTTATAGAAGCCCCTCTCACCTGCCTCCAAGTCAGTAAGGAAATAAATTCTTTCAATCCTCTTAAAGCCCCTGGGCCTGACGGCCTCCATCCAATATTCTTCCAGAAATTCTACAAAGACACTAAATTCTCGATCGAAAATACTTGCTTTAAAGCTTTTAATACCTTCAGTATAGACCCTGACATTAATAGTACCCACATTACTCTAATTCCAAAAATTCAATACCTCAAAGCCATTAACCACTATAGACCCATAAGTCTTTGCAACACTGTCTATAAAACCATTTCCAAAATCATTGTCAATAGAATCCATCCTCACCTGAACTCGATTATGGGACCTTATCAATCTAGCTTCCTGCCTGACAGAAGAGCGTCAGACAATGCCATCATTGTCCAAGAAGCTATTCACTCTTTCAATAGAACTACAGGTATAAAAGGCAAAATGATGCTCAAAATTGACCTAGAAAAGGCTTTTGATCAGCTTGAATGGTCTTACATTAGATATTGTCTTCACTTCCTTAAATTCCCTACAAATATCATCAAGTTAATTATGGATTGTGTCTCCACTACGTCCATCTCTGTTATGATCAATGGGAAACCCTCTAACTTCTTTGAGCCCTCAAGAGGTATCAGACAAGGCGACCCTTTAACTCCTTACCTCTTTATTATCTGTATGGAAATCCTATATAGGGACATTGAATTGGCCGTTTCAGATAAAAGCTGGCTCCCCATCAAATTATCTAGATCTGGACCTGATCTCTCTCACCTTCTTTTTGCAGATGATCACATCCTCTTTGGGAAAGCCACGAACTCCAATGCTTCTACTATTACCAGAATCCTCTCTAACTTTGGCAGGCTCTCTGGCAAAAAAATTAACTTTATAAAATCTAAAATCTTCTTTTCTCCTAATACCCATATCACCACCAGAATAATATCTCCATTACTCTTAACATGGAAATTACCAATAGTATTGGTAAATACTTAGGCCTTCTTATTACAAATCCGCACCCTAAAAGCAGGGACTATCAATTCATCTTAGATACTATGAACCACAAACTCCAAGGCTGGAAAACAAATTGCCTCAACATTGCTGGGAGAGCTACTCTGATCAATTTTGTCCTTGCCTCTATTCCCACTTACTCTATGTAGCTTAATCTCCTTCCTTCCAAGACCTTGGATAATATTGACAGAATCCAGAGAAACTTTCTTTGGGGCTCCAGTCCGGAGAAGAGAAAAGTCCACCATGCAAACTGGGATCTTGTCACCACTAGTAAAAATAAAGGAGGCCTTGGTCTCAAAAAAGCCAAGTGCAAGAATGGGGCCCTTATCTCTAGCCTAGCTTGGAGACTTCTTAATAATCGGATCTAAATATAGAAGCAGATACTCGGGTGCCCTTACAATCAAAACCTCAGGACTCCTACATTTGGAAAAGCATCTCAAAAGCATATCTCATCCTCAAGAAAGATACGTCATGGAATATTGGTCCTGGTAGCAAGGTCAATATTTGGAGTGATAAATGGATCTTCCCCAATACTAGTTTGAGAGAGCTCATAAGTGCCCCAATTCCGGAAGACTGCTTAAACTATAAAGTCAGACATATCTTACCCAACAATACTTGGAACTTCCAAGACCTACCCTTTGATCTTCCCCCTACTATCTCTAATCTCATTCACAATACTCATCACAGTGTAGAACCCAATGCATAAGATAAGTGCTTTTGGAACTTAACTTCAGATGGCTCCTTCTCCACCAAATCCGCTTACCATCTGTGGAACGCTCAGCTCAACCACACTGCTCCCAACAACCCTCATTCGAGTTGGGTATGGAACCTTAGCATCCCTAACAAACTCAAATTCTTTTATGGTCTTTCGGCTCCAACAAGCTCCCGACTGGAGCAAACTTGTTCCATCGTAACATCATCCCTTTCGACCACTGTAAGCATTGTCCTCACACTCCTGAAACTACCCAGCACATCTTTCTTGACTGTCCCAAAGCCTCACAAGTTTGGCCTATCCTTCACCTCAATCCAAACCAAGATATTCTATCTTGGGTAAAAGAGAACTGTAAACCATCTAACACCCTTACTCATTCCACAGGCACGCCCCAAAATGTCATTATTCCTTTTGCTCTATGGGGCATATGGATTAATAGAAACAAAAACTTATTTGAAAATAAGAGCAAGATCACTACGAGCAGAGATATTATATCTCATGCCTCAGAGTATTTTCTCCTCAACACTACCAACAAACCCCTCCATATATCCAAAATCATCTACTTCAAATGGAACCCCCCTCCCGATGTTAATATGTTCAAGCTTAATACGGATGGTGCTTATTGTGCTACCAATAAATCAGGAGGTATTGGAGGTGTCATAAGGGATCACCTTGGTTTCTGGAAGGCCGGCTTTACTAAACACATTCCTCACAGCTCAGTGACTTACTCCGAACTCCAGGCCCTATTTCCTGGTCTTAGCCTGGCAAAAGAAAAACACCTCGTCCCTCTCCAGATAGAATGTGACTCCTTAACCATCATCCAGATGTTACAAGGAACTAATGGAAATTATTTCAATTTGCTTCATGATTGCAGGTTATTGCTCGCTGATCTATGCAGGGATGGCATTAGACATATATATCGGGAAGCAAATTTTGTGACTGATATTCTCGCCAAGCATGGCTGTACAGATGCTTCCTTAGCGGATATTATATTTTTTGATTATGCTCCTCCTTTTGTTATGTATGAAATGTTATTAGACACTTCCCTCCTTAGGGAAAGAAGAGTCCCCTTTTGTACGAACTAAGCCTTTGTTTTATGTTAATATTATGGCCGGTTAAGCAAAAAAAAAAAAAAAAAAAAAAAAGAACTGATCACCAAGATTACATTAATTTTTGAATGTGTTGACAGTGTGTTTGGTAAATAGTGCATATAGGCTGTGTTGACAGTTTGTTTGGTAAATAGTGCATATGAGCCTTAAAAGGGAAAGGCCATATGCAACTTTCGAAAGATTGCATTTGTGCTGTTTGACATGCTTAATGATATCAAGAATGTCGAAAGCCAAACACTAGCAACTAACATTGAGATTCTATGAGTTTTGGAAAAGCAAATAGATGGATAAACTTGATAATCCTTGTGTTTGGTCCTAATAAGAATCAGTGGCCATGACATATACTTTATGGCAAAGGAAATAAGCGTATTTTTTAGGAACATTTTGATGTACTGACTTGAGAACAAAATGTTAATTTTTGTGAAGCCGTATTTGCTACTATGAATAGTAGAAAAGATAAATGAAATATTTGAAATGTGGGGGCGTTCGGCTTATGCATGACAAAGGTCAATATCTATATATATTAGTTCGAAGAACTAGATGATATGAGTTGCTAAAATCCCACGGATCCTTCGTGGATATTGATGTGGCAGTCGGTGAATCATAACTTTTTAGTCTTACTGACGACTAGTTGATAAAACTACCGATTTGATGGTTGGTCTCGTGATCTTTTTTCAAAAAAGGTTGTCTTAGTTCATGAAATGGTGTCACTTAAAAGGTGTGATTTCATGAAAAGATGTGTCGGTTGAAAGATAATATTTTGTATAGACATGACTGTTCATGAACGGATGTTTTAATTGGTCTATAAAATGTTAAATCAACTATTGATATTAATTGATAAAATCCATATCAAGTTGGATTTGAGTAGTGAACCAACCAATTATAAATATAAAATCCATATTGAGTTGGATATATATAATGAATGAAGGTTCTATAATTTGGACATCACTTAGGCTTGTATTCCATGTTGGAATAATAAATAATAGCATACAAATGCTAGGAATAGGCTGAAATGGTTGAGAAATATATTAAATATGAAAAGATTGTGTGCAAAAATGATGCAACCATTTCAAGCTATTGATATAGTGATGCTATAATGAAAGCTGGGTTCATAACCATAGACCAGGTTGGTTAAGAAGCTGAATGGCTCCGGAATTTCTTGGAAGATATTTCAATTTGGCCATTGCAATAGTCCAGCGGCAATATCAAGGGCTGGGAGCCTTATATATAATGGTAAAAATTGTCATATACGACGAAGACATAAAACCATTAGACAACTTCTCTCTAGAGGAATTATCACAATTGGCTATCTAAAGTCAAAGGATAATGTATCGGATCCGCTTACAAAAGGCCTGACTAGAGACGATGTTGTGAGATTATCAAGGGAATGTGACTATGGCCGAGGACAAGTCATCATGGCGGTAACTCTATCTAGAAGACTGGAGATCCCAAGATCTAGGTTCAAGGTGCTCAAATAAAGTTATGTACGACCGCTCCTACATTGTCAAACAACTTAACCCATTCTCTTAATAAGACAATGTTCAGTACCAAGGATAAAACGTTAAAGACATTTTTTTATGATTATCTAAGTTTGATACGTGAATTATCAAATAGTGTACATCTACAGAATTACACGTTTAGGAATCACCTATGAGAGTGTGAAGTGGAAGCCGCTTCAAGGAGAATTTTGTAAGACCAATTCGCTACGCACTCATGAATCAGGCGATGTTCATGGCTGAAACGAACACAACAATGAGAACCAAAGACGGGCAAGGGCTAATTGTGTGATATATATTGTCTAGGTATACACCAAAGCTCGACGATTCAAAGATATCAAATCTACCGATTGACCGAGTATATCCGATATATGTTCACTACGGAAAGTTCAAAGGGAAACCTACTTATCCAGATGCAATTAGTTCTTACTTTCAAATCACACAAGTTTCCGCACAGTTTCATCATAGAGCCATTCCCCATTCATGTGGGGGATTGTTGGGATCTTTTGAATAGTTGTGAATTGAAAAAGACACCATAAGCACCTCTTTGTTGAAAAGGTATCACACCTTTTCATTATACTCATTCTTGATCTATAAATAGTGAGACACTTCCTCATTTTATATATACACAACAAAATATTTCTCCTCTCTTCTAGAGTCATGTGATTTGCTACCGAATCTGAGTTCGCTGTTTACTGTGATTTGAATTACCGCTATCACAGTAAGGTTAATTCCGTTCTATCCTGAGGGAAATTAATCCATAACCTTGTGTAACTGTGAGAGGATTAGATTTCACAAGCAGTGTATACTGTTGGCTCGGAATTTTTCTACTTCATCTCTTTCTGATTTTCAATTTATTTTCGAAAGTGCAGATCTAACAGCTTTTAAAGTGAACGGGCCAGCAAGAGTAAAGTAAAAATAGTGCTATTAAATAGCTGTCAAATAAGAATGTGTCACATTCTTTTTAGAACAGACCAAAAAGAAAAGAGTGCTACATAAATTGGGAGAATAGAATATCTTGGGTACGGGACGAGAATCATGAATCTAGTAGTATCAGTGTCAAAGTATACTTTGCATGCACACAATTAGCACGTCACTTGCAGAAACTTCCCAACATGAAAAAGGCTAACAACAAGCATATCGTATATGTTTCGAAGTACTTTCAATAAAGACCAACCCGGAGGTTGAAAAAGGATTTACTTCAATGCCTATTTAAATTACATAAAACTTTTCATCTAATACTGTCACTTGAGAGTTGCTAGCTTGATGCATCAAGCTTTATTTTCTTCTGTCCTAAAAAGTTCATGATTAAAGTTTATATTTGCTCTTTACCAAGCCTTGTATAGAGGACTTACTACCCTCCTAAAAATATTGTGACGAACGAGTTATATAAGACATGATTGAAATGAAATTAATTAAACTAAGAGTGCTTAGATATATTCCTCAAGATAACAAATCAACAACTTACTATAATCTTAATATTTGACTGTGCAACTATCACATTGTTAATTATATTAAGGGTTTATTTTGATGAAAAAAATAGTTTGTATATATAGAGGTAAATGGTGTGTTTCAGAATTTGAAATTTAGTGAAACAGAAGATGACAAAGGTATTTGATTGCGTTGACATTTTGTTTGGTCAGTAGTTTAGTAGAGTAGATGAACTTTAATTAATTTAACTCTTGCACAAATTGCCGACCAAATTTCTGTAGAACAAATTTTTAAGGTGGATAATTATAACGGAAAAGGGTCATATCTACCCCTATACTATCAAATATTAGTTATAATTCACTTATATTATTTCTTGGTATCTACCCTTACCGTTAATAAAACTCATATATCTACCCCTCCAGCTAATAGAGATCCCAACCCAGTTTTGCCCCCGCCACGTGGCATTAATCTAAAGCCTCACTTTTTTTTATAGCCTTAATTAGTAACCAAAACATTTAACTCAAATTAGAACCCCACCCCAAAAACCAATCTCGGGTACAATTAGCTAGATACAACCCTCTTCTTCATGTAAAGCACACAATGTTTAACAATTAATTTTGCCATGTGTCTAACAATTAACAAAAAAATATAACATTTTTAGATTTTTTAAGAATTTTCATGGGCGAGTTTGGGGAACCAAAGGACGGTGTTTTTTTTTTTTTTTTTTTTTTTTGTGGGTCTTCTCCGGACGATATTGTCAAGCCAAAATATGTAGAATTGGATTATATACTTGGATATGAATTTTTATTTTTATTTTTGAAAAAAAAAAATCATGAAGATTTGCCTATATATATTTTATTAATTTTCTCTAACCCCAAATAAAAAATAGTATAGCTTTTAGTCAATTATATGGGAAAATCAAATACTAAAAATAAAAAAATTGGTGAATATTTGTTGCCTAGAATTAAAGCTGTTTGTCTCTTTAATAGATATTAGATGTCATTTTAGGGAACCAATCAAACTGAATCTCACGTATCATGGCTGCTATCTTTTTATTTTTTATTTTTATGAAATTCAAAGTTAATGAAATAGATATCACATACAAATATGAGTAATAGTTGTATACATGATACTAATAAATTAATATAAAAATACTTAGATAACTAAACTAAGAAAATGCATAATACGGAATAGATACATACTACATATCATGTCTATACTATGTGCAACATAAAATAATGAGTCATAAATAATAGATGAATACATGATAAATAATAAGAGCTTATATGCAAAAATATTAGTGAATAAATAAATGTTCAATACACACTAAATACACACACACACGCAATATATATATATAAAGTTTCAAATAATTGATTTGATGAAATTTTCACAAATAATTACTAGTAGCCACAGATGAAAGCACCGGAATTTCACAATTAAAACAAAATAAAGGAGAGAGAGAATAGAGAAAGATGTGCTACATTAATTAAGGTCTTACTGAATTAACGAATGAGTATGATCTATTTTGATAAACTAGCTGCATCATTATATAATTCCTAAAATCTAAAATTAAATAACTGAATAATTTATAAAAATTAAACATATACAAGAAATAGAGTGATTGGCTAGAAAAAGAGAGAAAAATAAAAGTATATTTAAATAAAATCTAAAACTAATGTAAGTATTTATATGGGGTAAAAGTTCTTTTTTTTTATGGGTTTGAATATGGTCCCAGGTTGGGTGATGCTATTAGTGGCTTTAGATGGATGCCATGTGGCGGGAGCAAAGCTGGGGTGGGGTCTCCGTTAGATAGAGGGGCAGATATATAAATTTTGTTAACGATAAGAGTAGATACCAAGAAATAGTATATCGGAGGTGAGTTATAACTAATATTTGATGTAGAGAGGTAGATATGAATCATTTATGTAGTTATAATCTAGGTTAGATGCCGCCACCAAATCCCCCCAACTATAGTTAGCACCTACAACTACCACAGTCAATTATTGCCACTACCGACCACTATATTTTTCAATTGTATATTCAGATTCAGATGCCTTGTCTAATGCACATTTCTTATTTTTAGTATTTATTTAGATTCAGGTTAATTTTAATAATTACAAATGAGGCATAAAACATGCTTACTCAAGTATTTCTCTTCCAAATAAGGTGCCAACTTCACATAAGGACAATGAACTTCAGTCACGGAAACAATGAAATTATGTACAAATCTATTTGCAGCATCAAGTAACTAAATTTATCCATTATAGTAGTACAATCATTTAACTTTATCCACAATACTTTAATTCTTGATGAAAAGGTTTGGTAAAGCCTAAAGTACAGTAACCACTTCATATCATAGAAAACATTACCTTCTCTATGATATATTGTGACCACCTAGAGGAGGGTGGATTCATACGGGTAAGTCATGCTGGATTAGAAAGCTTGTAGACTGAAAAGCTTATAAAAATAAGGTACATATTGTGATGACCCGCCACATCATCATGCCACGTAGGCACAATTTGGCACACAACTTTTTCATGTAGAAGCTTACATGTAAAGGAGCCTAGCACTTAATGGAATATTCTAGAGAAATATTGAAGAGCTTGCCCTAGGAAGACTCTAGATCCTTATGGATTTATGTGGAAAGAATATCTTGGAATACCTTGGAATATTCTAGCTAGGAATATTATTCTAGAGAGGGACTTCTTTGTAAATATGGAGGGACTTATAGAACAATTATTATTTACACACTACTCCCTAGGAGAGTACTATAAATAGGGAGGCAATTTATTTGTAAACCATCAAGCAATCCAACAATAATCTTCTAAATAATAAAAAAACTTCCTTTGAAAATCTCTCTTGTTATTTTCCATTCTCTTAGTGATCCTTAGTAGTTTTGGCTACTTGGCATAACAAGGTCGGAGCAAATTGTCAAGTGCCGCATGATTCGCTTAGTTCAATACTAAAGTCGTGGCAAGGTGGTATCAGAGTGAAGGTTGTGACTAATGGAATGGCCAACGTGGAGGAAACCAACAACTAACTCAACATTGCCAATGTTCCAACCAACATTGTTCAGGAGTCCGGCACCAAGAAAGGGTGGAGTAAAAGGAGAAATGCCAACAAGAGCAAAGAAGGGCCGTCTAGTGTTGTTCCAAAGGGTTTACATCCTCTGACCCACCAACCACCAAGGCAAGTGAGGAGCAAGACGAGGACCTCATGCCCGGAAAGGAGTGGATCTTGAAGGTCGAAGCGGGGATAGAAGCCATGGACATCATTGACCAATGCTTGGGCTAGAAGGCGCTTTCGACACTCAGGCACGCTTTTGATAAGATCGAAGATGTCCAGAAAGAGTTGGATGGACGCTATCAAGCTGAGTTTGAGCTAAAACAGACCATCACTAACTTGGACTGCAGGCTTATGGAGGCGCTGAGCACCATTGACGCCATGAAGACGAAGATAGAGGCACTCGAGAAGCAGGACGATGCTGGTGTGATTGAGGCAGACAACATTGTAGTTGTGAAGAGGGAGTCTAAGATCGAGGCTCCCAAGCCTCCATTGTTCAAGGGGGTTTGTGACACGCAAGAGGTGAAGAAATTTCTTTGGCACTTGGAGAACTACTTTAAGCATGGCAAAGTGAGGGACGAAGAGGCTAAGATCAACACTGCAGTGTTGTATCTCTCGAAAACTGCCATGCTTTGGTAGAGAAGGAAGACGGCTGACATCGAGAAAGGCTTGTGCACCATTAGTATGTGAGAGCAGTTCAAGGTGGAGTTCAAACGACAATTCTTCCCCAACAATGTCGTGTACGAGGCAAGGCGCAAATTTAGGGAGTTGAAGCAGATGGGTAGTATTCGGGACTACGTGAAAGAGTACACCATCCTCATGCTTCAAATTCCCAACCTTATTAGTGATGACTTGTTATTCCACTTCATGGACGGGTTGCAAAATTGGGCTAAGCAGAAGTTGCAATGCCGACAAGTCACCAATATAAACCAAGCCATAGTTGAGGCTGAGTCTTTGATGGATTTCAGGCATGACTGGCATGACAAAGGCAAGGTTAAGGAGTCAAAGGGTGGCGCTGCCAAAGGTGGGGGATACCGTGGCAGAGGCAAAGAGACGCAACAACAACACCCTAAGACTCGAGATGCCAAAAAATCTGAAGGCAAGAAGAGTGGTCGTCAGGGTTATGCCGAGAAAAAGGCGCAGGCTGAGAAGAAAGGATGATACATATGTGGAGGGCCGCACGACTTTAGAAATTGTCCTGACCTAAAGAGTTTCAGTGCTATAGTGCGGAAGCGAAAGGAGCATGAACAAGGAGAGAGGACGGCACAACACAATTGGGTATGATCGAACTATGTGGAGCTATCACGAGGCAAGCTAATAAGGCCAACGAATATAGCACTCAGTACGTGGATCTCACTATCAACAACAAGCCCGCTCGTGCTATGGGCGATACTGGAGCAACGAACAACTTCATGACCGAGGCCACAACAAAGAGAGTAGGGTTGAGGCTTGCTCCAAGCAACACCTGCCTCAAGACAGTCAATGCCGAGCTGACAAAGGTATGTGGTATAACCAATGATGTTAGTTTACAGTTCGGTAGTTGGCAAGGTATGACAACCTTCACCGTTGCACCTATGGATATTTTTTACATGATACTTGGGCAAGAGTTCTTCCAACAATGTCATGCTATGATCGATCCCTACCTCCAACGTCTCTTGGTCATGGAGCGAGAAGGATCTTGCATGGTGCCTACAGTGACAATGCCTCAGGGAAAAGATCAAGCACATCTTTCGGCTATGCAGCTTGTCAAGGGGCTTAAGAGAGGGGAACCAACATTCATAGCAACCCTTGCAAGCTTAGAAGATGACGATGGTAAGCAAGAGACATTTCCACCCTGCATAGAGGTGTTTCTCGATGAGAACAAGGATGTTATGCCCGAGGAGCTACCTAAACACTTACCCCCGAGACCCGAGGTGGATCATAAGATTGAGTTAGAGCCAGGAGCCAAGCCACTTGCATTTGCCCCATACAGATGGCACCACCTGAGTTGGAGGAGCTTAGGAAACAACTGAAGGAGCTACTAGATGCTAGCCACATCCGCTCATCAAAGGCACCCTTTGGCGCACCGATATTCTTTCAGAAGAAGAAAGATGGATCATTGCGCCTATGCATAGACTATTGGGCACTCAACAAGGTTATGGTGAAGAATAAGTACCCGATTCCGCTTATTGCTGACTTGTTCGACAGACTTGGACAAGCCAAGTAATTTACCAAGGTGGATCTTTGCAAGGGCTACTACCAAGTTCGTTTCACAAAAGGGGATGAGCCGAAGACAACATGCATGACGAGATACGGAGCCTTTGAGTGGTTGGTGATGCCCTTCGGCTTAACTAACGCACCTGCTACATTTTGCACTCTCATGAACAAAATATTTCATCCCTACCTTGATCAGTTCGTGGTGGTCTACTTGGATGACATAGTCATCTATAGCAACACCTTGGAGGAGCAAGTGTTGCACTTAAGGAAGATTTTCCAAGTCTTGCGGGAGAATGAGTTCTACATCAAGCAGGAGAAGTGCAAGTTTGCCCAGTCGAAGGTGCAATTCTTGGGGCATGTCATTATTAACGGTGAGTTACGCATGGATGAGGCTAAGGTACGAGCTATCCAGGAATGGGAGGAACCAACTAAGGTAACCGAGTAGATCTTTTCTTGGCCTTGTCAACTACTATCATCGGTTCATTAGTGGCTATTCAGCAAAGACCGCACCACTGACTGAATTGCTGAAGAAGAATAAGTCGTGGGATTGGACGAAGCATTGTCAATAGGCGTTTGAAGGCCTTAAGGCAACGGTAACGGAGGAACTAGTCTTAGCATTGCCAGACTTTGCCAAGATATTCGAGGTACATACAGATGCTTCAGTTTTTGCCATTGGGGGTGTATTGATGCAAGATAGGCATCCTATAGCCTTCGAGAGCTGCAAGTTGAATGATCGGAGCGGCGTTACACAGTGCAAGAGAAGGAGATGACCGCTATTGTGCATTGCCTATACACATGGCGACATTATTTGCTTGGGTCAAAGTTCGTGGTCAAGACCGATAACGTGGCCACTAGCTATTTTCAGACGCAGAAGAAGCTCACACAGAAGCAAGCTAGGTGGCAGGATTCCTTGGCCGAGTTTGACTATGTGTTAGAGTATAAGCTAGGCAAAGGCAATGTTGTGGCCGATGCCTTGAGTCGGAAAGCCAAACTTGCTTCTATCACTTCAGGAAATTGTGAAATTCGCGAGGCTATCGAGGAGGGTATGCAGCAAGACCCAGCAGCCAAGCAGCTCATGGAGTTGCCACCCAAGGCAAGACGAGACGTTTTTGGGTGGAAAATGGGCTATTGCTTACCACGGGACGGAGGGTATACGTGCCTAAGTTTGGAGGCATTAGGCGGCACATCATAAAGGAGAGCCATGATACTATATGGGCCAGTCATCCAGGCCAACGACGTACTAGGGCCTTGGTTGAGTCGGTCTATTACTGTCCACGCATGTAGGATGACATAGAGTATTATGTGCAGACTTGTCTTGTGTGCCAACAGGACAAGGTTGAGCAGCATAAGCCGAGAGGACTTTTGAAACCACTACCCGTTACAGAGCGTCCATGGGAGAGTGTGACTATATATGGACTTTATCACATGTTTGCCTAAGTCCAACGGTGATAGCACTTTCATGGTGGTTGTGGATAGATTTTCGAAGTATGCCACTTTTATGCCCGCCTCAGCCAGTTGCACCGCCAAAGAAGCCGCCAAGTTATTCTTCAAGAACATGGTAAAGTATTGGGGCTTACCAAGATACATTATTAGCGACTGAGACCCTCGCTTCAGCTGACATTTCTGGAGGGAGCTATTTGAAATGCTTGGTACGGAGTTGAACTTTTCTACAAGCTTCCATCCGCAGACAGATGGACAAACAGAACGGGTCAACGCCTTACTGGAGTGCTACCTGAGGCATTATGTGAGCGCACATAAGAAGGATTGGGCAAGACTCTTCGACATAGCCCAATTCTCTTACAACTTGCAGTGGAGCGAGTCTACGGGGTGGACACCATTTGAGCTAGCTACTGGCCAATAATCACAAACTCTACAGTCACTACCTGCAGCATTCAAAGGCAAGAGTTTAGGGGCTTCTCATATGGCCAAGGGCTGGGAAGAGAAGCTTGACACTGCCAAGTCCTACTCTGACAAAGTAGCTAAGAGAATGAAGAAGTTTGCAGATCGTAAACAGCGTCCCACAGACTATAAATTTGGAGACATGGTCATGGTGAAGTTTAACCCGAGGCAATTCAAGTCACTACGGGGCATGCATCAAAATTTGATACGCAAGTACGAGGGCCCATTCAAAATCATTGCCAAGGTGGGCAAGATTTCTTATAAGCTTGAGTTACCACCATATTTTAAGATCTAACTAGTCTTCCATGCCAGCATGCTTAAGCCATACCACGAAGACAAAGATGATCCGAGCATGAGCCAGTCGAGTCGTGCTCCTATCACTATCACTGCCTCGCATGATCGAGAGATTGAAGCCATTATTGACTACCAAGAGATACAGAAGCAGGGACAAAAGGCCACTGCCATATTTCTGGTGCATTGGAAAGGACAAGCACCACAGGAGGCCACAGGGGAGAGGTATGAAGACTTGTGGCAATTTAAAGGCAAGATCCAAGAGTTTCTGCAGAAGCATTGCGCCGCGGTCGTCGCAACATTAGGTGGGGGAGAGTGTGATGACCCGCCACATCATCATGCCATGTAGGCTCCATCTGGTGCATATCTTTGCCATGTGGAAGCTTACATGTAAAGAAGCCTAGCACTTAATGGAATATTCTAGAGAAATGGTGAAGAGCTTGCCCTAGGAAGACTCTAGATCCTTATAGATTTATGTGGAAAGAATATCTTGGAATACCTTGGAATATTCTAGCTAGGAATATTATTCTAGAGAGGGACTTCTTTGTAAATATGGAAGGACTTATAGAACAATTATTATTTACACACTAGTCCCTAGGAGAGTAGTATAAATAGGGAGGCAATTCATTTGTAAACCATCAAGCAATCCAACAATAATCTTCCAAATAATAAAAAACTTCCTTTGGAAAGCTCTCTTGTTCTTTTCCATTCTCTTAGCGATCCTTAGTAGTTTCGACTGACTTGGCATAGCAAGGTCGTGAGCAAATTGTCAAGGTACGATTCGCTTAGTTCAAGACTAAGGCCGTGACAATATGGTACTTTAGACAAATCTCATATTGGAACGAGAGAGAATAGTGAAGAGATTTATAAGGCATAACATAAGTTCACATTATACATGCGCTTTTGGGGTTCGATGTGGCGTAACTCGAAATACAAATTAGGGCCTAGGCCTAGAGCTTACAGTATGTGAGATGAATTGTGTTGTTCAGTTATGGGATTAGAGTCAGTACTCTCTCAGTATGATGGTGGAGAAAACTTCAGCGAGGACGATGAGTCCTTAAGAAAGAGGGGGTGTATACGACGCCCCTAATGGAGGAAGTAATAATGAGGACAGGTAAAGAGGACTGCCAGGCTTCTAGGTGGGCAAACTTCTAATGATAAGGTGCACATGACGCGTTATGCGAATTCCACTTTGAAATGGGATAGGAAATTGAAGAGATTTGTAGGCAAGCTCGAACTCACATGGTACGCATGTTTTTGCGGTTTGATGTGGCGTAGCCTGATAGAATAATTAGTACAAAACTAAGGCACATTTGATAATTTAAAGCTTTTCATTGTTCACAGAAAGGAAAGTTATCTGATAAATTCATTTAATATGTTTACAAGAGGAGAATCATGAATTGAATAGTATCAAAGTCATGATATGTTTTGCATGCACACACTTAACATGCCACTTGTACAAACTTCCAATCATGAAAAAGGTTTATAACCAGCAGATCATTAATGTTTTTACCAAGTACTTTTATAATAAAGACCAACTTGGAGGTTGAAAAACGATTGAGTTCAATGACCGTTTAAATTACATAAATTTTTTATCTAATACTATCACTCGAGAGTTCCTAGCTTAGATGCATCAAAGGTTGCTAGCTAGATACTGTCACGCGGGCTTTATTTTCTTTTGTCTACATAAAAAACCATCCAAGGTTGAAGTTTGTATTTTGCTCTTTAGTAAGTCTTGTATAGAAACTTCCCCTCCTGAAAAATTGTGAGAAAAAGAATTAGAAATTAAGACATGATTGATGTGACAATATATTAAAACAAAAAATACTTATATATCCTGAAGATAACCAATTTACTTACCTCTAGTTGTTATCGACACTGTCAAATCTTTAAAGTGAGAGCTCCATCAAAGATGTACTTTTTTAGTTCAGTGAAAGTTCGACAATAACTAGTCTTACTCTGATGGTGATAGAACTGTACAAAATAAATGAACCATTTCACTAAGTTGTGGAAAATCCAAATATTGTAGTTGTACTTAGATTTTCTCCAAAAGAACCTTTTTAGAAGAACTTCAGAGAACTCTTTTTCTTTTTCTTTTTAATACATATTTACATATAAAAAGTGAGGTACTTAGTCAAAAAGGAAAAGTACCTTTGAGGTGTAATATAAAATGTTCCATAAATTATTTTTTTGATGGGAAATAAAAGCTAAATAAATTACACTCCCTCCATTTCAGAATAATTGATCATTTTTCATCTTTTTTTCTTCTAAAATAAGTGTCAATTTAGAATATCAATGCAAACCTATTTTTTTCAATATTGTCCTTGTTATTAAAGAGGTAAAAAGTGTTTGATTTATTTTCATTACATAATCAATGAAATAAATAACGTCAATTAGGTAAAATATATATAATAGTTAATATTTTTCATAACTGGTGTGAAAATGAAATCTTGGACATTTCATAGTGGGCGGAAGGAGTAGCTTCTTCCTAAAGATATCATTATCAATAATATTTATTTTCTAAACCACCCCTTATTGATTCAAAAGGCAAATCAACCATTTAAATACTTTCACAATCTCTTTCTTCACCATGAATATCTCTATACCCTATTTTCCCCACTCTTTGTTTTACCTTATTCTTCAAAAATTTCAAACAAAAGATCACCATCATTTGGAAAAGTAACATTAAGAAAAATGCTTTTAAAAATGATTTGAATTTCGAAGGTTTAGCCTAACCAGCTTCATTCATTATCAAGCTACTTTAGAAAAATATTACTGCGTGCATAAGAAAGTTAAAAACACACAAAAATATAATAACACATCATGGAAAAATGTAAATTTCGAATATGCTAATAAATGTATATACAAAGTAATTACATACCGTATCTAATTTACCAGATGGACGTCTTCGCTCCTCAAACCACCAACCATTTAGTCTTTTTCGATATTTATAATTGAGTGCTTTCTCAGCCGCCGAACCCAATATTTGTTCCTAATTCAAGATCAAAGCACCAAAACATCAAGCTTACAATGATTTTAATTTACTATAATATAACAATTAATTGTTTACACCATCAGATTACTTAAAAAGTTATGGTAGATAATTCTATTTTATAAGTAATAATAAACCTAGAAAATATTTGTAATTAACTCATTATAACATAGTAATAAATTTATCAATATTAAAAATTGTTATATTATCAATGCATATAATTACTTGCATATATATGCATACTAACCTGATTATACATCCTCTTTAAAGTAAATTCAGAAGTGCCTTTAATTGCCACAATTCTCAATGACGGGTAGCCACTATCCACGACCTCACAAGATTTAAGGCGTCGTCCCCTTTTTAGAACCCAATCTGGGACAAAATGATGTTCCTAGACATATAACATTTTTTCACTAATATTTAATATAATATGGAAAAATATATTCCACTGAAATCGAATTGAACTTAAAAGTATTTGCATTATTCTTGAAGATGTATATGATAAGTACATGGAGATAAATGAAGTTGATAAACCTTTTTCTACTCCATTACATGTTAACATAATTTAATGTGCAAGATTTCTTTTACAAGAAGATAATAAAAAGGTTCGCGATAAAACAAAAAGAAATAGTTAGAGAGAGAGAGAGAGATATTTTTCCGCACTAGATATTTTTTGCCGACAATTCATGTCTGAATTTACTGCTGCATTGCAATCATAAATTTTCTTTCTAAAAGTTAAAATTAGAATTTGGTTTCACTGCATGCCCTAATGGATACTTATTAAATATCCTTATACAAAGCTACATTCATTTTTTTTGTTGTGCGTCTTTGTGTGTGTATGGGGGGTTGGGGTTGGGGGAAAGAAGAAGAGGGAGGAGGATAGACCCTCAAGATAAAAGGGCAATTTTCATTTAAAAAAGTTTTCCTTTTTTAAGAGCACTTGAACGTAATAGTTTAGATATACAAATTTTTAGAATCTAGTGAAAATCAAAGAGAAAAGAAAGTTAAAAATCATCTTGCAGGAGTGCCCAAATGTTACCTCAGAGCTTGGAACAATCCTTCGTGGCCTTTTCAGGATAGTACCTCGTTTCTGTCAATGAGTAGTAAACGTTTAACCAATATATATAAGACGAGTTCGAGGTTTTCTCCGAAGTACATCGTTAATGAATTTTATTTTGGACTATCAAGTCATTTAAGAAATAATTACAAATAATAAATCATTGCCTAAATAGGAGCAGTAGATAACAAGTACATAAAATTGAACTTTTTTATCAGATCAAGCGACTCATTGGAAGTGCCTTTAATTGCCCCAATTCTAATTTCTAAATGAGAAGCCCTAGCCAGCACCTTTGTAGAGAAAAGGAGTCGTCCCCTTTCTTAATCCAATAAGGTAATTCAGTAAGTTGTACTAAATTGGCTCCAATAATTTTTAACCAATAGATAAATATAATTTCGAAAAAATATATTCCACGTATATCTTGCTTAAATTGACTTAAAAGGTATTAGCATTATAAATTAAGATGCATATGACAAGTATATAGAGATGAGTAAACCTTTTTTACTTTATAATAGATTAATTAACATAATCTTTAAGGTGCTTCCTCTTCTTTAAAAAAGAAAATAATATAAAAGTTAGCGGCAAAAAACAGACAGATTTCTCTTTTGGCACTAGCATATTCATGTCGTAATTTCCTGGTAGTTTGTAATAATACATTTTTTCTAAAACGTAAATCAGAATTTGATTTCACTAAATGCCCTAATGGATACTCATTAAATATCCTTATACAAACTACATTTCATTTTTTGTGTGTATGTGTGTTTGGGGGGGGGGGGGGGGAGGGGGGGGACTGCAACGGAAGTCTCGAGATAGAAATTGAAATTTTCATTTATAACTTGTTTTCTTTCTAAGTAAACATAAGTTTTCACATCTATGAACTTAAAATCTTGTAATGTCAAAGAGAATCGAGGTGTATACGTGACCTCCATAACACGATCAGATATCACAATAAATAGGAAAAGTATAACAAATATATATAAACGAATTCCAGGTTTTTTTTCTGAAAGTATATCGATAGTGAAATTTATTGTAGAATATTAGGTCAAATAATTACAAATAACAGTAGTTGAAAAATTGAATTTATACTAAAAAAGTGAAAAAAAATATAATTGATTATAAGTTCAACTTTATTGATGTCGTAAAACAATAATACTTAGTATATTGTAATTAGTATATATAAATTAAATCCTTTTGAGAAGAAAAGACAAAATGAAATCACATTAAAACATTGCTCCAGATAACCTAAAATCTTTCACTCAATCCATTCTCATGTGTTTGTCACATTTTGTTTTTTTTTTTGTATAAAAAAAAATGTGTTTGTAACTTTTCAATTATTAGCAGTAAGCTGAATGATTTTAATAGTTATATCAAAATGACATTAAATAAATCTTAAAAAGTGCTAGCATAAAACAACACGAACAAGATGTATCAATCTCAAACTAGCTAAATAAGTCAAAATCAGCTATACAAAAGTTTAGCTTGTTCATCTACAGTCTATCCTTTTTTTTTTTTCTGTGACTTAGAAAAGTAAAAGGTGAATTATTTAGGACAGAGGAAATATTGTATTACCTGAATCTTTGGAACAACTACTGAGGGTCGAGCCGTAATCTGTGACATCTACATAAACGTGAAGTAATATTTCAAGAGTAACCCTAACATAAAGACATTGAAAATAAAAGGTAAAGACAGTGTGTGCATGTGTGTGTGTGTGTGTTGGCAAGGGAGCGGGAAATGAAATCTGAAGGAAAAGATCTATTTCAGATTATCTAATATCACTCTATCAGTCCATCTAAACCTTTTCTTTTAATCCATCTAAGCTTGACTATCACTTTTCTGTTATCTAAGGGCTGAGATGGATTATTTAAAACTTGTATCAAATAATAGGAGTAGTAGAAAAGAAGTACAAAAAATTGAACTTCATATCAAATCAAATGACTGGAAAATACATCTAAAATTATTTTTCTTTTTGACTTAAGAAATTAAATGGTGAACTAGCTATAATATTAAAGTGATTGGTTTTATTACAACTGTATGTAAACACCATTTACGAAAAATTCTTTATACATCACTAAGCTAATTTGGGACAAAGGGAGTATTATATTACCTGAATCTTTGGGACACAGATGTTTGGATGAGGTGAAATCTGTGTTGCAACAAGCACAGATGTTTTGGTGATGGTGCTAATTTCATTTCTTGCTAACTGTAACGTCTATATATATATATATATATAAAAGAGAAACAACATTAAGAGGGAGGCAGCAACATAGAAAACCTCAAAAAAAAAAAAAAAAAAAAAAAGGAGATCTAGTCTGTAAATTGTTAGTCACTTTTTATGTGGACAAATTTCGTGAGTCGAATCGTAATCTAGAGAAAATAAAATGAATAAAATCAAACAAACATCAAACAAGCAAGTTATAAAAATCTTACTCGCTGGTTAAAGTGAAAAGATTGAGGAACAGGGACAACGATTTCTTTTCCCATGATCACAATGGTCTTAAATTTCTTAGATTGAACAGCCATTAAAGGGAGACGTTGTTGTTGGAATAATGGCTCTCTTTTATTTTTCTCTTTTATGTATTTCATCTTTCTTTTAGAGGAGAATGGTGTGTTTACAGTTTGAAATAGAGTGTAATAGATATGCATGCAATGATGACAAAGGTGAATTTGATTGCATTGACTGCGTTTTGGTTAGTTGTTGAATGATTTTGATAAACTTGCCTTTTAATTGAACACTTGCATAAATTACTGACCAAATATTACAGATATTTGTAATCTGAGTTAGAAGCACTCTATCTTTTGACTCTTATTATTTGCGGCCGATCTAGAATTACAATTTGATCATTCAACCTATAGTTTTGTCATAATATTCATTATACTTTTAAAATTTGGATCCAAAATGTGAAAGATCAAATTTTCAGTAATATATAATCAATGTCATAGTTTGACATGAATTGCTATTTAAGAAAGAAATAAAGACTTTTGAAACTTACTGTCTAAAATAAGCTTTAGATATTTTTTTTGGTTGTAAATCATTTCACTAGGATTAAAGTATGTAGTTTAAAGTCATAGTATATCCAAATTTAGAATTGTATGAATGGACTAAAAAGGAAATTATGTCATCGTCTTTGGAATCGATGAAGTGTATGTATATACACACAGTATATCTACACTCTGTATCAAAAATATTATTGAACCCAAAAATCCATCCGCCACTGAGTTTTTGAAGGACTAAAATCCCAATATTACTTTTATCATTTTCTATACGTTTTTAATCCTTGAATAGCCGCAAAAAAGAAAATTTCTTTCCGGAAAGACTTCTCTAACTATAGAAATAATTAAATATACTAAACAAGAGTTGCAATAAATAAACTCCAGCACTCATAGGGTACTTGATTATCCCATTAACATGCTAGATTTGATATTTTTTGGGATTAGATATAGCTTACATGAGAGAACTAATATTTGTCCGGCCTTCACATGTAGCGTGTGCTCCATGTTAAATCCTCATTGAATATTGATAATTTTGTATGATCAAGCATGTAGTCAGTTTAGCATTTTTCTCTTCCTATTATTTACACATTTTCGCCCAAAAGAATCACAGTAGGATATATGGAGGCTCGTGTTAATCTTCTTGTTCAAATACATAGTGTTCAAAAGACAAAATCGCCACCCTCATTATTTCATCCTCCATTTGCCGTTACTTTTTGGTCCTTGGTCCATTGGCTTTGACACACCTCTAAAAATATTATAAAAAATGTATGATATATATATCAGTCGCCTCTCTTATATTAGGTCACATAGTTTTATGAAAGTTAGAAACAATAATGAACAAAGAGGTTTATGATATTTCTTCTAAGTTTTAATTTCACTTTCATGATTAGAAAAAAATTAAAAATAAAAAGTATGTGGTTTAAACTTAGGATGACTATCAGCTTCCTCTTCCTGAATTTTCAGAATTTGTTTCACTGCTAAAGGGCCATTTATTTTTATTAAGATCAAGATGTCTCAATTTGAATGCTTATCTGAATATTAAGATTTTGCATTATCATCTAAATACTAAATCCTTCATTCTTCAATATAGAGTCGTACCTGCTCCTGGAGCGAAGACAAAAAACAAACAGAGAGTAAACCGAAAAGACTCTGTAAGTGGGGACTAGCTAGCTACCTCGCAGAAACAGATAAGCTAGCCAAAAAGAAACAAGAAACGGAAGAATAACTACTTAGCAGTAAACATAGAGTGTACACTTATATCACTCAACCAGCACCCCTTGAAGCTAAATATCAAGCAACCAAGCATATACAATACAAACAATTATCACAACCATATGTACACGCTTATCACACTTAATCAACACATCTTGTAGCTGTATATCATGCAAATAAAGCCATATACTGGTCAACATCTAACACAAGCATATAAACACATTTCTTCAGCAAACAAACCCATCCGACTAACTATAAGGTTGCGGCGAACAACCCGATCCAAATACTCATAGTACTGCAGCGTGTAACCCATCCCTTATTAATTATGATACTGTGGTGTAGAGCCCGGCCAGCATAATCATAGTGTTGCGACATGCAGCTGGATCCCTAATAAACTATGACTATTGTGGTGCATAGCTCGACCCCGAAGTCATAGTGTCGCGGCATGCCACCCTACGTCATATCTCTGCAATCAGTTCAAAAACCAAAATGCAAAACATCACAGAGGCATATAATACAATTAGCTTCTTTTCTCAGTATCTCATTCATTAAGGTCCCCAATTACTCCCTTAGAATGAACATATATGTACAGAAACAAGCAATTTCTCGATTTACTTTTATAATTATTTTAGAATCATTTAATTCCTTACTAGCTATACTTTAAAGTTCAAAGTTGTCATCCTCAACTAATTAGAGCATTTCTAACCTGATGCGGGGCAAATTGAGCCAAAGCGTCAACCATCAAGAGCCAAGTATGAGAGCACAAAGGATACAAGCCAAGGGCTCCGGAGGAGGGTTCCAGAGTGATTTGAGGTCTGATGCGGTGCATAATATGTATATTTTGGCATTGATTTCTCACTACTTTTGACTTGGTTTTGTGTGATTTACGTTCCTACGATGATTAAAGTGAGTTAATTTATTAATTTGATGTGTTTGGATGATGTAGGAATGAATTGGAGCAAAAAAGACTCAATTTGGATGAAAAAGGGTGAAGCTACAGTTGAAACACCCGTGCATGCTTTGCAGGGAGTGTTTCACCTGGGAGAGGCAGCTGGCACAGCCATCGGCACGGGGCGCCAACCAGTGTTTCGGCTGGGATGTTTCCCCAGCCGATCTTGGAGAAGCTAGAAACGAATTTTACCTATCCTATTCCATATAAAATCCCTAAAAACACACTTTGGAGGGGAATCTTTGGACTCTTGGAGGCAAGGAACACACAAGGAGGCGTGAGATTAAAGACTTGAAGATTAAGAGTTCTTTCTTCCATTATTTCTTCTCCTTTGTTGTTTATTCATTCATGATTATTCTTGATTTGTTCTTGATGACCATGAGCGGCTATGTGAATTGATTGAACCACTCTAATACTATGTGAATTTATTAATTGATTTTGATGAATGAAACTTGATTATTCTTCCTATCTAAGTATTTACGTTTTGTTTGCTAATTGATTGGAAGGACCCCCAATTGATTGTCCCCTTTATCCTTGTGCGTTTAGGAATAAATTCACGAGTTAGGGTTAAATTCTTAGAAATATTTCAACCGAAAACCAAGGAATTACTTAGGTTGTCAATAGGGTGAGTTGTGACCACCGAGCCCGATTGTGAACCATACTTGTAGTCCTAATCATCTTCATTAATTAATTGAAAGATTAGTTAGTGAAAGTCATTGCTAGTGCACGGAAGTGGTTAGTTGTGAATTTGGAGCAAGTGTTCAATAGGAAGAACCAAGTTGAATTCGTTGAATCATTAGTCAATCACATAGGTAGGAGTCGGTGTAAATCAATTCTAGGCTTTTAATATCCTTGCTTGATTACTTTTTATTATTTTGCTATTTACCTTATTGTTATTTAGTTTCTACTTTAGAACCATCATTAAAATATAAACTCTTGAAGTTGGTTGATTTGATAAATTAGTTAGATTAACGACTGAATTACGAGTGTTCTCTGTGGGATTGGGGCTTTAAATACCGAGTTATATTTGCCGCGACCGCTTAGTCCCTTTTATAGGGCGTAGTTGGGCGTGATTAAGGTCATGGACTTGAGCTCCATCGAGGGAGGACCAACTACGGACCAAGGAGGAACACCTAGAGTCCATTTTGAGTCGTTTCCAAGCCTCCCAGGAAGAGGCGGACCGCCCACAACACTAGGCGGACCGCCTAGTTGAAGACCAACTCTCTGGACTTTGGGGCGCCCACTTTTCGGGCAGACCTCCCACTTTTCTACACTCTGTAGTAGGCAGACCACCTACTCTGCAAGGTGGGGCGCCTACTCTGCAAGGTGGGGCGCCTGTTTTGCCTAGTTTTGGACGGGATTTTGACATGTAATCCTTATTTAGGCCCTACGAGGCTTGTATTATTTTTATATCATTTGAGGGCTTTTTAGACATTACATTAGGAGTATGGAACACCTATAAATACAAGACTTAGTAATTTTATTTCATTAGCTAGTTTTGAAGATAGAATTGAGAAGATAGAATAGGCTTGGCCATTCTTGTTGAAGCTTGGCTTCATGTGTCTCTTACTTGGAATCCATGGTGGATCACCTCTAGTATGACCCCGTTAGTGGTTCAAGTCTCTTTCTCCCTTTGAATCAATCTACTTTGGCTATTTTGATTCGTTCTTTCTTCTATTTCTGTTCTTCCCCGTCCCTTATTTCTTTGATCTCGTGTTTATCTTTTGCTTCCGCTACTTGTTGTTGCTTCCATGTCTCTTTTATTTACTTCGTATCATCTTGGTATCAGAGAAAGGCTCAGGATTTGTTTCTACAAGCCCTCGACCCTTGTGTTTCGTGGCTAAGTTGGTTTCTATCTGAGTTTCTTGTTTGTTATTGTTGAAAAAGAAGAAAACACAAAAAAATTAAAAAATTTGAAAATCCAAAAATTTGACATATCTTGTTGTTGTGATTGAATCTTGTTATGGGTATTATTGGAGATTGATCCTTGTTTAAAACCCGTCGTTTGGGTACCTAAAACACGTGATTTGGTGTTGAGAATCAAAAGCTTGAAAATCAAAAACCCCAAAATTGAAAACCCCTTGAACTTGATTGAAATTTCTTGATTTGGACTTGTTGATGATTGGGTGCTAATGTAAATCATTGAGGATTGATTGTAGTAGTTGAAAACAAAATTGGGTACCTTTGGATTTGAAAAACACCTTGAAAACATCAGAGATTGGGTGCCAAAAGACCAAGAAACGCGACTTTTGACTGTGCTGAAGAACACAATAGGCGGACCACCCCCGTTACTAGGCGGACCGCCCAATTTTGGTGGCTGCTCTCTGAACATTGAGCAGGCAGACTGCCCCTGTGTCTAGGCGGACCGCCCATCCCTGAAGGGTAGCCGGGTTGCTTCGTTTCGTGTCTTTTTGTGTTCCATTTGCTTTCGTACTTCTTGGTTAGTATTTCTAGGGTATTTTTCCTACTTTATTAACACCAATGTTTGGGCTTTTAGGGTGTTGTGTGTCTTGGAGTCCTTACTTAAAGTCGTAGAACTTGCTTGCTTCAAGTGTGCATTTAAAATAGCTTCCGTACATCGAGTCACCTAAAATCTATTCCGAACCATTACTTGGGTACATTAGTTGATTGATCTTGCAATTGTGATTACTAAGAGAACAAGGTCTTGAGTGGAAAAGGTCTTGAGTGGAAAAAGGCTTGAGTGGTGAGAACAATAGAGTGTGGTCACAAAATCCATCGACTTTGAGTGTATACACGAGTGGAAAGAAAATTAAGTGACATCTTTTGAGTGATACGCGTGAGGGAGTGAATTTATGAGGTCCTTTACTCTTGGGTTACAACTATGGCTTCGGATGATGATTGTGGAGGGTACGACTCGTGTGGGGATGATGGAGACTATGGTTCCTATGATTATGATAATGGGTATTGCTATGACGATTCGGGGAACCAAGGCTCATATGATGATGAAGCGGGTCGGTATGTTGATTATGAAGATTATGAAGATTATGAAGCTTGTGGAGATGAATGTGAAGAATCTTATGCTCCTAGTCAAGAATTTGAAGATAGTGACGCTTCAAGGTATGATGATCATACTTACTCTTCTTGTGATGAATTTGTGCATGATGATAGTGATATAGAGAGAATTGATGATGAGGTTGATTATATGGATTGTTCATTTTCATCTTCTCTTGGTGTTACTAATGGTGTGCAAGAGAGTAGTAGAGGCCATTCCATTAGTATGGGAGGCGGTGGTGGTTGTTTCATGGGTAGGGAGAAGCTTGCCTATCCTACTTGTGCTAAACAGATTGATGCTTCTAACTCCCATGTGAAGGGTGGAATGAGAAATGGTGTTGCTCTTACTACTAATGGGATATATTTCTCTAGTAGTAGTGGTAGGAGTGGTGCTATGGGCTATGGAACCAAGGCGAGAGGCACTTATGGGTTCCATAGTGGTACTCCTTCCTCGACTTTCAACAACACTTCTAATGTTGGAAGGGTGACGGGGAAGTGGAGGATATTCTAGTGGTGTTGCCACTAGTGGAGGGATAAGGAAAACCCGAGTTGATGGTGATGCTTTTCTTGGATTTCCAAGCTCTTACTTGGGTGATCCTATACGAGACTTGTGTGAAAGTAGGTTCATTTTTTAGGTGAATGGTAATGGAGGATGTTTGCTCAAGGTTAGTGAAGCCAATGCTAATTATATTAACAACTCTTGGGTTGATAGACTAAAGATACCATGCTATAAATTGAAACATCCTTATGTGAGTCATGGTGTTTGGGTTACTAGTGAGGCTCGGGTACTCAAATTTCATGGGAGTTACAAGGAATATGTTTGGTGTGATGTGTATCCTATGGAGTATTTTGGTGTTTGGTTAGGTAAACCATGGTTGCAAGACAAGAGAGTGCGGTATGATCTCATAAAGGATGTGTATAAGGTGAGCAAGGGGCAAAGGACTTATGGCTTTGAACTTTGTCGGGCAAAGATTTTGATACATCCTAGTACACCTTCTTTATCTATGCAAAGGAGAAAAGAGCAAGAACCTCATTCCATGATTGAAAGAGTGCAATCAAGAAGTCCTGCAAACGCAAGCAATGGTGGGACTAGTGCAAGAAAAGAGTTGACAAGTGTCAACAAGGTGAACCTACAACCACAAGCTCCAAAGCCAAGTGGTTCGCCAACAAAGAAGAATTAGACATCAAGTGATGAGTCTCTTAGTCCTAGATTCCGGGTTGATGCTAAAAGTCCACCTACTCCCGCTATGGGTATCCTTGGGCCTCGTCCCAACTCACCCGAATATGAGAGACAAAAGATGAGAGGAGTAAGGAAGTGACCGGTGACATTCCTCGAGTGGAAAAAGGAGAGGATGTGTTGAGTGATGTGAGTGGGATGTCACCACCTGAATCTACGCCCGACCTTGGAAAGAAAATGAGGGAAAATAAAGAGGGAAAAAGAATCATTGAGAGTGAGGACAACCCTTATTCTAACCTTAACCCTTTATTTTTTTCTTCTACTTGTGTGAGTTCTTGTGTAGGTATTCTTGGAGGCAAGCCAATTGAGCCTCAATCATGTTCCAAGAAGGATGGACAAGGTGAAGAAGATCTTCAAGGTGAAGGAACAATTCATGACACTTCAAGTGCATTGAGTGAGCAAGATGGCCACTTAAAGGTATGTGAAAGTTCTTCCCTTGAACATGTTACTTCCTTGTCATGTGATAGTGTTTGTGAAACCTCTATGCTAGTTGATGAATTGTGTGATTACAATGTGTTTGCAACTAGTGTAGAGTCGGTTGGTCAACTTATGTGTGAATGTGAACCACTAGATGAGAGAGATGATAAGCCACATCATGATGTGAGCTCGATTTTCATTGAACCTATCTTTAGTGAAGATTGTGTAGTTGACCTTTCTTGTGACCCTTGTTATGACACCCCACCTATATTTGATAAAGGGGAAGATGAGTTGAATGAATGCCCTATTATTTCCCTTGATGAATTGCTTGACAATGGTGGACCTATGTGTTGTAGTGAGGATGGTAGAGACCTAGAGGAGTCTCTAGTGGATGAGATGGATCGAATTGTATTCGATGACTCCTCAAGTGTGGATGATGACTCTATTTTTGATGCCTCACCTTTGATGGGTAGTGGACTTTTTTTCACAAACCTTTTGTTTGTAGAGGATTCTCAAAGAGGTGATGGTGAATATGAAACTAGAGAAGAGTTTGGATTTAAACCTCCATGGCTTGGAAAGTTGAACTCTATAGACAATCCATTGTCTTGAACTCCAAGTGAGATGAGTGGTCTTGGTATTGGTTGTATTGGACCATCTTCTAGTAGTCCTAACCTTCATTGTGTGGACTGTAATGATGAAGAACCTACTCTGGAGACCTTCCTTGGGAGTTTGCCTAGTGAGGAAGATTGTCTTAGAGGTGGATTTGGAGGTGAGGAAGTCAGTCTTAGCGTGTGTAAGAGTGCTTCCAAGAAGGGGAGTGGAGTATTTGATGTTAGTTGCCAATTGAACTATTTTGTTTACTCCACCCCATATGTTAATCACACCTTGGGTGTTGAGCATGCCAAAGCCAACGAGTCACATTGTGATAGTAATGCATTGAAGGCTTGGTGTGTTGACCATAAGCTTGGAGATCTTAAGGAACTTAGTTGCTTAATCTTGCATGTTCCATGCCTTATTGATCTCTTTGTTTTTTATTGTAGTGAGTGCTTGTCGTTGTTGAGCCAAGGACTTGTTGTTTCCTTTAGATACATAAGCCTTTTGATTAGTATTGATACTTGGCTCTATCACAAAAATGTGATTTTCACATCACTTGTACTCACTCTTTTTGGACTTGCCTACTCTTGTAGTGGGAAGTTTTGGTGTGTTCTTATTGGACTTAGGGATCATAGGAATTTTGATGGTTTGATCTTGCATATTCTCTACCCCTATTGACCTCTTTGATGAATCATGTGTTGAGTGCATCCATTGAGGAAGCCAAGTACTTGTTGTTTTCTTTGGAAACATGCACTTTATCATTGTTATTGATACTTGGTTATACCATAAGAGTGTGTTTTCCACACTACTTGCACTAACCTACTCTTGTAGTAGGAGATTTTTGTTGTGCTTGTCTTTGATTATAGGTCTTGATGGTTTGATTTCGATGACGAAATCCTTTCAAGAAGGGAAGGATGATGCGGGGCAAATTGAGCCAAAGCGTCAACCATCAAAAGCCAAGATTGAGAGCACAAAGGATACAAGGCAAGGGCTCCGGAGGAGGGTTCGAGAGTGATTTGAGGTCATGGACTTGAGAGCCATCGAGGGAGGACCAACTACGGACCAAGGAGGAACACCTAGAGTCCATTTTGAGCCGTTTCCAAGCCTCCCAGGAAGAGGCGGACCGCCTTGAAGACCAACTCTCTGGACTTTGGGGCGCCCACCTTTCGGGCGGACCACCCACTTTTCTACACTCTGTAGTAGGCGGACCACCTATTGCATGGTGGGGCGCCTACTCTGCAAGGTGGAGCGCCTGTTTTGCCTAGTTTTGGACGGGATTTTGACATGTAATCCCTATTTTGGCCCTACGAAGCTTGTATTATTTTTATATCATTTGAGGGCTTTTTAGACATTACATTAGGAGTGTGGAACACCTATAAATACCATACTTAGTCATTTTATTTCATTAGCTAATTTTGAAGATAGAATTGAGAAGTTAGAATAGGCTTGGCCATTCTTGTTGAAGCTTTGCTTCATGTATCTCTTACTTGGAATCCATGGTGGATCACCTCTAGTGTGACCCCGTTAGTGGTTCAAGTGATCTCCCTTTGAATCAATCTACTTTGGTTATTTTCATTCGTTCTTTCTTCTATTTCTGTTCTTCCCCGTCCCTTATTTCTTTGATCTCGTGTTTATCTTTTGCTTTTGTGTCTCTTTTATTTGCTTCCGCGTCTCTTTTATTTGCTTCCGCATATTTGCCCCGTATCATAACCCTAGCTTGTTGTTACCAGAACTATAAAACTCTTGCCATCATGTAAAAAATTTTATTGAAGCCTAGCATTTCATTTCAATTATGAAACATTCTAGTCTTGGCTCTACGTCGAGCCTAACCCAATATATAGAAAAATTGAGCAATTAGACTACAATCGTACATAAAAAGTTCACGTACTGCAGTATGAAGCTTCCATATACACAATATCACCAAATCAAGACTTAATAACGTAATATGCAACTTATACACAAATCTTCGAAGTAGTAAGTAAGCCTTATCAGCAGCTAAGTCCGAATCGATTACTTAACGAGTTTTTCTCCTTTCAGATGCTTCTTGAAACCACCTCCCTAGAAGCTAAAACAAAGAAACTGAACATATAGTGCTCACAAACAGAATATTTAGCTACTAGCTGGAGATAGAAGAAAATTACAAAATTAACCCTGCGCCGGACTCAGCCAAACTGAAACGATCTTAGCTAGTTATTTTGGGAATTAGGACTCCGATTGGCATACTGCAAGTCTTAAAAGCTCCAAAAGATCCATTGAGACCTGTCTGTAAAATTTGAGTTGATTCAGACCTCGTTTGATAGGTTTTCGAATAAGGTTTCCGTTTCAGTTGTCGGTAAAGCTTAAAAGATGTTTTCAAGCTCGATTTGAGTAAATGAGCTCCAATTTGAAATCTGAAAAGTTGCGTTAGATTTTCTTGTTTATTTTTTACTTATGGAAATGTTAGGAAGTGAATTTCATGGTTGTTCGGATATATTTTACTGAAATTTCTGAAAGTTAAGTATTTGACCTCTTTTCATGGGACCCCTATATACATTGTGTGTTTTGGATCCGATTTGATATTCGGCTTCGTGAGTACGTCAAATAAGTATTTTATAACTTGCTTGCAAAATTTGGGGTCATTCTGTACTTGGTAGGGTCTCTTCTGGATCCAAAATGTCGAATTAGCTGATGTTGGTGTTTTTTTTACTGTAGCATGTCAGAAAGGGGTATAAATGACCCCTGTGTCAGCCATTCTTACTTCCATTCCAATTCCATCCATTTATGGTTGGTTTGAAATGATTCAAGTGTACCAAATTCATCCTATAACAGTTGGTAATGGTTCTAATCCATTCAATTGCATTAATACACAATTCAGTACAACAAATATCATCTTTAGCCACGAAATTATTAGCTACGACAAAATATTCGTCACTAATGATTCACTTTCTGTGACAAAACTATATTTCGTCCCCAAATGAATGAATCACATATTTTAGTGACGCAACACATATTTTGTCACAAAAATTTGGTCTACTAAAGTTTTCCAAAAAAAAAAAAAAAGGATTGGCACTAATTATTTAATAGTATTGGCCACGAAATTCAAGTAATCGGTGACAAATTAGATTCGTCGCTAATATTGTAAACAATTTGTGACAAACAATCTTTGTCTTCAAATTGCTTAAATTTTGGGCACAAAAAAATTTCGTCACTAAAAGTAAATTATTTAATACCAACAAAATAAATTTGTAGTTAAATGGTGAAAAATTTATTTATAAAGTTATATATTTATTTGTGACCTTTGTTTTTGTCACTAATAATTTGAACACAATTAGTGACAATTATTTTTTTTCTCTATCAAATCAATATGGTCAATAGCTACCATAAAACGCTTGTCACTAATTCTTTATTTTTGTGAAAAAATTACATTCATATTTAAATCCACAAGTCAACTTTTATTAATCAACACAGATTCGTTACTATTTTTTGTCATCTATTGAGTAACATCAGCCACAAAATCAGAGACATGTCGATTTTGTCAGTAATGTTATACAAATTAAAATGATTATCTGCAAAAAAAATTCACAAAAATATTCATTGTCAAAATTGTGACAGTTAAAAATTTATTATTAACCGATACTCCAACTTTATTAAAGTCCATCTTTGTGACCTTAGTTATTTTTACTGATAATATTACAATTAGTGACAATCTCGAAACTCCTATAATCAATATTAGTGAGTTTGAACTATGTGTTTTCTTACTTGTAATGTCAAAGAGGCAATGGAACGAAGACGTGCCTCTATCTCATCCAATTTGAGTGAAGCTTATCAATTCTTGAGGGAAAAGATGGAAGATCTATGTCCTCTACCTCAAGAAGTAGCTCGATCAAAGTTAGGCTGTTGGAACAAGCTTTGTGCATGATATTTGGACAAACATTTTTTGGCTAGCATTTCTAGATAATCCATTGGAGCCCAAGGCTTGACGGTCTATCAAATGAGGTAGATTTGGACCATGAGCTCGTCTTCACATGGGCATGCCCCTTATTCGATCCCTATCGTATCAGAGTCATCAAATTTTGACTTGCCTAAAACTTTTATTTTTATTGAATTTAGAGAAAAGTTTGTCCATTAATATTCAGATGATTGATAACACAATAAATTTGAAAATCTTGTTAACACAATAAATTTGAAAATCTTACTCTTCATTACCTATGTGTAATGTTATTATTTATTGCTAGAAGATCTTGGAAATATTAAGTCATCTACTCATGAGATTTGACTTTCATGACTTTTCTAGAGAAATAATTTATTTATATAAATTTGAAAAAACTTATGTGTGATTTCCTATTGAAAAAGAAAAATACTTTGAAAATTTTGGTTCAAAAATATATGATTTGAAATTAAAAAAAAAAAACTTATATTTTGTATTATTGGGGGCAATCATCTTGTAATCAAATGCATATATTTTTGTCATTAGTTAATCATTTTTAACAATAGAAATAATAGACGGCAAGCTTCCCTCCTTTTTATTCTTTCTATTCCCAAAATCCCTCTTTGAGATTTAATTACTGCATAATCTTCATCCATCAACACTCCTTTGTAACCTCAGAAAAAAAAATTCCAAATCCCAACAAAACCCTTTTCTTTGTAAGATTTGCCCATATAATCTCTTTCACCACACTGATAATGTAATAGTCGTTTAAGAAGTTTAGGGCGAGTACTGGTTCCATTCCAAATCTCCAACACACTAATCTTGTTAGGCTTTTGGATTCCGCGTTGAGGGGGAACAGAAGAGAATACATGATGAACAAATGCTTAGACTTCTTCCCATTTTGGTATGTATTTTCAATTTCATGCCTAATTTATTTAATTCATTTTATTTGATGACTAATAACCCATTCCCTTTTTGTATGATCAGATCCTAGCAGACCGGATTCTACTAAAAGAAATAGACACTGATTTCATTTTGTCCAATGGTGTAAAGGTTTTCTTTTTAATAATTTAGCCATTTTGTTGTTCATGGTTCACTATTCAATCGTTTCTATTCATTACTGCTCTGGCAGTGTTGATTAGTTGAATGCTAACTATTGATTTGCATATTTGTATCTTCTCACTGCATAGTCATTTTAGCAAACTCATTGGATAGTCCTTTTAGAAATAGCGGGGCAAAGTTTTTTTATGGTGTCTATGAATGCTAAATTATTATTGGAGTATATCAATTTTTTCTAATCTCATTCATTTTTTTTTTCTTTAAACAGGAAGGTTCTTAAACATGAAATGAAAGCCAAGGAGTCCGAAGAGAAAGGAATAGTTGGAGACGTTTATTGTACTTTGTCATGTGTGTATACAAAGAAAATGTATTACTCCATTAAGAATAAATTGAATACTTTATGTTGTTTGGGCTTTGTGTACTAAAAAGTTCTTATATAATTCTATTTCCTAGAGCCACCTTTTTATTGATTATTATACATTAGTTTTGTGTTTTATTATTACTGCAATGGTAACTAATTATGATCATCTCGTTTCGTCAATAAAAGTGATACATCTAGCGACGAGATGATAGTTTTCAATGACGAAATTCTTAATAATTTTTATTAAAACAAAATTTTCACTAATTAACGTACATTTTAGGACAAATAATCTTTTTGTAGATAAAGGATAGAATTTGGTGACGAAATTATATTTGTTCAACTACGAATTACATATAACTTCAATGACAGTTAATAGTTAGTAACATAGTAATTTTTTCGTCATTAATAACCATTTCAGGGACGAAAACACACTATCAACCTCAAAAGTTTTGTATTTTTCCAGACAAATAAGTTTGTCACTAATACAATGCATTTTGGGACAAAAAGAATTTTCACAGCTAATAAAATATTGTTTTAGCGACAAAACCCTTAAACGTCTTTATATACATTTAGCGACCCATGGTATAGGGACGAATAATTGACAATAGTTTTATTGTCATAAAAAGTTTTTAGTGACAAAATTTTTCGTCACTGATAGCCATTTTTTGTTGTAGTGATTCCTAAACTAGAATTTCTTGAACTTGAATTGAAAAATTGGGTTAGAACCCTAATAATTATGAAATTAGGGAATTTTATGAAATTCAATTCGAATATGAAAAATAATGATATAATTGGACCGTGGGACTACGAGGAGTTCCAAAATATAAATATGAGTTTTTGGCTAAGTTCGACCTAGGGATATTTTGGTTTTCTTTTTCCTGTCTTTTCTGTATAAAGGTTAGATATTCCTTCTTCAGGCACTTATATGTACAAATATATTTTCTTGGCTCGGAAAATTGTTATTCTAAGGGACGTCAGACAGGAAAAGAGGTTGTGTAGTAGCTTTATTGACCCAGGACTTGAGGTAAGTGATAATATCCATTTCTTTGACGACCTTTGGCCTTGTAGATACTATACCACGTGTTTCTTACGTGTGTCGCTACTGATAGGCGTACTTACTACCCTTGCCTTTGGTTTTACACTTTCTATAATATGTAATGCTTGTTGTTGGTATTGCATTGAGCATAGGAGTATTGTACTCCAGGTATGAGCTTGATATATATTTCCTGGCAGTCGAAGAGAATCTCGCGCCAGTGAAGGATTATTATTGCATATACTCCTGATAGTCGATAAGAATCCCATGCCGCAGATAGGCTTCAGGCACATGTGAACCCATTTCATGATAATACATTCATTTCAAATCTTTGAGTGTGTTTTGTGAGCTGTATAGACTTGTTGCATTAGTTATTTGTGATTGACTTAGTGTCATACCTGATTTTGGACTCGACTCGAGGCGAGTCGGGTTTCGGATTTGACTGGGTGAACTCGTTTGAGTTAAGTTTTTGAGTCGCCACCTAATAAATTTCCTAAGCGTATTAGGTCACCTATTAATTTCTAATTCCATTTAAAGAATTAACTCCGGGTCGGTCTACGAGTCAGAGATTCGGGTAACTGTTCGAAATAACCTAGAAAGAAGGGGTTAGACACCTCCTAGGTTCCACTAAATATGGTTCCCGGCCGATTTCGATATTGGATTTAACATATTGCTTATAAAGGACGAAAGTTAAATAAAGTAAATAAAAGGAATATGGGATGCAAAATAAACAAATAGGCAATTCAATACATTTGGATAAGTAATCTAAAATGTAAAATTTTTGTGCAGGGCCTGTTTGGCGCGCGTTAATTCATTTGTGGCCGTCAAAAATAAATTTGTTGAGAAATAGCCACCTCCGGACAAATTCCAGTATAAATACTGGGGCTTTGAACAAAACTTGTTCAAGGCCCCAGTATTTATATTGGGAAGCTTCAGTAAACTAACCCCAGTATAAAATGCTGGGACTTTGAACAAGTTTTGTTCAAGGCCCCAGCATGTTGTTATGGGACTTTGTATAAAGCTTCAGTCCCATAACAAAATGCGGGGCTGTGAACAAAACTTGTTCAAAGCCCTAGCATTTTGTTATGAGACTGAAGCTTTATATATAAAGTCTCATAACCCATAACAAAATGCTGGGGCTGTGAACAAAACTTGTTCAAAGCCCCAGCATTTTATTATGGGACTGAAGCTTTATATATAAAGTCCCTTAACAAAATACTTTGGCTTTGAACAAGTTTTGTTCAAAGCCCCAGTATTTTGTTATGGGACTAGTTTGGGGTGTTTTTCCAACGCTAATGGAGCTTAAGTGTGCACGCGAATTTTTGGTTATTCTTCAATGAATTTGAAAACGGTGGATAGTCCCCAATGAGCGCGTCCAAAAAGGGCTAGTGATCAAAATTTCCCATCTAAAATAATAGTTATATTGCACAAATAGCCATAAATTAAACACTAAATAACCACTAGACATTTGAATAAACAACCCTAGGTTTTATTATCCTATTCGGATCAGAACCCGGCTTTCATAAGGGACGATAGTTTCAGAATCTGCTATCAAATATAGCTCAGGTAATTTCCATCATATCCGAGGGGCTTAATTCCCTTTAACCCCTATACCCTCTTTAAGTATTTAACTAAAGCGAGTCACTAATATTTTAAACGTCCTAAAAGGTTTACTAGCATCCCACTTAATGTCTCGGAGGCTATTGAGACTTGCTAATTTAAATATCTAGAACCCTAAGTTTATTAAGTGCCCCAAACTAGACTATTAGGCGCCAAATGAAATACGGTCATGTTTATCATATAAAACAAATAAGGGATAATTACACTAAAAGACAAGCAAAAGAAGAAAAATTACCAAAAAAGGCCTATATTTTCGAATCTTACCCGAGCTGTCACCCTTTTTCCGAGATAGGGGTCGCCGCAAGTTTATACAAGTTTATACAATTTTATACAAATTTATACACGTGTATAAAATTGTATAAATTTGTATAAGTATGTATGTGCGAGTGAATAAATCTGTATATTAAGGATGTTTATATATGTATATTCATGTATAATTTATTGCTACATATTTATATATGTATATTCATGTATAATTTAATTTTTAGAGGGAGATTTGTGGGTATAAATTTGTCCAAAGCAATGATTTAGACGCAATAAACAACATAAATTCAGTAAAATACAAAAAAGTAATGACACCATATGCAGGGGAAGGTGTTTGCTGGTGGCTTAATGGCTGGGGAAGGTAAAATTTGGTAGCTAGGGTGTTTTTTATGAAGGAGCGCTAAAATTTGTAATTTTAGGGATGGGTGCTATGCATGAAAAAAAAATGTGGCCTCCTATTTGTAATTTTGGGTAGTGGGCTGCCTATTTTTGAAAATTCCCCAATTAACAATGACAATATAAACTTAAAAGAAGAGTGGGCCTCCAAGTTAGTAAATTGTAAAGATTCACATGCTACTGTTAAGCCCAGCATGGATTGTGAAACTAGCCACTTTTACAAAAAAGTATAAACAGTCACATATTCAAAATATGTAATATTTGCATAAATAAACCATTTTTGAAATTTTAGCCACTCAAAAATATGCTTTTACGTTTAAGAATATGCAATTTACAGAAATAGTCTCATTTTCGGATTGTCTTGCGTTTCTAACCTATCTATAAAATAGTTTAGCTTCCAGCATACTAGAGTTGCACAAATAGTCTAAAATACTTTCAAGTTTCAGTTTTAACCTATTAAAATATTGCTGTAGTTTTTCAGAAAATTATTTTGCACAAATAATCTAATTTTCAGCCTTTATTGCGATTCTAGCCCTATTTCTGATTTTCAGCAAAACAATCTCTTAACATTATTTAATTAGGAAGCCTATCACTTTACATAATCTCGCTACACATAATCTGACCAGCATTTTCAAATTTGACCTTGCGTAAACAGTCATGTTTTACAATTAACACACAAAAAAGAAGTGGGATTAGAAATGGCCCCTTTTTAGCCAATTTAAACTACATATACTAGCAGCTTAAGCCTGCACCTGCCTTAATGATTCTAACTGCACCTTCGGGTGCTTATATACAATCAATGACTAGTCCTAATGAATACATATACTTTGAAAAAAGAAACCATCATATGATCATAAGATACAAAATGAGAAGAGATGAAGTGTGTGCCCTGTTTGCGCTATTCTTGAACTGTTTTAGTTCACTTACTCCTCGGCCTTTAACTTTCGCTTATTAAATACTCTTCTATAGTAAACGATTAGTGTCACGACTACTTTTGTCATGCATTTATGATTCCTTAACGGACAGGCATCAAGGCAACAAAATAACAATAGATAGGATGATCTCCAACCAAAGCAGACAAGTGAATAATGGAAGCTTTACAATAATGAAAGAATCAAAGGAGAACTTCCAAGGAAGAGAGAATGATAGGGGAAGATGTGTGTCAGCCAGTGCATTCAGAGCTGTGTAAGCTGTATTAGAGGTGTAAGACAGTGTATTCAGTCTATCAGTGTCTAAGTCCTGAGGTGCAGAAGAGAAGAAGGTAGCCTGAAGCTGTTTTCCCCGTGTCTTTCATTGTGTGTAGATGTGTATTCGACAGAAAAGTAGAGAGAAGTGTATGACAGGTGAAGGGATGTCTTCAGCATTCCCTTTAGAGGAAAAAAATAAGAGTATTTATAGGTGTAGTGTTGGAACTTTTGAAATTTAAAAGTACTAGTGTAAAAAGGAAGGGAAACCAGTAAAAAGATGTAGAAGGAAAGAGAAAAATCAGCAATCAATCACATATAACCAAAAGGGATGCACTTCTATAAATAGAACTAACTACTCTAATTTTAAAAAGGAAGTAACTACTTTACTATTCTGTATCAAGTCATGAACTAGATATGAAATACATTCAGAACATTTGAAATCATGCTGATACTCTTTTGATTCCTAACATAATTCTATTCAAATCAAATTCAAAATTCTCAATACTTCTGACTGTCTATATTCACACCTATGTGTTCAAGCTTCTGAATTGTCTTGTACTTGTCTACAAAATAGGCTAGATGCATACATGAAAGCGCAAACTCAATCCTGGCTATGTCAATACTCAGTATATATGTTTACTTATAATTTCGAAATTCAAATGAAGATAGCAACAGTAAATTCCTCAGTTCACAAATAGTTTTATCTCCTTCTTCGCACTATGTCAATATCAAGACCAAGCAACGGTTACAACAGTAAATAACTAAATTGGCAGACACTTCCCGGACTCGCAATCGTCACTTAACTATCTCGAAATAATCCAAACAATAACTGAATTAAAGGATTCGAACAGTAGGCTGGAATAGGATTTGGACTTAGCATAACAAGATGAAATATGCATGGATTTTGACGGATAAAATCAAAGTATGAATTCGTCATGGCATGTTTTTCAAATAAGATCGGAAAAGGTAAAAGGGAAAGGCATTACCCGTTTTTGAGTTCAAATCGGGTCGGGTACACTTGACCCCCTCAGTTTCTGTTCATTTTCAACAATTCAAGTTTGAATCATTGACTACTTACCTTATTTGTGCTAAACCATCGTGTATCATGCCCGGATTTGACGAGATTCGTACCTAATTTCCTTGTTCCTATTCCGAATTCCATAAGGTAAAAGAGAGAGAGAGAGAGAGAGAGAGAGAGAGAGAGAGAGAGAGAGGAGGATTCACCCCCGTGGAATCAGAGATAGGAAAGAGGAGAGGGTCGCGGCAAGGTTAGCGGCGTTAATGGCGGAGGACTGGTGGAGGCGTGGGCTGAATCTGGACGGTTCTTGAAGAGAAGGGAGAGAGAGAGAGAGTGAGGGATCGGCGGCTGGAGAGGGAAAGGGAAAGGGGGAAATATGTTTATGGTTTTGGAAATGAGAGGGTGTGTTGTTAGTTAAAAAAAGGAAGGTTTATTTTGGACCGTCGGATTGAGGGGATGAAGGGCCAGGATTAGGACACGTGTACATGCATGTATGAATGTGGATAGTTGTATAGATGAGGTGTAAGGATATAATGCGCTTTAAGGGGTAGTACCACACGCTTATGAGAGTTGTACACACGCTTAAAGAAGTTGTACATGTTGCTAAGAGTGTATATAAGTGAGGTGTTAGGCTTATGTGGAGTTTAATTGGCGTATACGTGGACAAAGGGTAATGACGTGAACTGAATATAATAAAAATGAAATTGTAAAATAACAAAATGGCTAATATTTAATTAAAATACTTATAAATATAAATAATTAGTATAAAAATAGGAAATTTTGTAAATAATTATAAGTAAATGTACTTAATTATAAATAAATATAGATGACCACAAATAATACTAATTAGATATAAATAGCCATAAATAATTATTAAATAATATCGTAATGCGTTAAATTATACGAATAGCACACGTATTTCGAAAAATAGCCTAAATGAATGTAATTACGTAATATAGTCACAATTAAATAAATATTATATAAATAGGAGATTAATAATAGTATTACGCACATAAATGCATGTTATCTAATGCAATTTTATTTGAAAAATCACTGTTATCAATTTTAATTAAATATAGCGACATTGCAAAAACGGAGGGACAAAATTGGGTGTCAACACTTAGTTAGTTGATTGGTTGTTATGGTTCTGTTTCCTTGACTAGTGTATCTATCCCTCGAGGTCGCGAGTTATTCCTCACTTATTGAGTCTTTTGATGCGTGAGCATTTTGCTTACTTTAACTCGCGTAAACTTTTGTCTTTGAATCCAAAAGTGACCAATCCATTGGGAATATTAATGAATTCTGCTTAGTTTCAAGTGTTAGCTCCTACAAGAAAAGGAAGAAACCAAAAGAGCGAGAATACCTAAGAAAAGTAGTCAAGTTCAAGAAAGTTGCAGAAACAGTGAAGTGGCGGCCGCCCATGCTAGGGGCGACCGCCCCTTCCTTGGATGTGAAGACATGTTGAGTGTCCATATGGATGACTAAAGAGGCCCCAACCCTTTGCGAGAAAGCTGAAGAACTGGAAAACTTGTGACGATGCGTCTGCCCATGCATGGGGCAGGCGCCCATTACACTTTGCAAGGAAAAGCTAAGAAGAAGAGGCGACCACATGATGCAAGGCTACACTGCCCTCTTCTGAAAAATGAGAAAAGGCGGTAACCCAATTAAGGGCGGCCGCTCTATCATACAAACTCAGAAAATGGCGCTAGCCTATGTCCCCGAGGCTCCAGCCCTTTCACTTGATTCAACACCAGAACTCAGCCCTTTTGGCAAAAGGGCTCCAGCCCAACCTGCGAATGACAATTTTATAATTAATATTAGAAAATATTATGCATAGGTAGAAGTAGGTTTTTGAGAACATCTTACACTTTACTTTACTTGAGAGGCAACATAGAGAAAAAATACCATTACTTCTTGATCAAACCTTCTAGTATTGTGAAGAACAACATCATTGTTTGTAAGAATCATTTCTACATTACTATTTCGATACATATTTCATTACTTTCAAGTCTTGAATCATTACTTAGTATGAGTAGCTAAATCATCCACTAGGGTGTTAACTAAACCCTAGTCCAATAATTGAATGGGTATAGCATAATAAGCTTATAAGCACCTAGGAATACCCCATTTCACTACTTTTGATTCCATTACAACAACTTGAGGTGTACAACTCAAGTTGAGCCCAATAATACTAGGTTTAAACTGAGATGGTAAATATAGGAATGGGAAGTGTAGTGACGGGGTACCGGGGGTAGGTGTGTTGCATTTACCCCGGGTAAATGCGTTGAACACCGAGAGGGGATATCTTACTTGGGACTAGTTACTAGCGCTCAAAGCATCAACTCTTAGCACCGAGAGGGCAAGAGTTGATAGTCTCGACTCATCATCGAGAGGTGTGAGTTGGGTATATACGAGCAAGGTCTATTGGGTGACCTTGGTGTGAAAAGGCTTAGAACTACATCCATTTGGTTAGAGAGCTAGAGGGAGGTTAGTATCCTAGTTCTTCTCTACTTGTCAACTTAGCATTAATTTACCTTTACTTAGCAATAGCTACAATCACACTTAATTTTAGGATTAACTTACTATAACAATTGAACTTGAACAAGTCCAACTATATTGAGTCTCGTGCAAGTCACTGTGTTCGATTCCTACAATTGACTAGGGTAATTGTCACCCTACCCTTAATCGGGACGTATCATAATTTGGCACCGTTGTCGGAGACTTCGGTAGACCATTTAGTTGAATTAGTTTAAGTTTTTGTTGTTAGTTAGCTTAATACGAGCACCTTTCACTTTTGGTTTTGGTTTTCTTTGACTTTGTATGTATTTATCAAAAATTCCGCCAAGGTAAGCAATTCCACCTAATCAAGTGGGAGGTGGGTTTAACCCACAAGGAGATGACCACCACCTCCTCATCCACTGGTCAATGAAAATGTGGAGGATGTTGGTGTTGAAGACAATGTTGAAATACTTGATGGACATCATGGAGATGGAGCACAACCGAATGCTCAAGCTCAAGGAGGTCGAGGAGCTAGAAGAAATGCAAGAAGGGAGCAAGCTAATGATGATGGTTTTTGTGGAGCCATTGTGCCTCTACCCATTAGAGCCACGGCTAACTTCCAAATGCCGTCAGCCGCCATGAATTCACTTGACAATCGAGGATTTTTTGGGAGGGAAGACGAGGAGAATCCTAATAAATACCTCCAAACTTTCCTTGAAATATGCACTCTTGACAAGCATGCGGTGTAACCGATGAGGCTTTTTGCCTTAGGCTCTTCCCATTCTCTCTAAAAGGGAAAGCTAGGGCTTGGTTGGATGGATTGCCAAAAAGGAGTATTCACACTTGGGATGAGTTGGTGAAGGTTTTTCTCGATTAATACTTTCCACTGGGTAAATTTGTGGACTTGATAGATGATATCTATTATTTCCAACAACAAGTGGGTGAGCCCTGCACAAAGCATGTGATAGATTTCTCAAGCTCATTCATTCTTATCCTGATCATGGTTTTTCTGATAGAGTTCTATTAGAGACTTTCTATAGAGGTCTTGATGCCAACAACCAAACAATCATAAAACATGTTGCTTAAGGAGGCTTAATGGAGGGTACTTTTCAACAAGCAACCGACCTCATCAACAAGGTCACAAAGCAATCAAGAGCATGGAAGTCAAGAGTAAGGAGACCATATACATATGATCCCAACAATGATGCAATGACAAAGGCAATTGAATCGCAAGAGAAAGAATGGCTCAACTTGTCACAATGGTTGAGTTTCTTGTAAAGAGCCAATTCAAGCAAATTTAAGAACCCACAAAGCAAGTGAATGTCGTTGATATTCCTCCTAAAGAAATTCATCATGGTGCCAATTATTCATATCTACCCTATCCAATGGGTTATGCTCCACCGGGCTATATTCCTATGGGGTTTGTGCCTCAAGGACAAGAAGGGCAAATACCAACCCAAGGTGGCCAAGAGCAAGATGAGGAGACCAATTATGTTAATACTTATTAAGGCTAAAGACCTCCATATGATCAACAAGGCTATCGAGCTCAAGGCTAATAAAAGCCCTACAATCAATGGGGCAACACTCATAAGTGGAATGGTATCAACCAAGGGAGAGAGCAAAATGACTATCAAAGAGGTTCTAATGAATCTCAACAAAGTTCAAGCAATCAAATGAATTCAAAGTTGGAAAGAATGATGAAGAAGATGTTGAAGCTCCATGAAGATAATTCGGGTGACATAAAGGATATCAAGCAAACCGTGCAATCACATTCGACTTCTATCAAGTCGCTTGAATCTCAATATAGCCAATTATCTCATCAAAGTGAATCAAAGACAACAAGGAGCATTGCCGAGTAATACAGTGGTGAATCCTAAGAGGCATGGTAAGGATCAAGTAATGGCTATCATGACTAGAAGTGGAAAAACTTAGGAGGATACCAAGATGGTAGGTGATGATATAGAAATCGGGCTTGAAGCGGTAGAGGAAGAAGCGGAGACATTGAGTGATGAAGTAGATGATGGGAATGGAATTCAAGTTGAGGTGGAGCCCCAAATATTCCAAGAACAAGAAATTCCTCTTAAAGAGGAAACTCCACTACCAAAATCCACTACTACCCAAAAAGCCACCAAAAAAATCCCACTACCCAAAGCAGCCATTTCTACCAAAACCACTATCCAAAAGCCACTCCACCATTCTTACAAAGAAATAAAAGATTGAGAAGAGCTGATCATGCCAAGAAAGTTTGGGAGAAGATTGCTTGTACTTCTATTAACCTTCCTTTGGTTGATACTTTAGAGCAAATGCTGGATGTGGCAAAGTTTGTGAAAGATTTGGTGACAAAGAAGTAGTTTTCGGAATTCAAAACCGTCAAAGTCACTCAATGTAGTGCAATTATATCTCATGTGACACCCATGAAGATGGAAGACCCCGGTGCATTCACTATATCATGTACTATTGGGGAAAGACACTTTGAGAAAGTATTATGTGATTTGGAGGCAAGCATCAATCTTATGCGCTATGCCGTTTATAAGACATTGGGAGGAAAAAAACCAAGACCGAACCTCAATAAATCTTCAAATGGACGATCGTTCTATGAAAAGGCCGATTGGGGTAGTTGATAATATGTTTGTGAAGGTAGATCGTTTTATCTTCTCGACGTATTTTGTTGTCTTGGATTGCACCGTTGATTAGGACGTGCCAATTGTTCTTGGGAGCCCATTCTTGGCCACGGGAAGAGCATTGTGTGATGTGGATAAGGGGGAAGTGATATTTAGATTAAATGGAGAGATAGTGGTGTTTCATATTTGTAAGGCAATGAGGCAGCCAGTTGAAGATGCATCATGTTCTTATATTGATGTAGTCATGGATGGATTGGTGGAAAGAAGAGCTTAACAAGGGAAGTTAATGCATTGGCATCCGTGTTATGGAATATGGATGTTGATGATGAAGAAAGTGTGAAGCAATGTGTCTAAGCATTGGAAGGATTTTGTACTTAGCCATATTCTCCAAAGAAACTCTCTTGATCTTGAGAATCGAAAGGTTCCACCAATTAAACCTTCCATTGAAGAACCCCCCACTCATGAACTCAAAGTTTTACCAAGTCACTTGAGATATGCCTACCTTGGTCCTAACTCCACTCTCACCATAATCATTTTATCCCATTTGAACCAATCCCAAGAAGAAAAGCTTTTACAAGTTGTGAGAAAGAGAATTAGGGCTATTTGTTGGACTTTAGCCGGCATTAGAGGTATTGATCCGGAAGTATGCACACACAAAATTATTCTTGAAAAAGGTTTTAAACCTTCGATTAAGCATCAGAGGTGGTTGATGTTGAGTTAATCTAAATACATGTTTTGTTTATGACAAAAAGAATGTGACACTTAAGTCCTATGTGCCTTCTGCAGGAACTACAAGACTAGAGTCAAAAGATTATGGAAGATTGATTCTGAAGATCGCTGATTGATTTCGAGAGTCAGCTATGGAAGGTTGAGATTTGTGGCCCGCGTTTCTCGTGGGACTTGTTCCACAATCTGCTCTTGCCTTATTCTCTGGAGATATTCATATCCATAAGAGAATCAAATCTCTTGGGTCAAATCTCTCTATTCCGTAACACTCGTCAATCACATCTCCATCATATCTCGATTGCAGATCTGCCTCTTTTCCCTTCAACGGGCTTCGCTGTTGGGTCACTATATATTCAAGCATCTCTGGAGATATTACTCACGCTTCTTATTACTATCTACTATCTCTAAGTCTTTTACTTGCAAGAACTGTATTCCTAAGTGTCTACGAGTTTGTCACAGAAAAGATAAGAGAGATTGTGTAGTGAGGTAATAGTTGTGTCACTGAAGTTCGTCTGATCATCTATAAATCAGACACTGTCGTTAGTAGTGAGCGAAGGATTAAAACCACATGTGAGAAGACATTTGTGGTTAACGATAAACCATACTTGTAATTGTGTTCTACAAGAGCTTGAAGAGAGATAACTCCCTTGTGACCCAAGAGGACTGGATTAGGAACCGTTTGGTTCTGAACCAGTATAAAACTCTGTGTCGTTCCTTGTTCATTTACTGCCTTTACTCTGCACTGCTTATTACTCATCTTCCTAAGTCAACTAATAATTTGAGTAGTCGACTAAAATTATAAGTAAAAACAATTCACCCCCTCTTGTATTCTTCAGTTGAACTCTGCCATGTAAGAAGTTGTCAAGAAGGATATCATAAAGTGGTTGGATGTGGGCGTAGAAGAACCTTTATCTGATAGTGAATGGGTATCACTGGTCCAATGTGTGCCCAAGAATGGAGGTATGACAGTTGTGCATAATAAGAAGGGTGAAGCCATTTCCACTAGGATCGTGTTCGGGTAGAGAGTTTGCATGGACCATCGGAAGCTCAACAAATTAAAGCTATAAGAAAATATCATTTTCTCCTTCTGTTCATTGATCAAATGTTGGGTAGGTTGTCCAGGAAGGCTTATTATTGTTTCCTCGATAGGTATTTCGGGTACAACCAAATCTCTATTGAAGCGGAGGATCAAGAGAAAACAACATTCACTTGTCCTTATGGGACATTTGCTTTCAAGAAGATGCCCTTTAGCCTTTGTAATGCGTCCACCACCTTCTAACGATGCATGCATGCTTGCTTTATTCCATGATATGGTGGAAAATTTTTCGGAAGTAATCATGGATAAATTTTCCGTTGTTGGTGACTCATTTGATGATTGTTTAGACAACCTAGACTTGGTACTTGAAAGATGTGAAGAAACGAAGTTGGTACTTAATCGGGAAAAATGACATTTCTTGGTGGAAGATGGAATTGTTTTGGGCACAAGGTGTCTAAGCAGGGGATATAAGTGGATCAAGCCAAAATAGATGTGATTTCCAATCTTCCACCTCCCACTACCGTGAACGGAGTGAGAAGTATCCTTGGTCATGGGACTTTTATAGAAGATTCATTAAGGATTTCTCGAAGATTGCTCATCCCCTATGCAAGTTGCTTGAAAAAGAGGCTAAATTTGTGTTTGATGATGACTGCCTCAAAGCATTTGAAGAATTGAGAAGAATGCTCACTACCGCACCCATCATTGTGAGTCCTAATTGGGAATTTCCCTTTGAATTGATGTGTGATACAAGTGATGTGGCTCTTAGTGCTGTGTTTGATCAAAGGATGGAAAAGATTTTTCATCCTATTTACTATGCCAGTAAAACCATGAATGGTGCCCAATTGAATTACACGGTCACCGAGAAAGAGTTTTTATCAGTGGTGTTTTCATTTAAGAAATTTCGAGCTTATTTGATTGGGTCCAGAGTGGTCATTCATACCGACCACTCGGTCATTCGCTGCTTGATGAGTAAGAAGGACACCAAATCCCGCTTGATCCGGTGGATACTATTGCTTAAAGAGTTTGATTTTGAGGTGAAAGAGAGAAAAGGTACCGAGAATCAAGTGGCGGACCACTTTTCAAGATTGGAAGAAGGGGGGAGACCTCGTAAAGATGGAGAAATTAATGATTGTTTCCCGGATGAAAGGGTACTTGCGGTAGCTTTGGAGAAAATACCATGGTATGCGGAGATTGCCAATTTTGTTGTTTGTGGAGATTTACCCGATGACTATTCGTACAATCAAGGAAGAAGCTCATGAAAGATGCTCGTCATTGCTATTGGGATGAACCTCACTTGTTTAGAATTTTTGCGGATGGGATGATTCCAAGATGTATTCCGGATGTTGAGCAATGGGAGATTATAAATGGATGCCATTCTTCATCATATGGTCGGCATCATGGTGGCATTAGAACCGCCTCAAAGATCTTAAAGTGTGGATTCTATTAGCATACCATCTATAAGGATGCTCATGCATTTGTGAAAGGTTGTGAAAGATGCCAAAGAGCTGGGGGTGTGTCAAGAAAACATGAAATGCCTCAAAATCCTATCATAGAAGTAGAATTGTTTGATGTGTAGGGTATTGATTTCATGGGTCCATTCATAAGCTCGGGCGGAATAAAGTGCATTTTGGTGGTCGTTGATTATGTATCTGACACGACCTAAATTCTCGGCTAGGCCGTGCAGGCACCCGAACACCTTCCCTTGATCTGTCGGGCGAACCCTATTAATTGAATCGATATAAATTGCGTATAATTACCTTGAAAGTAAAATGAACATAACCTTAACAACACAAGATAACTCCCAAGGATATACATATGTACAAGTTATCTGAATAATACAGCTAACTACCCAAAATACACAGGTTTAGAGTTTTCCAGATCAGACATCTAAGATGTCCAAAAGATATACACATCTCTCGAAGGGAGAAAAAATAAGATAAACTATAATATCTACAACCGGTGACCTCAATGAACAAGATGGCTCACCGTAGACAGCTGGGAACGTACTGCTCTTCAATCACGACGCGACTGGCTAGATCTTGGAGTAGAATCTGCCAAACAAAAAGAATACACAAGAACATATAGGGAGTGAGTCATAAGGACTCAATAAGTGAGGAAAAACTAGCGTCCTCGAAAAGTAGCTACGCGAGCCAGGAAACCAGAAGCCATAGCAGTCAACCAGAGGAGTCATTCACAGATAATCAACGCAACAAATCCATACAGCTCACAAAACACAAATAAAGATATGAAACGAATGTATCATGATGCAATAGGGTCACATGTGCCCGATCTCCAGTACGGGATCCTCATCGTCTACCAGGAGATATATGCAATAATAATCCTTCAGCGGCGCGGGACCCTCATCGACTACCGGGAAGTATATGAAATAATAACCCATCACCGATGCGAGACTCTCATCGGCTACTGGGAAGTATATGCAATAATAATCCTTTACCGGTACGGGACTCTCATCAACTACCGGAAAGTATATGCAATAATACCCTTCACCGACACGGGACTCTCATCATCTACCGGGAAGTATATGTCAAGCTCACAAATAGATTACAATTCTTCTATGCTCAATGCAATACCAACAACAAGGCATAACATATAATATAAAGTGTACATCTAAAACTAAGGCGTAATAAGTATACCTATTGGTAGCTACACACGTAAGGAACACGTGTTAGAATATCCACAAGGCCAAAGCCCACCAAAGAAATGGATATAATCACTTACTTTGTTCCAAAGTTAGCACTGTTACTCAACAACCGCTTTGTCCTTTGAATTCACTGCCACACGATCCCGCTCTATTCAATAAGCAGAAAAATAAATCAAATAAGGTTAAAGGCTTCATTCCTTACGTCTTAGAACAATTCATTTTTGAACCCACCACCTGATTCGCATACGCAAAATGCAGTCCAGGCCTACGTATATGGTTCAAAATTACATAACCAAACCATAAACAAATTACAGTTATGGGTTGCCCATAACTTCTTGAGTTTGAATATATAATCAATTCCATTATCGGGATCCAGTTAACCCTTTTAACTATCAATTTAAACTTATTAGAACGATATCTAATATCCTGATTTCTACAGTTAAAATATATTCAAACACACTTAATAAACTGAAATAATGAATTAACATCATTACCTGGATGTTTCGGGGTAAAAATTCTATTTTTATTCCTTCTCCTTTTCCTTTCCTTTCTGTCTTTTCTGAATTTTGTTTTCCTTCTGCACATTTTCTATTTCATTTCTTGTTCTATTCATTTTTTATGCTTGGAATTGTAAGCTAAGAGATTATATCCCTTAGCCCACCACCTCGCCTTAAATATCTTTTCCTTTTTTTTAAAAAAAACTTGCTACTGTAACGAAAATTAAAACGGAAACCTACAAAATTCATAATGATCCCGAAATTTCTCAAGCAAGTAATAGAAATTTTTTGTGACATACTTGCTAAGACAGATCGCGAATTGGATTCCCGAAACTCAAGATGCGAATTAAACGGAAAGTGATCAAATTCTTAATTTTTGGAACTTTAGCGGAAACTATCCGAACGATCTTGGAATTCACTTTCTAAAGTTCACACAGGTCACAGATTACCATACGAACATAACGACGCATTTGGATTTCGAATTGGAGCTCATTCGCCAAATTCGAGCTCAAAAAACTCTTTTTAAGATCAACCAATAGTGAAAATGGAAATCTTCTTCCGATACCTACCAATCGAGGTCTGATTTAGCTCAAATTTTACAGACAACTCCTAATGGACCTTACGAAGCTTTTAAAACTGTCGAAACACCAATCGGAGTCTGAACTCCTGAAACGACTACCTAAGGTTGTTTCATTCTCCTCCACTTAGACTCTCGTTCGTTCTCGAACGAACAAGAGTCGGGAACCGATTGAGCTAGACTGATAAGAAAATCCGAATGAACTATTCTCACCTATCAGTAGATACCACTACACAATTATGAAAGCTGAATCATAAAAAGATCAAGATCAAACTTGAATCATCGAAGAGGTGAGGATACCTCTCACGCAAACTAGACTTAAGCTCCCAAGTGTCCTCCTCATGAGGACAATTTTTCCATCGCACTCGAACCATCGGAATCTGCTTCAAACGAAGCTTCCGGACATCACGTGCAACTATAGCAACTGGAAACTTCTCGTAAGCTAGATTCGCATCTAGCTAAGCAGTATCTAAGTCAATCACTTCGGAAGGATCCCGGATATATTTTCGAAGCATCGATACATGAAACACTGGATGAACTGGCATAGAAGCTTCAAAATTGAGCCAAAAAGCCACCTTACCAAAATGCTTCTCAATGCAGAAAGGGCCAATGAACCTGGGACTGAGCTTCCCTTTTCTCGCAAATATCTTTACACCTCGCATTGGCGATACTTTCAGAAATACCATGTCGCCTACCTCAAACTCTAACTCTCGGCTCCTCCTGTTCGAGTATGAAATCTTCTTGCTCTGAGAGGTCCACGGACGATCCTGAATAACACGAACAACATCAAGAGTCTAACGAATCATATCTAAACTCATCACTTCAATATCTCGAGACTCGAACCAACCGATAGGAGAACGACATCTACGGCCATACAGGGCCTCAAATGGAGCCATCTGAATGGAGGACTGACAGCTATTATTATAAGAAAACTCCACTAAGGCCAAATGATCATCCCTGTAGCCTCCGAAGTCCAATGCACAAGCTCTCAGCATATTCTCCAGAATCTGGATAACCCACTTGGACTAACCATCAGTCTGAGGATCGAACGTCATGCTAAGCTGCACCTGGGTCCCTAAATCCCTCTGAAGAGATTGGCAGAACTGGGAAGTAAACTGGGAACCCGGATCCGAGATAATAGGTACAGGAGTGCCATGCTACCTAACCACCTGATCAATCAAAACCCGAGCCAACCTCTGAGCAGAATCAGTAGCTTTCACCCGGATGAAGTGAGCTGATTTAGTCAGTCTATCAACAATAACCCAGACTGAATCATGGCGCTGCAGGGTCTTCGGCAGACCAACTACAAAATCCATCGTGATTTATTCCTATTTCCATTCGGGAATGGGCAAGGCCTGAGCTAACCCTTACGGTCTTCGGTGCTCGAACTTAACTTTTTGACAGTTCAGGCAATGAGACATATAATCAAACACACACCTCTTCATCTCCTTTCACCAATATAGCTCTTGGAGATCCTGACATCTTCGTAATACCAGGATGAATAGAATAACGCGAGTTATGAGCCTCGCAGAGCACTGACTGCCTCAAATCTTCGACATCAGGGACACAGAGTCGATCATTAAATCGAAGAATGCCATCAGAATCAAGCTCGAAGAAGGGAACTCCTCCACTTAGGACACGACTATGCTGCTCCTAAAAATGAGGATCCTCGAACTGTCTTCCTCTAATCTAACTGACTAAGGAAGAATGAGCTACGATATATGCTAAGGCTCTGCTAGTGTCTGGGCGAAGAGATCTCATACCGGAGTCGCCAAGGGACTGCAAATCTTGGGCCAAATGTTTCATGTCAGTATAAAGAAAAGTCATGCTGCCCATAATCTTCTTTCTCAAGGCATCTGCTACAACGTTCGCCTTCCCAGGATGATAGCGGATGGTGAGATCATAATCTTTAATTAACTCAAGCGACCTCCATTGTCGGCCGTTTAGATCCTTCTAAGACAGAAGATAGTGCAAGCTCTTGTGATCGATATACACATTCAAGGCTCATAGTGCCTCCAAATCTTTAGAGCGAAGTCCATAGCTGCAAACTCTTGATCATGAGTCGGGTAATTCTTTTCATTCGGGTTCAGCTGTTTAGAAGCATAAGCAATCACCCTCATGTGTTGCTTAAGAACACGTCCAAGCCCCATACGAGATGCATCGCAATAGACTACAAATTCACTAGTACCAGAAGGAAGGGATAACAATAGAGCTAAAGTCAATAAGGCCTTGAGCTTATGAAAGCTCACCTCGCACTCATGGACCATCAGAACTAAACCGTCTCCTGAGTTAGGCGAGTTAGGGGAGTTGCAATAGTGGAGAACTTCTCTACAAACCTTCAATAATAACCTGCCAATCCAAGGAAGTTGCGAATCTCAGTCGGAGTGGTGGGATGAGGCCACTTATGTACTGTTTTAATCTTCTTCAGATCAATCTTGATACTCTCAATAGATACCACGTGACCTAAAAATGCCACAGAATCAAGCCAAAAATCACATTTCGAGAACTTGGCATGCAAATTACGATCACAGAGGGTCTAAAGACTAACACTCAGTTTATAATCATGCTCCTCGCAGTTACGAGAATAGATACGAATGTCATCAATGAACACAATGACAAAATAATCAAAGAACGACATAAAACCCCGATTCATGAGATCCATAAAGGTTGCAGGGGCATTAGTCAGCCTAAAAGATATAATTAGAAACTCGTTATGGCCGTGACGAGTCCTAAAAGCAGTCTTCGGGATATCTGACTCTGGAATCTTCAGCTGATGATAACCAGATCACAAACCGATCTTAGAAAAGAGTTTGGCACCCTGCAACTGATCAAACAAATCACCAATATGAGGCAAATGGTACTTGTTCTTGACGGTGACCTTATTTAGCTGGCGATAATCAATACACATCTGCATAGTCCCATCCTGTTCATCATGAACAGAATGGGAGCACCCCAAGGAGAAACACTCGGCCTAATGAATCTCTTATCAAGCAAAGCCTATAACTGCTCCCTCAGCCCCTTCATCTCTGGCGGAGCCATGCAATAGGAGGGATAGAAATAGGTTGAGAACAAGAAGGGACACCGTGAGGCTGCCGTTGTATAGGTGCCAGAAGGCGAGTCAAAGGACAACTACTACCCTGTTGATGAAGATAAGGGATATCCTTCTTATGACGCCCTGAACCACGAGACCTCTTACTTTTCCCCTTTAGTTCTTCCAGCTCCAATTTATTCATGCCTCAGAACTCCGAAAATTATCAACGGTGGCATCAAATGAAGTCCTGAACTTAATTTCATGAGCCATCTTGGACCTCAAATAGGGAGAAAGTCCATTAATAAAATGTCCGACCCTCTTAGAGGGCTCCTGCACAAGATCTAGTGCATATGCAAACATCTCAGAAAACAAAAGCTCAGACTCCGAGACTGACAGGTTACCCTGTCCAATCCTCTCAAACCGTCTCATTTTCTCATCCTTCTGGCTGGGAGAAAGAATCTTCTCCATGAATTGGTGGGATAAATCACTCCAGGTCAGCTTAGGCAAGCTCTACCTAGCTGATCGAAGTACGGTTCACCAAGGTAAAGCTGGTCCCTCAAATTGAAAAGCAATATACTCAACTCCATACTACTCAAGATAACCAAGGACCTCTAGAATACGCCGGCATCGATCAAGAAACTCACGAGGCTTATCTAATGCATGACCGGAGAACTTCGGAGGGTTAAGTCGAGTAAAACAAGACAGCATCACTAGATTATCAGCCTAATCTGCTACCTAGGCGAGATGACCAACCTGAACAACTGAAGGCACAACACCTACTTTCTTTGGCTCATCTGCCTCTATGAGCAGTGGTGCGTGTTCTCCCCATTCAGTGTGAATGAATTAGAAAAGATATTTAACCTAAGATAAAGAGTCCCCGGCATGATAAGAACATAAAGAAAGAAAACTCCTAAATGCCACCATAGCCTCTCGTAGATACGTACGGACGTCTCCGCCCGATCACTGAGACTCTATTAGACATTGCCATGATCTAGAAAGACTCTAAACTAGGCTCTGATTACACGACCCAAATTCTCGGCTAGACCGTACGGGCACCTGACCACCTCCCCTAGACCTGTCGGGCAAACCCTATTTACTGAATTGATATAAATGGCATGGAAGTACCTTGAAAATAAAATGAACCTTACCTTAACAACACAAGATCACTCCCAATAATATAAATATATACAAGTTGTCTGAATAATACAACAAACTACCCAAAATACAGAGGTTTAGAGGTTTTTCGATCAGACATCTAACAAGTCCAAAAGAAATATACATTTCTTGAAGGGAGAAAAAGTAAGATAAACTACAATATCTACAGTTGGTGGCCTCAATGAAGATGATGAGTAGACAACTGGAAACGTACTACTTTTTAATCACGACGCGGCTGGCTAGGTGTTGGAGAAGAATCTACTGAACGAAAAGAAAATACAAGAATAGATTGGGAGTGAGTCATAAGGACTCAATAAGTGAGGAAAAAACTGGCGACCTCGAAAACAGCTACACTAGCCAGAGAAACAAAAGCCATAGCAGTAAACCAGATAAGTCATTCAGAGATAATCAATGCAACAAATCCATACAGCTCAACAAACACATATAAAGATATGAAATGAATATATCATGATGCAATGGGGTCACATATGCTGGAACTCTATCTCCGGCGCGGGACTCTCATCGTCGACTAGGAGATATATGCATTAATAACCCTTCACCGGTGCGGGACCCTCATCGACTACTAAGAAGTATATGCAATAATAAACCTTCACTGGTGCAGGACTCTTATCGATTATCGGAAAGTATATGAAATAATAACACTTCACCGGCGCAGGACTCTTATCGACTATTGGGAAGTATATGCAATAATAATCCTTCACCGGCGCGGGACTCTCATCGACTACCGGAAAGTGTATGTCAAGCTCACAACCAGAGTAAAATGCTTCTATGCTCAATGCAATACAAACAACAAGGCCTTACATATAATATACAATGTACATCCAAAACTAAGGCGTAATAAGTATGCCTATCGGCAGCTACACACGTAAGGAACACGTGGTAGCATATCCACAAGTCCAAAGGCCACCAAAGAAATGAATATAATCGCTTACCTTGTTCCAAAGTTAGCACTGCTACTCAACAACCGCTTTGTCTTTTGGATTCACTGCCAAACAATCCTGTTCTATTAAATAAGCAGAAAAATATATCAAATAAGGCTAAAGGTTTTATTCCTTACGTCTTAGAATAATCCGTTTAGGAACCCGATACCCGATTCATATAAGCAATATGCAGTCGAGGCCTACGTACATGGTTCAAAATCACATAACCAAACCCTCAACAAACTACATTTATGGGTTGCCCATAACTTCCTGAGTTCAAATATATAATCAATTCCATTATCGGGATCCAATTAACCCTTTGAAATATCAATTTAGCTTATTAGAACGATGTAATTATCCCAATTTCTACTGTTAAGATATATTCAAACACATATAATAAACTGAAATAATGAATTAACATCATTACCTGGATGTTCCGGGGTAAAAATTCTATTCTATTTTTTTCCTTCTCCTTTTCCTTTCCTTTCTCTCTTTTCTGAATTTTGTTTTCCTTCTGCGTGTTCTCTGTTTCGTTTCTTATTCTGTTCGTTTTTTATGCTTGGAATTCTAAGCTAAGGGATTATATCCCTTAGCCCACCACCTAACCTTAAATATCTCTTCTTCTTTTTTTTTTGAAAACTTGCTACTGTGACGAAAATTAAAACGGAACCCTATGAAACTCGGAATGATTCCAAAATTTCTCAAGCAAATTATGCAAAATTTATGTGACGTACTCGCTAAGATGGATCTCGAATCGGATTCTCGAAACTCAAGATGCGAATTAAATAGAAAGTCATCAAATTCTTAATTTTCAGAACTTTAGCGAAAACTATCCGAACAACCTCGGAATTCAGTTTTGAAAGTTCACATAGATCACAAATGACCATACGAATATAAGGACGCTTTTGGATTTCAAATCAGAGCTCATTCGCCAAAATCGAGCTCGAAAAACTCTTTTTAAGATTTATCAATAATGAAAACTGAAATCTTCTTCCGATACCTACCAATCGAGGTTCGATTTAGCTCAAATTTTACAAAAAAGTTCTAATGGACCTTAAAAAGATTTTAGAATACCGGCACACCAATCAGAGTCTGAAATTCTGAAACGACTACCTAAGGTCGTTTCAGTATCCAAGTGTGTGAAAGCGGTGGCTCTACCAAATAATAAAGCAAGAAGTGTCACAGCTTTCTTGAAAAAGAGCATCTTCTCTTTCTTTGGAACTCCAAGAGCCATAATTAGTTATGGTTGCTCTCATTTTTGCAACAAGGCATTTGACTTACTTCTTGAGACGTATGGAGTCAAGCATAAAGTTGCAACTGCTTATCATCCACAAACTAGTGGACACGTTGAACTGTCTAATCGAGAAATAAAGCAAATATTGGCAAAGACCGTGAAGGCAAACCAAAAAGATTGGTCCATGAAATTGGATGATGCACTTTGGGCTTATAGGACGGCTTACAAGACTCCAATAGGTATGTCTCCCTATCGATTGGTGTTTCAGAAGGCTTGTCATCTCCCGATCGAGCTTGAGTAGAAGGCGTTATGGGCATTAAAAAAGTTGAATTTGGATTGGGAGCTAGCCTCGAAGTCTAGTGCATTGAATGAGCTTGATGAAATGAGGTTCAACGCATATGAAAATGCCTTGTTGTACAAGGAAAGGATGAAGATTGTGCGTGATAAAAAGATATGGAATCGAGAATTCAAGGTGGGAGATCTTATGTTGTTATTTAATTCCCACCTCCAATTGTTTCTGAGAAAGTTGAAGTCAAAGTGGAATGGCCTATTTAAAGTTGTTGATGTTTCTCCTTATGGTGCCCTTGATTTGGAAGGTGATGATAGTAAGAGTTTTAGAGTGAATGGGCACCGGGTAAAGCATTATTTTGGAGTTATGGAAGGCACCAAGATGGTGGCCTTGATATTTTTTATTGATCCTTGAGCTAATAGATCGACGTCGTGCCACGATATTAACTAAGGCACTCCTGGGAGGCAACCAAGGTTTTTAGCTGACTAATTGTTGTTTTGTCGGTGTCAAAGATGACATGCAGCTGGATTGAAAAAGTGCAAAATCTAGTCTTGTTTATGTCTAAATTTGTACATCTAGGTTAAAAAGTTAATTATGAATGAGGTCACAAGCAATACGGTAATTATGATGGAAAACGTAAGTAAATACAGTGAAAGTAAAGGCAAGTAATTAAGCAAGAAACAATAGAGAAACAAAATAATTCTTATTCCTTGAGAGTAGCTGACTTTGGTGGCGAATTGTCTTCTGTACAATACAATATAAGCATGAATATTTATAGTAGTGATACTCAGTCCTAAATAAGGTAAAATACAAGTACTAATAAGGCCATGGGCCTACAACTCAAGGCGATGGTATACTAAACCCTTACTAGGAGACTATAAACCCTAAGCGGCGGGATGTGTGCCCTATGCCCTATGACCAAACTGCTTACACGGTCATTGGCTCTAGGAGCGAGCATATATCCTCAGTGCCCGGTGACTTGCAGGATATGTCTAGTCTCGCCAGCTGGACTCGTATCCCTGTAACAATATTTTTGCCCATACAGTCACCTCACCACTTGCTGAGTGCTACCGCAAGTAGTCAGGAAGTAAAAGAAGCGTGATAGCAGACGTAAAGGTGTGACGGTTTTGATGCTCGCCTCCTTGCCTCTTCGCATGCGTCGTATTAAATTCAAATTCCTTAGTACATCGACGTGTCCCCTAATGATTGGAGGAGTTTTCCACATATCTTCCCAATGCTGCTACTGCTTTGCTCACATCCCGTAATTATGGGGATACCTATCACTTAGGCTGCAGTAATTATAATTATGATCCTACGTGATTGAGATCATTATGTTTCAAGCCTAGACGTGTATATATATGTCGTAAGTGAGAAAGTTTATTCACAACCTTCCAAATATTTTCAAAAACTCTTCTTTAAAGGATAATCTCTTTTCCAATCCCGCTAATATTATCATCATGGCACAAGGTCTAACCTTTCTCCCAACGAACTTCAGAGCACATGATTACCTCACCAATTCTTTCAATTTTGAAAACGATGGCTGCATGCTGGGCCAAACCCCTAAACAAGAGGGTGAAAACAGCAATCTCTCCATTGAGTTCTACTCTTCCGCAGTCATGGAGAGTGACATTATGCGCATCAGGCATGAATGCAAATGGCCTGATTTCGTCATCGTTCTTGCTACTGGCGCTAAGGAAAGACTTTCTTCCCATCGATCTGGCTTTTCAATGGTTCATACGTACCCTTTCACCCTTCATCTCTACAAGCGTCTCCACTTAATCATAGAGGACATATGACACCGTTACAATGTTTGTTTGGGCCAAATCAGCCCTTCCGTGTGGCGACTAGTGGCCGTACTTGATCACTTGTCTAACTATGCCCAGGTTGCATTTTCCTTTGATCATCTTCTGGCCTTCTACTCCCCTCGCTTTCATAAAACTGGGATGCTGATGTTCATAAAATAGGGGAAGAAAGGTATAGTCCCCAATAGTGAAGATTCCAAAGACCGTTGTTGGGTGCACATATACGTGTTAGTGTGAATGGACGATTTAGCATCCTCTCTTCCCTTTCCAGAGGTCTTCAACAAAAAGTGTAAGTCCATGGAAACTTATCTCCTTGCTTTCTACTGTGGTTGGTTCAAACTGATTTCTTTCTTCTGTGCAGTGAACATCATGTCCTCAATTTTTTTGACCCACAATGAACTGATGATGTGGGTCACCAACATCTTTTCGAGGAATCTTCCTGAATTCCTGACTTTCTCATCCTAGCGAGTGCGAATGGCCGGCGGGCGAAAGACCACGGTAAGTAATTATTGAGCCGTTCTTTCTATCCAAAATTTCTCTCATATTCTGATTCACCGCTGCTTCTAGGGTTCTCTCATCGCGATATGCCCCCACTGGTGGAGATTCAGATCGCTACCCGGTATATTGCTCCTTTACCGATGTGCAGGCATCTGGTGGAAGAATTTTGGAGAGGATGAGCCGATCTTGTTCCTCAAAGAGGAGGAGGACCTCTAGGCCGGCCAGCGTGTCCATTGCTAGTGAAATCCTTGTGATTTCGATGGTGAGGGAGAAGTCCCCCGAGTGCCCGTGTCCAAGGCTGCTGAAACAACCGCGTCTGCTGCTGTTGAAGCTGGTCTTAGAGAAAATTTTCAAATCAAATGAAGAATTCAGAAAATGGAAACCATGTCATTGTGAAGTTCGTATTGTATGAGCTATGAAATGCTGGTATTTTATTGATTTTACAAGTTTCTAATGATTTATACATAAACATTGATCAATATATGGAAAATTAGGAGCTGGTTATGAAGGAAAACAGATTCATGGGTATGTTATCTGATATGCCTTAGAATCGAATATACTGATATCCACTACACTCATCAACATGTATGTGAAAACTGATAATATTAAACTTGCTAGAGTAGTATTTGATTTAACAGACAATCGTAATTTGCCTTGTTGGAATAGTATTATTTCGGGGTATAATTTACTTGGTTACCTTGATATGCGTGGGAGCTATATCATGAAATGAAAATTACAAACATAAAACAAGACATAATAACCTGGAATAGCCTTTTATTTGGTTATTTTATTCACGGATCATATTGAGAAGTCTTGGCGATTCTGAGAAGAATGCAAAGTGCAGGTTATCAGCCAAATCGAAACTCTATAACTAGTGTTCTTCAGGCAGTGAGTGAACTAGGATATTCGAGTATACAGAAAGAGATTCACTGCCATGTTATAATTAATGGACTTGACTATGACCTGCATAAAGCTGTTTTTGATTGTATGACACATAAACATTTGTCCTTGGAATTCTTTAATTTCTGGTTATTCCTCCAAGGGACATTTTGAAAAAGCTGGCAATCTTTTGAATATCAAGTTAATTTCCAGCTTTTTATATTGATTAGCCTCTGTTTATATTTACTGATATTCTGTTTAAATTTGTAACAGGCAAAGCCATTTACGAAAATTCCTGAATGGATTGCTCCCCAGGAGGCATATTATACAGATTCTGATGATGGGGAGAATTTTATTGATATATACTGTTTCATAAAAAAATCAGTTATGTGATTAGTAAGAATAACAGTATTGGAACTAGCAAATGGAGATATTTAGAGCATCTAATTGTGTTGAATTGTTAAGAATGATCAAGAAACTACATAAGTCAAACAAATTTCCAGATAGACTTGAGGATCTGCTTGTGAAAAAGGGACAATGAAAAAGGCTACGGGCTTCATTAGAAAGAAGCTGAAATTGTGAAAACAAAGAAAATTTTCTAGGGAATTTGAGAATGTTGTGTTGAAATGTCTTGAGCGTGAAGAATCAAAAAGGCCAACAGTTGATGAGCTTCTGAGGTTTCCATTCTTTGAGATGGCTAAGGATTTGAATTACTTTCAACAAACAGTGTTGCATGGCAACAATGCAGCCTCTACTAGTTGCTGATTGAAGATTTCTGGTGAACAGTTATGGAAGATGAAGAGAAGTATAACTGTGACATTATTACTACCTAGTTATAGTCAAATACTTTACATTTTACTAATAGAATCGAAGTTTACATTTATTGTATTGGTATAAATTCTGCTACTGCCTAAACATTCCATGGGTCAAACGAGCTATGCTGTTGTTTGGATTAAGCAGGAAATACTCTCTTTAGAATTTGGGGGGGGGGGGGAGGCTTTTATCTTACACTGTTAGACATTTATACTCATAATAGACACAAAATTTTAGTTCGTAGTATTGGAGAATTGTGCTTTTATATTTCTCTATAGAATCTCTTGATGTCTTACAAGTTATTCTGTTGTTGGGTTTATCTGCCAGTTTTTTCAAGTACCTTTAAGCACGAAATAATCAGTTAAGAGTCGGGGCTTAATTGTTTGCCAAGCCCCATCAATGTCTGTATATATGAGTTATGATTAGAGTAACATCAGGCAAATCTACGAATGTTTGTTAAAGAAATTACGAAGTATTCCTACTTAGTACTTACCAGGATAACTATATTTCTAAAATTTCGCACAAATTAGCTTCCTCCCGCCTTAATTGAGTTCCAGTTAATAAAAAATATCCGATGGTCGATGTGCCATGTCCAAATTTTATCTAGACAATTTAGGAACTTGGGTACAACACCATGTGGGAGAATTTGCTGTTGAGAATTCCATAGCCATGAGAAAGATCAAATTTTCATTGACACATATTGATTGCACACATACTAAAGGTGGTTTGTGTGTAGATTTTGTGTTTGTATGCCCAATTAGTTTAGCAAAAGAGTTGAGATCTTCTTGATAGTTTCATAGACATATATATTTGGGGGGTTACAATGTTTTTGCTATAAGAGTGGAATCAGTTTGTATAGTTTGGTTTAGCTGGTTACCTTCTTGTTTACCCTTTTTGTTCTCCTTCCCTTAGTGTCTCTTTTCTTTTAGCTGTAGTTTCCTATTAGAATTCTCAAGTTTCAGATTTTGTCCTGTACATAAGTCTAGAGAAACAAATTGCCCAGATAAATTAGCCAAAATTATTGATTCTTTATGAAACTACTGCTATACACATTTTTGGTATTATGTTAATCTCTACCATCAAAAAGTGGTCTTATCTTGAAAGCATTCAGCTGCATAATCTTGGAACCCCAAGAAGAACCACAATCAAAGACAGGCATTCGAGCCTCTGATTAAGGGTGGAGGATCACATTGGTCCCTGATGTTTGGCATTTTATGCCTATATTTCCTTACGTTTGAGTATTTTATTCGCCCATTTTCTAATTAATAAATGTGATTTTGCACTGATTTTATGTCGTATGATTGTAGGTTGTTATGAAGTGCAATTGGAGCTTTAAAGAGCATGTCGAGCAAGAAAAGATTGGATTTGGATTGAGGGATGGATCGAACATACGAAGGCACAACGCGACGCGAGCTGCAGACGAAGGAGGCAGGAATTTGGCCTGGCGCTTTGAGTGGCGCGGAGCGCCCCAAAAAACGCACAAGTTTCGACGGGTTCTGCCTGGGGTGGCGCGTTCGGGGGCGCGGGGCGCCAGCTACAGTGCCCCTGGAGCATTTTTGGACTTCCTATTTCGTCTAGGCTTAGGTGTAACTTATTGCTAGGCCTTTGTAAACCCTATAAATACTCTTTTACTTAGTTTTTGATAGACATATAGACTTTGGAGCAAGTTTTGGAGGAGAGGGGAGGAGCCCTAGATGTCTTCTAATAAGTTCTTTCTCTCTTTCTCTTATTCTTCTCCTTAATTCTATAGTTTTTTCGTTCTAAGGTTAGAGTAAATACATGAAGGTTGATGTTTGAAAGTTGATTTCTATATATTGATTTACCATTACAGATTGTTTATTCTTTCTTGATCCTAATTGTTTGATTATTGAGGCCTGATAATTGAACACTATCTATGGTTTTTAGATTGAACTCGAAAGGGGGAATTTATGAACGCAATAAGAGAGAGTAGGATTAGTTTGTGAACCCGGGCATCGGGGAACCAATTTGTGAGTAGGATAGACATATACTTGCTCGCCTAGCTTAACTAATCACAGAATTCGTTAATGCGTGCACGTGATTCAACCCATAGACATATAGGGATTGGAGTAGCCTGCATAGACCATGAAGAATCGAAAGGTTTTCACGGGTACATTTAACCTGTAGTTAGCAATCTAGGAAATCAAGAAGTAGAATCAACTGGAAAACTCAACTGGATTGTTCGTAACTCTGACCCTGGACCGTTTCTCCTTATTATTGATAACAACTATAGTTTGCTCTTGAATACTTGATTTCAATTACTTGTTTTTAATTATTTTCTTTAGTTAGTAAATTTCACAATCATCATCGAAAAAGATCCCTGAATAGTTAATAGGAAATTGTTTGTTAGGAGTCCAGTCTGAATAGTCCTCGTGGGAACGATACTCTACTTATCACTTTATTACTTGTCGACCACGTATACTTGCGTGTGCGTTGGGAGCAACAGTCCCGCCACATCCATTCACCAAGTTGTCACTTCCAGCTAGGTTTCTCGACATGAGGTGGAGCGAAGATGTGACGTTTATGAGTTTGAACCCACAAGCTATTTGAGTAACTAGGTTCAAAATTAAATTATTAATTACTACATATTTAATAAATTTTTAACACTTGCGTAGGTTCAGAACCAAAAGCTACTAGTTCGGCAAACACTCGAACCCATCGCTACCTCCTCCCTGGTCCTCCCATATGTTTCACGATACCATATGTGCAACATAGTTGATTTGTACCTTCAAGGCCTCTACTAGCAAAGGTTCAAAAAATATCGAGTGGTAATATCGAGTACAAAGTTTTGGCACCTTACATAAATTACAATGCCGTAATTGAAGTAGTGATAACTAGAATAGCAATTACATAAGTCACAATTCTTTATACATAAAAAAGAATAGAATAGAATATGCTGATGTGGATGTATTGGGTGAAAATTGACGTGCTCGGTCAGCACCTCGGAATGATGGACCGAAGAGAAAGCGAGCCGACGCTCCGAAGAGAAATGGTTAAACCCGCGACTAAGTCACCGAAAGTCAAGTTCTAACGTCGCTACCGAAGGCGAGTTGAACGTCGGGCTTCGGTGACACGTCCTCTTATCCGAACAGTAAGGTCGAATCACCGAAGCCTTGTGACCAAGCTTCGGTAACTACCTCGGTTCCAGCGGCTTTGCAGCCCACTACTTTACCCCCACTAACTTCTCCATTTAATGTCCAGATCGTGGGAAGATGCACTAGCTGATGGTGGAGAACGTGGGCAAGGCTCTTAGGCCTATAAATAGTAGTTCATTTGTATCATAGGGATCCAGAAATTTATACTGAAACTCTGCCCAAATTTGTACTCACGATCATATATTGAAATACAGTTATTTTTCCGTATTTATATCTTTTCCGTGTGTTTATTCAATTTGATACGAAGAATTGCTTATATTCGAATCCAAATTCGATTTGTAATCCTAACTGATTTAGGCCCATACAAATTGGCGCCGTCTGTGGGGGATATAAGCAGTAACGCTTTGTTCCAAAGTTTCACGTCCGTTTTTCATCAAAGCTTACGATTCAACAACGTTATGGTTGAAAATGGCGGTAACAATAGTGAACGGGCTGACGATCCGTTGAATCAACAGCCCATCTCACCAATGACAACTGAAGAGTTCTAGATTTATGTTGTCACTACGCTAAGAGCTCTTCAAAATAGACAGGATGAGCAAGCGAACATTAATGCTGAGTTTCCGCTTCGTTAGAAGCGAGGAACAGTGCTGCCCCAAACAGCACCCAGCCTTCGGCTCTTGGTGGAGGCATCCCGCTCTTCGTTCCTCTGGGCGCGATAACAGGGGGACCTCACAACGGGGCCACGTCTGGGGGCTCGAGGAACAACCCAACTACCACGCCATACTTTGGGACGGTTCCCACCGTGGCTGAAACAACGTCCTCGGTTGACGTTGAAAATATGAGTAGGGAAATCGAGGCTCGCATTGAGGTACGAGTGGAAAAGCGCCTCGAGGGCGTGCCGGGGATAACAAAGGAGGAAGACAACCTCAATATTGATCAATACAGGGAGCCGCCCTTCAAGTCCGAAGCGGCTCCAGCCCCAACTCCCAAGGGCTTCAAACACATATTCTTGAAGAAATATGATGGGACTACCGATCCCAAAGAACACATAAGAGAATATATGACAATGGTGAAGAGCAACGACTTAACGGCTATACAGCTCGACTCGATGTTCTTGAAGAAATTTGGCGAGTCCTTAGAGAAGGGGGCTCTTCGTTGGTATATGTGTCTACCAGTAGGGTCGATTTCCACCTTTAAGGAAATATCTAGCGCCTTCGTCAAGGCGCACACCGGGGCACAAAATATCCTCCAAAGGAAGGAGGATATATGCGAAGTGAAACAAAAGCCCGGTTAGCCACTCAAAGAATTTCTTGAGCGATTCCATGCCGAACGCATGGAATTACCTCGGATGGACGATACCTTGGCCATCATGGCATTTGAAAAAGGTATCAATATTCGCAATTCTGACGCTGCCGCTGAATTGCGAAAAGAACTCCAACAATATCAGGTCCTAACATGGAAGGATCTGCATAGGCGTGCTTATTCCAAAATTAGATTGGAGGAGGCTGAATTCAAGAGCCGAGGTTAACATCAACGAAATCGAGGCGAATCTTCGAATCGCGCCGAGGCGCCGCGAAGCAACCCGAAGGGGAGGTATGAGCCACATACCTCGACAAGGCAGCATGTCAGCCAAAGGCTGGGAAACACTTTCGGTAACTCATACCCAGACACGCACATAAGCCAAAGGCTCGGAGGGAAGGTTCAACCCAATACGAACCAAAGAAATCCCTCAAGCTCAGCTTCGGTCTCAAAAAAGGATCTACCTCGGATCCAAGACTACAACTTCAATATATCGACCTCGGAATTGGTCAATGTAGTCAAAGGGACTGCCGGGGTAAGGGTTCCCAAGGATATGAGGACCCCGGCGGATAAAAGAGACCACAATCTGCATTGTGAATTCCACACATTTTATGGACATAGGACCGAGGATTGCAAAGCTTTGCGCCTCGAGATAGCTCATTTGCTGAAGAAGGGAGTTCTGGCCGACTTCCTCACTGACAAAGGAAAAGATAATTTTTCCAAGAACCGAGGTGATGGACAACCACCTCAGGCTCCACCCCTGGAGAGAGTAGTGAACGTCATTACCGGGGGATCAGAGGTGAACGGCGTAAATTTCGCCGCGGTCAAAAAATTTGCCAAGCTCTCCATCACCATGGAGAAAAGAAACCGAGTTGGTGGCTCAGGTAAAGACATTGTGTTTGACGATGATGACTATGATGGGATGATGTTCCCCCATCACGAAACTTTGGTCATCATGCTGAGAATCAACGACTCTGACATCAAAAGAGTCTTGATCGACCCCGGTAGCTTAGTCAATATAATCAGGTACGGGGCTATTAAGAAAATGTGGCTGAAAGGGGAAGTTGTCCCCAAATCAACAGTGTTAGCCGGCTTCAACAACTCCACGGAGAAAACGTTGGGTGAGATCACACTCAAGACATTCGCCGAGGGGGTTACTAAAGAAACACTGTTCCAAGTCATGCCCGAGGATTTGGCCTACAATGTGATCCTCGGAGGCCATGGATCCACTCCATGGAAGCTGTCCCTTCCACCTTGCATCAAGTGATTAAATTCCCTACACCTTGGGGAGTTCGATCAATCAAAGGGGAGCAACGAGTAGCAAGGGAGTGCTATTCGGTTGCATTAAAAAGTGGAGTTGCCCCGATCGGGCCAAAGCAATAGCAACGACAGGAACCGGGGTAAAGCGGGGAGGACGCCCGAGGGGAAGTCGAGAAGATTCCAGCCTGTATTCAAGAGCCTCGGAAGCAAATGGCCGAGGACTCAACCGTCAAAAATTGGAATCTTTCACCCTACTGAAAGAATTCCCCGATAGAAAGGTGTTTGTCGGCTCGGAGTTGGACCCGGAGTCGAAAAAAGCGATTATTGAAGTTTTGAAGTCCAACCATGACTGTTTTGCTTGGTCCCATTCAGACATGACGGGTATCGATCCGGAGATCATGACCCACAAACTGAATGTGGATCCAAAATTCACCGCGGTAAAGCAGAAGAAAAGACCTCATGCCGGGGTCAAAAAGAAGGCGATCGAGGATGAAACCACCAAGCTACAAGAGAATGGTTTCATAAGAGAGGTGAAATACCCCGAATGGCTGGCCAATGTGGTGGTTGTACCGAAGAAGAATGGCAAGTGGAGAATGTATGTAGACTACACTGACTTAAACAAAGCTTGCCCCAAAGTTTCATATCCATTGCCACAAATTGACAGGTTAATAGACTCCACGGCTAGACACAAACTATTGACCTTCTTGGATGCATATTCGGGCTATAATCAGATCCTCATGGACCTGAAGGACGAAGAGAAGACCTCATTCATCACTAGCCGAGGTACCTTCTGTTATAAGGTGATGCCCTTCGGTTTGAAGAATGCCGGGGCGACCTACCAAAGGTTGGTATGTCGCATGTTTAAAGAATATATTGGAAAGTCTATGGAGGTCTACATAGATGATATGCTCATCAAATCAATCCAAATGGAGGATCATTTGATTCATCTAAAGGAAGCCTTTGCTATATTGAGACAATATGGCATGAAGTTGAACCCTGAGAAGTGCGCCTTCGGCGTTTGATCAGGCAAATTCTTGGGATTCGTTGTCTCTGAACGAAGAATTGAGGCTAACCCAGACAAAATCAAAGCTATTGAAGAGATCCCCGAGGAGCTGACCGGGGTGAAAGAAGTTCAACGCTTGACTGGCCGAGTCGCCGCCTTGAGTCGATTTATCTAAAGGTCCTCGGAGCGATGCCACAAGTTCTTCTCCGTTTTGAGAAAAAACAATCACTTCGAATGGACACCAGAGTGTAAACAAGCGTTGAAAGATATGAAACACTACTTGGCTAACACACCGTTGCTTGCCAAGCCAAAAGAAGGCGAAACATTGCTGGTCTACCTGGCGGTATCCGAGGTGTCAGTCAGCGTTGTGCTGGAGAAATTAGCACTTGCTTTACTTGTTACTGCTCGGAAACTACGACCCTATTTTCAATGTCACCCAAAAGCGGTCGTTTCAACCTTCCCTTTAAGGAGCATATTGCATAAACCGGAGTTATCAGGGAGGTTATCAAAATGGGCAGTAGAGTTAAGCGAGTATGACATACCCTATCAACCTCGGACCCCATTAAGTCTCAGGTCTTGGAAGACTTCGTGGCTGATTTTAGTATTGGAATTTTGCCCGAGGCGAAAAAGGAAAACTCCATGGCAAAAGTAACCTCCTCGGAACTATGGATAATTTACACCGATGGAGCAACAAACTCCAAAGGTTCAGGGTTAGGCATAGTCTTGAGAGCACCCACCGGGGAGAAAGTTAGGCACTCGGTTCGATTCAAGAAAGTAACCAACAACGAGGCAGAATATGAAGCAGCTTTAGCGGGTTTGGAGCTGGCTAAGGAAATGGGGGTTGAAAGAATCGAATTGAGGTGTGATTCACAGTTGGTAGTGAACCAGGTCCTCGGTGATTATACGGCTCGGGAGCCCAGAATGCAATTATACTTGGATCGAGCACAAAGAATCTTGGCCCAATTCCAAGAATGGCAAGTTAAACAAGTACCTCGGGAGGAAAATACCGAGGCTGACGCTTTGGCAAATCTTGGTTCGGCGATCGCTGAAGCTCACTCGGGGACTGACTCAGCGGTTCGGCTGCTGTCCGCACAAATGAGAGAGATGAAGTTGCAAGTCAACTCAGTGGACAACCGATGGGATTGGCGAAGTAAGTTCTTCTCCTACTTCGACTCGGGGACTAAACCCAAGACAAAAAAGAAGCAAAGAAGTTAAGGACCCAAGCAGCTTCATATCACCTGATCGAGGGTAACCTATACAAAAGGTTATATTGCGGCCCAATGGCCAAGTGTTTGGGTCCCGATGAGGCAAGGTATGTGATGGCCGAAGAGCTGGGTATTATTGGCCCACAATCAGTGCCGATGTGAAAGCCTTCGTGTAGAAATGTGATAAGTGCCAACGCCATGGGCGGATGATCCACCAACAGGCCAAGCCTTTACACTCAGTGGTATCACCATGGCCCTTCATGAAATGGGGAATGGACATTGTTGGACCATTGCCCAAGGGAAAGGGTGGTGTTCGTTTCATTTTAGTGTTAACCGATTACTTCACAAAATGGGTGGAAGCAGCGGCTCTCACCGAGGTAAAGCAAAAGCAAGTAATCGACTTCATCAAAAAGAACATCATCTACAGGTTCGGCGTCCCAAGGGAAATTGCTTGTGCCAACGGTAAACAATTCATGGGGGCAGCTATCACTGATTTTTTCAAACAGTGGGGGATAAAAAGAATTGCCTCGACCCCTTATCACCCAAGTGCCAATGGCCAAGCTGAGTCTTCGAATAGAATCATAATTGAAAATTTCAAGAAGAGACTCGATGAGAAAAAAGGTCCTTGGCCCGAGGAGCTGCCCGGGGTGTTATGGGCCATGCGAACAACGGAGAAGAACAGCACCGGTGAGACACCTTTCTCACTAGCTTATGGCATGGATTCCCTCATCCCCGTAGAAGTTGGCGAACCAAGCCTTCGGTACGCTCACACTGCCGAGGATGCAAACCAAGAGGCAATGCGCATAGAATTGGACCTGCTCGAGGAGAAAAGAGAATTAGCTTTGGTTCGGCTAGTCGCCCAAAAAAGGCAGATCGAGGCATACCTCAACAGGAAAGCCAAACTCAGAGACTTCAAAGTTAGAGACTATGTGCTAAAAACTGTAAACCAATCAACAAAGAAAGACAACGGGGGGAAGCTCATTGCAAATTGGGAAGGACCCTACAGAGTCAAGGCAATCGTTGGAAAGGTGTCTTATCAAATTGAGAACCTGCAAGGAGAGCCCGAACCTCTGAATTGGAATATCTCTAATCTAAAGCGATACTACTTCTAGCCGAGGTAAACACTTTTCAATCTCTTTAAATTCATCCATAGCCCCGAGTCGAACAACGCTCCTATGGCCTCGATCAAAATGTACTCTTGCTCCTCATTCCATTTTTTGCTTGACCTTTTCAGGAAGCGAAGCGAACGATTACCAGTGCTCGGATCTTCATCAAGATTCACAACCGAACACTGGGGGGGAGTGAGAAGGCTTAATACCGAGGTCGACATCGAGCCTCCCAACCGAAGCTTATCTTTCCGACAACTGGGGACTTACGCCCGGGGAATAGATTTAGTACATTGTAAATTAGCCCAGTAGCGGCATATTGTCAATTCGCTTTTATTGAAAATTTATTTTTCACCCAAGGTCCGCTTCGACTTGGTTTTATGTAAATAGCCGATTTCTGGCTCGTTGATATCAAGGAAATGACTTTGACATTATATCCATTTTTATCTGTTTAAACCTTGCACTCCGAAGTTGCACAATGCATCGACTCGAGGACGAGACGTCGTTCTAAGTTTGCATCAATTAAATTCAATTAAGTCTTCCAAGCAATTTATTTATTCTTAGCAAGGTGTTCGGTATTTGCAAAAGCCAACACTTGAGACAAAAATACGAACGATCAATTTCCATTAAAAAGCCCAAAGGCTGAAAGATATTTACATAAAAAAGGACCCGAAGGTCAAAAGCCATGCATACATAAAAGCCCGAAGGCTGATGTCCAAAAAGGCGCGAAGGCCTAAAAACAAAATAAAAACATAAAAATGTTCATCAAACACTAAGGCTGCGCCCCATCGGCATCTTCACTGCCCTCTTCGGCACTATCGCCTTCGGGCCTGCCATCATCTGAGCCCTCGCTCGAAGGGAGTTCATGCACAATCCTTTGAGCCTCAGCAGCAGCCTCCCTTGCCTTGGCAATCTCCTCTTCAAGTACAATCTGCCCAGCCTGGACTTGTTCAAGTGCGCTAAGCCTGGTCTTGACAACGGCCCATGTCTCTTCAAACTTTGCCCTTGTTGCCCTAACTTTGGCCCGCTCATTAAGGTACGCAATCCTGCCCTCGAGCTTTGATATCTTGCCCCGAAGGGATGGCACTTGGTCCACTTGGCTCTGCAACTCAACGAGCTTGGCGTTGTATTTCCCAAGTTTACTGCGATATTTTTCGCCTACTTCAAGCACTTCGGTTTTGGCCCTGAAAAGCTCAACCTCAAGGCGAGTATTTTCAAGGCTCAACCTTGAACGCTCTGCAGTAAACTAGTTCGTCGCGGCTTGGACTCGAGCTTCGGCAGATTCCACAGCCCTACGAAGATCGGCCTCGGCCTTGGCTGAGGCTTCATTGGCACGTTCCAGCTCTTCATTCAGAATTGCAAATCGAGACTCTAGCTCGGTAACTTGCCCCCTAAGAACCTTCTTCTGTTCATCCCAAGCGGCGGCAGCTGCTTGGATCTCTTTGGCTCGATCACGCTCGAGATGAACAGCTTGCAATGCAAGAACCAAACTCTGCGTTTGAAACAGAGTGTCAGTACCTGAAAAATGGCGAGATAAACTATGTAGAATGCACACTAAGACTTACCCGAAGGGCTGAAGCGGCAGAGACACCCATCAAGCTCATTGGGCTAAGATTCCGAAGGGCATGAGCTTCGGCTGGGCCAAGTATGCCATCAAGGGCCACGATATCCTCTTTTGTGGCATCCAGCAAATTCGCATCGGGATATATTTCCAAAGACTGGGGTACAGTGCTGGCAGGCTTCCGCGAGGCTCGAGAAGCTTTGACCGTACTCTTAATCAGGCCTTCGCCCACTCTAGCCTTGCCCTTTCGCTTTGCAGCCTCTTGATCAAACTCCTCCACGTTTATCACCTCAGTTGTCCCACCAACCTCGGGCCTCGACTCTTGAACCTCTTCAGAGGCCGGTTCTGGCCTCACCTTGGGAGCCAAGGGGGGAAGCTCTTCATCGCTGGGCTCATCAATAAGTCCCCGGCGTTTTGTGATCGATGCTTCAGCAACAGGAGCAGCAGCTTCCTCGACCCGAGGTCCCTTCGCCTTGGCCGCTCGCTTCGGCACAACCCTCTTTCTTTTGGAACCTGGGGAAGGAAGGGAAGCAATTCGTTTAACATGAGAAAGGGTAGAAGTGGAAACGCATGAAAACCGACCCAAGAAAATTTCGTCACCTTGTGAGGTCCCCGGGCTTGACGAACCCTTGGCTTTCTTCTCGTCAATGATCCGCTTTGCAAAGGTCACCATCTGGGCAACGCCCTCGGCGATGTCAAGCACCGTCCTCTCTCTTTTCATCTTTTCCTTCTTATCTTTCTTTTCTTCTCCTCCTCCCTCAACATCCGCCTCGGCACCTTCCTCCACTTCGGCATCTCTCACAGCTCTGTTAGGGAGACCTACATAAATGAAAAATATTAGACCATGGCGGTTCAAAACCTATAAAAAACAAGTCACCAGTACGGACGCACAACTCACTATGCCTCTTACACGCCCATCGGTTCCCTTCTAAGCCAGCTAGTATCATCCACTGTCGCTCTGGGCGCGTCTTCGCCTGCATAACCTCGGTAACCCACTCGAGCAAGTTCCTTGGTGGGTTAATTGGAATCTTCTCAGCTGCAAGCCAAGGATAAAAAGATAAGTACTAATTATGGCAATCCAAAGTCGAAGAGAAAAAGAAGTAGACACGTACGTTGAGCATTCCACACTTTGGGGAAGCCAGGCTCGGCTGATAGCAGCCTCGTAGGGATGATCACATACCGATCATTCCAACCTCGGTCTCCGTGATCTTTACTTTTACTCAGAATTGCATAAGAACCCTGAGGCAGGAGGGCAACCACCCCGGCTTTATGGAAGTATGGATAATAGAGAGAGACCAAGTGCTGAAAGGTGAAAGGCAGCCCAGCTATGTCGCTCAAGTACTCAAGGGCTTGGACGACCCTCCAAACCCCGGGCCCAAGTTGGGCTAGACAAAGATTGTAAGATCGGCAAAATACATCAATGATGGGGTGCACAGGAAAGTTAAATCCTATGGTGAAGGGGTAGGTGAAAACCGAAGAGTATCCCTCGACGTGCGTAGAAACTGCCGAGTCTGGCGCTGGGATCCTAATCTCCACTTCGGGCCCCCACCGGCAGTCAGCCTGAACAGCCTCAAGTCTGTCCTCGGTTATGATGCTCGGGGTAACGTGGACGGGGATATTTCTCTTCTTCCCCTTCTGGGCATCGGACTGAGCAAGAACTTTCAAGTCCTTATCATTATTGAAAGTTGAGGGGATGACCAACCGAGGATCAATCTCAACTTCGAGAGGAATCTTCCTTTTCGACTTCTTGGATACGCCAGCTTCGGTTTCCCCTCTTTCACCACTGGTTCCACTCACCTCGGCTCCGCCCACCGAACCGCCCGCCTCTTTGGCGCTGGTGACGTCATCACCGTCGACGTCACCCCTGTCCTTGTCGCGATCGTCATCGCCTACGTCAAGCTCCACGTCATATCTAACCTCCGTTGTATCACGGCCAGCCCGCGCTTTACGCCTCTTAGGAGCAGGAGCAGGAGCCGCAGACGTGGCCTCGCCACCAGCTCCCGCCTCAACAACTTGCAATGGTGGCACAGAGGCGACCATCTCGGCGTTCATGGCCATGGCGGCAAAACGCTCTGCCCTCTCGCCAGAATCACTTGAGCCATGACCAGAGTTTGTAGCAGACATGGTGGTAATCAAATAGGGGAAGGAATTAAGATCAGAGAAGCAAGTTTGGAGAGTGAAGGAACTTTTTCTTTAAAGATTCTGGTTAATGTCAAGATTTCAAGTGAAGTGGAAGGTGGTGAAGTGAGGCATTTATAGGAGACTTACACGTGCAAGTTGGAGAAGCAATGATGACTGTAACGTTGGAGAAAACAAAAAAACGGCACGACCATTCGGTGACCTATCAACGGCCGCCACGTAACGCGGAACGGCAACCCGACAGACGTGCAGCTTTTGAAATCCTTGGATAGGGTTTCGCCACGTCGACTTCCCGCTCAAATTCATTCCACTCCTCAGCAACCTCTGCGTTCATCCGAGGAGTGGGGGGACTATCTGTATTGGGTGAAAATTGACGTGCTCGGTCAGCACCTCGGAATGATGGACCGAAGAGAAAGCGAGCCGATGCTCCGAAGAGAAATGGTTAAACCCGCGACTAAGTCACCGAAAGTCAAGTTCTAACGTCGCTACCGAAGGCGAGTTGAATGTCGGGCTTCGGTGACACGTCCTCTTATCTGAACAGTAAGGTCGAATCACCGAAGCCTTGTGACCAAGCTTCGGTAACCACCTCAGTTCCAGCGGCTTTGTAGCGCACTACTTTACCCCACTAGCTTCTCCATTTAATGTCCAGATCGTGGGAAGATGCACTAGCTGATAGTGGAGAACGTGGGCAAGGCTCTTAGGCCTATAAATAGTAGTTCATTTTGTATCATAGGGATCCAGAAATTTATACTGAAAATCTGCCCAAATTTGTATTCACGATCATATATTGAAATACAATTATTTTTCCGCATTTATATATTTTTCGTGTGTTTATTCAACTTTGATACGAAAAATTGCTTATATTCGAATCCAAATTCGATTTGTAATCCTAACTGATTTAGGCCCATACAGTGGACTTCTTTTGTACCCTACTAAAAATTCTAATAATATATATTCACATTCAAAAGAGAAATAGAAAAAAAGGAAAAACAGATTGAATAAAACTGAAAAATGGTTATACGCGCCAATTCTAACAGCTTCTTGGCCTAAACCGCTCCTCCTTGTTTATCCTATAAATACAATGTATAAGTCCTCATATTCTTCCTCTCAATATTCACTTCCACTGAAACCAATTATACTCTATAGCTATATTCTCCATTCAATTCAAGAAAATGGAATGGGGAGGTATTAGAAATGTATCTTTTCATCCAAGAATTGGAAAAGAAATCAGAGATGCAAGTAGTGGTGCAATTTATCTTCTTGATAAAGTAATTGGCACTTGTTCAAAATACAATTGTGTCTACAGAGCTGAATATTGTCCTCAAGATAACTCCGGTAAGGACAAAAATATTGTTCCTACTGGTACTGGATTTGTTACTTTGAGATATGTTCACGCAAGTGCCGAAGATCAAGTTGAAAAATTTACCTATATGCCCCGAATTCAGTCTAGGAATTTAATTGATTTGCAAGGTTGGTTTTATTATTGTAAAGAAAAATCAGTAACAAAGTTATTTGTTGCATTACCATATACGTCTGAAGGGTCTCTACGTTATTTGTTGAATACAAGATTTAAGAATGGTATTCCTGAAGATTGTATTGCTATTGCGCTTAGAGAAGCACTTTTGGGTTTGAAAGATCTTCATGCATCTGGTGGGGATTATGGGATTCATAGAAGTTTCAATGCTGGTGATATCTTTGTCTGTTAGAATTGATAAACAAGACACAAATTTGGGGTGAAAAACTTCTCACCTTTTTCATTAATCAATGGCCCTATATATACAAGTAAAACTAAAAGACCTAACTTAGGGATTAAGTAATTCCTAATGGGCTTGGCCCAATACACAATTTGTCTAAGCTACACTACAATTTACACAAATAACCTATTTACAATAATAACATCCTTAATAACCTCCTTTACCCCCCCTCAAGTTGGAGCATGAGGGTTTCGAATGCCCAACTTGCTCAATAAATAATCAAATTGTGTTCGGCCCAGTGCTTTGGTAAAGATATCTGCCAATTGAGCGCCCGTTGGCACATGTCCGGGACGTATGGTCCCTCCAACAATCGCATCACGGAGAAAATGACAATCTACTTCAATGTGGTTCGTCCGTTCGTGAAATACCGGATTACGGGCAATATATATCGCTGCCTGACTGTCACACTGCAGATCTATCGAGCGATGGTGTTCGATTCCAAGACTCCACAGTAGCCCTTTCAACCATTTCAGCTCGTACACGGTCATTGCCATTGATCGGTATTCTGCCTCCGCTGAAGAACGTGAGACAATTTGTTGTTTCTTAGTGTGCCATGATATCAGTGAATCCCCTAAAGACACATACCAACCAGTCAATGAGCGACGTGTCAACGGACACCCTGCCCAATCGGAGTCACACCAACCGTTCAAACGAAGATCACCTTTCGAACTCATAACAATACCTTGTCCCGGACACCCTTTCAAGTAACGAACAACTTGGAGAGCTGCATCCCAGTGTTCGACTCGTGGTTGTTGCATAAACTGAGACAACACATGAACACTATATGACAAATCCGGACACGTGAAGTATAGATAAATTAGGCGTCCGACCAATCTCCGATAACTCTCTGGATTTTTCATGAATCGACCACGTGCAAGCGCCAACCGATGATTTTATTCTATCGGTGTGCCCGCCGGTCGAGCACCCAACAAGCCAGCTTTTGAAATTATATCCAATGCATACTTCTGTTGACAGAGGAAGATTCATTTAGGACCCCCTTGCTACTTCAACTCCTAAAAAATACTTCAATCGTCCGAGATCTATTATGTGAAAACAGACAGATAGATACAACTTGAAGAGTCGGATTGCCTTTGGATCATTACCGGAGACAATCAGATCATCCACATACACAAGCACACTCAATTGCATATTCCCTTTCTTCATCGTAAACAATGAATAATCAGAATATGATTGTCGAAAGCCATAATTCTTTAGAGCTGTCGATAACTTTGCAAACCAACAACGAGGAGCTTGCTTCAATCCATACAAAGATTTTTGGAGACGACACACTTTGCCGGACCCATCATTTTTATACCCCGGAGGTAACTTCATATATACTTCCTCGTGAAGATCACCATGTAGAAAAGCATTATGCACATCCATCTGATGTAATTCCCAATTCTTAGCTGCAGCTACCGCCAAGAAGACACGAACAGTCACCATTTTAGCTACTGGTGCAAATGTCTCCGTGTAGTCAATTCCTTCAACTTGATGATTACCAAAGATCACCAACCTAGCTTTGTACCGCTTAACGGTACCATCAGAGTTGTACTTAATTTTCTATACCCATCGACATCTGAGCACCTTCTTTCTCGAAGGCAAGTGCTCGATTTCCCAAGTCTTGTTCGTTTCTAAAGCATGTAACTTGTTGCATAGCCATCCACCACTTTTCATCTTTTACGGCTTCATAGAATGACCTTGGTTCATGTCCCTCCGTTATGGCTGCAAGAAAGCACGCATGCTTCTTCGAAAATTTATCACACTCAACATAATGTGCCACCGGATAAGGCGCACCCGAGGCATGTCGCTGCTCGGGTGAACTGTCTGATTTTCGAACACAGGTCGACGCACGATGACGCTATTCGGGTGAACTATCTGATTTTCGAACACAGGTCGACACACGATGATGCTGTTTCCGAACAGTATTAGTTACATAGTCACGCAAACGAACAGTCTCTGACTTCGTTCGCTTCCCTCTGCCCAATTCTTCATCAATCACTTCCATTTCCACGTGTCCATCTTGGTTCGGCCCCTCATTTTCCGGATGCAATACATCCTCCGCTTGAGCTTCATCGACAACATGCACTGGGGGAATCTCAATACCCCATCATTCCGAAACTGTTCTCTTCTTCAGCAACTTCATCCACTTGATCAGTCTCGACATTTAAACTCGAACTCTTTTTCACACCATCCTTTGGTGCAAACGGAAACTCATTCTCATATAATATAATGTCTCGTGACATGAAATACTCTTTGGTATCCAAATCATACAATTTCCATGCCTTTTTCCCATTCGGATACCCCAAAAATATACATCGACGACTTCGGCTGTCAAACTTATCATGCATTCGTCCTTGATTGCGTGCATAGCACAAGCATCCGAACACTCTCAAGTGATCAAAATTCGGTGTCACATGCATCAGAACATCATATGGTGTCTTCCCATTCAACACTGATGAAGGCGTTCGATTAATCAAATAAACGGCTATCATTATACACTCTCCCCAAAATTCAATCGGCAAATGTGCTTGAAATCGGAGTGCCCGAGCTACATTCAAAATATGTCGATGTTTTCTTTCAACTCTTCCATTTTGTTGTGGTGTCCCTACACACGAGGTTTGAAAGAGAATTCCTTGTTCCCGAAAATAGGCTTTCATACTTATAAACTCGATCCCATTATCACTTCGGACAATCTTGACATAATTATGAAATTGTCTTTCGACTATTGCAAAGAAGTTTTTCAAAGCTCTTCCGACCTCTTTCTTATCAAGCAACAAAAATACCCACATAGCTCGGGAAAAATCATCAACAATTGTTAAAAAATATGAGGCACCACATGAAGTTTCAGTTCTATACGGACCCTACAAGTCACAGTGTATCAATTCAAAATTCTCGGAGGCTCTATTCTTGCTCACTGGAAACACATTCCTAATCTGTTTTGCCCGATGACATATATCACATGCTTTCACATTTTTCTTGCCGCTACAATTCCTAATTTCTTGAACTGGGAGAGAATTTGTTACCTGAATAGAGGGATGTCCCAACCGTTGGTGCCACAAATCCAACACATCCGCTTTCATAGCCTTCACCGGTGACACCGACTGAAAGTAGTACAAACCATCCGTTTGTTTACCCGTGCCAATCAACTTGCCTGTGTTCCTATCCTTCACAACACACATATCCCCAGTAAACTGTATATCACAATCATATCGATCGATTAACTGAGACACCAAAATCAAATTGCACGTCATTCTAGGCACATAAAGAACATTTCGAAGGGTCATGTGTTCATCAAGCTGGGTTGACCCTTCCTTCGTAGCCATGGTACTGCTTCCGTTAGGCAAGCCCACCGAACACTGTACAATATCCTGTAAATCGCTCAACACATTACTTTCTCCGGTCATATGATTCGAAGCTCCGGTATCAATTATCCATGAACCATTAGTCGTTTTAATTTTCAGTTGATCGGTATCCGACTTCTTTTGATTCAACAAACTCACCAACACCTGCAATTGTTCACTACTCAATCCTGACACACTAGAGTGTCCGAATCCAACTTCATTCACTGAACGAGCCATGTTTTCTCGTGTCTCTGCACGACAGCTTGACGACACCGTAACTCGATCACAAGTCCCATTCTCATTTCGTGAGCCAAATTTCCACCATTTTGGATATCCGACAACCTCATAGAAATCATTTGGATTATACCCTGAACGATTAAAATTCGGACACATTACCCCTCTGTATCGATTCATCACTCCTCTCCGGGAGAGTGTTGCTCTATTTACTGCAACTCTCTCCCGATCACTCCGCCCGTGAGCATCACTTTTCACTTGTTTATTCAACATATCTACTGGACCGTCTTTGGGTAGCGGAATGGTTTCACCCCCGAAACCTGTCATCTTAAAAGCACTCAAGATTTTCTGAAACAATCTTGCCTTTTCAACATCGAACTTCTTGTCACACGATGACCTCGTTCGCCGTGGACTATTCCCCTCGTCGATACAAACACTAGCAACAGTGACACCGGCTCCTTCCCTTCGAACGACCATCACCACACTCTTTCTTCACACTTTATAGATAAGTTTTATTATACCGATCACTTTTCCGATCAACAGCGCGGTGGCTCTGATACCATGTTAGAATTGATAAACAAGACACAAATTTGGGGTAAAGAACTTCTCACCTTTTTCATTAATCAATGGCTCTACATATACAAGTAAAACTAAAAGACCTAACTTAGGGACTAAGTAATTCCTAATGGGCTTGGCCCAATACACAACTTTTCTAAGCTACACTACAATTTACACAAATAACCTATTTACAATAATAACGTCCTTAATAACCTCCTTTATTGTCCATGACACTTCAGTGGCTGGTGTTGAAATCAAATTGGCTATTCGAGAAGCACGTTATGATTCGGATCTTGATTACAATCTTCCACCTGAAGAATCTTCACATGCTGATAAAAGTGGAGATTTCTTTGTTGCTTCCTCTTCGGTAATATATTAGGTTGTTGTGGTAATGATTTCTTTACATTTTACTTATTCACGGTATTCTTTTGTGCTAGTAGATCTTTCTTTTTTAGGCATGTTCACTTTGGAGAACTATATTATACTCTATAGTATGATTGGATTATGCCATAAAATTGTGTGCTTGAATAATATTTTTTTCTTATTTGTAGGTCTTTATTATTAGGCATGTTCACTTTGGTGTATAATTTTTATAAAATTTGAATTAATTATGTCATTAAATTGTAATACAGTATAATAGTCAAAATAAGGATTAGTACAGGTGCTTAATTTATCTTAAAGGAAATTTTCAAATAAAATCAAGAATTAAGAAAAAGGAAACAATGTCATTGTGAAGTTTCGTACTATATGGGCTGTGAACTGTTGTTTCTATTATGATTAGTCTTTGTTTCTATTTATTGATATTCTGCTTAAATTTGTAACAGGTAGTGCCACCAGCGAGAGTTCCTGAATGGGTTGCTCCTCAGGAGGCATATGATACAGATAATTTTAGGGGCACGTTTATTGAGATGCATAATTACACAACTAAATCAGATATCTGGTTAGTAGGAATAACAACATTGGAACTAGCATATGGAGATATTAGAGCATCTGATCGTGTTGAATTGTTAAGAATGATCAAGAAAATAAAGAAGTCAAAGCAATTGCCAGACAGACTTGAGGATCTGCTTGTGAAGAGAAAGAAAATGAAGAAGGTTACGAGCTTCATAAAAAACAAGCTGAAATTCGGAAAAAGAGGGAAATTTTCAAGTGAATTTGAGAATGTGGTATTGAAATGTCTTGAGCGTGAAGAATCAAAAAGGCCAACAGCTGATGAGCTTCTTAGCTTTCCATTCTTTGAGAAGGCTAAAGATTTGAATTACTTTCAACAAACTGTGTTACATGGCAACAGTCGAGCCTTTACTAGTGATGATGATTGAAGATTTCTGGTGAACAGTTATGAAACATGACGAGAGGTAGCATATTGGGGTTTAGCATATTGTTCTACATTTACAAATATAGAGTAGAGGTTTACATTCATGGTATTGGTACATTTTGCTCCCAAACGCACACGCAAGTATACGTGGTCGACAAGTAATAAAGTAGTGAGTCGAGTATCATTCCCACGAGGACTATTGTTACGACTAAATCCTAGCAACAAATTTTCTAAAAACTATTCAGGGATCTTTTTTTCCAATGATGGTTGAGATTTTTACTAACTAAAAATAATTAAAAATGAGTAATTGAAGTCAAGTAATTGGGAGCAAATTATAGGTTGTTATCAATAAAAGAGAAACGGTCCAGGGTCAAAGTTACAAACAATCCAGTTGAGTTTTTCAGTTGGTTCTACTTCTTGATTTCCTATATTGCTAACTAACAGGTTAATTATATTCGTGAAAACCTGTCGATTCTTCACGAGACTATGCAAGCTACTCTAATGCCTATATTTCTATGGAATTAAATCACTTGCATGCATTAAAGAACTCTGTATTTAGCAAAGCAAGACGAATAGGTATATGTCTATCCTACCCGCAAATCGATTCCCGAATGCCTAGATTCACAATCAAGCCCTATACTTTCTTATTTGTGTTCACAAGTTCCCTTTGTCGAGTTCAACTTGTAAACCGTAGATAGTGTTCAATTATCAGGCCTCAATAACCAAACAATTAGGCTCAAGAAAGAATAAACAACCTGGAGTGGTAAATTAATAGGTAGAAATCAACTTTCAAACGTCAACCTTCATGTAATTGCTTTAATCCTAGAACGATATATTTAGCTACTCATATTCATAATAACAACACAAGAATTCATGGAAGAAATATGAAAGATTGTAATAGATGAAGTAAAGGAATTAAACCCTTGGTTCAATGTGTTAGGAACTCCAAAACTTGCTTCAAAAATCGACCTCCTTCTAAAATAACGAAATAATGAGGTTTTATAGTATTTACAAAGTGCTAGGATAAGCTAAACCAAAGCCTAATGTAGTTGGGAAAACTTGTGTTTCGTCAGCCTCAAAGCTTTCGTGGAAGCCACGCTTCCAATATAGCTCCCAACTCCAAAGCTATCTCTGAAGCCTTGCTCCCAGTATAGCTTCCAACTCTTCATAGCTTTCTTGGAAGCCTTGCTTTCACCATAGCTTCCAATGTGTCCATTAACTCCAATTTGATTGTTCTTGTCTCGAATTCATCCGCACCATTCGTAAAATCACAAATACGATAAGTGAGCACAAGAAACGCAATTATCACATGTAACGGGTGCGTAAAGTACCAAAATGTGAGAAGATATTAAGGTAAAATAGGCTAATATCGCCAAACATCACCACCCCACACTTAGACCTTTGCTCGTCCTCGAGCAATCATCAAAAATCAATTTCCCAACTAGATCCCAATACTCAATAGAATAGGTCTACCTATGATTATGGTTGAAACCGACCATTAGACAAGTGCATATACATACCATGTGACCTCAACCTGCCAAAAATCCACCAAAAATTTACACTAGAACAACCAACTCAAGACATCTCAATCTCAAAAACTGACTCAATGAAACCAAGCTTTCACAAAATCACACCCATTCACTCAACCAAGAAGTCAATAACATCACCTATCTCGCGCAAATCATGTGCCTTCACCAAAAGTAATCAAGAGAGCGTTCCAAATATCACACAAAGAAACTATTTCAAGAATAAATGAGGGACATAATATAGGAAGAATTCACTCGCTCTCAAAAAGAAGTTCACATGCCACGCACAACGTACCATAGGCTTGCCCGTAGTGTAGGACTCCACTAATGTAAGCTCACTCCAATCGGGATTAACTAGGACTAGGGTTGTAATGTAGGCTAAAAGGACAGGTAAGATAAATATGGATAAAATAGTGACTACTTCCCTAAGCACTTTAATACATAACTTTAATTTTTGTTTTTACCATTCTTCTCAAAACCAACCAAGCAACCACCTAAAAGTCTCCTTTCAATTTTAAGCATTTTGTAATTTTTTTTCTTTGTGCAAAACACTAGCAAGGAATGAGAATTCCCTTCTTTCCTTTGTTTTCTTTATTTTTCGCTTTTTCATTTTTTTTTCTTTTCATCTCTTTTTTTTAAAAATTTTCCCAACCTTGCCAATATATTTTTATTCTTTGAAACACCATATTTTTCTTTCATTGGTTCCACTCAAAAGCTACCCAATTCTCCAACCACAACTTTGTAAACAACAATATTTTTCAATTAAAGTGCTCTAAGGAGTACGGGTTCAAAAAGGAAGATAATTAAGAACAAAAGGATTAAGGCTTGAAATGTGGGCGCCAACAAAAAGTTCAATAGGCTCAAAAGGGCTTAATACGGGTAATATTAAAGGGTAGGCTAATCATGCTAAAAGGGCTTATCAAAGAAATGCTTGTATCATTTCCCGACTAGAGCAAACCTAGGATTTCGCTTTGAACACGCACGGGGCAAATTCTAGACATCAATATGCAGCACGAAACATAAGAAAGGATACCTCACATCACACATGGCACATAGTTCACTCAAGACGGTTTCATTCCAACTCTCGGTTCAAGCAAATAAGGTGCAACTCGTGAAATTTAAGCACTAAGGCACAGTGGTTCACAAAAGAGTCAAGTAGTTGAACCTAAGCGTCTCAATAAGGTCATTCAAATTTTTCTAGGCATGCATCACAATTTTAAAATCAAAAGGGATTCACAAAGGCACCTAGCATTCTACCATTTTCCTTAAAATATTCTACTAACTAATACTATACTACTCCAAAAAAAATAAAAATTACCTGGTACAAAGGTCTACCCATGGAAAAGAACCAAGGCCATAAGAAAAATCACGGGGCGGATGACTGTACCACTAACTAAAACTAAAAATAATTTTTTTTTGGAATATTTCATTGGTTTTTTAATTTTTTTTATTTTTTATATATTAAAGCAAGAAACAAATAAATATAAAGTCAAGTGACAAAAACAAAAATTGCTAAAATGAAATTCCTAATGCTACAATCATCTATAACCTCAAAACTTGGGAATTCCCCAACCCCACACTTAAAATCAAGCGCTGTCCTCAGTACGAACAAAAATAAAGTGAAAGAGTGAAAGGAACTTCCCTGAAGGCCCACCGGCCTAGGTCTCATCATCAGCATCATCAGAGTCCTCCCGCTCTGCATGTGCGGGAGTGTCAGCATCGCGCTCACTAACCGGAGGCACAACCACCTTTCTTCTCACAACACCCCCAGGGCGGTGTGGTGGAGTGCGCACATCCTCCTCCTCTTCCTCTTCTTCACCATCTTCCTCTTCAATTCACTCTCCCTCGTCACTACTGTTATCAGCCTCAACCACGTCAGAATTCGTATTCTCATCCTCCCCAGGTTACACCTCTACGGTCTGCGTCATGCCCAATAACTGTTTGGATGAATCCAAAAATGGAAGCTGGCGATCAAGGGCTGTCATATCCATCCCCGCATGCTTTGCTAAATATTCTATCATCAAGTATTTGCAGCCCTCCAAATTATCATGCACAACGCGCCCTCATCATTGGACATTTTGTAGGCACTTGCACTCGCGCCTAGCATTGCGGAAATATCATACTTTCTTTCCAAGGCTGGGACAATCCTATCACCAATGTTGTCAACAGGGACACCTTCTTTCATTAAATACTATATGAGGACACCAGTAAAGGACAACCGCTTCGACTTGTTTGTGCGTGTCTCCTTCATTGCTTTGAGCATATACTACCCAATGTTGACAGGTTTCCCCATCATGAAGAAGTAGACTATGCAAGCCTTCACTTTAGTCACATTAGTAAAGTGTTTAGAAGGAAACAGTCGTGCATTGATCAACTTGAGCCAAACTCGGGCTTCCTTTTGAAACCTGCAAAATTGCATAGATTTGTGTCGGCCCGTTTGCTTCTTTCTACCCCATCTATGACTAACATCACCACCACATAAGGTTTGCCTCAATGCCTTATAATCCGGCTTGCGAATGAAAACCTTCAAGTCGTCAAGGTCATGATCCTCCACACCTAAAAAGGTGCAAAGGGCTTATGCATCTAGCCTCACGGATTGTCCTCGAACTTTTACTAGCTCCTCCGGTTGCTCCAAGTCCCAATTAGCATATAATTCCATCACAAGATCAAAATTGGCATCCCCCGAATCTCAAAAACGAATCCCCATTTCATAGTGTGAATAGCATCTCTTATATTTCTAAACCGCCTCGTCAATTTAGTTTCATCAATGGCAAGTTCGGGGATGTAGCCGGCCAATTTGAAATTCTTGTACCAATCCAGGCTCTCCCCCTTTTTCACAAATGGCAATCCAAACTTTATTTCCCACCCCCCCCCCCCCCCCCCCCCCCGTGGAATAGAGACCGCGCCCTTTGGCATCTTTGGTTTTGCCTAGCTCTTTGCTTTCGCCTTAGCCTTGCCCTTGGGTGCTTTACTAGTTGAGGCGACACCTAGCTTTTGTCTTTGTGCAGCAGGTGCCACGGAGGAAGAAGAGGCCTTTTGTGTCGTTTTCACCATAGTACCTGCGAGCGACGCCTTGTGATCGCCTTGCACTGATGGAGCTCACTGCTTGACTCAATGCGACAGTGGGAGCGTCGCTCTGTATTTGTTTTGTGCATTTGGAGGCTTTGATTAAGGCGACACTCTGCGATCGCTTTGAGCTGTTGGAAGCTCGCTGCCTAGCTCCAAACGATGATGGCAGCGACGCTTGGCTCTGTTTTACGTCTAGATTCTCCCACAAAAAATTTCCAAGTGTTGTGGCGTCTGGAAGCTGCTCCCAAGGCGACGCTTTGGCGATCGCTTGAGCTGAATTTGAACATCCTAACGCGATGCCTCATTATCGCTTGGAACGAATGGAGCTCATTGACTCACTAGCTGCGTTAGAGGGAGCGATGCTCTGTCCATTGCTTGCAGCTAGTCTGATGCCAATTTTTCTATAAGCTGTGATGGGGAGACACTTTGGCCATCGCTTCTCAGTTTGAAATCCTTGATTTTCTAACACATAGCTTCAATCATTCCGCACTCCTCGAAAATTATCCACCTTACGAATTTTCCGAGCCCTACAAAAATTGACAAGAAAAACTACGTAATACTACATAAATAAAAATGACTAAAACAATAAAAATTGGGTTGCCTCCCAACAAGCGCTTGATTTAACGTCGCGGCATGACCTTTTTTTTGTATTTTTATTCGTTTTCTATATTTTTGCATTAACATATAAAGCTCGGGTTGCCTCCCGAAAAGTGCCTTAGTTAACGTCGTGGCCCGACGGTTACAATTTACGGTTCTCACAATGAAATGGAGATACGATGATCCACCAAACCTCCCCAATAGTGCTTAACTCTTTGCCCGTTCACTAAAAATGACTTCTCAGAATCCGGGACTCTCAATTCAACCGCTCCATGTGCAGTGACACATACTACCTCAAAGGGGCCCGACCATCTAGACTTCAATTTCCCAGGGAATAGTTTCAACCTTAAATTGAACAACAATACCAACTAGACCGGTTCAAATTGACGATGCTCAATATGCTTATCATGCCATCTCTTGGCCTGCTCTTTGTACAATTTTGCATTTTCATAAGCGTGGAAACGGAACTCATCTAGCTCGTGCAACTGAAGCATCCTCTTTTCACCCTGCTAATTCCATATCCAAATTGAGCTTTCTAATTGCCCAATATGCCTTATGTTCTAACTCGACAGGCAAGTGACAGGCCTTACCGTAAACCAAGCTATACGGAGAGGTTCCAATAGGTGTTTTAAAAGCCGTTCTATAGGCCCAAAGAGCGTCGTCGAGCTTCATAGACCAATCTTTCCTTGAAGTATTAACAGTTTTCTCAAGAATCTGCTTTATCTCTCTATCCGACACCTCCACTTGGCCACTCGTTTGAGGATGATAAGCAGTAGCTACCTTGTGACGTACCCCATACTTGGCCAAAAGTTTATTGAACAAGCGATTGCAAAAATGCGTAGCTTCATCACTGATGATGGCACGTGGTGTCCCAAAGCAAGTAAAAATATTTTTCATCAAGAACCCGACTACCACACTCGCATCATTGGTTGGAAGTGCAACAGCTTCCACCCGCTTTGACACATAGTCGACTGCTACAAGTATGTATTTGTTGCCACTGGAAGGTGGAAACGGACCCATAAAATCAATTCCCCAACAATCGAACAACTCAATCTCCAGGATGTTATTCAAGAGAATCTCGTGGCGCCTCGAAATATTACCAGTTCTTTGGCATCGATCACATTGTTTAACAAAGGCATGAGCATCCTTGAATAGAGTAGGCCAAAAGAACCCCGACTGAAGTACCTTCGCAGTTGTCCTATCACCACTATGATGACCACCATAGGGAGATGAATGAAAACTTTGCAACACAGACTCGACTTCTTCACTTGGAATACATCTCCTCGCCCATTGATCTGGGCCAATTTTATACAAGTACGGCTCATCCCAGATGTAAAATCTACTCTCATGGAGGATTTTCCTTCTCTGCTCAGCTGTAGCATCAGGTGGATAAACATTACTCACCATCAAATTCACCATATCTGCATACCAGGGCACCTTGGTTACCTACAGAGCAAAAAGTTGCTCGTCTGGAAAAACTTCATTTATCTCAGGCCCCTCATCTACATGTTTTCTATCTTCCAGCCTCGACAAGTGATCGGCCACTTGATTCTCGGTTCCTTTTCGATCTCGGATCTCCACATCAAACTCTTGGAGTAGAAGAACCCAATGAATCAGTTGCGGCTTGGAATCTTTCTTCTCAAATAAATACCGGATTGCAGCATGATCAGCGTAGACAATAACCCGAGTGCCAACCAAGATTGGAACTTATCAAAAGCATAAACAATGGCTAGCAGCTCCTTCTCGGTGGTAGTGTAATTGGATTGGGCAGCATCAAGAGTCTTTCTTGCATAGTATATAGAGTTAAAAATTCTACCCTTTCATTGCCCGAGAACAACCCCAACAGCAATATCACTCGCGTCACACATCAACTCAAACTGTAGAGACCAATCAGGAGCAATAATAATTGGTGCAGTCACCAACCTCTTTTTCAGTTCTTCAAATGCCTTCAGACAGGCATCATCGAATTCAAACTTCGCTTCCTTCTCTAACAATTTACATATAGGATTATCTATCTTCGAAAAGTCCTTAATGAATCGCCTATAGAACCCAACATGTCCTAGGAAACTACGCACACCTTTAACAGAGATAGGTGGTGGTAATTTTTCAACTGCTTCAACCTTTGCTCTGTCAACCTCGATCCCTTACTTCAACACCTTATGGCCAAGAAAAATGCCTTCTCGAACCATGAAGTGGCATTTTTCCCAATTAAATACCAAGTTGGTTTCTTCACAGCGGCTAAGCACGGCATCTAAGTTCTTCAAACAGCCGTCAAATAAATCTTCAAAGACTGAGAAATCGTCCATGAATACCTCAACAAATTTTTCCACCATGTCGGTGAAAATAGCCATCATGCATCTCTGAAAGGTTCCAGGCGCGTTACATAGTCCAAACGGCATCCTTCTAAATGCATAAGTACCGTAAGGACATGTAAACGTTGTCTTCTCCTGATCTTTTAGTGCTATCACAATCTGGTTGTAGCTCGAGTATCAATCCAGAAAATAGTAATATTCATGCCCAGCTAGCCTGTCCAACAACTGATCAATGAAGGGGAGTAGAAAGTGATCTTTCCTGGTGGCCTTGTTCAATTTTCTATAATCAATGCAAATCCGTCATCCCGTGACTGTTCTTGTAAGAATAAATTCATTCTGCTCATTCGTCACAACTGTCATACCTCCCTTCTTTGGAACACATTGGACTAGACTCACCCAATTGCTGTCAGAGATTGGAAAAATAATGCCAGCATCAAGCCACTTGATAATTTCCTTCTTCACAACCTCTTTCATTACTGGATTTATCCTTCTTTGCTGCTCGATACTTGGCTTATGGCCCTCCTCCAAGAGGATCTTGTGCATACAAAAATAATGACTAATCCCTCTAATATCCGTAATGGTCCATCCAATTACCCTCTTGTGCTCTCGCAATACTCTTAAGACCTTCTCAGCCTGCACATCAGATAACAAAGGCAACATGATTACGGGCAAGGTGTTACCCTCGCCCAAATAAGCATAACGTAAATGAGCAGGTAAAGGTTTAAGTTCAAGAACAGGAGCTTTCTCAATAGACGGTTTAGCAGGAGCTAGTGTCAGCAGTCTTTCAAGCTCCTCCAACTTCTTCCACCCTGGGATGAATTGACACTCCGTGTTGAGAATCTCCAAGAATTCCTTAGTTTCTTCATCATTCAACATATCATCTTCATACATTAATGCTCTTTCAAGAGGATCATCCTTAGAAGCCAAAAGTGATTTTTCAGAGGCAGTTAACTCCTTATCCAGCACTCTTACCATAGATAGCTCTTCATAGTGTGATGGAAGTTGAGTAGCCCGGACCACATTAAATACAGCTTCTTCACCATTTACCCTCATGATCATCTTCCATGTTCTAACTCTAATCACAGCATCCGCAGTAGCAAAAAATCCTCTTCCCAAGATGAGCGGGACATCTTGGTCAGCCTCATAATCTAAAATGATGAAATCAACAGGGAGGATGAATTTGGCCTACTTGTACTAGAACATCCTCAATAACTCCTTCGGGGCATGTCAGAGATCCGTCCGCTAACTGCAGGGTCTCTATGGTTGGTCTTGGTTCACCCAGGCCTAGCTTTCGAAATACCGATGATGGCATTAAATTTACGCTAGCACCCAAGTCACATAAAGCTCGCCCAACCTCATGCTTCCCAATTTTTATAGGAATAGTGAAGCTTCCAAGATCTTTCAATTTCTGAGGAAGTTTGCTTCTGACTCTTGAACTGCACTCTTCAGTAAGTGCAACTCTCTCGAATTAAGTAAGTCTTTTTTTATTTGCCACAATATCCTTGATGTACTTAGTGTATTTCGGAACATCACGCAAAAGTTCCACCAAAGGGATATTCACTTGTATCTGACTCAAGATCTGTAAAAATTTCTTGCAAGCTGCATCTACTTTCTGCTTCTGAAGCCTTTGAGGGAAAGGAGGTGGTGGTCTGACATTATCAAGCTCGGGTTGCTTCTTTACCACTTTATCAACTTCTTTTTCAGTATTCGGCTCCAGTTCACCAACAGGCTTCCTCGACTGTGGAGGCACTTCTTCTAGAGCTCGCCCATTTCTCAGAGTAACTGCTTGCACAAATTCCTTAGGATTCTTCTCTGTATCACTCGGCAAAGCACCCTGTGGTACTTTGTTTTGTGCTCCAGCTAGCTGCCCCATTTGGCGTTCCAGATCTTTTTGAGCATTGGCAAGATCTTTTATGGCATGTGCTTGAGCTGCATTGTCTGCTATAATTTTCTGCTGATCTGCCAACATCTGCTTTATCAAATCTTTAACTGAACTGTTTGACTGCTGTGGTTGAGCCTGAGAATGTGAACTCTGGTAATTATTCTGAGATCTCGTATTACTTTGAGCAGCTTGATTATCACTCCATAAGAAACCAGGATGATTTCGTGAGTTAGGATTATAGTTGTTACCAAACTGATTCCGATTCTGTCCTTGAAACCTGTTTTGGTTTCCCACGTAATAAACTGACTCTGGATTGGAGGGGAAAACCTCGGTAGTATGATCCTCTCCACAGACCTCACAGAAATTTTGGAACTGCTGCACTTGCTTAACAGGTGCCACTTGTTGCTGAGTTGGTGGCAGTGCTAACTTATTGATCTGATTAGCTATGGCATCTACCTTTGCAGTTAATGCCGAGAATGCATCCAACTGAAGTATCCTAGCAGCTTTTTGAGTTGGAGCTCTACCATCACCCTGCCAGTCAGGATTGCTCTGAGAAAATTTATCCAGCAATTCATAAATCTCATTAAAATTCAAGGCTAATACTTGGCCTCCAGCTGCAACATCCACCACGATCCTGGTATGAGCATTCAATCCTTCAACAAAAGTGTGGGCCAACACCTCATTAGATTGGGTGTGGTGCGGACAATCTCTTAACAATGACTTGAATCTCTCCAAGCTGAATACAAGGATTCTCCCCCTTGTTGTCTGAAAGACATAATCTCACTCCGTATTCTGGCTGTTTTGGCAGATGGATAGAATTTAGCCAAAACTTTCATAGCTAAATCATCCTAAATTGTGATAGACCCAGGCTTTTCAACCTTTAACCACTTTCTTCCTGTCCCAATCAATGAAAACGGGAAGAGTATCAAGCGAACATAATCAATTGAGACGCCTGTTGGTGTTTATGTGTCACTAATCTCCAAGAAATTCTGGATATGTTGTTGTGGATCCTCGTGCAGTAATCCAGCAAATTGCCCAGTCGCATGCAGCAGTTGTATCATGTCGGGCTTAATCTCAAAGTGTCCAGTAATTTCAGGTTTCACAATGCTAGAAGCTACACCCTCCAGACTGGGAAGAGTAACATCTCGCACAGCTAAAGCTCGTTCTTCTGCCATTCCAATAGGTAAAGAAGCAAGTACAAGTGCGAGTGATTCACGGTCTCTTGCTTCTTTCCTTAGGCTCCGTAAGGTCCTTTCAGGTTTAGGATCAAAAGGTTCAAGTGGTTCGTCCTTTCTCTCCTTTCGCATTCAAGACCTATTACCCGAAATGGTACAAGAAACTCAAAATAAAAATTAAACCTGAATAGCAAATAAAAAATCATCTAAAAAGAAAACAATCAATTATTTAGTCCTCGGCAACGGCGCCAAAAACTTGTTGCTCCCAAATGCAGATGCAAGTATACGTGGTCGACAAGTAATAAAGTAGTGAGTCGAGTATCGTTCCTATGAGGACTATTGTTACGACTAAATCCTAGTAAACAATTTCCTAAAAACTATTCAAGGATCTTTTTTTCCAATGATGGTTGAAATTTTTACTAGCTAAAACAATAATTAAAAACGAGTAATTGAAGTCAAGTAATAGGGAGCAAATTATAGGTTGTTACCAATAAAAGAGAAACGGTCCAGGGTCAAAGTTACAAACAATCCAGTTGAGTTTTCCAGTTGGTTCTACTTCTTGATTTCCTAGATTGCTAACTAACATGTTAATTATATTCGTGAAAACCTGTCGATTTTTCACGAGTCTATGCAAGCTACTCTAACGCCTATATTTCTACAGAATTAAATCACATGCATGCATTAAAGAACTCTGTATTTAGCTAAGCAAGGCGAATAGGTATATGTCTATCCTACCCGCAAATCGATTCCCTGATGCCCAGGTTCACAATCAAGCCCTATTCTTTCTTATTTGCGTTCACAAGTTCCCTCCGTCGAGTTCAACTTGTAAACTGTATATAGTATTCAATTATCAGGCTTCAATAACCAAACAATTAGGCTCAAGAAACAATAAACAATCTGTAGTGGTAAATTAATGGGTAGAAATCAACTTTCAAATGTCAACCTTCATGTAATTGCTCTAACCCTAGAATGATATATTTAGCTACTCATATTCATAATAACAAAACAAGAATTCATGGAAGAAATATGAAAGATTGTAATAGATGAATTAAAGGAATTAAACCCTTGGTTCAATGTGTTAGGAACTCCAAAACTTGCTCCAAAAATCGACCTCCTTCTAAAATAACGAAATAATGAGGTTTTATAGTATTTACAAAGTGCTAGGATAAGCTAAACCAAAGCCTAATGTAGTTGGGAAAACTTGTGTTTCGTCAGCCTCAAAGCTTTCGTGGAAGCCACGCTTCCAATATAGCTCCCAACTCCAAAGCTATCTCTGAAGCCTTGCTCCCAGTATAGCTTCCAACTCTTCAGGGCTTTCTTGGAAGCCTTGCTTTCACCATAGCTTCCAATGTGTCCATTAACTCCAATTTGATTGTTCTTGTCTCGAATTCATCCGCACCATTTCTAAAATTACAAATACGATAAGTGAGCACAAGAAACATAATTATCACATGTAATGGGCGCATAAAGTACCAAAATGTGAGAAGATATTAAGGTAAATAGGCTAATATCGCCAAACATCAGTATATATTCTGCTACTGTTTAAATTTTCTAGGAGTCAAACTGTGATATGCTGTTGTGTGGTATTCGTCTGCTACTTTTAACGTACTGTGTTGCATGGCAAGAATCCAGTATCTACTGGTGATGATGACTGAAGACTTTTGCTGAACAATATTGGAAGATGAAAGAGGAGTGTATTATTACCTAGTTATAGTCATATAGTTCTACATTTTACTAATAGAATAGAAGTTTACATTGATTGAATTGGTACTGTCTAAACATTCCAGGGGTCAAACGAGCTATGCTGTTGTTGGGATTAAGCAGGAAATACTCTCTACACATTTATATTCATAATAGACACAAATTTTTAGTTCGTAGTATTGGTGGATTGTGCTTTTTTATTTCTGTATAAAATCTCTAGATGTCATGCTAGTTATTCTGTTGTTGGGTTTTATCTGCTCTATTTTTTCTTGTACCTTTAATCTCGAAATAATCATTTTAGAGACAATTTATGCAGAATCACCTCCCTTATTGTCCTCCAAGACAGGGTTCACAATTCCAGTTAAAAATATCCGATGGTCGATGTACCATGTCCAAATGTTATCTAGACAATATAGGAACTTGGGTACAACACCATGTGGAAGATTTTGTTGTTGAGAATTCCATGGCCATGACAAAGATAAAAATTTCATTGACACAGGTTGATTGTACACATACTAAAGGTGGTTTGTGTGTAGATTCTGTATTTATATGCCCGATTAGGCGGATCCAGGATTTGAACTTTATGGGTTCTAAATTTTCGGATAACAATCTCAAGTACAAGTGATTGGGTTCTCGACTTGGTTTTTGTACATATTTAATGATTTTTTTAACAAAAATACACTGTCTATGCTAAACCTACTGGGTTCTGCCGAACCCGTAGGTTGCTCTCTAAATCCGCCACTGATTAGTTCAACAAAAGAGTTGAGATCTTTTTGATAGTTTCATAGACACATATTTGGGGGGTCAGAGTGTTTTTGCTACAAGAGTGAATCAGTTTGTATAGTTTGTTTTAGCTGGTTTCTTTCTGGTTTCCGCCTTTTTGTTCTCCCTCCGTTAGTTTCTCTTTTCTCTTAGTTGTAGTTCCTATTTGGATTCTCGAGTTTCAGATTTTGTCCTGTACATAAATCTAGAGAACACTGTTGATACAAATTACTTTACCCTGATAAATTAGCCAAAATTTCTTGATTCTTTATGAAACTGCATTTTTGGTAATATGTTAATTTCTCTCATCAAGAATTGTATTGTTAAGGCCGGAGATGAAATCTTTTGATAACAACTTCATCCGGTATTACTTGAGAAGCGGGTTCAATTCACACGTCTCATTTTGCACTTAATTAAGGCCTTCGCACTTCCACTCTATAAATCTCACTGATATAACACTATTTTTAGAATATTTACCATATTTGAAGAAGATTGTTTCTTTTGGGGGGTGGTGGGGTGGTAAGAATCAAAAGTGCATGCTTTGGTTACACAATACAATGCCAAAAACATCTGGCAATATGTTTCCTTTAGAAACAAAAGTTAAAACATGTAATCAAGCTACAACAAAAAGAGGGATGTTATACATTTATTCACGGAATACCTTTTAAAGTTAGGTAAGACAAATACAACTTAAATAATAAAAACTGAAACTGTAAGTCTAGAAAACATTTGAGAGTTTTTGTACACAAACCAAACTCAGTCACATTGCAACATACAACTTCATGAACAGATTGTTTTGAAGTAACATTAATTCTTAACAAATACAGAAATTATATTTCAAAGAATACAAGAACATTAAGCATCATCTACTTGTGACTACAAACTCGCTCCTCATTTGAGAAATTTTCGACATTTCCACCCATAATTTTTTTGCATATTATCACTATATCAATCCTTCTCTGTAAGCAACTTTGTTGATTTGAGGTCTTCACTTGTACTCGCTGAATCATCATGTGAAAGAGAAACTTGAAAGTCTTTCACTTGACTACTCACAACAGTCCCTAGATTAAATTTTTATATGGAAGTGATTTACCTAGACGCGGCAAAAGATAACAAAAAATTCCCTAAATCATGTGAAGTGCACGTTTTCGAGCAAGGCAAGCCTTTCTGTGTGAAATAACAACTTGAAGCTTCTGTCTCACAAGATCAATAACACTTCTCACTCTACAATCAGGTTTATCTTTCAAATGACTCACAAGGAAAGATGCAATCAGATTAATATCCAGGTTGCAATGATCAGAAGTTACTTCATGCTGGCAAGTGTGTGTGTCATGATATTTAACCTATCTTCCATTGATTATCTGAAATCAATCTACCACGAAGTTGCCACACACAACCGGACTCCTCATACCTGCATCTAACTGACCAAACTCCTTTTTTGACACCCCAACTATAAACTCTTTCTTCTTATGCAAACTCCATATCTTTACAGCCCTTTTTAGATGATCTTTACTCGGGAATAATTGCCCTTTTGTAACACAGTGTTTTGATCTTCAATCCGTACAGTTTCACCATATTTACATGATGCACGTGATCTGGCTGGAGTTGAGGAAGATGGAATATCATAAGTATCCATGAGTAAGTTGCCCTGTCCAGGTTTCATGAAACTCATATTTCCAGCTTCACAATCATTTTTGCTATCCTCCTGATCACGAGATGTGCCAACCCCTACATCATCACTATCTGGCTCCTCTAAGCTTACACTAATTCCCATCTCACAAGCATACATGGTATCCTTATTGCTTTTATTTACTACCTCTTCAACTGCAACATTTATGTTTGCACTACATGATGGACTCTCCTGATGAAGCTCAGCATTTTCATTCACAAGTTGACTAAAATTACCCATTGCAGACTGGCCAGTAGATGATGCAAAATTAGACCTATCATTTTGAGTTAATGATTCTGTCTTTATAAAAATCTCTATCATATTTTCCGAAGCATATCTACTCATTACTTGAGGAACAGACAAAAAGTCGGACAATGAATCATCATCATCAATCTGCATTTCAGTATACCAAACAAAAAGATCCGAAAAGCATAGGGAAATCTACATGAGACTTGAAGTTTAACTTTGTCCCTACAAGTCCCCATCTTGTGGTGCAATATTGGAAGTAGGTCCTCATATTTAAGTGATGGCTTAACTCTCACTACTGTACAAGGTCCACGGTTATATTTAACTCCTTCAGAATCTTCGATTACATCACCACCCCAATGTAATCCAATTCGCACCCTCTGTTCGGAAGTCGACATTGCATCACATATAACTTTCACCTAGATAAGATGTTATCAATTTCAATATTACCTTAACACTTGCAATGTGTAGTAAAAACAATGTACAAATTAAAGTAAAATATGCCTAAAATTTTGATGAACATATGTAAATATGAAGTTCTCAATTTCAAAATAATTCTAGCATCTGGAAAATGTCTCTTGAAATCAAATTTTCAATAACAATTACTGATCTGAGATTCCCAATTAGAACCTAATTCTATGACAAAATCCTAATTTAAATATTCCTAACACAATTAGTCAAATCAACCAACATAATCTTCGAACGATTTTCTTTTGATGAGCTCCACAGCAAACAGTTTCATGTCACTATAAACAACACATGTATCAAAATGCATCAACTAAATGTGCACGAGTTACAAAAATACCTAAAATCCTCCTCCAGAGCTTAGTGTTCACTTACTCCAAAATCTCAAACATCTAGGTTCTTTTCAACCTGTTAAAGTCAGAATACACATTATATTAATAGTAGAACAATATCTCACATCCTTAAGCTAGGTTAGAACCTCTAGTTGAGTTGAAAAGCTTCAAAACTCTGATATTTCGCAACGACAGCAGAATGAAGCAGAGTTCGCTTTCCATGCACCATCTACCCACTAAACGAAACACTACCCACTCCATATTTTAACTTCCCTGTCATTTGACACCATTTAAGTTATGAACCTAGCTAAGGATTAGGGCAGTTGGTTGCATGCTTGTTTCATCAAAAGTAAACCTGACAAGAGCTTATTCAAAACTTTATGAATTAATCACCAAAATAAAACAATGACTAAATCTCAAAAAAAAAAAAAAAAAAACCAAAAAAAATATATATATAATAAAGAAAAAAACAAAAAGAAGAGAAAAAGAAGTCTACATATATGTTGACAGCTGATGAAAGTCAACGAAGGAACTTTCAAACGGCTATATATCTCAAAAGCAGCCATGAAAGAGTGTTGGCAGATACTACTACTATGTTGACTTGAAGTGAATCCACGGATTATTAGCACACGTACGTAGTGGCTGAAGACAACAAGGGCAGTTTGATAGATGGTTATAGATGAATATTGAGATCTTCTACCATTGCAACTCCTGATGACTTAAAGTAGATCAAAGTTCAATGGACAAATCTCCTTTGAAGGTTAGGCACGCAAGTTCTATTTACTTATTTATTTCTCAACCATATGGTATCCATTATCTACTAGCTCAACTAATCCAGATTCGCGTCGCATATGGCCGTACCCTAGCATGAATTTCTCCATTCTCAGGTTTTATTTATTTGCATATCCATAGTAATCTGGTATGGAAAAGTAAAGACACAAAAGACTATAGGTGTGAAACATATGAGATGAATCCAAACAACCTCCAAACCCCAAATAAAGAATGTTCACAAACAACAACAACATAACCAGTGATATGTCTGGGGATGGGGATGGGGAGGGTGAGATATACGCATACCTTATCCCTACTAACAGAAATAAAATGTATCATAATATACCTCAAATTGCCTGGTATGTGGCTTTTATCCATGTTACTCAAAGCTTTTCTTCAGCCACTAATGACATTTCTAGGTATTCTTCCTGCAAGAAAAAATCACAATCAGAAATGCAGCTCAATAAATCAATAATCAGGGACTAAGGGGAAAAAAGACTCTTTTTTAAATTCTTTCTCCTCTGTTTCTCTCATTCTCAATTTGGTCTAACCGAAAGCAAGTGAACAAGGTAACAAACACGAGATAACAACAGTAGACCACCATTTTCAACCCAAAATAGCTTCTTTTCTTTTTAGGTTTTCACCCGTTGTTCAATATATGCTTTAAGGCCCAACTAATTAATTAAGGATCAAGGCTACGTACCACCACAACGTAGTGATAACCCAAAATAGCTTGCTGTAAACACCAATTTCACAATTTAAATCGACTCGTGGAGATCATTTAAAGTAGAATTAAGCTTAATTTTGTTTCAAAGTGTAAGTGTGTAACGTGAGGCAAGTATGTTGGATATTCAAATGTAGGTTAAATTTGAACAATTTTGTAAATTAGAGGAGCTATATATATGACCCTTTTTCCGAAACTAAAATTGCAGGATGAAAATGATCATTTAGCTATAGTATTAAAAGAGGAATAGAAGCTAGCCGGAGAAAATAAAAGCAATTAAAAAATACTGAATATACTTGCAGGAACTAAGGAGACTTTGAAGTCTTCATTCAAGAAAAGAGTTCTAAGTTATAGGGACCTATAGTATTTATAAAATAAGATTAGTTAAAAGTTAATTTGAGGTGAATCTATGTACTAACTTAGATTGCAGTTGACAACTTAGAATGAACGGTAAGTAGTAATTTGTTATATAGAACAACGTTAAAGTATATTGTTATGTGTAAAAAATTCTCTATTTTCAAAGGTATTTTTGAGATTCGCCCGGGGCGGGGAACTTGCAAAACGTCCTAAGACTCTTGGTCGGGGCTTACATTCTTGAGGCTTACGCCTCAAGCTCCCGGCGGTGCGTCCAGAGTACGCCCAGCGCTCAATACTCCGGACTCGCCTAATAGAACATTTGCAAATGATCTATCTAATTCCCTAATTAAGACTATTCACCTACAATATTCTTTAAAAATGAACTATACGGGTTATATTAATCTATAGAAATTGAGAAATTGAATACACCTCAATTAACAAGATGTTGACACCCAATTTTTTCCCTCCTTTTTCCAAAATATGTTATAAATCAACTTAAAAGTGCAATTTGACTATTTGGGCAAAATGTGCATTAGAAAGCATGCATTTACGTGTGGTATCCCCTACTTATATATATTTAATACTTACATATGGCTATATTACGTAATTTTGCATCATTTAGGCTATTTGTCAAAGTGTGGCCTTTTGTGCAATTTTAGTGCATTTGTAGTATTTGGTAATTATTTGTGGCTATTTATACTTAATTAATTTAATTTGCATTCCAATTTCTTGTTATATGTGCATTTCATTATTTGTTCACCCATTTTATACAACTATATATATATATATATATATATATATATATATATATATAGGCACCTTTAAGTAAAATAATAGCCAAACACATATTCAATTCATTTCGACTTCTTAATTTGTCATATTTGAGTTCCTTTTGAATTTAAATACGTGCAAGTATTCTTTTTAAAGCGTTTATCTTGAAAACTTTCCTACGAACCTGGACAATAGTCTGTCTAGGTACGTCTATTTGTTAGAAATCGATTGCTATTTTCTTCCAATTATTTAGTTTTAATTTAAATATCCTCATATTCATATAATTATTATTTACATTTCAAAATATTTCTTTTTCATTATTTTAAAATTCCTTTTGAACCTAGACGAGTGTTCGTCTAGATACGTTCATTATTTACACCTTACATTTCCTTTCCCTCCTATTATATTTTAATCAATTTCCAAAATATATCGTAATCTTATTCTTAAAACTTTCCCAATATCCCTACCCCACTTTTAATACCAAGTTCATTCCCCAAATCAATACTCCCTAATTAGACCACTTCCAAAATCTCTCCTTGATCTTCCTAAAATTATTTTCCTAATTCTTTCGTCTAATCCCCGAAATCCCTCAAAATCAGACCCCAAAATTAAGGTCAATCTCCAAACGGCTTCTTCCTTTGATTATATTACAAGGGATCCATCATTACAGTAGGGACAATCGGCACTCACAGTACACCCCCCTCGTGATTCTTCTTCTCAAACACACCAAAAACATACTATCACCCGCCCAATTCCCCTCCTTCTCAAGAGAGACATCATCATCAGATACACAAAAGGCCCTTCTTGGTCTTCTCCTCCACTATATACACACACTGTCACACGCTCCTATATGCCGAGACCATAACCCTCCACGTTATCATCCTTATCATCAATACATTGCCAATACTCCCTTATTCTCCACTCTCCAACACCACAAAACCGTTACACACACACATCACCTACACACCCAAACAAGAAAAATCATTAACACACATGCAGACATAATCAGAAGCAAAAAGTCCACACACACCTACAAATGATAAACATAACCAGTGAGATTGGGGATTTGGGAAAGCGTGTCGGAACCACCATCACCATCACCAGTGGTAGAAACCAATCCATACACGGCACCTATACAAACACCCACAACGTATACCTATCACCATGTACACAATACCCATAGTAGGGAATCGGGGCCGTTGAAATACAAACAGAAAACAGAGGGAGATCAGGGAAGGGGATACAAATCAGAGATGGAATGGGGAAACCACCATTGACACCGTTGGAAAGCATCAGAAACAGGGGAGTATCACGTGTGGTGACGTGACACCGGTGATAACACCAGACGCCGGCGGCACTCGCTTTTTATTCTTTATTTCCCTATTTATTTGTTTCCCCCGTTCGTTCTTGATGGTTTGTGTTTGAGTGTTGTTAGCAGGGAAAGGAGATCGGGGATAGGGTGGCAGCGACGCCACTAGGAAACTGGTTGAAGTCTCTTCCCATCCCCGCTGTACGGTTGCTTCTCCAGTTGGAGTTCACCGTTTCTTGTTGATCGGAGATGTTACTGTCGTTTTGGTTTGATCTCGTCATCGACCTGATAAAAATATTGGAATTGTTCCGAGTTTGAATCAATGACACCCTTGATATGACGCCATTTTACCATCGAGGATGAGGGTTCTGATTTTTTCCTAGTTTCTGGGATAAAAATTGGTCCTTTTTATTGTTGATGCATATTGCTATTAATTCTGGCTTGGTCCGGTTTCTTTTGCTCTGGTCAATTGTTGTTATCTCTGACTGGGGTCCCCTATTCTTGCAAATCTCAATTTCGTCGTTGCGTTTGTTCTTTGCTAACGTTGTTGTTATTGATTATATTTTTGAGATTTTTGCAGCCTCTATAGGAACATTATCGGATACTGATCCAACACTTGCTAGTCAAATAAAGCCTATGAAAATATTTTTATTTGAGCCTAAACAACGAATTGACGGACCAATTACGGTCAAGGAAAATAATTATTTATTTGAGGCCTAATTGACTAATTTGAACATGATACTACACTTGAACGACCCATTCCCGTGTCCCTAAACAAAACAAAAAGGCTATGATGACGTGTATAAGCCGTGATTACAAAACGAGCCGGTGATGGAGTGGTGAGACTGGCACTTGGCATGGCAACACGATCGGCCGGCGTGTTCGCAGCCGTACCAACGTCTCTAACCTACGCCCGATTCATACACACCTGAGCCGATACTTTTAAAAAATCCATGTCCCCTTTATTTTAAACTATTATTATTATTATTATTATCATTAATATTATTCTTATTATTATAATTACTATTATTCTTATTATTATTTTTATTATCGTTACTATTATTATTATTATTTTTATATTAACTCATTTTCATGTTTCTTGCGAGGTACATCGTGATTAAGCCATGAACGGACAACGCATTTGTAAAAAGACAAAATTATTTATAATCATTGACTTTCTTAAATTTATTTTATTCTATTTTTATAATCATTTCTAACTTGTTTGTTTATTTTGCAACACATATTGAAACAAAGATTAGGAAAGAGAAGAAATAAATATTTATTTGCTATTACTTGCCTTTAAATTCACATGCTTAGTTTAATATCCAAATATTTTTATTGTCTAGTTAGTTTAATTATTTGCTTTAGAATCTCAATTATAAAGTCCGGCCGGTAACCACATTTGATGGAGCTCGAGAGGTGACTAACCCCTTCCTCTTGAGTTAACTTGAACCTCTTACGTAGAATATCTGGTTCGTAGACTAAGTTTCGGAGTTAATTATAAAATTAGCTAGAAATAAAATAGGTGCCCTAATACGCCTAGTTAAAAAATATATTAGGTGGCGACTCCAACTCTTTACCCGTGAGTTACCCGCTAAGTCAAGTCCTATTTTGAACTTTAACCGGTTCGGTGAAAACAGGATGCGATAAAATGGCGACTTCGCTGGGGATACTCAAAGTCCTAACCACAACGAGTCTTTACTTTGGGATTCATTTAATTATTATCTTGCTACTCATATTATTATTATCGTACTAACTTGATTTCTTTTTTTTTTCTTTTTAATTTATTTATTTATTGTATTGAATTTTGATGTGACATATTTCACTCATACTCCCCCACTCCTGGGAAACGACACTTTACACACACACGGCGATTACGTGGATCCCACGGTCGCTTCACCACCAAAACACCTTTTAAGAGGGACATTTTGGAATATAGTTGGTCCGTGGTACAACCAACAATTTCAAATGATCCCACTCCTTGGCCGTCCGCCTTGGGGAACCGCGTCTAGAATTACACCACTCTTTTAATATAATGAGCATGCATCATACCGTAGGAGGGGCTCCCCGTGAGCCGACTAGTTTTCAACTTGTCCAAACTACCTAAACGGGTTTTCAACCCCAAAGAGACGTTTGGACATGCTTATGTGCATTTGAGAGAAAAGAAAAGAAAGAAAAGAGAGAAAAAAAAGTGACGCGAGAATGAAAATGCATTTTGATTTCCCCAATTATTCTTAAAGGGGAGGGGGTTTTAACCCTTTTGTTTTTCTTCTTTTGTTAGATCACAATGAGTCAAAAATTTCATCATTTTGGAATGACTATGGGCGCACTTCCTTTGTTAACTAGTTGGTGGAGTAACTTTTCACTACGAGAGCAAACCGAAGTACGTCAATACTTGGGTCATCTGGTTTCACTATTAGAAATGGAACCGTGTAGGGAGATGATTGAAGCATCAGTGTCATTTTGGGACAAAGAATTGAATGTGTTTAGGTTTGGGGATATCAAATTAACACCTTTGTTGGAAGAAATAAGAGGGTTCGTGTCACATTCGGGGTTGGACAAACATCATTGGCAAGGGGGCGCATACTAGCACTTAGTGTCCCCACAGCTGAAGAATTTCATAAAAAGTTAGGGATGGTACCGAATGTGAATGTGGAATTTTTGCAACAAAAGAAGATACCCTTTCCTATTTCTACACTCGGTTTGTTCGACAACCATAAGAAAGAGTTCGAGTCCTATGGTGATTTGAGGAGAGCTAGAGCACTTTTATTTGCCATTTGTTTCGTAGGTGTGATGGTGTTCCCTGAGAGTTCAAGTCACGACATATGTTCGAGGCTTGTCATGGTTGCTGATGCAGATTCAATAGAATTGATGGTTATCGTTATACCATAGTTCCTATGATAGTAGCAGACTTTATCGGGCTTTGGGTTGTTACAAAAGAGGAGCAAAATACTTTCAATGGTACAATCTCTTACTACAAGCATGGTTAAAGGAACATTTAAGGAAAGCAAGAGGCGTGCAAGCGTTGTCCAAGCCAGCCGGTTACAACTACTTGATTGGGGAACGATATGGAGTTTCAAAACTCAAACAACCAAGCAGCACACAAAAATTGGTGAGATTGTTTGAAAACATAACGGAAGACTCAATCCAGTGGATTCACTTGGTTTCCTTCATCATATTTCATCATTAATTCTGAGAAGGCATCCTTTGTGATACTTATGGGGTTAAGAGGTCTCCGACCTTACCAACCGCTAAGAGTGATGAGGCAAGCAGGGAGGAAGCAAATCATACCGTTGATACCGAAATCGAAAGACTATCAGTTCGATTACACTGGAGAAATCCTGGATAGGAAGACAAGTCAGGCGAGATGCATCGCTAGCACCTGATAGACACAATGCTGGATACGAACCAAACTACAAAAGCTGGTTACGCTCTAGTATAAAGGGAAATGTGGCAGTAGGGCCAAGTCGCGAAAATAACATAAGAGATCGTGAGGCAGAGGCTTAAATTCGATACTGAGAGTTCATGTTGAAAGATGTCAAAATGGATAAGGAAAACAAAGAAGAGATCGAAGTATGGAAGAAGCGTACATTAGAACTAGAGGAAAAGATAGAGGTGTTGGAAACGAAACTTGAGCAACGGAATTCGGAGTGTGTAAAGATAGACATCCTACACTTGCTAGCAGCCAAAGGATACTTAACCAAAGCTATGGAAGAAGTCAAGGAAATTACACGAGAAGCAAAGAGGGCCAAGATGGAAAAGGAGTGTGCTGCCTAGTCAAAGTGTCATTTTAATTTTTTCTCTTGTATTTTACATGTACTAATTTGCAAATGTTGGGGAATTTATGAGAATAATTGGCTACAAAATGTGCATTCATTTTCTTTGCATAATGACAAACCTAGGAAGGCTATACGTCCTTGGCACGTAATAGTCCATTAGTAAACCTACGCCAAATGTCAAAAGGGTTTTAAACCCGAAAAATGACAAATTGTATCTCCGCATTGATACGAAGAAACGTTTGCACAAAACATTGATCGTCTGTTTAAACATGATCAAAACTATAAGAATGTTTTGGTCTTTACTTTTTCTTATTTTGTTTTCAGACTATGGCTGCAAGAGGCACACTCTAATTTGAGATCGTTTCTAGACCTCCTCACTTGATCAGACTTTGGTGGGAAGATTTGACCATTGTCCGCAAAGCTCATGTTCAAATGATGTTGGGAGAGTTGGTAGCCTCAAAAACTACACTGCCATGACTAGTTTGGTTAAAGCTGCTACACATTTCTAGGACTACAACAGGGATGTGTTTCATTTCAATAGTTTCGAGTTGGCACCAATGTTGGAAGAATTTAGAGGGCTAGCAGGGTTAGAGCCTGGGCCCGAGACTATGATTTATCCCCGAGACGTGGACCCTAAGGAGTTCATTGAATTGCTGGGAGCCCCTTATGATCCATATGTCGAGGGAGTGCATGATGGGAAAGTCACGTTGGAATACTTGAATTTGGAGATCAACACTTAGACACGAATGGGCTGGGGCGTGGGAGATTCAAGATTTGGAGTGGACTGAATCCAATGCTTTCATCATTGCTTATTAGAAGCATGGTTTTCCCCGAGAAAGGAGGCAAGATTGACATAAGGCTAGGGAGAGTAGTAGAGGGGTTGCGCAAAGGTGCTTTCAAACATCAAGTAAGATTGGTTCCAATGATTTTGGGAGAAGTTAATTTTTAGGGCCTTAACAAAATGTAGGAGGGGAGGAGATTTCTTCGAGGGATGTAACCTATTGCTGCAAATATGGTTGATAGAGCATTTGCACAATGTCTCCATTAGTCCGGTAGCACCAAAACCCTCTTGGCAAGGAGGGATCCGTTCATATAGCACCCGTATGGCTGGAACAGTGGCATGGGAATACCCTATAAACATAGAGGATTGGTACAGCAAGCTCGAGGAATCGCAAGAGGTGCAATGGGTGATTGAAAATTGTGTTGGCTTCATTGCCTCCATACAAGGTCAAGACATCACTTTCTAACATTGATTGGATTTTGAGGAACTCATCACTATTTTCCTCTAAGAGTCCTTCAACAAGTGGGAATGACACAACAAACCCCGCAGTTGACTGAGGAAAGAAGCTTCAACGTTGACATAAAGAACATCGAGCATCAGATGGTTCTCACCATATTGACAATGTGGGAGAAGAGGCTTACTATGCAGTTTTGTCGTGGTCGAGACAGTAGGGTGAACCCCACAGCTACCCTAGCCTATCCTCAATGGCTCGGTGAAGACAAGGCAAGATTCCGATCCAAGACTACACTAAAAAGGAAAGCCAAAGCTCCAAATGCTGTTGAAAAATACAAGAAGTTGAAACACGAGTTTGACCAAAAAAAGAAGGAGTTAAGGGTGACACAAGAAAAGGAGATGAGGAGACAATACAAGGATAAGATCAAAGGGGACGAACTCAAGTATTGGACCGGCAAGGTCATGACTGCAAGGCAAGCTGCTGGGAATTTACAAGATTTGCTCAAAGAATAGGGAGAGTATTTTAAGTCAGTACCGCTGGAAGAGAAGGAAGCAAAGAAAATGGAAATCTACGAGTTCTTCATAAAAGCTCTGGGTGACATGGAGGCTGGGAAAGACCTGATGGAGACATTTGTTGATCCTTCACTCATGAGTTTGGTTCACAAACCCAAGGAAGAAACCAAAGAGGAGAAGGAAAAGGAAGACGCTGGAGCTGATGTTTGAATCTGGGGTCTCTTTGCTTGGCACCTAGTCTGGTCGTATCGAGTCAAGTCGTCTTGTCCCTTTTTATTTTCGTCTTAATCGAGTCATCATCTTTAATTAGTGGTTGTAATAAAGCCAAGCAAGTTAAATAAAATTTTTATTATTTTTGGGTTCTATACTGGTGATGATTATGCTTATTCAAATGAAATGATGTGTTTGGTGCAAACGTCACTTCGAATCTGCGATAGGCCCACCTCTGGCACAAAATATGTCTCATGCATGATAGGACGCGATTTTATTTAAACTAAAGTATGCTTACATTTTCTCTTCTTGTTTTTGATGTATCAGTCCCCAAGTCCCTCCTTCACCGTTGAAACCAAAACCATCGCATCACCCACCAAAGATCATGAAATGTATGCATGGAACAAGGAAGACACAGACAACACCAAGGAGCAAGTCCAATGGCCGGTAGAGAAGTTCAAGCAACTCCAAGACACTAAAGGAACCCGAGGGCTAGCTTATGAGGACCTCTGCTTGTATCCTACCTTAAAGCTGCCTGAAGGATACAAGACAACCAAGTTCAACATGTTCGACGGTAGTGGAGACCCAATGGCTCATTTAAGATCTTACTGTGACAAGTTGATTGGAGTTGGACACGACGAAAAGATCCGCATGCAGCTGTTCAACCACAGTCGGACTGGAGATGCGCTAGTATGGTACTCTAAGCAATAAACAAAGAAGTGGACGAGCCGGGAAGCAATGGCTAGAGACTTCATCAACAGTTTTGGGCACAACATTGATGATATGCATGACCGGTTCTATCTAGAGAAATTAAAGAAGAAGTCCACTGAGACTTTTAGAGAGTTTGCAAATAGATGGAGGGCTGAAGCCGCCAAAGTCCAACCTCCCATAGAAGACACTGAGATAGCGACAACTTTCATCCGCACACAAGAAGATGTCTATTTTGACAAAATGCTGAATCTGCAAGATAAGAAGTTTGGATAGTTGATCAATATTGGGGATATGGTTGAAGATGGACTGAAGACTGGAAGGGTTGTTAGCCCGGCCGCACTACAAGCCGCTAACAAAGCCTTACAAGCTGGCAACACTACCACCTCAAGAAAGAAGAAGGACGATGTCTCCTTCGTGGCCACATCACTTGACCATTCCCCTACTCATAACCATTACTACCAAACACATCCTCCACCCTATCCATACATACCATCCACATCCACCTACCCGGTCTATAAGACCCAGCCCATGTACCAAAACCTACCACCACAAAGACCAACATACCCACAAAGTCCCAACTACAAAAACACCAATACCTATTCACCAAGGCCTCACGCCAATAATAACCCAAGACCCAAAAGAAACTACACCCCGTTGGCTGAATCACGCACTCAGTTGTTCGAGAGACTCAAAGCAGCCGGTCACATACAACCCGTGCCATTCCAAATACCTGATAGGATGACACCCTATTTTGATCAAACCAAAACCTGTGCCTATCCCTCTTGAGGGTCTGGTCACGATACTGAAAAGTGCTACGCTTTGAGGGACAAGATACAAGACTTGATCGACCAAAAAGTGATACACTTGAAGACTCCGAATGTGCACAACAACCCCTGCCTAATCATGGAGATAATAGGGTGAATCTGATCGAATTGGATAAGGAATGCAACTTGAAAGGGACTATTGTTAAGGAAAAAGAAAAGGTACCAGCAACCGCTTCAGTTGCTCAAGCCGCTACAGCACAAGAGCCCATTGAGGTAGAAGTGGCTCCCAAATTCTATGTTGATGTGGTTCCCCCATACAACAACAAGGCGGTACCATGGGATTATGCAAGGGAGAAGTAGAACAAGTCCATGGTTGAGACAGTTGCTGCACAAGGGATGACTAGGAGTGGAAGGATCTATACTCCCAAACATCTTGTTCAAGATAGACGAGGCATCAGCGAGGAGGAGTCCGAAGGGTTGTGGAAGAAGGTGCAAGCAAATGAGTACTCCGTAGTTGAGAACTTGGGCAAAACCCCAGCACAAATCTATGTTTTGTCGTTACTCCTCAAATCGGAGAGCCACCGAAGTGCTTTAATGAAAGTGTTGGACGACGCACATATTCCAGAGGACACTTCAGTTGAAAACCTGGCTAGCATGGTTGGACAAGTCATGGAGGCCAACCGAATTGCTTGTCACGAAGATGAGCTACCACCTGAGGGATTGAGTCACAACAAAGCTTTGCACGTCACTGTCAAATGCAAAGACTGGTTCGTAGGAAGAGTTTTGATCGACGGAGGTTTCGGTCTGAACATATGCCCGTTCATCACTCTGAAAAGAATGGTAATCGACCAAAGAAAGCTAAGGGAGAGCGACATGAAGGTGAAGGCATTTGATGGGTCGCAAAGAAGCACCATTGGGGAGATTGACCTAACTATCATGGTCGGTCCAGTGGAGTTCACTGTTGAGTTCCATGTCATGGATATCTCTGCTTCCTAAAATCTGCTACTAGGGAGGCCTTGGATCCATATGGCTGGTGCGGTGCCTTCCACATTGCACCAAATCGTGAAGTTCGAATGGGATCACAAAGAGGTGGTAGTGTTCGGTGAGGGGAACAACTCTATCTACAACGAGCAAACCATACCAGCAATCGAAGGGAATGCTCCTGATGGGCAGAAATTCTATACTATAGAACTCGTGGGAGCAGTGCAAGGCATTCGAAGAGGAAACCGCAAGAACTACAATTCAAGTTGGAATCCCACAGACATGGTCCAAGGAGGTTACACTGCACACTTTTCTCCCAAGTTGGTCAACACACTGCCTGGGGTTGAAGAAAGAAAAAGGAACTTTTATAGTGCCTATTGGGATAGCTGAGGAAAAGGCTATAAAGGGAGGAATTTAGTCTGGGAACTAGTCATGTCTGATTGGGGAGTGCCCTCACACGAATTTCGTGAGACCCTTCCAGCTAAGACTGAAAAGCGACCAGTATACTCCCCCAATTCCTGCCCAAACTAGAAGCGTATCTCCGAAGAAACAAAAGGAAAGTGAGTGTGGATACCCAAGGCACCCGAACCTATGGAAGTAGTGATCGAAGAGCCATACATACTCCCACAGCCTGCAAAGTGGCCCGCAGACTGGGTCATAGGCATCATGATCAAGCAAGGCTATGAACCGGGCAAAGGTTTGGGCAAGAATTTGGATGGTATGGTCGAGCCAATCAGAATTGTGATGAGGCCCGACAACGAGAAGGCTGGCATATGATACATTGTGACCTACGAAAAGAGCATGGAAGAAGCGTCGCTGGATTTCAAGTTCTATAAGAAAATCACTAAGACTCTCTTGCATATCTTCGTCTAGTCTGGATACTTGGATGGCCTAAAAGGGGAAGTGTCCGCAACACAAGGAGTGGAGCTGAAGATAGCTGATGCTGAAGAGGATCTGCTTGCAGGAATGCAAAATCTATTCATAGCTGATGAAGACTGCTGTGTGATCCTGGAAGAACATATTGAACCTATTGGACTGACAAAGGCTGGATCTGGAGCGGCACTAAACAACTGGATCAGCAACCGGGCCCGAGCCTACCGTGGACCTTGGTAGAGCTGAGGGGATAAAATTTATTTTTTATATTTTCTAAAATAAAACCTGGCGCTGAGTCGTGGAGTTTTCATTTTCCCGCTTTATTGCACATGTTTCCCTACAAACTTTATTTTGCAAGGATTCATAAATAAAATGTCGCACTATTTCCCGTTTAACTTTCGCTTTAATCTTTCAATTTTGCAATATTTCACTTTTTCAAAATTCAAACTAATAATCTCATTGAGTCCGCAATCGCAACGTGTAATGAAACACTGTAGATCGAGGAAACTGGAGTTGATTATGATGATTTTGATGAAATCACACAAGAAGAAATTGAAAGATTTGAAAACAAACCTAAGCCAAACCTTGAGGAAACTGAGGTGATAAACTTAGCAGATGGGGAAGTCATGAAAGAAACAAGGATTAGTGTACATCTCAATGCCGAGGATAAAAAGCTGTATACAGAGTTTCTTAAAGAGTATGAAGACGTATTCGCCTGGTCGTATGATGACATGACTGGCATAAGCACAGACGTGGTAGCTCACAAATTACCTATCAATCCAGGCTTTCCGCCGGTCAAACAAAAGGCCCAAACTTTCAAGTCATCGATTCTGTCGAAGATTGGGAAAGAAGTGACCAAGCAGCTTAACGCAGGAATCCTAAAAACAGTCAAATATCCAACTTGACTAGCTAACATTATTCCAGTGCCGAAGAAAGTTGGGAAACTCCGAGTTTATGTGGATTACAGGGATCTGAATAGAGCAAGCCCGAAGGATGACTTTCCCCTGCCGAACATACATATCCTGATTGATAACTGTGTCAAGCATGAGCTACAATCCTTCGTAGACTGTTTCGCTGGGTACCATCAAGTTCTCATGGATGAGGAAGATGCCGAGAAGACAGCTTTCACTACATCTTGGGGGACTTATTGCTAAAAGGTTATGCCGTTTGGGTTGAAGAATGCTAGGGCAACTTACATGAGGGCTTTGGTAACTATGTTCCATGATCTGATGCACAAAGAGATTGAAGTCTACGTAGATGACGTGATCATCAAATCAAAGAAGAGTTCAGAACACCTTGACAACTTGCGCAAGTTCTTTAATCGCTTGCGGAAATATAATCTGAAGCTGAATCCAGCAAAGTGTGCTTTTGGTGTTCCAACATGGAAACTTCTGGGTTTCATCGTCAGTAGGAGAGGTATCGAATTGGACCCATCCAAGATCAAGGCCATCAAAGAACTGCCACCGCCAAAAAGCAAGAAAGAGGTTATGAGCTTCCTAGGAGGGCTCAATTACATCAGTCGTTTCATAGCACAATCCACCATCATCTGTGAGCCAATCATCAAGTTGCTAAAGAAAGACGCAGTGATCGAATGGACAAAAGATTGCCAAAAAGCATTTGATCGGATAAAGGAGTACTTGTCTTGTCCGCCTGTGCTGGTCCCGCCTGAGCCTGTGCGACCTTTGATCTTGTACCTATCCATGGTAGATTCGGCCTTTGGTTGCATATTGGGACAACATGATTCGACTGGAAGGAAGGAGCAAGCAATATACTATCAAAGCAAGAAGTTTACTCCTTACGAGGCCAAGTACACATTGCTGGAGCGCACGTGCTGCGCGCTGACTTGGATAGCACAGAAGTTGAGACATTACCTGACATCTTACTCAATATTGCTGATATCGAGGATGGACCCTCTCAAATACATCTTCCAAAAACCCATGCCTACCAGAAAGCTGGCTAAATGGAAAATGCTGCTCAGTGAATTCAACATCACTTTTGTCACCCAAAAGGCAGTAAAGGCTCAAGCCTTGGCTGATCATATGGCCGAGAATCCAGTGGGAGATGACTATGAACCCTTGCACACCTATTTCCCCTACGAGGAAGTTATGTTTGTAGGGGAAGACATCACCGAAGAGTATGATGGCTGGAGGCTATTCTTCGATGGAGCGGTAAATTTAAAAGTTGGGGTGATATTAGTTTCCGAAACTGGACAACACTATCCTGTCATAGCCAAACTAAGTTTTCCTTGTACCAACAATATGGCGGAGTATGAAGCTTGCATTTTGGGTCTTAGATTGGCAGCGGACATGAACATACAAGAGCTGTTAGCAATCGGGAATTCTGATTTATTGATTCACCAAGTTCGAGGATATTAGACAGCGAAGAATTTGAAGATATTGCCATACTTGGAATGCATAAAGGGGCTGAAGCAAAGGTTCGCCAAGATAGAGTTCCGGCATGTACCTAGACTGCAAAATGAGTTCGCGGATGCTTTGGCTACTATATCTGCTATGATCAAGCATCCTGACAAGAACTACATTGACCCAATACCCGTGACAGTGAGGAAGCAGCCAACATACTGCTACCACGTGGAAGAAGAATTAGACGGACAACCTTGGTTCTACGACATCAAAGGGTTTCTCAAAGACGAAAATTATTCAAAGAATGCAACAAGTCTCCAAAAGAAGACACTGAGGAGGTTTGCAAATAGTTTCTTTCTGAGCAGAGAGGTTTTGTACAAGAAGACACCCGATCTAGGGTTGTCGAGATGCGTAGCCGCAAAAGAAACTGTTAAACTGTTAGAAGAGATACACTCTGGGACGTGTGGCTCACACATGAACGGTTTCGTACTTGCCAAGAAGATTTTGAGGGCTGGTTATTTCTGGATGACAATGGAGCACGATTGCATAAAGCACGCAAAGAAATGTCATCAATGCGAAGTCCATGGAGATATGATTCGAGTGCCTCCCAATGAACTAAACATTATGGGATCGCCTTGGCCTTTTGCTGCCTGGGGAATGGATGTCATAGGACCTATCAAGCCAGCCACTTCCAGCAGGCATCGCTTCATACTGGTGGCCATTGATTATTTTACCAAATGAGTAGAAGCTGTATCATACAAATCTGTAACGAAGAAGGTGGTGTCGAACTTTGTCTGTGATAAGATGATCTGCCGATTTGGCATCCCTGAATCCATCATCACCGAAATGGGTCCAATCTCAACAGTGACCTAATAAAAGCAACCTGTGAGGTTTTCAAGATCAAGCATCGCAACTCCACTGCATACAGACCTCAAATGAATTGTGCGGTCGAGGCGGCCAATAAGAACATCAAGAGGATATTGCGCAAAATGACAGACAATTCAAAGCAATGGCATGAGAACCTACCCTATGCCTTGTTAGGGTATCGCACTACAATGAGAACATCAACAGGGGTTACTCCTTACTTGTTGGTGTATGGCACCGAAGCAGTGATACCCGCGGAGGTCGAGATACCATCTTTGAGAATCATCCAAGAGACACAATGGATTAAAGGAAGAATAGAGCAATTGGCCCTCATCGATGGCAAGAGATTGAATGCAATATGTCATGGGTAATTATATCAGAGGAGGATGGCTAAGGCATTTAGCAAGAAAGTTTGAGAAAGATTCTTCGAACCTGGGCAATTAGTACTGAGGAAGATATTTCCAAATCAAGAAAAAGCGAAAGGCAAGTTTGCACCAAATTGGCAAGGGCCGTACATGGCTCACCAAGTTCTGAATGGATGAGCATTGATATTGGCGGAGATGGACGGAAAAGTCTGGCCTAAGCCAATCAACTCAGACACTGTCAAAAGATACTATGTATAGGAGTTTATACTGATTAGTGATCTACCCATACTATAATACATTATTTAATCTGAACTATGTCGCGACCTGATTCTCCAAGTGGGATACGTAGGCAACCTATTCAAGGTTCGATCGCATAAATACAAAATTTTCATTTTCCCATAAAGCAAACACTGGGGCAGAATTTGAGGAACTCTCAAAAATTCCTAAAGGACGGGCATAATTGACACTGGGGCAAAAATTTTTGAGGACCTCTCAAAAATTTCAAGGTCCTCAAAAATTTCAAATACAAACTGGGGCAGAATTTTGAGGTCGCCCTCAAAATTCATTTAATGGAGTTCTGAACAGCACGAAGAACGATAATTTTCGCTTTACACAACACGACTTGTGACTCAATGGGACAAATATTTCATTTAATTTCTTTCTTATAAAATTTTTTTGAAATCATTTTGCATTATGTACTGCTTTATGCATATCCCTATCAGCTCGGCCAAGACCCCGGCACTCGTGGACAGCGAGCGCGAAGTAAGCCAAGAATGCACAAACCAAACTACCCCGCACAACTCACCAATCTTTCTTTGGGTGCAGGTACAAAAGATACCTAATCCAGCAATGCACGACAGATATGCTTCAAAAAAAGGTTAGTCATTTCAAATTAGCTGAGGGTACACAGCCCAAAGCGTCGGTTTAGGGTACACAGCTCGATATCAACTTTTCATTTTAAATTAGCTGAGGGTATGTTGACACTCAATTTTGTCCCGGATTTTAATTAAAAGTATAATAATTTTAAAATTAAGTTTAATTTTGAAAATTGCAAGTAAATAGCTAATTTTAAATGAAAATGGCCAAAATTGCAAGTTATCCCTTCATTTGCAGCATACTGTATAATTATCTGTTTAATTTAATTAAAGGGCTAAATCCATTTTTAAATTTTATATTAGGATCATTTTTAAAAAGCCCATATCACATTAACCCCACACCCATTTATTCATTCTTCCTTTTATCCAAAACCCCTCACTATAAAATCTAAAACCCTAGCCCACACTATTCATTCATCTTCCCCACCATTACCACTAAGAGAAATCAGATCTACAATTTTTTTTTCCATCTTCCTTACACAAAATTCATCTCCCTACACACCATAAACACCAATTTCTCCTTGTGACTTTCTTCTCCAATACATCCATATACACCACAGACGCATAAAAATCAATCCAACTGCACCCATCTGCAAACGAGAATCAGAAACAAGGGGTGATTGGGGTCGGGGGGTTGTGAAACGGGTCGGAGCAAAACCACCACCACCATCAGTAGCAGCGACGGTGGAAATGGTTTGAACGCTATCGTCACCGGTGTATTTTATTCCGACGATCTGTTCTTGAAGAAACAAAAAATAAAAGAAAGGAGATGGTGATGCCGAGTTGCAGCGACGCCACCACTTGCTCGTCGGTGTCGCTCCTCGTTCATTAACTTCTCTGTTTGTTCGCATTTGTTGATTGTTTCGTTCCGACCTTGTGGGTCGTTGGCGATGCTCACTCTGGCCTCGACCTAACTAATGGATTGCTCGTTATATTTTGATTATGATCTGTTTCTTCTTACTATTTTGTTGAGTTTGACAGATCTATAGGTGATTGTTGATTTTCACTTGACACCTTGGTCACTGGTAGCTTTAGATGGGAGCTGGGGATGAGTTGCAGCAGCGCCTCCGAGGCGATTGGCGTTGCTCCTCTTCTTCTTGCCCGTTGATCGACTCCATCAACACCAGAATCGCACTAAACTGTTGGTTTGACCAGTGACGTTATTGTTTGACTGGCTTTTGCAATTGTGTTTGGCTATTAATATTTCATTGATTGTGTATGATGTTACTATGATCTCATGGACATGGTTGATAATGGATTTGGGATTGTTGTTTCTCCTTGTCAATCCTGTTTCACTCGAGAAATTGAACTCATTGGTTCTGGTTCGATTGCCCCTGATATTGCTTACCCGATTTCACCCCTCTTGACCCGTTTACACTATTTACACTGGACCCGTTAGGGATCCATTTTGGATAAATTTTGTCTATTATGGAATATTGAACTGATTTTGACAAATACTACGTTAATTGGCCAATGAAAAAATACGTATAAACGTATTGAGGCCTCGGGATCGATTTGAACATGATACTACACTTGACTGTCCCGTTCCCGTGTCCCTAAAGCAAAAAGGCGATGATGAATGCATTTTAACGCTAAGCAAGTTGAATAGAGTAGTGGGTTTGGTGCTTTGGCACGGCAACACGGCCCGGGCTCCGTGTTTGCAACCGTACCAAATCCCGAGCCTCTATTCGACGCGCCATGCAAACCTGAGCCTAAATTTTGCAAAAAATAAACCCCCTTATTATTATTATTATTATTATTATTATTATTATTATTATTATTATTATTATTATTATTATTATTATTATTCTATTATTGTTATTATTATATATTCTATTATTATTATTATTAGTATATATATATATTTTTTCTTATTATTATTATTACTTTATTATTATTTTATTTTATTAATCATTACACTTTATTATCGTACTAATCCCGTTTAATTCCCGTTTTATTGCGAGGTATATCTTGGCACGAGCAATTCGGGAACGCTTTTGGCTAACTCGTGAATGAGAATAGTCCTTTGCATTGAGGGCATTTGGAGATTGAATTCGGACCCGAGCATTCAGAAATAAGACTTAGGAACTTTAGAAAAATCAAGATTCCCGCGAGTTGATCAATTTACCGGTTCTATCTTTAACTTTGCTTTCCTTAGATATTTATGTATATAAAATATGTGAATTATTTTATTTGATAATAATATTTGATTGCTTGGTATATTGCTTTACTTTATGTGCATTATCCTTTTTATTTTTGAAGTCGTTATTTAATTTATTGCAAACTGGGGAAAATTAGCAAAATGCGTGCAAAAATTAAAATATTTTTTATAAAATAGTTTTATTTCAATTAATTATTTTAGATAATTTTTTTTTTAGAAAAGCATATTTTGCAAATATTTGGAAACCTGTCGGATTAACCGTATTTTACGGAATTTCGGAAGTGCCTTAAAAACCTTCTTCCGAAATTAATAAAACCTCTTACTTTTAGAATCTCTGGAAGAAAGACCGTCTTTTTTTATAAAAACGGAGTTTTGCACGCATTTGTTAATTTGGTTCCCTGTTTTCCTTAAATTGGGTGGCGACTCCAAAAACTCCAAAAGAGTTAGCCCATCCTGTCGATATTCCGGAATTTATCCTTTTCGGGGTAATTTTTGGGGTTCAACAGCATGGCGACTCCGCTGGGGAGCAATAAAGGTTTTGACCATAAAGGTTTCCAATTGTTTGCAACTAGCATGCCTAATTCATTTGCTTTATTATATCTGTTTGTTTGATTTGCCTTATAAAGCCTGTATTGTATTAATTTGTGCATAATATGCGTTCCGTTCATATTTCCTCCCTCATGGAGCCTGTCAATTCTCTTTCACCTCCTCGATTTCATCACGGGGGGCCCGCATGACGGGCAATAATACAGGAAGGGCATTGTCCTTCCTAGGTCTCTGAATTTCTTTCGTGTCACCAAAGTTAGTTGGGGTATGGTTTGCCTGGTTTTGCCATGGCCGGTTTTACTGGTTTATGGGGCCAGGTTTATCCCGCATAGGTCTGAATCAGCCTCAACCATTAGCCCACTCTTAGAAGGAGGTTAGGTCATGCATGCATATACACCTTAGTTTGGGGGGAAGTTCGGCAGATTTGGTTGGTTTGTGTTTTGGAGATGGTTTGGTGTAGTGAGATCTAAGAGGCGAAGCCCTTAGTGTCTTTAAAAGGATCAGTGTGGTCCCTCTCGTGGATGGCTTTGCGTGTGTGCAGGCCTATGATGATTATCCAGCTGCAACTTTGTAAAAATTGAAGTATGCTTGTCGCATACTAGGAGAGCGAAGCCCTTGTGTCTTTGAATGACTAGTGGGGTCCCTCCTTGAAGACCAGTGCGGTCTTGGCTACCTAGGAAACTGAGAGGCTTGATCAAAGCCGAGGACCAGTGAGGAGCTTTATGAGCAAGGTCTGTGCGCCTTGCAAAACCTAGGAAACTGAGAGGCTTGATCAAAGCCGATGACCAGTGAGGTTTTATTTTGAAAGGCCAATTGGCGCCTTTCGTGATTTGCAGTCTGGTATTGTGAAGGCAGTTGGAAATTTCTCCTTGGATGTTGTAAAGCAATTGGGAATCGTGCTTGGAGGAGTGTGGATGTTTGCAAAGGCTATGGAGGGCTGTTTCGGGTTTTAGGCATTTGAGTTTAGAATTTTGTGCAGATGCTGTGGAGAACATGAGCTGTGTTAAAATGTTAACTGCATGCCTTGCTTTGTTTGCTCAAAATGTGTTAAATACTAGGTGTTGCTTGCTTGTATGCAATCCTATGAATGACATGCAAACTGTCTTAGTTACCCTTTGTGAGGTTTCTTTTGTTTTGTTTACTTCTCTAACTAATGTTGGATTTGTGAAGTGCCTGACTATTTACCATGCAAGGGATTCGAGATTTGATTGATGGTAGACGCTCTAGTTCGTGAACGATGCAGCACCAGAAGCTCATGGCATTGTTTGAAAGTACTTGGCAATTGAACTTAGTAGCATTATTTCCAATTTTTAATTCGGGTTGAGGCCCTGAATCGCATTGTACTTTAAAGCTTATGTTATTCTGAATCAACTCATTTTGAATTTATGAAAGTTGAAGTAAAATTCATCGCATTCTTATTATGTTATTTACGCTTGCATTTGTTTCCATTGCAAAATTAAAATTGATAAACTTGCCAAACTTTGCTTGCGATGTATGGCAAGACAACTGAACAATTTGAAAACGATGCACTGAAAGTTATTGTCTGCGCTCTTTGGATACTGCACTATCTGTTAGAACTTCAACCGGGGCAGCTTTTATTTGTTGGTATATGGCGTTGAAGCAATGGTGCAGAACTACGCACGGTCTGATTCCCAAGGAGGGATACGTAGGCTCCCTCATCGGGCTCGACCCTTTAGCATTTAAATTATTATTTTCCCCCAAGAAGGACAACTGGGGCAATTTTTGCAAAAAATGAGTTAGGAATGCGGAAGATAATAACTGGGGCAGAATTTTGCAAGAAGCGGCGTTGGTTATTAAAGATGAGTTGGCAAGAATTTTGAAATCGGTTAAGCAAGCAGTGCAAAGTCTAAGACAAAGGACGTTCAGTTTGTTTTAAAATATGTTACAAGTTTAAGTCAAGACAAAAATTTTCAAAATGCATCTTTGACTTCATTTGCATGCTTATTTCACTCGCTATATTGCATTAAAATATTTTATCTTGCCTCTATCTTTCAAATTCTATGCTATTTGAGTTCATGAGCCAAGTTTCTGAAAACAATTCGCAAATCCAAGTCCAATGAAGACGAGGAAGCAGCAGAAGCAGCAAGATCAGGATGAAGTCTGCACAAATCAAACGTTTCCCCTTCCCTCCTCAGAACTAACAATTTTCTTTGAGAGCAGGAACATAAAAGCTTGCGTTGAAAAGATCATTCGCACTATGGATGAACAGTTTATGGAACGCGCATTCAAAGTTGCCTTGCAAATTGCGTTGCATTGCCCTTTTCATGACTTAAAGCATTATGCTTTGTCATGAGTTATTGCCGAACAGGCGGCATTTCTACCCCTATGACTTTCATTCCTAATAGGCGATAAAGCCGGGGCTTGTTTTGTGTTTTCAAAACTAAGCCAAATAGGGCATCGCTTTGTTTCAGGCCATAATCCGCACAAGGCCATCCTTGCCGGATTGTCTCGCCAATTGATTTATCAATGGCTATCGCACTGACTACTTTTCTGCACTACTTTGCTTTGCACTTATCTTGAATTACGCCTTCACACTTGCTTTAAAATTAACGCCTCGCTTTACTCTTTCAGGTTGACCATCGGCTACGAGGATTCCCTTTGTTGGACTATCTCGCCCATTGATCCGCCAAATGGCTCTTGCATTGCTTTACATTCCCGAACTGCTTTTCTTTGCACTTGCTTTGAATTATGCCGTCGTACTTGCTTTAAAATTGATGCCTTACTTTACATTTTTCAGGTTGACCACCAGGCAGGGCTTCTCTCTTGTTGGACTTTCATGCCTGTTGATTTGCTAAATCGCTTTGGCGTTGCTTTACATTTCACGCTAAATTGCTTTGCACTTGCTTTCAATTATGCCTTTGCACTTGCTTTATATTATGACTTGCTTTACTTTTAGTTTAACAGGTCAGCCCTGATACCCTCCTTGCTTTGTGCCGGACCGGATCACCAGCTGATTTGTAGACAATCAACCCCAAGACCCTCCTTGCTGCGTGCCCGACCGGCTTGCCAGTTGATTTGTCAAGATGTTCAAATTGCCTTGCACTTGCTTTCAATTATGCCTTTGCACTTGATTTATATTATGACTTGCTTTACTTTTAGTTTAACAGGTCAGCCCTGATACCCTCCTTGCTTTGTGCCGGACCGGATCACCAGCTGATTTGTAGACAATCAACCCCAAGACCCTCCTTGCTGCGTGCCCGACCGGCTTGCCAGTTGATTTGTCAAGATGTTCAAATTGCCTTGCACTTGCTTTCAATAATGCCTTGGCACTTGATTTATATTATGACTTGCTTTACTTTTAGTTTAACAGGTCAGCCCTGATACCCTCCTTGCTTTGTGCCGGACCGGATCACCAGCTGATTTGTAGACAATCAACCCCAAGACCCTCCTTGCTGCGTGCCCGACCGGCTTGCCAGTTGATTTGTCAAGATGTTCAAATTGCCTTGCACTTGCTTTCAATTATGCCTTTGCACTTGCTTTATATTATGACTTGCTTTACTTTTAGTTTAACAGGTCAGCCCTGATACCCTCCTTGCTTTGTGCCGGACCGGATCACCAGCTGATTTGTAGACAATCAACCCCAAGACCCTCCTTGCTGCGTGCCCGACCGGCTTGCCAGTTGATTTGTCAAGATGTTCAAATTGCCTTGCACTTGTTTTCAATTATGCCTTTGCACTTGCTTTATATTATGAACCGCTTTACTTTTAGCTTAGCAGGTTAACAGGTCAGTCCCGAGACCCTCCTTGCTTCGTGCCGGACCGGTTCGCCAGCTGATTTGTTCGACAATCAACCCCAAGACCCTCCTTGCTTCATGCCCGACCGGCTTGCCAGTTGATTTGTCAAGATTGTTGAAAATGCCTTGCACTATGCCTTCACATTTGCTTTATTGCTTCACCAGTGGATGAGAAGACAATTATCAAAGATATTGCAGCTTGCACTTACAAATTACGTCATGCCTACCATAAGCAATTGGAGGCCTTATTATGAAGCCTGTCATAAGCAATTGAAGGCTCTTTTATCATTGATCCTACCGTAAGCAATCGGGGGATCTTATTATTAAGTCTATCGTGAGCAAGCGAAGACTTCATTAGCATTCATGCCTACCATAAGCAATTGGAGGCCTTATTTTGAAGCCTATCATAAGCAATTGAAGGCTCTTTTATTATTGATCCTACCGTAAGCAATAGGAGGTTCCATTACAAGTCTATCGTGAGCAAGCGAAGACCTCATTATCATTGAAGCCTACCATAAGCAATTGGAGGCCTTATTTTGAAGCCTATCATAAGCAATTGAAGGCTCTTTTATCATTGATCCTACCGTAAGCAATCGGGGGATCTTATTATCAAGTCTATCGTGAGCAAGCGAAGACTTCATTATCATTGAAGCCTACCATAAGCAATTGGAGGCCTTATTTTGAAGCCTATCATAAGCAATTGAAGGCTCTTTTGTTATTTATCCTACCGTAAGCAATCGGGGGTCTTATTATCAAGTCTATCGTGAGCAAGCGAAGACCTCATTATCATTGAAGCCTTCCATAAGCAATTGGAGGCCTTATTTTGAAGCCTATCATAGACAACTGAAGGCGATTTTGTTATTGATCCTACCAATAAGGATCAACCTAGAGGTTCTCCGGGCGGAGTACTTTGTCAGTTGATCGAAGGAAAAACTTATCGATGATACCGCAGCCCGCATTTACAATTTTATCACTTTATCTATTTCTTATTCCAATCATTATAGTTTATTAGCAGTTGCACGCTTACCGCTTGTTGAGATTATTGCAGGATTTTAGCAACACCGCAGCAGCATCTGAAGCATGGAGCTTTTCTTAGCAATAAACCGGGCAATCGTTGATATGAGCTAGACTCGTCAACAAAGACCTGAAGAATCGCACCCGCATAAGTCATCCACCCTAGAGGTAAGTCTCTTATTAACCCTAAGTCTGAGGTTTGAAATTGAAGACAAGATGGTTCGGTTATCGAGGTGCAGTGGAAGCTATGTCCGTGTAAACCCCTCTTTATGGGTGTGTCGTCGACCACATTTTCATAACTTGGGTAATTACAAGCCTCTTTTCCAGCGCTTGAGTAGTCGTTACTATCTTGTCTTTGATTTTCAAATCGCATCGAACTACATATGGCCTGATTCTCTTTCGGCCCGAGATATGTAGGCAACTCGGAAACCGAAGTTCAGCCATGTCCATAAGCCTCGCATTTTGATCCCAGGAATCGAAATCTTGGCTTTACCGTAACAAAATTAGGTTTCACGTCAACTTTCTTTACCCTGAAAACTCTTTCATCCTTTTCGGGTAAAGAGGGGCAGCTGTTGACACCCAATTTTGTCCCGGATTTTAATTAAAAGTATAATAATTTTAAAATTAAGTTTAATTTTGAAAATTGCAAGTAAATAGCTAATTTTAAATGAAAATGGCCAAAATTGCAAGTTATCCCTTCATTTGCAGCATACTGTATAATTATCTGTTTAATTTAATTAAAGGGCTAAATCCATTTTTAAATTTTATATTAGGATCATTTCTAAAAAGCCCATATCACATTAACCCCACACCCATTTATTCATTCTTCCTTTTATCCAAAACCCCTCACTATAAAATCTAAAACCCTAGCCCACACTATTCATTCATCTTCCCCACCATTACCACTAAGAGAAATCAGATCTACAATTTTTTTTTCCATCTTCCTTACACAAAATTCATCTCCCTACACACCATAAACACCAATTTCTCCTTGTGACTTTCTTCTCCAATACATCCATATACACCACAGACGCATAAAAATCAATCCAACTGCACCCATCTGCAAACGAGAATCAGAAACAAGGGGTGATTGGGGTCGGGGGGTTGTGAAACGGGTCGGAGCAAAACCACCACCACCATCAGTAGCAGCGACGGTGGAAATGGTTTGAACGCTATCGTCACCGGTGTATTTTATTCCTACGATCTGTTCTTGAAGAAACAAAAAATAAAAGAAAGGAGATGGTGATGCCGAGTTGCAGCGACGCCACCACTTGCTCGTCGGTGTCGCTCCTCGTTCATTAACTTCTCTGTTTGTTCGCATTTGTTGATTGTTTCGTTCCGACCTTGTGGGTCGTTGGCGATGCTCACTCTGGCCTCGACCTAACTAATGGATTGCTCGTTATATTTTGATTATGATCTATTTCTTCTTACTGTTTTGTTGAGTTTGATAGATCTATAGGTGATTGTTGATTTTCACTTGACACCTTGGTCACTGGTAGCTTTAGATGGGAGCTGGGGATGAGTTGCAGCAGCGCCTCCGAGGCGATTGGCGTTGCTCCTCTTCTTCTTGCCCGTTGATCGACTCCATCAACACCAGAATCGCACTAAACTGTTGGTTTGACCAGTGACGTTATTGTTTGACTGGCTTTTGCAATTGTGTTTGGCTATTAATATTTCATTGATTGTGTATGATGTTACTATGATCTCATGGACATGGTTGATAATGGATTTGGGATTGTTGTTTCTCCTTGTCAATCCTGTTTCACTCGAGAAATTGAACTCATTGGTTCTGGTTCGATTGCCCCTGATATTGCTTACCCGATTTCACCCCTCTTGACCCGTTTACACTATTTACACTGGACCCGTTAGGGATCCATTTTGGATAAATTTTGTCTATTATGGAATATTGAACTGATTTTGACAAATACTACGTTAATTGGCCAATGAAAAAATACGTATAAACGTATTGAGGCCTCGGGATCGATTTGAACATGATACTACACTTGACTGTCCCGTTCCCGTGTCCCTAAAGCAAAAAGGCGATGATGAATGCATTTTAACGCTAAGCAAGTTGAATACAGTAGTGGGTTTGGTGCTTTGGCACGGCAACACGGCCCGGGCTCCGTGTTTGCAACCGTACCAAATCCCGAGCCTCTATTCGACGCGCCATGCAAACCTGAGCCTAAATTTTGCAAAAAACAAACCCCCTTATTATTATTATTATTATTATTATTATTATTATTATTATTATTATTATTATTATTATTATTCTATTATTGTTATTATTATATATATTCTATTATTATTATTATTAGTATATATATATTTTTTCTTATTATTATTATTACTTTATTATTATTTTATTTTATTAATCATTACACTTTATTATCGTACTAATCCCGTTTAATTCCCGTTTTATTGCGAGGTATATCTTGGCACGAGCAATTCGGGAACGCTTTTGGCTAACTCGTGAATGAGAATAGTCCTTTGCATTGAGGGCATTTGGAGATTGAATTCGGACCCGAGCATTCAGAAATAAGACTTAGGAACTTTAGAAAAATCAAGATTCCCGCGAGTTGATCAATTTACCGGTTCTATCTTTAACTTTGCTTTCCTTAGATATTTATGTATATAAAATATGTGAATTATTTTATTTGATAATAATATTTGATTGCTTGGTATATTGCTTTACTTTATGTGCATTATCCTTTTTATTTTTGAAGTCGTTATTTAATTTATTGCAAACTGGGGCAAATTAGCAAAATGCGTGCAAAAATTAAAATATTTTTCATAAAATAGTTTTATTTCAATTAATTATTTTAGATAATTTTTTTTTTTTAGAAAAGCATATTTTGCAAATATTTGGAAACCTGTCGGATTAACCGTATTTTACGGAATTTCGGAAGTGCCTTAAAAACCTTCTTCCGAAATTAATAAAACCTCTTACTTTTAGAATCTCTGGAAGAAAGACCGTCTTTTTTTATAAAAACGGAGTTTTGCACGCATTTGTTAATTTGGTTCCCTGTTTTCCTTAAATTGGGTGGCGACTCCAAAAACTCCAAAAGAGTTAGCCCATCCTGTCGATATTCCGGAATTTATCCTTTTCGGGGTAATTTTTGGGGTTCAACAGGGTACACAGCCCAAAGCGTCGGTTGAGGGTACACAGCCCGATATCGATTTGTCATTTAAATTAGCTGAGGGTACACATCCCAAAGCGCCGGTTGAGGGTACACAGCTCGATATCATTTCGTCATTTTAAATCAGCGGAGGGTACACATCCCAAAGCGTCGGTTGAGAGTACACAACCCAATATCGATTTGTCATTTTAAATTAGCTGAGAATATACAGCCCAAGGCGTCGGTTGAGGGTACACAGCCTGATATCGATTTGTATTTTAAATTAGCTGAGGGTACACAGCCCAAGGCATCGGTTGAGGGTACACAATTCGATATCGATTTGTATTTTAAATTAGCTGAGGGTGCGCAGCCCAAAGAGTCGGTTGAGGGTACACAACCCGATATCGATTTGTCATTTTAAATTAGCTGAGGGTACACAGCCCAAGGCGTCGGTTGAGGGTACACAGCCCGATATCGATTTCCATTTTAAATTGGCCGAGGGTACATAGCCCAAGGCGTTGGTTGAGGGTACACAGTCCGATATCGATTTGCATTTTAAATTAGCCGAGGGTAAACAGCCCGAAGCGTCAGTTGAGGGTACACAGCTCGATACCGATTTGTTAATTTATTTCTTTGTCGAGGGTACACAGTCCAATGCACCAACGGAGGGCATATAACTCGATGTCGAATCTAACACTTGACAGCAAAGGACACACAATCCTAACATAGCAGAAACAACTATATGCGGCGAGAATCCTGGAAAGACAATCCAGCCTTGCGGGAAGGCACGTTTATATATACATTATGTTGCAAACACATCTTCATTGCAGGATACACCCCAAGCAAAGTAAGCATTTCAGTCTGCCGCCTTACGTTTTCTTAAGTCATAGGCTCCTCTAGAGTCATGACAAAATTGGCCGCACTATCAACGTCTTTGCTCGAAGACTCTTTCATCATCCCCGGGCAAAGAGGGGCAGCTGTTGACACCCAATTTTGTCCCTCCTATTTTAAAAATCAATATTTTTCGAATTTTACACATGACTGTGTATCCACTCTTTCCCCGTCCATTCTTTTCAAATTATCTTCTTATAATAGTCTGACAATCGAGGCCATTTTCAAAAGCACAGTCTCAAACCATAGCTATTTTTACAATTTCTGCAATTACCTCTATTTTTGACAAAATTATCCAAATTATTTTAAATCCCAAAATTACAATTTTATGCATTTCCTAGCTATTCTAACATTTTTAAATTAATTATGTAATCTTCCTATGGTTTTATATCCATTTTATACAATTTCTATACCTACTCTATGTCAAATATACACAAGATATACGCTATACATACACTCCACACGTACACCTCACACCCTCCTCACTCATCCACATAGACGCCACCTCAGCGCCACCTCATGCCTACGTGGCTTGATCCTAACCCTCCAATCCTTTGATCCAACGGCCAGAAACTAAATTTCCTATTTTAACTACACACACCCCCCCAAACCCTAGACTTCTCATTTATTTCCCTCACACATTCAGCTGACATCCTCTTGTCTCTTCTCTCTCGACGAGACCCTAGCATCACCACTGTTCTTTCATTTTCCGGTCACCTCCGCCGGCGAAACCCAGAACAAATTACACCATTACGCTCCTCTTGCACTCCGCTACAAAACTCCTATGGTGATTCATTATTTCGACAAAGGTCAAGAATCGACCTATCGCCGATCGACGCAACTGTTGCCGGAAAAAGGTCTCCAACCATAGACAAGCGATGGTAATGGCTTTATCATGATAAAAGAAAAGGGGAATTCCTCTATGCGAGTACATTCGAGACGGGTCAATTTGACCCGACTCCGGTAAACGGGCAACCCTATTCCTTTTACTATTCTTTGAACCTATGTGACACTGTGCCTAGTTTTGCCTAATTTTCACAAGTAAATTGGCATGTTCGTTGTTATTTGCAAATCAAGTAGGGCAAGACTTAACACGATCACTAATTTTTTATTAACACACTGTTTACTTAAGTTTTAAACCGGTGATTACTTAAGTTTTTCATACGTATTCAGTTTATGCCTTGTGTTTCATTGATCAAGCTCCAATGAGTCTAGGACTGTTTGAAATTCAATTATTGTCTCCACACATTTGTAATGTATTTGGTCGCCTATTTTGTTTAAATACACAGTTTCCATGATTAGGCAATTGCATTTGAATTAAAATTTGTTTGGCATGATTTGAATTAGCTCCGTTCGAAATTCTGATTGAAACTGGATTGAAATTGATTATGTGATTGATCTGGTAATTGATTAGAGTCTTTTAAATCTATAAGGACATGTGTGTATGGCTGATTTTGAACCTAGACTTTATCTGGGGTAAGGGAATGGGTTTTAGTTGGTTTAGGATTTGTTTTACCCTAAAACTGTGGGATTGGTTAACCCATATATGGAAAGGGGTATTCGATTGGTTTCCTTAACTTTGGGGGTCAATATTCTCTTACCATCTTGGTTTTCTCCCGTTAGAACTTAAAACCCTCACCCCTGCCTATATAAACCAGTTTTTTTATTCCCTTAGACACACTGAAACACAGAGAAACCTACTTGACTAAAACAATCTCTCTTCCCTTAGTTATTCTGAAGGTTCTTATTGCTTTGCAACTAAAAAAGAGACTGTGAAAGACTCTCATCTACTGCAGCATCATTGTTTCTTTCTGGTTTGCTTATTCACTAAAGGAAGAGGCTAGAGCAATACCTGCATTACCACCTCTATTTTAATTCCTAAACTTGATCAGAAGGTAAACAAATATGTCTCTCCCTAAAACTTGCTTTCATCTCTGACTGTCTATGTTTGAAACAATCTATGTAATTCTTTTCTGTTCTCTGTGTATATCTGTTTGGGAGGCTACATACTTGCTCATACTCTATTCCTATCTGTGCCTGTTTAGGGCCTTCCACTTGCTCTTTTTTGCTAACCCTTTTGTGTAGAGTCTGTGTGGATATCCTCAAGGATATACCAAGATTTAGTCACAGGTATTTGGCTATTGGATAGAGCCCAGTAAAAGGTTCTATTTGTCTATGAAATTCGGGCCATACCAGCCTTGCCTTAAGTCACAGATTTGAGGCTATTGAGCAAATTTATTGACTGCACTGTGCAGTGCCTGCTTAGGTGCAATTTTGGAGTCCTGGCTATGCTTAGAATCATTAAGAACATTCCATTCTTTGCTTGGTGAACCGTGCCCCTTTAGAAACATTCCCTGTTGTGTATATTCATTAGGTTCCCTGTTTGTATTTTCTTAAGACAGGGCACACAGCTACTAGGCTGTGTGAGTGGCTACTCAGGAGCCTCTTCTTCCCTTTTACCTTCTTATTTGCTGCATCATTCAGAGTCATGGTTTTTTGAAAACCTGAGTAATACGATAAGTTACATCACATTTTTAAGGTCTGCATACTTCTTGAACGACAACACTACCTTATATGATATGTCCCACAGGTCTTAGAATTTTTAACTGCTTGAAAACGTATTTTGTGACGTTAAAACTGGAATTCTGCTTAAAATCGAGGCATTTGTGAAAAAATGCTAAAATCTGGTTCGTTTCTGTTAAGTTTAAACTGTTTCTGTTTGCACAAATGATCCAGGCCCAAAAATCTTTTCAAAAATAGCCTTTGTGTGTGATAAATTGATTTTTCAACTACTCACGCTCAGTGTATAGGGATGTATAAAGCATTTGGGGTCGCTTATACACTTAAATGTATTTTTGAAAGTTATAATTATCATTTGAATCATATATTTGCATGTTTATACATATACATATACATATATATGCCTTTGCGTGCTTCTATGAAACTGTTTTTTCGAAAACAGCTCCTTCACCTATATATTTCTCAAAATCCGACCCCTACACAAAAAAGGCCATTAAGATTAGGGATCGACAATTAATGACGAGTTACGCCGACCCTAAATGGCCGAAATTTCGTTTTAAAACAACACCCTTTTAGTTTTGGTAAATTCAAATTTTGTTTGCAAAAGTTAACCATTTATGCAAGGTTGTTTCGAATGCTTGAATTTCATAAAGAAATTGAAATTCAACACCCTTTACATGTTTGAGCTTAGTTACGATTAAGCGTTTGATAGTAGAGGCCACAAAATACGATTAGGCTTAAATATAGGCTGATGTGAAAACCCTTTGCATATAGGTGTTCAAAATTGTATAGACATTATGTTTTCTTGAGCTGAATGCTATATTAAATCTCCCAAGTTAGTATGATAATATATGCTCTTTTCTTATCCCAAAATGTAGACCCGGACGGAAACCACCTTTCGTGGGACTCGAGGAAGTGCCTAACACCTTCTTCCCCGAGTCATTTGGACTTCTTACCCCATATAGAATCTCTGGAATGGACTAGTTGACTTATTGAATTTGACCTTAGATACTTAGGTGACCTAATACATCTTGAAAACTATATTAGATAGCGACTCCAATATCTAAACTCAAACGAGTTCACCCAGTCAAATCTTGAAACCCAACTCGCCTCGAGTTGAGTCCAAAATCGGTGTATGACAGGCACGAGATTGCCGGCTGAAGGGCTCTAATCCTAGAAGTAATGAGTTTGCTCAATAAAGGATACTTGAAGGACTTGCTGACTGATAGAGAAAAGCAGATGTATGCCAAAAGCAGGAGCTCAGAAGGTCCTCCAGATCTACCAGAACCAAAGAGGTCCATCAATGTGATAGTTGGTGGCCCAATGTTGTTCAATGATTTGAATCAGAACGAGGCAGTGCCCAATGGAGGCCACGCCTGAGATGAGATGATCCTGTTCAGTGATGAGGATAGCACCAGCTGCGACACTCCTCACTATTTAGGCCTAAATTTAGTCGTTTAGGTAAAACAATTGAATTTGCTAGAGGGTCACAAGAAATACAGTAAATACGCAGGAAAAGTAAGTAAATATTGAGAGAATGTAATAAGCAAGAGAGTAGTAATCTTGTTTTTTGAGAATAGCCTGATTCTGTATGATTGCTTGATGTACAATACAATGCAAGGAGGGGTAATTATAGTAGAGATTTACCCAGTCCTAATTATGGTAAAATACAAAGACTAATAAGGCTCATGGACCTAAACTCAAGGCGGTGGTATATACGAAATCCTAACTAGCAGACTGTAAACCCTAAGGCGGCGGGATATATAACTTGCATCCTACACCCGTACCAGCTTAGCGGGCGTAGCTTAGGGACCAGACGTGTATCCTTTGTTCCCCGTGACTTATAGGCTAAATCTGATCTCGTTGGCTGGACTCGTATTCCCGTAATAGTAGGTGGAATATGTTTTCCCACACAGTCAGTCCCCCCACTTGCTGAGTGGTGTCGTAAGCAGTCAGAAAGTGAAAGAGGTGTGATAGAAGACGTAGGGATATGCCTTTACTTGATACTAGTCCCCTGTCTCTTCGCATGCATCACATTGAATGCAAGTACTCAAGTACAATGACGTGTAATCTTGTTATTGGAGAGGTTTTATGCGTGTCTTTCCAATGTTGCAACTGCTTTATCATATCCCGTAATTATTGGGATGTATCCCGTAAGCTACGATAATTATGATCTCACGTGATCTCGATATCATGCTTCAAAAATGACCCGCTTCCTATTCGAGACTCCTCCTTGGCGTGTATGAATACACCATAATTATAGAGGCTTTTGTTCATCTTCAAACTATCCCAAAACTTTCTTTCAAAAGAAACTTTTTTTCTAGACTTTTCAAAAGGTTCTCTTCTTCGACATGGCCCAAGGAGCAAATTTCCTTCCCGCAAACTTCAAAGTCTCTACCTATCTTCCTGCAACCTTGAATTTTGAAGGTGATGGCCGAATGCAAGTCCAGATGCCTAAATAGGAAGGCGAGAGTAGCAACCTTTCTATCGAGTTCTACCCAACTCCTGTCATGAAACACGACACAACCCACATCAGGCTTGACTACAAATGGACGGAACTTATAGATATTACTATCCCTGTTGCCGATGAAAAAATTTCTTTCGGTCGTGCTAGTTACTCCATGGTCCATACGTACCCTTTCACCCTGCATCTCAATGAACGTGTTCATTCGATCATTGAAGAGATGTGTCGTCAGTAATATATCTGATTGGGTCAAATAGGGTCCTCCTTCAAACGCTTAGTGGTCGTGTTGGATCATCTGGCGGACCACGCTAGAATAGAATTCTCCTTCTGGAATCATCTGGCTTTTCAACTAACCCCGTCTTAATAAAGCGAGTATGTTGATGTTTATCAAGCGGGGGAAGAAAGGGTGAGAACTCCAGAAATCGTGGCTGGATCCACCGATATGTGGAGGTACGAATGCTGGCAATAGTATCGTCTTGTCCTGTTTATGCCTAAAATCGATCGTCTAGGTTAAACAATTGATTTAGAATGAGGGCACAAGAAATACAATAAATACGACATAAAAGTAAGTAAGTAAAAGAGAGAAATAATGAGCAAGAAAATTAAAGTAATCTTATTCCTTGAGAATAGCAGTTTTGTGGTGACTCCCTTTATTCTATAATACAATAAAGAGGTATTTATAGTAGTAGATACCCAGTTATAGTTAAGGTAAAATAAAAAGACTTATAAGGCTATGGGCCTATAACTCAAGGCGATGGTGTATACAAAATCCTAATTAAGAGACTGTAAACCTAAGGCGGTGGGATATATGCTCTACGTCCTATGGTCGTGCCGCCTGAGCGGTCGTTGGCCCAAGAAGCGGGCATGTATCCTCTGTGCCCGGTGACTTGTAAGATAAGCGTAGTCTCGCCAGGTAAACTCGTATCCCCATAATAGTAAGTGGCGTATTTCTGCCCACACAGCCAGTCCCCCCAACTTGCTGAGTGCTTATACAAGTAGTCAGGAAGTGAAAGCAGCGTACAAGATTGATGTGAAAAGATATTTCACTGACTCCTTGAGACCTGCAGTCTCTTTGACCAAGAATGATGTTGATTCCTTCGAGAACTTCGCATGCCTCCGTCTGATTGGTTGATACCGATTCCATGCACCATTTCACGAACTTCTATTAACTGTTGTATCTCCAGTAACAATGACACTTGACCGTTTCGTGCTCCCCTTATCTCTTTTCTGCCTATAAATAGACACTTTGTGACAGTGGAAAAAATCAAAAACTCTTTTTCAGAAAATACTCACTTCTTGATCTGCTTCTTATAACAGTGAGAAATTTTTCTTCCTAAAAAATGTTTGCTTTTGATCTCGGTGTGATATTCCCAGAAAATCTTCTTTGTTTCCGATGGATGATGCATAAGGAAACTATAGGAGGAAATTCATCTGCACTTACCTTATTTTCTTTCTTCATCTGTGAAGGAATGAATGAAGTCCTCTGAGTCATAAAGTTTGATCGGGATTCTAATAAAGTCCTATGGCATGTCTTCATTGTGTCATGTGCACTAATTACGATGCACTCATCTTTTAACATGGCGGTTGCTGTGATATTCCTCTTTTCATGCGGAGTCAGGACGCTTAACCCTGTCAGCTACCACGGGGCTTCTGCACCAGTAGACTTTGTCTGTTCGGGCCGACCCTTCAATGGTACCGAGCTGATGGTCCACTGTTTGGTTCCGCTTCATGGCAGGCAAGCTGATATAGCTTCACACCCTCAGGTGGCTAAGGTGTCACCAAGCTTTGGATCCTATTGTGGTTTATTGATTTCACCTTGGTTATCTGCTTCAGGTGAACTGCTATTGTAACGTCTCTCCAGCTGCTTGCTATGGAATATCCAGGGGAAGAGGCTCCCTTGTGGTAGGTTCCCAGCTTAAGCCTCTCCGCCCCTAGCGAGCTCCTGATTGTGGTTGAAGATCTGCAGGGCTCTACACTCTGGTTTGACTAGTTGAGGTTGATTCGGATGGTCAAGTTTTCTTTCTAAGCTCTAAGGCGAGTCTTCAAGTTTCTCTTCAAGTTCGATGGACAAGATAGGGGAAGGATGTATTCGTACTCAGATGCTTCCGAAGACCCTTGATTTGATTAAGCATAGGGGCTTTAGTTGTACCACCGTCCGCATACCTTGAGGAAATGCTAGGGCTGACATATCTTGGGCTGCTAGCAGAAAGGAAGAACTCCGGACTCTTTTACGACTTGTAGCTACAATCCAGATGAAGGATCTAGTCTTGAGGAGCTCTTAGGTTTTAGTCTTCCTTTTCTTATTTTTTTTACAATTGTTATGAAAAAATGTAGTATTAATAAAATTCTCGTTCATCAATAGTATTTTACGTACATGTGTAATTATATATGATGTAATGTGTATTCAACCAATATATTCTGTGTGCCTTTCTGGGCTAGTGTCTTCAAGAGATGGGTGTGCACACTGAAGGGTGCTTTATTTGCGTCAATAGGTGATGGCTTAAGTTACACCCACAGTGGACGACTTTAGCCTGTGTGGTAACGGGAATTTTGCGTCTGACTTCAAACGTCTTTGCTTAGTTACTCGAATATTTAAGACCTTCTAGCACTATGCAAACAAACGTCTCCATCGGCATGTAGGTACATTTGTTGAATTAACGAGTTCAACGTACGAGTAGTGCCTAGTGGTTGAGCTAGACGTGGTCTAGCTCTAAGCAAGTAGTGTACCCTACTTTTTATAGCGAAAAGTAAATGTATTACTTCAACTTAGGTCTGGCCGGGGCTATGAATAGTTGGATCATAGATAGATCTGAATAAATAAGAAAAGTGACTAAGTAAAATAGTAGTTATTAATAAATTGGGCGCTAGGCCTGATATGTTGAGGGTGAAAACCCGTAACACGGCTGATGAGTATGAAAATACTGCGATCAAAATTAAAGGAGCTAAACATAATTAAAGTGAATTCTTTAAAGAACAAAAGATACTTCATTCTTGACCCTCGGAAGGTTTGGGGGCATAAACTTGGGCTTCCCTGCTTGAGGGTGCTGAGCATGGAGATGTTACATCTGGGCTGCTGATAACCCGATGGTATAACTCTGCACTAATCAAACAATAATGAACTACTTGCTTTCGCAGCTGTCTGCTTTCTGATTTGTCTTCGGGGAAGATTCCTATGCTTAGGTAGATGATCAGCGCTTGACGCTGCCCTGTGACAGATCCTGTGTCTTGAACTTCAAGGTTCATCCAGTCCACAGGGGTTAACTCAACCACTATCTGCTGGTTTCATGAATTCTCGGACGCTTCGCCATCGCTAGGGCTTTCTTCCCATTAGACAAGCTCCCATGTCTAAAAATTTGTTAAGAGTGCTTTTATTTTCTGTTGTCGATCCGGCATACAAATGCCTTATGTGGTAAAAACTTCTTTTACTTAATTGACCACCAGCTAGGAGCTACTGAAGAGGGTGACCTCCTTGGCCCCCTAGTATGTAGGCTAAGTCAAGAGCCTGAGTTATGGCTTCATGCTCTGCTTTGTCGCTCCGAGCTCTTGCGGTCTTGTAGAAGACCATCCCAGTGGGTATCTTGACCCACTGATCGAAGTCGGCTTCTTCCTTCTTGAGATCCACGTCTATGCGGATCTCCTAATGCCCAGGCTTGATTGTTTCTTCACTCCTGATTGACTCCTCTGCCTTTGGCTCCAGTTCCTCCATGAAGTCTGAGGTAAAACCTTCCAGTTCCTGTGACTCGATGACCATTCGGGGTTGGTAGATAATGTCATACTCTCCTCATTTCTCAGCCAATTCTGCCATCTCTTTTGAGAGTCTGGGTTTAGACAATATGGTCCGTACCGATGTGGTGGAGACCATGCTAACTGTATGGCCAAGAAAATACGAGCGCAATTCCTAGGTTGCCATAATCACGGCCGCAATAAACTGAATGGGCAAAGGTAAAAACCTATCTCTACCCGAAGGTCTTTTGCTGGCGTACTTCAAGTGAAATTGCCTCACATTCTCTTCTCGTACAAGGATTCCATTCCATGCTATCTCTGAGATCGAAACATACAGCAACAGATGATCACCTAGTTCTGGTTCTGCTATCACTGGAGCTGTAGGAGCTGTACATTTGCCTGGGCTACTGTCAGGTAACTCTGTATCAGCCATAGGGGTCCTCCTTGCCTCCGTAGCACCTCAGAGAGCTGACATACCAATTTTTTCACTTTAGCTGCCTAGCTGATCCATCATTGATAATCAATCTCGTAGTTCACTAATTTCTTCTCTTACCTCTCGTTCCATGGCCTCAAACTCGATGGACTCATCTGCGGTCATGTTCACTTTGCCTATTGGTCCAACGCTAAGATCCCCATCATAAGTAGGATAATATTCTCCAACGGAATATCGCTCATCCCATAATCATTAACCCCATGTGAAGTCAGGTATCTGAAGACTTGATGGAGTGTTGAAGGTACTCCCTTAATGCTATATATCTAAGGCCGTCCCAAGATAGCGTCATATGATAAATTGCAATTCAGTACCTGGAAGAAAGTAATGCTTACCACGCTCGGTATATGGATCGGTAGAGCTAGTTCTCCAACAGGTTCTTCTCGACAATCATTGAAACTAACTATGTTCTAAGGAATTGACGCTACTTGGTGGTTTTGGCGTGTATTCTACAACCTCTACGGAAACGACGAGGTCACTCTGGTGCACTCCTTCTTCCTCCGAGCAGAATGGGATTGGACTGAGTAATACCCCCGACTCTGTAGTCCCCCAGGCTGTGGCTGGTTCTAAAACCGTGAAGATTACATTGATGGTCCTCAAGCTTTCAGAATCCAGTGCTTTCGAACGTCGTGGTCCTTCTTCAACCAAGTCTTTGAGGTGTCTTTCTTTCAATATATGCTCGGTTTCAATTCGCCGGGAACTGCTTTGCTTTCCGATTCTCACCTAGTTCTGAACTTTTTCTTTTGTTCTTCTCCTATCCTCTTCACTTTCTAGAGAGGGACTCGCTCTCTTCCTTCACTCAGCTTTGGGGTTTTGGGATTGGTCTGGCTCCAAGTGAAGCTTTTCAGTATACCTGTAATGCAATGCGCTCTATGTTGTCACGAGATATTGGGTCAAACTCCATTGCAATTCCCTGGTGGCTAATGACCCCTTCGAGTTTAGACTTTTGCTGAAGGCTACTACGGCAATATTATCGGGGACACGAGAAAGCTCCACGCGTTCCCCGTAAAACCTGTCAAGGTAGTCCTTCAGCAGTTCGTCGTCATGCTGACGGATCTTAAATATGTCCTCCATGTGCCGCTTGCGGGCACCAGAATGCGCTTTCTTCAATAGGTCCAGCATCTGAGTGAATGATTTGATAGAGCCCAATGGTAGCTGGGTGTACCAAGCAAGGGCGACTTTGATCAAAGTTGAGCCAAACCTCTTCACCAGAGCAGAGTGAATTTTTTTTGGGTGATCTCGTTACTCCTTGTAGACGTGTAATACGCAGAAATATGTTCATCCAGATCAGTGATTCCATTATACTTCAAGTTATCTGGCGGGCAGAAGTTTTTTCATATACGGACTAGTGCAGTGCTTTCTTTGTAAGCATGCTTTTAAGTTTCTGCTCATCTACCGTGGTAACTTGGGATGGAGCACCCGGCATATTACTAATCCGGTCGTGGATAGCCTTCATCTCCTTTATGAGGTCCTAAATAATAGGTATTCCCTTAAGGTCTTGATTGTTGATTGTTGATTGTTGATGATCCTTCGGGAGCGGCATCCATGTTGAGTCTGCGGCTAGGAACAGATGCTGGCGAATTTTTCGTGGGTGCTAGTCCTCGCGGGGATGCTGGCCTCTGAGACGATCCAGTAAACATCGCTTCTAACTTCTTAGATATCCCTTCAACCATATTTCTCGAATTCCGTGCTGCTTGTTCAGACATAATTTTGATGAGATTAACAAGAAAACCTCTGAATTTAGAATTATCTTTCGGCGGTTGGTTGCCTTTCCCATCACTGGCGACATGGATTGGCTCCTGGGAAAGGTCTTTCGGTTGTTCAACGGGATCCTTAGGCTGCACGTTGGGATCATTGGGATCCTTCACGTATACTTCTACTGCGTCTGTAGTGTTCTTCGGAACGTTGCTACTACCATCGGACATGATTGCACATTTTCCTTCATTGAATACCTACAATTGCCTGGGCCCCATGGTAGGTACCAAACTGTTTAGGTCTAAAATCGGTCGCCTAGATTAAACACTTAATTTAGAATTAGGTCACAAGCAATACAATAAATACGACGGAAATGTAAGTAAGCAAAATAGAGAAATAATGAGCAACAAAAGTAAAGTAATCTTATTCTTTGAGAAAAGTGGGATTCTTTGGTGAATCGCTTTATTGTACAATCAATGTAAGGAGAGGTATTTATAGTAGTGGATACCTAGTGCTAATTTAGGCAAAATACAAAGACTAATAAGGCTATGGGCCTATAACTTAAGGTGGTCGTGTATACTAAACACTAACTAAGAGACTGTAAACTTAAGGCAGTGGGATGTATGCCCTACGTCATATGGTCATGCCGCCTGAACGGTCGTTCGCCCAAGGAGCGGTCGTTCTCTGTGCCCGGTGACTTGTAAGATAAGCCTAGTCTCACCAGCAGGACTTGTATCCCCGTAATAGTAGGTGGTATATTTTTGCCCACATATGTCCCTTTCTAAAAGTATTCAACAAGAAGTGTAAGTTACCACATTCTCATCTTTGTATGTTTTACGCCCGTTGTCTCTTCGAACTGACTTCTATTTTTCTCAGTGAAATCTATGACTATTATTCTGTTAACTTATGAGGAGTTAACTATTTTAGTCACCGCGATCTTCGTGAGAAATCCTGCTAGCTCAATGACTTTCACAGCCCTGGTTGGCATGGATGATTGGCAAGCGAAAAACAATGGTAAGCCATCTCTTGTAAATTTCCCTTTGTGTTCCTTGCTTCAACTGTCTTCACTAAATTCTATTCGTCTTTTAGGGTTCTCCCATCATGAGATTCCTCGATTGAAAGAAATCAAAATTGCAGCCCCATACATCACACCCTTTCCCGATGTACTGGCCTCAGGCGGTAGGGTTGCGGAGAGGGCTAGCGGCTCCCATTCTTCAAAGAGGAAAAGACCTGCCAAGCCTGACAGCATGGAAGTTGCCAGTGAACTCGTGTTGATTTATGATGGCGAAGGAGAAGTCCCCCGAGTCCCTGAGACTGAGGCCGTTGCTATCCCCCTCCATTGTTACTATGCCTGAAGCTGGTCCATTTTCGTGAAAACGTAGGCTCTTGATTGGTGAGCCTCCTGAAGCTGAAGAAGAAAACGCTGCGGGAGATAAGGTGGTACTCCCATCCATTCTTCTTGAGCCCCAATCATAAGGTAAGTTCTCCACTTCATATTTTACTAATGTAATTTCTTCATGTGTTCCACAAGTGAATGTCTTTTGTATATCTATAGAGCCAACCATACCGAAATCTACCCCCGAGCTGACCGTCCCTTTTGAGCACCATCCTAGTAAGGAGGTGGCTGTAGATGCCGATGGAGCCTACGAGGTCGTCATTACCATTGCTATGGGAGTTAACCTTTTCGAGAGTCCGGGGGTCCTGACAGACCACAATGCTGAATTCATTGGACCTTGTGAGCAGAGGCACCTTGCTTGTTGCAGCCATGGAAAGCTACTTGAGATCGCTACTGTGTGTTCTTTTTGGGTAAACTTTACATCCCTGTTTCCAGTAACGCGAATTGAATCTTTGCTCTCCTCCTCTGAACATTAATTTTGATGTCCATCCAGAGGCTGATGGTTTATCGTGAGATCCTTCATAGAGGAGGCTCAGGTGAGAGTTTGAAGAAGGAGAATGATGACCTGCGAGGCCAAGTTTCTAGCAGGCAACCCTTTGTGGAGGAGGTTGAGCATCTACAAAGGGAGCTTCAGACTACGCACAAAGCCTATCACCTGGAGTTCCTAAAAAACTAAAATCTCGAGGAGGCAATGAGTAATGAGATCCGCAAGCGCAAGCAGGCTATGGAGACCCTTCAATCTTCCCTTCGAGAGGCCCAACGTTTAGAGCAACTTCACCGTACTAATATGACCTGCTTCGAGTCGACTGTAGAGGCTCTGTAACAGAATTTGTCAGAGGTGGACAAGAGAATTATAGCTGCCGAAAATAGTGTCTCCTATGCTGGGGGGTCATTCTTCCTTCCTTCAAGACGAGAATGATCAGTTTAGAAGCAAAGTGGCGACCCTGGAGAAGTATCATGACAAGCTTTGTAATGAGGCCTATTATAGGGAGAAAAGGATGAACACTCGTCATATGGCCAAAGTGGACCGCACAAACTTGGTAGCCGCTCTTGCTACCTTACACCAGGTTCGTGACAACCCTAGCTAGGACCTAGCTGCTGAGATTACTTCAATAACAGAACTTGTAGCTCAAGCAGATGCACAGGTGGGGTCCGACCTTGAGGAAAGCTCCGAAGAGGCTAGTGGCGAAGGAGAAGATACTGTGATGGCTGGGGAAACTGCAGTTGGTGAAACAGGACCTTCGCGAAGTATTTCCGCTGAAGGAAGTCCCCCGAGAGAGAGTTAGAACTCCCCCCCCCCCCCCCCCACAAATGCAAGTTTTTTTTTTTGCTTTAGTTCTGAACATTCACTCGTGTCTTATGGGCGTAAGTAATATATTTTGGCCCATTTTGAGGCTTTTTTACTTGAACTGCTCATTACTTTTCTTGTGACGATTTTAATTTGGCCGTAAACAATTTGTTAGATAATGATCTTGCAAAGTCGTGCCTATATGGGCATGTGCGCCGATGACTTAGGCGCCTCTCGATTAAGTAATGGACCCCCTGTTTATTCTACTGTCTAGAATGTTTTATCAGTGAGCCTGCTTGGGCAATTACATCTAATGCATGTGCGCCCATGGTTGATAGCTTATGTTGCGCCTGTGATAGGCGGCTATTTTGCACCCACAATGGGATGAATTTAGCCTGTGATATGTAATGGGGCTTTTTTGCATCCAAGCATAAACGTCATTTCTTGTTTACTCGAGTATTTTAAGACTTTCTAGCACTATGCGGGCAGTCGTCCCCACTTGCATGTTGGTGCAATTTTGTTGAATTGAGAATTTCAACTTATGAAATAATGCTTGGTGGCTGAACTAGAAGTGATCTAGCTTTAAGTGAGTATTTTACCCTACTTTTGTCACGAAATAGTGTGTATATTACTTCAACTTAAGTTGTGCCGGGGCTATGAATAGTTGGATCGTAGATGGATCTGATTGCAAAACTGACTAAATAGAATAGTAGTTTTATAAATAAAAGAGGGGCGTTGGGCCTGAATTAATTTGGGTGAACACCCATAACATGATTGATAAGTATGGAAATACTGTTATCAAAATTCGAAAAGAAACTAAAGACTTAATGAAAGTAAATGCTAAAAAGAATTGTATTTTCAAGTTTCCTACTCCTCCCCCCTCCCGAAACCTTTAATCAACCAAATAATCAGAGTCGTCGTCTTGGTTTATTGAAGTTTCAAGGTCTTCATCGTCTTCAAGGAGGTTTGACTCTAGCTCTTTTTCGAGGAAAAATGCTCCTAGGATTGCTGCCGTGTAGCATTCTCTTGTCACATCTTGGTCTCCGTTGATTTCTGTCACCCCCCAATTGGCAGGGTACTTGAGCTTCTGATGTAAGGTAGAGGGCACTACTATGGCTTGATGAATCCCGTCTCATGATTGCATTGTAAGGGACAACTCATTTGATTACCTGAAAAGATGAAATATGATCTACTCCTGGAATGTGCGTGGTGAGGTTAATCTCTCTAACGGACCTTTCACAAGAGTTGTTGAAGCCGGCCAATATGCAGACACTTGGGGTCATTTTGTCCTCAACCCCCATTGCTTGTAGGGTATCCCACTTAATAAGATTTAAGGCGCTGCCAACGTCGACCAGGACACGTTTGATATTTGTATCCCTAATTCAGAGCGTTATGACCAAGGCATCATGGTGAGGAGTATTGCAACTAGTGCTATCCTCGTCACTAAACAAAATCATGTCCTCTATTGGGTGGCCCTTTTCAGGCGCTGCCTTATTGGGCTTCGAATGGCCAAATAGCATTGGGCCACCAACTATCACGTTGATGGACCTCTTAGGCTCCGGCAGGTCTGGTGGTCCTTTTGAACCTCTGTTCTTGGTATACATTTGCTTTCCCCTATCGGTCAGTAAATGCTTCAAATATCCTTTGTTGAGTAGGCTCATGACTTCCAGGATCAGAGCCCTGCAGCCGGAAGTCTCGTGCCCGTGATCCTTTTGAAAATCACAATAGAGGTTTGCATTCTTTTTGCCAGAATCTTCCCTCATGTTGCTCAGCCAACGTACTTAGACATCTTTTAGATGATTCTTCAAAAACTCTACAGTATTGACACAAAATTCTAGCTCCTCAAACCTGTCAAGTATGCTGAGTATGGAGAGTGACCCCTTGTGTTGAGGCACCACCGCCTTTCTATTATCCTCTCATTTTTTAATTGGCCTCGGAAAATCTATCGTGTAATCTCTACTACCCCACATCCCTCTATCTCCGGCTTGAGGTTCTTTGGTTTGTTCTCGCTTCTGACCATGACGGTTGGCGTCTTCAGCAATTGGGCGGATTCCACCGTTGAAGGTTAAGGATTGTTCAGGTTCCTAACGGAGCTTCTCCGTGTATCTATGGTGTAAAGCACTCCATGTCATCATGGGGTATTAAGTTAGACTACACTACAACTCCCTAGCGGCTAACAAACCTCTGGAGTTTAGACTCTTGCCAAAGGCTACCACAGCAGTGTTATCGAGATCTGGAGGGAGCTCCATGCATTCCGTCTAAAATCTGTCCAGGTAGTCCTGTAACTCGTCGTCTCGTTTTCGGATCTCGAAGATATCTTCCATGCATTTTTCCCGCTTGCGGGCTCTAGAGTGTGCCTTCTTAAACAGATCCTGCATCTGGGTGAATGACTCGATCGAACCCATAGGAAGCTGATTGTATCATGCGGGGGCTCTTTTAGTCAAGATCGAGCTGAATCTCTTCACCAGAGCGGAATGCGTTTCTTCTTCAGAGATCTCGTTGCTTTTAACGGCTGTATAGTACACAACAATATGCTCATCTAGATTAGTAGTTTCGTCGTACTTAAAGTTATCCAGCAGGCGGAAATACTTTGGTACATGAGCAGGTGCAGCATTTGCCTTGTATGCATGTTTGTAAAACTTTTGCTCATCTACGGTGGTAACCTGAGGTGGAGCACCCGGTACGTTACAGATTCGATCATGGATGGCCTTTATCTTATTTAAGATGTCTTGAATGATAGGTGTTCCTTTCAAGTCTTCATTATTGACTGTTGTCGAGCCTCCAGGGGCGGCATCCATGTTGAGACTGTAATTAGGAATAGAAGCTGGTGAATCATTCACGGGCGCTGGTCCTCGCGGGATGCTGGCCTCTGAGATGATCAAACGAACTTTGCTCCTAATTTTTAGGTCATGCCCTCGACCATGTTGATCGAGTTCTGCTCTGCATGTTCTGACAAGGTTTTGATGAGATCAACAAGGAAACCTCTAAACTTAGAATTACCTTCGCATAGTTGATCGCCCTCATCATCGCTGGCTACATGGACCGGCTCTTTGGCAGGGTCCTTCGATTGATTGCTAGGATCACTGGGATCTTGTGCGGAGTCGTCTGCCGCGTTGGTGGTGTCATTTGGGACGTTGTTATTGTCGCCTAACATGACTGCGCCTTTTCTCTTATAGCAACCTACAATTTCCTGGACCCCACGGTGGGCGCCAAGCTGTTTAGGCCTAAATTTGGTAGTTTAAGCAAAACAATTGAATTTATTAGAGGATCACAAGCAATACAATAAATACCCAGGAAAAGTAAATAAATGTAGAGAGAAAAGTTATAAGCAAGAAAGTAATAACATTATTCCTTGAGAATAGTCGAATTCTGCGTGAATCGCTTGATGTACAATACCATGAGAGGAGGGGTATTTACAATAGAGATTTACCCAATCCTAATTACGGTAAAATACAACGACTAATAAAGCCCATGGGCCTAAACTCAAGACGGTGTTATATACGAAACCCTAACTAGGTGATTATGAACCCTAGGGGGTTGGATGTATACCTTACATCTTATGCCTGCACCGCCTGAATGGTTGTGACTCAAGGAGCGGGTGTGTATCCTCTGTGTGCGGTGACTTATAGGCTAAGTCTAATCTTGCCAGCTAGACTCTTATCCCCGTAACGTTAGGTGGCATATTTTATCCCATACATCACCCACAACAGTTCGGGCCCAGCGCCCCCTTTATCAATAAAACTATTATTCTATCTAGCCTGTTTTACAATCAGATCTATCTACGATCCAAATATTCATCACCCTGACACAACTTAAGTTGAAGTAATACACTTACTTTTCTTAACAAAAGTAGGGTAAAATACTCGCTTAAAGCTAGATTACTTCTAGTTCAGCCACCAAACATTATTCGTAAGTTGAATTCCTCGAGTGAACAAGAATAGACATTCTAACTTGAACGAAAAATGCCCCGTTACATATGACGGGCTGAATACGTCCCCTTGCAGGCGTGGGCCTTGCCATAATAAAAGTCGTCCATCACAGATGCAATCTAAGCCGTCATGCACTGGCACACGTACAATGAACGCACATACCCGAGTAGGCTCACTGAAAAACATTCTAGACATTAGAATAAAAATTGCCTCTGTTACTTGACAAAAGCCGCCTAAATCTCTTGTTTCTCACTCCCACGCAGGCACGACTTGGCAAGATAATTGTCTAAAAAATCATTTTCGACGGAAAGTATAATCGTAAAAAACAAAGTAACAGATGATTCAAGTCAAAAAGCCTCAAAACAGGCAAAAGATATAGCAATTACGCCCAAAAAATGGGGATTTGTTTGAAACATGATCACAAAACTTCCTTCAGTGGCAACACTCTACGAAGGCCCTACTTCACTAACTGTAGGTTCCCTAGCCGGCATATTATCATCTCCTTCACCGCTAGCTTCTTCAGAGCCTACTTCAAGGTTGAAGCCTAGTTGAGCATCTGCTTGGGCCACGAGCTCAGTCAATGAAGCAATCTCAACAGCTAGGTCTAGGCTAGGATTGTCACAAATTCGGTGCAAGGTAGCAAGTGCAGCCGCAAGATTCACACGGTCTACCTTGGCCACGTGTCGAGCGTTCAGTGCATTCATCTTCTCCTCCGTTTGGCGGGAATCATTGCGGAGCTTATCTCAGGTTTTCAATAAGGATGCCACTTTGATCCACAACTTATCATTTTCATCCTGATGGAATGCAGATAGACCCTTTGCATCAGAAACATCTTTCTCATCAGCCCTAACTCGCTCTTCCACCCTAGACAATCTTTGACGTAAGCTTTTCTCAACTTATTCCAAGGGGGTTGTTAGCTTGGAAAAGCTTGGAGTTTTGACTGATGACTGAGGAACGGATTCAAAGGACCTGTTCCTTTGAATCACTGCAGCAGAATAGATAATTCATGCAAAATTATTTAATTGAGATATAATTATTTATCCTAATACTGACGTGTATCTTGGTAATTATGCAGGCCTAATCAGATACGAAAAGATTGCATAACTAAGGGATAAAGGATTCGGATTCTAGAAGGTAGAATCCAACTAGGATTCAAAGTCAAGGGAGCTTTGGAGTTCTAATTCATCGAGACTTCTTGGCTGCTGGAAGCTATAAAGCGTGGAGACTATCAGCCATAGAAGGAGACAGAAATACAGAGAGCATCGAGCAAAAGCTGAGAAGAATTATTAGCTTATTTGTGTAATCAGTTAGCTACAGTAGAACTAAGTGAGAACCTGTTCCTTAGATTGAATCTTGTAAAAGTTCGAGTCTTAGTTCAAGTGTAGTAAGCAAAATCGAGTTGTAAACTTTCTGGTTCAAGTCGTGGACTTGACACAACTTCACTGATCGTGAGAAAGATCACTAAAGGATTAGAGTTAGTCCTAGGTTAGTAAGAGTGAGTCTTGTAACCAAGTGGGTCTTTTCACATAGTGAAGTTGAAATCCTACTTGAGAAGTAGGTCGTGGTTTTTTGATCCCGTGTCTAGGGTTTTTCCACGCTAATATCTGGTGTTCAATTACTTACAGTTTTAATTCCGCACATCGTAGAGTAAAGGAACACATTTTAAGGAACTGGTCCTTAAAATAGTAAAGTGGTGTAATCGTGGGAAATAACAATTGGTATCAGAGCAGGTTATCCTTGAAAAGGCTAACACCTAGGATTAGATGAGTACATCACGAGAGAACAGTGAGGGCCAGTCAATGGTTAGAGCACCTTACTTCAATGGGAAATACTATTCATGGTGGAAAGAGAGGATGCGCGATCACCTTCAAGCAGAAGCCTACGAATTGTGGGACATAGTAACTGAAGGTCCCATGATCCCAATGAAGAAGGATGCTGATGGAAAGGATGTTCCCAAAACCAGTAAGGAGTGCAATGCTGAAGACATAAAGCAATGGGAAAAGAATGCAAAGGCAAGGAAGTGGCTGGTCGGTGGACTTAGTCCTGACGAATGCACTAGGATCAGAGGGTATGCCACTGCAAAGGAGATTTGGGATGCTCTACAAGTTGCACACGAAGGAACAAGTCAGGTAAAAGGGTCCAGAGGTACACTTCTTTATGCTGAATATGAAAGCTTTAAAATGAAAGATGAAGAATCAATCTCTGAAATGTATACTAGATTTAATGCCATTGCTTCTGAACTTATCTCTTTGGGAAGGGTTTTAACTGTGGAAGATAGAGTAGAAAAGATTTTAACTAGGGTTCTTCCAGATTCTTGGGAGATCAAAGCGTGTGCTATCATTGAAAGTAAAGATTTAACCACTTTATCCTTAGATGAGCTTATAGGCAATCTAAAGACTTATGAACTGAGGAAAAAGGTTAAAAATATAGGAGCACCAGTTAAAACTGAACCTAACCTAGCCTTGACTGCTGGTGATAAAATCATTGATGATAAGGAACTGGTCCTTATCGCTACAAGTGTTCAGAAATATTTGAATAAGAAAAGGGAAATTAGTGGACAGGGTAGGTCTACTAACATGAAATAGGCTGGAGAATGCCACAAATGTGGAAGCTCGGAGCACTACATCAGCAAATGTCCAATTATGGAAGGAGAATGGAGGAAGAAATTCATTGATGAAAGGAAGAAGGCTAGGGAACAGGTCCATAAGAGAAGTGGAAATCCCAAAGAGCTGGTTGCAGGATGGCAAGACAGTGAAGACGAAATAACTGATGACGATCTGGATGAGGATCTTGCTCTAATGGCACTTGGAGATTCAGAAAATGAAGAGGATCCTGAGGTATTTGTTTCTAAACTTAAAGAAGATGTAAAGAGCATGTCTAGAGAAAAGTTGGTTAAAGTATTCCATATTGTGCTAAATGAATTTAAAACTCTGAGGGATGATAATCATCAACTGCATGATAAAGTTGACTGTTTAGAAACAGAATGCAAAGAGGAAATAATTAAAAATGATTTTCTGGAAAGGAAGATTAGCATGCTTGAGGAACAGGTCCTCACACTTGAAACAACTGCTCAGGAATTAGAAAATATTAAAACAGTTGTAAAAGGTAAAGGTATTGCTAATTCTCATCAGATCATTGCTGAAGAGAAACTGAAAGACACAGTTGATGAACTGTGTAAGAAAGATGAAAAGATAAGATCTTTAGAAGAAGACTTGGTTAAAACAAAAATGGAATTAAGAAAAACTGTAGAATGGAACAAGTCTTCTGAAGCACTAGAATGGTTACAGGAAAATCATAGTAGTAACAGGAAAGATATTGGATTCATGAAAGCACAGAGTTCATCCAAATGGAATCCAAAGAGTAAGTACTTATCATTTCCTGAAAACTGGCTATGCACTCACTGTGGGAACACTGGTCACCGGAAAGAAAATTGTCAATCTTTAAAAAGGGCTGCCCAGAGGAACAGGTCCTATAAACCTGTTCAAAATCCTGTGAAACAGAAGAATAGGTCCTACAAACCTGTTCAACATTCTGTAAAAAAGGAAAATGCTCACACAAAGAAACCATTACCATTCTGGGCTATGAGAGATCTGATTCATCCTTTTTTCAAAAGGAAAGGAACCCAAACTAGTTTGGGTTCTTAAAATTAACCCCTAGTTTTCTTTTGCAGGCTAGAGTGAAGGAGATAAACCACAAATGATACATGGACAGTGGTTGCTCAAGACATATGACAGGGCATAAGGAACTATTCCTTTCACTCTCAGCCTTCCAAGGAGGAAATGTTTCCTTCGGTAATGGTAAGAAAGGGGAAATTATTGGAATTGGAAAGGTAGGTAGGTCTGATTCACACTGTATAGATAATGTATTTCTAGTAGATGGGCTGAAGCATTGCTTATTGAGCATATCTCATTTGTGTGACAAAGGTAATAATGTTAATTTCTCATCTACTGGATGCACTGTGACTAATCAAGCTTCTGCAGAGGTTATTTTGCAGGGAAACAGACATGGAAACATCTACAAAGTAGACTTGCTGACATTATCTGATGGAAGCTTGAGCTGCTTAAGTGTGGTGCAAAATGATCCCCTCCTATGGCACAAAAGACTAGGACATGCTAGTCTTTCACAATTGAACAAACTTGTGTCAAAGGACTTGGTGATAGGTCTTCGTAACATCAGGTTTAATGAAGAAAAAGTATGTGAAGCATGTGCCAGGGGGAAGCAGGTAAAATCCTCCTTCAAATCGAAGAAACAGGTAAGTACCACTAAACCTTTGGAACTGGTCCATATGGATTTATGTGGCCCTATGAGAACAATGAGTAGTGGAGGTAAGAAGTATGTTATGGTATTGGTGGATGATTACTCCAGATTTACATGGACGATATTTCTTGCATCTAAAGAAGAAGCATTTAATGCATTTTCAATTTTTGCTAAGAAAGCTCAAAGAACTCTAGATAGCCATATTGTTGCCATTAGGTCAGATCATGGAACTGAATTTGAAAATCATATGTTTTCCAATTTTTGTAATGAAAATGGCATCAATCATAATTTTTCCTCACCTAGAACTCCACAACAAAATGGTGTAGTGGAAAGGAAAAATAGGACTCTAGAAAAAATGGCAAGGACTATGTTGATATCTGGAAATCTTCCACAGAACTTTTGGGCTGAGGCTATTAACACTGCATGCTACATAATAAATAGATGTATGACAAGACCTTTAATAGAAAAGACCCCATATGAATTGCTTAAAGGAAGAAAACCAAATATTTCTCATCTTAGGGCTTTTGGTTGCAAATGTTTCATACACAACAATGGGAAGGATGCCTTAGGAAAATTTGATCCTAGAAGTGATGAGGGAATATTCGTTGGTTATTCTTTAAATAGTAAATCTTATAGGGTGTTTAACAAGAAAACATTGAAAATTGAAGAATGCATGCATGTTAAATTTGATGAAACTGACAGTCTCACTCAAAAACAGGTACAGGAGGATGAAGAAATTGGAGTGCTGAAAGAGTTTGAACTCAATCCACAAATGCGGATATGAGAAGTGAACTGCAAGGAATTGTTCCTCAGGACAGAACTGAGAAGAGTAGCACTGAAACAGGGGGAACAAGTGTTGGTTCCACCTCACAAACTGGAAACGCTACTCTATCAGGAACTGTTCCTCAGCAGAGGACCTCTGACAATGGATTGACACCCAAGCCTTTCAAGTATCAAAGGTCACATCCTGTGGATCAAATAATCTCAGATAAGGCTGCCGGAGTTCAAACTAGATCAGCAGTCAAGAATCACAATCTGTGTGCCTTTAGTGCCTTCTTATCTCTTGTTGAACCTAAAAATGTGAAAGAAGCACTGAAGGATGCAGATTGGATTAATGCTATGCAGGAAGAACTGAATCAATTCCAAAGGAGCCAAGTTTGGCATCTGGAACCCAAGCCAAGGAACAGGTCCATAATTGGAACAAAATGAGTTTTCAGAAACAAACTTGATGAGGATGGCATGGTAACAAGAAACAAGGCCAAGCTAGTTGTTCAGGGATATAGTCAAGAGGAGGGCATCGACTATGATGAGACTTTTGCTCCAGTTGCAAGACTGGAAGCAATAAGACTTCTTATAGCCTTTGCTACATACATGGAATTTACTCTACATCAAATGGATGTTAAGAGTGCGTTTCTGAATGGTTACTTGAAAGAAGAAGTGTATGTCAAGCAACCTCAAGGTTTTGAAAGTGAACAGTTCCCTGAACATGTGTACAAGTTAGACAAGGCCTTGTATGGACTCAAGCAGGCACCAAGAGCATGGTATGAGAGGCTATCAGAATTTCTACTCCAGCATGGATACAAGAGAGTGTTGGTTTGTGTGCTAGGTTCCAATCAGATCCTAAGGAATCTCATTTGAAAGCTGTTAAAAGAATATTGAGGTATCTGAAAGGAACAGGTCCCTTGGGACTTTGGTATCCAAAAGGTGGTAGTTTTAATCTTGTTGGATATACTGATGCTGACTATGCAGGTTTCCTTGTTGATAGAAAAAGTACCTCAGGTATGGCACATTTTCTTGGTGAGTGTTTGGTTTCTTGGGGAACTAAGAAACAGAATTCAATGGCACTTTCCACTGCTGAGGCTGAATATGTTGCAGCTGCTTCATGTTGTTCACAGTTGTTATGGATCAAACAATAATTACAGGATTTTGGTGTTGATGTAGGAACTGTTCCTATATATTGTGATAACACTAGTGCTATTAATATGACAAAGAATCCAGTGCATCACAAAAGGACTAAACACATTGATATACGACATCATTTCCTAAGAGACAATTATGAAAAAGGTTTGATCACCATAGCATTTTGTCCTACTGAAAAGCAAATAGCTGACATTTTTACTAAAGCTCTAGGTAGAGATGATTTTGAAAGAAATAGATTGGAGTTAGGGATGATTAAATTCACATAAAATCATCAATGCTTTACTTCATAATTGGCTAGAAACTTGTTCTTAAAATGAATTTTATTCAAGTCATTATGAATTATTCAGTCCAGTTTCAATACTTAAAAGTATACTCTTATGCCATACTTCTTATTTAGAGTTGCTAAAATTGAATGATGTTACCCTTATGCTCTTAGAATTTCAGATGATCAAAAATTGCAAATTAGAAGGACACTGAATTTTTGTGGTAAAAACAGGTATGTACTCGTTATTATTCAGTTAATTTAGAAGTATAAAGGCTATAGGTAACTTGTGATTAGGATAAATCCCACTAAGTTTCCTACCCATATCCAAATTGTAAAAGAGTCCCATCGGAGGAATAGTTCCTATTCTGAAAAGGTAATCTGCAGCCTAACGGCTCTTTTTCTCCGGGAGACTCCCAAGAGTCCTCAACCGTTGCATGTATGTTGCTGAGGTAAGTTGATCGTTTTTCACTCAAACTCCACTACCTATTTCACTCTATAAATACACTTCTTCCTCTTCCTTATTCTTTTACATTGTTCATCAATTAAAACTTTCAAAATTTCAGAAAGAGTAGTAAATTATTTGTTAATTCGAATTGCAAAGATGTCTCTTGCTTCTGATAATTCTTCAACTGCACCTATTGATGACCAACCACAAAATCTTAATCCTCCCTCACCCATGGAAACCACTGACCTAAACCCTGAAGTTCCTGAACCAATTCCAGAAATACCTGAACCTGAAATTCAGGGGGAAGGACCAGTTCCCACGGCTGAATCAATTGCTGAACAGGCCGAAGATTTGTCACGTGCTATGGTGTTGTATCAGTATGAGGTAAACTTCACCTATCATTTGAATGTGGTTATAGACGAGGAAGAAAATGGAGAGGGGGTCTGGGGCTGCTCTTGAGGGGGAACCTATTAGGAGTTTGGAAGCACCCATGCATGGGTCATCGGGGTCTCCAGAGGCTGCTCCTAGAGTACCCATAGAGGATGTGATCGATGTTGATGAGGCTATCAGTGATAGTGATAGGCCCTTGGTAGATTTGATCAAAATTAGGAGTCTGCAAAGAAAATTAGCTAGAAAGGGACCTATTGATGCTCATGTAACTACTGAACTTGCTGCTAGGTTGAAGAAAATAGGTGACAGTTATAAGCCCAGAAATAAGAAGAAAGTTGAAAGTTCCTCCAACGCAAAATGACCTGTTCCTTCTGCCTCAACCCCTGCTTCTGGGGGCAGGAGGACAAGAAGTGCTGCTAAAGCTGCTGATGAACAACTAGCTGCTGCCTTGGAAAGGAGAAGAAAAGGGAAAGGAAAACAGGTGGTTGAAGAGGAAGAAGTGGATGATATTGATCTTGCTGATTTTTCTGACGATGATGAGATGGTAGAGGCTGAGGAGGTGGTGCCTCAGTCAAAGAAAAGAAAAGTTCCTGAGAGAAGAGTAACAAGAAGCTCAGTTAAAGCTGCAGAGAAAACTGCTAAGAGGACCAGGTCCTCCAAAAGAGTGGTTGTTTCTGAAAGTTCTGCTAGTGACAGTGATGAGTCTGTTGCTGAAGATGAGAGTGATAGTGATGCTGAAGGTGGTGAGTCTATGCACTGTGTTCATGAAGACATGTTGACCAGGAAGGTTTTGAAAGGTCGTATTATGTCTGATGTGCAAGAAGAAGGAATGTTGTGGCTGCTGCAAAAACTGCATGCTCAGGGTCTGAGGGACATGGTCCTTAAGATCTCTGGGAGGTGTGCAAAGGGGATGGTGCAAGAGTTCTACAAGAACTGCTCCATCAGAGAAGATAGACTTACTACCTCTGTCAATGACAGTGTAATTATGTTTGACACAAGGGAACTTGGTGAGCTGCTGGGGATTCCTGCTACTGGGTATGCTAGCTATGTCAAGAAGGTTTGGCCTGACTTGACAAACTTGCCTACTGATCTGGAGATCACTAGGAAGTTTGCTGAGAATGATGGTGAAGAGAAACTCAGGGCTGTGCAGAAGAGTGAGATGCACCCACAGCACCAAGTGTTATTTGAGTTTGTGAACAAAATAGTTATGCCAAGGCAGGAGAAAAGAGGAGTTGCCAGTTTCATGGACCTGGTCCTTATGGAACTGTTGGACACTGAAAAGCGGATCAATTGGCCCAGCTTTATGATCCACCTGATCAAAAGGGTGATTGTTGGGAAGAGAAAGCACTCCCTGCCGTTTGGTTTCATCCTGACTGATATATTTGCAAAATTGAAGATTCCCTTGGAAGGGGTTGTGAAGGCTACAAAGAAGGAAAAGTTTGGTTGTGCCACTTTGAAAAGCTGTGACTTGCCAGTTCAGGCTGATCCTCCACAGGCTGGTGTTGGGACACAGCCACTGAACAACAAAGTGAGGGCACTTAGGCAACAGGTTGCTGCTGAGATAGCAAGGTTGGAAGAGGAGAAGAATTTCTGGAAGGCAGAGGCCTCAAAGGCAAAGGAGACCAATGAGGGAATGCTCAAGCAGATGTTTGAGTTGCTTAACAAGTCTCAGGGACCTGGTCCTTCCACATCCTGACCACTTTAGCCTTAGCTTTTAGCCATCTTTTGTACAGTGGGATCTAGCCTAAGCTTAGTGCCTTAGCCTTTTTCTTCTTTAGTCGTTGGATAATCATGTAGTACTTGCTTGTATCCCCTGATTTTAATATTTAATTAAATGAATTGTCTTCGATGGCTAATATCATTGTTTTGCAGTTGCTTCAATTTGATTTATGTTTGCATTTTGAGTTGCCTCAATGGCCATGTGCTGATTAATTCTAACACTTGAGTTATATTTTTATGCAACCTTTTCAATGATGCCAAAAAGGGGAAGAGTAAGTCTGATTTTGCATGAAGTTATACCTAATTGAAAATCTGTTCCTGAGTAATAAATTAATTCTCCACTGATTGATTGTCTTTTTGAGCTGAAATTGTACTTCAGGAATTAAGGAGATGAAGCTATGAGTATGAATTTGTCATCATCAAAAAGGGGGAAATTGTTAGCTTGGATAAGCTTGGGGTTTTGACTGATGACTGAGGAACGGATTCAAAGGACCTGTTCCTTTGAATCACTGCAGCAGAATAGATAATTCATGCAAAATTGTTTAATTGAGATATTATTATTTATCCTAATACTGACGTGTATCTTGGTAATTATGCAGGCCTAATCAAATACGAAAAGATTGCATAACTAAGGGATAAAGGATTCGGATTCTAGAAGGTAGAATCCAACTAGGATTCAAAGTCAAGGGAGCTTTGGAGTTCTAATTCATCGAGACTTCTTGGCTGCTGGAAGCTATAAAGCGTGGAGACTATCAGCCATAGAAAGAGACAGAAATACAGAGAGCATCGAGCAAAAGCTGAGAAGAATTATTAGCTTATTTGTGTAATCAGTTAGCTACAGTAGAACTAAGTGAGAACCTGTTCCTTAAATTGATTCTTGTAATAGTTCGAGTCTTAGTTCAAGTGTAGTAAGCAAAATCGAGTTGTAAACTTTCTGGTTCAAGTCGTGGACTTGACACAACTTCACTGATCGTGAGAAAGATCACTAAAGGATTAGAGTTAGTCCTAGGTTAGTAAGAGTGAGTCTTGTAACCAAGTGGGTCTTTTTACATAGTGAAGTTGAAATCCTACTTGAGAAGTAGGTCGTGGTTTTTTGATCCCGTTTCTAGGGGTTTTTCCACGCTAATATCTGGTGTTCAATTACTTACAGTTTTAATTCCGCACATCGTAGAGTATAGGAACACATTTTAAGGAAATGGTCCTTAAAACAGTACAGTGGTGTAATCGTGGGAAATAACACGGGTCACATTGGCATAATGTACTTGCCCCATGAGTTTGGCTTCCAGCAAGGAGGACTGGAGAGTCTCAATAGCATTTTTCGTTTACGGGCCTCATTGCTCACTGCGACATTTAGATTCTTATTCTTCATTTGCTCCAGATGGTAAGCTTTGTGCGTGGTTAGGAGCTCCATTTTCAGCTGTTCCACCTTTTCTATAAAGGGTTGTAAGCTGGCGACCTGTCCCCGTAAAGCTTTATTTTCCTCCTTCAGGGTTTCATCCGAGCTCCCTCGGTGAAGGATTTCGTGATAAACAATCAACCTCTGAATGGACGTTAAAAGAGATGATCAAAAGGAGGGAGGTAAAAGTTCAATTCATAACATTGCACATGAATGAGGAAAATTTACCTGGAGAGAGCATCTTACGGCACCACAAGCATCTTCAGGTGACTCCAGTCAGCAAGGTGTCATTGCTCGCAGAGGCCAATCAGCTTGGTAGTATAGTTTTTCTTTCTAAGCTCAGCTTCACGGTTGACTTGAGCTTTCACTGACTACTTGCTTACCACTAACTTCCTTCAATTTATTATTTTCTAGTTCGAGTGCAGAAACTTTATTCTGCTCTTCAAGCACCTGTTCCTTTAATTTAAGATTTTCAAGTTCAAAGGCTGATACTTTCTGTTTATCTTCAAGGACATGTGCACTACTAGATATATTTCTTCTTCAAATTCAATTTTAGCTTCTTCTAAGTTCTTCATTTCAATTTTAAAATCAGACACAACTGAGAGAAGTTGGTCTTTCTCATAAAGAAGGTTATCATTCTCAGCCCTTACACCTTGAATTCATTCCATTAAAGTTTGCGCGAGCAAAGTAGGTTTCCTATGGGAGAAGTATGAAGGTTAGCTTTCAAGTCATCAAAACTTACCTCATGTTGATCATCAGTAGAGTCCTCTTCGCCAAGATCCACCAAAGCTAGTGGAGAGTCATCTTCAGATTCTTCTTCTGGATCAATGTCACTTTCAGATGGTCCCCACATTGCAACGAATGCTTCCTTCTTTTTCTTCCTCGTGGCTCCAAAATTGGGTGGATGCTTAGTTTTATTTGGTTCACTCTCCTTTGAAGAACCATTCTTTTTCTACTCAATTTCCCACATAGGACAATCCTTCACAATATGATCTTTTTATGACACTTGAAACAACCTGAGTAGTCTGATTATCCACAATGCTCTTTTTTATTAGAGTTGCCTTGGTGGTTCTTTTAGTATCATTCTTCTCAAGACTCATCAACTTTCTAAAGGCATTCACCAAGGCTATCTCTTGCTCAGAGTACTCAAAATTAGAACCTACAGTGACTTCCAATGTCAGGTTCTTTTCCTTCTTAGGTTCTACCCTGATCCTTGACTGTTTCATAAACTCATGGGTCTTCAAACTATCAATGAGTTCATCCAGTTAAATCTTGTCTAGTCCCTTTGACTCGATGATAGCGATGACTTTAGATTCCCAAGTATCAGGGAGAATTCTAATAACCTTTTCCACCAAGTCTTCATTAGTAAGAACCACACCCAACAACTTGGATGTATTCTGTCTCTCCCATAGCGAACAACTCGAGTTTCCTCTTCAGTAGTTGGATTCTATACTTCTTGACTTGAGTAGTTCCTTCATGAGTAACTTGAAGCGCATCCCAAATTTCTTTAGCAGTCTTGTATGAAGAAACTCAGTTGTATTCATCAGGACCAAGTCCACATATGAGGAGCCTTCTAGCCTTAGCATTCTTTTCAACTATTCTGAAGTCAGTATCAATATATTCAGATTTTTCCTTAGGAACTGTTTGTTGAGCTGCTCCTTGACCAACCGTCTTTGTAGGGATAAGAGGTCATTCATATGTAATGATCTAGAGTTGATAGTTTAACTTGAATTGTAATCTTCAATTCTACCTTTCCACTACCCATAGTATGGACATTAAACTAAGGAGGCCTGTTAATTGATTTTCCTTTGCTTATGATCGGTGGTGCACTCATAATTCAGATCCTTCTCAACATGTTAATCTTAATGTGAGATTTCCTACTCTGATACCACTTGATGAACTTGGTGCACCTTGTAAGACACTAGAGGTGAATAGTGTCCTTACCCAATTTTTTATTCTCTAATACTTGCTTTCTGCTTAGAGGAATTACTCACGAAGAACTACGTTCTCAATGAGTTCCACCTACCTATGTAACTTAACTAATTGTGGAGTGTTAATAACATAGAGATTTTTACGTGGAAAAATCCTTGCTCAAGGGATAAAAAACCACGACCCAACTCTTGGGATTTGAACTCTTCCACTATGGAAAACTAAGCAAGTTTTAGATTACAACTCTATAACAAAGGAACTAACACTCTTAGTACCTAAACCCTACAAGCTTACTATAGCTTACAAGGTTGAAACTTCCTACTACAAAAGTATTCTACTTCAATGCTTCTTAATAAGCTAATAGAAATTAAAACTCGATACATATAATAGAAATCTAGGCAAACAGAATAACTAAGAAACTCTTTTTCCGCATGGTTCTACTACCTTGCTTAATTTAGTTCTCGCACTCAATTGCTCTCATGAATAATTGTTCTCTATTTGCTTGTTTGAGATTTATTGAATGCCTTCTAATCAAGGCCAAACAGCTTGTATTTATAAAGTTCTCAAAAGTCTCTTCTTTTTAGTTTAGAACTCCTTTCCAATTTGGAATCTTTTCCCATCTTGGATACAAATATTCCCTTATTTGATCCAAATTTGTTCTGCCTAAGTCTTTGGTCACCCCAACTATGCTTTATAAAAAGGACTAAGCGGTTGCTGCAAATATAACCCGGTTTAATAAGTCTGGGGTCAAATCTCACAGAGAGCAACGTTAGTTTTTAACCTTATTTTCACCAAACTTTTATTCAGACAACTTTAGGAAGAATTTATATGGTAATTGTGTGAAAACTACAATAAAAAAACAACAATTAACTAAAAGCAAGTAATAAAATGGCTAGAAGAGATTTCAAGAATAAAAGGCCTAGGACATGCCTTCCACAATTATCTGAGTAATGTACTGAACTATGCATTCGATCTCGCTTGACTATCCTTAATGATCGTGAGCTTCTAGTTTATCGCTAGTATCTTTCAATAACAAGAAATAACTATTCTTGGTTACTTTTCCAAGTTAACAATAATTATAAGATGGACTATCCACGTGACCGCGATAAGGGTTCGTTATTCCCGAACTCACCCTGCTCTTCTTTCCTAAACAATTCCTTATTTGGGTTAAAGTATCGCTATTCAACTAACCCTAACTCAAAACACTCTCCCAAGGGTTTACAAGAATAAAGGGCACATTCAATTGTGAGCTCTACAACCAAAAGCAATCAAAACATAGTTGAATAATCAGGAATAATAATGTCAAGCTTGATTAAATTAATGAAATATTCAGCACATCATCCTATAATGGTTCAGTCAAACCCTGGACGAGGTAACTTGAGAAGAAAGAGGCAAAAGGTCCCCATAAGTTTCAATAGAAGAACTTAAGACAAGACCAAGTCAAAGGTGGATAAGTTTAAGTGAGGGTTGAAGTGTATTGTTTAATAACTTGTGGGCATAATAAAAAGTCTTCATATTTAAAGGAACACCTCACTTTTCAAAAAAAATTCAAACATTTCATCTCCCCCTTCCCACTTATTTTTACATTCTCTCCTCTTATTCAAATCATTTCAAATTTTATTTCTCTCTCTTCTCTTCTTTCGCCCTCTTTTTTCTTCTTACTTTTCATTCTTTCTTATAAATTTCTTTTCAAATTCCATTTCATCACCATCTATCTTATTTTTCTTTCTTCTTTTGAATTCGTATCCATTTTATTTTTTCTTCTTCTTCTTCATCCCCATTTCATTTTTTCTCATATTTTTTTTAATTATAGTATTTTTACACATCTTTTCGGATGTGTAAACATATTTTCTATATGTTTATACAATTTTTGGAGATATTTTCACGGCTGAAAAAGATGTATACACATCTCATCTAATGTGTACACACACGTATATTATATGTGTACATATATTATAATATGTGTGCACATATTATTATATGTGTACACATCTTGACTGATGTGTACTTATCCTTTCATTAGAGTGGTGGAGGGCGGCGGGGGTGGTGGTAGAGGCTGGTAGAAGGTGGTGGCTGGTGGTGAAAGGGGTAGAAAACGGTGGTGGGTGGTGGAGGGTGGTAGAGGTGGAAGTGAGTGGTGGAGGGTAGTGGAGAATGGTGGTGGATAGGCGGAGGGTTGATGAGGGGTGGGGGCTGAAGGAAGGGGAGATGAGAGGTGGGGGCTTTCTGTAAATAAAAAAACTTGAGGAGCTTTTAAAATATTAGTCATTAGTACTAATCTTAAAAGTGTCTCTCTCACCTATTTTTTGAGACTTAAGTCTCTTATAACTATATAAAGACTTTGGAGTCCTTCTCACCCAAAAAACTCAGGTAACTTAGTCACTTATGTTCATCACAATCATATCAGGATAATTCATGAATGAAAAAATTACAAAAAATGGAGAAATTAAAGAAAAACTCTTATGTTCTTGAAGTCTTCAAAGCTCTAGCCTCTTTTTGCTCCTTTCTAGGTCAAAAGTTTGATTTGGGTGTGTTTTATGCTTTTTATATCATCCCAAAACACCTACATAACCCGGGAATCCAAATTAAACTCTGAATCAAAATATTAGGAAATTAAGCCAACCGTCACGTCGCACAGTTCACTGAAAATCGACTCCGTCACGTTGCACAGTGCAACGCCTAGCGCGGCGCAACAGGAATTTTTTATTGCGCTTCAACTTTTCTTATTTATTTTCATCCACGCCTGTCTCGGGCTTCTACTTGGACTTCGAAGCTCCATTTCTTCTCATTTCAGCTCCAGATCCATCAATTTTTTCCAAGTGTGTTCCTACTTGATTACAAACACGTAATAAGCTCAAGAACACTAAGATATCAACTCTTTTGATGTATATAGGTTACAAATAAGAGGCAAAACAAGGCTCAAAATATGTGTTTCTTGCCGAATATCAGTCTTCAATCCTTTGCCGCCTAGGATACCTCTTTCCATTGCCTCCCAACTACTTCTCTGTCTTCAGCTTGGATAGAGACCATGTTGACTCCATCTGTTTTCATTTCCTTCTTCGACTCGAACTTGAACTTAAACTCCAACATCGTCAACATCAACTCTAACTGTGAACCTTTTTCATGTTCAACTCAACACCAGGTCCTTTGTCGATCATCAAAACCCTATATCAACACTTCATAATCTTGTCATTGGAGGCATAAGCATAACTATCAAATCATATTCTTTGCGAGTATTTTACATATTTTTGGTTTCTTTAGTGATTTTTCTTGCAGTTGTTGTACACAATAAGTGATAACGCGATGGAGTAATTTCATCTTTTCATTTTTCTTGGTTTGGCGACTACATTATCGCTTGAAACTTGTGCATAGCTTGTTGGGACACTGCAACTAACTGCATGAATAATAACCTCACTCTTTGCAACTTACAGATAGCAGCCGTTACTAAGCATTAATTGCTTGCTTTTGAGAATGATCGACTTGAGGTCTTTGCTTAGCTCCTGTAGAGGGTGAAACCTAATTTTTCAAATAAGCTTCGACTATCCTTGTAAGACACTATTATATGGTGAAGATTGTTGCTCAAACTTTACTTCATTGGAAAAATAAGAAGTTTGAGAATTTATAGGGGTGAACGAACTAAGCCGAATTACTAAGTATGTAAAAAGGTCGAGCAAACCAAGTGATACGAGGCTAGATATTGCAATAATTTCTATACTTTCGCCTCGTGTTCATGCTTCGACTTGTGATATTTCTTGGTAGTTTGAATGAAATTGCTCTTATTTGGTGTGTTACACGTTGTAGGAATTATGTTGATGATATGAAGCGTTCGTGGAGAAAAATTTAGTGAAAACAAGGGTTTTGAAGTCTGAGTAGAGGCCCGAGGGTAGAGCGAACCAAGGCGTGGAGGAAAAACAAAGAAAAATTGAAGTCCCAGGTAAAGTGGCTTACGGTAACGCACTGTGCAATGCACAATGCGCCGCGTAGGCCAATTTCTGCAAAAGTGAAAAAAAAGGCACTCTCAGTAAATCGACCCTATGGCACTGTGCAGCGGTGTAGGCATAAAATCCTGACGTTTCAAATCCGACTTTATTTTGGATTCCCGAGTTGTGTGGGTCTATGGGGACGGGGTAAATGCCCTAAAACACATCCAAAGTAACTTTTAACCTGGGAAGGAGCAAAAGAAGGCTAGAGCTTTGGAGACTTCAACAACACAAGAGTTCTTCCTAAATTCTTCCTTTAAACAAGAGTTTTTCCTAAATTCTTCCTTTCTTTTTGTAATTTATTCATTCATGAATTATCTTGACATGCTTATGATGAAAATGATTGGCTAAATTACCCATTCTAGTGTTGATTGAACCACGCCAATACTTTTGTATTATGAATTATTGCTCTAATGAATGAAACTTGTTAACCTTCTTATCTAAGTGTTTATTATTTGTATTCTATTGATTGGTAGAGCTCCCAATTGATTGTGCCTATTATTCTTGTGCATCTAGGGATAGATTCACGAGTTAGGGTTAAACACTTGGCAATATTTCAACCTAAAACAAAGGCATTACTTAGGTTGTCAAAAAGGTGATCTGTGACCATTGACCCCGATTGTGAACCGTACTGGTAGTCCTAGATATCTTCATTAATTAATTGGGAAATTGGTTAGTGAAAGTTATAATTATTACTCGGGAGTGAATAGTTGTGAATTTGGAGCAAGTGTTCAATAGGAAGAAGCAAGTTGAATCCATTAATGTATTGTTCTAACACATGAGTGGGAGTTGGGTAGATCAATCCTAGGCTTCTAAATCCCTGAATTAATCTATTTCTTACTGCTTTGCTATTTACTTTATTGTTAATTAGTTGTCACATTTAACCCATCATAAAAATATAAACTTTCAAAGTTAATTGATTAGATAAGCTAGTTAGATTAGCAACTAGATTTCGAGTGTTCTCTATGGGATTCGGCCTCGGGACTTTAACTACCGAGTTATATTTGTTGTGACCGCTTAGTCCCCTTTATAGGGCGTAGTTGAGCGTGATCAAAATTTTGGCGCCGTTGCCGGGGAACATGGTGTTATTTCGTTGTTAAGATATCTATTTTATTTTTCTATTAACTTTACTCTTGTCATCTTGATCTGGTTTCTTTGGTGTTTACAATTGAAAGTTCAGATCCCAAAGAATTCAAGATGGCTCAAGATTTGGCCCTTAATGCTTTCGCACAACCTGTGGCTGAGAATCTGGCGTCTGCTATTCAGCTTCCAACATTCGAGGCAGAAAATTTTTACATCACCCAGATCATGGTGGCTTTTCTTTCTAATGCTGGTTTATTTGCAGGTAGAACTACTGATGATCCTCAAAATCACTTGAAAAAGTTCATAAGGATTTGTGAAACTCAAAAACAGGCTCGAGTGCCAGCAGAGGTTGTGAAATTGATGTTGTTCCCGTTCTCGCTAATGGAAGATGCCGGCGATTGGTTGGACTCATTGCCAGTTAATTCTATTACGTCATGGGATGACTTGGTGATAATGTTCATGAAGAAGTTCTTTCCACCCAATAAGATTGCCAAGCTAATTGATGAGATACTTATGTTCAGGCAGAACTTGCTAGAGACTTTACCAGAAGCTTGGGAGAGATTTAAAAGTTATTTGAGAAAGTGTCCTCATCATGGTATTCCTGACCAAATGCTGGGGCAAAGGATCTACATGGGCATGGGAAATCAAATTAAGGACATTTTGGATGCAGCAGCTGGTGGAGCATTTTTGAGTAAAATATTTGCTGAAGCGAAGGCCCTGATTGATGTGATTGCTCAAAACTCAGGCTGGCTTAGAGGAGATGCATCTACTAGCCTAGGTACGGAGGCTTTAGCTATTGGTACTACTTATGCAATGGAAGAACAGATGTCAAAGTTGCAGACTACACTTTATGTTGTGTCAAAACAACTAAACAAGAAGATGTGGAAACCTGTTAACCAAGTGGACTCACGGACTCAGACTCAAGTCCTCGATCCTGGTATTTTTTCTGATGCTAATTTGCTTGCTGGTACTGAAGATGTGAACTTCATGAATTATGGGCAGCGCCAATAACACAATCAACAAGGTCAATTTATGCAAGTGCAACAACAATCAACTTTACCCCCACAACAAGCGAATGATATATCTGAGATTAAGACTACGATGCAGGCTATGATGGGGTTTAATAAGAATCTTCAAGACTAAGTTGCAGCACATGACACTGCTATAAAGGGTATAGAAACCAAGTTGGGACAATTGTCTCATGCTTTACATAATAGACCTCAAGGTGCTTTGCCGGGCAATACTCTGGTCAATCCTAAGGATCCAAATCCTTATCAATTGATGGCAGTCACTTTGAGAAATGGCAGACACCTGTTGATGACTCTGCCAAACTGGCTGGCAATGATCATGCTGAGAAAGAGACCACTCCAAAACCTAGCCCTGGTACTGAGAAGGTAATTGCTGAAGAACCTAATATAAAAGCCGAGAGGGTGGTTGAACAAGGTAAAGTGTCACGGGAGCAGAACTCCAAGGCAAAAATACCACCACCTCCTTTTCCTTAAAGATTGGCAAAGCAACAAAAAGGTTTGAAGTTTAATAAGCTTTTTGAATTGTTGAAACAATTAAAGCTTACTATGCCTTTTATGGAAGTTATGCAAGAGGTCCCTGGATATGCTAAATTATTAAAAAACCTTCTGTCTAAGAAGGTTGACTTTAATAAAGTAGAGATGGTCGAGTTGAATAAGGTGTGTAGTGTTGTCATCTCAAAGCCTGTAGCTAAAAAAAAAAAAAAAGCAAGCTCTTAGTAGTTTTGCAGTCCCGTGCTCTATTGGTGATCTCACAATTGGTAAGGTTTTGTGTGATTCTGGTGAAAACATTAATCTAATGCCGCTGGAAGTATACAACAAGCTGGGTCTGACTAGTATGAGAGAGACTTCAATGTGAATCCAGCTGGTAGATAGGAGGCAAAAGCACCATATTGAAATAGTTGAGGATGTATTTATGCATGTGGGTAGTTTTATGTTTCCAGTATATTTTGTGGTTCTTGATTGCCCCGTTGATAAAGATGTTCCAATTATCTTAGGTCATCCATTCTTGGCTACTGGTAAAGCAGTGATTGATGTTGATAAGGAAAATATGACCTTGAAGTTGTATGATGAAGAAATAGTTGTTGACATGGCAAAATGCTGAAGGGACATTGTGATGATGTGAATTGTTCGTGTATGCAAACATGCGAGCCTGGATGAGCCATGGGTTGAGCTGATTGAAGTCGTGCCACGACTATAACTAAGGCGCTTCTCGGAAGGCAATCCGTGATTGTAATTGTATAAATAATAAATAAAAAATGAAAAAAATAGAATATATATATATATATATATATATATATAAAGGATAGTAAGGATACTAAGTTGGTCGCTGCGTCCATGACTTTCACACCCCCCTCGCCTCTTTTGGGCGAGGTCCTCGGCAGGCGGGAACAAAAAGAGAAAGAAGAAGATAGAAAGGTTCGGTCCCCTCCTAACTCCTTCCACTTCTCCCAGGGACAGGAACTACGGCTTGACCTTCGGGGAAGAAGTCCGTGGGACCCCCTATCTTTTGAAGGATATTACTTGGTGAGTTTCTTTATTTTGCAGGTTTTGGCTGGTTTGAAGTCCTAGTATGGGGTGTTTGCAACCTCGTACAATTGTTTGAAGATGAAGTCCTGCTTGGGGGAAGTCTGAGTATCTCGTTCTCTAAGAAAGCTCACAAGAATTTTCTTCGGGCTTAGAGCTCCAGGGAGTTTCTCTATCACCCTTAGTTTTATTTTTAATGAATTGAGGGCAATGCATGATTTTTAAGTGTGGGTGGGGGATTCTTCTTATTTGTATAAATAATCTCCTTTGGTTTTTCTTTGTGCATCGGTTCTTTTCCAAAGGAGGTAGTTTGAACCGGGTATAGGTAGATTTTTTTTAAGGATTAGAGTGTAGTAACTGGATGAGATAGTCTTGCCTCCACTTTTACTTGTTTTATATATATACTTAATTTGGAGTATGTGAACTTCATGCATATATTCTATCATAATCCACTTGCCTTGAGAAATATTGAGTGTATTATTTGAAGCCTATGATCATGATGTTGACTCTAGATTTGCTTGAGAGTTTGCTTGCGTTTGCATAGTTTAAGAGCACGAATCGAGCCGTTTTGAGTAGGTTATGTGCCATGTGTGAGTGAGGATTTTGTTTTCTCTGTGTTTAATACTTGATGTCTAGAACTAGCCCGGTGTGTGTGCAAAGCAAAATGGGAAGTTTGCTCAATTAGGAAGTGATATAGGCGTTCCTTTCATAGCCAATTTATTTGAAGCTTCAGAAATAGATGTTTACCAGTAAAAATTTGACCCTAGCTAACCCTTTTGAGCCTTTAGCCTTTCTTTGATAGCCATTGGGATTCCTGTTTCTTGTGCTAAATACCTGTGAGTTGTACTTGTGGTGTCATGAGCCTAAAATGCTAGTTAATAAAGTGAGAAATTGTGGTTATCAGAGGAAGACAAAAGGTGCTTTAAGTGGAGACTATGTGGAGGGATTTACTAAAGGTGAAAAGAAAGACGAAAGTGAAAACTTAAAATATTGTGCAATAGCCGAGATATGAAAAAAAAAATCATTGTTCGAAAGAAAGAAGAAAAAAAAAATAATCTCAATCATTAGCCCCTACTGATGTTTGGCATTTTATGCCTATATTTCCTTAATATTTCCTCACGTTTTAATACTTTATTCGCTCGTTTTGTAGCTTGTGAATGTGGTTTTACACTGATTTTATGTCGCGTGTGTGTAGGTTATTATGCAGTGTAATTGGAGCTTTTAAGAGCTTGATTGAGCAAGAAAAGATTGGATTTTGATTGAGGATTGGATCGAGCACACGAAGGCACGACACGAGCGAGCAAAGGAGCGAGAAAACACGAAAATTGGCCTGGCGCTGTAGGGCATGCCCCGCGGGCCCCACCGCGCCCAGTGTTCCAGCGCGTTTCCCAGCGCGCCGCAGGCCCAAAGCGGGCTGATTTCGACGTCCTCTGTCCAAGCTCACGCGTTCCGAGGCGCGGGGCGCCCGTTATAGCGCCCCTTGTGTGCGTTTTTATGTCCTATTTCGTCTAGGCTTGGGTCTAACTTATTACTAGGTGTTTGTAAACACTATAAATACTCTTTTACTTAGTTTTTCATGGGAGTTCAGACTTTGGAGCAAATTTGAGAGCTCATAACATCAAGAACAAGGGTTTTTCTTCCTTCCATTAATTTATTTCATCATTATTTCATTATTACATCAATTCCTTGTGTTGTTATTATGAGTATGCGTAGCTAAATATATCGTTCTAGGGTTAGAGTATTTCATGAAGGTTGATGTTTGAAGATTGATTTCCATTAATTGAATCCCATTACGGGTTACTTATTCTTTCTTGATTTCACTTGTGTAATTGTCAGGGCCCGATTATTACGCATTATCTATGGTTTTTAGATTGAACTCGAAAGAGGGGATTTAATTACGTAATAAGAAAGAATAGGACTAGTTTGTGAACCCGGGCATCGGGGAACCAATTTGTGAGTAGGATAGACATATACTTGCTCGCCTAGTTTAACTAATTACAGAATTCGTTAATGCGTGCACGTGATTCAACCCATAGACATATAGGGATTGGAGTAGCCTGCATAGACCGTGAAGAACTGAAAGGTTTTCACGGGTACATGTAATCTGTTAGTTAGTAACCCGGGATTTAAGAAGTGGAATCAATTGGAAAACTCAACTGGATTGTTCGTAACTCTGACCCTGGATCGTCTCCGTATTACTGATAACAACCAAGTTTTGCTCCATTGCTTGAATTCACTTTTACTATTTAATCACTGTTCTTTAGTTAATAAATCCTCACTATTGGAAAAAGATCCCTGAATAGTTTATATAAATTGTTTGCTAGAATTCAGTCTGAATAGTCCTCGTGGGAACGATACTCGATTTATCACTTTATTACTTGTCGACCGCGTATACTTGCGTGTGCGTTTGGGAGCAACAAGTTTTTGGCGCCGTTGCCGGGGACTAATTATTGACTGATTTCTTTTTGAACAGTTTATTACTTACTATTCAGGTTTAATTTTTGTTTTGAGTTTTGTGCTGTTCAGGTATTAGGTCCTGCTTGATCTTTACCTACAGGAATGGCAGAAGACCAAGCTTTAGCTGTGCGAGATGTTGCTCTCCCCAGCCTGGAGGGAGTAGCATCGAGCATAGTTAAGCCCGCTATCACCGGGGGATTTGAGATTAAGTCCGGCATGATTCAGTTGTTGCATGTGACTGGACAATATGGTGGATTACTTCATGAGGATCCGCAGCAACACATTCAGAACTTTCTGGAGATCAGTGATACTTATACACCAGCGGGTGTTCCTACTGATTATGTTCGCTTGACGTTGTTCCCGTTTTCACTGATTGGGGCAGCAAAGAAGTGGTTAAAGGCTGAAAAGTCTGGGTCTATCACTACTTGGGAGGATTTGGCTAAGAAGTTCTTGGCTAAATTTTATCCGTCTGCCAAGACAGCCCGGCTGAGGAGCGAAATTATGTCCTTCAGACAGTTAGAAGGAGAATCCTTGTATTCAGCCTGGGAGCGATTCAAAGCTTTATTGCGAGATTGTCCACACCACAACCAATCCAATGAGGTTGTGGCACACACTTTTGTTGAGGGGCTGAACCAACACACTAAGATCGTGGTTGATGCTGCTGCTGGAGGCCAAGTACTGGCCTTAAATTTTGATTAGATTTATGATTTACTTGACAAGTTTTCGCAGAGCAATCCTGATTGGCAGGGAGATGGTAGAGCTATTACGCAGAAACCTGCAGGGGTGCTTCAGTTAGATGCAGTTTCAGAGCTAAGGGCAAGGATGGATGCTATTTCCAATCAAATTAGCAAGTTAGCTCTGCAAAAGACTCAGCAACCAGTGGCTCCAGTGCAACAACTCCAGAGCTTTTGTGAGGTTTGTGGTCAAGACCATGCTACAGAGGTTTGCTCTTCTAATCCAGAGTCAGTTTATTACGTGGGTAATCAAAACAGGCTGCAGAGTCAAAACCAGTTTGGTAATGGGTATTATAAAAGCAATACGAGAGCCCCGAATAATTACCACCCACTTCCAGCTCCACCACAGCAGGTTAGCAGTTCAGTTGAAGATATGCTAAAGCAAATAATGGCAGGCCAGCAGAGAATGATAGCTGACACTGCAGCCCATGCACAAGCCATACATGATCTTGCCAATGCTCAAAAGAACTTGGAGCACCAGTTGGGACAGTTGGTGGGAGAAAGAAGCACTGTTAAAAAAGAGCCTGAACAATGTCTTGTAGTGACCTTAATTGAAGGTGGAGAGCTGATGGCCAAGTCTGAAGAGAGAGCTGAAATAGAAAAAGTTGAAAAAATGGAGAAGGTAAAGAAGAAAGAAGAGAGAAAGGAGGCACCTTTGCCACCTCCACCATTCCCGCAGAGACTATTACCATCGAAGGATCTGGCCCAGTATCAAAAATTTGTGAGTATGTTGAAAGAACTTCAAGTTAATATTCCTTTGACTGATGTGTTTGAATTGATGCCATCCTTTGTGAAGTTCTTAAAAGAAATTTTAGTGAAGAAGAAAAAGCCTCAAGAGATAGATACAGTTGATTTAGTTGAGGAGTGTAGCACAATCTTGAGTAAGCTACCTCCAAAACTTCAAGATCCTGGGAGGTTTACTATTCCTTGTACCATTGGAGGGCATAATATCACTGGAGCCTTGTGTGATTTGGGTGCGAGCATAAATCTCATGCCTCTGTCTGTTTGCAAAAGGTTAGGGCTAGGAGCAATCAAGCCCTCTTCAGTTACTCTTAAGATGGCAGATGGATCTCTCACTCACCCTGATGGTAAGTTGGAGGATGTGTTGCTAAAAGTTGGTAAGTTTACATTCTCTGCTGATTTTGTAGTCCTAGATTATGAAGAGGACCGAGAAGCTCCAATCATTTTGGGGAGGCCATTCTTAGTCACCTCGAAGGCAATTATTGACATGGAGCTGGGTGAGATGACTGTTAGAGCGCATGGAGAAAAGGTTACTTTCAAGGTTTATGATGAGAAGGAGCACATAGCTAAGGTGGAAGAGTGCTCTATGATTGAATGTGTCAAACAAGAAGATGGAAGTAAACCACATGTGAAGTTGAAGATGGGTTCTCTAAAAGAAGGGAAGAAAGTAAAAGTTCGGCGTAAGAAGAGAAGACATAAAGGCTGGAAGTGAGCTAAAAGTGTCGTCGTGCCACGACGTTAACTAAGGCGCTTCTCGGGAGGCAACCCGAGTTTGTAGTTGTATTATTTTATTTATAGTGTCACGTAGTTGTTGTTTTTTCTTGGATTGCAGGTTCATGTAATGTCGAGGCTAACTGTGGGGTGTCCTCACCCTTGCCTAATGTTGATGACCTGATGAGGGAAGTCTGAGTACCTCATACTATATGGAAGCTTGGAGGATGCTAGCACCAAGGACTAGAATCTTCAGGGAAGTTTTCTTTACCTTGCACTCTCTTATTTTTAGCTCTGAGGACAGTGCTGAGTTTAAGTGTGGGGTGGGGAACTACCCTTTATCTATTTTTGAGGTTAGGATGCATGTACCATAGGATTTTTCTTTTGTCACTTGACTTTATTTTGATTTATTTCTTGCTTTAATCCATGAAAAATGAAAAAAAAAAAATTAGAAAACCAATGAAAAATTCCAAAAAGATTTTCCTTTTAGTTTTTATTAGTGGTACATGTCATCCACCCCGTGGTTTTTCTTATGGCCTCGGTTCTTTTCCACGGGGAGGCCTTTGAATCGGGTAGTTTTTTTTTATTTTTAGGATTAGGATAGTTAGTTATAGGTGACCCTAGACGAAAGGAAGAGGTAGAATGCTACGTGCCTTTGATGTGTTTGATACCGGTGGACTTGAATTGATTGCATGTGCTATTTGTGGTGTCCTTGAGTTTTAATTTTGATGCATGCCTAGAGAAAAATTGGAATGACCCCCTTGAGATGCTTGAGTCCGCTTGCTTGACTTGATTGCTATCCTTTGTGCATTAGTGCTTAAATTTCCACAAGTTGCATTCTAGATGCTTGATTGAGAGTTGTTGATGGAACCTTTTTGTGTGGATCGTGTGCAATGTGTGTGTGAGGCATATTCTTGTTGCTCCATCTTTGCATATTAATGTCTAGAACTTGCCCCGTGTGTGTGCAAAGCGAAATCCTAGGTTCGCTCTAGTCGGAAAATGATACAAGGTCGTCTTTTGATTTGCCTACCCTTACATATATACCTTGGAAAAAAAATTGTTGTTGTGATTTCTTTGACCCTTTTTGTTGGCACCCACACCCCGAGCCTACCCATTTGTTCTAAATTGTCTCTTTTGGCCCTTTACTCCTTAAGCACTTTAGTGATATTGTGTGTTATGTTGGAGTTGTGGTTGGATGTTGGGAGGTTTTTGAGTGGAGCTAATGAAGGAGAATAATGGTAAAATTGTGAAGTAGTGAAAAGCATTGGCAAGGTTGGAAGATAATGAGAAAAAAAAAATAGCAAAGTTGAAAAGAAAAAAAAAGAATTGTGAAAAAGAAATAAAGAGAAAAAGATATTACTTTGCTTAAAGAAGAAGATTGGTAAAAGTTTACTCTATGTTGGTATAAGAAAGATTGGTTGGGAGGAAAATACTTGAAAAAATTGTGGTGTATTAAATTGCTTGGGGTGGTTAGTCACTATTACCTAAATATATCATACACGTCCCATTGCCTACAATACAACCTAAAGAAGTCCTAATTGATCTTAGCCGAGTAGATGGACATTAGTCGAGTCCTACACTAAGGGCAAGCTTATGGTACATCTTGTGTTGCATGTGAGTTCTTTTCTGAGAGTGAGTATTTCATCTATATGTGAACTTTTTGTTCATGACCATTCTCTTGTGTGAATTCCTTCTCTAATATTTTATTTGATTGTGAGATCACATGATTTACAAGAAGCGAGCTCTTTTATTAGTCTCTTGGATAGAGTAAGTACTTGTATCACTTATTGGGTGAGTCAGGAGTTGATGTGGGATTGAGAGGTTGATTTGATGCACTTGGTTGTTTTTAAATATTCTTGGCATGAATTTCGTGCGAATAAAGCATAATGAGTGCATATGAAACTTGTTAAATGCCTATATAAATCCAAGTCATTGTGTGAATGATTTTGATGTGTCTGGAGTTCAAGTTATAAGTTGCTCGAGGACGAGCAAAGATTTAAGTGTGGGGTGTTGATACGAGGCTAGATATTGCAATAATTACTATGCTTTCGCCTCGTGTTTATGCTTCGACTTGTGGTATTTGTTGGTAGTTTTAACGGAATTGCTCTTATTTGGTGTGTTTCATGTTGTAGGAATTATGTTGATGATATGAAGCGTTCGTGGAACAAAGTTTAGTGAAAACAAGAGTTTTGAAGTCTGAGTAGAATCCCGAGGGTCGAGCGAACCAAGGGAAGGAGGAAAAATAAAGAAAAATTAGAGAAGCAGTAAATAAAGCCTGTTGCGCTGCACTGGAATTGCGCTGTGTGACACAACAGGGGCGATATTCAGAGAACATGATATTTTGAAATCCTATAGAAATTTGCTTACGGCACCGCACTGCGCAATGCGCTGCGCGGCGCCATAGGCTTAAAATCCTGACATTCTCAATCCGACTTTATTTTGGGTTCTCGACTTGTGTGGGTCTGTAGGGACGACATAAAAGTCCTAAAACACGTCCATAAACATATCTTTTGACCTGGAGAAAAGCAAAAGGAGGATAGAGCTTGGGATACTTCAAGAACACAAAAGTTTTTCTTAAATTCTTCCTTTCTTTTATGTAATTTAGTCATTCATGAATTATCTTGACATGATTATAATGAACATGAGTAGCTAAATGACCTATTCTAGGGTTAATTGAACCACTCCAATACTTATGTATTATGAATTATTTCATTAATGAATAAAACTTGTTAATCTTCTTATCTAAGTGTTTATGATTTGTATGCTATTGATTGGGATGGTAGAGCTCCCAATTGATTGTGCCCTTTATTCTTGTGCATCTAGGGATAGACTCATGAGTTAGAGTTAAACACTTGGCAATATTTCAACCTAAAACAAAGGCATTACTTAGGTTGTCAAAAAGGTGATCTGTGACCATTGACCCCGATTGTAAACCGTACTTGTAGTCCTACATATCTTCATTAATTAATTGAGAAATTGGTTAGTGAAAGTTACAATTATTACATCGGAGTGAATAGTTGTGAATTTGGAGCAGGTGTTCAATAGGAAAAAGCAAGTTGAATCCATTAATGCATTGTCCTAACACATGAGTAGGAGTTGGGTAGATCAATCCTAGGCTTCTAAACCCCTGAATTAATCTATTTTTTACTGCTTTGCAATTTAAATTTATTGTTAATTATTCGTTACATTGAAACCATCATAAAAATATAAACTTTCAAAGTTAATTGATTAGATAAGTTAGTTAGATTAGGAACTAGATTTTGAGTGTTCCCTGTGGGATTCTACCTCGAGGCTTTAAATGTCGAGCTATATTTGCCACGACCGCTTAGTCCCTTTTATAGGGCGTAGTTCGGCGTGATCAAGATTAGTCGAGTCCTACACTAAGGGCAAGCTTATGGTACATCTTGTGTTGCATGTGAGTTCTTTTCTGAGAGTGAGTATTTCATCTATATGTGAACTTTTTGTTCATGACCATTCTCTTGTGTGAATTCCTTCTCTAATATTTTATTTAATTGTGAGGGCACATGATTTACAAAAAGCGAGCTCTTTTATTAGTCTTTTGGATAGAGTAAGTACTTGTATGACTTATTGGGTGAGTCTGGATTTGATGTAGGATTGGGAGGTTTATTTGATGCACTTGGTTGTTTTTAAATATTCTTGGCATGGATTTCGTGCGAATAAAGCATAATGAGTGCATATACAACTTGTTAAGTGCCTATATAAACCCAAATCATTGTGTGAGTGATTTTAATGTGTCGTGATTTCAAGTTATAAGTTGCTCGAGGACGAGCAAAGATTTAAGTGCGGGGTGTTGATACGAGGCTAGATATTGCAATATTTTTTATACTTTCGCCTCGCGTTCATGCTTCAACTTGTGATATTTATTGGTAGTTTGAATGGAATTGGTCTTATTTGGTGTGTTTCACGTTGTATGAATTATGTTGATGATATGATGCCTTCGTGGAGCAAAGTTTAGTGAAAACAAAGGGTTTGAAATCTGAGTACAAGCCCGAGGGTCGAGCGAACCAAGGCGTGGAGGGAAATCAAAGAAAAATTGAAGTCCCAGGTAAAGTGGCTTACAGCAACGCACAATGCAATGCATTATGCACTGTTGTAGGCCAATTCCTTCAAAAGTGAAAAAAAAGCACTATCAGTAAATCGACTCTACGGCTTCGCAGTGCGCAATGCGCCATGCGGCGCCGTAGGCTTAAAATCCTAACATTTCAGATCCGACTTTATTTTAGATTCCCGACTTGTGTGGGTCTATGGGGAAGGTATAAAATCCCTAAAACACGTCCCAAAACATAACTTTTAACCTTGGAAGGAGAAAAAGGAGGCTAGAGCTTTGGAGACTTCAAGAACGCAAGAGTTTTTCCTAAATTCTTCCTTTCTTTTTGTAATTTATTCATTCATGAATTATCTTGACATGCTTATGACGAAAATGAGTGGCTAAATTACCCATTTTAGGGTTGATTGTTACACTCCAATACTTTTGTGCTATGGATTATTGCTCTAATGAATGAAACTTGTTAACCTACCTATCTAGGTGTTTATGATTTGTATGCTATTGATTGGTAGAGCTCCCAATTGATCGTGTCCTTTATTCTTGTGCATCTAGGGATAGATTCATGAGTTAGGGTTAAATACTTAGGAATATTTCAACCTAAAATAAAGGCATTACTTAGGTTGTCGAAAAGGTGATTTGTGATCATTGACCCCGATTGTGAACTATACGTGTAGTCCTACATATCTTCATTAATTAATTGGGAATTGGTTAGTAAAGGTCACGGGAGTGAATAGTTGTGAATTTGGAGCAAGTGTTCAATAGGAAGAAGCAAGTTGAATCCATTAATGCATTGTTCTAACACATGAGTAGGAGTTGGGTAGATCAATTCTAGGCTTCTAAACCCCTGAATTAATCTATTTCTTACTACTTTGCTTTTTACTTTACTGTTAATTAGTTGTCACATTTAAACCATCATAAAAATATAAACTTTTGAAGTTAATTGATTAGATAAGTTAGTTAGATTAGCAACTAGATTTCGAGTGTTCTACTTGGGATTCGACCTCGGAACTTTAAGTACCGAACTATATTTGATGCGACCGCTTAGTCCCTTTTATAGAGCGTAGTTGAGCGTGATCACCAAGTATTGTCAAGTTTTAGTTTAAGATTTATTAATGTTTTTTGAGGTATTTTCAAGGCATCCTCTATGTTATGCATTTAATTTATGCCTTCTTTATGTTGCTAATCCAATTCTTTAGGGTCTTTGGATGCCAGACTTCATTTAGGTATTTTTGTGTTACGTCTTTGCTTTCAGCACTATGTCATATAAATAGCAACAATTTTCATAAGGCATTGCCCCAAAATCTTTAAGAATCAAGATAAGGCAGTTGTGGAGCTTTTTTTTTTCTTGAGCTAACTAAATGGGATCAATATTCATCATTTTGAGGTACTTACATTTTTATTTTTATTTTCATTTTAAAACACAAGTACGCCATTATTAATAAGAAATAAGTTATTTTGTGGGTACATACACATTAGAAGTACGAAGGTCGTAGTGAAATATTAATCGACATTTTTATTTTTCAAAGATTGATTTTAAATTTAGACAAATTTTTATTAAATTATTTACCATATATTTGAGACTTAGAATTTATCAAACTAAACTTTTTAACAGAGAGCTTTGAATTGAACTAAAATTGCGCCCGCTTAGAAATTTGAAAGAACACCAATAAACTAAATTCCTTTCTATAAAAATTGATTACGGAAAAACTCCTATCACAAGGGTTGCTCTTATACATTATCCATATGTAAGACAAGATGACCAATGTTAATGCTTCTATAATCAATGGTGCCCAACAAACACAAATAATGTTGATGCTTCTTTAGTTTTGTATGCTGATTCGGAGCTTTCTTTCCATTTCTCCAATTTTTATGTAAGACAAGATGACCAATGTTAATGCTTCTATAATCAATGGTGCCCAACAAACACAAATAATGTTGATGCTTCTTTAGTTTTGTATGCTGATTCGGAGCTTTCTTTCCATTTCTCCAATTTTAGTATATAGGATATTGTGTATGATTTAAATCTGCAAAAGTTTGCTCATAGATACGGCCTACGGGACACCCGTGAAATGCGTTGACAGAAACTAATACTATATTAAAAGAATATTTTACTCTTCTTTAAGTGCTTTTAAATTAAATAAAATTGTAATTTAAAAATTTTCTTAAAACTTACTTTTTATCATATCCCCAGAAACAGAAATAGTGAAATTATTGTATTGAAATTCTGTAAGAACATATTTTTCTTAACCAAGAATATATTTTTTTAATTGTAATACGAATTCTAAGAGTATCTTCTCAGACTCAAGGTAGAACTAGAACTCCAATAGTATATTTTACTCTTTATAAGTTGTGTCTGATTCCTCACTCGAGCATTGCTTTCTCTCTTTTTCCTTTTTGGGCTTTGGAGTTCTTATCGACCTTCTTGCCTTCCTTTCTTCTATAAAATATCCTTCTTGCAGTGAATTTGAGAGTTGAGAGTTGAGACTCGTCCTATTTAGTTTAAAACAAATACCCTCTCAAAAGTTATAAAGCAAGGTAATTTGATTATAATCATGAGCTTCCTCTATAAGGTTATTGGGTTTTTGTTCTTGGCTTTGGCTTTTTCATAAACTTTGTGTCTTGGAAAAATTACCTTCCACACTTTTACTTTTGTTTGACGATGATTCTTTTATAAGTTAAGAGGAAGATGAAGATTTTTTTAAGCACAATGTATGAGCGCAATTTTGAAAAAAAAAAAAAAATTGTAATTAATATATAGTTATGAGTTTAAAATCAATTTAGATTGTACCTATACTCATTTTTATATAACTTTAGACACATGAATTTTATGGAATTTAATTCAATAAATGAATTGATTTAATTCAAGATTTATTAGTTCAAGGTTCCTGCCACGTGTCAAATGATGTGGCGCCAAACCAAATCAAGGCCAATGAAACTATGATATGTGAATAAATGGTGTAGCATGTCTACTCAAATTGATAGCCAATCAAAACCATCCAAGTGTCAAATATGACATGTCTTGGCCAATTAAACTCATTCTTATTACATAGCTTTTGTGATAGGTTTAATGACTCGAGTGGACCAATCAAATCACAGTAAGTTCATTCCCCTACAACTATAAATAGAGGGGTTACATAACTCCTAAAAACATATTCAGAAGTGGGTGGAGAAATCAAGGAGGAGATACATAGAAGTCTTTCATTCTGCCAAAGTCCAAGAAGCATTCCATACATCAAGAAGCCTTCCCTCCTGGCTATAACTAAAAAGTCTTCTATAAATCACAAAGCATATCCCTCCTGGTTGTGATCAAGAAGTCTTTCCATACATATTCCGCCACCACGTTCGTGATCAAATCATGCCGCCACGTTCATGATTAAATCAAATTCATACATCCAAGAAGAAGCTCATAAGCCCTTGAATCAAGTCAAATCCACATATTCATGAACAAGCTCTCAAGCCCTTGAATCAAATCAAATCCATCAATTTCAAGAACAAGCTCTCAGGCCCTTGAATCAAATCAAATCAAGTCAAATCCACATATTCAAGATCAAGCTCAAAAGTCATTGAATCAAATCAAATCCATCGAGTTCGAGATCAAGCTCTAGCGCCCTCGAATCAAATGCGTGAAGAGAAGAATCATAGGATTAATCTTAGATTTAAGATTTTCTAGAGATTGTAACCCGCATTATTTCTATAAACTAATATATTACTTGTGGATACTTTTAATTGTTTTGATTATTTTCAGACAACTGAATTTATTGTCTACAATAACTTTTTAAAAAATGTACTTATCAATCGAGTACTTTGCATATACGCAAAAATTAGTTCATGATCTATAAATTCCATGTTAAGTTCCATGAATTCAATTCTATATAGGAAATTAAAGGTAAAATCTTTTTTGGAGAGTTACACTTCATAATTCTTTTCTGTTTTGAACTATATGCAGGAAACCTACAAAAGAAGCTCATTTCATATTCTTCATTGTGAACACTTTAACAAGTATTTAATTCGGCAAGCTTCTCAAAAGGTATTATTAATAATTTTTCAATATTGAGAATTCTTTTCTTGTGTAGTTGTTGGAACAATTATAGGGCATGTATGATCAACAGTTATGTTGTCTATTCCTACCGATTATTTTACTCTTTGATCTCTCTTTTATCGTTGCTTTGTCATAATTTTCTAGTTTTCTTTTTACTATATCCTTTAATTGTTTCATATTTATAAATATTACTAGTGCAAAACTAGAACTCTGTTTCAACATGCATATGAAGGAAAAATGCATACATTCAGTTGATTGCTTACTTTTGATTTTGATGTTACTCTTGGATTGGTTTAAAGTATCAGAAATTAGTAGCAATAAATTGCTCCAAACTGTTAATGAGAAGAAAGAACAAGTTGCTTCCTCTAGTTTGAATCAGAAAATGAAGATGACGATGGAAGAAGAAGCAAAGGAAGATGAAAAGAGAGAGACAAGAACAAAAGTCAAAATATATGTTACTCTCCAAGTTTGGAAGACTTTCCACTTCAACATGTGGGTCAAAGAATTACACCAGATCATGCCACGTGGAAGTCATCACAGCCATATATGTGGAACAAAGACAACTCATGACCAGCTATTATTTTGACCAGATCATGCCACGTGGAAGTCATCACAGCCATATATGTAGAACAAAGACAACTCATGACCAGCTATTATTCTAAAATATTCTAAGTGTGCTGGTCATGTGATATAGGGATTAAATTGCACATTTTTCTTTCTTAGTATACAACACTTGTATATATACAAAATAGTACAAAATTACATTAGATAAATTAAAATTGGACAAGTGTCCAAGTAGTTATAGGATAGAAAATTCTTTTGTTCTTGTATATAAACATGTGCGGTGATAGTGGAATTCAATAAAAAATACAGAAATTATTTCTCCAAATATTCCGTATCCTTCATGGTAACAGTGCAGTGAGGTTTTCCTGTTCACAAAATTTTCCTTCAAATTAAATCTTAATCCCAAATCCAATTTCCAATTCCAATGGCTTCCAATACTGCTTCTTCTTCAGCTATAACAACTGTTATTGACTCTTCTCACCCTTACTACCTTTACCCATCAGATTCTCCTAGTATGAACCTTGTCGCCTCCATCTTTGATGGAAAAGGTTTTGGAGGATGGAGAAGAGCTGTAGTCGTTGCTTTGTCAGCCAAGAATAAGCTTGGTTAAGCTTGGTTTTATTGATGGGTCACTTCCCATGCCTGAATCTGACTCAGATCTTTCAAATCTTGGAGTCGCTGCAATGATATGGTACTCTCTTGGCTGCTTAACTCTCTCTTTCAAAAGAGATTGCTGAAAGTGTGGTTTGCTCCAGAAGCTTAAAAGATCTCTATAATGACCTTCAAGAAAGGTTTGGACAACCAAATAGAACTCAACTGTTTCAGATTCAAAAGGAGCTGAGTGGACTCAATCAAGGTAATTTTAGTGTCACTACCTATTACACTAAATTAAAGAGTCTATGGGATGAGCTTGATGCTCTAAACACGTTTCCTAAATGTGAATGCGAATGTGACTTTGGAGCTAAAGAAAAGTCTGAAAAAGCTCACCAGGATGAAAGACTCCAACAGTTTCTGATGAGTTTGAATGACTCTTTTCAGTGAGCGAGGAGCAACATCCTCGTGTTCTCTCCACTCTGTTGGTCAGGCATATTCTCTCATAATTCAAGATGAAAGACAAAGGGAAATCCTCCCTATTCTAGCTTATCCAGGTGAATCTGCTTCCTTTACGGTTGGAAATCAAAACTTTAATCAAGGTTTTTGCTGGAAAAAGAACCAATCCAGATGACTTTAAGGCAAAAAAATATAAATCAAATAAAAGAAACTCGCTCACCTGTGCTTACTGCAAGAAACCAGGTCACAACATTGATAAGTTTTACTGGATTCATGGATTTCCACCAGATTTCAAGTTTACTAAGACAAGAAAATTTCAAGGTAATGCTCAGGGAAACACAGTTTATGCAAATGAAAAAAATGATGGAAGATCTGCAACTAGTATTGAGAAAGTGCTAGAGTCAAACAAGCCACTTACTCAAGAAAATTTGGCTCAGATTTCATTTTACATACAGAATGCAAAGATTGAACCTGCAGCAGGAACTTCAACTGATAGAATGGTGAATATTAATTGTGCTGATATATTTCCTTCCCTTAAAGTATCAAATTATTTTAGCTCATATGTTTCTCATTCCTTGATTTTGGATAGTGGGGCATCAAAACATATGATGTTTGATTCATCAATTTTGTATAACCTGAAACCCCTGTCATTACCCTTAACTGTCAATCTTCCTAACTCATTTAAAGTGAGGTTCGCTCATTCTGGTTCAGTTCCGTTATCTCCTTATCTTATTCTAAGTAATGTATTGTTTGTTCTAAGTTTTAAGTCCAATCTTCTATCTATTCAAAGATTATGCAAACAGTTCAATTGTTCTCTCAAATTTAACTCCTCTACATGTGTTTTACAAGGCCCTTTAATGAAGAGGCCTCTTGATCTTGGTGAAGAGAAGGGGGATCTACATCTTGAAGTCAAGTCAGTCAAAACCAAAGAGGCCTTTCAGCTTTAGTACTAGTTTTGCTTCTAAGAGGAATTTAGGAAATAAGAGTTATGTTCATGCATTTTCTTCCGGTTTTAGTTCCTTTGATGTAACAGAAAAGTTGTGGAACTATAGACTTGGTCATTTTCCTTTATCTAACCTGAAAAACATCAGTTCTATTTCTTATGAAATTTGTAGTCAGTTTTTATCTCCTTGTTCAAATTTGTCCTCTTGCTAGACAACACAAACTCCATTTCCCCCTTAAGCACAATTTCCACCAGAAAAACATTTGATCTTATTGATATTTGGGGTCCTTACAGTAGTTCTACTTATGATGGATTCAAATATTTCCTTACTGTAGTAGATTACTATAGTAGAGGAACTTGGACTTATCTCTTGTCTAATAAGTCTAATGTTTTTTCCAATTTTAAGGTCATTTTTAGCTATGGTGGAAAGTCAAATCAACAAGAAGATAAAAATTTATAAGAACAAAAAACACTTTTGAACTTGGTACGGGAAAATCTGAGCTGAATTTTATCTTTCTAAAGGAATTCTCCACTAGACTACTTGTGCTGAAACTCCACAACAAAATGGAGTTGTGGGGAGAAAGCACAAGCATCTTTTAAAGACTGTCATGGTACTTTTATATCAGTCATATTTGCCTCTTACTTTTTGGGGAGAATGCATCGTAACAGCTACTTATTTGATCAATAGGTGTCCTTCAAGTTATTAAAAATAAAACACCATATGAATTACTCTTTTAAAATCCACCTTCCTATTCTAATCTTAGAAGCTTTGGCTGCCTATGTTATGCTTCTTCTTCCGCACACAGAACTAAATCTGATCCAAGAGCTGTAGCTTACATATTTATTAGCTACTCCATGGAAAGAATGGTTTCAAATTATTAAACATTCAGTCAAACAAAGTTTTTCTCTCAAGACATGTCATCTTTCATGAAACTCATTTTCCATTTTCAAATAAGTTTGATAAACATTCTAATTATACTATGTTCCCTACCCGTTCTTCTCTACCTTCTGCGAGTCAAATTCCCAATCCTGATATTCTCTCTGATTCTCCCAGGTCATTTACCCCTTTTAGTTCTGATTCCTATCCAACTACCTATGTTCATTCTCCAACTACCCCTATTGCTTCTCCCATGTTTAGTGATTCTTCAGTCTCACCACACTTCTCTCCCTCTATCTCACCTGCCAGAAATCCCAATCCTAATCTAATTTCTCAGAGACCACAAAGAATTCAAAAAAAACCTGGTTATCTAGATGATTACATTTGTGATCTAGTGAAGGTTAGTAAAGCCAAAAAATCCTTCTTTGTTACACCAGCCACCCCAAATATTTTTAAAGCCACAAAATCCTTCTTTGTTACACCAGCCACCCCAAATATTTTTTCATTTTCAGCATTATCACATTCGAATCAAAATTCACTCACATCTTTATCCCAAGTGCAAGAACCTACCAGTTTCAAACAAGCTACAATGCATCCTGGATGGCAAGCAGTTATGGCAAATGAGCTTGATGCATTGATCCTCAATGAAACTTGGGAAATTGTCCAACTACCTTCTGGAAAGAAAGCTTTACTGTGCAAATGGGTATACAAGGTGAAACATAATCCAAATGGTACAATCGAAAGATTAAAAGCTAGACTGGTAATTCGTGGAGACACACAAAGAGAAGGCATTGACTTCATAGAAGCCTTCTGTACAATTTTCAAAATGACTACAATAAGGTGTATTTTAGCTATTGTAGTAAAAAAAGGATGACTTTATCAATTAGATGTCAATAACGCATTTTTGCACGATGATTTAGATGAAGAAGTATTCATGAAGTTCTCTCCTGGAACGACTACTCCTACTTCTAATCATGTATGCCACCTTAAGAAATCACTATATGGGTTGCGATAAGCTTCACGGTAATGGTATGCCAAGCTTACAACAGCCTTAAGTTTCAAAGATTTTAAGCATTCATTGAATGATTACTCACTATTTGTCAAAAAGAAAGGATCTTTTGTTTCTATTGTTGCAGGTTATGTCGACGATATTTTATTAATAGGTAATGATGTTTGTGAGCTGTCACGACCCAATTTCCAAGGGCTCGTGATGGCACCTAAACAACATTTGCCTAGGCGAACCAATGAAACAAGATGCGGAAAAGAACAATAATGTGAAAAGATCATAAATGGATATATAAATATAAAAGGGTGAAGTCCAAAAGAATATATCCACAAAAGAATTGGAGCATTATAAGAGTGACTCAATAAAGTATGAATATACATCAAAGAAATCTGAGTCCTATCTCTAAGTGACTCCGGCGGTATGCCACCACAGTCTGTGTGGTCGGCTCACCTCAATCAAAAGTCTCAGAAGCCTCGGGAACCGCTAACGTCCGGGCTGCTGACTGGATGAAGGACCTGCGCACGTAGCAGAGTAAGTTATGAGCCGAAGCCCAGTAAGATCACCGACAGGCCCGCTAAGGTACCCTTGCGGGACAAGTCGCTACATGCATCATAAGCAACAACATACTATAGTAATCATATAATAAAGTAGTGAAATCACAAATAGATGTAACACATTCCATACACACAAGTAGTAACCAGAAGTCTCAAGGATTATGCCCATCCAACGTAAGGCATAGGTCAACTCAGCGGCGGTTTGGAGGTCCAATCTCTACTCCCGTGCCGACTAACCTAGACCTACGATGGACTAGCAACACCACTACTAAGTATCAACCATATACCGTGACCCGAAGTCACTATCACAATCATGAATAAGTAGACCAACGACCCGTAGTCGTTGGCTCATCTCAAATCTATCTACGATCGCACCACACCCCCTGTCAAGTGCGTCGTATCTCAATAAATCAAGTGACCACACCACACCCCCTGTCAAGTGTGTCACATCTCAAAGATCAAGTGTCCACACCACACCCCCTGTCAAGTGTGACACATCTCATAGTATAGGCGACACCACACCCCCTGTCAAGTGTCCCTCTAACAGTATTAATATCCACGACATTAATAACAATAACAGAAATAATAACAGAAATATTAATAACGATAATATTTCACAGTCACCGTAACCCAGGTTGGTTATACTAGCTGAACGTAAGGCGAAGGTTAACCCGTCCACAGTTTGGGGGGTACAATCCCTACTCCCATGTCGTCCAACCCAAGGTTACGTATAGACAGCACTACCCAACCCGGCACGTGAACAAATCAAGTACCGATATCATACAAAAGCCGGCAAAATCCTCGGCAAGACATTTATCATGACATGCCGGCAACATCCTCGGCCATGTCCCAAGTTCTTGCTATCTAAGCATGGCGTAGCAAGCGTTACTACGATATAAATTTAAGCTACCTCGACGTAGCGTTTAGACCGGCACATACCTCGGTCGAGTCACAATCTCGCTATTTATAACAAACAATAATAGCAAGTAATTCACATCATTAATCCTAACCATTGTTAGGTATATATATGCGTACATGAAGCATACTAGCATGAAGGAAGAGTCCACAAGCACAATAGAGGTCAAGTCTCACTTACCTCGAAATTCGGGCTCAAATGCCGGGAAGAATCTCCTTTCCCGCTCGCCTTGTCCGCGAAGGACTCTCCACTAGGTCTATTAAGACAAGATATAGCACATATGAGTGCTCAATTATAGCTATTTAAGCCTATAGGCATCCTAGGGTAAAAATTACCAAAATGCCCCCGGGTAGGGCCGAGCCCTAAATTTACAAAATATACTTTTCCAAACTCCCCACGCTCCCGTGAGTCCAAAAGTACACTTAGATTCCACATGCGAGCCTTGCTCGATGTCTTTCCCCAATTCTTAAGAATCTAGGGTTCTAACCCATTTCCAAGAATCAACCCTTTGATTCTTGTGTTAATCAACATAAACATGGATTGAAAGGGCTTACCTTAAGTGTAAGTATGATTGGGTCTTCAAGAAATACCCAAAAATCGCCTCAAGAGCTCACCAAATGATTTTTATAAGTTATGAACCGAAATGGCCTTTTTATAGCAGTTTTTTTTTTTTTTTGCCTCTGTGACAGCTTCTTTTGAAAAAATCATAACTTTTGATAGGACTGTCCAAATGACCTGAAACCGGTGCCATTAGAACCACAACTCAAAGGGCTACAACTTTAATGTTTTGAGTTTTTCCTAATTCCTTACGGATTGGCCGAAAAATCAGCTTTTATCTGGCTGTTTGCACCAAAACAGCACAGAAAAGTCGCACCAGATTTTCTACTATTTTAGGGGCAAAGCGGGACCCTACGAAGATCAGAATGATCCCAAATTTTTCACACAAGCCATAAAATAGTTGGGTGACACGCTCGTCAAGACGGAACTCAATTCGGACCTGCAGAACTCAAAAAGTGGGTCCCACGGCAAAGGTTCAATTTTCGACTTTCGCCAAAATAGCGAAATTTAACCAAACGACCTCGGAATCCAATTCCGAAAGTTGCTACAAGTCACAAATGACTATACGAACCTAACGGAACTTTCGGATCTCTCATCGGAGCTCATTTGCTCAAATCGAGCTCGGAAACCTCTTTGAACTCTTTTAAACTTCCGAAACGGGGACTTTATCAAAAGTCCTATCAAACGAGGTCCGTTTTCAATTTTGAAGGTTGCTACATATCATAAATGACGAGACGGACCTAACGGTGCGCTCGGATTTTCCATCGGGGTTCGTTTACTCAAAACTACCTATCGAAACCCCAAATTCCTTTCCGGAATTTCATAAACGGATCCTTTTCTCGAAAACCTATCAAACGGACTCCGTTTCGACTCAGATTTCACAGATGGGTCATAAATTACCTAACGGAGCTTTTGGGACTATCGACACGCAAATCGAGGTCCCGGATCTCGTAACAACTATTTGAGGGTCGTTACATGAGCTTAATGCCTTGAAAGCTTTTTTAGATCAAGAATTCAGGATCAAAGATCTAGGAAACTTACATTATGTCTTGGGCATGGAAATTCTCCGAGAAGCTCATGGTTTGATTCTCTGTCAATGAAAATTCACATTAGAATTAATTGAAGAGTTTGACTCCTCTCACTTGTCTCATGTATCTTCTCCTTTGGATCCCTCTATCAAATGCCGAGTAGAAGAATGTTCACCCATTCCTGATTCGACTTTGCATCGTCGATTGCTTGGAAAACTTAACTACCTAACTCATATGAGACTGGATCTTTCCTTCATTGTTCAGCACTTATCTCAATTTATGCAGGACCCTCGTTAAATTCATCTTGATTCAGCACTTCGTGTTCTGCGTTATCTCCAAAAGGATCCAGGACTTGGTCTTTTTATGTCTTCATCGGCTTCATTTCAACTTCTCGCCTTTTGTGATCCCGAATCTCGTCGCTCAATCAGTGGATTCTATATTTATCTTGGATCCTCTCCGATTTCCTGAAAATCGAAGAAACAAACTTCAATTTCTTTAAGTTCTGGGGAAGTAGAATATTGATCCGTGAGAAGGGTTATTGCAAAACTTATTAATCAGTTCCAATTTCTCTTTCGGTACCCCTTCATTCTGATAGTCAAGTGGCGATTCACATTGCCAAAAACCCCTGTCTTTCATGAAAGGACAAAACATGTTGAACTCGATTGCCATTTTGTGCGGCAGCAGTTCCTTGTGGCGTTGATTTCCCTTTCTTTTTCTCGATCTTCTTCACAACTTCCAAATCTTTTCACAAAATCACTCTCAGGTCCTTCTCATCACAGTTTATTGGGCAAGTTGGGTGTTCTTTCAGCCCCCTCCAACTTGAGGGGGGTGTTGATGAGAAGAAAGAATAAGATGCTTCCTCTAGATTGAATCAGAAAATGAAGATGACGATAGAAGGGGAAGCAAAGGAAGATGAAGAGAAAGAGATAAGAATAGAAGTCAAAAATCTCTGTCGCTCTCCAAGTTTGGAAGACTTTCTACTTCCACATGTGGGTCAAAGAATTACACCAGATCATGCCACGTGAAAGTCATCACAACCATATTTGTGGAACAAAGACAACTCATGACCAGCTATTATTCTAGAATATTCCATGTGTGTTGGTAATGTGATATAGGGATTAAATTGCACATTTTTCTTTTTTAGTATACAACACTTGTATATATACAAAATTGTACCATAGTACATTAGATAAATTAAAATTGGACAAGTGTCCAGGTAGTTTTAGGATAGAAAATTCTTTTGTTCTTGTATATAAACATGTGCAGTGATAGTGGAATTCAGTAAAAAAAAAATACATAAATTATTTCTCCAAATATTCATTGTCCTTTACACCACTGAAGATGCAAATCAACAAGCCATGCGCATAGAACTGGACCTGCTCGAAGAGAAAAGAGAGTTGGCTTTGGTCCGGTTAGTTGCTCAAAAAAGACAGATCGAAGCATATCTCAATAGGAAGGCCAAACTTAGGGATTTTAAAGTTTGCGATTATGTGCTAAAGGCTACAAACCAGTCAACGAAGGAAGAAAATGGGAGAAAGCTTGTTGCGAATTGGGCAGGACCTTACAGAGTCAAAGCAATTGTTGAGAAATGATCTTATCAAGTTGAAGATCTGCAGGGCGCGCCTGAACCCTTAAATTGGAACATCTCCAATTTAAAGCGGTACTACTTCTAAAATCGAGGTAAATATCCCTTGCTCATTTAAAAATTTACCCACATCCTCGAGCCGAACAACGCTCCAAGGGCTTCGGTTGAAATGCACTAACTTGCTCCTCATTTCATTTTGCTTAACCTTTTCAGGAAGCAGATTAAACGATTTCCAGTGCTCGGGTCTTCATCAAGATTCGCACCCGAACACTGGGGGGAGTAAGGGGTCGAGTTGCAACCGAGGTCGAAAATGTGCCTCCCAACCGAAGACCATCTATTTGACGACGGGGGACTGACACCCGAGAAATAGATTTAGTACATTGTAATTTCGCCCGGTAGTGGAATATTGTTAATTTGTTTTTTCGCCCAAGGTCTGCTTCGACTTGGCTTCATGTAAAAAGCCGATTTCGGCTTGTTGATATTATCAATGAAATAAACTTGACTCCATATCTCTTTGTTTCTGTAATTTTGCAATCCGAAGTTGCACTTTAAATGCATCGACTCGAGAACGAGACGTCGTTCTAAGTTTGCATCGGTTCTATTAAGTCTTGCAAGCAAGTTATCTATTCTAAGTGTTTGGTACATGCAAAAACTAACACTTAAAATAAAAGATGCTATGTCATTCCATTAATAAGCCCGAAGGCTGAAAGTATCTACATCAAAAAGACCCGAAGGTCTAAAACATAAACATAAATTCCCGAAGGCTTACACAAAAACAAAAAATACAAACAGAAGTCTAAGCCTCAGGGGCGTCACTCCCCTCCTCGGAGTCCCCCTCGACATCTTCTTCAACTTCTTCTTCATCATCGCTCGAGGCTTCACTTGATGGGAGGTCATCAATGATAGCTTGAGCCTTTGCTGCCTTCTCTTCGGCTTTGACAATCTCTTCTTCCAAGTTGAGCTCGCCAGCGCGGCACTGCTTGAGCAACTTCAATCGAGACTTGATAATGGCCCATTGCTTATCCAGCTCAACCCTTTTAGCCATGATCTTAGCTCTATCTTTGCGATCGGTGATTTCATCCCGAAGAGCTTCAATCTCGGCCTCACGAGCTGAAAGTTTGGAGGTCTCACCCTCCAACTTCTGAATATGGAGCACGTGCTTTCTCAGCTGCTCATGGTGCTTTTTGGCCATCTCCTCGGCCTTGCCCCTCTCTTGAACTAGCTCGGAATTTAACCTTACAGCTTCAGCCTCCAGCCTCGAATGCTCAACTTGAAAGCCATCACCGAGGGCTCTAATCTTAACTTCGGAAGTAGCTTCGGCTTTGTGTAAATCGGATTGGGATTTGGATAACTTAGCCTTACGTTCCGCGATTTGTGCGTTGAAGCTGTCCTTTTGCCTATCCCATGCACGAGCGACGCGCCGAACCTCTTCATCCCTCGAGGTCTCAACCTCGATAGCCATTAATGATAGAACAAAACTCTGAATGGAAGTCAATCAGAAAATCAATTATTAGCCACGGACCGAGGACGAAGATAAAAGGTAAAACTAGAAGGCGATGAAACTTACTCTCATAGCATTGGTAGCAATGGTGTTATATAGCTGGCCTCGGGAGAAAGCTTGCACAACTTTGTCCTCTACTGGGCCGAGCAAAGGCGTGAGACTCAAGATGTCACCTCGGTTGCAGGCCAGAAGGTTTGAAGAAGCTGGCACTTCAAGCCTCCGAAAAGACCCCACCGAGGATGAAATCCTCGCGGGTTCGGACTGCACTCGAACCGCTCCAGCTTCACCCTCCATTCTGACGGAAGCAGATCCAACCTCCCCAACTTTGGCCTTGCCCTTGGTCTTAGCAACCATCGCCCCGGTATCTTGCTCCTAAACCTCAAGGTCCACGACCTCAACTGCTCTTCGAGCCGCTAAGTCCTCAGCAGCGACATCGTCAGGCTCATCGATCAGCCTTCGGCACGATTCCACCGCAACCTCGGGCCTAGGAGAAATTACTATCTCGGTGCGAGGAGCCACAGAGCATGAGGGTTTCTTAGAAACCGCCCTTTCCTTTTCACGCCTGCAAAAGGTAATTTGAAAGAATTTTAAGCAAAAGATTGAAGAGAAGCAAGGACCAGCGAGATGACCGAGGATTGTGGTTACCTTTGGAGGACCCTTGACTGGGGGCCCCCTTCGAATTTGAAGACTTAGAAGCCTTCAATTCCTTCAGGTCACCTGCCAGGCTTGTCACCGAAGCCAGATCGTCATCTGACTCGGTATCTTCTTCGTCTTTCTTCTCCTTCTTCTTATTCTTTTTGTCTTTCTTTTTATTGATGGCACGGTTTGGAAAACCTGGCACCGAGGAGAAAGAAGTCAGCGATAAAATCAAGAAGAGTTGGGATAACCATTTATTCAGTAGATTATTAATGACTTACCATGCCTTTTGCATTGCCAACCGAAGTCGGCAGCCATCTTCATCCATGACCCGAACGGGGCATTTGCGGGCCCCGATAATGGCCTTGACCCATTCGGTCAAATCTTCAGGGGGAACGATGGCAACTTTGCTGGCTGAGAAACAGGAGGACAAATTTTTTGAAATCAGTAAACGAAAAAAGAAGCAAAAAATGATGCCAAGAACGAAGGAATACTTACGTGTATTATTCCACCTCTCTGGGAAGTTAGGTTCGGTGGACAAGATGCTGGTCTCCAAAAGAACGTAACGATCACTCCAGCCCCTGTCCCTATGATCTTCGCTCTTATGGAGGAGCGCGTACTTGCCTCAGTTGTTTAAAGCTACAACCCCAGCTTTATGGAAGTAGGGATAATAAAGTGAAATGAGATACTGCAGGGTGAAACTTATCCCGGCTTCTTTACTCAGTCAATCTAGGCATTGAACGACCCTCCAGATGCCGGGGCCTAACTGAGCCAAGCACAGATCGTATGCCCAGCAAAAATCATCAATAACCTGATGGATGGGTAGGGTGAATCCAATGGTGAAAGGGTAGGTATACGCAAAAGATAACCCTTCCACATGATGGCACACTCTACTAGTGGGATCGGGGATGATTATTTTTACCTCAGGACTGAACGCACAATCCCTCCAAACCCGCTGAATATGGGCTTGGGTGATTCGGGTTGGAGTCGTATTCACTGGTATATTTCTATTCTTTTCCTCCTGACCCGCAGACTGTTTTTGTAATTTTAAGTCCTTCCCGTTGTCAAAGTGGGAAGGAATGATTTGATGAGGCTCAAGCTCTTGCTCGAGGGGAATCTTTGGTAATTTTCTTTCATGACCCGAAGGTCCCACCTCGGCTTCATGCTCCCCCTCGGCGGCGAGCAGATCATCTCCAATTCTGACTTCGGCCTCGGTGTCGTCCTCGCCCTCGGTATCGTCGCCCTCGCCGTCGTCATCCCTATGGGAGACGTCGTCAGCACCACCTACCACCGTGGCGTCATCAAGCATGACGTCTCCCTTTTCCTCTACATTCATCATCACCCTCCGCAGCCAAATTGCGTCTGGCCCTCTCTTTACGCCGCTGGGGGCCACCAGCACTAGAGGTCACCTCACCTCCACCCTCCGCCTCTACCACCTGCAACGCCGGCACGGTGGTTATGAACTCACCACTGGCTATAATGGCGGCGTAGCGTGAGATTTTTTCCCTCTCACCTGAATCGCTTGAATCCTGTCTAGAGTGTGTTGCAGACATGATTATGGAGTCAAAAGCTTGAGATTTGTAATAAAGGAGAATTTATCATAAAGGGGAATGGAAGTTCTCTCCTTTTTCTTACTACTGTTGATTGCAAATATTGGAAATGGGGAGAAGAATTTGCTGAGAGGATATATATACAGTTGGTGGGGAGACAAGTGGCAAAGGGTAATCATTGTAACGTTGGAAAACGAGAGAAAAACGGCGTGGCCGTCCGATGCCCAATGAACGGATGCCACGCGTCCTTGAATAGTAATCTGAAAGGAGGTGCACCGTTGACAATATTTGAAACGCTTGGATAAGATCAAGCCACGTCACTTTCCCGCGGAATTTCATTCCACTCCTCAGTAACTTCGGTAATTAACCGAGGAGTGGGGGGACTATCTATATTGGGTAAAAATCAGCCCACTATGAGTCGCCTCGGCAGCATGATCTGACAGCAACTGAGCATGTGGCGATAAGCTAGAAACCGAAGAAAGTGAATGGATCACCGAAGTCAAGCACCGAGGTCACCACCGAAGGCGAGCCGTAAGCTGAGCTTCGGTGACATTCATCTCGGTCAAGGAGCAAGGCCCAATCACCGAAGTCATACACTTGCACCTCGGTGAAGCGCCTCGAGCCAAGCGGCTTTGCAGCCTACTACATCAGCCCACTACTTTGCCTACTAACTCCATCCATAGATGCTACAAACGTGGGTCTGGCCATAGACAAATCGTGGAGGATGTGGGGCAAGGCCCCTAGGCCTATAAATAGTACTTCATTTTGTGTTGTACGCATTCAGAAATACATACAGAAACTCTGCCAAATTTTGTACTCATTACAATATATTGAAATCCAGTTATTTTCTCGCATTTTTATGCTTATTTTTGGCATTTTATCGACTTTGATACGAAGTTTTGCTTATATTCTAACCCAAATTCGATTTGTGATCCTAAACTGATTTAAGCCCATACAAGTTTTTTGGAACGTAATTTGCATTTTGATAAATTGAATGACAAAGAAGATTCTCATCAATAATTAATTAAAAATTAAAAGAACAAAATGATATTTTTTGAGGTTTGTGTAAGAACACCATTTAAGAAGGAATTTATCAAAAATTAAAAAATACAGTAAAAGGATTAGAAACGCACAATGCAAGAATTGTAGAGCCACGCTTGATGGATGTAAAACTCGGGTATCTTGCATTTATCTCTTGAAGAAAATAGATCATTTTTTTTTTCTTTTGAAAGAGTTGGATGATACATGTATAGGTCTTTAATTGAGGTAGAGACTCCTAATTTTATTTGACCATATATCACTTTTCCTTTTTTATTAAGCGGCGTAAATTATTATTTAAGCAGGGTACTATTCGGGCGTATGTAAAGCGACTTCTGATATCTTTGATATTTGTCACAATATTAAAAATTTAACCAATATGGATTTTCATGAACTTTTACAACGAAAAGAACTCCAAACTTTTAGCTATTTGAAATACTTTGTCCTTCCTTCGTTGAAGTTCTAAAGCTATTACAATCTCACATGGTCAAGGACACGGGAATATCATTATCACCTACCAAAACGTTATATGAAGGCTCCTGCCACGTAATTCTAGCAAAATTATTTATGTGTTTCCTCTTTCTCTCTGAATATGTTCGTATGATGCTGGCAAATTATTAAGTTCTTTTTAAACTTTCTGTTTGGTAACCTAGTAAAGTTTTATTCTTGTATGATGAAAAACTGATATCTGAAACTTAATGGTTTATTATCATATAATCGTCTATGACGGTTTTGATGGTTTATCTATTCACGTACAATCAGATTTTTTTAATAGTATAAAACGGTGTAAATTGGTTAACAAAATAAGCACACAATAAGTACATTATGTGAAACTGAATAAATTGGTTAACAAAATAAGAAAAAGAAAGGACATACTTTTAAATATAGTTAAATTCACAAATGAATCTTTTCAACCATAAAAGGAAACTTGGCCGCAAATCTCCAATATATAGCAAAGTTTTTAATGCTGGTGATAAATTAAAGGATCAAGTCCTTGGATCAGATGCTACGGAGTCCGTACTAATAGCTTCTTGATTATTTTTATTTAATAATTCGATATATAGTTGCCTTAAAAAGGCATTCTATTAATGTCTATTAAAAATTATTATAAGTGGATTTCGTTGCTATCTTGGCAAAACATATCTTATGGGAAGGTAATCATGAAAAAGTCAAAAAGAGATCAGCATAAATCCAAAGTTGGAAAATAAATCCTAGAGAGAGGAAATAAATTAAATTTAGCAAAAATTGTACCTTATAAGAATCATCTTACACATCAAACATTAAAAGCCCGTGCACTCTTTCATTTATATATAATGTGGGTCTCAGGAGAGTAGAGCAGTGGGTAGAATTAAAAGAAAATGGTTTCATCAACTTTTGGTGTGGTGGTGTGCTTGCTAGTACTCTCGAGCATAGCTAGTGCCGAACATGTTGAATCTCCACTGAAGTATTTCAATGTCAAGGCATATGGTGCAGTTGCTGATGAGAGAAAAGATAATAGCCAGGTTTGTGTATGGAAAAAGACATTAGGGCTTACTCTCTCGTTTATATCGATCGCTTGCAAAGTGACAAGTAACGTGTGGAGTCAGATTCCAAATTTAAACTCACTCGTTGTAATCGAGATTGTGATTTTAAGTTTCTTTTCTTTGTTTTGTGTTCTTCAGGCATTTCTAAAAGCATGGACTGATGCTTGTCAATGGAAAGGAAGTAGCGTTGTTTTCATTCCACATGGAACTTATATGTTGAATTCAGTTACATTTATAGGCCCATGCAGGGGTTTCATAAGATTTATAATAAAAGGCGTTCTCAAAGCTCCCACAAAACCATCATTGTTCAACACAAATACTTGGATTGGTTTTCGTTATATCAATGGTTTAGTGGTTAAAGGTGGTGGCTATTTGGATGGACAAGGTGCTTCTGCTTGGCCATATAATGATTGTTCCAAGAACCCTCATTGTATGCCTCTTCCTGTGGTAAGGTTTCTCCTATGTTATTTTTCAAGTTATACTGAAAAGGGTGATGATCGGTGGCGGAGCTACATTAATTGGCCACACTTGATTGAAACATTATACTTCGTATGTAGGTTAAATACTAATTGTACATATATTAAATCTTTAACTCGACAGCAAAATTCCTCGCTTCGCCCTGGACTGAGGTTGATTTTGTATAGAATTTTCCGTCCGCGTCTGGGAATTATATTAAGTACTTATCATTTGGTTCCCTGATTTTAGGTCTAATTGATATCCTGCCAATGGAGAATTTGTCGTCCCTTATGTCTAATGACATTTAGTACTTGAACAGTGTGAATACAATTAATTGCATTCCTTTTTTAACTTACCTCTACTTACTATCTTACGACTGAGATGAGAGATCTTCTAGACTCAGATTCTACATAATCCCCAAAATATGCTGCTACTACATAATTATGTTTCTTGTTACGAAAGCGATTCTTTATGTAAGGTGTAATTACTAGACAAGAACTTTTACAAGGGTATGAGACTTAAAATAATCAATAGAGGAACCTTTTATTAACAAAGACAACCTTTTAAAGGTTATCTGACCCCTATACTATTTGAAGATCCACCACACCGAAAATAGGAAAAAAAAATTACAAGGATCTAACTTATAAAATAGACGTAATTTATCTTAATGTTTCGTAGTTATTAATCCCATAATTATAGACTGTTGCGTGCAATTACCTACATTATCTTGTTTCTAGTGACAATGGTGCAATTACTTGTGTTATTTTGTTTCTAGTGACAATTATAATTAAATACTGATACTGCATTTTTATTGTTTCTGCTAAATTAGACAATGAGGTTCGACTTCGTAACAAATTCAAGAATCCATCATTTGAGATCAATCAACAGCAAGAACTCCCATATAAACCTCTTTGCTTGCAACAACATAAACATTAGTTACGTACGATTGACAGCCCCTGGGGACAGTCCCAACACGGATGGCATTCACATTGGAGCTTCAACAAACATCAAAATTTCGAAAACTGTCATTCAGACTGGGGACGACTGCATAGCCATGGTTACTGGAAGCCGCAACATCGACATTTCCGAGGTTTCTTGTGGTCCTGGTCATGGTATTAGCATTGGTAGCCTTGGAAAATCCCCTGGAGAATTTGTTACAGGCATAAATGTGAGAAATTGCACATTTATTGGCACTCAAAATGGTGCAAGAATCAAAACTTGGGCACCCTCTTTGTCAAGTGAGGCTTCTGATATATATTTTGGTGATATTTACATGGAAAATGTCTTTAATCCTGTCTTCATTGATCAGCAATATTGTCCATGGACTTCTTGCAACAATCTGGTACGTGTACGCATTTATTACAAGTATCATAATTCGTTTTACATAGTGAATTGACTTTATTGAAGCATGTTTTTGTTGATGTTGTATAGGGACAGGACAATTCTCAAGTACAAATAAGCAATGTGACCTTCAGTAATATATGGGGAATATCTAGTTCAAAGGTTGCAATCTCATTAAAATGTAGTAAATTGGTGCCTTGTAAGGATGTGGAGCTTCACAATATCAACTTGGCATACCACGGACCAGGAGGACCCGCCACGTCTTCGTGTTTAAATGTGATTGGTGCTTCATATGGGAAACAATCCCCTCCTAGTTGTTTATGATCAGTTTGATTTTTCTCCTTTTCCCTTTTGCTTGTTGCAATCCCTCAATTTGTTCAATGTTGTTCTGTTGGTGTACTAGGCTAAAGAAAACTCAGCATGTATAAACTTGTTATTGTTTAGGATGAGATCAGTGAAGTAGTTAAGTTAGTACTTGGCGATTCTTGCTAATGTTCCATAATGTCTTGACAATCCTTATCTGTCACTGTTCAAGTATAACTGCCCTGTGATTTTCTTTCTCGGCTAGTAACTTAAAAGAGCTGAATAAAAAAAGGTACAATTTAAAGTTCCTATATCTTATGATTCCCTCTGATTATAGTACTATATTTTCCAACATTGGACTCTTAAACTAATCTAGGATTTAGATGAATGAAGTCTGTCAATGTGCCAATGGATAAACCTCAGGATGTAAAGCACCATTAGAAATTACACCCTGTGGCAAGCCATAGATATGTTTATTCGCAGTATACCAAAAGATATTAAGGTTAAACAACTCCTAATTTTTTGGCTGCACTTCTAAAGACTGAGTAGTAGCACGAAGAATATATATAATCAGATTTACAGATAAACAGAATGCCATATGCGTCAATAAATGCTGAAGGTCCTTTGCTGGATATAATATATATAGAGAAACATAATTTACAATGTGGTGCACAGATTGAAGATCTCAACGCAATAGCTACAAGAGTATCCTCCATCTCTATTAATGCATTTTAATATCTAAAATATTGGTGTTAAGATTAGTTTAGGGGACAAACTGACTTAAAGAAAGAACCTACTTGCAGATGTAGAATTTAATAGAGAAGGTTTCCTCTTAATCATTTCATGCAAATGAGGGCTTACTAACACCGACCTTTCAGCTACTAAGAATATCAATTGAATATTAAGTACTATCGCCTCATCATAATGAATGGTAGCTATGCTTTTTAACCAGTACATTTGTATCATAAACTGTCAACATGCTCACAGTAGATTTTAGAAATGTTCTATTAGAATATTAACTTAAGATGTGGATTCTAATGAGTGTGCAAAACTATGTGCTTTGCTTGACATTTTTATCTCAGTGATATTTCTTTTCTTATTTTTGTTTTATGAGGTTATCTTAGTGTTCGTTCTTCCTGCCATTCCTAATTTCCTTCAAATACGAAGGATATTCTATTGTGACCGTGTTTATTGTTGTGCATCTGTCAATATATTCAGTTTAATCTCAGGGGAAAATGGGAATGTAGATGGTCAGGGAAAGATGTGGTGGGAGCTCTGGTGGAATAGAACACTGGTGCACACCAGAGGCCTCCTTGTGAGTTAGAATATTAAGAGACCAATATCTCAATTAAATAGCCATTGATTTTGGTTAATCTGGGATGGCTGAACATAAATTTGGTATGAATAAAATACATGTTGTTGCAAGTACTCATTGATTTTTGTTCGGTATAAAAAGATAATATATATTGTAAGTACTCATTGACTTTTTTCATGAACAATTCAACTAATCCCAGAGAAGATGAAAGGCACTATTTGAGAGCTCAATCATGACAGAAGACCCTATTCCTTTGTAGACTTGTTCACTGTTAATGGAAGAAAGTATCAGACATTAAAAGAAGCTGCACAAGAAAAAAGATTATTAAAATCAGATATCAGTATTTCAGAATGCTTGGGCGAGGCAATCCTCTTTAAAATGTCATTAGTGATGCACTATAGTGATGCACTGTAATCCAACAAATGTTAGAGAGCTATGAAGACATGTAAGATTTAGAAGATTACATATCGAATCTTCTAATGCTCAACTGTAATGCACGTTGAACAATGTAAATTACTTCTTACAGAGTATGAGCAAGAGAATTGAAAAATATGACTTACCCAAAGCTGATTATGCCCTAGAAAATAGTAATACATCATAATGCAGAGAAATAATTGAAGAAAAGTCTATACTAGTACCTGCATAAGATTTTGTGCACAATCAAAGCTGAATTCCGAACAAGACAGCTTTCAAAACTATATTGGAAAGAGTTTGACTCTAGTAGATCAAAATTGTTCTTCGTAGATGGAGCCGGAGGAACAGAAGAAATGTTCACATATCGAACACTACTTGCGAATATCAAATTGAGAGGCATGATAGTTTTAGCCACTGCAACAAGTGGTGTAGCAACATCAATTTTACCTGGGTATCATACGGCTCACTTTAGATTTGGCATACCTTTTCAAACAACTGAGACCACAATCATAAATATGTCAAAACATAGCGATGGTGTTAAATTAATAAGATGCTATGCGCTTCGACTTCAGCAAAATATGATCAAATAATGGATGAGGACAAGAAGATAGAGGTTGAAACACGAGGAGAGGATCAGGGCGAAGAAAGAGAAGATACCAAGGAAGGAGGGGAAAAGTAAGGGCTTTGATGGAAAGAACGGAAGGCGGCAAGAGGGAGAAAAAGAAGAAATTTAGGAAGGGAGGGATATTTTGTTTCGAATAAATTTTAACTTTATTTTTTTTGCCTCTTTTTTTTTCATTCTTAATTTTTGTTTTTGATTGTAAACTTTGTTTTTCAATTTTATTTTGTTTTGCTACTCCATTTTAAGATGGATGGAAAATTAAAAAGGGAGAACAAAAATATTTATTTGTTACACATATTCATGCTTGAAGGAGTTTAAGTAGTGTGCTTGAATGCGTACAAGTGCCTAAATTAAACCTCGTAAAGTTGACGGGTAGAAAAAACAGTTCAACGCAACTTTAGGTGTCTATTTAGCTAGGGATTTTTACACTCTATACCCATGAAATTTAAAGTATTTACAAGTCATACTCATTAAAAATTACACTACCCATAAAACTAAAAGTATTTACTCAACCTACCCATTTATTATTATATACTTTTGTTATACCTTATAGGTGTATACCTTTAAGGTATACTGCATAAATTATGGTATAAAAGTCTGGAGGGTCATTTATTACTGTATACCTTTGTTATACCTTATAAGTTATATGTGTATACATTTATGGTATACTGCATAAACTATGGTATACAAGTCTGGATGGGTAGAATGGGTAAATAGTTTAGTGGGTAGGTTGAGTAATATTTGCGAGTAGTGGGTAGTGATTGTAATTATTTTTGGTTTTGTGGATATTTTTGTAAGTGTCCCATTTAGTTATCCTTTCAAATTAAAAAAGAGGTTATGCAGAAAAATATTGCAAAAATAGGATACCACAAGGGGTGGTCTTGAATAATTGACCCCGCTTAGTAAAATCTAATTTTTTAAAAAGTATACTTTTTGTTGCCCATCGTGTATAAGTTTAGTTATAATGGGTGCATAAGTTATTTTTCCAAAAAGATACTGCTTCATAACATTTCAATAAATTAAAAACAATAAAGATAATGTAATATGTTGCCTATTGAATAAGAGTTTTAATTGTATAGACTTAGAAGCAATTCAATAATACATGCATCTTTTGTTTATGAGGCAGAACTAGTGGCCAACGATCAAGCTCACTATCTCTAACTTATTTAAGATATCCCAAACTTTTGCCTCATGAAAAATTAATTTACGACCACAACTTATGCCCGTCGACAATAAAGGTAATTATTTTAAAAAAAATGTTTTGAACAAGGACTATAAGTGCATGATGTTCCCTCATGGATATCATTCTTGCAACCCATAATTTCTCTTTTTAGAACTTCTACTTCCCTAACTAGTAATTTCTTGAACTCTCCTTTCTTCCAGCCAAAAAGAGGGAAGGTAAAAGGTGGTGTCATCTCTCAACTGAAATGCCTCTTTGCTATGATTCATATCCTGTGAGTATTCTTGAAAGATTCAATTTTTCATTGTATTGGATTTGAAAGAGTTTCTTGATTAAAGTTTATACCTTGGATAGTTTAATCAAACTAAATTGGATCTGATTTTGAATTTGTTTGATTTGAAAGGTTCTATTTTTCATTGTGTTGGATAGCTTACTTGGTCATTCTGTCAATTTCTTGAAGATTTTAGGCTAGAAAGGTGAGGAACATTTTGGTTTCTTGAAATGGGGAAACCATTATTTTATGAGATATGGGAAAAGCCAGCAACAAGTTGTGTGATAGGGATATGTAGTGCTATTTGGTTCTATATACAGAAGAAAAACATTGGCTATGCTCATGTAGGTTTAAGTTATGAAGCTGCTTTGGATGGTCATTTTTGGAGGATAATAACATCTACTTTTTCCCATATTAGTGTCATTCATCTTGTTTTTAATATGAGTGCACTTTGGAGTCTCGGAGTCGTCGAGCAGTTGGGACATTTAGGTCTTGGAGTGCAGTACTATCTTCATTACACATTGGTTTTGGTTGTTCTTTCGGGCATGCTTGTCGTGGGAATGTATCATGTTTTGATCCAGAAATTTAAGATAGAGTATTTCCGGAGAGTAACTGCGGTTGGGTATTCTTGTGTCGTTTTTGGCTGGATGACGATTCTATCAGTCAAGCAACCTTCGTCGAAGTTGGAGCTTTTTGGATTTCTTTCACTTCCTATCAATTTTGCGCCATTCGAGTCGCTCATATTTACTTCAATTATTGTTCCTCAAGCAAGTTTTCTAGGACATTTGTCTGGAATTATTGTTGGCTATGCTATTGGCTGGGGTTTAATACATGGAATGAACAATTATTGGGCAGTATCTCTGCTTGGATGGATTCTGGTTGTCTTTATTTTCAGTTTGAAGAAGTCTGGTACGTTTGATATGAACTTTCTTGAGATTGAACCTGTCACAGATCCTTCTTTGCCTTCTGTTCGGTTTCTTGCTGCTGGAAATGGTAGAACTTTGCAGATGAGTACGCTACCAGAAACTGGTGCTAATCTTGTATAGCTCTTGAAAGATTGAATTCCTTCCATTGGTAACTTTTATGTATTTACTTATACTATTTGTTCTGCTGCTGACTAGTTGATCCTGCAAGTTGCTTCACATAAAATACATTAATCTGATGATATGCTCATTGAGTTTATAGCGACTGCTTGTTAGAAACATCTTGGTTGGAAACGACTGTGATATCAACACTTCATAGATGTTCGCAGTAAATAACTGTCCTTGTAAGTGCAGTAGCCATTGTTTCTCATACATGTATTCTAATCAGGTAAAGGAAGTGATTATGCAGAATGACATCTGCAAATCCCAAAAGATGTCTTTTTTAAGGCAGTGAGATAAATAAGTCTGCATTACTGTCCTTATCATGTTGTGTCTCTTAGAAGACTGCTTCTATCAAATTGTATGCATTTCGTGGGGAATGTTCTCAAGCTTCTATTTAATTTCTGGTTATCTCTCTCTTGCATGTTTCGTTTTGCTCGTGTTCTTTGTACAAGACAACTGCTAGCCCTTCTACTCCCCAGGGAAAAAGAAAAAGAAAGAAATGAAACATGGAGATATTCATTATATCTAATCCAGGATAAGAGTAGTCCAGTTGTACTTAAGATTAAGGCACCTTTCAAAGGAAAGAAGGCACCTGTTATCGGTGTAAAGTTTTGGCATTCAGAAATTCTCCTTTCGGTTCCTTGCATGTGTAAATGGGTTCCTTTGTGATGATTGTGTTTAACTGAGAGGATTGCTGGATGCTAAGCCTTCTGCTGCAAATGCTTAGAAACTTTTACACGTCCAAACAAAACATGGAGGAGAAATTCCCCGAATCTAACAAGCAGTAGAACCAAGGCTCTCTTGTTTGTTTTCTTTGGGCTGTCACTTGTGTGGATTTGCTCAATGCCTGCCTCACAATAATGAACACACCATACCACATTGGTGGTCTTTGTAATACTGTTCATTATGGATGTGTTAATGTTGTTATGCCTGAGGTGTATTGGCAGTTTAGTGGTAATAATTGAGGTTTATGGTAGTTAGTGGTTTATAAAGACGTGCCACCCACCATGGGCGAGTCAGTTTTTACCAATAAAAAAAAAATGAACACACCATGTGCATGGAACACACTTTTGACTGGTACAGTTGCTGTCTCGAGTTTGTTTTCATTCTTTTCTTAAACTGTATTAGTGATGCGCTTAGTTATTGTACTTCTAGTCTTACTATCTTGACATTTCTCATAGTTGCATTCCTTAGGCTTAGTTGGTTGTACGATTCATCTTTTTTTTTTTCTACTGAAAATTTCCCACTCAAAGCTAGTCTGCAGTTAAATATCATCATAATTTGCTTCATTAAGAAGCAAATTGAGAATTCTCATTTTAGATCTTTCAGTAGATCGAAGATCTGCCCGACTTTTTCTTGCTCTTGGGCAAGGGTGGCACTAGTGTTTGCATAATTAACATGTAAAGTGCTGAGCAAAGACTGTTTTTACTTTTTATCCTGCCCAGAAAAACTATCTTATCGAAGTGAGCATCTTTGCTTCCTACATGTTCACTAATATCTGGTTTTTTCTTAGTTCTTTACTACGGTAAGCTCTTGATGGCATTTGATCTAGTTTGGCCTTAGGCAGTGCTTTATAGTGTTAAGTTCATGACTTTGTGTATTAGCTCCTCCCTCTTCTTCCTTCTTTCCTCTTCGTGTAATACATTTACTTCATATTCATTTGAACCGGATGGAGCAGAAGCAAACATATTTTCTCTATCCTACTTTCTTTTTGGTTCTGTATCACGTGAGGAAACTTGTTCTTGTTTAGAAGCATGACAACATTCTTCTCTATTTGCACACAAAGCATAAAACAAATATGATTAGTTCTCTTTTGCTTTCCGTGAAATCCTTCTTACAAGAATGGATGGGTATGTGTATTTTACTGCCCTTCCACGTTTGCTGTTAAGCATTGGCGCGATGTTAGGCATGTTTTAATTTATTGATCGCGTCGAACTCTTCATGGTGGATTTTACACGTTGAGCTAATTCATCAGTCATCTAGTTGTGAGCTCTATCTCATCGTCTCATTACTCACTTTCCCTCTTCACATCAATTTTATATGAAATTATGAATTACAGTGTCTTAATATTTGCAGTAAGATAGTACTTGAACGTTCCTTCATAATTCAGCAGTTGTTGAAGGCAATCGACCTATTTGCTTGAAGGGGTTGGGTAGGAGGTACTAAAGAAGTTAACTTTTGAACTTGTTATTGGTAGTTGTGCAATATACCCGCTACATTTTTTTCAAATTACGTATAGCCTTGTTTTGGGTGTAGAACGTAAGGCGAGTGTTGGAGTTCCCATTTCACTACCCTGTAAAGTGTTGGGTATCACGGTGTGCGCTTTACACACAGAATATAGCTTAACCACCGGCACTGTGGCAGTATGGTAAAGCGTCGATTTTGATTTCAAACATTGGGATTGGAATCACCTTCGGTAGAAAGTATTTTATCTCCTAAATTGGGACTTGTAGACTATAACATAGTAACAACTTTGACGGTCCTTAGGCTGCTTATCTTTGAGAATCAGAGGAAGGCCTGCTCAAAGAATCTACTCTCTATCCCATAATTTTGTCCAAATTTGATGTTAAACTAAGTTTTTCAGAAGCAAATATAGGAATATATGCAACATTTGACGATCTTTTGAGAACTGTTTTTTTTTTTCCGAGAATGGTAACGTGATGAGAACTGTTTAAATTTAATTGAAAGTGGAAAGGGTAACTCTCCTTGTCGAATTTCCGAAGTTGAAATAATCCATTTTTAAATAGGAGGTATCACTTCTAGATTGCAATTTTGGCAAGCCATCTTATCACCTCATTTAAGATTAAGGGTGTCGAAACTACCTATCTACCTCACAAAAAGTAGGAGGCAAATTCTACTTACACCTCGCCCTTCCCCTTGTAGTATCACACTGGATCAAGTGGAGAAGGATCTGATGGTAAAGAAGCTGGTGCAAGACATGTATCATTAATTTTTCTACCCCTTGAATAAACTTGAGTGATGGGTGGCCTTGTGGATGCAGAAGGATCGGTTGCTGACTCATGAGACACAACAGTCGGTTGCTGCTCAACCAAAGATTCGGGTGAAGCTGGAGAAACCTCAGGTACAATTGCTGACTCATGAAGCATAGTAGTCGGTTGTTGCTCAACCAAAAACTCGGGCGAAGGTGGAGAAACATCAACTACTGATCGTTCAGTCAAAGCATCACTGACCCGGTATACTAGCCACTCATCTTCCTCCCCCTGACTTGTAGAAACGGGAGGTGCATAGTAAAATGGTGTCTTTTCTGAAAACACAACATCAGTCGATACAAGATATTTACCAAGCTCCGGAAAGTAGCAACGATAGCCTTTTTGAAGGCGAGAATATCCCAAGAAAACACATTTCAAGGCTTTCGGGTCTAACTTGGTAACCGATGGCCGAACATCTCGGACATAACAAGTACTCCCAAATATCTTAGGCTCCAGCGGAAATACTGACTTGTTTGGGAAAAGGACAGTATAAGGCATACCGCCCGAAAGCACTGTAGATGGCATACGATTAATAAGGAAACAAGCCGTCGAAACTGCATCAGCCCAAAACTGTTAAGGAACCTTCATTCAAACAACAATGCCCGAGCTGTCTCAAGTAGATGTCTATTCTTTCTCTCAGCAACTCCATTTTGTGAGGGTGTATCAACACAAGAAGACTGGTGCAAAATTCCATGTTGTCTCATATAGGACTGAAATGTGCCTGACATGTATTCTTTTGCATTATCACTCTTTAATATGCGAACAGACATATTGAATTGATTTTTGATCTCAGCATAAAATGCACAAAAGTAGGAAAACACTTCAGAGCGACTCTTCATAAAATAGACCCAAGTCATTCGCGAAAAATCATCCACAAAAGTAACAAAATACCTGTGCCCAGTTTAGAAACAACAGGACATGGTCCCCAAACATCAGAGTGAACTAACTCAAAGGCTGATGCAGCTCGCTTATCAATCCTTGGACCTAATGAGGTCCGATGATGTTTTGCAAATTGACACGACTCACAATCCAATGTAGAAACATTTTGAAACTGAGGACATAACCTCTTCAACAGAGGTAGAGAAGGATGTCCCAAACGACAATGTGCTTCGAATGGAGACACGACACTGGAACAAGCAACAGACCGAGGCTCCCATTCATCAAGGATGTAGAGACCATTAGATACATATCCTTTACCAATAACTTGCTTTGTTGTAAGATCATGAAACAAACAGTGATCAGGAAAGAATGATACAGAGCAATTAAGGTCTCTAGTAAGTTTACTCACGGACATCAAATTAAATGCCAGCTTTGGTAGACTTAGCACAGAGGACAAAGTAATAGAAGAGGTTGGTTTAACAATGCTGGAACCCACACTGTTACAAGTTGATCCATCCGCTACAGTCACCGAAGATGTTGATTTATGGGGTCGAAAGCTAGAAAAAATATTAGGATTACCAGACATGTGATCTGTAGCACCTGAATCAATCACCCATTTATTTGAAGATGAGATAAGGCATACTTTACCTGACTCAATAAGAGTCGTTATTGAGTTAAGTTCCTTGCACGTCATTTTCTCAAGTGAAAATCTTACAGTAGCACAACTTATGTAGTTGAAAGATAGCCAAATTAACCAAGATATAACAACCAAGGTCCAAATGTCTCGCCAATTTAGATATGATACTGTAGTAACCAACAGAGCAATCCCCAAACAAATTGATTTTAATAAACCAACCAGCAGGTACAGTCAGATGATCAAAGAAATTGAAAGACAAAATGTTTATCACCACTTGAACAAATCAGAAATAAACTAACTAATCATCACAATCTAACAGAATATGCTCAGAATCGACTTTGTCTAGAGGAAAAATTGAAACAGACAAACCTGGATCGACAAGAACGAAGCAAGCAGAACCTGAACCAAGGAATCAAAAAGGTCCACCCCAGTGAACACCAAAATCAGATGAGGCAATAAATCTGCCCGATATAGACTTCCTCAACAGTGGTTTTATCGAGCAGGAACAGCTAGATATATGCCGGAAATAGCACGACGATTTCAGAAAGATGAACTAGACCTCGACCAGATCTGTAACGCGCCAGCACGCGCCAGCCAGAAAATTCTGTTCCGATGGGGTTTTCCAGCGCGTGTGATTCACTCGCTCAATTTCCGGCCACCATATTCTGGTTAATTGTATATCTTAGGGTTGCGGTCCTCCCCAGGTCGAAGGTGGTGGTTGATATTCACGTTCGAAGCAGTAAACTAGACTGCTGACCAAATTCCGGTGAAAAAATTTTCTTCCGGCGACGGAGCTAACTCAACTCCGGTGAGCTAACAACCCGAGCTCTGATACCATGTAAAAGGCCAAGGTTTGGGAGAACTTCTTGTATATTCCATTCAAAGAGTAAGCCATATAAATACATATACATTGGGTGCTAACTAAGGAAAGAAATAAATAAATTATTCTATAGATCTGCTATCTCTATTAGTTATGTATATTGCCTAGTAATGAGTCTATGTTCATTCTCTTACAAAAAAAAAAAAAAAAAAAAATAGGAAGAACGATAAGAAATGAAGAACTGCAGAACTATCATATCATAAACATCAGAACTTCCACAAGATGCTTTAATATTCTTATCATGTTGATGTCCTGTAAAGCTATCATCTAGAAAAGACTGCCGATACTGATGACACTTGAAATGATCAAGAAGCCACGAAAAACCTTTTCCCTACTCAACAAGCTTAAGGACTAATCAATTTAAACACACCTTAACTAAATAGGAGTAGTAATAGTTTCTACTTAGGTGGGATAGAAGTCATCCGAGGCACTAAAACCAGCAGCTCAGCCAAGTGATGCACTAGTGAATTTGCTCTATAAAATCCCCTAGCCGAGTTGATCTAATTTCCAGAAGTGTACACTATCACTAAGTTTCTATCAAATGAAAATTGCGTCTTACTGCCCTCATCCCTTAGCGTACTCTCGCTCCTACTCCCGGAAAGTTTTCTTTATCATATTCACAGCAATCTGAATGAGTTATTCTCTGTTTCCTCCAAGCCAACCGGCTCCATTCTATTTTGTTGTAGCTTCTAAAGGTTAAGAGCACAACAGCTTGTTGAAAAAGGACTTCCAGAAGCCCACAGGAACAGCAGCGCCAATATAAATGTGGTAGTGTTAATATAGAACTAGGAACTTTCCAAGTGATCCTATAAATTGAGTTATTCAGTTCAAAGACAAACTAGACAACAGAGCATGTCTTCTTTTTCTTTTTTGCTTCACATTTCTCGATATGAGAGACCATGAGAAGCAGACTACGAGGCTACTTTGGGAAGCACAAATAATACAAACAAGGATTCAAGTTATTAACTTCAAATACCAGGAAAGCTCATATCACAACACACTAAATCTCTTTACTAATCTTGTGACGTTCCTCAAAATTTTCTAAGTTTTAGGACACTTGTTGTCATGGAAAATATCTTCGTAAAGTCGTTTTATATATTATGAAAAAGTCCGAGTACGAAGTGTATGGTGAAAATAAGTTAAAGCAGTTATCATGGAGGAAGCGCAAGTATTAAATTATATTTAAAGTGGATGGAAGGATTAAAAAGGGCTAAAAGTTAAAGCAACTTAAGATGGCTAGAATTAAAAAAATAAATAAATAAATAAATAAAACAAAAGATTTCCAAGTCCAATATGTAGTCATTCTTAAGACTCAGTAACGTACTCCAACTCCAGAAAAGATTCTGTTGGGTCTTTACACCTGGGCCCAATAGAAAATAAAGATTAAACATTAATGCCAAGTTGCCAGCCTCATTGTGTACTAACGAAGAAGGACAAAGCAGTTTACTGATATTCTAAAGCTATTGACAAAAAAACGCAGAAAAGAACCGAATCCATCATCAAGCAAGTACCACAGTAAGTTTTTAATTTGTGCTATGAGTATTAAAACTCAATATCTATGAGATCCTAGTAGCCTACGGGACGAATTAATATGATAATTTTTCAAGACCTAGCAAGTTAAGAGTTGAACCTAAGTACTTGAATTGGGGAAAGATTAAAACTTTGGTATTAATTACTCGAATTGGTGGTTATCGTAGTTGTTGGGTGACGTGAAGTGCGTGAATTGGAGCTTACGTTTAGGCTCGAGGAATAATCGAGGTGAGTTGAGATATACCCTTTCTAAGGTGCTTTTCTCACAAAGTGCATGTATTTAAAGTGTTTGATAAATTGCTTTAGAGAAGTTAATGTACGTTTGATTGGAGCGGGCAAACGTTCATTATCCATTAACGTTTCCAAGTCATTCTTTAGTATCAAGTATCTAGAAATATTTTTCATAGCTTCCTTTACATCCCGATCACATATCTTTCCTTGAGTACAATTTCATGAGATTATTTATGTTATTCTATGATTATTATTAAATGATTCAGGATTTAATTGTGTTTGAAAGCTAATGAAGCTATGATGAGATTTTAAATGAAAGCTTAAGTTCAAATTGAGGCCTTTGGTGTCAAACAATATTTTAGATATTTTTGGGAGCTACCTTAAATTCTGAGAAGGGTAAACTTGTTCGTAGCCATAGTCGGGCTGCGGAGCGTGACCATAGTCGGGTTGCGTTTTACCCCGAAACTACCATGACAGGGTAGCTATGTGCCATAGTCGGGCACTATATTATATTGCCATAGTCGGGCAATGAATGCTAGCGTGTCAGACACTTTGAACTGTGGGACGCCACGGGGATTAGAAAGAGAAAGAAAGAAAAGATGTCAGATTTGAGTGGTACTCCCTAGAAAGAAAATATAAGCTATTTTGCAATATTTAAAGAGTTTATTTTGATCTAATGTTTCAGTTGCCTTAAAGTAAAGTTTACGCATTCATGTTTTATTAACTCTCGTTCCGGCCTTAGTGAGGGAGTCGATGATACTCACTGGATGACGAGCGATTCGTTACTCACGTTCCTTTTTCTTGGAACCTACGTTGGCTTCGTCAACGTAGACGCAGGTCACAGAGGCGATCAGACTACAGGCTAGGACTCTCCCTCACATCCTCAGTTATTGGTGAGCTCCGCTTTGCTTTCAGTGGAGACATATCAGTTTTCCTTACCAGTTCCTTAATTTATTTATTTATTCAGTTGATTATTGCCGAGGGTTTCATGTCTCGTGTAATATGACAGTCTTCCAGTTTTAAAGGCTTCATAGACAATGAGTTAGAAGGGTTATGGTGCACATTTTTAAATTTAATGCTTAAAGTATTTTTAAAGCTATATTGACTATTTATTATAAGATGCGGAGTTATTATTTATTTAGATTATTATGGATTTTTGAAAGATGTATGAAAAGTTTAGCAGGTCTGGTTCACCTGGTCCTCAGGTGCCGTGTCATAACTCGTTCGGAAAACGGGTCGTGACAAACTTGGTATCAGAGCCTCAGGTTTAGAGAGTCCTAGGGGTCTATGAAGTCGTGTCAGTAGAGTCTTGTTTATGGGTATGAAGCGCGCCATACTTATGAACACGAGGCTGCAGACATTTAGGAAAAGTCTCGCTTTCTTTCATACTCTAGATCGTGCAATAGAGCTTAACTTTAAGAATCCTTCTAATCTATTCATTCTTTTGAATTCACAGAAATGGTTGGTACTCGAAATTCTAACACCAGAGCTCAAGCAGCTGATCAAGAAACGCTTGCGGCTATGGTGGCTCAGCGTAAATCTAAGAAAAATAAGAAGGGAAAGCCAACTAAGAAGACTCCAGCGCCCCAGGTTGAACCAGAGGAGCAGGTTGATCAGGTTGAGATAGATGAGCAAGCTAACCAGAACCAAGTGCCACCCCACCTGTTGTTCCAGCTCAAGTTGTCTTGCCACCAGAGATGGGTGAGGCTTTTAATGCAATGAGAGGGGCTATGGAGATGTTTACTACAGTCATGGCTACTCAGGGTCATAGGGAGAATGAGGCACCACCTCAGGGCAACAGACATGAAAGTTCTATAACCTCCAGGGCACACGAGTTTCTCAAGTTGAGACCACCAGAGTTCTACAGTACCAAGGTTGGTGAAGATGCAATGTTATGACTTGAGGAAGTTAAAAGGGCACTCCGGTTGATGAAAGCAGTTGATAATGAGGCTGTTGAATTAGCTGCCTACCAGCTGAAGGGTACGGCAGGAACTTGGTTCGAGATATGGGAAAGAGAGAGAGATGAAGATTATGGTCCACCTACTTGGGAGGAATTTGAGGAGGCATTCACAATGAACTTTATACCAGAAGAAGATAAGGCAGCCAAGGCTACCCAGTTTGAGCAACTTAAGCAGGGATCAATGAGTGTAGAAGAATACCAGATGGAGTTTATCAAGTTGGCTAAGTACGCTCCCCATATGATTCCAACAGAAAGGGCAAAGATTGATAGATTCGTTAATGGATTGGGTATTCACATTCAGGACACTACAGCGGCAGCAGCAGCAGGTATGTCAGTTTTATCCTCTGTTGTGGGATTTGCTAAGCACATGGAAAGGAAGAAACATCAAAGAAGAGATGAAAAGGAAAGCTACCATAACAAGAGGGCCCGATCATCCAGCGGTTACAATGGTTCAATGGGAGGAGGAAAGAGCTCATTTAACAGGGCTACAACTGCACCAGCTCAGTCCTCTTACCAGTCAGGTGGTGGGTCATACTTCAAGAAGAACCAGAACTATGGGAATCAATCTCGTCAGAATCAGAACCTTGGTGGCAGGTCCAATCAAAATCAGAGTATTCAATCTTCAGCTATTCAGAGTCAAGGCAGTGTCAACCAGCAGCTACAGTATGGTGATGTTTGTGGTAATTGTAAAAAGAGTCATTCAGGGCTGTGCAAGTTGGGTTTTAGAGGTTGTTACAATTGTCTTGAAGAGGGACACTACAAATTTAATTGCCCAAAGTTGCAGCGAGCCTATGATAGGGGAGCAGTACATCCAGCAGGTTCTTCAGCTACTGCAGTTGCACCACCCCAAGCTCGTGGCCCTCAGAACCAGGCTGCGCGTGGGGCGGGTAGAGGTTCAGGCTCAGTCCACCAGGGAGGGGGACAACCCCGCTTATATGCTACACTTGATTGTCAGAGTGCAGAGGCATCTCCAGCAGTTGTTACAGGTATACTTCAAGTTTACTCACAGAATGCATATGTCTTGATTGATCCAGGTTCTACATATTCTTATGTCACTCCGTATTTTGCTACGAGTCCCGGGTTAGAACCTGAACATCTAAGTGAGTCCTTCTTAGTATCTACTCCAGTTGGAGAGCCAGTGAAAGCAACGAGAGTTTATAGGGGTTGCACAATCTCAGTGCAAGGCCGCAATACTATAGCTGATCTTATAGAGTTAGAAATGGTGGACTTTGATGCAATCATGGGTATGGATTGGCTTTCTTCTTGCCATGCCACATTAGATTGTCGTGCTAAGATAGTCAGGTTTCAATTCCCAAATGAAGAGGTCCTTGAATGGAAGGGTAGTTCAGCGTCACCAGTGGGCAAATTTATTTCCTATCTTAAGGCACAGAAGATGATAAGTAAAGGTTGTGTTGCCTACTTGGCTCATATCATTAATGCAGAATCAGAGGCGCCTACTCTTCAGTCTGTGCCAGTTGTTAGAGATTTTGCAGAAGTTTTTCCAGATGACCTTCCCGGACTTCCTCCAGAAAGAATCATAGACTTCGGTATTGACCTCGTACCAGGCACTCAGCCCATATCTATTCCTCCCTATAGAATGGCCCCAGCAGAACTTAAAGAATTGAAAGAGCAGTTGAAAGATCTTCTTGACAAGGGCTTCATTAGGTCGAGTGTGTCACCATGGGGTGCTCCGGTCCTGTTTGTCAAGAAGAAAGATGGGTCTCTCAGAATGTGTATTGATTATCGACAGTTGAACAAAGTCACGGTTAAAAACAAGTATCCCTTACCTAGAATTGATGACTTATTTGACCAACTTCAGGGTGCAAAGTACTTCTCAAAGATAGACTTGCGGTCGGGGTATCACCAGTTGAGAATCAGAGAAGAAGACATCCCAAAGACAGCCTTCAGGACTCGCTACGGGCATTATGAATTTTTAGTGATGTCCTTTGGGTTGACCAATGCACCCGCAGCATTCATGGACCTAATGAACAGGGTCTTCAAGCCATACATAGACACCTTTATTATTGTGTTTATAGACGATATTTTGGTGTATTCTAAAAGCAAGGAAGAACATGCAGAGCACCTCAGGATAACATTGCAGACTTTGAAAGAGAATCAACTTTATGCCAAGTTTTCTAAATGTGAATTTTGGCTCCAGTTAGTGGCATTGTTAGGCCATGTGGTATCTAGCGAAGGCATTAAAGTAGATCCTCAGAAGATTGAAGCGGTTAAGAATTGGCCAAGGCCAACAACACCGACCGAAATCCGAAGTTTCTTGGGTTTGGCAGGCTACTATAGGAGATTTGTAGAGGGCTTTTCTTCACTTGCAGCACCATTGACCAAGCTGACTCAGAAAGCAGTTAAATTTCAGTGGTCAGATGCGTGTGAGCACAGTTTTCAAGAATTGAAAAAGTGGTTGACTACTGCACCTGTGTTAACTTTGCCGACAAGTTTAGGTGGGTTCACGGTGTATTGTGAATCCTCCAGAGTAGGGCTTGGTTGCGTTCTCATGCAAGAAGGAAAGTTTGTTGCCTATGCTTCCAGGCAGCTGAAAAACCACGAAAGGAACTGCCCCACTTACGACTTAGAGCTTGCAGCGGTAGTATTTGCTTTAAAAATATGGAGGCACTACTTGTATGGTGAGCATTCTGATATATATATACAGACCATAAGAGTCTCCAGTACATTTTCAAGCAAAAGGAGTTAAATTTGAGGCAGAGAAGGTGGCTCGAGCTGTTGAAGGATTATGACATCAATATCCTTTACCATCCGGGCAAAGCTAATGTGGTAGCAGACGCACTCAGCAGAAAGTCAATGGGTGTCTTAGCTCATTTATCAGTTCAGAGGAGACCGTTAGGCCGAGAAGTGCAAAAGCTGGCAAATGACGGTATTAGACTGGATGAGACGGAAGGAGGAGATATGGTTGCTTATGCCTTAGCACGTTCATCACTTATTGCACATGTTAAAGATAAGCAAGATGAGGATTCATATTTGGTGAAAATAAAAGATGGAGTCAGAAATAAAGAAATCACTGCTTTCACTCTTGGAAGCGATGGAGCTTTGAAGCTAAATGACAGGTTATGTGTACCAGATGTAGATGACCTCAGAAAAGCCATCATGGAAGAAGCTCACAACTCGAGATACTCTATTCACCCAGGTGATACTAAGATGTATCAAGATTTGAAGGATTTGTATTGGTGGAAAGGTATGAAGAAGCAAGTAGCAGAGGATGTGGCTAAATGTTTGAATTGTCAGCAAGTCAAGGCAGAGCATCAACGACCAGGTGGTCTACTTCAGGATATAGAAATACCACAGTGGAAATGGGAGGCGATAAATATGGATTTTGTGGTAGGCTTGCCTTGCACGTACCGTAAGCATGACTCAATTTGGGTGATTGTAGACAGACTCACAAAGTCAGCTCATTTTCTGCCAGTGAAGACAACACACAGTGCAGAACAGTATGCTCAGTTGTATATCAACGAAATTGTTAGGTTACATGGCACCCCAGTCACGATTATCTCTGACAGAGGTCCACAGTTCACCGCTCATTTTTGGCAAGCTTTCCAGAAAAGGTTGGGAACCAAGGTCAACTTGAGCACCGCTTTCCATCCGCAGACTGATGGTCAGGCAGAAAGGACAATTCAGACCCTCGAGGATATGCTGCGAGCTTGTGTTATAGATTTTGGTGGTAATTGGGATGATCACTTGCCGCTCATTGAGTTTGCTTACAATAACAGCTATCAGGCTAGTATTGGGATGGCTCCGTATGAGGCGCTTTATGGGCGTAGATGTAGATCTCCAGTGGGCTGGTTCGAACCAGTAGAGGTGCCGCTACTTGGCCCAGAGTTTGTTTACGAGGCTTTAGAGAAAGTCCAGCTAATTAGAGAAAGGCTCAAAACGGCTCAGAGTCGTCAAAAGTCTTATTCTGATAAGAGGCATAGAGACTTAGAGTTTAATGTAGGCGATATGGTATTCTTAAAAGTGTCACCAATGAAGGGAGTTATGAGGTTCGGTAAGAAGGGAAAACTTAGTCCTAGATTTATCAGACCTTATGAGGTTTTAAGCAAGAAAGGGAATGTGGCTTATGAGTTAGCCTTGCCAGTTGAGTTATCTTCGGTCCATCCTGTTTTTCACGTGTCTATGTTAAGAAAGTACATCCATGATGAGTTGCATGTTATTCCTTCCAACACCATAGAAATTAATACAGACTTGAGTTACGAAGAGGTACCAATCCAGATTCTGGATAGGCAAGTTAGAAAGTTAAGAACAAAAGATATAGCTTCGGTGAAAGTATTGTGGCGTGGTCAAAATTCAAAAGAGGCTACTTGGGAGGTTGAGGAAGACATGAAGAAAAGGTATCCCCATCTATTTGAAGAACAAGGTATGTAGACTATAAAGGTTTAAATTGTATTTAAATTTTTCTAGTCAATTATGAGATATTATGTTGTTTAGCTCCTTGCCGGAGTATATTAATTCGTTAGTGTTATTTAGCTCCTTGCCGGAGTATGTTTGATTTATTATTGAGATTCAGCTCCTTGCCGGAACATGTTTTATTTATTGTTGGGATTTACCTCCTTGCCGGAGTAGTAGTGGTTATTTTGAGCTATTGTTGGTGCTTATTGATGGCTTATTACGGTGTATTGGTGGTTGTTGTGGTATTTCTGACAGGGATATTTTTTTCGGATAGTCCAGTTATAGGGGAGACTCTGCCGAAATTTTTAAGAAATCTAGCACTTAGCCAAACTTTGGAACAATTGGCAAGTTGGTGGAATGGAAAAGTAGCCTAGGAGTGAGGAATAAAAAAAAAATCATTCGAGGACGAATGATCTTAAGGGGGGGAGAATGTGACGTTCCTCAAAATTTTCTAAGTTTTAGGACACTTGTTGTCATGGAAAATATCTTCGTAAAGTCGTTTTATATATTATGAAAAAGTCCGAGTACGAAGTGTATGGTGAAAATAAGTTAAAGCAGTTATCATGGAGGAAGCGCAAGTATTAAATTATATTTAAAGTGGATGGAAGGATTAAAAAGGGCTAAAAGTTAAAGCAACTTAAGATGGCTAGAATTAAATAAATAAATAAATAAATAAATAAAACAAAAGATTTCCAAGTCCAATATGTAGTCATTCTTAAGACTCAGTAACATACTCCAACTCCAGAAAAGATTCTGTTGGGTCTTTACACCTGGGCCCAATAGAAAATAAAGATTAAACATTAATGCCAAGTTGCCAGCCTGATTGTGTACTAACGAAGAAGGACAAAGCAGTTTACTGATATTCTAAAGCTATTGACAAAAAAACGCAGAAAAGAATCGAATCCATCATCAAGCAAGTACCACGGTAAGTTTTTAATTTGTGCTATGAGTATTAAAACTCAATATCTATGAGATCCTAGTAGCCTACGGGACGATTTAATATGATAATTTTTCAAGACCTGGCAAGTTAAGAGTTGAACCTAAGTACTTTAATTGGGGAAAGATTAAAACTTTGGTATTAATTACTCGAATTGGTGGTTATCGTAGTTGTTGGGTGACATGAAGTGCGTGAATTGGAGCTTACGTTTAGGCTCGAGGAATAATCGAGGTGAGTTGAGATATACCCTTTCTAAGGTGCTTTTCTCACAAAGTGCATGTATTTAAAGTGTTTGATAAATTGTTTTAGAGAAGTTAATGTACGTTTGATTGGAGCGGGCAAACGTTCATTATCCATTAACGTTTCCAAGTCATTCTTTAGTATCAAGTATCTAGAAATATTTTTCATAGCTTCCTTTACATCCCTATCACATATCTTTCCTTGAGTACAATTTCATGAGATTATTTATGTTATTCTATGATTATTATTAAATGATTCAGGATTTAATTGTGTTTGAAAGCTAATGAAGCTATGATGAGATTTTAAATGAAAGCTTAAGTTCAAATTGAGGCCTTTGGTGTCAAACAATATTTTAGATATTTTTGGGAGCTACCTTAAATTCTGAGAAGGGTAAACTTGTTCGTAGCCATAGTCGGGCTGCGGAGCGTGACCATAGTCGGGTTGCGTTTTACCCCGAAACTACCATGACAGGGTAGCTATGTGCCATAGTCGGGCACTATATTATATTGCCATAGTCGGGCAATGAATGCTAGCGTGTCAGACACTTTGAACTGTGGGACGCCACGGGGATTAGAAAGAGAAAGAAAGAAAAGAAGTCAGATTTGAGTGGTACTCCCTAGAAAGAAAATATAAGCTATTTTGCAATATTTAAAGAGTTTATTTTGATCTAATGTTTCAGTTGCCTTAAAGTAAAGTTTACGCATTCATGTTTTATTAACTCTCGTTCCGGCCTTAGTGAGGGAGTCGATGATACTCACTGGGTGACGAGCGATTCGTTACTCACGTTCCTTTTTCTTGGAACCTACGTTGGCTTCGTCAACGTAGACGCAGGTCACAGAGGCGATCAGACTACAGGCTAGGACTCTCCCTCACACCCTCAGTTATTGGTGAGCTCCGCTTTGCTTTCAGTGGAGACATATCAGTTTTCCTTACCAGTTCCTTCATTTATTTATTTATTCAGTTGAGTATTGCCGAGGGTTTCATGTCTCGTGTAATATGACAGTCTTCCAGTTTTAGAGGCTTCATAGACAATGAGTTAGAAGGGTTATGGTGCACATTTTAAGATTTAACGCTTAAAGTATTTTTAAAGCTATTGACTATTTATTATAAGATGCGGAGTTATTATTTATTTAGATTATTATGGATTTTTGAAAGATGTATGAAAAGTTTAGCAGGTCTGGTTCACCTGGTCCTCAGGTGCCGTGTCATAACTCGTTCAGAAAACGGGTCGTGACAAATCTCACCTTGAATAAGTACCCTCAAAAGCTAACGCAAAACTTTGTTCTCCATAGCAGCTTCTATGACAGATTCTCTGCTATACACTTTGCTTCGACACCTTCCTCCAACTCTGATAAATGATGTTGTTGTAAGGGAACTCCATCATTAGATGCGGTTCATTCTCAGTGGATACAGCTGATCATTGTATCTCATATTAGATAAAATTTAGAAAGTTAATTAGAATAAAGACTATAACAACAGTCAAAAACTTTGCTTTTTGGTATTTTCTGTTTTATGAAACCAAAGATGCAAGATCATAGGTAGAGTAGTTGGCATGAGGATAAGGGTAGGAGATGGGGCAATAACCGAGGGTTCTTTGATACTGTCATACTAGGATGTAATACCTACCAAGCATGAAGCATGCATGCACACATTGCATTGATTGAATGGCTACATTAAGAACCTGGAAACTACAAAAATACTGTTCATCGACGAGTAGAAACTTGAGCGAGATCCCTCATACTTGTACCTTTTGATTTTATCCATCATGCGACTAGACATCCTTTCAGTTTCTTGAGTAAGGGCCAATTAACTTGGTGAAGCTGTGCAGAGTGGTGACTTCGTGTTACCGAGGAAATCTACATTCCACTAGGTATTGGAGAAGGTTCAGAAATAAGAAAAAGTATTTTTTGATAAAGAACCACTGGAGTTAAAAGTTGTGATGCTGATGGGTGCCACTATTCCAGATAGGGGCAGATGCAGCATATCGGCTATGGGTTCATCCGAAACAGTATTTTCGAAGTGGAACAGAAATTTACATGTGAAAACTGATTGAACTTCCAACAAATATCAGATTTGAGCTCATAATTCTAAAAATACAATGACTTCAATACTAAGAACCTTATTTCAATTTTAAATCAGCCTCGATTCTAGATTGGAGTATCCTGTGACGACCAAATAGAAAAAGTAAAAACAATGATAACAGTGTATATCATTCTTTCATATAATAATTGGACAGGAATAGTTTAGCTACAGGGAGCCAATTCTAGATTGACATCTTTTTTTCTTGTTTTTTACACGTTCTACATCACTTTAGTCCATTGTTTCTAGCTAGATCATACACGATCATCTTTGCTACAGAAATCCAACCCGCCGACCAGCCAAAAGCTATCCTCCAACTTCCTAGGGGAGAGCTGAGCTTTAGAAACAATGAGTGTTAAAAAAAAAAAACAGAAGAAAGAAAGAAAGAAAGCAAGTGAGAAAGGAAAGTAGAAATGGCAACATGAAAAAATGCATTTTTTTTAATAAGTGACCAGTAATATCAGGAAATCTCTGTGCTGCACCACTACACATAAGGTAACTTTTCCACTCAGCCGAATTCAAGTGCAATATCATCTATGCAACTTACGCACACGAGGGACATTTTTCCCCCTGGAGGAGATTTTGTAAGTGGAAATTTGAGATTTATACACCTAGCAAATTCTCGGAACAGAAAAGAAAAGAGATCTGAAATTTTTGCGAGCATATCACTACGTATTTCTCAAACAGTAGTCATGATGCTGGTAGTATCATCGGTCCAAACATCCCATATTTCCACCTTACAATTTTATCCTGTCTACCATGTTCTTGTATTATATTGGTACATGAGTTTAAATGGAGTAACATGATAAATGATGATTCATATAGGCGACCCCAACTTGTTTGAGGTTGAAGCATAGTTGCTGTTGATGTAATTAATACATTCTCTTATTTGAACAATTATGTGTCATTCTCGAGCTACTCTATCAGGCATCATAGAGCAGATCTTTCATTGAACAAGGTAAAGATTTCTGACATTCTTCACCATAATCACCAGCTATATAACAAATATTCTCTGCTCCAAAGACTCAGACTACTCATATGCCTGCATAAATCCTCTCAGCCGACACATATAAAGCAGCTTGTGTGCTTATATGTGTTAAACCAACCATACTCAACTAGAAGTCCTCTCTACTTCAGCATGTTCTTCTATGACTCAAGGTGTGCTTTAAATGAAGAGAAAGAAAACAGAGATTCTAGATTATATGGCTCAGGTTGAATCAAAGGAAAAGGCTTATGTCTGGCTCCTTCAAACTTTTGACTGGTAAATCCACAGTCAAAGGATTGCTTTACAAATTCAGCACGCAGCAAATGGAGAAACTCTCAATTTGCTATTAGTCAAGAAATTGCAACTTTCAAAACGAGTAAAAGTTTACTGAATTCCTCCACGAGATAGATCCCTCATTCCCCCTATTTCAAGGGAAATGCAAGTAAGCTGCTCATTAGAAAAAAAAAGGATGTCAAGGAGAAAACAGACCCTATTATTCAAACCAAATAAATGGGTGTCCCAAGCACACTGCTTGCTAGGACAACAAATGATGACCAGTAAAAAGCAACACCAAAAACCAAAACGGCTCAACTTTGCACTGAATCAAAATCTTGTATTACTTCATAAAGTTTTAAAAACTCAAATTTATGAGTTACTTGAAAGCAGTGTAGTACAAACATTACGGAAATTATGAGAATGAAAGTTAAAAAATGGACAAGAAGCGTGTACTCACTGAGATGTAAATCTTCCGATCATTATTAAGTCTACCAGCATATGCTTCCATTCCATATTCAGAGTACGCTTCTAAAGATTGTACTTAGTGAGTGCAATTCTAAATATGCTGACCATTAGTAGGTTTATCACTATATACTACTTATTTTAGTTCTCTAAAGATTTTTATCATATACACTACTCACACCATCCATTAGACAGGGCGTAGTCCATCATATTTATTAACCTGGACAAGGAAAGAGCATCAGAGCTTTGGTCTCTTCAATTAGCAGCATGCTATGTTTTTACAAATGCAATAGAGCACTTCAACACCACTACATCAACTATGAAATTGTACTTCGCATAACTCTCTGGTCATAAAAGGGAAACCTGTTTCCATCAAAGTGCTCTAAAAAGGTAACCTGTTCTGGATAGATAGCTTTAGAATGTCTCCTCGTTAACTCAAGATTATTAGATGAAGAGAGGTGCGAGTCACATGAATTTTGCAGGATTGATTCTTAGCATCAGATTAAGTCAATGTAGGATAAACATTCAAGAAAAGGAGAGAGTTAAGACGGGTAGGGAAAAGTAACTGGCTAGACATCAAATTGCTTAGCAGCAAATGTTAGAACATAAACACAAACCTAGAGTTAAAAAAAGTACAAAGTCAAGCCAACATCAGGCTAAATGATCCAAAATAAGTTTAGAGTCTTAGAGTAGAGGCCAAGCATGTAGCATCAACATCAGGGGTAAACCAAATAGGAGCTGGCAAAATCCTCTGTATCTTGTCCACATCAATAGGGTAGTAACAGGGTAAAAAACTCTGTTCTTTATAATCATATATGCCCAAATCATGACCTCCACAATTCTTCCTAAACCTGTGACATTGAGTGAAATCATCTGTGAAGTAAATAGAATTGGGCCTCAATTCCGGGAACATGGTGGTGGAGAGAGCAAAACCAGGATTGGAGCCAACGAAGAATGCACGATTGCCAAGGTTACCCTCCAAGTATTGGAGGTCTACATGATTGTTGTCTATAAAATCGAGCCTGAAAACGTCGAAAGTTTGAGTCTTGTAGGGATGTTGGGCCTCAACGTTATCCGCGGCCAGTACCAGTGTCCCATCTTTGGTAACACCGTGTGCAGCATAGCGCGTAACAATAAAAAGATCGTGGCTTTGATGGTCATACACCAAGTAATCAATATCCCAGCAGTAGCACGACTTGCACTCTAGCTCAACATCATCCACGGCGGGACAAGGCCAAGAATCAAAGTCGAAATCTTCATTGTGAATGAGAAACCTCTTAATTGGACCATGATGGAGATCTCAAGCTTCGAGCTGCTTATGGTGGGTGAATGCGAAGAATAGTTTCTTCTCACTATGGAAGACAATTTGATCGTACAAGGATAAGGGTCCATCAAGGGCAGTCCACGAATCGGCCTTCGCAGGCCTCCTACAGAATGCAAGACGGTGATCAGCACCGTAAATGACCATCGCTATGCAATCCTCGTCCATAGGATCAGGGGATGTAAGCACCATCTTGCTAACAATGTATTTAGACATTTGTTGTGGGGTTATGGGACAAGAGTCGTGGTTAAGAACCTTTTCAACCACACCAGAGAGGGGATCTCGAATGACGCCCTTAACACAGGGGAAAGTCTCAAAGGAGGGAAGCGGGAGGGTCATACCAGAGAGGGGGTTAAACATGAAGAGATAACAATCTTTTGGTTGTATACAAACAAGCCATCCCTTGGATAATGATCCCAAGCAGATGGGATCTTCCTGTTGCTGCTCCTGCTGCTGCTCAGCCAGTACCTGTACAACATCACCTCTCCCCAATCTGTAGAATTTGAGAAGGGTACCGTCCTCATCAAACACTGGTGGTAGCATCAACCAAGGAGCCACACATCTGCTGCTGCTGCTGCTCCTCTCCTTAGGACCACAACTCCCTGCATCAAGCAATTCACTCATTATTGGAACACAAGAAGGTCTTACCACCAAGGAAGAACTAGCCATGATTCAATTTTTCCTAGCAACAAACAGAGAAGCCTCTCAAACGACTTTGTAAGGTTTCAAGTTTAGGGTTTATGCTTAAAAAATATGAAAGAGAAGGTTTGAATAATAAAAAAGTTGTGGTAGCTTTAAAAGTACCCAGCGTTCGACAAGGTAAAATAGAGATGATGCATTAAATAGCTGTCAAATAAGAAAAAATATGTCTTTTTTTTTTGGGACAAACAAATAGGGCTGGGCATTCGGTTTTCGGTTCGGTTTTTCACTATTTGGTTTCAGTTTTTCGCTTTTCAATTTTGAAAAACTTCAATCCAATTCAAACAAAAATAAGTTTGGTTTGGTTCAATTTTCCTCTTTTCGGTTCGGTTTTTTCCGGTTTGGTTTTCGATTTTTTCGATTATGTCATATGAGATAAAACTTTAGAACAGAATACTTGAAAGAATATAAATACAAGTCCAAACATTAAACATAAAATCTAAATCATAATTCTAGATAAAAAGAGAACTTGAATTCTAGGTAAAAGGAGATATTACAATTCAAGAAGTAGAAACTGATGGAAGTCCGTACATTGAAACTTTTGATGAAAGCTTCACACATGTTATACCATAATACAAAGAAGTGTGAACATTCGAAAAGTATTCAAGGTAAAAAGTATTGAAATATTAAACTCTAAAGCCCTTGAACAAGTTTAGGTATATATATATATATATATATATATAGAAAAAAGAAGGAAGAACTCCCAGCACTTCCTCCTCCAGAGGAAAACAAACAAGATAAAACTGTCTCTCAACAGCAAACAATTTCAGTTGCTTCCAAGCAACTTTCAAAAGATGTGGCTGACCCAAATCAGCCAAGATATCAAACTCCAGCAGGGAATACACCCATCATATCTCCTGGAAAAGGCAGAACCAATTTCAATTGAAAGCCCAAAAAAATGGGCAGATTTAGTAGAAGAAGAAGAAAATCAACTTGCACAAACATCATCTGACTCCTGGTCAGATACAGACTTCTTAAATTGGTGTAAGCTTATGGGAATTAAAGCCACCATAAGTGATCCTAAAATAAGAAAACAATTTATTGTATTTAAAAATTTATGTTCCACTGTGGCGGCCTCAGGCCACACATCTTCTTCTTCCTCTGTGGCTGCTAAAAGCACCACACAGACACCAGTGGTGGCCAAAAGCCCCAACACACAGAGCACAAGCACAGTGTATTCAGCACCCAAACAGGCACTTTCTTCACCAGTGCCACAACCAATTTCTTCATTCAAAAGTTCCTTCCCTGAGGAACCAACCTACTTTAAAAATGACAATGTCTATCCTCTTACCCAAATTGAGCCAGAATTTTGGCATTCAAACCCTCAAGAAGTAGCTAGTCAGATGCTTAGCTCATCAGCAAATTTCATACAAAAAACTCCTGACCATACTCAGAAATTTTATGAATTTATCCTTGCGGATACCAAATCTTGCTTATTCAAACCCTACAAAGATAAGCAAACCCAGGGATATGTTACCCATACAATGGTGTGGATTAATAAAATAATCTCGCCGAAAGAATGGGGGACACATCCAACCAAATATAAAAAACTTTTCCAACCTTTTCGACCTCAATATTTTAATTATTATGACTACAAGGCTGCTTGGATGAACGCCTTCACTTTTCAAAATCACTTAGGAAAACACTCTTGGTTTATCCTTTGGGGTAAACAATTAGTCTCTGAATTTCCTCAGTGGTTCATACATCAATGGTGGCCTGTGTATGGACACAAGATTGAAATCCTTCTCCCTTTGGTTAAAGAAGGATATGAACACTTCAGTACTAGGTTCTTTAGTCAACAACAGATACCTGTGCTACTCCAATTTTCCCATAGATTCCACCTTCCGTGGATCTATTCCCAAAAATTTTCATTTCATAAGCCAGAAGGACACAAAGGACTACCATGGTTAGCCCTTCAAGGACACACCAAATGGTACAAGAACTGGAATCCTTCCGAAGCCTATGTTCCGGCTTTAGAAAAATGGTTCCTAGAGAATCCAAAGTATTTGTTTCCAACAGATGCTGCCCAGTACTCATTTTTTCAACAAAAATCAATAGCAGCTGCACAGTTAGCCAGCTCTAGCAATAAAGGAGATTTCATTGAACAAATGGAATTAATCCTGCAACAACTTAAAGCTGGATCCTTCAGCCAGAAGTCTCTACTATCTTCAGAAGAAGAAGAAGAAGACGAAGAAGAAGACCCTGATTATGACTTAGCAGAGGAATAATCAAAATGCGCAAGCATAACATCAAGGTGTCATCATTTTTTATGCACACAAATTATTACATCAGCATGACAAAACATGACATCAACTAAAGCTGACATCATTCATGACCTCAGCAAGCATTAGCAAGATGAAGTTGACATCATCCATGACATCAACAAGCATTAGCAAGAGTTGACATCATCCATGACATCAACAAGCATTAGCAAGATATTTCATGTATTTTTTGCTATAAATACCCCCCACTATCACTTGTAAAAACACACACCACTTCTACTACATCACTCACAATATCCTCCCTCTCTCTCTCTATTGGTTAGAGTTCTATCCCTCTAGCTTTGTAATATTTTCAAGTTTAATATAATCTTCTTATATTAAATTTTATCTCTGATCTTTATATTGTGAATCTCATGCATATGGTCGGTCTTACCGCCTGCTTTACTTTACTGCACTGAATATTTAATTTTTTGCATTTCGTATCATATATGGTTGGCTCTGCCACCTAATTAACTAACTTAATTAATTAATCTGCACTTGCTTCCTGTCCTTACTTTCCTTTATTTCTTCCCTTTTATTTAGGGGGTTCGCTTCCGGTCCCTTGGTATCAGAGCCATGGGGGGAAGTAGGGATTATTATTCTTGTTTTTAATTTACTTTTATGAGGTATCATTAGATCTTGTATTTAGATCTATAAGACATGAACTCTTACATACACTTTTACTAAATTTACTTATGTATCAAGGATATTCTTAACTAATGGCACTGTGATCCTTCCGGATCTACACTGTAAGTAGTGTTTCTGAGCAAAATGGCTAGGTTGCCAAAGAAAATTACTCAGTAGGCTTACAGATGGTTATTTATAACCTTTGGGTCATTAGTCAAGATACTCTTTTAAACATAAGCTAATTTAATTTTTGTGTATTAAAGAAAACATGTACTTATATTTCTAACTTCTAAATCTAATTTTCCTCATACTATTGAGTTAAGAACTTGAATATTATCCTTATGGAAACCGTTGGTCTCTAGATCCAAGAACAGGAAGCATTTAAGTTATAATTGTTTTTTAAATCTTCTGTGCAGATCTTACTATGGCATTCTTCCATCCTTTCTCTTCCTCCACTAAAAATTCTTTTCCTCCCTCTTCTAGATCTACATCCTCCTCTTCCTCTTCAAATTCTAAACTCAAAGAAGAGGTTAGTTTTACTGATTTACAGCAATCAATTGACGACTGGAAAATTCCTAAACATCCTCAGTCAATAATTTATAAGTCTAGATGGAATTTGACAAGTGACTACCACATTTCAACCATCGAACAAACTATTCCTCTTGAGTCAGATCATGAGGACATTAAGCTTTTAAACCCAAAATCTATAGAAAAATATAGAAAAAAGTACAACTATCTTCATTTTGGTTTAGTACAAATTGCAGCTAAACCTCTTTCCAGAGAAGGACTAGATACATCTCTCCTCCTCTGCCTTAGGGATTCTAGATTTCTAGACTTCAATGATTCTCTTCTAGGAATGGTAGAAACCAGTCTTTGTAATGGACCAATTTATTTTGACTGCTTTCCCAACTTTACTGTATCCCTTAAAGTTAGGAATATACTAGACTCCTTGACATTAAATGTCAAGACATCCAATTATAAAACCAAAACTGGATCTCTTCCAGTTGCAATTATTTATAGAATCCAATACAGAGCTATGAATTCAGCTTTCAATTCTGGAGCCATGAAAACACTTCACAAAGGAGAAACTGTTCTCTTCCAAACAGATCTTCAAAGATCCCATTTGTCAGTTCCAAGACCTATATCTTGGAATCAAGTTTCTTTACCTCCAAATTGGCTTTTGCAAGATGCTACCCCAGCCTAGAAGCCAGAAAATACAAATGTATCCCAGATCCAACAGTTTCCTTCAGGATCTGTAACTATTTCCTTCCGAAGGTCTCATAGTCAAAGAATACCTTACTCGCCCTTAGCACAGTCTGAGACCCAATCTGCTAGACATTCTGTCTCCTCATTTCCTTCTAGAATCGAAACCGTTAACTTCGAATCTAGGATTCCTCAAGCAGAATACTCAGTGGAAACACCTCCAACTGAAGTTAACTTTGAAAGACCTCAGTCTCCTACATATTCATCTCTAGGTGCTGAATTAGGTGTTTTAGAAAAAGATTTTCAAATTGATAAAGAAAAACACAGGACTGAATTTTACTCTCTTGAAAACCTTTTTAAGAGAACATGGTTTTTTAACAACTTTCAAGGAAATGAAAGAAAAAATCTTCAAAAAATTTATTATGAATCCTTGGACTCGATTCAAGAGCAAATTGATTTCTTTGAGTGGTTTGAAGCCTATGCTGAATACCACCATATAGAATTTCCTTTTTCTAAATCTATTAATGTTTCAAAAATTTGGAAAACTTCAACAGGAGAAGAAGTCATCTCTGAACTTCCTCCGCCACAAGGATTTTCAACAAATCATGGCAAAATCCAAGTGCTAGCTACTCCTTTCAAAGTAAAACCTGAGAGTGAACCTTTCACAAGCAAAGATATTAAAAATATAGGTGAACAAAATAATTATACAAACAAGTATTTACAAACTCTTGGTGAATATTTGGTTTCGAAACTATCTTTTTCAGCATCTACTAGTTCTAAGCCAGTCGAAACATCTTCAATTCCACTATTTAACCTTAGGAGATTCCTAGAACTTTTGCTAATGAACTCCAGAGTCACCAATCTAAAAGTTTCCCTCAACTTTCTGACCTTCAACGTAGAATCTCTGACATAGAAAAAACCTTTGTCATTCAAGACTCTGCAACCAAAGAGTCTATGGTTAAAGATGCTTCTATAGGTGTTCTTCGTGAGGTAGATACAGATCGAGACTCCCAAACACATTCTGATCAATTTCATCATGATCCTTCTCTAGAAGTTGCTCCTCTTAGGACAGGATCCTCCAACTGGCGACAACCCCAAAAACTCTATTACCCTAGAGCTACCCATCCTGACATGATTTTAGAAGAAAAACCTAGCGTCATGCAGAACAATTACAATGCCAACAACATCTATGAGTGGAACATAGATGGTTGCTCCGAATACAATATTTTGTCCAAATTGCAGCAGATGACTATGGTAGCCACTGCATATAGAACTTCTCATAACTGTAGTGACCAGCTTACTACCCACATATTAGTAGCAGGTTTTACAGGTCAACTTAAGGGCTGGTGGGATACCCATCTTAGTGAGGAAGATCATCAAAAGATCTTCTACAGCGTTAGAATTGATCCAACAGGGGAACCAATCCTGAAAGATGGCCAAGCTATTCCTGATTCAACCAACACCCTAATTTACACCATTATCAAAACTTTCATAGGCAGTCCAGGTATTTTCAGAGAAAGATCTTCTGAAATACTTAACAATCTTAAGTGTAAAACACTCTCTGATTTTAGGTGGTATAAAGATTCCTTTCTTACCAGGATATATGAAAAACCAGATGGAAACCTCCCATATTGGAAAGAAAAATTCCTAGATGGCCTGCCTAAGTCTCTTAGAGATTTAGTCAAAGAGGAACTCCAAAGTCAATACACTGGTGATATTATTCCTTATGAACAAATCACCTATGGTCAACTTACCAGTCTTATTCAACAAGTTGCTCTCAAAATCTGTCGACAAGATAAGATATTGAGACAATTAGCCAAAGATAGAGCTCAAACTCGCAGAGATTTAGGAAGTTTCTGTGAACAATTTGGTATCCCTCCTTGTGCGAATAAGCCTCATAAAAGACGAAAGGCTAAAGATAAGGAGGCCGTCCCATGAAATAGACCTTCTGCACCCAACAACAGAAAAACAAAACCTTCCTACTCCAAAAACAAAGCTCCACCAGCTCTACCCAATAAACCTAAAGCACCAGGTTTCAAACCTCCAAATTCTGACAAATGTTACAGATGTAACAGAACTGGACATATCGCCAAATACTGCAAATTAGCTAACAAAGTTAGAAACCTTGAACTAGATGAGTCTATTCTTAACCAAATAGAACAACTCCTACTAGAAGATAGTGATGCTTCAGATATTGTTGATGATGAACTTGAACAACAATTCAACCAACTTGAAGATGATGATGTACAATCATCTCCATCCGAATGTAGCCAAGAAGACCAAAATAGCCAACCCGAGATTAATGTTCTCTCTAAAGAACAAGATCTCCTCCTTGAGCTTATTAGTAATCTTGAGAATTCTGACCAAAAGAAACATTATCTAGAGCAGTTCAAACGAACCATAGATAAGCCTTCCACATCTTCAAGTACCTTTCCAAATCACCCTCAAATAGCTAATACTTACAATATTATTGACATTCTCAATAGGTTTCCTTCACAGAAACCCAAGACCATAATTATCCAGGATCTACAAACGGAGATAGCACTCCTCAAGGAAGAAATTCGTGAAATTAGAGCAAAACAAGACATAAATCGCCTTGTTCTCCAACAGCTTTCTACCCAGCCCGAACAGCCTAGACAAACAGAAACCAAACCAGTTGATCAGGAAGATTTCATCAACTACCTCTCTAGACTTTCCATCCAGAAATGGCATATTAGGGTTACCCTAGTTATCAATAAGTCCTTCACTTTAGATATAGTCGCCTTATTTGATACAGGTGCGGATCTCAATTGTATACAAGAAGGACTCATCCCAACAAAATACTTTGAGAAAACCAAAGAAGCCCTTAGAGCAGCCAATGGCAAAAAATTAGGAATTAGCTTCAAACTCTCTGATGTTGAAGTAAGAACTTCCTTGGAAAATTCTTCTTTGTCAGTCTCAACTTCTTTCTTGTTAGTAAAAGACCTTACTAACTCAGTCATATTAGGCACCCCTTTTATCCAAGAAATCATGCCTTTTATGGTTACTAACCAAGGCATTCAAATTGAGTGCATAGGAAATAAGATCCTCCTCCCTTTTGATAAACCTCCTATCAAAAAGGTCTTGTCTACTCTGAAACATAAGGAAGCCCAAATAAATTTCCTCAAAGAAGAAGTAGCATTTCAAAGGCTACAACAACAGCTTCAAGATCCTTCTCTTCAGTCTAAAGTTAAAACTTTAGAAGCCAAAATCCAAAAAGATCTCTGTGTTGATTTACCAACAGCCTTTTGGAATCGAAAGAAACACATAGTCAGACTTCCTTATGAACCTGACTTCGATGAAAAAACCATTCCTACTAAAGCTCGTCCTATCCAGATGAATCACGAGTTAACAATCCATTGCCAAAGTGAGATCAATTCAGTTTGCTGATAAGTTCCCTGATCAAATCTTAGATAAAACCCAGCTTCAAAGATTTTTAGGTTGTGTTAATTATGTATCTGATTTTATTCCAGGCATTAGCAATTTGCTAAAACCTCTCCATAATAGACTGAAAAAGCCTCCTCCTCCATGGACTAATGTTCATACCAACGTTGTCCAGCAAATAAAATTAAAAGTTAAACATCTTCCTTGTTTATCTCTGCCTGATCCTTCTGCATTCAAAATTGTTGAAACAGATGCATCAGACATTGGTTATGGTGGCATATTAAAACAAAAGAAAGATGGCAAATAACATCTCATTGCATTTGCATCAAAGCATTGGAATAATGCTCAACAAAATTATCCTACAATTAAAAAAGAAATTTTAGCAATTGTTTTATGCATTTCTAAATTTCAAGCTGATTTACTAAACCAAAAATTCCTTTTGAAAATTGATTGTAAAGCTGCAAAATCTGTTTTACAAAAAAATATACAAAACCTTGCATCAAAACATATATTTGCCAGATGGCAAGCTATTTTATCTATTTTTGATTTTGATATAGAATATATCAAAGGGAGCTCAAACTCTATTCCAGATTTTCTCACTCGAGAATTCTTGCAGGGAAGATAATATGCCCAGAAAAAAGAAGGAAGAACTCCCAGCACTTCCTCCTCAAGAGGAAAACAAACAAGATAAAGCTGTCTCTCAACAGCAAACAATTTCAGTTGCTTCCAAGGGACCGGAAGCGAACCCCCTAAATAAAAGGGAAGAAATAAAGGGAAGTAAGGACAGGAAGCAAGTGCAGATTAATTAATTAAGTTAGTTAATTAGGTGGCAGAGCCAACCATATATGATATGAAATGCAAAAAATTAAATATGTAGTGCAGTAAAGTAAATCAGGCGGTAAGACCGACCATATGCATGAGATTCACAATATAAAGATCAGAGATAAAATTTAATATAAGAAGATTATATTAAACTTGAAAATATTACAAAGCTAGAGGGATAGAACTCTAACCAATAGAGAGAGAGAGGGAGGATATTGTGAGTGATGTAGTAGAAGTGGTGTGTGTTTTTACAAGTGATAGTGGGGGGTATTTATAGCAAAAAATACATGAAATATCTTGCTAATGCTTGTTGATGTCATGGATGATGTCAACTCTTGCTAATGCTTGTTGATGTCATGGATGATGTCAACTTCATCTTGCTAATGCTTGCTGAGGTCATGAATGATGTCAGCTTTAGTTGATGTCATGTTTTGTCATGCTGATGTAATAATTTGTGTGCATCAAAAGTGATGACACCTTAATGTTATGCTTGCGCATTTTGATTATTCCTCTGCTAAGTCATAATCAGGGTCTTCTTCTTCGTCTTCTTCTTCTTCTTCTTCGGAAGATGGTTGAGACTTCTGGCTGGAGGATCCAGCTTTAAGTTGTTGCAGGATTAATTCCATTTGTTCAATGAAATCTCCTTTATTGCTAGAGCTGGCTAACTGTGCAGCTGCTATTGATTTTTGTTGAAAAAATGAGTACTGGGCAGCATCTGTTGGAAACAAATACTTTGGATTCTCTAGGAACCATTTTTCTAAAGCCGGAACATAGGCTTCGGAAGGATTCCAGTTCTTGTACCATTTGGTGTGGCCTTGAAGGGCTAACCATGGTAGTCCTTTGTGTCATTCTGGCTTATGAAATGAAAATTTTTTGGAATAGATCCACGGAAGGTGGAATCTATGGGAAAATTGGAGTAGCACAGGTATCTGTTGTTGACTAAAGAACCTAGTACTGAAGTGTTCATATCCTTCTTTAACCAAAGGGAGAAGGATTTCAATCTTGTGTCCATACACAGGCCACCATTGATGTATGCACCACTGAGGAAATTCAGAGACTAATTGTTTACCCCAAAGGATAAACCAAGAGTGTTTTCCTAAGTGATTTTGAAAAGTGAAGGCGTTCATCCAAGCAGCCTTGTAGTCGTAATAATTAAAATATTGAGGTCGAAAAGGTTGGGAAAGTTTTTTATATTTGGTTGGATGTGTCCCCCATTAATTCGGCGAGATTATTTTATTAATCTACACCGTTGTATGGGTAACATATCCCTGGGTTTGCTTATCTTTGTAGGGTTTGAATAAGCAAGATTTGGTATCCGCAAGGATAAATTCATAAAATTTGTGAGTATGGTCAGGAGTTTTTTGTATGAAATTTGCTGATGAGCTAAGCATCTGACTAGCTACTTCTTGAGGGTTTGAATGCCAAAATTCTGGCTCAATTTGGGTAAGAGGATAGACATTGTCATTTTTAAAGTAGGTTGGTTCCTCAGGGGAGGAACTTTTGAATGAAGAAATTGGTTGTGGCACTGGTGAAGAAAGTGCCTGTTTGGGTGCTGAATACACCGTGCTTGTGCTCTGTGTGTTGGGGCTTTTGGCCACCACTGGTGTCTGTGTGGTGCTTTTAGCAGCCACAGAGGAAGAAGAAGATGCGTGGCCTGAGGCCGCCACAGTGGAACATAAATTTTTAAATACAATAAATTGTTTTCTTATTTTAGGATCACTTATGGTTGCTTTAATTCCCATAAGCTTACACCAATTTAAGAAGTCTGTATCTCAGCAGGAGTCAGATGATGTTTGTGCAAGTTGATTTTCTTCTTCTTCAACTAAATCTGCCCATTTTTTTGGGCTTTCAATTGAAATTGGTTCTGCCTTTTCCAGGAGATATGATGGGTGTATTCCCTTCATAGCATAGTCTACTGGAGTTTGATATCTTGGTTGATTTGGGTCAGCCACATCTTTTGAAAGTTGCTTGGAAGCAACTGAAATTGTTTGTTGTTGAGAGACAGCTTTATCTTGTTTGTTTTCCTCTGGAGGAGGAAGTGCTGGGAGTTCTTCCTTCTTTTTTCTGGGCATATTATCTTCCCTGCAAGAATTCTCGAGTGAGAAAATCTGGAATAGAGTTTGAGCTCCCTTTGATATATTCTATATCAAAATCAAAAATAGATAAAATAGCTTGCCATCTGGCAAATATATGTTTTGATGCAAGGTTTTGTACATCTTTTTGTAAAACAGATTTTGCAGCTTTACAATCAATTTTCAAAAGGAATTTTTGGTTTAGTAAATCAGCTTGAAATTTAGAAATGCATAAAACAATTGCTAAAATTTCTTTTTTAATTGTAGGATAATTTTGTTGAGCATTATTCCAATGCTTTGATGCAAATGCAATGATATGTTCTTTGCCATCTTTCTTTTGTTTTAATATGCCACCATAACCAATGTCTGATGCATCTGTTTCAACAATTTTGAATGCAGAAGGATCAGGCAGAGATAAACAAGTAAGATGTTTAACTTTTAATTTTATTTGCTGGACAACGTTGGTATGAACATTAGTCCATGGAGGAGGAGGCTTTTTCAGTCTATTATGGAGAGGTTTTAGCAAATTGCTAATGCCTGGAATAAAATCAGATACATAATTAACACAACCTAAAAATCTTTGAAGCTGGGTTTTATCTAAGATTTGATCAGGGAACTTATCAGCAAACTGAATTGATCTCTGGATGGGGACAATAGTTCCTTGTTGGATATTGTGACCTAAAAATCGTATATTAATTTGAAAAAGACTATACTTAGTTTTTGAAAGAACTAAGCCATTTTCTTTAATGGTATTAAAGAAGATTCTCAAATGTTTAAAATGTTGATCGATGCTAGTAGAAAATACTAAGACATCATCAATGTAAACGATAATAAATTTTGAAAAAGGATTAAAAACGTCATTCATAATTCTTTGAAATTCTGAAGGAGCATTTTTTTAATCCGAATGGCATTACATTCCATTCTTATTGCCCAAATGGAACAGTAAAAGCAGTTTTATACCGATCTCTTGGATCAATTTGAATTTGCCAAAAACCTGATTTTAAATCAAATTTTGAAAAAATAGTAGCAGCGTAAAGCCGCTGAAGTAAATCCTTTTTGTTTGGGATAGGGTATCTAATCCAACGGAGAGCTGTATTCAAAGGTTTGTAATTAATGACTAAACGAGGGACACCTCGCTCAATTTCTGAGTTTTTATTAACATAAAAAGCAGCACAACTCCAAGGGGATTTACTGGGAGAGATAATGTGTTTGTCAAGAAGATCTTTGATCTCACTTTGGCAATGGATTGTTAACTCGTGATTCATCTGGATAGGACGAGCTTTAGTAGGAATGGTTTTTCATCGAAGTCAGGTTCATAAGGAAGTCTGACTATGTGTTTCGTTCGATTCCAAAAGGCTGTTGGTAAATCAACACAGAGATCTTTTTGGATTTTGGCTTCTAAAGTTTTAACTTTAGACTGAAGAGAAGGATCTTGAAGCTGTTGTTGTAGCCTTTGAAATGCTACTTCTTCTTTGAGGAAATTGATTTGGGCTTCCTTATGTTTCAGAGTAGACAAGACCTTTTTGATAGGAGGTTTATCAAAAGGGAGGAGGATCTTATTTCCTATGCACTCAATTTGAATGCCTTGGTTAGTAACCATAAAAGGCATGATTTCTTGGATAAAAGGGGTGCCTAATATGACTGAGTTAGTAAGGTCTTTTACTAACAAGAAAGAAGTTGAGACTGACAAAGAAGAATTTTCCAAGGAAGTTCTTACTTCAACATCAGAGAGTTTGAAGCTAATTCCTAATTTTTTGCCATTGGCTGCTCTAAGGGCTTCTTTGGTTTTCTCAAAGTATTTTGTTGGGATGAATCCTTCTTGTATACAATTGAGATCCGCACCTGTATCAAATAAGGCGACTATATCTAAAGTGAAGGACTTATTGATAACTAGGGTAACCCTAATATGCCATTTCTGGATGGAAAGTCTAGAGAGGTAGTTGATGAAATCTTCCTGATCAACTGGTTTGATTTCTGTTTGTCTAGGCTGTTCGGGCTGGGTAGAAAGCTGTTGGAGAACAAGGCGATCTATGTCTTGTTTTGCTCTAATTTCACGAATTTCTTCCTTGAGGAGTGCTATCTCCGTTTGTAGATCCTGGATAGTTATGGTCTTGGGTTTCTGTGAAGGAAACCTATTGAGAATGTCAGTAATATTGTAAGTATTAGCTATTTGAGGGTGATTTGGAAAGGTACTTGAAGATGTGGAAGGCTTATCTATGGTTCGTTTGAACTGCTCTAGATAATGTTTCTTTTGGTCAGAATTCTCAAGATTACTAATAAGCTCAAGGAGGAGATCTTGTTCTTTAGAGAGAACATTAATCTCGGGTTGGCTATTTTGGTCTTCTTGGCTAGATTCGGATGGAGATGATTGTACATCATCATTTTCAAGTTGGTTGAATTGCTGTTCAAGTTCATCATCAGCAATATCTGAAGCATCACTATCTTCTAGTAGGAGTTGTTCTATTTGGTTAAGAATAGACTCATCTAGTTCAAGGTTTCTAACTTTGTTAGCTAATTTGCAATATTTGGCGATATGTCCAGTTCTGTTACATCTGTAACATTTGTCAGAATTTGGAGGTTTGAAACCTGGTGCTTTAGGTTTATTGGGTAGAGCTGGTGGAGCTTTGTTTTTGGAGTAGGAAGGTTTTGTTTTTCTGTTGTTGGGTGCAGAAGGTCTATTTCTTGGGACGGCCTCCTTATCTTTAGCCTTTCGTCTTTTATGAGGCTTATTCGCACAAGGAGGGATACCAAATTGTTCACAGAAACTTCCTAAATCTCTGCGAGTTTGAGCTCTATCTTTGGCTAATTGTCTCAATATCTTATCTTGTCGACAGATTTTGAGAGCAACTTGTTGAATAAGACTGGTAAGTTGACCATAGGTGATTTGTTCATAAGGAATAATATCACCAGTGTATTGACTTTGGAGTTCCTCTTTGACTAAATCTCTAAGAGACTTAGGCAGGCCATCTAGGAATTTTTCTTTCCAATATGGGAGGTTTCCATCTGGTTTTTCATATATCCTGGTAAGAAAGGAATCTTTATACCACCTAAAATCAGAGAGTGTTTTACACTTAAGATTGTTAAGTATTTCAGAAGATCTTTCTCTGAAAATACCTGGACTGCCTATGAAAGTTTTGATAATGGTGTAAATTAGGGTGTTGGTTGAATCAGGAATAGCTTGGCCATCTTTCAGGATTGGTTCCCCTGTTGGATCAACTCTAACGCTGTAGAAGATCTTTTGATGATCTTCCTCACTAAGATGGGTATCCCACCAGCCCTTAAGTTGACATGTAAAACCTGCTACTAATATGTGGGTAGTAAGCTGGTCACTACAGTTATGAGAAGTTCTATATGCAGTGGCTACCATAGTCATCTGCTGCAATTTGGACAAAATATTGTATTCGGAGCAACCATCTATGTTCCACTCATAGATGTTGTTGGCATTGTAGTTGTTCTGCATGACGCTAGGGGTTTCTTCTAAAATCATGTCAGGATGGGTAGCTCTAGGGTAATAGAGTTTTTGGGGTTGTCGCCAGTTGGAGGATCCTGTCCTAAGAGGAGCAACTTCTAGAGAAGGATCAGGATGAAATTGATCAGAATGTGTTTGGGATTCTCGATCTGTATCTACCTCACGAAGAACACCTATAGAAGCATCTTTAACCATAGACTCTTTGGTTGCAGAGTCTTGAATGACAAAGGTTTTTTCTATGTCAGAGATTCTACGTTGAAGGTCAGAAAGTTGAGGGAAACTTTTAGATTGGTGACTCTGGAGTTCATTAGCAAAAGTTCTAGGAATCTCATAAGGTTTAAATAGTGGAATTGAAGATGTTTCGACTGGCTTAGAACTAGTAGATGCTGAAAAAGATGGTTTCGAAACCAAATATTCACCAAGAGTTTGTAAATACTTATTTGTATAATTATTTTGTTCACCTATATTTTTAATATCTTTGCTTGTGAAAGGTTCACTCTCAGGTTTTACTTTGAAAGGAGTAGCTAGCACTTGGATTTTGCCATGATTTGTTGAAAATCCTTGTGGTGGAGGAAGTTTAGAGATGACTTCTTCTCCTGTTGAAGTTTTTCAAATTTTTGAAACATTAATAGATTTAGAAAAAGGAAATTCTATATGGTGGTATTCAGCATAGGCTTCAAACCACTCAAAGAAATCAATTTGCTCTTGAATCGAGTCCAAGGATTCATAATAAATTTTTTGAAGATTTTTTCTTTCATTTCCTTGAAAGTTGTTAAAAAACCATGTTCTCTTAAAAAGGTTTTCAAGAGAGTAAAATTCAGTCCTGAGTTTTTCTTTATCAATTTGAAAATCTTTTTCTAAAACACCTAATTCAGCACCTAGAGATGAATATGTAGGAGACTGAGGTCTTTCAAAGTTAACCTCAGTTGGAGGTGTTTCCACTGAGTATTCTGCTTGAGGAATCCTAGATTCGAAGTTAACGGTTTCGATTCTAGAAGGAAATGAGGAGACAGAATGTCTAGCAGATTGGGTCTCAGACTGTGCTAAAGGCGAGGAAGGTATTCTTTGACTATGAGACCTTCGGAAGGAAATAGTTACAGATCCTGAAGGAAACTGTTGGATCTGAGATACATTTGTATTTTCTGGCTTCTGGGCTGGGGTAGCATCTTGCAAAAGCCAATTTTGAGGTAAAGAAACTTGATTCCAAGATATAGGTCTTGGAACTGACAAATGGGATCTTTGAAGATCTGTTTGGAAGAGAAAAGTTTCTCCTTTGTGAAGTGTTTTCATGGCTCCAGAATTGAAAGCTGAATTCATAGCTTTGTATTGGATTCTATAGATAATTGCAACTGAAAGAGATCCAGTTTTGGTTTTATAATTGGATGTCTTGACATTTAATGTCAAGGAGTCTAGTATATTCCTATCTTTATGGGATACAGTAAAGTTGGGAAAGCTGTCAAAATAAATTGGTCCATTACAAAGACTGGTTTCTACCATTCCTAGAAGAGAATCATTGAAGTCTAGAAATCTAGAATCCCTAAGGCAGAGGAGGAGAGATGTATCTAGTCCTTCTCTGGAAAGAGGTTTAGCTGCAATTTGTACTAAACCAAAATGAAGATAGTTGTACTTTTTTCTATATTTTTCTATAGATTTTGGGTTTAAAAGCTTGATGTCCTCATGATCTGACTCAAGAGGAATAGTTTGTTCGATGGTTGAAATGTGGTAGTCACTTGTCAAATTCCATCTAGACTTATAAATTGTAGACTGAGGATGTTTAGGAATTTTCCAGTCGTCAATTGATTGCTGTAAATCAGTAAAACTAACCTCTTCTTTGAGTTTAGAATTTGAAGAGGAAGAGGAGGATGTAGATCTAGAAGAGGGAGGAAAAGAATTTTTAGTGGAGGAAGAGAAAGGATGGAAGAATGCCATAGTAAGATCTGCACAGAAGATTTAAAAAACAATTATAACTTAAATGCTTCCTGTTCTTGGATCTAGAGACCAACGGTTTCCATAAGGATAATATTCAAGTTCTTAACTCAATAGTATGAGGAAAAATTAGATTTAGAAGTTAGAAATATAAGTACATGTTTTCTTTAATACACAAAAATTAAATTAGCTTATGTTTAAAAGAGTATCTTGACTAATGACCCAAAGGTTATAAATAACCATCTGTAAGCCTACTGAGTAATTTTCTTTGGCAACCTAGCCATTTTGCTCAGGAACACTACTTACAGTGTAGATCCGGAAGGATCACAGTGCCATTAGTTAAGAATATCCTTGATACATAAGTAAATTTAATAAAAGTGTATGTAAGAGTTCATGTCTTATAGATCTAAATACAAGATCTAATAATACTTCATAAAAGTAAATTAAAAACAAGAATATATATATATATATATATATATATATATATATATATATATATATATCGATTTTTTCAGTTTTCCGGTTTCTATGATATGAAATCCGAAACAAAATCAAAACACCAAAGTTTTTATATTATCAATCCAATCCAAACCAATTATTTAAAAATTCAAACCAAAAATAAAAAATTATTCGGTTTGGTTTGGTTTTTCGATTTAATCTGAATAGTGCCCACTCCTACCAACAAAAAAGAAAATAGTGCCCCATATATTGGCACAAAGGGAGTACTATTTAAGTACTAGTATAGTATAGTATTGATTTTTTCTATTCAATAGAAAAGTGAATAGAATATCTTACACGTGTCTTTTATTTCAATTCGCCCACCAAAATTCTGCAAAGCGACTAGTCTCCTCTAGTTTCAGATCTACTCCGCTTCAACTTTTACAGAATTAATTTTTTTTCAACTCAAAGTTTCAATTTTTTTATTACTATGCCTATAGATATAATGAAAGACTGCAACTTTGAGTTAAAAATGAAAGAATAGACGAAGAAGAATAAACTCAATTCCATGATACTACTTAATACTCATGAGAGAAATCTTCTATACCTTATGTTAGTGCAAGTTGTTCTAACTATTTCAAAAGAGAAGATTTCATTGTTCTTTTTTACTTTTTATGATATCGTCTTGTCTTTCAGTGATTGTTGCTAATATGGTTGTCTGTTTTGCCCCTGAATGTAAAATGCTTGCGAATAAGTGAAAGTCACAATTAGATTGCTACTGTTTTGACAAAGTTTCAATTTGTAGGTTGAACACGGCTTGAAATGATGCCTGGAACTTAGGTAAAGTTTAATTTTTTATGCTGAATAATGCTTGAAATGATGCTTTAAACTTGAAGATGATCTAACTAAGAGTTAATTTGGATTACTTGCGTATAAAAATGACGAGCAGGTGTTTTGGTGCTGTTAGATTGCTGATCTTTTGATAAAGTTTCAATTTTTTATGTTGAATAATGCTTGAATTGATGGTTGAAGACGGTATTACTAAGAGTTAATTTAAATAATTTAGATATATAAATGAGGAGCATGTGCTTTGGTGCTGTTAGATTGCTGTTGCTTTGATGAAGTCATAATTTATATGTTGAATACTGCTTGAAATAATGCCTTAAGCTTGACGACAGCCAAACTAAGAGTTAATTTGGATAATTTAAGAATATAGAGGACGAATAGATGGTACTATTAGTTCGCAGTTGTTTTGATAAATTTTCAATTTTATGCTGAATGTTGCTTGAAATAATGCTTTAAGCCTGAAGGCGATCTAACTAAGAGATAATTTGGATTACTATGGTATATAAATGAGGAGCAGATGCTTTGGTACTGTTTGATTGCTGTTGTTTTGATAAAGTTTCAATTTTTATGTTGAATGCTGCTTGAAATGATGCCTTAAGCTTGAAAACCTAGGAGGTGATTTGGATGACCTAGGTATACAAATGAAGACGGGATGTTTTGATACTATTAGACTTGCTGCTGCTTTGAAGCTAACAATCTTCTTTATACAAAAATGTCAATATTTTTCCCATTTATAAAACATAGCAATATCTTTTTTTTAAAACATAACAAAAATACATAAAAGGGTGCTAAAAACTCTAGATCTTGCTTCTACACCCCCAGCCACCACCCCTATCACTGCCTCCGCCTCAGGCAACTGGCTGCCTGCCGCTGCCGTTGGGTCGTCGTAAAATTCTATTTTTTCTTTTTTGTATTTTTTTGTATGTTTTGTGTATTTTCATTGTATGCACATGTATATTCTTTGTATTCACACTGCAAATACATTAGGTATACACAAAGTAGCTAGAGGGTGTGTTGTTTGTATATTCTGTGTATGGCTAGTGTATGTAAAGTGTGTGAATAGGGCGTACACAATATGTATAATGAATAAACACAAGCATACACTATACGTATTGTATGTAAGGTGTATACCCAGTGTATGTCCGGTGACATACATTGGGTATACACATGACATACAGTTTTTTGCCTCCACCACCACCAACCACCACCATCCACCACCGGAGAACCAACAAGCATATATTTATACGTTTTGTATATAAAGTGTATACTTAGTGTATGTCTGGTAATATATACCGGACATACATGGGGTATATGCATACATACAATTTCTTTGCCTCCAAACCACCACCAACAACCACCGTATACCACCGAAAAACCAAAGAAAAAGGAAAAAGAAAAAAGAAAACCAAGCAACAGTCGCCGGTAGAAAACAGATCTAATATGCAGTAGCAGCACCGTCAATGGCGCCACCGAATCCGGTGAAAACATGAGCAGAAGCGGTGATGAACAACGAGCTGCAGTGTAAAAAACAGAATCAGCGGCGACCGCGAATGGGCGATGGGGCGTTGTGACAACGGAGATGGAGTTGGCGAACTCCGACAACGGAGAATAGGTGGCGGGCAGCGGCGCCACAGACTAATGAGAGGAGGGAGGGAGAGGGAAAAGAGAGAAGGGGAGTAGAAAGTTAGGGTTATGATTTTTTTTCATTATGCTCCATTTTTGCCAGTGATCTTTGGTTTGAGGCTATCTTTTTATTAATTTTGCATGAGATGTCACTTTTTAAAATTTCAATCCTTTGTGAAGATACCTATATTTATTCTAATCTTGTGCACTAAAGATTTGTCCTTGTAAGTGCAGTAGTCATTGTTTCTCATCCATGTATTTTAATCAGCTAAAGGAAGCGATTATGCAGAATGACATCTGCAAATCCCAAAAGATGTCTATTAAGGCAGTGAGGAATAAGTATACATTATCGTCCTTATCAAGTTGTCTCTAAGAAAACTGCTTTCTATCAAATTGGATGCATTTCATTGGGAAAGTTCTCAAGCTTCTATTTAATTTCTGGTCATCTCTCTCTTGCATGTTTCGTCTGCTAATGTTCTTGGTACAAGACAACTGCTATCCCATCTGTCCACTCCCCAAGGAAAAGGAAAAAGATTGAAAAGAAACGTGGAGATACTCATTCTATCTAATCCAAGGATAAAGGTAGTCTAGTTTTACTTAAGATTAACACACATTTCAAAGGAAAAGAAGGCACCTTTTATCTGATTTTTTTCATTTCCTTTTCTTCTTTTTTGTTGGGTGGTGTAAAGTTTTGTTAATGTGCGTTCAAAATTTTCGTTTTCTTTTTCTTGCATGTGTAAAAGGGTTCCTTTGTGATGATTGTGTTTAACTGAGGATTGTTGTATGTTAAGCCTTCTACTGCAGTTGCTAAGAATTTTTTAAATGTCCAAACAAAATATGGAGGATAAATTCCCTGAATCTAACAAGCTGTAGAACCAAGACTCTCTTGTATGTTTTCTTTGGACTGTCACTTGTGTGGATTTGCTCAACGCCTGCCTCACAACAATGAAGACACCATACCATTTAGGTGATATTTATAAAGTTGTTCATAATGGATGTGTAAATGTTGAAATACATGAGGTTTATTTGCAGTTTAGTGGTTGTGATTGAGGTTTATGGTAGTTAGTGGTTTACAAAAGTCGTGCCACCCACCATGGGTAAGCCAACTTTTACCAATAAAACAAAACAATGAACACACCATGTGCATGGAACACACTTTTGACTGATATTGTTGCTGTCTCGGGTTAGTCTTCATTCCTTTATTAAACTATATTAGTGATGCGCTTAGTTATTGTACTTCTAATATTACTGTCTTGGCATTTCTAATAGTTGCATTCTTCTAGGCTTAGTTGGTTGTACGATTTTTCTTCTTTCTTTCTTTTTTCCTTAACATATGTTTTTAGTGTTTCTTCTACTAAGAATTTCCCTCTCAAAGTTAGTATGAAGTTAACCATCATCATAAATTGCTTTATTAAGAAGCAACGTGAGAACTTTCGTTTTAGATCTTTCAGAAAATCGAAGATTTGCCTGAATTTTTTCTTGTTCTTGGGCAACGGTAGCATCGCTGTTTGCATTATAAATATGTAAAGTGTTGAGCAAAGACCGTTTTTTAGTTTTTAACCTGCCCAAGAAAACATCTTATCTAAGCGAGCATCTTTGCTTGGACATGTTCACTAATATCTGGTTGTTTCTCAGTTCTCGACTACAGTAAGCTCTTGATGGCATTTGATCTAGTTTGACCTTGGCAGTGCCTTTTAGTGTTAAGTTCATGCGTTTGTTTATTGGCTCCTCCCTTTTCTTTCTTCTTTCCTCTTTGTGTTGTATGTTCACTTTCATATTCATTTGAACAGAATGGAGCAGAAGTAAACATTTTTTCTTTATCCTACGTTTCTTTTGGTTCTGTATTAGGTGAAGAAACATGTTCTTGTAAAGAAGAATGACAGCATTCTTCTCTATTTGCACAAAAAGCATAAGACAAATATGATTAGGTGTCTTTTGCTTTCCTTGAAATCCATTCTTACAAGAATTGATGGATATGTGTATTTTACCCCCTTCCACATTTTGTGTTAAGTATTTCGGCGATGTTAGTCATGCTAGAATATATAGATAACATCAAACTCTTCATGGTGGGAAGAAGTAAACTTTTGAACTTGTTATTGGTGAGTGTGCAATATACCTTCTACAATTTTCAGATTATGTATAGCCTTGTCTTGGGTCTAGAATGTAAGATGAGTGTTGAAGCTCCCATTTTACTACCCTGTAAACTCTTGGGTATCAGTTTGTGCGTTTTATAAAGGACTATAGTTAAACCACCAACGGTTGTGGCAGGATGGTAAACTGTTCCTCTTTGAAGATTTTGAGTTCGAGCATTGGAAATGGAGTCGCTTTTGATAGAAAGCATTTTATCTCCTAAATTGAGACTTCTAGGCACGAAACCGATTAGTCGGTCTCTTAGTGGGTACACGCCAATGTATGGGAAACTGAAACCCCACTCCTCCTCAAATTTTTTTTTTTAAAAAAAGATTATAACATAACAACTTTGACGATCCTTAGACTGCTTTTCTTTGAGAATTAGAGAAATGCCTGCTCAATTAATCTACTCTCTATCCCGTAAATTTGTCCAAATTTGATGTCAATCAAGGTTTTTCAAAAGAAATTCTAGGAAATTTTCAAAATCATAGGTTTGATGATCTTTTGAGGACTGCTTAAATTTATTTGAAAGTGGAAATAGTAACTCTCCTTGTCAAGTTTCCAAATTTGAAATAAACCATTTTTAGAAGAGGAAGTATGACTTCTCAATTGCAGTTTTGCCAAGTCATCTTATCACCTCATTTAAGATTAAGGGTGTAGGAAACAGCTGCACAGACCTCACCCTCCTCCAATGCCGCTTGTAAGATCACATCGGGTATATTGTTATTGTTTTTGTCCATGTATCAACCTCAACTCATTCCCAACACACATTTATCATTCGCAACCAAAATCAAACGTCAAACGTCAAACTCAACTCCCAACACATTATCAACAAAATCATGACTTTTGAGGCATTAAACAAAACCAAAAGTATTTAAAAACTTGCCGGGTGTTACATATTCCAATCAATTTACACAATACTTTTGTAATCTTCCTTATTGATACTTCTTGAATAATTTTATGATGGCTCCTCTCTTTGATAGCATAGAAAAGATTCAATAATAAATGGCCTATGGAGGAACTGTGTTAATATGTTTGACTGTCTGCGACTTCACACGAATATATTCATTAAAGCGCTGATGCAATGACACGACCCGGATTTTTGGCTAGGCCGTGCGGGCACCTGATATCCTCCCCTAGACCCATCGGGCGAACCCTTTTGAATTGAACTCACAAAAATACACATAAAATCAAATATTAATTTTTCATATTTTAGCGAAAATTATCCGAACGATCTCGTAATTCACTTTCGAAAGTTGACACAGGTCAAAAATAACCATACAAATCTAACGACGCTTTTAGATTTCGAACCGGAGCTAATTCGCCTAAATCGAGCTCGAAAACCTCTTTTTAAGATTTACCTACAACAGAAACTAAAACCTTCTTCCAATACCTACCAAACAAAATCCGATTTAGTTCAAAATTTACAGATAGGTCCTAATGGACCTTACAAAGATTTTAACTCCCGAAACGAATACCTAAGGTCGTTTCATTCTCCTCCACTTAGACTCTCGTTCATCCTCGAACGAGCTTGAGTGTAAAGTAAAATTCACACAGATAACAAGAGAATTTGCAAAACCTTCATAAACTATTCCATGGATATTATCTCATAATCACGGAATCGGAATTATAACACGCACATCGAACTCTTAGAATAAAACATTTCCGGATAATATCATAATACTGTTGCCCACCTTATTCTGACTAATTTGACCCTTCCTCGATCACGAGCGGAGAGCTATACATTTTCAGAACAAGGATACATGGAACTCTGGATGGATTAACATGATTCTATCGACGAATCACCCCGTCGATTACTTTGCGATATTGAACAGGTTGATGACACTAAGAATTAGCTTACGCTTCAGCAACGCCTTAGAGATTTAATATTAGTATTCGGTATCGGAGGAAGACTCCTCCACTTAGAGCAAAAACTCATACAGCTAATTTGAATAGGAATAGTCATCCTCGCACAACCTACTGGACTAAGGAAGACGTAGCTAAAATCAGAATGCGGCTCAGACCTGAGCTACCAAATTACCCTCTCGAGTTGCCAAATGACTGCAACTCTCGAGTTCACAACTCCATACCTTTGTCGTATGCACCACCGCCTGATGGATCGGCTCAGAGGTCAAATGAAGCCTCTCATTATGCTTAGTAGCCTTAAAACACAACAATGTGCTTACCTGGCTATCTTGACATGCACTCTGGCTCAACACATGGAACATCACAAGTGGCTACTAACCTCCCAAGCTCACTAGTGCCAGATGAAAAGAGATGGCAATAGACTAAGGATAGAAATAATTAGAGCTTCAAGAAGCTCGTCTTCTAATTTGTTTGGCTACCAGAACTAGACTACTTTCAAGTCAGGCTAACCAAAGAATCACAATTGAAGAAATAGACATTAAATGAGCTTTATGGAATAACATATATGCCAATTTAACCTTCCAATAAAAAGGAAACTCCGACAATATACCAGGAAACCCTTTTATAACCGAGACAAGCTCATAAAATAACATGACTCTACTAGCATCTCAAATTAAGAGGAGACATGTAGATCGAATATTACTTACTAATCACTTTACACTGGAAGAAACAATGACACTTTCTGATGGTGACGAATTAGGATCCAATCATCCTACCAACATGGAATTCCAAAGAGAGAGGTAGACTGACTTGACATAACAACAGAAGGTGGCACAACAAGATGCCAAACAGATAATACCGACACTCACTCCCAAATCTCTCACATTTAAACTAGATAAACTAGTAGGGTCTCACAAATACTAGGAATAAATCATACCAGAAGCTCATCCCTCTACCGTAACCGATTCGTAATAGAAACGACATCCAAGGAAACCATAGAAACATGATAAGACAAACCATTTCTAGATCGATCAGAATAATCAAATCTTACTCACATATAAGGGAAGAAGAAATCTTAGATCTACTACATTAGATGCCTCAGCATCCTGCCAGACTGACAGTTCATAGAACTGCCTCTGTAGCTGAGCTGAGCCACTACCCTAATAATCACCTTCTGAAGAACCACTACCACCACGCTCTCGACCACTACTGGATGGTGGCATTTATCTAGCTGATTGAGACCTAAATAAAATCCCATGCGCAGGTGCCTGTTGGCGAGAGAAAGGATGACTGCCTACTTGCTGGAGTAAGGGAAAACTCCTCCAAAAATAACAGGCTCACAACAATGAAAACATATTTTCGATGAAAATAGAAGCTGGACAGATTGTTGATAGGTATAAAGAGAAAACTGAGTCTAATCTTGATGAACTACTGGCCCACTCTAAGAATCACGCGCCACAAGCTGAGGTAACCTGGCAAGTGATCTTCCACAATAATCAGAACTTTTACCTCCAAATATGGTACCATGGTGCCCACCAGGGCCTCGGGATCTCTTGCTCTCCCGCTGTGACTCTTCCTGCTCTAACTTATGGTATGCCTTATACATCCAAGCAATATCAATAACAATATCAAATGAAGTCCTGATCTCAATCTTTCGAGCCATATGGGGCCTCAAGGAAGGAAAAAGGTCATCAATAAAGCTTCGAACCTTCTTAGAAGTCTCATGGACTAGATTTGGAGCATATCCATCCATCCTAGAGAATTCAATCTTATATTTTGAAACCGACAGGCTACCCTGTCCAATCTACTCAAACTAGCGACGCTTTTCATCTCGCTCACTGCGAGAAAGAAACTTTTCCATGAATCTATAAGAAAATTCGCACCAAGTCAGCTTAGACAAACCCTACCTAGCTGATAAAAGAGCGATTCACCAATCCAAGACTGGACCCTAAAACTGGGCTAGCTGACCAGCCAGAACAATTAGAGGCACAACACACACGCTACCTCTGGAATATAATTTACTGAGGTAACATCATGAACTAGAACACGAGCTCCCCGAGCCCGAACATCTGCATATGCGGCAACCCGATCAGCTGCCTAGGAATAGGATGCTCTTGTAGTATCTGCGCCGCCAAATATTCTCAAAAAAGCATCGTAGAAAGCCGGGGGAATCACAAGGCCCCGCTCCCCTTGCCCACCGCAAGCTGGCACATCTAGGGCCTCTGCAACTGGGCCGTCAGCATGATCCATAACTTTTAAGGCCTGGGATGCTCTAGCCCCAGGCTGGGATGCTTCCTCTTGTGCTCGTGCCCTATGCCGATTTACAGCATGAAGGTTCACCATTACTGTGAAGGAATTAATGAAAAAGTTTAACATCCTACAAGAAGACCGACACACGATTAGAAAAGAATGAAGAGAAACTTCCTAGATGCCATCATAGCCTCTTGTAGATAAGTACGGACGTCTACGTACCTATCAGCAAGACTCTACTAAACACTGTCTTAGTCTGGATAGACTCTAAACTGGGCTCTGATACCAACTGACACGACCCGAATTTTCGACTAGGCCGTGTGGGCACCTGACATCCTCCCCTAGACCCGTTGGGCGAACCCTTTTAAATTGAACTCATAAAAATACATATAAAATCAACTTATAGATAAGAAATAAGACCTAAAGAGACATAAACATAATTATACATAAGCTGTACATAAGAAGTTACAGCTGGCTACCTAATGTACTAGATTTAGGGTTATCCAGACAGACATCTAAGAATACAAATGAAGCATAAACATCTCCTCAAGGGAGCAAAATACAACTGAGATACTAAACATAAAATTGGTGGCCTACTGAAACAAAGCTGGCTCACACTGACAGCTGAAGTCGTCTTCGCTCCTCAATAACGTGGCGAACTCAATCCTGGAGCAAACCTGCCGAAACGAAATAAATGGACAAGAAACAAACAGAGGGTGAGTCGAAAGGACTCAGTAAGTAGGGGCTGGCTAGCCACCTCAAAGAAGCGGATATGCTAGCCAGGGAAAGAAAAGAAGATACATCAAATTCACCTTATTTTAACTATAAAAAGGCAGAGACAGATAATAACTTGAAACATTTATGGAACCATAAACACATAAACAACTAGGAACTTGAGATAGACAGAACTTATAGGTATCCTGAACATATCAACAATCAGAAATACATGAAACATGCACAAAACATCACACTATAATCACGCAATACACAAAAACCGGTGCAATAAAACGGATGAATCAATATGATGCAATGGGGTCACATGTGCTCTTAATCCCATCCCGAAGCAGAATACTCCTGCATTCGAGGGGAATGCAATCTGCTAACCAACTGGGGAGGAATACTCCTGCACCCGATATAATATAAAATTGAGGCGGAATACTCCTGCACTCAGTGTATGACATAAGAACGAAATACTCCTACTCTTGGGGCGGAATACTCCTGCACCCAATATAATATAAAGCTGAGGCGGAATAGTCCTACACCTAATATAATATAAAGCTGAGGCGGAATACTCCTACGCTCAGTATATGACATAATAGCGGAATACTCCTGCTCCTGGGGCGGAATACTCCTGCACCCGAGATAATATAAAGCTGAGGCAGAATACTCCTGCACTTAGTGTATAACATAAGAACAGAATACTCCTGCTCTTAGGGCGGAACACTCCTGCACCCGAGATAATATAAAGCTGAGGCGAAATACTCCTGCACTCAGTGTATGACATAAGAGCGGAATACTCCTGATCCTGGGGCAGAATACTCCTGCACCTGATATAATATAAACCTGAGGCGGAATACTCCTACACTCAGTATATGACATAAGAGCGGAATACTCCTGCTCCTGGGGCAAAATACTCATGCACCCGATATAATATAAACCTGAGGCGGAATACTTCTGCACTCAGTAAATGACATAAGAGCGGAATACTCCTGCTCCTCGGGCGGAATACTGTTGAACCCGAGATAATATAAAGCTGAAGCGGAATACTCCTGCACTCAGTGTATGGCAAAAGAGCGGAATACTCCAGCACCCGATATAATATAAAGCTGAGGCGGAATACTCCTGCACTCAGTATATGACATAAGAGCGGAATACTCCTAAGGCGGAATACTCCTGCACTCAGTGTATGACAAAAGAGCGGAATACTCCAGCACCCGACATAATATTAAGCTGAGGCAGAATACTCCTGCACTCAGTATATGACATAAGAGTAGAATACTCCTACTCCTGAGGCAGAATACTCCTGCACCCGATATGATATAAACATTAGGCGGAATACTCCTGCACTCAGTATATGACATAAGAGCAAAATACTCCTGCTCCTGGGGCGGAATACTCCTGCTCCAGAGATAATATAAAGCTGAGGCGGATGGAATCCTCCTACCTTCAATATGATGCATGGATGATGCAATAATAACCTTTCACCGGCGCAGGACCCTCATCGACAGCCGGGAAGTACATATCAAGCTCACAGCCAGAGTATAATGCTTCTATGCTTAATGCAATACCAACAACAAGGCATAATGTATAATATACAACGTACATTCAAAATAAGACGTAATAAGTATGCCTATCGGCAGCTACACACGTAAGGAACACATGGTAGAATATCCACAAGGCCAAAGGCCACCAAAGAAATAGATATAATCACTTACCTCGTTCAAAAATTAACACTGCTACTCAACAACCGCTTTATCCTTTGGATTCACTGCCAAATGATCCCGCTCTATTCAATAAGCAGAAAAATATATCAAATAAGGCTAAAGGCTTCATCCCTTATATTTTAGAACAATCCGGGTAGGAACCCGGTACCCGATTCACATAGGCAATACGCAGTCCAGAACTATGTATATGGTTCAAAATCACATAACCAAACTCTTAATAAACTATATTTATGGGTAGTCCATAACTCCCTGAGTGCGAATATACGATCAATTCCATTATCATGGTCGAATTAACCCTTCAAACTATCAATTTAACTCATTAGAACGATGCCTAATATTCTAATGTTCTACCGTAAAAATACATTCAAACACACATAATAAACTGAAATAACAAATTAACATCATTACCTTGATGATTCGGGGTAAATTTTTTATCTTTTTCCTTTTCCTTTTCCTTTCCTTTCTCCTTTTTCTGGCTTTTTTTTTCTTTCTTTGTGTTATCACTTTCCCGTTTCTTGTTTCTATTCAACTTTTCACTTGGAACATTTGGCTAAGGGATTTTATCCCTCAGCCACCGCCTCTCTCTCTTTTTTAATGTTTTCTTTTTTCTTTCATTTCTTTTCTTTTCTTTTGAAAAATTTTCATCTTAACGAAAATTAAAACGGAACCCTACGAAATTTGGAATGATCCCAACTTTCTCAAGCAAGCTATACAAAATTTATGTGACGCACTCACTAAGACAGATTTCGAATCCGATTCCCGAAACTCGAGATATGAATAAAACAGAAAGAAATCAAGTTATTAATTTTCGGCATTTTAGCGGAAACTATCTGAACGACCTCAGAATTCACTTTTGAAAGTTCACACTAGTCAAAAATAACCATACAAACCTAACGACGCTTTCGAATTTTGAATCGGAGCTCATTCGCCAAAATCGAGCTCGAAAACCTCTTTTGAAAATTTACCGACAATGGAAACTGAAACCTTCTTCCGATACCTACCAAATAAAGTCCGACTTAGTTTAAAATTTACAGACATGTCTTAATGAACCTTATGAAGATTTTAAAACTATCGGCATGCCAATCTGAGTCCTAACTCCCGAAATTGCTACCTAAGGTCGTTTCATGCAAGGTACTGAAATGTGTACATAGTGGAGGAGCAATTTAGACAAATAAAATAACCCTATGTCAGATAATTTCTTGAACATAAATTGAGAATTATATCTAGCATAAGACTACTCTTTGCCTCACAAATGAGCGAAAAATTCCTTCAACAAAATTCAGGAAAAAATGTCTAAAGAGTAGTAACCTGAGACGTAGCAAGCCACAGAAACATCATTTTAACTTTAGCATCTCCATCAAGAGTGCCACAACTCCAATTTCATGTTGGTAGTCTAAAGGCTGACAATTATGTTTCTCGTGAGTTTTGAGTAGCCGGAAACCAAAGTTATCCCCAATTGTTTGAGAGTACGGAAGACCGAAAAGCAGCACCAATGGCATAAATGGATTCAAGAAAAAAGGAAAAAGGGTGAGAAAAAAGCATGAAAAGTAGGAAGAATGCCCCGGGGCTTTGGTATAGTGGTAAGAGAGCAACACGTGACGTGTGGGTTAGGCACATGTTATTAGTTTAAATCCCATTATCTAAGAGTTTCGACATGTGCGCTATTTGCACTCGAGAAAAATGGCATGAAATGAAAAACAACACTATTGGCACTCAAGAAGAATGGTATGAAATGAAAAACTGCAGTAACTGTCATATCATAAACTTCAGAACTTCCAACAAATGTTTCAATCTTCCGATCATGTTAACATCTGTAAAGCTATCATCTCGAAAAGACTGCCGATACTGATGACACTTGAAATGATCAAGAAGCCACAAAAAGCCTTTTCCTACACAACAAGCTCAAGGACTAATCAATCTAAACACGCCTTAACTAAATCCTAGTAATAGTTTCTACTTAGGCGGGATAGAAGTCATCTGAGGCACTAAACTTAGCAACTCAACCAAGTCATGCACTTGTGAATTTGCTCCATAAGTTTTTTTTAAGAAGAAAAAATCTTATTAATTACTAATGTTCCTTTTACAGTTTATTCTTCATATTCCTATCTCTATTCTATTCAGAATCTTCTACTACTTCCTACTCTATCTTTACTGTGTAGTATCTATGAATACAATTCTTCTCTCCATGCTCTACTTATTCGTCTATTGCTATTTCTATTTCTTCTTGCTAATGTTCTCACCATTCAGTACCTACAGTCCTGTTTGATCTTGCTGCATACAAATTGAGGTCTTGGTACTGTGCTTTGCCATAAATCCTCATTTCTGGCCTTCCATATGAGATATGTTAATGCTTCTAGTATGGCCATCACAAATCCCCTACTTTCTTTGTCTTTCACCCTCCTTGATATCCTCCTCCATAGTCCCTGGGACTCCAGATTCCTTACCCCGACCTGTAGCCATTGCAAAACTTCATGCAGGCATCTCTATGAGAATTGCACTTGTTGCTCTCAAACGCACACACAAGTATACGTGGTCGACAAGTAATAAAGTGATAAATCGAGTATCGTTCCCACGAGGACTAGTGTTAATGAATATATTCTAGCAAACTATTTCCTAAAAACTATCCATGGATCTTTTTCAATTATGGTTGAAATTTTTACTAACTAAAACACTAATTAAAAACAAGTAATTGAAGTCATGTAATAGAGCAAATTCTAAGTTGTTATCAATAAAAAAGAAACGGTCCAGGGTCAGAGTTACGAACATTCCAGTTGAGTTTTCCAATTGATTCTACTTCTCGATTTTCTAGATTGCTAACTAACAGGTTAATTATATTCGTGAAAACCTATCGATTCTTCACGAGTCTATGCAATCTACTCTAACGCCTATATTTCTATGGAATTAAATCACATGCATGCATTAAAGAACTCTGTATTTAGCTAAGCAAGGCGAATAGGTATATGTCTATCCTACCCGCAAATCGATTCCCTGATGCCCAGGTTCACAATCAAGCCCTATTCTTTCTTATTTGCTTTCACAAGTTCCCTCTGTCGAGTTCAACTTGTAAACCGTAGATAGTGTTCAATTATCGGTCCCTGATAACCAAACAATTAGGTTCAAGAAAGAATAAACAATCCGTAATGGTAAATTAATAGGTATAAATCAACTTTCAAACATCAACCTTGATGTAATTGCTCTAACCCTAGAATGATAGGTTTAGCTACGCATATTCATAACAACAATACAAGAATTCATGGAAGAAATATGGAAGATTGTAATAGATGATGTAAAGGAATTAAACCCTTGGTTCAATGTGTTAGAACTCCAAAAATTCGATCTCCCAAAAATGAAAATAAAATACTATTTATAGTGTTTACAAAGTTTTTCCATAAGTTAATCCTAAGCCTAAACTGAATTGGAAAAGTTGGGGTCGCAGAACTAAAAGCCATGGGGAATGCCTCGCTTGGTTATGGCTTCTGAGAGTCGCGCGCTACAGGCCATGCCTCGCATGGTTATGGCTTTTGGAAGCCTGAAGCTATAACAAATCTGTAGCTTGCTCCATAGCTTTCCGTCTAATGCCATATCCCGCAATTAGCTAAGTCCATCAATTGTTGCTCGATTTTATCCATCTTCACTCCGTTTGCACTCGTATTCATCCAAATCATTCCTACAATCACAAACACAATAAGTGAGCGCAACAATCACAATTATTTCGTGCAATGGGCGAATAACATATGAAAATGTGCGTAAATATTAAGGTAGAATAGGCAAATATTGCCAAATATCACCACCCCACACTTAGGCCTTTGCTCGCCCTCGAGCAATCACTAAAAACCACTTCCCAACTAAACCAACACTTGATAGAACAGGTCTACCTATGGTTATGGTTGATACCGACCATTAAACAAGAACATAAATACATACCATGTGACCCACAACAACATGCCAAAAAGTCACCAAGTTTTAAAATACTAGAACGACCAACCCAAGACATCTCAACCTCAAAAACCGACTCAATGAAACCAAGCTTTCACAAAATTACACCCATTCACTCAACCAAGAAGTCAATAATTTCACCTATCTCACGCAAACCATGTGCCCTCACCAAAAATCAAGAGAGCGTCCCAAAATATCACACAAAAAATATATTTCAAGAATAACTGAGGGACATAATATAGAAAGAATTCACTCGCTCTCCAAAAGAAATTCACGTGCCACACACAACGTACCATAGGCTTGCCCGTAGTGTAGGACTCCACTAATGTAAGCTCACTCCAATCAGGATTAACTAGGACTTTACGGGTTGTAATGTAGGCTAAAGGACGGGTAGGATAAATATGGATAAATAGTGACTACCTCCCTAAGCACTTTAATACATCACTTTAATTTTTTTCTTTCCACCATTTTTTTCAAAACCAACCAAGCAACCACCCAAAAGTCTCCTTTCAATTTAAGCAATTTGCAACTTTACTTTTGCACAACACTAGCAAGGATTGTGATTTTTTCTTTTTCATTTCATTTTTTTTTTCTTTTCAATATTTTTCTCAACCTTGCCAATTATTCTCTTTTTTTTTTCTTTTCAAAATGCACCATATTATTTTCTTTCATCGGTTCCACTCAAAAGTCACCCAATCATCCAACCACAACTCTATAAACAATCAAATATTTTTCAATTAAAGTGCTATAAGGAGTAAGGGTTAAAAAAAAAGATAATTAAGAATAAAAGGGTAAGGCTTGAAATGTGGGTGCCAACAAAAAAGGTCAATAGGCTCAAAAGGGCTTAAGAAGGATAAGATTAAAGGGTAGTCTAATCAAGGCTAGAAGGGTTTATCAAAGAAACGCCTGTATCATCTTCCGAGTAGAGCAAACTTAGGATTTCGCTTTGAAGACACACGGGGCAAGTTCTAGACATCAATATGCAGCACTGAACATAAGAAAGGATACCTCACATCACACATGACACACATTTAACTAAAGACGGTTTCATTCCAACTCTCAGTTCAAGCAAACAAGGTGCAATTTTGGAAATTTAAGCACTAAGGCACAATAGTTCACAAAAGAGTCAAGTAGTTGAACCTAAGCATCTCAAGAAGGTCATTCAATATTTTCTAGGCATGCATCACAAATTTAAAACTAAAAAGGATTCACAAATAGCAAATGCTCAAGTCTAAATTCACCGGTATCAAACAAACCAAAGGCACCTAGCATTCTACCATTTTCCTTAAAATATCCTACTAACTAATACTAATAAACTACTCCTAAAAATAAAAATACCCGGTTCAAAGGTCTACCCATGGAAAAGAACCGAGGCCATAAGAAAAACCACGGGCCGGATGACTGTACTACTAACTAAAACTAAAAAGAAAATCTTTTTCTGAATTTTTCATTAGTTTTCTAATTTTTTCTTTATATATTTTTTTATATTAAAGCAAGAAACAAATAAAAATAACGTCAAGTGACAAAAATAAAAATTGCTAAAATTAAATTCCTAAGAGTACAATCATCCATAACCTCAAAACTTGGGAAGTCCCCCACCCCATGCTTAAGACTAAGAAATGTACTCAGTGCGGTAAATAATAAAGTACAAGAGGTAAAGGAACTTCCCTGAAGGCTAAGCGGCCTAATCCTCCGCATCCTTATCAGAATCCTCCCACTCAGTATTCCCGGGAGTGTCAACATCAGCAGCCACCGGAGGTGTAGTGGTAGGGACAACTGCCAGAGCTCTCGAAGAACCTCCAGGCCTATGTGGTGGAGTGCGCGCCTCCTCCTCCTCCTCCTCTTCTTCTTCTTCTTCTTCTTCTTCTTCTTCTTCTTCTTCTTCTTCTTCTTCTTCTTCTTCACTACTATCATCATCATCACTGCCCTTGTCTTTAGCCACGATCTCTGAATCTGTGTTCTCATCCTCCTCAGGGGGTATCTCGACCTTCTGAGTCATGCCCAACAATCGCTTGGACGAATCCAACAAAGGAACAGCCCGATCAAGTGCCTGCATATCCATCCATGCGGCATTTTTTAAATACTCTATCATCAAATACTTACGGGCTGATAGGTTGGCGTTCGTCTCACGCCACTCATCCACAGTAAATTTGGCAGGGTACTAGCAACTACACCCTTAACCGCGGCAATATCAATCTTCTTCTCTATATCAGGGACAGTACGATCACCAATCGCATCAATAGGCACCCCCGCCTTCTCTAGATACTGGGTGAGAATGTTACAGAAAAACAACCGGTGACATGTCTTTTTGAGGCATATTTTTCTCATTAATTTAAGCATGTAATACCCAATGTTCACCGGTTTCTCCAATATGAAGAAGTAGATCATGCACGCTCGTGTCTTGGTCACACTAGAAAAATGGCTAGATTGTAGAATGCGAGCATTAATAAACCTCATCCAGACACGAGCCTTCTTTTGGAATAGCGAGAACAACATACACTTGTGCCTTCCAGTATCCTCTGAGCGTGTCCACAGATGTGTAGAATCCGCGCCACAGAATGTGTCTCGCATAGCCTTATAGTCAAGCCTTTTAATGAAGTCGTGGAGCTCCTAAATATCATGATCTTCCACCCATAATAAATTGCACAAGGCAGTGGCATCCAGCTTCAGTTTACATCCCCGAACCTGTACCATATCATCATCCCGCCAAGCTTCCTTCGGATCCCAATTAGCATAGAATTCCGACACAAGATTAAGATTCGCATGCCCCGGACTCGCAAATACCGAATCCCAATTCATCCCATGAACTGCTTCTCTTAATGCTCGACACTTTTGGATCAATTTCTTTTTTATCTATAGCTTGTTCTGGGATGTAGCCCGAGAGTTTCACATTTTTGTACCAAGTTTGGCTCTCCCCTTTTTTCACAAAAGGTAGACCAAACCTTGTCTTTCCCCCGGGCCTTGGAATAGGGATTGCCTCTTCTATAGCTTGTTCTAGGATATAGCCCGAGAGTTTCACATTTTTGTACCAAGTTTGGCTCTCCCCTTTCTTCACAAAAGGTAGACCAAACCTTGTCTTTCCCCCGGGCCTTGGAATAGGGATTGCCTCTTTCGGAACCCTTGGTTTTGCTTTACTTGGTGCTTTAGCCTTTGCATTTCCCTTTTGGCTTTACTATTCGAGGCTAGCCCCAATTTTGGCCTTTGGGCAGCCGGTGCACTAGAAGAAGAAAAGGCATTTTGCGTTGTTTTCACCATAGTTCCTGCACCACAAATTTGGATATTAGAATCCCAAGTAAGTAAGAGATAATCTCCCGGGATCTAGGAACAACCCCACACTTGTTTCCAACTACTACAACGACTCACATAATATGAAAACAACTAACTTAACATGAACGAATCAAAGAAAGTAGTTGAGGCAATATGCAAAGTATACATTGAAGCCTCAGTGCATATGTCGCACAACCTTTCCCTTTAGCGTAAGTAACTCATGATCAAGTCGAAACTAGCCTCAAAAGTAAGTAATTCAATTATTCGGATCTCACTTTATTCAATTCATGCCTTTGTGAAACTATGCTACTCAAGAATTCGCAAAGTTACAAGCTTTTCCTCATTGTGGCATTATGTCGAACACGTCGAACACCTTGTGTTCATCGTTTTTAAGCTTTGGTTTCACCAATATTTAGAGGGAATCAACCCTCCCAAATTTTGTGGGAGATCACTTTAACAACTACCAATCATCACCCATCAAGGGTTCACAATTTCAACAAGACCCGACAAGGGTACAACTAATTCATCATTACTATCAAAACTTTAAAATAAGGGCCAAGGGGTCTGTGTTGATTTCGTGAGTTAAGAGAAGTAAGAGAAATAAGAGAAGAGAGGGATGAGAGAACTTACCAGATTCGTTGTTGAGAGAAACAAGAGATGAGCACTGAAAATTGTTAAAGGGGGACACGGGCAGGTTGTTTGCCTCAGCTTCTTGTCTTGTTTTTGTGTTTAAACCAAGTGGGAGAGGGAAAGGGAAGTGTATTTTAGTGTTTTAAGATGCGGTTCAATGGGTCGAAAGTGGGGCGACCCATTAGTATTTTCGACCTTACCTGGAAGGCTGTGAGAAAGGCGACGCAAGCCTTCAGCGTCACATAATTAATGCTCACTGCCTAATGCCACGCTGTGGGCCAGCGACGCAAGGACATAGCATTTCAGAATTTTGCACACACTGTTTGTGACTCGCCACAGTGTACGCGATGCCAACTTATGGCGTTCCAGAATTTCCACTTTTGTTGTAGCTCGCGCGATGGACCTGCGATGCATGCATATGGCGTTGCACAATTCTATCCTCACTATTGTTCTACGCCATAGGCTGAGCGACGCCAGCTTATGACTTTCAAAATTTGTCTAGTCACTGTTTTGCTCGTGCCATGGCGTGAGCGACGCGTCTCTGGTAGCGTAGCTGTTCCAACGTTATTTTTGATGCACGCGATGAGCCAATCAATGCTTCAAATGTAGCTCACCATCCGGAACTCCCAAGCCCTGCAAAAACAACAAGAAATTATGTAATACTAAAGAAATAAAATGACAAAAACAATAAATATTGGGTTGCCTCCCAACAAGCGCTTAATTTAACGTCGTGGCACGACTCTTTTTTTGTATTTTTATTCTTTTTCTATTTTTTTCTTTTATTTTTGCGTTTACATACAAAGCTCGGGTTGCCTCACGAGAAGCGCCTTAGTTGACGTCGTGGCACGATGGTTACAATTCACAGTTCTCGCAATGAAATGGAGGTACGATGATCCACCAAACCTCCCCAACAGCGCTTAACTCTTTGCCCATTCACTAAAAATGACTTCTCGGAACCCGAGGCTCTCAATTCAACTGCTCCGTGCGCCGTAACACGAACTACTTCAAATGGGCCCGACCATCTAGACTTCAGCTTTCTAGGAAATAGTTTCAATATAGAATTGAACAACACCACCAACTGGCCCGGCTCAAATTGACGAGGCTCAATGTGCTTGTCATGCCATTTCTTTGTCTGCTCTTTGTATAACTTCGCATTCTCATAAGCGTGGAAACGGAACTCATCTAGCTCATGCAACTGAAGCATCCTCTTTTCACCTGCCACTTCCATATCCGAATTTAGCTTTTTAATTGCCCAATACGCCTTATGTTCTAACTCGACAGGAAAGTGACATGCCTTACCGTAAACCAACCTATAAGGAAGAGGTTCCAATAGGTGTTTTAAACTCCGTTCTATAGGCCCAAAGAGCGTCATCGAGCTTCATAGACCAATCCTTCCTTGAAGTATTTACAGTTTTCTCAAGAATCTGCTTTATCTCCCTATTCGACACCTCCACTTGGGCACTCATTTGAGGATGATAAGCAGTAGCTATCTTGTGACGCACCCCATACTTGGCCAAAAGTTTATTGAACAAGCGATTGCAAAAATGCGTACCTTCATCACTGATGATGGCCCGTGGTATCCCAAAGCGAGTAAAAATATTTTTCATCAAGAACCGGACTACCACACTCCCATCATTGGTTTGAAGTGCAACAGCTTCCACCCACTTTGACACATAGTCGACTGCTACAAGTATGTATTTGTTTCCATTAGAAGGTGGAAACGGACCCATAAAATCAATTCTCCAACAATCGAACAACTCAATCTCCAGGATGTTATTCAAGGGCATCTCGTGACGCCTTGAGATATTACCGGTTCTTTGGCAACGATCACACTGTTTAACAGAGGCATGAGCATCCTTGAATAGAGTAGGCCAAAAGAACCCCGACTGAAGCACCTTAGCAGCTGTCCTATCACCACTATGATGACCACCATAGGGAGATGGATGACAACTTTGCAGTACAGATTCAACTTCCTCACTTAGAATACATCTCCTCGCCAATTGGTCTGGGCCAATTTTATACAAATACGGCTCATCCCAGACATAAAATCTACTCTCATGGAGGAGTCTCCTTCTCTGTTCAGGTGTAGCTTCAGGTGGATAAACATTACTTACCATCAAATTCACCATATCTGCATACCAGGGCACATTGGTTACCTGCAGAGCAAAAAGTTGCTCGTCTGGAAAAACTTCATTTATCTCAGGCCCCTCATATACATGTTTTCTATCTTCTAGCCTCGACAAGTGATCGGCCTCTTGATTCTCAGTCCCTTTTCGATCTCGGATCTCCACATCAAACTCTTGGAGTAGAAGAACCCAACGAATCAGTCGCGATTTGGAATCTTTCTTCTCAAATAAATACCGGATTGCGGCATGATCAGTATAGACGATAACCCGAGTTCCAACCAAGTAAGATCGGAACTTATCAAAAGCATAAACAATAGCTAGCAGCTCCTTCTCGGTGGTAGTGTAATTGGATTGGGAAACATCAAGAGTCTTGCTTGCATAATATATAGAGTGAAAAATTCTACCCTTTCTTTGCCTGAGAACAGCCCCAACAACAGTATCACTTGGGCCACACATCAACTCAAACAGTAGAGACCAATCAGGAGTAATAATAATTGGTGCAGTCACCAACCTCTTTTTCAGTTCTTCAAACGCGTTCAGACAGGCATCATCGAATTCAAACTTTGCATCCTTCTCTAACAATTTGCACATGGGATTTGCTATCTTCGAAAAGCCCTTAATGAATCGTCTATAGAACCCAGCATGTCCCAAGAAACTACGCACACTTTTAACAGAGATAGGTGGCGGTAATTTTTCAACTGCTTCAACCTTTGCTCTATCAACCTCGATCCCTTGCTTTGACACCTTATGACAAAGTACAATGCCTTCTCGAACCATGAAGTGACATTTTTTCTAGTAGAGTACCAAGTTGGTTTCTTCACAGCGGCTCAGCACGGTATCTAAGTTCTTCAAGCAGCCATCAAATGAATCTCCAAAGACTGATAAATCGTCCATGGATACCTCAATAAATTTTTCGACCATATCGGTGAAAATAGCCACCATGCATCTCTGAAAGGTTCCCGGCGGGTTACATAGTCCAAACGACATCCTTCTAAATGCATAAGTGCCATAAAGACATGTAAACGTCATCTTCTCCTGATCTTCTGGTGCTATCACAATCTGGTTGTAGCCTGAGTATCCATCCAGAAAACAGTAATATTTATGCCCAGCTAGCCTGTCCAACATCTGATCAATGAAGGGAAGTGGAAAGTGATCTTTTCTGGTGGCCTTGTTCAGTTTTCTATAATCAATGCAAATCCGCCACCCCGTGACTGTTCTTGTAGGAATCAATTCATTCTGCTCGTTCGTCACCACTGTCATACATCCCTTCTTTGGAACATATTGGACTGGACTCACCCAATTGCTGTCAGAGATTGGAAAAATAATACCAGCATCAAGCCACTTGATAATTTCCTTCTTCACAACCTCCTTCATTACTGGATTTAGCCTTCTTTGCTGCTCGACTCGACACTTGGCTTATGGCCCTCCTCAAAGAGGATCTTGTGCATACAAAAAGAACGACTAATCCCTCTAATATCCGCAATGGTCCATCAAATTGCCCTCTTGCGATCTCGCAACACTCTTAAGACCTTCTCAACCTGCACATCAGACAACAAAGATGAAAGGATTACGGGTAAGGTATTACCCTCACCCAAATAAGCATATCGTAAATGAGCAGGTAAAGGTTTAAGTTCAAGAACTGGAACTTTCTCAATAGACGGTTTGCAGGAGCTAATGTCAGCGATTAAGCTCCTCAAACTTCTTCCATCCTGGGATAAATTGACACTCCATGTTGAGAATCTCTAAGTATTCCTCAGTCTCTTCATCATTCAGCATGTCATCTTCATACATTAATGCTCTTTCAAGAGGATCATCCTTAGAAGGCAAAAGTGATTTTTCGAAAGCAGTTAACTCCCTATCCAGCACTCTTACCATAGATAGCTCTTCATAGTGTGATGGAATTTGCGTAGCCCTGAACACATTAAATACAGCTTCTTCGCCATTTACCATCATGATCATCTTCCCTGCTCTAACTCTAATCACAACATCAGCAGTAGCCAAAAATCATCTTCCCAAGATGAGCTGGACCTCTTGGTCAGCCTCATAATCTAAGATGATGAAATCAACAGGGAGGATAAATTGGCCTACTTGTGCTAGAACATCCTCAATAACTCCCTCAGGGTATGTCAAAGATCTGTCTGCTAACTGCAGGGTTACTGTGGTTGGTCTTGGTTCACTCAGGCCTAGCTTTTGAAATACCGATGATGGCATTAAATTTACTCTAGCGCCCAAGTCACATAAAGCTCGCCCAACCTCATGCTTCCCAATTTTTATAGGTATAGTGAAGCTTCCAGGATCTTTCAATTTCTCAGGAAGTTTGCTTCTGACTCTGGAACTGCACTCTTCAGTAAGTGCCACTGTCTCGAACTCAGTCAGTCTTCTTTTGTTTGCCACAATATCCTTGATGTACTTCACGTATTTCGGAACATCACACAAAAGTTCCACCAAAGGAATATTCACTTGTATCTGACTCAAGATCTCTAAAAATTTCTTGCAAGCTGCATCTACTTTCTGCTTCTGAAGCCTTTGAGGGAAAGGTGGTGGTGATCTGACATTATCAAGCTCGGGCTGCTGCTCTACCACTTTATCAGCTTCTTTTTCAGTGTTCGGCTCTAGCTCACCAACAGGCTTCCGCGGCTTTGGAGGCACTTCTTCTAGAGCTCGCCCATTTCTCAGAGTAGCTGCTTGGACAAATTCTTTAGGATTCTTCTCTGTGTCACTTGGTAAGGCACCATGTGGTCTAGTGTTTTGTGCTCCAGCTAACTGCCCCATTTGGCATTCCAGATCTTTTTGAGCATTGGCAAGATCTTTTATGGCCTGTGCTTGAGCTGTATTGTCTGCTATAATTTTCTGCTGACCTCCCAATATCTGCTTTATCAAATCTTCAACTTAACTGTTCGACTGCTGTGGTGGAGCCTGAGGCTGTGAATTCTGATAATTATTCTGAGATCTCGTATTACCTTGAGCAGCTTGATTAACACTCCATGAGAAACCAGGGTGATTTCGTGAGTTAGGATTATAGCTGTTGCTAAACTGATTCCGATTCTGTTCCTGAAACCTATTTTGATTTCCCATATAATAGACTGACACTAGATTAGAGGGGCAAGCCTCGCTAGTATGATTCTCTCCACAGACCTCACAGAAATTTTGGAACTGCTGGACTTGATTGACTGGTGCTACTTGTTGTTGAGTTGGTGACAATGCTAACTTATTGATCCGATTAGCTATGACATCTACCTTTGCAGTTAATGCTGAGAATGCATCCAACCGAAGTATCCCAACAGCTTTTTGAGTTGGAGCTCTACCATGACCCTGCCATTCAGGATTGCTCTGAGAAAATTTGTCCAACAATTCATAAATCTCATTAAAATTCAAGGCCAATACTTGGCCTCCAGCTGCAGCATCAACCACGATTTTGGTATGAGCATTCAATCCTTCAACAAAAGTGTAGGCCAAAACCTCATTAGATTGGTTTGGTGCGGACAATCTCTTAATAATGACTTGAATCTATCCCAAGCTGAATACAAGGATTCTCCACCTTGTTGTCTGAACGACATAATCTCACTCCGTATTCTGGCTGTTTTGGCAGATGGATAGAATTTAGCCAAAAATTTCTTAGCTAAATCATCCCAAGTTGTGATAGACCTAGGCTTTTCAGCCTTTAACCACTTCCTTGCTGTTCCAATCAATGAAAACGGGAAGAGTATCAAGCGAACATAATTAGTTGAGACGCCTGATGGTGTGTATAAGTCACTAATCTCCAAGAAATTCTGGATATATTGTTGTGGATCCTCGTGCAGCAATCTAGCAAATTTCCCAGTCGCATGCAGCAGTTGTATCATGCCGGGCTTAATCTCAAAGTGTCCAGTAATTTCAGGTTTCACAATGCTAGAAGCTACTTCTTCCAGACTGGAAAGAGCAACATCTCGCACAGCTAAAGCTCATTCTTCTGCCATTCCAATAGGTAAGGAAGCAAGTACAATTGTGAGTGCTTCTCAGTCTCTTGCTTCTTTCCTCAATTTTGTAAGGTCCTTTCAGGTTCAGGATCAAAAGGTGAAAGTGGTTCGTCGTTTCTCTCCTTTCGCATTCAAGACCTATTACCTGAAATGGCACACATGAAACTCAAAACAAAAATTAAACCTGAATAGAAAATAACAAATCGTCTAAAAAGAAAACAGTCAATTACTTAGTCCCCGGCAACGGCGCCAAAAACTTGTTGCTCCCAAACGCACACGCAAGTATACATGGTCGACAAGTAATAAAGTGATAAATCGAGTATCATTCCCACGAGGACTAGTGTTAATGACTATATTCAAGCAAACAATTTTCTAAAAACTATCCAGGGATCTTTTTCAATGATGGTTGAGATTTTTACTAACTAAAACACTAATTAAAAAAAATGTAATTGAAGTCAAGTAATAGAGCAACTTCTAAGTTGTTATCAATAAAAGAGAAACGGTCCAGGGTCAGAGTTACGAACAATCCAGTTGAGTTTTCCAATTGATTCTACTTCTCGATTTCCTAGATTGCTAACTAACAGGTTAATTATATTCATGAAAACCTGTCGATTCTTCACGAGTCTATGCAAGCTACTCTAACGCCTATATTTCTATGGAATTAAATCACATGCATGCATTAAAGAACTCTGTATTTAGCTAAGCAAGGTGAATAGATATATGTCTATCCTACCCGCAAATCGATTCCCTGATGCCCAGGTTCACAATCAAGCCCTATTCTTTCTTATTTGCGTTCACAAGTTCCCTCTATCGAGTTCAACTTGTAAACCGTAGATAGTGTTCAATTATCGGGCCCTGATAACCAAACAATTAGGCTCAAGAAAGAATAAACAATCCGTAATGGTAAATTAATAGGTATAAATAAACTTTCAAACATCAACCTTCATGTAATTGCTCTAACCCTATAACGATAGATTTAGCTACGCATATTCATAACAACAACACAAGAATTCATGGAAGAAATATGGAAGATTGTAATAGATGATGTAAAGGAATTAAACCCTTGGTTCAATGTGTTAGAACTCCAAAACTTACTCCAGAAATTCGATCTCCCAAAAACGAAAATAAAATATTATTTATAGTATTTACAAAGTCTTCCCATAAGTTAATCCTAAGCCTAAACTGAATTGAAAAAGTTGGGGTCGCAGAACTAAAAGCCATGGGGAATGCCTCGCATGGTTATGGCTTCTGAGAGTCGCGGGCTACAGGCCATTCCTCACATGGTTATGGCTTTTGGAAGCCTGAAGCTATAACAAATCTGTAGCTTGCTCCATAGCTTTCCGTCTCATGCCATATCCCGCAATTAGCTAAGTCCATCAATTCTTTCTCGATTTTATCCATCTTCACTCCGTTTGCACTCGTATTCATCCAAATCATTCCTATAATCACAAACACAATAAGTGTGCACAAAAATCACAATTATTTCGTGCAATGGGCGAATAACGTATCAAAATGTGCGGAAATATTAAGGTAGAATAGGCAAATATTGCCAAACATCGGCACTCATAGAATATGTGATCAATTGATTCAACATGTTGCCCACACAGTAGACACGTGGTATCTTCCCTTACACCCATTCTTACTAGCTTAGCCCTTGTGAGAAGTCTCCTTTGAACATCAAGACCGCATATAAAGCTATGTTTGGGCTGTACTCATCTCCTTCATTGCCATAGTAAGTTGCTTCCTTTTAACCATTTATACCCACTGTAAATAGTGTATTCCCCAGCTTGTTTCATCTACCCATTTTATTTGTATGCATCAGCAACTTTGTCCCTGAGTAAACAGATCGTCTTCTAGTACCAGCAACAGTCTTGTAGTGGTTTACATTGCTGCCAATCTTATTAATCACCGCTGTTCCTTTTACAGTTTATTCTACATATTCCTATCTCCATATGTTCTCCTGGCCAACTTGATCTAATTTCAAAAAATGTACACTATCAATAAGCTTCTATCAAATGAAAATTGCATCTTACTGCCCTCATCCATCAGACCCTGCTCAGTTAATATGGCAGATTGGCCGCGTACTCTCGCTCAATATGAATGTAATTATTCTCTGTTTCCTCCAAACCAACGAGGTCCATTCTATTTTGTTGTGGCTTATAAAGGATAAGAGCAGTATCTAGTTGTTGAAAATGTACTTAATTCCAAAAGCCCACAGGAACAGTAGCGCCAATAGAACTTTGGTAATATAGAATTAGGAACTTTCCAAGTGATTCTATAAATTGAGTTATTCAGTTCAAAGACAAACTAGGGTATGTCTTTTATTTTTTTCCTTTACCTTTCTTGCTTCACATTTCTTGATATGAGAGGCCATGAGAAGCACATAAGCATACTACCAAGCTATTTTGGGAAGCACAAATAATACAAATAAGGCAAGTTAACTTCAACATCAGGAAAGTTGAAATATGCCTCATGAGTTGTTAATTTGATGGTGCTTATTTGACGTTGAGTTGGTATGATGACTAAGTTAACTTGGTGCAAAAAAATAGTCAAGTGAATCTGGTCTATTGTAAAATAGAAGAGCAAGTGGATGATATATTTACAAAAGCTCTTCCAACAAGCAGATTTGAGTTCTTGAGAATGAAACTTGGGATTTACAACTCTTGATGCAAGGAGGAGTGTTGAAATATGCCTCATGAGCTGTTAGTTTGATAGTACTGATTTGATGCTGAGTTGGCATGATGACTAAGCTGCTGATGTGTTCTTTGAATTGCAGAAGATAGCTTAGATATTTTTTTGGATATTATTAGTTGTAGACTTTCTAGTTTTAAGATTTTTCAGTCGTGGGTTTCATAGTCTTTAGGCATGTAGATGTTGGTGGATTAGTTCCTACATATTAAGAAGTTTCTGCTTCAGTTTGTTAATGCTATTCGGTTAGGATCTTTGGTGTATTAAGCAGCTTCATTCAGCTTAATAAAATATATCTTCTTTTCTTCTTTAAGTCTTTTGTTCTCTATCTGATAAACACCTTCAAAGCTCATACAATGAACACACTAAATATCTTTAGTAATCTCACCTACATTAAATACCCTTAAAAGCTAACACAAAACTTAATTCTTCATAGATACTTCTACGACATATTCTTCGCTATACAGTTTACAACGACACATGCCTCCAACTGTGATAAATGCTTTGTTGCATCCGTCGTTAGATGTGGTTCATTCTCAGTGTGTACAACTAATCATTATCTTTCATATTAGAGAAATTTAGAAAGTTAATTAGAATAAAGACTATATAAACTGTCAAAGTCAAAAACTTTGTTTTTGGTGTCTTCTTTTTTACGAATCCAAAGATGCAGATCACAGGTAGAGTAGTTGGCATGAGGACAAGGGTAGGAGATGGGGCATTAATTGAGGGTTCTTTGATACTGTCTTATTGGGACGTAATACCTACCAAGTAGAAGCATGCACACATTGCATTGATTGGATGGCCACGTTAAGAGCCTAGAAACTCAAAAAATTACTCCCGGTCCACTTTATTTGATTGTTTGGCTTTTTATCCTTGGTCCAAAATAATTGATTTGTTCAAAATTCAAGAAGCTTTTAGATAGTTCTTCCCAAATATACTCTTGTCAATATATGATCTAAATACATTTTTTAAAAGTCCTCAGAAATTTCTATAAATAAATTTGAAAGAGACAATGGTTAATTTCGTAAATGACCTTTTTAATTAATACTAAAAGGTGAATTTCTTAATCTACGTGAAACAACCAAAAAATCAAGAGTGACTTATAAAAATACCCACACAAGCTAAAGTAATTACAGCCCCTACCCACAACTTTCAAATATTACCTCAGATAACCACTAAACTAATTACCTAAATACCCATTTATCACTCCCGCTTCTTCCAAGTCCAAAATATCCTATACTTTCAGGATTCTACACGATAATCTCATCCATTTCACACTTCCAAAACCCTAATTCTTACATAAATACAAGCTCGCACCGTATACTTTCTTCACCATACAGAGATCGGTATACTCTCTTCAGCAGTGGAAGTCGAAATTTCAGTTCAGTTTAATGGTCATTGGGATTCTGCTAACGGGTACTGTGATTTCCAAGTCGCTGGTTTAATGACACGACCCGGAATTCGGTTAGGCCGTGCGGACACCCGACGTCCTCCCCTAGACCCGTCAGGCGAACCCTTACAAATTAAATTAGGAAAATAAATATAATAATTCATAATAAGGACGAGACTTAAAACAAAAACACAGACATACTGATACCTCTAAGCTGTACAAAAGAAATTACAGCTGACTACCCTACATACTAGGTTTAGGGCTATCCAGACTAGACATCTAAGAGTACAGAAAAAGACAAATACCTCCTGAAGGGAGCAAACTGCAACTGAAATACTAAACATAAAACTAGTGGCCATCCGGAACAAAAGATGGCTCACCCGGATAGCTGAAGTCGTCATCGCTCCTTCACAACGTGGTGAACTCAATCCTGGAGCGAACCTGCCGAAATGAAATAGATAGAAAAGAAACAAACAATAAATAAGGGTGAATCAAAAGGACTCAATAAGTGGGGCAGACTAGCCACCTCAAAGAATAGGATAGCTAGCCAGGGAGAAAAGAAACAGATAGACCAAATTCCTTTTATTTAAATTATCAAAAAGCAGAGCCAGATAACAACCGGAAACATGTAAGAAACATATAAACTCAACCAAGGATGCGTGCCAGAAACATATCAACAAATAAGCAATGCACATATAAGCAGAACAGCAGTTATGTAACACAAGTCTACACAATGGTATGAATTGAGATGAAATGAAATATGATGCAAAGGGTCACATGTGCCCGTCCCATCCCGATGTGGAATACTCCTGCACTCGAGGAGAATCCAATCTGATAACCAACTGGAGCGGAATACTCCTGCTCCTGGGGCGGAATACTCCTGCACCCGATATAATATAAAGCAGATGCAGAATACTCCTGCACTCTCCTGGGGCGGAATACTCATGCACCCAATATAATGTAAAGCTGAGGCGGAATACTCCTGCACTTAATATCTGACATAAGAGCGGAATACTCCTGCTCCTGGGGCGGAATCCTCCTACCCTCAATATGATACAATGGAGTGGAATCCTCCTGCTCCTGGGGCGGAATCCTCCTACCCTCAATATGATACAATGGAGTGGAATCCTCCTGCTCCTGGGGTGGAATATTCCTGCACCCAATATGATATGAAATGTAATGCATTGACATATAATGCACATGAATGCAATGTGATGCAATAATAACCCTTCACCGGCGCGGGACTCTCATCGACAGCCGGGAAGTAGATGCCAACTCACAGCCAGAGTACAATACTAAGATCCTCAATGCAATACCAGCAACAAGACATAACATATAATATACAATGTAAATGCAAAGCTAAGGCGTAAGGAGTACGCCTATCGGCAGCTACACACGTAAGGGACACGTGGTAGAAAATCCACGAGGCCAGGTGCCTCCAAAGAAATGGATATTAACACTTACCTTATTTCAAGGTGCTACTCAACAACCGCTTTATCCTTTGGATTCACTGCCAATGATCCTGCTTATTCAATAAGCAGAAAATATATCAAATTAGGCTAAAGGCTTCATTCCTCACATCTTAGGGCAATCCGGTTAGGAACCTGATACCCTATTCGCATACACAATACACAGGTCAGGCCTATGTACAGGGTTTAAGGTCACATAACCAAACCTTAAAAAAATTATATTTATATGTTGCGCATAACTCACTGAATACAAATATATAATCAATTTCATTATCGGGGTCCAATTGACCCTTTAAACTATTAATTGAACTTATTTAAACGATGTCTAATATTCCAAGTTTTACCATTAAAATATATTCTAACACATGTAATAAACTCAAATAATGCAGTAAGATCATTACCTGAATGTTTCGGGGTGAAAATATTATTTTTTTCCGGCTCTTTTCTCATTTTCTGGAATTTTTCTGGATGCATTTCTTGTTTCCGTGTTCTCTGTTTCATTTGTTCATTTTGCTCGTTTTTTATTCTGTTTCTATATGCTACTACATCGTGGATCCACCACCTAACATTTTGTCTTCTTTTCCTCTTTTTTTTTTCTTTAAAATTCGCTGGTACGGTAAAAATTAAAACGGTACCCTACGATATTCGAAATAATTCCAACTTTTGCATACCAGTTATACAAAATATATATAGCATACTCGCTAAGGCAGATCTCAAATCGGGTTTCCGAAACTCAAGATGGAAATTTAATAGAAAAAAATCAAATTATTTAACTTTCGGCATTTTAGCAGGAACTAGCCGAACAACATCGAAATTCACTTTCGAAAAATCAAAAAAGTCAAAAATAATCATACGAACCTAATGACGCTTTCGGATTTCGAATCGGAGCTCATTCGCAAAACCGAGCTCGAAAATCTCTTTTTAATATTTATCGACAATAAAAATTGAAACCTTCTTCCGATGCCTACCAATCGAGGTCTGATTTAGCTCAAATATTACAGATATTCCCTAATGAACATTACGAATATTTTAAAATTATCAGTACGTCAATTGGAGTCCTAACTTCCGAAACGACTGACCGAGGTCGTTTCATTCTCCTCCACGTATACTCTCGTTCGTCCTCGAACGAGCCTAAGTGTAAAGCAAGATTCACGCAGATAACAAGAGAGCTTGCACGACCTTCATGAGCTACTCCACGGGCATTATTTCCTGATTACTGGATCAAAATTATAACACGCATATCGAACTCTTGGATAAAAACATAGCTGGATAATATCATAATGCCATTGCCCAGCTTATTCTGACTACACTGATCCTTCCTTGATCACGAGAGGAGAGTTCTGAATTTTCGAAACAAAGATACACGAAACTTTGAATGGGTCAACATGATTCAGCCGATAATTACCTCTTCGATATACCTTTCGATATAGAACAGGTCGATGGAACTAAGAATTAGCTCACGCTTGATACAATAGGGGAAGCTTTTGAAGTACCTTGTCACTACTCACTATAGAAGATTTGATGCAAGCTATATTATTTTTATGAATGCACTATGCAACATCTTAGTTGATTTTAGTGTTGTTCCGCAAGCTCCTTGTGGGAATGTAGTTACTCATATCCTAATGTATGTCAAATGTTCATCTGAAAAGGGTCTATCGTATAAGGATAAGGATCATGCAACTTCTACTGGATAGTATGATGCAGACTAGGAATGATCTTCAGACTAAACATCTACTTCAGGGTATTGTCTTTGAATTGGAAATATTGTGACTTGAAAAAGTGAAAATAAAGAGACATGTAGTTGGACCTTCAGCTGAGGCAGAATACCAGCAACAAAGTTGATTACATGCGCACTTATAACGCTAAAGTAACTTCTCAAAGAGTTGAGGTGTGAAGGAGATATGCCAATGATGGATGGATGACAAACTGCACGAGACCTTTAACTCTAAATTTTCTGAAGTAAAACAACGTCAGTATGAGGATTCAGTTCTAGTTGAATACAGACAGATAGCCAGAAGAAATTCGGAATCACCATACAGGGTTACTACTGACGGTGTTCTCATGTATAAAAGATAGACTTTGTGTTTCTGATGTTGCAGATTACATGGACAGATTATGATAGAGACACATTATTCCAAATACATTGTTCATCCAGGTTCGACTAAGATGTACCATGATCTTAAGCAGATTTATTGGTGGGACGGAATGAAGTGTGACATAGCAGAATTTGTAGCTCAGTGTTCTAATTTCCAGCAACTTAAAGTCGTGTCATCTTTTTAGACTTTATACTTTCAGCAGACAGGTACGTATATATGATCAGGTTGCCAGCTTATCTCTAGCATTAATAGATTGTTAGTGGATTTAGCAATGATCGACACTCATTGTAGGTTTCTGTCGTGGCCCTAGGTTGGGTCGTGACAAAAGTGGTATCAACGCCTTAGAGATTTAGTATTACCATTCAGTATTTGGAGGAAGACTCCTCCACTTAAAGCACAAACTCATGCAGCTATTTGATTAAGGATTAACCATCCCCGCACAACCTGCTGGACTAAGGAAAACATAGCTAAAAACAGAATGCGGCTCAGATCTGAGCTACCAAATTACCCTCCCGAGTAGCCAAACAGCTGCAGCTATCAAGTTCACAACCCCCTACCTTTGTCATAAGCACCACCACATGATAGATCAACTTAGGGGGTCAAATGACGCCTCTATTACCCTTAGTAGCTTTAAAACACAACAATGTGCTTACCCGGCTACCTTGACACGCACTCTGGCTCAACATAGAGAATATCACAAGCGGCTACCAATCGCCCAACTCTACTAGTGCCGGAAGAAGAATAGATGGCAATGAACTAAGGATATGAATAATTAGAGCTTCAAGAAGTTCATCTTCTTATTTACTTGGCTACCAAAGCTAGACTACTTACGAGTCAAAGTAGCCCAAGAATCGCAATTGAAGAAACAGATATTAAATGAGCTTTATGGAACAACATCCATGCAAATTTGACCTCCCAATAAGAAGGAAACTCTGACAATTTACCAGAAACCCTTTTATAACCCAGACAAGCTCAGGGTTTTAAACCAAGAGGAGATACGTAGATCGAATATTACTTACTAATCACTTTGCACCGGAAGATACGATAATACTTTCTGATGGTGACAAATAAGAATCCTACCAACTCTGAGTTCCAAAGAGAGGTAGACTGACTTGACATTATAACAGAATGTGGCACAACATGATGTCAAGGAAACAATACCGATACTCACAAATCTCTCACACTTAAACAAGATAAACTAGTAGGGTAATCATAAATGTCAGGAATAAATCATATCATAAGTTCATCCCTCTACTGCAACTGATTCTTAATAGAAACGACATCCAAGGAAGCCATCGAAACATGATAAGACACACCATTTCAAGATCGATGGAAAGAATCAAATCTTACTCACATTTAAGAGAAGAAGAAATACTTGGTCTACCACATCGGATGCCTCAGTATCCTGCAAGACTAGCAGTTCATAGAACTGCCTCTGCAGCTGAGCTGAGCCACTACCCTGATAATTACCTTCTGAAGAACCACTACCACCACGTTCTCAACCTCTACGGGATGGTGATATTTCTCTGCATGATTGAGATCTAAATAAAACCCCCTGCGACTGTGCAGGTGCCTAATGACGAAAGAAAGGACGACTGCCTACTTGCCGCAGTAAAGGAAAACTACTCAAAGGATAACCAGACTCACAACAATGATAACACTTTTTCACTGAAAATAGAAGCTGGACAGATTATTGCTAGCTATAAAGAAAAGACTGAATCTGATCTTGACGAGCTACTGGTGCACTCTAAGAATCACGCGACACAAGCTGAGATAACCTGGAAGGTGACCTCCCAAAATAATCAGAACTCTTACCTCCAAATGAGGTACCATGGTTACCCACTAGGGCCACGAGATCTCTTGCTCTCCCGCTCTAACTCTTCCCCCTCTAACTTATGGTATGCCTAATACCTTTGAGCAATATCAATAATGATTTCAAATGAAGTCCCAACCTCAATTTTTCGAGCCATCTAGGATCTCAAGGAAGGAGAAAGGTCATCAATAAATCTTTGAATCTCTCTAAAGGCTCATGGACTAGTTCTAATGCATATTCAGCCATTCTATAGAATTCAATCTCACATTCTGAAACACCAACAGGCTAACCGACATGTTACTCTGTCCAATCCACTCAAACTGGCAACACTTTTCATCTCGCTTGCTACTCGAAAGGAACTTTTTCACGAGTCTAGAAGAAAAATCGAACCAAGTTAGCTAATAAGAGAGCGATCCACTAATTCAAGGCTGGACCCCTGAAACAGGAAAGCAGAATAATCAACACCATACCGCTCGATATAATCAAAAGCCTGAAGGATACGCTGGCATAATTTTATTTTTAAAAAGAATCACGGAGTTTATCTGATGCATTGCTTAAGAATATCGGAAGGTTCAACCGCGTAAAATAATGGAACCTCTTTGGGCACTCGGACCGAACCGTTACTTCGACTGGCTAACCAGCCAGAACAATTGGTGGGGCAACACATGCTGCTTCTAGAATATAATTTACTAGGGCAACACCAGGGACTGGAAACAGGGCTCCCTGAGACCGAACGTCTCCATCTGTGGCAAGCTGATAAGCTTTCTAGCGAATAATAGGTGCTTGTGGTATCTGCGTCGCCAAGATTCTCGTAAAAGCATCGTAGAGAGCCAAGGAAACCACAAGGCCCTGCTCCCTTGCCCATCGCGAGCTCGTACAATTGGGACCTCCGTAACTAGATCTTCAGCATGATCAAAACACTCGGGGCTTCGTCAGTATTAACCCTAGGCCAGACTTCTTCGTCTTGAACTCATACCGTTTGCTGATTTTGTCGCATGAGGGTTTCACAATTACCACAAAGGAATTAACAAAAATACTTTTGCATCCTAGACCGACGCACGATCAGAAAAGAAGAAAGTGAAACTTCCTAAATGCCATCATAGCCTCTCATAGATAAGTACGGACGTCTACGTACCCATCAACGAGACTCTACTAGACACTGTCTTAGTCTGGATAGACTCTAAATTAGGCTCTGATAGCAACTAACACGACCCGAAATCCGGTTAGGCCGTACGGGCACCCGACATCCTCTCTTAGACCCGTCGGGCGAACCTTTACCAATTAAATTAGGAAAACAAATATAATAATTCATAAATAAGGACGAGACTTAAAACAAAAACACAGACATACCAATACCTCTAAGCTGTACAAAAGAAATTACAGCTGACTACCCAACATACTAGGTTTAGGGCTATCTAGACTAGACATCTAAGAGTACAGAAAAAGAAAAATACTTCCTGAAGGGAGCAAACTGCAACTGAAATAGTAAACATAAAACTGGTGGCCATCCGAAACAAAAGCTGGCTCACCTTGACAGTTGAAGTCATCTTCGCTCCTTCACAACGTGGCGAACTCAATCTTGGAGCGAACCTACCGAAACGAAATAGATAGAAAAGAAACAAACAACAAACAAGGGTGAGTCAAAATGACTCAATAAGTGGGGCAGACTAGCCACCTCAAAGAACAGGATAGCTAGCTAGGGAGAAAAGAAACAGATAGATCAAATTCCTTTTATTTAAATTATCAAAAGGCAAAGCTAGATAACAACCGGAAACACGTAAGAAACTTATAAACTCAATCAATGATGCGGGCCAGAAACATATCAATAAATAAGCAATGCACATATAAGCAGAACATTAGTTATGTACCACAAGTCTACACAATGGCATGAATTGAGATGAAATGAAATGAAGTGAGATGAAATAAAACATGATGCAAAGGTTCACATGTGCCCGTAATCCCATCCCAAAGCGGAATACTCCTGCATTCGAGGAGAATCCTATCTGATAACCAACTGGAGAAGAATACTCCTGCTCCTGGGGCGGAATATATAAACCAGAGGCGGAATACTCCTGCACTCTCCTGGGGCAGAATACTCATGTACCCGATATAATATAAAGCTGAGGCGGAATACTCCTGCACTCAATATCTGACATAAGAGCGGAATACTCATGCTCCTGGGTGGAATCCTCCTGCCCTCAATATGATACAATGGAGCGGGATCCTCCTGCTCCTGGGGCGGAATACTCCTGCACCCAATATGATAAGAAATGTAATGCATATGAATGACATATAATGCACATGAATGCAATGTGATGCAATTATAACCCTTCACTGGCGCGGGACTCTCATCGACAGCCGGGAAGTAGATGCCAACTCACAGCCAGAGTACAATGCTCAGATCCTCAATGCAATACCAACAACAGGACATAACATATAATATACAATGTAAACCCAAAGCTAAGGCGTAAGGAGTACGCCTATCGACAGCTACACACGTAAGGAACACGTGGTAGAAAATCCACGAGGCCAGGTGCCTCTAAAGAAATGGATATAAACACTTACCTTATTTCAAGGTGCTACTCAACAATCGCTTTATCCTTTGGATTTACTGCCAACGATCCTGCTTATTCAATAAGCAGAAAATATATCAAATTAGGCTAAAGGCTTCATTCCTCGCATCTTAGGGCAATCCGGTTAGGAACCTGATACCCTATTCGCATACGCAATACGCAGGCCAGGCCTATGTACAGGGTTTAAGGTCACATAACCAAACCTTAAATAAATTACATTTATATGTTGCCCATAACTCACTGAGTACGAATATATAATCAATTTCATTATCGGGGTCCAATTGACCCTTTTAACTGTTAATTGAACTTATTAAAACGATGTCTAATATTCCAAGTTTTACCTTTAAAATATATTCTAACACATGTAATAAACTCAAATAATGCAGTAAGATCATTACCTGAATGTTTCGGGGTGAAAATACTATTTTTTTCTGGCTCTTTTCTCATTTTCTGGCATTTTTCTGGATGCATTTATCGTTTCCGCGTTCTCTGTCTCAATTGTTCATTTTGCTTGTTTTTGATTATGTTCCTATATGCTACTACATCATCAGGACCCACCGCCTAACATTTTGTCTTCTTTTCCTTTTTTTCCCCTTTAAAATTCGCTGGTACGGTAAAAATTAAAACGGTACCCTACGATATTTGAAATAATTCCAACTTTTGCATACCAGTTATATAAAATATATATAGCATACTCGCTAGGGCGGATCTCAAATCGGGTTCTCGAAACTCAAGATGTGAATTTAAAAAGAAATAAAGTTAAATTATTTAACTTTCGGCATTTTAGCGAAAACTAGCCGAACAACATCGAAATTCACTTTTGAAAAATCACAAAAGTCACAAATAATCATACGAACCTAACGGCGCTTTCGAATTTCGAATCGGAGCTCATTTGCCAAAACCGAGCTCGAAAATCTCTTTTTAATATTTATCGACAATAAAAATTGAAACCTTCTTCGATGCCTACCAAACGAGGTCTGATTTACCTCAAATTTTACAGACATGTCCTAATGGACATTACGAATATTTTAAAATTATTGGCACGTCAATTAGAGTCCTAACTTCCAAAACGATTGACCGAGGTCGTTTCATTTTATGATTGAAAATAGCTGTAGTTTTAAACAATTCCATACAGCTATCGCAGAGCTCCTAAATATCTATTTGTCAAAACAACAATTTGAGTTCAAATTTGTGGTAAAATATGCATATCCTCCCATGTCGATCAATAATGACATGGAAGTGAAGCTGTATATGCGGCAAAAGAGGAAAAAACCTGACATGCTCGATTTTCCAATCTCAGTAACCTTAATCCGCAACCTAACAAGCGCGGGGAGTTCCACGGAATTGAATTATATGGATGGTATTGAAATTTCGTCGAATGAGTTTGGGATGATCGATATGGAAATTGAAGAAGGCGATCACATTGTTCAAATTGATGAAGGCAACATCATTACGGATGAATATAACCGAAACATTGAAACTGGGCAAGTTTTCAGGGACAAGGATGTCCTCAGTAGTGTTATGAAGCACTATGCGATTTACAGAAAATTTCAATCTAAGGTTTATCGATCGTGTTTGAGAAGGTAATATATCTATATTTTTCTATTGTATACTATTTTAGTATATACTTCTATTGCAATAGTATACTGTTCTAATGTACTCCAAATATAACAGAACTGTATACACTAACGAATACTGTGGAAATAACAGTATACCAAGCAGGTATACAGTATAATTGTACCCCCTAGAAGAAGTAATGACACGACCCAGAATCCGGTTAGGTCGTGCGGGCACCCGACATCCTCCCCTAGACCAGTCGGGCGAACCCTTACTAATTTAATTCGGAAAATAGATATAACAATTCATAAATAAGGGCAAGACTTAAAACAAAAACACAGACATACTGATACCTCTAAGATGTACAAAAGAAATTACAGCTGACTACCCAACATACTAGGTTTAGGGTTATCCAGACTAGACATCTAACAGTGCAAAAGAAGACAAATACCTCCTGAAGGGAGCAAAATGCAACTGAAATAACAACCAATAAACTGGTGGCCATCTGGAATAAAAGCTGGCTCACCCTGACAGCTGAAGTCGTCTTCGCTCCTTTATAATGTGGCAAACTCAATCCTGGAGCGAACCTGCCGAAACGAAATAGATAGAAAAGAAACAAACAACAAACAAGGGTGAGTCAAAAGGACTCAATAAGTGGGGCAGACTAGGCACCTCAAAGAATAGGATAGATAGCCAGGGAGAAAAGAAACAGATATACAAAATTCCTCTTATTTAAATTATGAAAAGGCAGAGCCAGATAATAACTAGAAACACGTATGGAATCACAAACTCATTAAAACTAGGAACGTAAGATAGCCAGAACATATAGGTATCCCGAACATATCAACGATCAGAAATACATCCCGTTGCGGCGTGCAACCCGATCTCCGAAACTCAGAATACGAGCCAGAAATATATAGACAAACTGAAATATGTCCACAATATGGTATACATACCGCATCCACAAAACACAGCATGATAGTCACACAATAGTTAGCACGCGGTGCAATGAAATGGGATGAATGCAGTATGATGTAATGGTGTCATATATGCCAAATAGATGGAGCGGAATCCTCCTGCTCCGAGGGCCGAATCCTCCTTCCCTCAATATGATGCAATATAGCAGAATCCTCCTGCTCCGAGGGCGAAATCCTCCTACCCTCAATACGATGCAATGGAGCGGAATTCTCCTGCTCCGAGGGCAGAATCCTCCTACCCTCAATATGATGTAATGGAGCGGAATACTCATGCTCCTGGGACGGAATACTCCTACCTTCAATATGATACAATGGAGCGGAATACTCCTGCTCCTGGGGTGGAATACTCCTGCACCCAATATGATATGCAATGTAATGCATATGAATGACATATAATGCATATGAATGCAATGTGATGCAATAATAACCATTCACAGGCGTGGGACTCTCATCGACAGCCGGGAAGTAGATGCCAACTCATAGCCAGAGTACAATGCTCAAATCCTCAATGCAATACCAACAACCGGACATAACATATAATATACAATATACAATGTAAATCCAAAGCTAAGGCGTAATGAGTACGCCTATCGGCAGCTACACACGTAAGGAACACGTGGTAGAAAATCCACGAGGCCAGGTGCCTGCAAAGAAATGGATATAAACACTTACCTCTTCCAAAAGTTAGTACGGCTAATCAACAACCGCTTTATCCTTTGGTTTCCTTGCCAAACCATCCCACTCTATTCAATAAGCAGAAAAATATATCAATTTAGGCTAAAGGCTTCATTCCTCACATCTTAGGGCAATCCGGTTAGGAACATGGTACCCACGCGACCGGACTGCGTGTCCCATGTCCAGCCTCTATGGGGGACTCCAAATCACACATAACATGATCACAATATAAGCATAAGCATGTATGAGGTATAACACATATTGCAACAATAGATATGGACTCAAAGGAATGAGAAGAGAACTCAGGATAGAATTATAGACACAACCTAGAACTCAGAATTTGTCCAACTCTTTGAATTTCCATAAAATTTTCAGCAGCGTTTCCCCTGAAACTGGATGATCCGCAAAAACAGAACCAGCACTATACTACACACGGGAATGGATACCCGGATAAAATGATAACATAAACATGTTAAATGGATAACAAGATGAGACGACTGCATGACATAACAAATCCGCTGATAGAATGTCTGGACAGCACCACTGTCCTGCCTTTCGACCTAATTTTCAGAGTGTATATCAAAGATATAGACTTCATGGTCTCATTAAAGTTGTAGATATATGTCTTAGGATTCTGGGGATTCTTAAAGCATCTTAATATCAATTTTGTACAAGGAGTTATGATCAATATACTAACAGCTGTTCAAAGATCAAAATAATTTTCTAGATTTTGAAACGTTTTGTCTTGCTGATTCGGACGTCTTTCACCTTGGATTTCAGTACCAAATTAAGTATATACAAGGTTTCCTTGATACCATACAAGTTTCTCAAGAGAAACACTAAGTTTAGAACTAAGAAAAGCTTCAAAAGCTAAAAGATACATGCCTTGCCAAAAGAAAGGTTTAGTCTCACATACCTTTGATGCTTCTTGCTTCTAAACCTTGTTTCGCTTGAATTAAACACCATCTAAAGCTTAAACAAGTTATAATTCAGCATTTGGGTACTTTACTTAGCCATGAAGTAATTCTAAATCTCAAGCTATAGACGAAACTGAAGGTAGCATAACGTTACCTTAATCGCGTAGAGCATTTTGACGCAATTTGTCTTCAATTTCGAGTTTAGATTGACGTCCATCCTTCAAAATCATAAAATTTGCTCACAACTCAATGAGAGAACTGTTTCTCATTTTATATTTCTGGAAAATGATGAGATGGAGGAAGAATTTTCCTTTTATACTTGAAACATTTCAGTTTTAGTCCTCTTTTGCGCTTATGTCGCTCTTTCTGGCTTGACTTCTGATGCTCATATCTTTTTATCTATATGTTGTATGAACAAACTGTCAAAAGTGTTGGAAACTACACTCCAAGACCTTCAATTTGGTATATGATATGTCCCCAAAAGATCTCATATAACGCGAAATTAATTGCTGAAAAAGCTTCGTTACAAGGCAATTCGTTAGTCGGTTTTTCCGCAACTTAAATCTGATTTTTCCAAAACTTTATATTCAACATATAAACATCATATATGGTCACATTATGACTTTAAACTCACTTAAATCATCCTTAATATGTCTTTAGAATGATATACGTCACTTTGGACCTACGGGGTGTAACAAGTAATTTATCACTTTACTGTTTATGAGTAGTTGTATAACATACTGCATGCACTATGTTTCCTATTTTTTGCGTAAATCTATGGCATAAGAAATACGTTTCAAATACCAAATGCGTATAGACTGCAAATGCACTTGCTACTTTTGTTGTTTTTAATGTAAACGTCGAGGCAGTAGCAACAGAGTAAAACTCTTCAGTGTATACCTTGGTAATGTACATTATACCTTGGAGGAATACTAGTTTTTTGCCCCTGTATTTCCGCTGCGCGTGATACCTTGGTACTGTACAGTATACCGTTGGGGTATAGTGGTTTTATGCGGTTCGATATCAATTATACAGTATACCATGTATTTTGTTGCGTGTTATACCTTGGTACTGTACAATATACCGTCGTGGTATACTGGTTGTATACGGTTCAATATCAACTGTACAGTATACCCCTGTATTTCCATTGCGTGTACAGAGCAATTGTAGCCGTAGAAGAAGTAATTATGAGGTTCAATATTAATTATAAGGTATACCATGTATTCCATTGCGTGTTATAACTTAGTAGTGTACAATATACCCTGGGGGTATACTGGTTTTATGTGGATCAATAGCAATTGTACAGTATATCTTGTATTTCCGTGGCGTGTTATACCTTAGTAGTGTATAATATACCCTAGGGGTATATGGTTTTATGAGGTTCAATTTCAATTGTACAGTATTCCCGGTATTACCATTGTCTGTACAGACAAATTGTAGCCTTAGAAGAACTAATTTATGGGACAATTGATTTTCAATACTAGTATAGCATTGTTGCCATACGTGCACTACACTGCATGGTATACATTGGAAAACTGTTACTGAACTCTTACGTAAATAGGTACTGTCTTATATGCATTGATGAGCAATGCGAGTGGGTTCTGAAATCATCAAGTGTGGAAAAGTCAAACCTATTTAAAGTAACATCTTTCAAGGATGAGCACACGTGCTCACATGAGCAGAGGTTTAATGCACAAAGACAAGCTACTGCTTCAGTTATTGGAGGAATCATAAAAGACAATTATGAGGATCCAAGGACAGTGTACACACCAGCAGATATAATCAGGTATATGAAAAAAGAGCACAGTATCGACATAAACTACATGCAAGCATGGAGATTAAAGGAAAAGGCGTTACAAATAGTAAGAGGGAAACCTCGTGACTCTTATAAGAAGTTACCGAGTTATTTGTATGTCTTGCACCATGCAAACCCTGGATCAATAATACGACTACACATTGCGGAAAATGGGTGCTTCCTTTATGCTTTTTTTTGCCCTTGTAACAATGATTGAAGGATGGAAATACTGTAGGCCAACAGTTGTAGTCGATGCCAGTTTCCTCAGAGGTGCATATGGAGGGACATACATTATTGCACGTGCACAGGATGCAGGAGGTAAACTACAACTTTTTAAAGACAAAACATTTGTCGATTTCAGCATCTTAGTGAATGTTGTCAAAAAATAAAGTACACTCATGTTGTTACTAATTAATAACTCTTCTTTTTACAGGACATATCCTACCCTTAGCATATGCTGTTGTCAATTCTGAGAATGATGCATCATACCATTGGTTCTTCCAATGCTTCAAAGAAGAATACGCTCAGAGGGATTGCATGTGCTTTGTATCCGATAGAAATGAGAGCATTCCCATTGCACTAAACACAGTGTATCCGCAGGTGCCGCACTGTATCTGTATATTCCACCTATGGAATAATATAAAAGTTAAGTTCAATAAGACGCAAAAGAAAATTTCAAAAAATATAATATAAGTTAGAAAGAGCTTACACAGTTACAGAGTTCAACATACGCATGGGTGCTATTGGGAAGATTTATAGCAATGTCAAACAGTACTTGATTGACGCTGGATATAAAAGATGGTCGAGGGCGTATTCCATGGCAAATAGAACAAACACCATAACCTCCAACAATGCAGAATCGGTGAACTCTAGAACGAGGAACATAAGATACCTCCCCGTAATTAATTTTCTAGACTATATGATGCATCTGGTTAGGGAATGGAACTTTAAAAACAGGATGGAAGCTTTGGGTACTTGTAAGGAGCTGACACTGTCTAAAAAGTATGATGATGTCTTGACAGCAGAAATCATCGCATAAAAAACAATGAGGGTATGATGTACTTCAATGTATACTTTCTGAAAGTACTGTATATTGTATGTTTCAATGTCACTAATACAATTTGTTTAAAAAAAATGTAAGTCCTGCCATCAAATGACTTCTTGCATTTAGTATTGGATGGTTTAGTAACGTATCAAGTGTCCTTGGCTGAAAAGATATGCACTTGTCGATGGTTTGATCTGGAAGAAATACCATGTCGACATGCCTTGGCAGTGCTGGACAAATTCAAATTGTCTCCATACCAATACTGCTCTGAATACTACACTAGGGAGAGTTTTATTCAAACGTATGCAATACCAGTTTATCCTATACCAGATGAAACTACATGGCAGATACCAGAAGAGGTTTTATCGCAAGAGGTGCTACCACCAAGAGGCAAAATACCACCTGGAAGGCCAAAGACTGGAAGAATAAAATGAAATTGGGAAATATCCCATGAGAAAGTGCAACTTACATATCAACGGTGTGGAAAGAAAGGCCACAATCATAGGACATTCAAAAATGTCCCTATAGAGTCTTGATATACCAACAAATTATGTTGGTTTCTTTTATTTTAGTACGTGTCTGAAATAGCTGATGCTTTCACTGTTGGTGCAATTTGTGCATAACTGCTAGTTGTATACATTGCTATTGTGTGGTATACCCTGTTGGTATACTGAATTTATTGTGTTGGCTATGAAATGCTATGGTGTTCAATATCAATTGTTCTTTACCGTGTAGTAAAATTTGTTCAATATGGGTATTTCATTGTATATCTTCCAAGAATACACTGTACACTTACTCATTAATTTGTTTACAGGAGAAAATATATTACCACTTTTGCTTTAATGTAGTGGTGTTGATTATGTATAATTTATTTGTATATACTTCTGTAGTATTATTCTATTTGACCACTTTGTCTCTTTAAAAAGTCCTAGTAGGTTGGACAAACAATTTTTTTGTTACAGATACTACCTTATTGGACTTCTATTATGTATACTTTTTTATGATGCAGAATACCATAATAGTATAGTCCTTTAAACTCGTTTAAACTCATTTATGTTGTATATCTTTCTACTATACAGTTTTTCGCAATGTATACTGATGTTAACCAAGGCTAGTGTGACAACTTTACAGATACTGTAGTATAAAAAACTGTCAAATTACTAAAGTATACAACTTTTGCTCTGTATACCTTTTTATTATGCAGTATACCCTAATGGTATACTTCTTTAATTAAAAAAGAAGGGTGGAATTGGTTGTTTCCCACCTAAACTTGTCCCCGATTACCATTTTCTCCTCTTAACTTTACGGGCATCCGTTTTCCCCCCTTAATAACTTTCAAGTAATATTAGTTCCTACCTCACGCACCCTTCCCCAGATGCATAATGGGTAGTGCATTACACTCGCTGTATTTATTTGCCATGTCAGAATTTCTAATTTTTGAACATTTAATTTAATTTTTTTTCTTTTTTCACTCTTCTTTCTTTAAATTCCTTTTTTTTTTTAATTTCATTTTCATCTCTCACTAAGAATATTTTGTCCTCAAAATCTATTTCAAGAAAGCCATCCCCTCCGTCAGTCACTAGCTAACACCGTGCCGGCCACTCTGTCACTAAAATAATTGAGAGTTCTAGTAAGAGCATGTACTGTTGGTAAGTGTTATCGCCGGAAACATCCATATAGCTGCAACTTTATTTTCTGGGTGCAAAAAATTCAAAATTACAGCCCCTCTAAATTCCTCCAACTGCCTTTAACTCCTCTAGACATTGGGATCATTGCAGAGAGCACCAACACCATTAAATTTTGGAAAATAACAGTGGAGCGGTGGTGGGATTTGTGATCAAAAGGCAAAAAATGAGATGGGATCTTCCATGGAAATCAAATCAACAGAAAAAAGGCGTAGCTTTTCCACCATGCGACTGGCTAGTCACCGGCAAAAATTTTCGACTATGTACTGAAACAAAATTGTATCATTATTTTTCGTATAATCCACCAAAATTTAAAATAAAACTTAAAAAATACACTTAGAATTCAATATCCAAACTATAAACACACTCTTTTATGGGCCTTTGAAAGCTTTCTTTAAGAGCTATGGAAATTTTAGAGGAAGATACGTTAAAATTGAAGAAAGAGAGAAAATGGAAAAAAGGAAATATAGAGAGAAATAAAGAGAAGGTTGCTGGAGGAGAGTAGAAAATGAGGGTTTGAATGTTTGACGTTGGCGGAGGAAGCAGTGGGGAGGGGTCAGGTGGGAAATGGAGGAGATAGGATAAAGATAAAAGTAAAATAAAGAGAAAAGAAATGTTTTTTAAAAAATTGAGGGTCCACAAAGTTATTTAGACTAGTTAGTATATAGGTCCAATTGAAAGCTGATACGTGTCAAATTGATCCGATTTTAGTATTATTTTTGTTCTTCACTCTCCATTTAACAAAGTAATAATATGCTCACTGCCACGTCAGCCTTCATGTGGGAACTAATATTACTTGAAAGTTATTAAAGGGGGAAAATGGATGCCCGTAAAGTTAAGAGGGGAAAATGGTAATCGGGGACATGTTTAGGTGGGAAACAACCAATTCCACCAAAAAAGAAGTATATTGACAGTTTACGTACAGTTATATTGACAGTTTTTACTGTCAGTCTTCAGAATTACTGTCTAATGGAATTTTTTTGAGTTAATAAAAAAATAGCTTAATTGCACAAAGTAGACAGTTTTTGCTAGATCCAAACGTGTAAAGGTGCAGATGTGCAGTTCCCTTTATTTTTGGCATGCAATCTGGAGCAGTTTATGTATGAAACCTCACCTATAAAAAAGGGTTATTATTGCTATTTTATTCTTCAAAATCTAATATTACCACAGTTTCTTTCATCTTGTGAAAAAAATTACCCCATACACACGCACTTATACATAGAGAAATGGCTCTCAGACCAAGCACTGCAGGATCTTCTTCTGCACCAACAACAAAGATGGTGGTGGAGCAATTAAGAGATGAACTTGCAACTTTTAAAGCTAGTTTTGAGGAATTCCTTCAACAATACAAGAAGGATGTTCGTGAATGAAGAAAATGCTTCATGGTCTTCTTGCAGATCATAAAATGGACCCTACTGACTACTATACTTCTACAGAAATTTGAAGTCTTCTGTCAAGTGGTCAATTTAAGTACTATTTTCTGTTTTATGTGAAATGTTTTATGATTTGTTTGAGTTAAGTAGTCTGTTTATGTTCAATGTGTAGTTTTAATATTTTTATTGTCATGTATACTGTTCATAGAGCAGTTATAGAAGATTTCTGATGTCGACATATATCTATATTCAAATCTCAACTATCATTAATCTACTATGCATGTTTCAATGTATACCTTACCACAATATTGTATACCTCAAAAAGTATACAGCTTTTTGATATTAGGTAATATGCCAAATGGTATATCTTTGTAGTATACAATATACCCCAATGGTATACAACTTGAAAATGTCACAATATATTTGCCTAGTCAAATCTTGCTTATATTGTATACTTTTCTAGTATATGATATACCCCAACGCTATGCAAATAAATTAAAAAAAGGTCTTGCTATTCGATACATATGTGTCTGTTATCACTAACACTGTCCAAAAGTATTTTAATATGTAACCTTTTAGTATGTTATATACAGAAATGTATACCAGCCTTTATTGTTTATAATAAACTTATTTTTCCTTTGTATACATCAATATATCATACAGGTATACTGGCTTTATTGTTCTGCAGAAAAGTATATTACTTTAACTAAAAATATTATAATGTATTTTATATTGACTGAAAATAAAACACTCAAAAAGACCAACGTGTTTGGTACCCATTTTCATTTGAAGAACTTTTCTTGTCAAGCTAGGTTAATTCAAAATCTAGGGTTTCAAGTTATGGATCGTAAAACAAGGTCTTCCACTAATTTTCCAAGTTTTCGTATTGATCAAGAGATGGATTCGCCTTTATTTTCGAGTGATAGCCCTATAACCCAAAATAGTGAAGATGCGACTAAGGTAAAGGTAACTTTTTGTTTGATTTTAAAGTTGCTTTATATTGTTTGCGTTATATCAAATTAGTTCCCTGTATTAGTATACTACCTTGAAGATGTAGTTCAGTATTATTAGTATAGAATATTACAAGTCTATTTTTCACAAAAAGGATACTTTTGATTTAAAGTAAACATTAATGATATACGTGTTCTAATTTGCAGTATACCTTTGCAGTATACATCTATTTAAGTTTTATGTACTTTAGTTTTACTTATTTCAATACGTTTGCAACAGTTGAATGTAACAAACATGGTCCCAACTGATGCTGAGCGGGGAGCGCTAGACGTAGATGGTATTGAATTTGTTGATGTTCCTGAGCAAGACTTGCCTGCTGCTGGTGCACAAACACAGAATGACCAACGTGTTCCTAAAATTATTGGTGATGCTGAACAAGAGTTGCCTACTGTTGCTGAGCAAGACTACACTGCTGTTGGTGGTCAAACAGACAATGAGCAAGCAGTTCCTGAAGCTAGTGATGTTGGTACTAGAACACAATAACCAATGACCGAAGAGGTCCCATTTATAGACTTATATTTTAATTTAATAAATAACTACTATATCTCTATCTATTATACTTGAAGATATTCTTGCATTTCTGTTCATGAAGCCAAAAGGTAGACAGGACAGTACAAAAGGGTCTTGTCAATCAAGCAATGGTGTTGAAAATGATGCTTTTGCTGATTTAAAGCAAATGGTATTCTCATTAGTTTTTTTTAGGGGGAGGGGATGACGGGGGGTTGTTTTACATGTTTTTTACATTTTTTTTTGTTTATTATAGGTGCAAGATCAATTTACTTCCTTAAAAACTGATGTTGTTGATATTAAGCAATATGTTGATCTGAGAATTGCAGAGGTGCTGAAAGCAATTGATTTGATTGCGGGTCATAAGCATGTGGCAGATTCAAAGGTAGTTTTTCTTATTTTGGTATAGTATATTTCCAGATTCTTATAGAATAGGCTTTCTGTTTATTTCTAGGATGCCGATGCTATCAAGAAATTGGTTAATGAACAAATTGGTCAAGTCCTCCCTACTGATACACGTACTGCTTCCCCCAAATCAGTAGTTCATCCACATGATTTTGCTGACATGAATTTGATGGAGTCTCGGTGCCACCGTCTCACTTCGGGTAGTCCTAATGAGAAGGCACCACCCAAGAGTGTTCAAACAAGTAGTGCCTGTCCCGAGTCAAAGGATATTCCTTTTGATATTGCAGATTGGACTGATTCTCAACTTCAGCTTTTGAATTATGGAAATCGAACTGAGAAAGCAGAAGTGGAAATTTGTACTGCTACCTAAGGAAAGAGAAAAGATCCACCAGTCCAAGATTGATCTTGCATCTTCTCAAAGAAGAAGAAACAAATTGTGACCGGACGGTTTCCACTTGAAATGTCTATTATACCGGACTGTGATGACGAACCTTTGTTTGCATTGACTGAAGCAATGCACAAGTGTAAGGGACAGTAAGTATTTTTATTTAGCCGGTATACCTTTAAGTATACAGTATACTTTAGTGGTATACCAAATTTACTTTGTTTTACAAATTTGGTTATTTTATTACTTAATTAGTATACCTTTAAGTATACATTATACTTTACTGGTATGAGAATTTGCTCACTTTGTGGTTTACTTTTTTATATTTTGTCTTTCTTATTTTATGTATTGCTGATTTGACAGCAAGAAAACAGATGATATTCTTGATCCACCTCTTGATTTTGTGGTTGCCGAGATTAACGATAAGGATTGGTTCGGCGCGTTAAACACTAATGGCGGTCCATTGTCTTCTCAGGTATGAGATTTTATTTTTCCAGAATTTTCTTGTTTTTTAATTATTTGTATAACTGTGACTATATTGTTGTCGCTTCTCATTTTGTGTGTTATCTTGTGGTAACTCATCAAATCATATTCAGCATCTAGATGTCATCTTCTACTATCTGCGGAAGAAGATGAAGCATAGTCTTGAAGCAAAGATTACAACTACTGATTATTATTTTCACAACACCATTCAAAATGTTTATCAGCAGTTGAGAGGAGCAGTACCTATTGAAATGCTGGAGGGACGACAAGCAATTGAGCAGTACCTATTGAAATGCTGGAGGGACGACAAGCAATTGAGCAGTACATGACTGGTTGTCATTTGAATTGCAACACTCCATGGTATAATGTTGATGATGTGCTCAGTTTTGGTCATGTCCAGGAAAAGTCGCATTGGATTCTATTGATATTGTCACTACAAACTAGGACCATTCTTGTATATGACTCGATGCAGTCTAGGTGGAAATCTAAAGCTGTTGAAGAGATGGTGCAGGCTTATGCCATTGTAGTTCCTTTGTTTCTATGCAAAATTATATTTTATGATAAGAGGAAAGATATTGTTTTGCACGATGGCTTACACATTGGCTTGACATTGACAAAGCCGTATAAAGTTGTATTTGTTGAAAATTTTCCAAGGGAGTCATTAGCGTAAGGACTCTTTCTCCCACGTATAGTATTCACATTATTTAATATGTCATTCAGGTTTGCGCTTTGACATTCTGTGTAATGTATGTGTGTGCAGGGATTGTGGAGCATTTGTAGCTAGTTTTGCAGAGTACCTCATAGAGAAAATCCCTATTAAAGCTAATGATTTTAACATTGTGCGATTTCGGTAGAGATATGCTGCACTTTGTGGGAGTATGCTCTAACAAAACCATGAACCATGAAGAAAAGTGATCCTGAATAGCATTTATGAGTATCCTGTTCAAAATGCTGCTAGATTACAGATGGTCAATGAAACAAAACGCAAGAAGTAGAAATGTGTTAATGAAGACTCTAACCTAGCTGATTAGTATATTTAACTAGTAATGTAGTGTCTAAGCATTAGGTTTTAAATCCTGTTGAATGTTTTTGGTTAATATGGCTGTTATCAATGTCACTATTCAGTGTACCCCTGATGATTCTCTTTTGTACTTTAACAACTTGTAGTTTGATGAATTAAACATTGTTGTTTATTTAAGTTTTCTTAATTATTTTATTCCTAGTTTTATGTTTGAAAACCAGTTTTATGGCTTATAAAATATGTGACTGTATACTACCAGGGTATATTGGGACAACATTAAAGAAGTATACCAGAAATGTATAGTGGATACTATAAAGGTATACGTGAATTGAAAATTCCATTAGTCTACCTCTGTAGTATACGCTATTTTGCAATAGTATACAGTTGTTAAGTAAGAGCAACAAAGGCTAGTGGGACAACTTTACTGTCGCTGCAATAAACATTGTCATCTTACGGCAGTATACAAATATCGTTCTGTATACCCTTCTACTATGCAGTATACCCAATGGTATACTGTTTTGACTTGTGCAACTAGGCATACGCCCCCTAATGCTTTCCTATTGTATACAATAGTAGCACTGTCAAGTAAAAGTGTACTAGTTCACTTGTGCTGCAATATAGTCAAACAGATTCGACGAAAAAATACTCTGCTAGATACGCTTTAGTGTACAGTTTAGTTTGTTGGTATACCACTTTAACTATATTGATGAACTGTTTACAGCAATATAACATCATATTTAGTCCGAAATGAACGTTTACAGTCTCAAAAGAATTGCACCTGTCTATCATAAACGATATCATGAGCCTAGCGTATGCATCATTATTGAGAATAATTTGAGAAAAAATAGTTTGGAATATTTATGCTATATGTACAGTAAGATGACATCTAAACTAAAAATAGCCACATTTTTAATAAGTAGAACAAAAATGACAATTTCACCACACAAATCTATTACTAATGCTACGTGTTATAGAACACAAGGAAACCACGTGACTTGTCAATTATTCTGTATTTCTTTCCGGTAGTGTAGCTTGATTAGCATGATTAGGACAAAGACGCAACAATTTTTCTAGCCAATTATTGCAAAATCTTGATTTATGGATTTCAAACGAATTGCAAGAAACCCTCATGTTCACGATAATGGAAAAGATCAAATAGTTGATGCCAACATCAATGCTGCAGAAATTAAGAAACTTGTATGTTTATAAATTTTATTTTTGTTACACTTCCTACATTATTTACTGATTACATTTTTGCTACTTATTTCATCAGATAGCAAGTGGGTCTCAATCTATAAAGAAAGAATTTGGAAACTTAAAGGAACATGTTGCTGTAAAATTTGATGTCATGCTTGCAGCTGTTGCTTCACTTGGAAAATCTAAAGTTCTGCCGTATCCAGAGGTACTTTCTTTTTTGGTTTATTATCTACACTTGTATACCATTTTACTATGTTGTATACATCAACGGTATACCACCTTAACATTGTAGATCCATTGTTGGAAAAAAATAACAAAAGTTATTTTCTTACTGTATACCATTAACCATAGCAATGCACTTGTTTAACTCTTTTGCGAAAAGACAAAAAATTTTCTTCAAGTGTTTACCAGATTCTTTTAAGGCACAATACTTAGGTTTGCTACTTTACTAGAGATGATTGCAAGGATAATGATGAATGTAATTGTTGTGCCGATGAGATGAATAAAGATCAAGACTGTTTCACCCAGTATGAAAATAATGTATACCTATTCTCGAGTTCCGACTGTGTGAATTTAACAGATTCAATTGATCCTCGTGATTTGGAGCAATCTTCTGTAGATCTACTTTCAAGTTCTGAGTACTTGTATTTAAGTGAAGATTCAATTGATGTTACTTGTTTGGAGAAATCTTCTATAGATGCACTTTCAAGTTCTGACTACGAGTATATAAGTACTCCTAGCACCCAACCAACCTACAATGCAAGTGGTATTGCTCTTGATGCTACTGCTTTGAATATAGTAGTACCTGCAATAGTGAAGTATGCAGCACCGGGTACGGTGTCGTCTGAAACAAGGGGTATTTCTCCTTCAAGGATACAAAAAGTTATACCTCTGATACAGTCACCTGGCATTTCAGAATGGGGATATGGTATACGTGTTCGACGAGCAACTAAAGGGAATATTGTGTATGGACGCTACCCATTTGAAGAAAGTATTAGTACTGCTTCTATTTATACTATTGTTATGAAAATGAAAAAGGACCTGAACAGAAATCGGGAGGAGGACATGCTCAAGCCAGCATACAGCTTTGAGGTTGCTACAATAGAAGATAAAGAGTGGTTTTGACAGTTAAAAAGGAGTACTGCTTCTTTTTCTCCTGTGGTGTGTATACTTTTGTTTATTGTTATTATTGTATACCTTTATCATATACAATATACTCAATATAGTATATTGTTTGGCTGAGTTGAAAATTTATTGATTTCATGGGTTTATTCCCACTGTTTGCTATATAGTAGGCTTTACATGTATACTGGTTTATTGAGTTTATGATGAATTGTCTTCATGGGGTTAAGTCATGAGAATTTGAACCGTTTTGCAATGTGTGATCATTCTCCCTTGATTAATCCATTCATAACAAAATTAGAAAAACTAAAAAAGACTACTGCTTCGTTTCATTATTAATAATGTATGCTATTATGTTAGACTGTATACTCATGGAGTATAGTTCTCTTGCAGCACATAGATGTCATTTTCTACTACCTTCGAAAGAAGGCAAAGTATGGAGTTAAAGCAAAGATGACAACAACAGACGGTTATTTTGATAATGCCATTGAAAGTCTGTATAAGAAGCTTATAGGTTTGGAAGGGAATCAGAGACTAGCAGCAATAGAACTTGCTTTGAAGGAGTATATCCTTGGTCACAGGCTGTTATGTAACACACATGGAAGAATGTTGATGAGGTCCTCCTTCCTATGCATGTGTTAGTGGAGTGGCATTGGATGCTAGGGAGAGTTTCGTTCCGTGATAGGTGCATATATGTATATGCTCAAGAAGTTAAGAAAGTAGTAATGGCATATGCTTTCCAACTACCTTTGTTGTTAAATGTAACTAACTTTTATGCTGAGAGGGATGACATCATTTTGCAAGATGGATTGCACAATGGACATGCTTTAACAGAACCGTTTAATATTATGTATATTCTAGATGTTCCCAAAGAGAAAACTACGTAAGGACTCTTTTTCTAATACATTGTAACATTTGTTTAAGTTTTTATACATTACTGTTTCACTAAAAATCCTGAGTATTTCTATTCTTACAGGGACTGCGGAGCCTTTGTTGCTGTTTATGCAGAGTACCCCAATTGATTATGAGAAAATTTGTATACAGGCATGTCGAGCGAGATATTCTCTTATACTGTGGAAATATTGTAAGCACAAAGTTTGAGCAGAATGACTGTAGTGATTTTGACGAACCTAGAATGGTTGATGAAGTTGTTGCGGTAAAGCAGCGCAAGAAGATGGTGGTCTCCAAAAACTACTCATTTTATAAAGATGTCTGCTTTTTGTGTATGCAAGACCGTGTTATTTTCATATGAAATTCTATCACAGAAGAGATGTCCAAACAGTAGTCTTTAAATTTTAAGTTAAATATTAGTTGTGAATTGCAGTTTCATTGTGCTTTTATGACATTCTGCCTATTTGAATACTGTATACATTTGGTACACATTGTACCATGATTGGTCTCATTCGCACTTTCACATGTTGTAGTTTTATCACTGGTATACGTTTCTAGTATACTATATACCCTAATAGTTTATTATTAGTTAAACTCATATAAACTCATTTCTTCTATATACCTTTCTATTGTACAGTTTCACAATAGTATACTGACACGACCCCGAATCCGGTTAAGCCATGCGGGCACCCGACATCCTCCCCTAGACCCGTCGGGCGAACCCTTACCAATTAAATTAGGAAAATAAATATAATAATTCATAAATAAGGACAAGACTTAAAACAAAAACACAAACATACTGATACCTCTAAGTTGTACAAAAGAAATTACAGCTGACTACCTAACGTACTAGGTTTAGGGTTATCCAGACTAGACATCTAAGAGTAAAAAAGAAGACAGATACCTCCTGAAGGGAGCAAAATGCAGCTGAAATAATAAACAATAAACTGGTGACAATCCGGAATAAAAGCTGGCTCACCCTGACAGCTGAAGTCGTCTTCGCTCCTTCACAACGTGGCGAACTCAATCCTGGAGCGAACCTGCCGAAACGAAATAGATAGACAAGAAACAAACAACAAACAAGGGTGAGTCAAAAGGACTCAATAAGTGAGGCAGACTAGCCACCTCAAAGAATATGATAGCTAGCTAGGGAGGAGAAACAGATAAACAAAATTTCTCTTATTTAAATTACAAAAAGGCAGAGCCAGATAATAACTAGAAACACGCATGGAATGACAAACTCATCAACAACCAGGAACGTAAGATAACCAAAACATATAGGTATCCCGAACACATCAACAATCAGAAATTCATGTTGCAGCGTGCAACCCGATCCATATATTCATCTTGTTGCGGCGTGCAACCCGATCCATATATTTATACCGTTGCGGCGTGCAACCCGATCCATATATTTATACCGTTGCGGCGTGCAACCAGATCCATATATTTATAACGCTGCGGCGTGCAACCTGATCCCTATATTTATAACGTTGCGGCGTGCAATCTGATCCCCCCAACCCAGAATACGAGCCAGAAATATATAGGCAAATAAGCAATGCACGTAGAAGCAGAACAGTAGTTATGTACCACAAGTCTACACAATGGCATGAAATAAAATGAATGAAATGAAATAAAATGAGATGAAATGAAATGAAATGAAATATGATGCAAAGAGTCACATGTGCCAAATGAATGGAGCGGAATCCTCCTGTTCTGAGGGCGGAATCCTCCTACCCTCAATATGACGCGATGGAGCGGAATCCTCCTGCTCCGAGGGCGGAATCCTCCTACCCTCAATATGATGCAATGGAGCGGAATCCTTCTGCTCCGAGGACGGAATCCTCCTACCCTCAATATGATGCAATGGAGCGGAATCCTCCTGCTCCGAGGGCAGAATCCTCCTACCCTCAATATGATGCGATGGAGCAGAATCCTCATGCTCCGAGGGCGGAATCCTCGTACCCTCAACATGATGCGATGGAGCGGAATCCTCCTGCTCCGAGGGCGGAATCCTCCTACGCTCAATATGATGCAATGGAGCGGAATCCTCCTGCTCCGAGGGCGGAATCCTCCTACCTTCAATATGATGCAATGGAGCGGAATCCTCCTACCCTCAATATGATATAAACCAGAGGCAGAATACTCCTGCACTCTCCTGGGGCGAAATACTCCTGCACCCGATAAGATATGCAATATAATTCATGTGAATGCAATATGATGCAATAATAACCTTCACCGGCAGGGGACTCTCATCGACAGCCAGGAAGTAGTTGTCAACTCACAGCCAGAGTACAATGCTCAGATCCTCAATGCAATACCAACGACAAGATATAACATATAATATACAATATAAATCCAAAGCTAAGGCATAATGAGTACGCCTATCGACAGCTACACACGTATGGAACACGTGGTAGAAAAATCCACGAGGCCAGGTGCCTCTAAAGAAATGGATATCAACACTTACCTCTTCCAAAAGTTAGTACGGCTAATCAACAACCGCTTTATCCTTTGGTTTCCTTGCCAAATGATCTCACTCTATTCAATAAGCAGAAAAATATATCAATTTAGGCTAAAGGCTTCATTCCTCACATCTTAGGGCAATCTAGTTAGGAACCTGATACCCTATTTGCATACGCAATACGCAGGCCAGGCCTATGTACAGGGTTTAAGGTCACATAACCAAACCCTAAATAAAATATATTTATATGTTTCCCATAACTCACTGAGTACGAATATATAATTATTTTCATTATCGAGATCCAATTGACCCTTCAACTATTAATTGAACTTATTAAAACGATGTCTAATATTCCAAATTTTACCGTTAAAATATATTCAAACATACGTAATAAAATCAAATAATGCATTAAGATAATTACCTGGATGTTGTAGGGTGAAAATTCTATCTTTTCTCCGGCTCTTTTCTCATTTTCTAACATTTTTTTCTCACTGCGTCATTTCATTTTCTCTGTTCTAATGTTTCGGTTCTCGTTTCCTTTTTGAGCTTCAAACTGAGGCTTGTTAAATGTGTATATAACCCTGTGTGCCACCGCCTAACTTTTTGTTCTTTTGTCTTTTTCCTTTTTATTCTTTTTCTTTTAAAATTCGCTGTTACGGTAAAAATTATAACAGTACCCTACGATATTCGAAATAATTTCAAATTTTGCATACCAGTTATACAAAATATATATAGCATACACACAAAGGCGGATCTTAAATCGGACTCCCAAAACTCAATATGTAAATTAAATGGAAAAAGATCAAATTATTTAACTATTCGGAATTTTAGCAGAAACTAGCCGAACAACATCGAAATGCACTTTCGAAAGTTCATGAAAGTTACAAATAATCATACGAACCTAACAGAGCTTTCGGATTTCGAATTGGAGCTCATTCGCCAAAACCGAGCTCAAAAATCTCTTTTTAATATTTATCGACAATAAAAACTGAAACCTTCTTCCGATGCCTACCAAACGAGGTCTGATGTAGCTCAAATTTTATAGATAGGTCCTAATGGACATTATGAATATTTTAAAATTATCGGCACGCCAATCGGAATCCTAACTTCCGAAAGGACTAACCGAGGTCGTTTCATATACTGCTTTACAGTCACTGCAGTATTAGAACTGTCAAATTATAACAGTATAGGACTTTTGTTCTAGATACCTTCTTAAATAATTTTGTGCTACAAGCCTTGGTATATATAACTTATAAAATATAATACAACAAAAAATTAAAAATACTGAACACAACTTTTATAAATCTTAAAGGCAAACAAAAAAGAATACAATTGAAACATAAATCTAGATATAAAGTTACACAGAATACGTAGAACTACCTATGACATGTTAACACTGTCTGTTTGCCTATTTGAATACATGATATCATTATAATTTACTAATATGTGAAAGAACAACAATAGATAATATATAAATTTAAGATTTTGTTTACTCTCCATAATTCCTAAACACGGGCTCCCCTGGCCCTCCATTGTGCAATTGTAGGGGATCGGCCATTACCTTAAGCAATTCTATCAGTTTTTCGTAATATTGTCGCTGCGTGTACCTTAAATTCAACAACTCATTTTTACATTTCTTTCTGAATTCGTTCAAAGATTCCACCTCATTCTTCAGAATGTCAAAATGCCAACAGAGGTCTCTTGGTATTGAAGGCAAGTTCGTAACATGCCTTTGAGTTGATGGTCCATGACCATTCTGGAAAACCTGTCCTCCATTAGATGGTCCGTGGCTATTCGATGGTCCGTGGCCATTTGATGGCTCGTGGCCATTCTGCATAGGTAATTTTTTATCAGATAGTGTTTGACACAATTTCTTTTTTTTTTTTTTTTTTTGGTTCAATAACAATAATGACAGATTGGGTGCCTGTCTATCTGTTTTATGGGTGGAAATTTATAGACATTGGCATCTGTTTGTAAGAGTTACTTCTGGAAATTCTGAAAAGGTACAATGTGTATTTTGCCATCAGTTATGATAAGTTACACTGTTTAACAGGTTTTTGAATTAGTTTCTGTGGCAGTTATATTGACAGATATTACTGTCAGTATTTTTCCTTAACTGTGCTATTATTTTAAATTTGAATTAGTGTGTACATGCAGTTATATTGAGAGTTTTTACTGTCAGTTTTTTTCATTAAATGTGCTATTATTTTAAATTAATGTAAAAATCATTTTAACTGCACGAAAATTGGCAGTTTTGGATGTGAAACAAGGGAGAGGGACAATCTGCAGAAAACTTTTGAAATAAGAAAGAACTTAGCAATCAACCAACCATCACATAGAAATTCAGTCACCACAGAAAAAACCTATCAAATCATGCATAGTACCTTGCTTATACTGTATACCTTTCTAGTATACTATATAAATCAAATGTTATACAATTAAAAGAAAAACATCTCGCAATTTGATACCTTTCTAATATATGATATTACTTCAATGGTATACGACTTTTCCAAAGGTACGAGGATTTTCTTTCATTAACATATTTGTCCCTACTAACAAAAAGAATACCATTTTCAATTATATACTTTTTTAGTAAACAGTATACCACAATGGTATACAGATTTGATTTGTCACAATATACTTTTTATTAAAAGAAAATCATGGTATAGTTATATATCTTTGTAGCATACAAGATAGCCCGAAATGGTATACACATTTGTTTTGTCAGAACATACTTCCCTATTAATTACAAGGAATTATGTTGCAAGTGTATACCTTTCTACTGAACAGTATACCTAAAAAGGTATACCTTTTTACTTTGTTTTGCACCTGACTTGATTTTGAGTAATACAAAAATTCTTTCTATTGTATACCATGTTGGTATAGTTATATCCCAGATGAAAGGTATATAACAGTATACCACAATGGTATACAGATTTGATTTGTCACAATATACTTTTTATTAAAAGAAAATCATGGTATAGTTATATACCTTTGTAGCATACAGGATAGCCCGAAATGGTATACACATTTGTTTTGTCAGAACATACTTCCCTATTAATTATAAGGAATTATGTTGCAAGTGTATACCTTTCTACTCAACAGTATACCTTTTTACTTTGTTTTGCACCTGACTTGCTTTTGGGTAACACAAAAAAAAATTCTATTGTATACCATGTTGGTATAGTTATATCCCAGGTGAAAGGTTTACTATGAGAAAAAAGCCAATAAATTTCACAAACAACAAAAGAATCTGGTTTAAGTTACATCCAGCAAATAAAACAAAATTCATCATTTATAAATACTAAAAAGTTGAATGTAATTCAACAGTAAAAGTGGTAGTTCACAATATTACTTTCTAAAATATAAACATATACATTTCATATGACAAAAAAAAGTGTGCCCTAAAATTTTTTCACTAATTGCTAGCCACTATTTTCTGACAACCATCGCCATGCATTTACCAGGATATTCAGAATCACTTTCTTCATTTTGTGCGATTTTATAACAACCATACTCCCACAAAAGTGCAGCATATCTTGAATGAAATTCGCGTATATCAAAACCATGAGATTTGATAGCGATTCGCTCAACAATGTGCTCTGCAAAAGTAGCAACAAATGCTCCACAATCCCTGTACAGACACATAAATTGCACAGATTATTAAAGAAGAAATATGAAAAAAACAATAAGTTCTGGTAAAAGTGTATGTGCAGAAAGGCTGCTTACGCTAAATTCTGCTTAGGAAGTTTCTCGATATATTCAACGTCGTATTGCTCCGTCAAAGTCTTCCCATTATGTAATCTATTTTTTAGAACAAGGTCATCCCTGTTAGTATAAAACCCAGTATGGCACAAAAGCAAAGGGACAACTACAGCATAAGCATTCACCACAATATCTCAATAGCTTTAGTTATCCGTCGAGTGGGCGTCAAGTCGTATACAAAGATAACCGTGGTCCGTAGCAACAATCTCAAGAGAATCCAATGCGACTTTTTTTGGATATAAACAAAAGATAGAACCTCGTCAACATAATGCCATGGAATGTTGCAGCAGAGATGATAACCAAGCATATACTCCTCAATTTCTTTTGCTCCCTTCAGCGTGTCCACTCGTGCTCCTCTTTTCATTAACTGGTAAAAAGCTTGAATGGTGTTGTCAAAATAATGATCAGTAGTTGTAATCTTCACTTCAAGATTGTACTTTATCTTCTTTCTAAGGTAGTAGAAGATAACATCTAGATGCTGAAAGAAATGTGTTTGTAGGAATTAGCATCAGTTGACAAACAAAATTAAAAACAACACTATACTTCCAATGAATGATACAGAAAGCTAAACAATAAAAAAACTTCAAAAAGAAGTTGATATACCTTAGAAGACAGTAGAGCACAACATGTTTGTAATACCCGAAACCAATCCTTAGTTGTAATCTCAGCGACCCCAAAATCAATAACTGGATCAAGAACATGATCCGCTTTCTTACTGTGCAATCGAGAAGACATAAAATCACCAAGCCAAATACATAAAAGTAAACGAGTAAAATAAAAGTATACAATATAAAACTCAAAAAGGGCCAATCATTTATACTTACTGTCCCCTAGGCTTATGTATGGCTTTATTCAATGCAGTCAGATAGTCACAGCCACAATCCTCTGAAATAGATTTTTGAAATGGCGACCATCCAAACAATATCTTTTTCTTCTTCTTTGTCAATACACTGACAACACTAGTGCCAGAATCACATTGAATGATAGAAGGTGAATGCTGCACAGATTCAGTTATTCTTTTGCTTCGACAAGGACCGGAGATTGGATAGCTTTGAGCCTTTTTTTTTAGGACGACGGTTGACAGGAGAAATTTCATTTCTTGTAGAGACACTGGGACGTACACGTTCATAATTCACATCTGATGAACCACAAAACAAACACGGGTAAGTAGCCAATCTGAACAGGTATGATAAAGTGCAACTATAGGAAGTTCCAAACCTGCAGTAAGATTGGGACCGCTACCATCTACAAATGCTGCTTTCTCAGGACTCTTCTGCTGAAAGTTGATATCATCTATATCCGTTCGATCCACGTCGCCATGATTACCTATACCATCAGAAACTTCAGTCAATTCACAGATGCTGGGACAAAAAGTTTCATGATTTATATCTCCATCTTCTAATCCCTGATTTTGAACGACTGTTGCACGGAACAAAGACTGCTAAGTAGACAATATGAACAGGTATGACAAAGTGTGGCTATAGAAAGTTGGATACCTGCACAAATATTTGGACTGGTACGACCTACAAATGTTGCTTGTTCAGAACTGTTTTCTTCAAATCTGATAAAATCTCTATTCCTTCTACCTGCTCTACCACCAGTTTCCATATTATCAGACTGATCAGCTCTGGTCCCATCCTAGGAATAAAGAAAAAATTGACTTTTAACAATCTGGAAATATACAATAACTACACAATAAAATTAACTTATTATCTACCAAATGTTTATCAATAATTGAAGGAATTCCATCTAGCTCATTCGCAATCTTGTCAGCAACACACTGCTTAACCTATTAAATTAATAAAGTAAATAAGACGCAGGCAAACTAATAAAAAAAGCCGGTATAATACTAGGGGAAAAAGAAAGACAGATACAGGGGAAAAATAAAAGACAAAATACAGTATACCGATTTCATTAAATCGGGAGACGAATCATTGGCAACAGCACTACTTTCCTGAGAAGGGTCTTTCCTACATGCTGCATGTTCGGAACTGTTTTCTTCAAACCTGATAAAATCCCTATTACTTCGACCAGCTCTACCACCAGTTTCCAGAGCATCAGCCAGATCACCTCTTGTCCCATCCTAGAAATAAAGAAAAAATTAACCTTTAACAATCTGGAAATATACAATAACAAAACAATAAAATTACCTTATTATCTGGAAAATATTTATCAATAACTGAAGCAATTCCATTTAGCACATCCGCAATCTTGTCATCAACATACTGCTTAACCTGTTAAACTAATAAACTATATAAGATGCAGACAAATTTCACCCAACAAAAGAAGCCAGTATAATAGAAGGGTAAAAATAAATACAAATACAATAATACCCATTTTATTAAATCAGGAGAGGAAATATTGGCAGCAGCACTACTTTGCTGAGAACAGTCTTTCCTACTCTTCTGCGTACGGCTTGGCTTTGTAATCAGAAAGGAAACAACATAATATATTAACAAAATTACAATTAATCATCACATTAAAATATAAGCATATAAAGTGAACCTCTTTGGTCAGTGGCTCTTTCATTGGAGCAGCAACATTACTACCTTGAGGAACAAATCCCTGATTATGAGTTTGCCCACCATCAGCACCCAAGTCTTCTTTACCAACATCACTAGCTTTAGGAGCTAGTCCCCTTTTTTATGTTTGCCCAACAGTGGAACTCAAGTCTTTTTCAGCAATATCAACAAATTTAAAACTATCTAGGCCTAACTGTTCGCGCTCAGCGTTAGTTGGGAGTATGAAGTCTTCTTTACCAACATCACTAGCTACAGGAGCTAGTCCCCTTTTCTATGTTTGCCCAACAGTGGAACTCAAGTCTTTTTCAGCAATATCAAAAAATTGAAAACCATCTAGGCCTAACTGTTCGCGCTCAACGTTAGTTGGGAGTATGTTTCTTATGTTTAACTGTTCAACAAGTATTGCAATAAGTAAAAGCAAAAAAACAAAAAAGCAGCATAATTATAAATTACATTGTAAAAAAGGTATACTGCAATAAGTATACCTTCACAGCTTCCTTCAAAATAAAAGAATCCTTGTGCAAACTGTATACTAATTAGACAAAAGTATACCTTGAAAGTATAGAAGTGTACAAAACTAACCTGTTCAACCGACTTAGCAAATATGCCAAGCAGTTGAGAATTAGAAGTAACCACTCCAATTCAGAAGGCGTGGTATCTTTGGACCACCTACAGATACAATTCGGGAAGCAATCACTCCCGCAATTGGCGGACAAGTCTCACACAACCATGCTTGAATTGCAAGTGTAAAACCAAGAAATTTATAACTACTTGGCCTTGGAAGAAGCTTCTCATCTATTGACGCTTTTGTTATCTTGAAAACATCAACACCCTAAGGATAGTTGTCATAGTCTCCCTTCTCAACAGTATCAACGTATTTCATATCAACATAGCCATGATCTTTCTGTGTAGCAAATAGAAAAGTGCAAATAAAATACAACATTGCTATCTTCAACGCATCTGCGTCATTGTTTTTTCAATATTTTTTACTGAAACTAGTAGTTAAATCAGACCGGTAAAGACGCACATTTCCACCAAAATATTTTTTCATCAAATGATTGTTCATAGGAGGTGTGTTCTGCTCCACGTCACCTGTACACTTCAACCCAGTGACCAAACGAAAGTCGCCCAACCCAAAATGAAGATGATGACCATTCAAATCAAACCATAAATCATCACCAGATGTAGGCTTGATTTGCCTCATCATTAACCAATGAAGAACAGCATTCTGACGAATTTGTCGTGGCATATCCAAAACATGTCCTACGAAACATCTGAAGTTGACACTCCGTCAAGTTGTCAGTTAACTTTTTAACGATGTTAACATTGAGATCACTGTTGATTTTCAAAGTATACCGATCATAGCTAGAAAGTGCAGCATAATAATTACAATCCTACAAAACACATAAGAAACAACAAAATAGTAATTACTTCCTATACATTACTCTGGTATAAACCACACATATAAAAACACTTTTAATTAATTTTTAATAAAATACTTCAACCGTCTCAATCAAAGTGTGGAGTCTCCAAATACAACATAACCCTTTTATACTTTCACAGGTATACCATAAAAAATTACTTACTATATACACTTTAGCAAAAATATAATTTTTGCATGTACTAAAATCTGTTGACTATTATGAATTTGGCCATAACAAATGAAAAACTTACCTTAACCTTATCTTTAGCATTATCAATGCGACTGCCACGAGTATCAATTTGTTCACTATTACAAATTTTTCGACTTGATGTTGAAGGTCGGGTTGTGCGACCCATTAGTGAGTATCAAACACAAGAAAGAAATTCACCCAATTGAACGATTAAACAGTAAATTAGTGATGGAAATTCAAAGAATCAAACAGTAAATTATTAATAGAAAGATGCAAATGCACATTTTTGGCATGCGCAATGACACAATAAACAGTTAAATTAAAAGAAAGGAAGTACGTGGAAGACACGTTGGACGTGGCTATAGAAAATGTTGTGTAATATTTTTTGACAAATATAATATTTTGTAATATATTTTTTGACAATTAACTGATTTTTTAATATATTTTTGTAATCTGATTTAGAATACATTTTAGCATAGAAGACTTTTGTATAACAATAGTGTATATAGTATATTTAAAATGCTCAACACACTTGTCTCTATTATATACTAGTGTGGTATACAAGTTTGATTTATCTCAGTATAATTTTATAGTAGTAAAAACCCATACTTATATTTGTATACCTTTGTAATATATTGGTATACACGAAAAGCATGGTTCTATTGTATACCTTTTTACTGTATGATATACCCCGATGGTGTACAATAGGAAAGAACATACTAGTATACTTTTATGGTATACAAAGCACTAAAATAGCATACAGTAGGAGAACAGATGATATGTTTTGCATAAAAGTATACTAGTTTATGTAAAAATTAAATCGACTGAAATACATAGATTTACACGTTCAAACCCCATGTGTCTGTATACAACAAGAGTATCTTAGAGAAAAAAATGCTTTCGTTCGATAATATATCACTTAAAAGCACATGAGTTAAACCAAAAAAAGTATACCATTAGAATACATGAAGTAGAAACGACAAAGTCAAGTACTAAATATCAATAAGTACTAATACCATTAGTATTGATATCCATAAACATAAGAAATTCGAATAACATTTAAAGACTGTAATGTCTAAGATATTACTGTTTCACCAGTAACATGTTTAACATTTTACTCCTCATTTTAAAACTATAAATCTAATCTATTTCTTGAGCTTCTTTCCTCGACGATGTTTACCCTGCCTTTCAAAATTCCGACCAGGATCCTCAGAATCGCTTTGTTCTTTGCGATCCTGCTTGTCCTTTCCATACTTCCACAACAAAACTGAAAATCTGGCTCTGCATGAATGTACATCAAATTTGGGAATGTCTACACCTTCGATGATATACTCTGCAAAGCTTGCAACAAAGGCCCCACAATCGCTGTATCACAGGCATTAGCAAAATGTGAGAAACTAACATATACATTGATTATATATGTTAAGTAAATGACAGAGCAAAGAATTGAATTCTTACATGCCATCCTGTGTAGGGAGATTAGGAATATATTCAATTGTGTATGGATCTGCCAACTCTATACCCTTATGCTTACCACCTTGTAACTCAATATCATCCCTCTTCTCATAAAAATTAATAGTCTGCAGAAATAGTGGCACCAACACAGAATATGGTTGTAATGACTTCTTCACAGAATCTTCACCACTTATATCCCTCAGTGAATCATACATATATATACATCTATCTACAAGCGATATTCTAGCCAAAATCCAGTGTCACCCAGTTAGGTCATGAACAGGACATAGAACCTCATCAACATCATACCATGCAGTGTTGCAAAACATAGTAAAACCAAGCATATAGTCAATCACATTATCATATTTATCTATCTTAAACTTGTTTTCTCCATTTCCAGTTAAATCTTCATAAGCCTCTGTGAAGATCTTATAAAAGTTGTAATCTGTTGTTTTCAGCTTCAATTTAAGTGCGTATGTAGCTTTCTTCCTCAGATAGTAGAAAATGACATCCAGATGCTGAAAAAAAAAGATATCAGTATAATGTCTATGTATACAAAGAGAAAAAGAGCTCCAAAAAAATACAAATTTCAAAGTGTACATACCAAAGAAGTCAAATCTTTTCTAGGAGTATATAAGGTACGAAACCAACTCTTACTGCTGATCTCACCAACTTCAAATTCAAATAATTTTGTCAAGCTTCTCGGATTCCCTAATTTGAATTGAATAAAAGAAAAATCAAGAACACAACCAATACATTATTAAACTCAAAACATCACACTTCTAACACAGTAATGAAAAATCTCATTAAACTCACCCCTTTTTCTTCTTCACAAAATTATTGAATTCACACTCAAGATTGAAATCAACATGCTCTGTTATACATTCAATGAATGGAAACTTCTTGGATACAACCTTTTTGGTGACGATACTGCATTCACGTTTCCCTGTGATATTGAAATAACACTTGCACCGGAATTCCATGTAGAGACATAAGGAGACTCTTTAACTTCTGCAGTACGTCTGCATCTTTGACGAACCACATGTGTCTTCTCAATAGTACGTCTTTTCACAGCAGTTGCAACATCATTGTCACCTTTTTCAAACACATCATCATCATGAGATTCAGTGTTGTAATCCTTGGAATCATCTTTACTTGGAAGCTACAGGTAAATAAATACAAATAACATTATTATATTGAAGTAAAATGAATGCCAATATACCGCAGCATAAGTATATAACATTAAAGTATACGTTCTAGTTAAAATTAAGGGTATACCAATAGTAATCTTGAAAAAATCACCTTCGAATATGTCGCCGGCAACGCAATGAGTGCAATACGAGTGTAAGATTCTGACCCGTTGGTTTCCAGCTCTAGACCCTGATCTGTAGTTAATGCTAAAAAAAGGTAATTAGATATTATGTAATTTCCATTCAAAGATGAACAAATTAAAAAGTGCATACCTGAGGTTTTATCTGCAACATCATATGTTACTTGACGGGCAATACCACCAACTAATTCATTAAGTTGAGACTCAGTCAATTCAACTTCACGACCCCATTGAGGGTCTGCAAGTGATTTATCACAAGAAATAGCACAATTGACTCCAGGTAAGACATGAGCGCTACCATGTACAGGAGAATCTAAAAATGGGTCCAAAAAACATAAACTTGAATAACTCCAAAACTTGCAAAAGAATAGCAGCAATCTCATTGTTAATTTGACACTCAGTGATTTCCAACTGATGCCCCTGATCTGCATCTACAAGAAATTTCAAGTAATTAGATATTAGCTAATTTTTATTCAAAGATAGACAACTTATACAAAACCAAAAAGTATAGACCTGAAATTTTATTCTCAATATGAACTGTTGTTTGACAGACAATCTCACCAACTAATGCATTAGAATGAGCTGCAGTGATTTTAACTTCACGACAGAATTCAGCGTCTACAAATGATTTCTCAAAAGAAGCAGCATAATTGGCCCCGGTTAACACATCACACCTATCATGCACAGCAGAATTTGAAAGGAGGTGGAAAATTTTGAAAGAACTATAAATTTACAAAAGAATGATAATTTAAAAATAAAAAACTGCTAAGTAGCCAATCTGAACGAGTACAAAAAATTAAGAGCATAGAAAGTTTCATACCTGCAGTAGCATTGACACTGGTAACCCCTACCAATGTTGCAAGTTCAAGACTGTTCTGTTCTAACGTAATATCATTTCTTTCCTTTCGACCTGCGTCACCATTATTTCCATTCCATCAGAGAGTTCAGTTATTCTTCCTTCAGTTGTTGCAGATACAGTGGGACGAAAAGGTTCATGATTTATATCCTCATCTTCTAATGTCTGATTATGAACTGCTGTTGAAGCAAACAAAAATTGCTGAGTATCCCAATCAGAACCAGAAGGCGAAGGGTATAATTCTGACTGAAAAATGAGCCATACCTGCAGTAACATTCGGATAAGACCTACATATGCTGTATGTTCAGGACTGTTTTGTTCAAACCTAATAGCATCGCTATTCAATCGACCAGGGCTACCATCATTTTCCATCACATCAGCCTGATGACCTTTGGTACCATCCTAGAAATAAAGAAAAAAGTATTTATAATAACATGAAATTAGAAAAGGAAAAAATAGTAAACCATTCAGGTACACTGTTATTCAGTGTATAGTATACCTTTTACCATGATGTATACTACAATGGTATACCAGGCTGAATAATACTAAGAAACTTCTTTTTGTATTGTATGCTCATTATACTAGACTGTATACCCACAAACGTATACAACATTAACTAAAAACTACCCAGTTTTTTTGTTTTTAATCAAGTTAACTAAAATACATACATTTAAGAATCAAGAAATATACAGTAACAAAAAAAAAAAGATTACTGTATATTGGGGCACACGTTTATCAGCAACGACAACAATTGCATTTAGCAGCTCGATGAACTCGCCATTGATGTGTTCCTTGAAATCATCAAATTCTTTCTTCCCCTAAATTAGATGAACAAAGGTATAAAGTCCTATAGACCATGGAAACGCATAAACAGTAGAAAAAACACAATGAACCTCTATAAATTTGGTATCAACGTAAGTCTGCAAAGACTGAAAGCCACTATCAACCTAATAAAAAAAGTGTCAGAAATATGAACACTTTAAAAATACCGTAGAGTAACTAATAGTTACCAAAATAGAAATGATTAAACATACCACTTTCTTGAATTCTTCGAGGTTTTCATTTGTATCAATAGCCCTTGTTTGAGAAGGAACTGATGTTGAAGCAGTAAATGTCCTAGCTGCCTTGCTAGCTTTTGCAGTTGCAGCAAACTCTTCAGTCACTCCCTGTTGAATCTGACATATTCCAGGATCACCTTGCTTACTTTGCTGTTTATTCTTAGTATGCTCAATGACAACGAAACGACGGGCCTGATGCTTATTGGGTATGCCAAATTCTAAACCATTCTACTCTAATTCTGCTCACTCAGCATCACTTGGAGTAATGTTACAAGGCTTCAACTGTTGAATTATAGTGCAACATGCAAAAGCAAAACAAAACAAAAATGTAAAGGTATAATACCACAAAGCAGTATACTGACACGACATATTCTACAAAAAGCACATATTCTATAAAAGTGACACTACACGTACCGTTTCAACCGGCAAATAAAATACATCCAACTCAGAACTATTAGCTGCAAGTCGCTTCTTTCCTTCCCAATTGAGCATACAGGGAACCATGGTGCCAACCCGAGTAGCAACTGTTCCCCAAATCAATGGACAGCACTCATAAAACCAAATCTAAAAAGCATGCATTAACCCAGCATGCCTTGCAAATGTAGGGACATCTAACAACTTTTTATGAAGTGATTCCCTTGTAACCTTAAAAATGTCAATACCCCCATGGGTAATCATTAAATTTACCACTATCAACTAAGTCAACATAACACCGAGCAAGACATGCAATTTTTAGTGGTAGAAAAAGAAATGAAGAAAGAAAATGCAAAACAGCAATCTTCACCGCATCAGTGTCAGAATTTCCCCAATATTTTATTTCAAAACGATGCGCTATCTCCTGTCGGGTGACATTTGCAGACCCATTATAATACATGCGCAATAAGTTATTGTCTTCACGATAAACCACCTCCTGGACACCCGTATATTTTAGACCTGTTACTAATGCAAACTCTCCAAGTACAAAACGTAATTGACAGCCATTCAAATCAAACCATAAAATGTCTGGCGAATCATGATGGACTTGCCTACTCATCAAATACTGCACAAATCGAGTCTGCTTTGTTTGCTTTGGCATATCCAAGAAATAGTCAAAGCAAGTTTCCTGAAATAGCTGGAGTTGTGTCGGGGCAGGGGCGGATCCACTCTTGTGGTACCGGTGTCATTCGACACCACTGGATCGAAATTTTTTGCTAAATATATATATTATAATGATAAGAGAAGACAGAAAATTGGTATTAAATAGTATAATGACACCAGTGAAAGAAAGGTCAACACAAGCTGTAATCCTTGGTATCTATGGATCGAAACCCACTAGCAACACTAGATTCCAGAATTTTGTAGAACTGTACTAACTTATTGGCTTCTCTATTTTTTGACACCACTCATGAAAAATCCTGTGTACGCCACTGTGTCGGGGTCAAGGTTGACTTCAAATCGTCAATGATATTAAGATTGGCATCATACGCAATCTTTGGGGAGTAGGTTTCATGTAAAGGCAAATAAAAATCTCAAACCTACAAAAAATAGAGAGATTGGCATCATAAGCACTACAATACATAGGACAAATTTCAAAAACTACCTACTTCGTGTAGTTCAGCTTAATTAATTCAAAAAATTTCATTAGACAGTAATTCACAAAACTGACAGCAAAAACTGTCAGTATAACTTCACGTAAACTATCAATAAACTGTCAATATACTTTTTTTTTACTTAACGAAGTATGCCATTAGGGGATACTGCATAATAAAAAGGTATACAGAACAAAAGTTGGCACACTAAAACTTGTATACCTTTGTGGAAAACCAAATACTACAGAAGTATATACAAACCAATTATACAGAATTAACACCACTACAATAAAGCAAAAGTGGGAATATATTTTGTCTTGTCAATGAACTAACGAGTAAACATACAATCTATTCTAGAAAGATACAATGAAATATCCATATTGAACAAAGTTTACTACACGGTAAAGAACAATTGATATTGAACACCATACCATTTGATAGCCAACACAATAAATCCAATATACCAACAGGGTATACCACACACTACCAATGTATACAACTAGCAGTTATGCACAAATTCCACCAACAATAAAAGCATCAGCTATTTCAGACACGTACTAAAATAAAACAAAGCAACATAATTTGTTGGTATATCAACACTCTATAGGTATATTTTTGCATGTCCTACGATTGTGACCTTTCTTTCCACACCATTGACATGTAAGTTACACTTTCTCATGAAAAAATTTCCCAATTTGATTAACTGTCAATATACTATTTTTTAACTTAAAGAGTTATACCATTAGGGTATACTGCATAATAAAAAGGTATACATAATAAAAGTTGTCACACTAAAACTTGTATACCTTTGTGGTAAACCAAATACTACAAAAGTATAAGTATACATAATAAATCGTAATAGGGATACAAAAAATAGGAAGATTGACATCATAAAGTACATTAGGCTCATTCACACCAACAGTAACGATTTCCATACTGTTTGCAATCGATGGAGAACTAGAGGATTCAGGACGGTTAGAACGTTTACGTTGGTAAATGTGCTGCAAGCTCAATTTTTAACTAGGGTTTATCATTTTAATAGAAAGAGTTAAAATGAATTAAAGAAGGGGTTTGAATCATGGATTTGGGAGATGTAATCAGATGGGGAAAAGGGGAAAACGGGTCAATTTTGGGAGAAATGGGGGGAAACGGAATGTAATCAGATGGGGAAATGGAGATAAGGATCGATTTTGGAGAGAAACTTAATACTGTAATTAGTTTTTGCAGGGAAATAGGGAAATGGGTAGAGACTGTAAATATTATTTATGGGTATAAAGAATTGGTGTGGGTATGTGGGGTAATTAGTTTCAGATGCATGGGTATAGAGTGTAAATTATCTAAAAATCAAATAATATGGACCGGAGGGAGTACTATTCATCGACAAATAGAGACTTGAGCGAGATCCCTCATACTTGTATGTTTTTACTTTTATCCACTATACGACTAGACATCCTTTCAAGATTTTGGATTGGAGGAAGATGTCAATATACATGGTAATGTAAATAAAAACTGCTAATTGTAATTCCCAACATCTATTACATGCAATGTTAATGAATTTTACTTTGCCTATTAAAAAGTTAGATAAAATTTCCAACTTCTGCTTGGTTTAGATAACAAGAAGTTATATTCATTATTAGTTTCCTTTACCAACTCCTTAACATGTTATCCTTTTTTGTACAGTGATGATTTATATGACTGAGTTATGAGGTTAAGTATGATGTTTGCTATAAATAAAAATTATTTTACTTGGACATAGACATATAGAGAATGGTTGGTTGTTTCTTCATCCATAAAAATTTGTAGTATCATTTGTAATAGGCTCCTATTTATGTAAGTTGCTACTTATCTTGCTCTCAAAAGTTGCCTATGAGGTTAGCAAACAACTTTACTTTTTTTCTTCAGTTCAGATTCTTGATATTGTCACTATAACAAGCCATGAGATTACATTAGTGTAACTTGTGTATTAAGTATGTGCTGGCTTATATGCTATGTGTTGGATAGGAACTGATTGTAAAAGTCTAAACCGTATTTGGTTACTTGCACATTATTGTTATCTCCAGATAGTTAACTCGAACTTTATAATTTAAAGGTAATTTTTTTTTATTTTTGTACAGGGTCGGAAGAGTTGTGCTTACAAGACAAGATACAATATTTGAAGGCTTCATACAAGTTGACAAACTAGTTATCATTTTTCTATGGCACTTAGGGAAATATGTAAACAATATCTTGACATATATATCATAGTTATACATTTAGTGGAATTAAAATTCTTTGTACTTAGTTGCCAATTATATTGTATGTGCACACTGGTAATGAAAGCTCATTGATAATTTTGTTGATGTGCGTTTAATTATTTTATATATAAATATATATTGAATTGTATAATTTTAAAAAATTTATGTAAACAATGATTATAAAAAAGACTCTTTAAGGACCAGCTTTTTGGTCTTAAAAACCTTTGTAGGACCAACAAAAACTGGTTGCAACATGATTATGAACCAACTAGAAGTGTTTCAAGGACCAGATTTCTAGTCCCTAAAAGTGTTTCAAGGACCAGAATTTTTCTCGTCGCCAACAAGCTTTAAGGACCAGAAATTAATCTTGTCGCTATAGAACTATAACGACAGAGGCAATAACGACCAGGTACGACCAGATTTTTTGGTCGTTGTTTCCCTTTTAAGGACCAGAATTACACTTTTAGGGACAAGATTTAATCTTGTCCCTAAAGACCATTTTTCTTGTAGTGCCGCGAGGGAATCCACATTCCTCTAGTTATTAGAGAAGGCTCAAAAATAAGAAAGGTATCTCTTGATAAAGAACCTCTAGAAATCTATCGTTTTATAACCCAGATTCTTGTGAACCGGTTGCTAGATAGAGGAGGGAAAGAGATAGGTTTTAGAGAGAGAATTTATGTATTCAACTGAATTGGAAAGAAAATGAATGAATAAAATCTAACTACTAACTACCTTTATTTATACAAAATATTCACCAACCTAACTCCTCTAACTAACATGTCCACGCCAGCTCACTATACAACTAATTAGCCAGCTCATCTAACTATTTAATAATTAATCTGTTACAATTAACTCCTAATTATTTAATAAACTCTAATCAGTATCCACAACTCCACCTCAAGTCACCTCATTTCCACCACTCCTCCTCAAGCTGGGGGATGTGAAAATATGGAACATTCCTAGCTTGGAAACACACGGTTTATGTTGTGGCCTTGCTAATGACTTTGTTAATATATCTACTATCTGCTCCTTCGACTAAGCATGAGATGTTGAAATTAATCATTTTCGCATCTTCTCCCTAATGATGACAATCAATTTATATATGCTTTGTTCTTTCATGGTAAACTGGATTTGCAACTATTTGCAATGCTGCCCTGCTATCACAGTACAGATTTACTTGCAAAGTGATTCTAGCACCTAGTTCTTTGAACAACCCACTAGCCGGACTAACTCAGATACTGTTGAAGCCATACTCTTATACTCTGCTTCTGCTGAACTCCTTGAAATTGTACTTTGCTTCTGTGTCTTCCATCAGATAGGTGAACTCCCATGTTGAATGAAGAACCCTATAACTGACCTTTTGGTGTTCACACATGAAGCCCAATCTGCATCACAATATGCAACCAATTTGTCTGATCTTTCACTGCTCATGAGTATTCCTATTCCTGGTGCCCTCTTTACATATTTTACTATCCTTAAAGTAGCTTCTCAATGAGACTTCTTAGGTTGTTGCATAAACTAAGTAAGTGTTTAGATTGGGTATATAAAATGTGGTCTTGTTAATGTTAGATAGAGTAGCTTCCCAATTAATCTCTGATACATACTCCTATCTTCTAGTAGTTCATCACCCTTTTCTCCGGTGAGTTCATCAAGTTAAATTGTTGTCAACTTTTGATTGCGATCAAGTAGTGTCTAGGCTGGTCTACAAGCACTTAATCCAAAGTCAGTTACCATCTCCAAAGAGTATGTTCTTTGATTATTTCAGCTCTCCAAGATCTATGAACTTGAATGCCTGCTGGAGATCTTTTTTTTGTCTGTTCAATCATTTCCAAGTCATTTCCAGTCACCAGCATGTCATCCATATACACTAACACCATACAAATCTGATTTCCTTTTCTTTTAATCAAAACAGCTCTATTTAAAGCCTTGTATGATCAATGCTTTAGTCAACTTCATATTCTAGTGTCTGCTAGCTTGCTTAAGCCCATACAGGGATTTGACAAGCCTACACACTAGCCTTTTCTCCCCTGGCTTTCATATCCTTCAAGGAGCTACATATACACCTCATCATAGAGACCACCCTACAAAAAAAACGTATATACATCCATTTGATGGATGTGCCATCCTTCTGCTGCAATTGAAATAATTGTCCTAACAATCACTATTTTCACCACTAGACAGAAAGTTTCATCCAAACCTTCCTTCTGATCGTACCTCTTGGCTATCAACCTTGCCTTGTATCTCTCTATTCTCTATTTGTTTTGAGCTTCACTTTATAACCAATTTGCATCCTATTGCCCTTTTTCCAGGAGGATGTAGCACCAAATTCCATGTGTTGTTTTCCTCAAGAGCTTTGATTTCTCTTTGCATAGCTTCTACCCATTTTGGGTCTTTAGAAGCTTCATTAAAGCTCTTAGGTTCTGAAGAGCTGAGAAAATAATTGTTGATAACCAGGCTTCAGATGTTCATAGCTGACACAATTGTTGATAAAGTGAGGAACTGATTGTCCGTGCTTAGGCAAGGTAGTGATATAATCTGTATGACAGATTGGTGTATTTGTTACTCTACTTGATTTTTTCAACGACCAAGAGGGTTCATTTGTCTATGACTCTTGAGCTGGATCAACATGCCCCTCTATATGCACTTCAGGAGGCAATTCCTCCAGTTCATGCAAGTGATCAGAGTTAACCATGATATCAAAGTCTTCTACATCATTGTCTTCAGGATCCATATGACCAACATTCATATCTTATGCTGCTACATCATTATAACTATCATATATAGCTGGCTTTGCTTTGTGAGTGAACATTGGCATGTCCTTCCTTCCTGCAGCACTAAAAGGGAAAATATCTTCTTTGAAAACAACAATCATGTTAATAAAAAAGGTGTGGCTATGCCAATCATATAGAATATAGCCTTTTATAACTTCTGAATATCCTATAATGATTGCAGTTATTGCTCTTGACTTGAATTTATCATGTATATTCATCCTTTTTTGCAGAACATAAACAGCCCATGGTCCTGAAATGATTAAAGGATGTTGAGGGCTAGTGCTAGGAAAGGCACTTCTAAAGCTGCTACTTCCAAAGCCAAAGGGAAACCAAGTGGCAACTCCAACATCTAAAAAATGAAAGCTCCAATTATCCCAAGTGAAGGGGAAGATAGTGACTCAAGCTCGAGTTCTTGTTTTGAGTCTGATTGACAGTTGAATGGAGTGCTAGGGGGGTGGTCTGCTGAAATGATAAAGGTGGAGAAATTCCACAAACCTGAGGCCCAAGCTATTCATAAGGAGTTCATTAAGAAAAGAACAATTCTCCCTGAAAACATTTCAACATTTTTGAGAAGGATGAAGAGTTCGCAAAGATTTATGACAACCTTGATGATTGTGGATGGTTGGCATTTTGTAAACCTCCGGGGAAATTCAACGTTACACTTGTGCATGAATTTTATGCTAATGGAAAGCGTACAGAGTATAAAGATAGCGTGGTTGTACTTTGAGAAAGGGACATCTTCTTTACATCGAGTAAGTTGAATAGAGCTATTAACACTCCTAATAATACAAGGGAGTACTCTTAGAAGTTAAATTTAGGTGAAGATTCTAGACCACGGATTTCATCTCTGATAGCGACTCCAGGCACCACATCGGATCGGTCTGCTCCAACATTTCTTATTTCAAGAAAGATTTGAACTTCGAGGTGAAGGCTTGGTTGGGGATAGTGAGCAGCCCGAAGGCTTAGTTGGGGATAGTAAGTATCTGGGTGATTCCATTGAAGAATGATACAAGTATCCCATTTTGGAAGGCTCTCTTTGGTGCTGCCCTCATGGCTTGGTATCCAGTTGATTTGGGTACCACTATACCACCAGAGATAGAGTTGCGGATTGGGGAGAATGAGACCACACTCCGATTCCCTTGCTTTCTGACAAAGCTTATCATAGACCAAGAGATCTCTCTGACTCCACATCTTGATGTCTTAGACGGAACCCCATGAAAAGACAGAAATTGCTCAAATCAAGGATGATGGAAACCCTGTGTTAGAGAAAAAGAAGAAGAAAGTTGGTGAGCCTTCTACCCTTGACACGTTATTATTTTTGGATGTTGTTATACTGGTGACCAAGGGGATCTTTCTGAGGCTGTTGGTGATATCCCTCTCCCCTCCGCCTCTACACTACTCCCATCCCACAGGCGACCCACCACTAGAGTGCCCACTTCCATTCTAGGGCATGCTTCTATTTTGCAGGTTCCAAGGGTTGTTAGTGCCACAGCTACAATAGTGATCACCATGAGCGACAAGTTGAACAGTATACTAGAGAAGCCATTATTGACCGAGAAAGTGTTCAAAGAGGTGATGAAACCAGTCCATAACACTTTGAAGGACTTGGTGGATACTCAAAAGGAGCACAAATCAAAGATGAATAAAATAAGGAAAAGAATCAAGAACTTGGAGAAGAGTGTGGATAGTGACATCCTAGCTTTGACAAAAGAGGTGACAGCCCTTTCGAAGGCATTTGACAAGTTCTAAACGGGCAGCCATACTTTTATTGAGGGAGATGAAGAAAAAAGGAAGGAGCCGGAACATCATGAGGTGGTCGATGATGATGATGATGAGGAAGAAAATCTCGAAGATGAGAGCATTCAGCTAAAGGGACTTGCAATTGTGGAGGACAAGAAGGTTACTGATGGCACACCCAGAGATGACCCAGTTGATGTTGATACTAGTGTGATTGACTCAGAAATATGGGGTCCTGTTGTTGAGCAGACCGAGTCCCTGGCACGATAGATGCCTCCACAGACTGACATATCCGAGACCACTCCATCCTACACTGAGACATTCATCACTCCACCGACTACAGAGGGGCATACTTGATAGAGATCGCTCTTACCTCACTCTTTTACCTTATGCTTAATATGTTTGTTTGATGTATTAGGGATAATGCATGATTTTAGTTCGGGGGTAGGTGAACTTTGAAGAGTGAGTTTAAAAAAGCATATCATTGTATTTCATTTTATGAAGTTGGAATGTTGAACGTTACTTATTATTGTCTTATGGAACTTTTATAGAAGTGTTTGTTGATTAAGTAGTTCATATGTGTTGTTTAATTTGTGGTGGTATATATGTGTTATACTATGAATGTTGGTATGTTGATAAATAGAAAATCCAAAAACAATGAAAAAAAAGTACTCCCATGAACTACGCTTGGGATGTTGCTTTCTTTTATCTGATCCACCTTCGTGTGATAAGTAGGCATCCTACTTGTGTGCGAAAGCCCCATTTAGGTCCGAACAAGCCTTTTCACTGCAAATGCCATATTAAGAGTAACAATAACCTCTTCAATTTTTCTTTGCTTTGGTTCTTGTCCGAGGATGAAAGTAGTGAACCAAGCACTTTTAGGAATAGTTAACTTCGTTCCCGTAATTTTGAAAATAATCTTCAACTTCATTGATATCAACACATTTAGGATTGTGTAAGGGAAAGTTATGCTTGGAATAACCAGTGAAGCTCATTTAATTATGAACCTTAGATTCTTTTGGTGTTTCGTATTATGGATAGTGTATAATTTTGGTGAAAGTGTCTTGTTTGGTTGTGATATGTCATGAAGTACATTTAACTTGTTCCTTGTGCCAAGTGAGGTGAGCGTCCTTGTTAAATAATTCAAAGTGATGCATGGTAGTCTTAAGCTTGGTCTAAATATTGTTAAAGCGAAATATGAAGGATGATTTGGTATTAGATAGGATTCTAGGCTTTTTGACCCATTATAGTCTTTGTAGCCTTCCAAATGAAAGAATCCATAGTTTCTCCAATTTTGAGCCTATTAACCATTCTTTTGGTAAACATATATTGAGTCTAAACCAATTCTAGTGCTAATAGAACTAAACCCTGTTTGTCCTGAAACCTCCTTGTTGCATTGAAAAACGTGTGACTTAGAGTATCAAAATTCTACATTTGGGGGTGGGTGAAATGAGATCTTAGCAAAGTGTGAAAGCCCAAAAAAAATAGATATAATAAAAATAAAGCAAAAAATTCAAAATAAAAGGAAAAGAAAAGTATGAAATATAAGAAACTACAATAAATGAAGGTGAAGTCTCATTTCGGATGTGGCATTGTGAGTTAGAATGAAAATTAGAGTAAAAGGAGGAAGTAGTCACTATTGAAAATTCTAAAAATCTACTACCATTCTCATGCCCAAAAGCCTACATTACAAGCCAAATAAAGTCCTACATGATCTTTCACCAAGTTTATTCTATTAGTGGAGGTACACTTAATCAAGTTTATAGAATTGCTATTGCATCCTTTGAACATTCATTTATGAGTGTAAGTGATTTCTTTTGTTCACATGTATTTCTTGGAAAGAAATTATCTCAAAAAAAAAAAATAACGAGTGTTTGATTGTGAGGGGCACTTGGATTAGGAAAGATTTGATGAATTGAAATGAAAATCATAGCAAGGTGAAATAACCATTAGGAATACTAGCATACGTGAATCGCCGCTTCAAGCTAATATGAATCATAGCTACATTGATTTTGGCTTGCGGTTGGTAATAAGATGGTGGATATTCCTATACTCAAAACTAATTGTTGGTACCATGCAAAGTCAAAGAATGCTTAAAAATTGGAATGTGTCATTGCATTAGCGACATAGGGGATGGTTATATTTTTTTTTCTTGAGGGGAAGCAAGAGTTCTAGTTTAGGGGTGTTGATAAGTTGGTATTACCAACTTAAAGACCTTTTTTTATAGGAACTTTATGTGGATTTAAACTTTCATCGCCAATTCTTATGTAATGTTCCATGATTCCAGGTTCCAATGGATTACGAGGCTTGAGGCTAGCAAAAGATCAAGAAAAGCGCAAAAGAAAGCCAACGGACTCAAGGTTGGCATTATTGCAAAAAGAGTCTAGGGTCAGATGAAAGGGTTAGGCCGCATAATTTTGTGAGGACGGCACATTCAAGAAATGAAGACCTCGGCAAAATTAAAAAGGAAAGAAAAAGTGCCAGCAAAAAGAAGATATTGTGCGGGCTCACAAATTTGTTTGCCTCCACACAATAGCATTGCACAACTGCAGAAAGAAAGAAGACTGCATGGCGCACAAATATGTGTGCCTAAGCATACCCAGAGAGTAGCCAATCCTAACTTTCCAAGACTTGTGCAGGTCAGCACAATTTTTGTGTGTCCCTCATAATTTTCCAAAGCATGGAGTTCTGGGGTTGCACAATGCAGAGGAGACAAAAATTCACAGGGTAATGAGCAATTGTGCACCCAATACAATTTTGTGCGGACCAGCACAATCAGGACGGAAACTAATTTTGTGTCATTTTTTCTAGCACTATAAATAGAAAAATATTAGGGTTTTGATGGATACTTACAGTTCATTGAGTAAGAATTTGATGGGTAATTCCATCCTTTTATAAGATCAACAATAATTGGGTAATCATTCCTCTCTTAGATCTATAAAAATAATGTTGAATACTCCATGTCTATATGTTGTGTTCTTCATTATTATGAGTAGGTAAGTTTATTTACTAGGCTTGTAGACCAACTCTAAGTGTGTGCTTGATGGGTTGTTAACAACAACATTTTCTAACTGTAGGTTGTAATTTTTTTTACTAATTTCATGCTAAAATTCTAGGATTGTGGTTGAAAATACTATTAAGGCTCCATTTTTACTCACTTGAAAAGGTAATAATAAGATTGGGTAACAATTAGTTAGCAAGAAATGTGGGTCCTAAAGAGATTTACAAACCCAATCTAAAAGAAGTGAACTAGAGGTAGGAATCTTCTTACTTGGGTCTTTACACTTGTTCTTCACCCAATCCAAGAGAAATCGAGAGATTCTTTAGGATTAGCCTTGCTAGTAATCGAGATATATTAGTAAGTAATCAAAAGTGTGACCACTAAAACAACCTATACAACTAGGCAAAACTTAGTTGGCAATCCCATTGAGTACATGCTTAGGTGAGGAATACAACTCTAGTTCTCTTTGCCCCTTTGATAATAATATTTAAAAACTTTCAATAGTTTACAATAGTTTATATTCTTAGTTATAATTTGTAGTATTATTTTAAATTAAACTTGATTCAAGGAAGTGCTAAACTATTTAAACCAAATTAGTAAGTAATATCTCAATTAATCAAGCTAGCTCTTTGTGGATTCGACTCGGACTTGTTATCCAGTATATTTACATCGATCGTGGCACTTTCATTTGAGGGTAGACTTTTGATGTTTCACACAGCTCCATACAGAGTAATTTTCAGATTCATATAGTTGAACCGAAATCAAAGTAACACCAAAAGTACATGAGGGTTGAAGAAAAAGTGTGTGATTGTGATCAAGCTTTGACAAATCATCATTTATATCAAGAACTTGTTTAGCCGCCATTGTTATCTTAACTGAAGATACTCAAATTCTGCAGAAATTCACTAGATTCGGTGAAGAAATCAAATAAATTTGTGGCTGTTATGGTTCTGTACCATCTAGAAATCAGTTGCAAGAGAGAGGGAGAGAGAAGGTTAGAGAGATAATTTATGTATTCAACTGAATTGGAAAGAAAATGAATAAATACAATCTAACTACTAGCTATCTCTATTTACACAAAATATCCACCGACCTAACTCCTCTAACTAACCTGTCCACGTCAGCTTACTATACAACTAATTAGCCAGCTCATCTAACTAAACTACTTAATAATTTATCTGTTACATTTTAGTCCTATTTGTCTAATCAACTATAATCAATATCCACAATTCCACCTCAAGTCACCCTATTGACAACAGAACCATTGGAGTTAAGAGTTGTGATGCTGATGGGTGCCACTATTACATATAGGGGCACATGCAGCATATCGGCAATGGATTCATCCGAACTAGTATTTTCGAATTGGAAGAGAAGATTTACAAGTTGAAAGGATAAAATTGGAAGGCGCAAAGATAGGATGCTTTGACAAATGATAAATGATGATTTGTGTAGGCGGCCCAATTTTCTTTGGATTGAGGTATAGTTGTTGTTGATGTAAGTAATACATTTTCTTATTTGGAAAAGTACAAGAAACAACTAATTTGTGTGTGTCATTGTTGAGCTACTCTATCAGGCATCACAGAACAGATCTTGCATTGAATAAGGTAACGATATTAGCATTTCTCCACCAAAACAACCAGCTATATACTCCCTCCGTTCCAAAATGGATAGCACTATTTCTTTATTAGTCCGTTCCAAAAATAATGGCACAATTCTAAATTTGAAAATATTTTTGAGTTGAAACTGCTACTTTACTCTTAATGAAATGTTTTATAGCCACATATTTATATAGGGCTTATTTGGACCACAAGTTCCAAAAGTCTTACCACATTTCATAAACTCCGCTCCAAGTCAAACTAAGACAACCATTTTGGAACAGAGGGAGTAACAAATATTCTATGACCACTCAGACTACTCATATGCATGCATAAATACTTTCAGCCGACACATATAAAGCAGCTTGTGTGCTTATATATTTTTGTTAGGATTGGGACCCGAGTGTTGTGTGGAATAAGATAAAATAGCATTACAACAATAACAAAGATAATGCAAGTTGATATTGACGGAAACCAAATTAAATATCATAGGCACAAATTTTATGTAGTTCAGTTCAATCAATGTGACCTAATTAATCCATAGTAGAGAGGAGCAAATTCACTATATCAGTAGATCCACAAAAAAGTGTACATAATTAGAGATAATAATCTAATCAATCCCAAAATACCCTAAAAGAATAATCTCACTACAATCACTTGGAAAGAGATTCACTCAAAGTGTTTCCCAACACTATCTATCTCCGTGGAGTACAATACTTTCTAACTAGCAAAGAAAAATATAATGAGATAAAGAATTGGATGGATGATGATTGCAAAGAAACCTCACTATTTATAAGGGCGTTGGCAACAGAATTGCCAAGCCGAAAAAAGAAAAAAAAAATAAACTTACCAACATACTATCTCAAAATGTTAGTGGAATAAAAAAGTAAAACATGTTATGGCCAAGAGAGGCAAAACATGTTATGGCTAAACAAGGTAAAGCTTGTTGTGGTAAAATATGTCCACGTAACTGTGCTAACCAACAACACTCACTATAGGTACTCTCTACTTCAGCATGTTCTTCTATGACTCACTGTGTGCTTTAAATGAAGAGGAAGAAAACAGAGATTCTAGAATATATGGCTCAGGTTGGATTAAAGGAAAAGGTGGTGCAGGTAGACAGACAACATCAGACTTTTGTCTGGCTCCTTCAAACTTTTTACTGGTAAATCCATTGTGAAAGGATTGCTTTACAAAGTCAACAGCGGCAAATGGATCTTCAAACTCTCAATTTGTTATTAGTCAAGATATTGCAAATTTCATTACAAATAAAAGTTTAGTGAACTCATCCAAAAGTTAGATGCAAGCAAGCTGGTCATTTAAAGGAAAAAAAGGATGTTAAGGAGAAAACATATCCTATTATTCAAACCAAATGAATGGGTCAAGCGAACTGCCATGATGACCAGTAAAAAAGAAACAGTAAAACCAACACGACTCAACTCTGCATTGAAAATGCTGTATTACTTCATAAACTTTTTAAAACTTAAATTTATGAGTTACACTGAGTGCAGTATAATACAAAACGTTTACGGAAAAAATGAGAGTGATAGTTAAAAAATAAACAAGAAGCTTGTTCTTAATGAGATGTAACCACTATTAAGTTTACCAGCATATGCTCCGTACTCAGAGTACGGTTTTTTTTTTGGGATAAAGTAAATAATTTTATTCTTAAAGAATGAGAAAAAGTCCCGTATACAAAAGTATACCACAAGGTACGGAATCCAACAAATACAGTTATCAACAAAAGAAATCCAATACAAAAAGTATACCACAAGGTACAGAATCCAGCAAATATAGTTATCAACAAAAGAAATCCAATCATCGATACACATCGGAATCTCATGAGTACACCAAGAAAGACAAGAAGGAAAAATCATTTTGCAATCTAATATAATCACTCTCAAATCCTTCAAAAGTACTTATATTCTCTCTTTCCATAGAATCTACATAATGGCTAACGGAGCAATATCCCATGCTCTCAGTCATCCCTTTCTCCTTCTTAATGGGCAACTATACATCACCTCCTTAATAAGTACCCATCATCACCCAATGAACTCCAACCAAATTTAGAGCCACCACCCACAACTGCGCCGCCATCTTGTAGTGAAGCAAAATATGGTCAACATCTTCTCTCGAACATCTACACCTAAAGCACAAACTAACATAATTTATCCTCCTCTTCACTACTAGAAAAAAGGTATTTTTCGACCGCCAATATGGTAGCCGACCGTTGTCCGACCAAACGGTGCGGTCGGATAATGGGTAGTCGCACAATGGTGTCCGACCAACTCGGTCCGATGTTCCGACCGCAAATCGGTCGGACATCGATCGCACATTGTAATTTCTGGAAAAAAATTTATTGAGCCTGGCGACCGCAGCGGTCCGAGATTGCAAATTCTGGAAAAAAAATTCTTGAGCCATGCGACCGAGGCGGTTGGACATTGTATTTTCTGGGCAAAAAATACCCAGATTTCGGACCGATTTGGTCAGAAATCTGGGTAAAACCTGCAATATAAAACCAGTAATTAGAGCTCCACCACCTGTAAAAATAGTAAAAACAGCACCCAGAAGAAGATTAGACTTCTACAAGCCTTAATTTTTTTCTAAACAAGTCTTATTGCCTTTAAACTAAAACTTTAACAATTTACATAACATCAATAATTCATAACGATTCAAACAAGTTAAACTTAACAACAATAATCTAACAAGTTTATCAAAAACCAACCACAAGTCTAACACATGTCTAAAACATCAACAATCCATTATTACTACTCCGTTGCCTCAGAACTAAACTCAGACGACGAGCTGTATTGACGTTTGCTCTTGCCTTTCCCCCTGCTCTTGCTCTTGCTCTTGCTCTTGCCCTTGCCCTTGCCCTTCTTTCTCTTCTCCGCACTACCACACACAATGTTCTGCATCATTTCCCGCATGACTCTCATATTTTCCTCATTGCGCAAACGATCTTCTTCACTCTTTCTCTTAAGCTCTTCGATTTTATTGCGCAATGAGACTTCCACCGAGGGATTAATTGAACTAGCAGGAGGAGTGCAAGTGCCAAATAAACTTGGATTTAAACGTTCTGAGGCATACTGCGATCCAAGGCCGTAAGCACTTCCCTTCTTTACCCCGCTATTCACCTCCAACCATAGTGCAGTTTCCTCCTCTAGTGTCATTTGAGCTGGGGTACTGCTACCACACTTGGATGCCTGACTTGCCATCCTTTCTTCATAAGCCGCAATAGCCTTTTCCTGAAAAAAATTTAATAACAAGAATTAGATTTATAAATATTGACGGATTTAATAACTTTAAAAGAATTGAATTTAATGACTTACATATAGCTCTCTAGCGCGCTCCTTGACCCACACTTCTTCTCTTTTTTTATTTTTGTATATATGTCTCTTCTTAAAGATTTCAGGCACACGTACTGGCCGCCCTTCTTCCTTTTCCTAGAAAATTAAAAAGAAGACAAGTTAGATAGAAAATTAATGCGAGTTACATAAAACAATACATATAATAATTAATAAGTTACCAATAGCATCCGCTGAGTCGCTGCACTAACCGAACCCCCGGTGTGCAGCGATCCACCCTTTTCGGAGGATCGCACGGCTTTTCCTTGGGTGCTCCTCTTCTTAAATTCATCACTATCGCAATATTCCAGATATTTTACCCAAACGTGATCCTATATCCAATAGGACTTTTTTGCTTTGGCCCCACTATCATACAGGTTACCTTTGACTCTATCTGCGCATTTTCCAAGGAAATTGCTTCAGACAACGCTATCAAAGGCAGGATGCTACTTACACTTTGTCTGAAATAATTAAAAATATTAGATTTTTAAAAAAGTGACTCTTAAATAAATTATTAAAAAATAAAACATAGTTATTACCTTAAAATCGTCAAACATGGACAGCTTTACGAGGAAGGGTACCTTACCCCAGGATAGCCATGGCTCACTCCATCTAGATTTAATGCATAATGTGACTAAGGGAGTAGCCACGTGCGAGGGAGTAAAACTACATAAAAATCACTAGTGTTAATAACTATACTAAAAACTTAAACTTTACAGTAGTATTAAAAAGTAAAAAATTATAATAAAAAATAATACTTACCCACGACTACCCTCAGGATAAATCCTCACCTTCCCGTCGTCATCATATGATTCTGCAGCACCAATGTAAAAACGCGAGCTTGGATCATAATGTGGTACAGTAGGTGGTACCGAAGCACCCACCGAGCTCGGATCAGAAGGTGGTACAGTAGATCCAGAAGGAGTAGATGATGAAGGGGATGGTGATGGACTGGAAGATGGCGAAGGTATGGATGAGCTCATGCCATGCGGATGAACAACATAACCAGGAGATGTAGGAAGTGGCATGCCAGCGGGAAAGGTAGCGGGAGGAGTGAAAAAACCTGGACCATATGTAGACAGAGGATATGTAGGAAGCATATGAGGTACATGAGCAGGAGAAGTAGTATGACCTGAAGCAGTAGAGGTACTTTGAACCTTTCTTTTCCCCCTAGCCTTCTCCGTAGATGTCATATCTGTAAAATAAGCACAATAAATTAGCACAATATAAGCAAATTATAAATTTATATGGAATACATTTATAAAGTAGTGAAAATAATTGTAGTAAAGTAACAACAACAAACTACGAACATGTCGATCATCATCATTCGCGTCAAGGTCATCGGCTATTTCTTCTTTCTCACTCGTCTCTTCGTCATCAACAAATTCTTCCTCGCTTGTTTCAGCGTCATCCATATTCATCCTCCTTGTTTGCCCTAGATGTTCCTACTCCAAAATTAGTCGTTTTTTTTTCCATGTCTAATCACCGATACATCAAATTCTTCATAGATGCCTTCACTATGTTACAACTGATCGGCTAATTCAATATCCGCAATCAAGGGAACGATTGAAACCTCATTTTGATATGCAACATCTAATACATCATCTACCTCCACTCTTCCCACCGGCTTGCCTTTTAGAACAGCCCACCAATTGGCCTTGGCTTTGGAATTGGCTTTGGCTTTGTGCTTTGTCGGTGGATAAGGAATGTACCACACTTGCTTCACATTCTGGGCAATGATGAAAGGATCATAATGTCAGTATGACCTTCTGTTATTAACTTCAACTATTTTAGAACATGGGTCTACCCTCATACCCTTGGGTCTCGGATCAAACCACTTGCACCGAAAAAGCACCAATCTTTTACGAGGCCAACCTACTGTAAACTCTATTTCGAAAATCTCCTCAATCACACCATAGTAATCAAAGTCTACATCCTGGTCACCAGTACCACCTTTCACACACACACACCGATGTTGTTGGTTTTCTTCCCCAAGGACCATTCTTTAGTATGAAACTTGTACCCATTAACAAAGTACTTAGACATCCTTTTGTATTTATAATAAGTCTCGTGAGATATATCATGCAACAATGAGAAGTTTATGCCATTATCCAGATTTAGTACCTATATAAAGTTCAAGATAGTTGTACACATTAAACCAACTAATATATATATATATATATATATATATATATATATATATATATATATATATATATATATATATATATATATATATATATATATATATATATATATATTCATAAACAGCAACAGCACCAAATTCTCCAACAAAGTGACTGGATGATGCGCCAAAAAAATCTCATTAGTTAGATTAATGATGAAACTTGAATGTTAGGCTTTAATGTAAAAAAAAAAAAAAAAAAAAAAAAAGTATACTTGTAAAAAGGCATGACATCGGGACAATTCAATAAAACATGTGTTGTAGCTGCTTTTCTGTCCCGGTCAATGAACTTGCATACTTCGGTCATTAACTTTCCTCTACCAGGTTGATTGAATATAGAAATGGTGGATAATTCGGATCATTGTTGTCTCCAACATCATGTCGATCCGGCCGATTTCGCAAACATGGTACATTTTGATCGAAATAATACGAACAAAAATAAGAAGTTTCTCTAGCCAGATATGCCTCGCATATGGACTCCTCAATTTGGTTCCTATTTTTCACGTCCCGCTTACACTTGCCAATAATTCTGCATAATACATTGTATTAATTAATATACTTAAGATGAATTAAAAAAATGAGTTAATAATAACTTAAGGGACCTTACCTCTCGAAAGGATACATCCATCTACAGTGCACCAGGCCTCCCAGTAGTGCCTCTTCCGCGAGGTGAATTGGAAGATGCTCCATTACATTAAAGAAAATAGGGGGAAAAATTTTTATTAACTTAGTCGCGACAACAGGAAAGTTACTTTCCAACGACTTAAGATTCTCTTCCTTCAATGTGTTAGAACACAGCTCCTTAAAAAATAGGCTCGTCTCTGTAAGGGGTTTTCAAACTTTATCATGCAAGCCATTGAATGCAATTGGGAGCAAGTTTTCTATGAAGAAATGACAATCGTGGCTTTTCATGTGAGTCAATTTTTCTTCTGTCATATCAACATACCTTTCTAAATTTGATACATATCCATCAGGCATCCTCAAATTCTTGACCCAATCACAAATCATTCTTCTCCCATCCAATCCAAACGTGTAACTGGCCTTGGGAAGCTGAATCGTGTTGCCAACTTGAGATAACTGTAACTCAGGTCGCCTACAAAGTTCCTCAAGGTCCAACCCGGCCTTCACATTATCTTTTGTCTTGTTCCTAACATCCTTCACAGTATTAAAGATAGCCTCGAAAAAATTCTTCTCAATATGCATGGGATCCAGGTTATGTTGAAGAAGATTATCCTTCCAGTAAGGCAACTCCCAAAAGATACTTTCTTTAGTCCAATTATGATCAATACCATAACCAGGTGCTTTAGATGGCCGTTGGTCAGTTACCTTAGGATACACCTTAACCCTATCCCATATTTCTCCTCCTGACAACCTTCACGGAGGCTCCTCAAAATCAACCTGATTCTTCATAAATGCACTACTGTTATTCCTAAATGGATGATCCATTGGCAAGAATCGACGGCAACAGTCGAACCATGTAATCTTACCACCATTTTTCAAAGTGAATGCTTTTGTATCTTCCATACAATAAGAGCAAGATAGCTTACCATCAGTGGACCGCCCAGACAATATTCTATAAGCTGGAAAGTCATTTATAGTCCACATCAAAGAAGTATGCAGTTGAAAGTTCTCTTTCACTGATATATCATATGTTTCCACACCTTCATACCACCATAACTTTAACTCATCAATCAAAGGCTGCAAAAATACATCAATCGAGGCTTTTGGGTTATGTGGCCCTAGGATAATGCAATTCAGAAACATATAAGGACTAGTCATGCACATTTCGGGCGGAAGATTGTACGGCGTGACAAATACGAGCCAACAAGAATAAGGTGCAGATGAGAGAGACATCAAAAGGAGTGAACCTATCTGAACATAGACCCAACCTTATGTTTCTTGGTTCACTAGCAAATGCCGGATACACCTGATCAAAATGTTTTCATGCCTCACCATCTGACGGATGGCTTAGAATGCCTGGTTGTTTTGTACGATCATGGTGCCATCTCATATGAGGAGCAGAGCTCATCAACGCATACAACCTCTTTAACCTAGGTATACGGGGTAAGTAATGCATCGACTTAACAGGTATCGGCTTGTTATTAGGGTTTAGAACCGGCTTGTAATGAGGCTCCTCACAGAATTTACATGTATATAATTCTACATCATAAAATAACATGCAACCGTTGACAGGCCAATGAATTTTCTGTGCAGAAAGGCCTAACGTGGAAACCAACTTCTTAGTATGGTACTAATCAGTTGGTAATGCCATGTTAGTCGGATTGAGTTCATTCATAAGACCAATAATGGAATCCATAGCTGCTTGAGATATACTAAAGTCAGATTTAATACTTAACAATCTAACAGCAACTGACAACTTGGAATGCACTGAGACTTCATACAATGGACGACTAGCTTCCTCCAACCGTTTATAGAAGAGCTTTGCCTCATCATTAGGAACGTGCTCAACATTTGGTTGCGATGTACCCGGTTGGGATGGCTACTCTGGGTACATCCCAAAAGCATCATTAACCATATCGTTCATTCGATAATTATCAAGATCATTCTCCACAAACGGACCACTCCCACCAACATAAGCATTTTGAAAATTAACATCACCACCTGTATCTCTAGACTCTCCATGATAAACCCAAACAGAATAATTTGGCATAAAACCCTTCCTATAAAGATGCATTTAGACATCTTCCAAATGTTGTCCTTTTGTGCAGTTGCATTTCACACAAGGACACTTAATCTGGCCATACCGTATAAAATCATCAAGTGTTTTCGCCTTTTCAATAAATTCTTGAACACCTACTGCAAATTCTTCCCTCATCCCCCACCGCCTGGGATTATTTCTATTATACATCCAACTACGACTTTCATATCCATATCTACACAAAAAGTACAAGTTTTAGATACATATTAAATTGCAAAGATTAAAAAAAATTACTTTGATACTCTACCAATTTTCATAAGATTAAGTAATCGTACAACTTGCTAGTATCAGTAGTATTATATCTAAGTCAATTACTTTTATATTACTAACTAATTTGTTCTCTAACATTATCATTTAGTAATTAATAACACTTCTTAAGAATCAAATAAAATATAATCAAGGATTTAAAAATAGATATTTAGAAATAATTTATTTCATTCAAATAAATTTACGAAGATAATTAAGATATTTTAAGTTGTGTAACTACTATATTACTTATATCTAATGCCTCCTAAATTATTGTTAAGTGTGATAGTAGTTCAATTACTTACAATTTATGCTACGAGAAAGTTCTATATTTGTCACTTTGTAAAACAAGTATCTCATTCTAAACTAAATGGTTAAAAATATTCAAACTTTAGCAATTTAGGAGATATCAAGAACCTAACTTTCTCCCTATGTTCCTAACTCTCTAACTATGGTTCTACTTGAGAACATAATACTAGTTCACTTGCTAACAACATAATACTTTGTGAACAATTTAATACATGACAAAGCAACTAATAAAAAACAAACCATCTAAAGATTATCAATGTAAAAACTTTATTATACTAATTAAAACTAACCAAACAACAATTACTCTAATGATAACCCGGTTACTAAAATATAGCCGAAATTATCTTCTACACAAACCTCACCAAAACCCAAGTCTCAGAGTTCAAACCAAAACAAACAGAAAAGTGTGGGAGATACAATCTTCTACACTAAGTCATGGGTTAAATTAATTAGTTTTTGACTATCTTCTACACTAACCAAAACAAACAAAATCATGGTCAAAAAGGATTCACGATCTTCTACACTAACCAAAACAAACTTAATAATTTTACTATCCAAAATCCAATTTTCTATCCAAAACTCGTAATAGTTTTTCACTATTTCTCTATTTTCTATCCAAAATTCAATTTTCACCATATATACTTTTATCAAAATCCAAAATAACCCCATAACATCCACACTTTTATCAACCCGATAACATCCACACAATCATCAAAATTGGTCTAATGATTTCAATAAGTTCCACAAATAAAAGCAAATAAAAAATCGAAAAAACAATTGGTCAAAAACGGACTGAACCAGTTGAGCAGTTGTATCGGAGCAGCACCACCGGAGCAAATCTGTAAAAAAAAATGGCGGTTAGGGTTTATATTGAAAAAATAATAAAATGGATAAAAATTGAAAAACTTACTTTGGGGAAATGGGAAAGAACAATTTTGGGGATGGAAAAATAGGGAAGATTGATTTTAGGGATGGGAAAAATGGGTGGAACGATTTTGGGGTGGATGGGTCGAGTTGTATTTTGTGGGAGAGAGATGAAATAAAACGAGGAGATAGGGAAAAAAGGGCTGCTGCCCGTTCTAATAGTTATAACGGCAAACCGCTGCGGTCGGATGATATGAAAAAATTTATTTAATTTAAATTAGCTGAAATTGTCTGACCGATGCGGTCCGAACACGTGATCCGGCTGACTTTCGGTCTGAAATTTTCGGTGGAAAATCTCCTGATTTTTAGTAGTGCTTCCTGAGATTCTCCATTGTCAAAATCACTCCTCTAGTAGCCAACCGTGAAAAAAATTAACAAAAACGCACATATCTTAGAACCCTCGGAATCCAAATGGCATAAAATGGGAAAGCGCTCACACTCTAACCAATAGACCCTGGTAACTCAGAGTAGCATTCTAAAGATTGAACTAACTTAGCACAATTTTAAATCTTCTGATTATTAGTAGGTTTACCATTATGTACTACTTATTTTAGTATTCTAAAGATTATTATCATATACACTACTCATACCCTACATTAGACAGGGCATAGTTCAACTTTATTAACCTAGACAGCAAAAGAGCTCCAGAGCTTTGATCTCTTCAGTTAGCAACATGCTATGCTTGTAACAAATAAAATAAAGAACTTCAACACCACTATATCAACTATGAAATTATGATTCGCATAACTCTTTGGTCATAAAAGTGAAACCTTTTTTCACCAAAGCTCTCCCCAAAGGTAACCTGTTATGGATTGCTTTAGAATGAAGCATGTTTAACTCATAATAATTAGATGAAAAGAGGTGCATAGTCACATGAAGCTTGCAGAATTGATTATTCGCATCAGACTAAGTCAATGTAGGATAAACATTCAAGAAAATGAGAGAGTTAAGACGGTTAGGAAAAGTAACTAGCTAGACATTGTTATAATTTTGTTGTTCGACTAAGCCAAAAATGAAAAATACATAAATGGAAAGAATAATATCTAAGCCCATTGAATTTACAGTGTCCACTTAAGAAATTTAATTCCCTCACAGTACCTAAGCTTATAGATAAGATCCTCACATGATGGAACAGATTTACCTTTGCTGCTTTAGCAGTACTCCAAGCTACAGCAAACAACAAACACAAATGGTTGGCAACAAAATCATTTGATACTTTTAGTTTATTTGAAATAAATGTAGAAAGAGAGAAGAGAAAGTTTAGAATTTTCGTAAGGACAATCTGAAGGAACAACTCTTTATTTATAGCCAACGGATTTTCAAATGAAGAGGTATGAAGGTGACTTTTGTTTCAAACTAAGCGGTTGTTCATGAAAGACAGCCTTTAAGATGGCTGTTTCCAAACGAATGGGAAATATTAAAAACAGAAAAACTGAAATGGAATAGGAAATTAAATTACTGTTATGAAAAGTCAATCAATCATATCAATTGAGTGAATTCAAATCCGAATCTGTTTCCGATTTTGAAGCCGGATCTGAGTGAGCAACGACGACGATGACGACAACAGTGTGATGCTTCTCTTCTTCTCAACCCTTTTAAGAATTAGAAGAAGTGCTTCTCTATTTAAACCCAACAGAGCCTTTTTCTTTACTGATGTGAGAGAAGTTTCTTTTAGGAGACTTTTTATTTTTCCTCAATATTCTATTCACACCACTACACTCCACTCTTCAAACCCCAACAAACATCAAATGCTCTATAGATAATGTTATAACATAAAAACAAACCTAGAGTTCAAATAAATAAATACAAAGAAAAGTCAACATTAGGCTAAATGATCCAAAATAAGTCTAGAGACCTAGAGTAGAGGCCAAACATGTGGCATCAACATCGGGGGTAAACCAAATAGGAGTTGTTAGAATCTTCTATATTTTGTCAACATTAATAGGGTAGTAACAGGGTAAAAAGCTATGTTCCTTATAATCATATACGCACATGGTGAAGTATTCTTCCTAAACCTATGATAATAAATGATATCATCAGTGAAGTAAGTAGAATTGGGCTTCAATTTAGGGAACATGGTGGTGGAGAGAGAAAAATTGTGTTTGGAGACAACAAAGAATGCTCGATTTCCAAGGTTACCCTCCAAGTATTGGAGCTCCACATGATCATTGTCTATAAAATCGAGGTTGAAAATGTTGAAACTTTGAGTCTTGTATGGATGTAAGGCCTCAAACATTATCCACAGACATTACCAAAGTCCTATCTTTGGTAACGTCGTGTGATGCATAGCTATAAAAAAGCTCCTGGATTTGATGGTCATACACCATGTAATCAATATCCCAACAGTAGCATGACTTACACTCTAGCTCAGTATCATGCACAGTGGGACAAGGCCAAGATCAAAGTCATAATCTTCATTGTGAATAAGAAACATCTTAACTGGACCATGATGGAGATCCCAACTTCGAGCTGCTTATTCGAGGTGAATGCGAAGAATAGTTTCTTCTCGTTGTTTAATACAATTTGATTGTAGAAGCATAAGGGTCTATCAAGGGCAGTATAATAATCGGCCTTTGCATGCATCCTACTTAATGTGAGACGATGATTACCACTATATATGAGCATGGCTATACAATCCTCATCCATAGGATGAAGGAATGTAAATAAAGGATTATCCACAATCCAAGAACATACAATTTGCCCCAAGGTCTACTGTATGTGTTTCACTAGTCTACAATACAATCACATGTGAAAAAATACGAATTGTAAAGATTAGTTCACAGTCTAAGTCGTACCTTAGTTACAGAGTTGTTCCAATTCAAAGAAGATTATCCCTTTCGTTCTTCTCGGATCTTCCATTGAAGTTGTTCTTCACACATGAAGAGGAGAGTTTTTCTTTCTTGTTGGAGGGAGAGGAGAGGAAGCATTGTTTTCTTTTCAAGGGAGTAGTCTGTTAGTTTCTGACTAACAGAAACTCCTTTTATACTCCCAATTGGATACAACTGTTAAGGTAATAATCCTAACAGTTGTGTCTCTTCCTTTTTTTTTTATTTATTAATCCAATAATCTATATAGAACATTATATATATTTATTATTAGACATGGGTTCGGGTTGACCCACATGGGTGGCCCGAATCCAATTTTCCAACATCTCCCACTCAAACATGGTGGGTCAACTGTCATTCCTATTCTGTAACTTCCATACATAACGACTAGACCGTGTGACCAGTGCATACTTAGAGAGCTCAATTGCTATACATATGTTAGGAATGTATAGCATCTCGATTAACGGAACCTTGGAGTAGATTGCAGTATGCAATACCCTAGATCATTTATCACATTCACATCTCTCACTATCTCTTTGTATTAATTTGAGTTCATCATTATGTTATTATGTTCTTGTCTCAAAGACAAACATAATGGGCGCGCCAATGAACACAATTAATGTGATAATACTCAATGATCTTCCTCATCTCATGAATCTCTCAATCTCAATCTAACTTGCTTTTCTAGAAATGTCCCGCCAGACCGAATCATCCATGATCTCTTGGAAACATTCTAAGATAGCAAACATCAAATTGAATCTCGAGAAACTGGTCAAAGTAATGAGGGTACAAAGAAAGAAAATTACTTATAATTTTTAGGGCTTCACACGATAAAACAAGTAGAGATTAAACTTGTATCGCCCATAGGTCACTTAATGCATACGTGGTATGAATCACGTACCACAGTATTGACTCCTTTCCCGTGGAGCGTATGTCTTTCACAAATAAAAAATACTGTGCAGATGATAGTTCAGACAACTCATGTCTAACTTTGAGTTCACACATCTACTCATACATTTATCCATTAGAACTCACATCTGGCATTAAGACAAACTGCCACATTTAATCATAAATGATTAATCATAATTCAAACGAAATTCATATTATAAACTTCTAGCTAGCTCTCTATTATTATCACTTCTGATAATAATAAGTTTATAACTGTCTCATCTCTCTTAGTCACCTAGACAATAGAGGCGATTGCCTGTGTGAATAGGCCAATCTTTTGTTTGTCCGACATACTTCAAACTTATGTACTAAACATAAAATCATAAAAATCATTCTTTGTATATGAACCAACAACTAGCAATTTAGGCTTCAACTACATTAACTTCAATAATGCGGTTTAATGTGAACATGCTTGGAAAAATTAAGATATAAATACATCGACATCTACGTAAAACCAATGACCTCACATATCATTCATAAGCACCAAATGCTATGGGTTTCATTATTGGATCTACTATTGTATAATGCGTCGAGATGTATTTCATGTTCACTTTTCTATGTACAACTATGTCTCTAAGGAAATTATACTTATATCAATATGGTTTGTCTTCTAATAATACTTGGGATTTTTGTGTAAGCTATTGAGACTTGACTATCAACACTTGATTGTCACTACTTCAATAACACTATCAAACACACCCAAATTTATCATAAAGACGTTTAAGCCAAACAACTTCTTGCACAGTTGCTGAAAACGCTACAAATTCAGCTTTCTTTGTAAATAAGGTTGATGATTGTTTCTTGCTATTCAACAATATGCACATCACTATTGTTTAGCAAGAAAGACATACTCAGATTTAGATTTTCTCTCATCTAAATCTCCTTCTTAATCATCGCAAGTATAGCCTTTGAGTTGTAGATCCTTTCATTTACATTACTAGGATAATCACGTGTGCCTTTGAGATACACCTCAGTATCTTTAACTGCTTTCCAGTATTCATTTTCTAAGTCAGATTGATATCCACCAACTAGAATAACAGATATCAAGTTTCAAGAGACAAAAAACATATTCTTGTGGATTCACGAGGACACATCCTCCCACTTGAAACTTCGGCTCTTGAAATAGGAGTATTAATGGGTTTGCACTATTGCATATTAAATCGTTCATGAAAATTTCTTAATATAAGATTTTTCTGAAAGAGACAACAATCCCTTGGAACGATCCCATGAAATCCAATGGTGCTATGATCCATAAGTAGATCAACCAATTCCAACTCTTGGTTTGGTGTCACTAACTCCATTTCGTGTTCCATTGTTCTAGGTGCTTATACTTAGTAGGGTATTTAAGAGCCCCATTTATCTTTCATTGCTCTTATTCATCTTGTGGAGTAACTATATATGCTTCCACTTCGATCTCAAATCGACTGTGGGAAATATGTAGACGACTCATTCGTCGAGGCTGAGATTGATAAAATTGATTTATCAATTGATACTTACTCCCACTGGGACCAACAATATTAAATGGATACTTTTAGTCATTTTGGTGTTAATTAGAACAGATCCACTATCACCAAAATAAATTTTACTCAAATCCATTTGACTAACAATAGCGGAAGCAATTTGGTCCTCAGTTTCATGAAGAGACAAGTCTTAACCTATCTCACCCTACTTAGGAAAAATATTCGCTAAGAATGTAGACATCATGTGATTCAAATCCAGTTACAGGACCAATGTTGTCTTTTTCACTTATGAACATACAAACCTTGGACATAGAGTATCATAGAATGATACATATCCTTCCCCTTGGAACTAGTTTTCCATGTGGGAAAAAATTGATGTACAAAAGCAGCACAAACTCAATAGTAAAAAAAAAAATTGAGTTTTTATCTATCCATAACTTATATGGAGTATAAGTAACTGACTTAGAATAATTTGATAATTTGGATCACAGATGTTATAATGTACTAGCTACAATGGAATGTAATACCACTTTTCAGAGACGTCAAAGTCATGTCTAGAGTCTCAAGAGCCTCTTGCTCTTTTAGGACATACTGGATTTTATTGTCACCGTTAACACTTTTGTTAAACTCAGGACAATATTCTCATAGCAGTTGACATATTGATATAAAATATTATAAACTTATGGAGACAACTACGTACTGTCTTAGAGCCTAAAATTCATATACATACTAATCCTTAAATAATTTAACTATGTTAATATTTATTTCATATTAGATCCGGAATCGAAAGTTCACTATGTTCCCAATCATCATCCAAAATCTAATATTCGGTAAATTTAACATAATCAATAATTAAAGGAACATTCGTCTTAAATTACTTAAATTCAAGACTAACAAAGTTAAAATTCTATAAAAAATATAGAAATAACCAAAAGAAATAATGGCATAAACCTTATAACACATGCAGAAGAACTTAGGAGTATTCAGAAGTCTACATATACACACAAATGTATATATGTACAACTTAAATTTGCAGATATGCACATATGAAAATGAAGACCAAAAAAATCTACAAGCAAACCTTCACTATTGGTATTGAATAAGAAAATATCCAATTTGTACAAATATGTAGTAAAGTTAGTCAGGTTTCTCATATTCTCAGTGGGGTAATTAAAGTCTCTAAACCATTTAGGTACTTCTGCATACTTTTCACTTCATATGTGCATACACAGTGCATAGGTGTAATTAAGGTTTGATGACAACCAAAATGACCCATATCCTTGTAAGCTTCTCCATACCAGATGTGTTTCTACCATTTTGTATTTGGATGGTTCAGCCCTTTTGCACTGGCTGTATGAATTTTGTCATTCACAAGATTTCCAAAAATAATGTTGTTCTCATGTATTTCAACATTGAAATGAGGAGAAGAACCATTTCATAACAAGGTCCAACATTTAATTACTTGATTGGTTCTTTTCAGAAACACATTTGTCTCAAAAAAAAATGTTTGACATTAATGTCAAATCATCAAGTGCTTGACGTAAAAATATCGTTGGAAACCTTGTCAAAGAAAAAAAATATGTGGCAATCACATGACCGAAGCAATAGAAGAACATGTTGGCTTTATTGGTAGGAGGAAGTAAAATCAAATTTATAGGAAATTGGTAGTATTCAGAAGCCCCCATCAACCTAAAGAAGATCAAAAAAAGAATTCTCTTTTACGAGAACATGGGGTCCCCTCCTTTTCCAAATTCTTAATCAATTTTATTTTGGTGAGTTGTTGATTCTGCGACACAGGTGAAAAAAAGATACTAAATCTTTGTAGGTGGATATATGATCCTCCAAAGACATGAAGTACTTTGGAATGCACTGTTCAAGAACCAAAATAAAATCCAAACAAAAACAAATACAACGAAGTGCTTTTATCATGGATCCATTCACTCAACTACACCAATTCAACAATTTTCAGTAAACCAACGGCACACAGTAGTTAATCAAGATGACGGCACAGTAAAAATCAAGATGACTCGAGTAAAGTTCCATCAGAACTTAACAAGAAAACAGACTTTTCACGGCGTAAAATAGCAACTACAGGCTCTAGGCTAAAATAGCCTTACACATCACCAACTTATTGGGACTTGCCTGTTTAACCAATTCTTTCGATTATTTGTGTATGGTTACAATAAATCACTTCCACGGCAGTGAAGAATTGCAACTGCATCTCATTCTTTATACAATTTTCAGAAAGGAATCAATATGCCAACAACGTCCAAAAACAAGACATGCCCGAAATAACTAAACAAAACTGATTTGATTATCATACCCACGCTAAATAGAATTTTAGAAGATACGTTTCACTAAGAGAACTTACTTAATTCAAATAGGTTCTGTTTATAATCAATTTGCAAATAGAAACAATACCACTTATTGGTTTCTTCAGCCACAGTTGCAAGACCATTCCAGAAAAAATAATAATTTTTCGACATGGCAAACTTCACAACTAACAGAAAATTTCACCCTTGAATGGTTTTCAAGAACAAGATTTGTGACTAGGAAACAAATAACTCGGGCTCTGATACCAATAAAGAATTATCCACAATCCAAGAACATACAATTTGCCCCAAGGTCTACCATATTTGTTTCACTAGTCTACAATACAATCGCATGTAAAAAAACACGAATTGTAAAGATTAGTTCACAGTCTAATTTGAACCTTAGTTACAGAGTTGTTCCAATTCATAGAAGATTATCCCTTTCGTTCTTCTCGGATCTTCCATTGAAGTTGTTCTTCACACATGAAGAAGAGAGTTTTTCTTTCTTGTTGGAGGGAGAGGAGAGGAAGCGTTGTTTTCTTTTCAAGGGAGTAGTCTGTTAGTTTCTGACTAACGAAAACTCCTTTTATACTCCCGATTGGATACAACTGTTCAGGTAATAATCCTAACAGTTGTGTCTCTTCCTTTCCTTTTTATTTATTAATCCAATAATCTATATAGAACATTATATATATTTATTATTAGACATGGGTTCGGGTTGACCCACATGGGTGGCCCGAATCCAATTTTCCAAGAGTAAACACTATATTTCTAACAATATATTTAGATATTTGTTATGAGGTTACGGGATAAGAGTCGTAGTTAAGAAGGCTTTCAACCAAATCAGAGGGGTCTTGAATGATGCCCTTAACACATGGGAAGGTTTCAAAAGAGGGAAGCCGGACGGTCTTACTAGAGAGCCGGTTAAGCATGAACAGAAATTTTATTATATGTCTCACACGCCACGTCATATTTATGTGAGGCTGTTAATTTTTTGACAAGTAGACTCATGGGCCCCATTTTTCTCAAAGCCAAAAAATTAAAAATAGTAACCTTTTACTCTACATTTATTGCTTTTAAAATTCTTAATGGAAAGATTAAAAAAATACTGATGATATTAAATAGATTATAGTAATTAGTAAGAAAATATCATTGAGAATTTGAAGAAAAAAAAATTATTTAGAGCTTTGTCTACATCACATAATGTCTCGAGTTAATAAAATGCTCGAACTCTTATAAGTAATACTAAATTCTCGATTTATTTAATTTTGCATAATTGTAAAAACAATAGACGTTGTATTAAGGGAAAAAAATAGATCACTACAAACACAATGGAAATACTACTTAATAGGACCGAATAAATTTGGTTCTAACTAGTTTATTATCTAGTGTTAGTTGAGTATATTACTTGAATTTATATGCATGTTAGTATTGAAAATGCTTACATGCATATCAGTATAATTAGTGCAAATGTTTTGGTCATAGCCAGAAGAAACACCTGACCAAAGCCAAAAAAAATCAAGCAGATAGAATTAATGTCACTCGAATTTATTCTTCAAATTCTCAGTAATAAATTTTACCATAATTTAACTAATATTATTACTAGTCTTTCAATAAGAATCTCAGAAGCAATAAATGTGAATTTAATAGTTACCATTTTTAATTTTTTATCCTTAAGTAAGACGGGATCATGAATCCACTTGCCAAAAAATTAACAGCCTCACATAAATATGACATGGCGTGTCAGATATGTAATAAAATTTCTCGTAGAGGAACATGGCGAAGGGAGAGCATTTAATTGATTGGGAGAACAAAAGATTTTGGTTCCTTAACTATAGGGGTTAGTATCAAATCTCATAAATTAAGAGATTAATAAATAATATTTAAATATTTATACAAATAAATTAAAATTATTAAAAAATACCAACATGGTTATAGAAAGAAAGAAACTTAAAAGTTGTTTATAAAAAGTGAATAATCTTTGTCAATGTCTATATGGGGTAAATTTTCCTTTTGAGCTAGACAATTTGATCAAACTTTTAAGAACATTTAAACGGAATAGCAATGTGTGCTTTGTTTAATTATATAAGAACATTTTTGTTAATACTTCTTTTACGTTTGATCAATTTTCAAAAGTACATTTTGGGTCTCCTTAATTCATCAAGATGATAGAGGAAAAATTTAAAGGCGAATAAAAATATTGAGAATAAAATCTACTAGTAGTTCTTTTGAAATTAAAATAGGATATATCTCTTTAACAAACAAAATACTAATATACACACCCAGTTCTAACTACCATCAAAAAATGTCCAATAATACATAACATTATATTCTTGTAACTTGTTTGCAAACAAAATGAGCGGCGGTAAATATTTTTCAGCAAAAAAATAAGTCTGCCAGGTAGCACATGATATATCATTGTATCTTATCAATTGACATATAGTTATCAACCTTTTATGTACACTACAGTAAGCTCGTGTATGATACTAATGTTGTCCAAAACAATAGAGAGAGAGAGAGATCTCCAACACACTATACTCTTGGTCAAAACACAAAATAATGGGTAGGTGTCCCTCTAACAATAACCGATTTTACAAAACTACCTCTATAGAAAGACGGCAACTGTTGGAGCACCAGCCCGTTCGGGTAGCTGAACTTGAGTGGTGATGCTGGAAATAATATTTTTAAGTGTTTGAGATGAATTTATGAATAAGTTTGTATTGGGTGAAAATTGTCGCCTTCGGTCAACACCTCGAGATGGTAGACCGAAGGGAAAACGAGCAGATGCTCCAAAAGAAGATAATCGATCTCGTGGTCAAGTCACCGAAGCCAACGTCCAGTGGCGCGACCGAGGGCAAGTTAAACTTTGGGCTTCGGTAACAGGCCATCTTACTCGAACAGCTAGGTCAGACGACCGAAGCCTTGTGACAAGGCTTCAGTTACCACCTCGGTCCAACGGCTTTGCAGCCCACTACTTCATCCCACTAACCTCTCCATGCTGCTGATCAGAACGTGGGAGATGCATTTGCTGATGGTGGAGAACGTGGGCATGGCCCTTAGGCCTATAAATAGAAGCTCATTTTGTATTATAGGCATCCAGAAATTTATACTGAAACGCTGCCCAAATTTGTAATCATCTTCACATATTGAAATACTGTTATTTCCCAGCATTTTACGTCATTTTTCGTGTTATTTCAACTTTGATACGAAGAATTGCTTGTATCCGAATCCAAATTCGATTTGTGTACCTAAAACCGATTTAGGCCCATACAAATTGGCGCCGTCTGTGGGGATATAAGCAGTAACCCTTTGTTCCAAAGTTCCAAATCTGTTCTTTGTCGAAAATTTGTGATTCAATGTTATGGCTGATAACAACAACAGCGGTAACAACGATCGGGTTGACGTTCCGTTGAACCAACAACCCCTCGCCCCAATGACAACTAAAGAATTTCAAATGTATGTTGTCACCACACTAAGGGCTCTCCAAAGTAAACAGGATGAGCAGGCCAGTATCAACGCCGAGTTCCGCGCTTCATTGGAAGTGAGAAATAGCGCTGCCCCAAACAGCGCCCAGCCTTCGGCTCCTGGTGGAGGCATCCCGCCCTTCGTTCCTCCGGGCGCGACAACAGGGGGACCTCACAATGGAGCCACGTCTGGGGGCTCGGGGAACAACCCAACTGCATCGCCACACTTCGGGACGTTTCCCACCGTGGCAGAAACAACGTCCTCGGTCGACGTTGAAAGAATGAGTAGAGAAATCGAGGCGCGCGTAGAAAAGCGCCTCGAAGGCCTGCCGGGGATAAGTAAGGAGGAGGACGATCTCGACATCGAGCAATATAGGGAGCAGCCCTATAAGCCCGAAGCAGCTCCAGCTCCAACTCCCCCGGGCTTTAAACTCACGTTCCTTAAAAAATATGATGGGACGACTGATCCCAAGGAGCACATAAGGGAATACATGTCCATGGTAAAGAGCAACGACTTAACATCCACACAGCTCGAGTCGATGTTCTTAAAGAAGTTTGGTCAGTCATTAGAAAAATGAGCTCTTTGGTGGTATTTATGTTTGCCAGCGGGGTCAATCTCTTCGTTTAAAGAATTATCCAGCGCCTTTGTCAAGGCTCACACCGGGGCGCAAAAGATCCTCCAGAGGAAGGAGGATATATGTGAAGTGAAGCAACGGTCCGGTGAGCCACTTAAAGAGTTCCTCGAGCGGTTCCACGCTGAACGCATGGAATTGCCTCGAATGGATGATACCTTGGCCATCATGGCATTTGAAAAGGGTATCAATAGTCGCAATTCAGGCGCTGCAGCTGAATTGCGTAAAGAGTTACAACAATATCAGGTCCTGACGTGGGAGGATCTGCATAGACGCCCTTACTCCAAAATCATATTGGAGGAAGCGGAGTTCAAGAACCGAGGTTATCATCAACATAACCGAGGTGATACTTCAAACCGCGCCGAGGCGCCACGAAACAATTCGAAAGGGAGGTATGAACCTTACACTTCGACGAGGCAACATGTTACCCAGAGGTTGGGAAGCACCCCCGGTAATTCATACCCAGCCTCTCATATAAGCCAAAGGCTCGGAGGGAAGGTTCAACCCAATATGAACCAAAGAAATCCCTCGAGCTCCGCTTCGGTCCCTAGAAAGGATCTTCCTCGGATCCAAGATTATAATTTCAACATATCGACCTCGGAGCTGGTCGACGTTGTCAAGGGGACAGCCGGGGTAAGGGTTCCCAAAGATATGAGGACCCCGGCGGATAAAAGGGACCACAATCTGCATTATGAGTTTCATGCAGATTATGGCCACAGAACCGAGGACTGCAAAGCCTTGCGCCTTGAGGTAGCCCACCTACTGAAGAAGGGAGTCTTGGCCGATTTCCTCACTGATAAAGGGAAAGACAACTTTTCTAAAAACTGAGGTAATGGACAACCACCTCGAGCTCCACCCCCTGAAAGAGTGGTGAATGTTATAACCGGGGGGTCAGAAGTGAACGGCGTGAACTTCGCCGCTGCTAAAAAGTTCGCTAAGCTCTCCATCACCATGGAGAAAAGGACCCGGGTTGGAGGCTCGGGCAAAGATATCGTCTTCGACGACGACGACTGTGATGGGATGATGTTCCCCCATCACGACGCACTAGTCATCATGTTGAGGATCAATGACTCCGACATCAAAAGAGTCTTGATCGACCCCGGTAGCTCAGTTAACATAATTAGCTACGGGGCCGTTAAGAAGATGTGGTTGAAGGGTGAAGTTGTTCCCAAGTCAACAGTGTTAGCTAGCTTCAACAACTCCACGGAGAAGACATTGGGTGAGATTACACTCAAAACATTCGCCGAGGGGGTTACCAAAGAAACACTGTTCCAAGTTATGCCCGAGGATCTAGCTTGCAATGTGATCCTCGGAAGACCATGGATCCATTCCATGGAGGCTGTCCCTTCCACTCTACATCAAGTGATCAAATTCCCTACACCTTGGGGAGTTAGATCGATCAAAGAGGAGCAGCGAGTAGCAAGAGAATGCTATTCAGTTGCACTAAAAAGTGGAGTCGCCCCGGTTGGGCCAAAACAATAGCAACGACAGGATTCGGGGTCAAGCGGGGAGGACGCCCGAGGAGGAATCGAAAAAAATCCCAGCCTGTGTTCAAGAGCCTCGGAAGCAAAAAGCCGAGGACTCAACTATTGAAGAGTTGGAATCTTTCACTCTATTGAAAGATTTCCCCGATAGGAAAGTATTTGTCGGCTCGGAGTTGGAGCCGGAGTCGAAAAAAGCAATCATAGAAGTTTTGAAGTCCAACCACGACTGTTTTGCCTGGTCGCACTCAGACATGACGGGTATCGATCCGGAGATCATGACCCACAAACTGAATGTAGACCCAAAATTTACCCCGGTGGAGCAGAAGAAAAGACCTCACGCCGGGGTCAAAAAGAAGGCGATCGAGGACGAGACCGCCAAATTGCAAGAGAATGGCTTCATCAGAGAAGTGAAATACCCTGAGTGGCTGGCCAATGTTGTGGTTTTTCCGAAGAAGAATGGCAAGTGGAGAATGTGCGTAGACTACATTGACTTGAACAAAGCTTGCCCCAAAGATTCATACCCACTACCACAAATTGACAGGTTAATAGACTCCACGGCTGGACATAAACTATTAACTTTTCTAGATGCATACTCGGGGTACAACCAAATTCTCATGGACCCGAAGGACGAAGAGAAGACCTCGTTCATCACAGACCGAGGTACCTTCTGTTACAAAGTGATGCCCTTCGGTCTAAAGAACGCCGGGGCGACATACCAAAGGTTAGTGTGTCGCATGTGAGGGAAGCTTTTGCTGTATTGAGACAATATGGTATGAAATTGAACCCTGAGAAGTGCGCCTTCAGCGTAGGATCAGGCAAGTTCTTGGGTTTTATTGTCTCCGAACGGGGAATCGAAGCCAACCCAGATAAAATCAGAGCCATTGAAGAGATCCCCGAGGAGCTAACCGAGGTAAAAGAGGTTCAACGCTTAACTGGCCGAGTCGTTGCCTTGAGTCGCTTTATCTCAAGGTCCTCGGAGCGATGCCACAAATTCTTCTCCGTTTTGAGAAAGAACAATCATTTCGAATGGACACCGGAGTGTAAACAGGCGTTGAAATATCTGAAGCAATACTTGGCTAACGCACCGTTGATTGCCAAGCCAAAGGAAGGAGAGACATTGCTGGTCTATTTGGCAGTGTCCGAGGTGTCAATCAGTGCAGTGCTGGTTCGAGAGGAAGATGGCAAACAACGGCCCATCTACTATGTAAGCAAGACACTCCTCGATGCTGAAACTGGGTACCCACACTTGGAAAAATTAGCACTTGCCTTACTTATTACTGCTCGGAAACTACGGCCCTATTTTCAATGCCACCCAATAGCAGTAGTTTCAACTTTCCCCTTGAGAAATATATTGCACAAGCCAGAGTTGTCGGGGAGGTTATCCAAATGGGCGGTTGAGCTAAGTGAGTATGACATCACTTATCAACCTCGAACTGCCATTAAGTCCCAAGTCTTGGCGGACTTCGTGGCTGACTTTAGCGTTGAAATTTTGCCCGAGGCGGAAAAGGAAAACTTCGTGGCAAAAGGATCCCCTTCGGGATTGTGGGTGCTACACACCGATGGGGCAACAAATTCAAAAGGTTCGGGGCTAGGCATTGTATTGAGGGCACCCACCGGGGAAAAGATCAGACATTCGGTTCGGTTCAAAAAAGTAACCAACAACGAAGCGGAATATGAAGCGGCTCTAGCAGGCTTGGAGCTAGCTAAAGAAATGGGGGTTGAAAGAATCGAACTAAGGTGTGATTCACAATTGGTGGTCAACCAAATCGTCGGTGATTATACGGCTCGAGAGCCCAGAATGCAGCTATACTTGGATCGAGCGCAAAGGATCTTAACACAATTCCAAGAATGGCAGATTAAGCAAGTACCTCGGGAGGAGAACACCGAGGCTGACGCCTTGGCGAATCTTGGTTCGGCAATCGATGAAGCCCACTCGGGGACTGACTCGGTGGTTCGATTGCTGTCAGCACAAATGAGAGAGATGAAATTACAAGTTAATTCCGTGGATAATCGTTGGGATTGGCGAAGCAAATTCATCTCCTACTTCGACTCGGGGACTGTCCCCCAAGAAAGAAAAGAAGCAAGGAAGCTGAGGACTCAAGCGGCCTCGTATCACTTGATCGAAGGCAATTTATACAAAAGGTTGTATTGCGGCCCGATGGCCAAATGCTTGGGCCCCGACGAGGCAAGGTACGTGATGGCTGAAGTGCACGAAGGCGAATGCGGCAACCACTCAGGGGGAAAATCTCTAGTGCGTAAATTGTTAAGAGCTGGGTATTATTGGCACACAATAAGTGCCGATGTGAAAACCTTCGTGCAAAAATGTGATAAATGCCAGTGCCACGGGCCAATGATTTACCAACAAGCCGAACCCCTTCATTCGGTGGTTTCACCGTGGCCCTTCATGAAATGGGGAATGGATGTCGTGGGACCGTTGCCCAAAGGAAAGGGTGGTGTTCGTTTCATCTTAGTGTTGACCGATTACTTTACTAAATGGGTGGAAGTGGTGGCTCTCACCGAAGTGAAGCAAAAGCAAGTGATCGACTTCATTAGAAAGAATATCATCTATAGGTTCGGCGTCCCAAGAGAAATCGCTTGTGACAATGGCAAACAATTCATGGGAGCAGCCATCACCGATTTCTTCAAACAATGGGGGATCAAAAGAATTGCCTCGACTCCTTATCATCCAAGTGCCAATGGCCAAGCCGAATCTTCGAACAGGATCATAATTGAAAACTTGAAGAAGCGACTCGATGAGAAGAAATGTCCTTGGCCCGAGGAGTTGCCCGGGGTGTTGTGGGCCATGCGAACAACGGAGAAGAACAGCACCGGTGAAACCCCTTTTTCACTAGCCTATGGCATGGACTCTCTCATCCCTGTAGAAGTGGGCGAACCAAGTCTTCGGTACGCTCACAAGCCGAAGACGCTAATCAAGAGGCGATGCGCATCGAGCTAGATTTGCTCGAAGAGAAGAGGGAATTAGCTTTGGTTCGACTTGCCGCCCAAAAAAGACAGATCGAGGCTTACCTCAACAGGAAAGCTAAATTTAGGGACTTCAAGGTCGGAGATTATGTGTTGAAAATGGTGAACCAATCAACAAAGGAGGACAACGGAGGAAAGCTTATTGCAAATTGGGAAGGACCCTTCAGGGTCAAAACAATCGTTCGAAAAGGCTCATATCAAATCGAGTCTCTTCAAGGAGAACCCGAACCTCTGAATTGGAACATCTCCCATTTGAAGCGATACTACTTTTAGCAGAGGTAAATATCTTTTCAATTCCTTTTCAATTAAACAACCCCGAGCCGAATGACGCTCCCATGGCTCTCAAAAAAATGTACTAACTTGCTCCTCGTTCCGTCTTTCTGCTTGACCTTTTCAGGAAGCGAACCGAACCGATTCCAGTGCTCGCATCTTCACCAAGATTCAGAACTGAACACTGGGGGGGAGAGAAGGGTTGATAACGAGGTCGACATCGAGCCTCCCAACCGAAGCTTATCTATCCGACAACCGGGGACTCATGCCCGAGGATTAGATTTAGTACATTGTAATTAGCCCGATAGCGGCGTATGATCAATCTGTTTTTATTGAAAGTTTTTTCTTTTTCTACCCGAGGTCCGATTCGACTTGGTTTCATGTAAACAGCCTTTTCGGGCTCATGGATATCAATAAAATGACTTTGTTTCCTTTCATGTAAGGTGACTTTGGTCTCATTCATTTTATCTATATAAATCTTGCACACCGAAGCTGCACAATGCATCGACTCGAGGGCGAGACGTCGTCCTAAGTTGGCATCGATTGAATTTAGTCCAAGTCTTGAAAGCATATTAATTATTTCCAAAAGTGTTCGATATATATGAAAGATCAACACAAAATCCACAAAACAATCTTTCATTAAAAGCCCGAAGGCTAAGATTATTTACATCCAAAATATGACCCGAAGGTCCAATGTATATACATGGAAGCCCGAAGGCTAATACCCAAAAAAGGCACGAAGGCCCCCAAAACTAAAACAAAATGTCAAAATTCTACAAAGTATGAAGACTACGCCTCATCGGCATCTCCACTGCCCTCTTCGGCGCTATCACCTTCATCATCCGATCCTTCACTCGAAGGGAGTTCATCTACAATCCTCTGAGCCTCGGCAGCCGCTTCCCTCGCTTTGACAGTTTCGTCCTCGAGCACGATCTCCCCGGCCTGGACCTGCTCGAGCGCGCTAAGCCTAGTTTTGACAATGGCCTATGTCTCTTCAAATTTGGCCCTTGTTGCCCTAACCTCGGCTCGCTCGTTGAGGTAAGCGATCCTGCCTTCGAGCCTGGATACTTTGCCCCGAAGGGCTGGCACCTCATCCACCTGGCTTTGCAGCTCAACAAGCTTAGCATTATACTCCCTGAGCTTGCTACGATATTTCTCCCCCGCTTCCAGCGCTTCGGTCTTTGCCCTGAACAGCTCGGCGTCAAGGCGAGCATTCTCAAGGCTCAACCTCAAGCACTCAGCAGTAAATTCTCTTGTCGCAGCTTGGACATGAGCTTCGGCAGACTCTTCAGCTACGCGAAGGTCAGCCTCAGCTTTCGTCGAGGCTTCATTAGCGCGTTCTAATTCATTTTTCAAGATCGCAAACCGAGTCTCTAGCTCGGCAACCTGCCCCTTGAGAACTTTCTTTTGATCATCCCAAGTGGCGGCAGCTGCTTGAAGCTCTTTAGCTCGGTCACGCTCGAGGTGAACAGCCTGCAGCGCGAGGACCAAACTCTGCGTTTGAAACACGATGTCAGAACTTGCACAATAAGTGAGATTAACCATAGAAAATGCAGACTTAACCTTTCCCGAAGAGCTGAAGCGGCGGAGACGCCCATTAAACTCATAGGGCTGAGTTTCCGAAGAGCATGAGCCTCGGCGGGGCCGAGCAAGCCATCCAGGGACATGATATCCTCTTTCGTTGCGTCTAGCAAGTTAGCATCGGGATATATCTCCAAGGCCCGAGCTGCAATGTTGGTAGGCTTCGATGAGGCACGAGAAGCTTTAACCGTGCTATTGATCAGGCCCTCACCCACTTTGGCCTTGCCCTTTCGCTTTGCCGCTTCTTGGTCAGATTCATCCACGTGTATGACCTCGGTCGTCCCACCAGCCTCAGCCCTCACTTCGGGAATAGACTCAGAGGCTAGATCTGACCTCTCCTCGGGAACCAGAGGGGGGAGCTCTTCATCACTGGGTACGTCAATAAGCCCCCGGCGCTTTGTGGTCACCACTTCGGCAGAGGGAGCAACAACATCTCCTACCCGAGGACCTTTCGCCTTGGTCGCCCGCTTCGAGGTAACCCTCTTTCTTTTAGCGCCTGGGGAAGGAAGGGAAGCAACTTGTTTAACATAAGTATGCGCAGGGGTAGAAATGCAAGAAAACCGACCCAAGAAGATTTCATCACCTTGTGAGGTCACCGGGCTAGATAAGCCCTTAGCTTTGTCGTCGACGAGCTGTTTCGCCAAGGCCGCCATTTGGGCAACGCCCTCAGCAACGTTGAGCACTGTTCTCTCTTTCTTTTTCTTCTCCTTCCTGCCCCTTTCCTCTTCTCCCCCCTCGACGTCCATCTCCACCTCTTCGTCTTCATCAGCATCCCTCATGGCCTTGCTTGGAAGACCTGCACGAATATATCAAACCAAGAAAAATTATAACCCAATAGCCCGAAGCAAACTTTAAAGGTCGAAGTAATCCACGACTTACCATGCCTTTTACAAGCCCATCGGTTCTCTTCTAAACCGGCCAACACCATCCATTGCCGTTCGGGGCGCGTCTTCATTTGCATCGTCTCGGTGACCCACTCGAGTAAATTCCTCGGTGGATTAACTTGGACTTTTTCAGCTACAAACCAAAGATAAAAAAATAAGCAACGATTACGACAATACAAAACCGAGGGGAGAGCGAAAGCAAGCACTTACGTTGGGCATTCCATACTTCGGGAAAGCCAGGTTCAGTTGACAACAACCCCGTGGGGATAAGCACGTATCGGTCATTCCAACCTCGATCCCCGTGGTCTTCACTCTTACTCAAGATAGCATAAGAGCCTCGAGGCAGAAGAGCAACTGCCCCGGCCTTATGAAAGTAAGGATAGTAAAGTGAGATTAAATGCTGGAAAGTAAAAGGCAAACCAGCCTTGCTGCTCAAGTATTCGAGAGCTTGGACTACCCTCCAAACCCCGGGCCCAAGTTGGGCTAAGCAAAGATTGTAAGACCTGCAAAATACATCGATGATGGGATGTACTGGCAGGTTAAACCCTTAGGTGAAAACCGAAGAATAGCCCTCCACATGCGTTGACACCGCTGAACCAGGCGCGGGAATCCTAATTTCGACCTCGGGCCCCCATCGACAATCAGCCCGAACCGATTCAAGTCGCTCTTCGGTTATGATGCTCGGGGTGATGTGAACGAGAATATTCCTCTTTTTCCCCTTTTGGGCGTCCGATTGAGCGTGGACCTTTAAATCCTTGTCATTATTGAAGCTAGAGGGAATCACCAAACGAGGGTCGATCTCGACCTCGAGAGGAATTTTTCTCTTCGATTTCTTTGAAGGCCCCACCTCGGTTTCACCTCTGGGGTCTTTAGCCCCACTCACCTCAGCGACGCCTACCGAGGCGCCCACCTCCTTGGCACTGGTGACGTCCTCAACTCCGACGTCACCTCCATCTCCCTCGCGATCGTCATCGCCTATGTCATGTTCTTCGTGGAGACCCATTTTGGCCCTGTCACGGCCAGCCCTCTCCTTCCGCCTCTGAGGAGCGGAGGCAGTAGACGTGGCTTCACCACCGCCACTCGCCTCAACCACCTGCAATGGTGGCACGGTCACTACAGCTTCATCATTCATAGCCATGGCAGCAAAGCGCTCTGCCCTTTCGCCAGAGTCGCTTGAGCCATGGCCAGAATTAGTGGCAGAAACATTAGCAGACATGATAGAAGTCGGAAAGTAGAAACCAAAAACGGGATGTAAAGGCAGTAAGTAGGTGATGCAATGGTGGCTCTAAAAATTCTTTGCTTCTTTTCTTCTGGTGCGAAATTTCGAATGGGGAAGAAGTACAAAAGTGGTGTATTTATAGTGTCTTGCACACGTGCAAGTGGAAAGACTAATGATGACTGAAACATTGGAGAAAACAAAAAGACGGCGTGACCGTTCAGAGACCTATCAAAAGCCGCCACGTATTGCGGAACGGTAACCCAATAGATGCGCGACTTTTGAAATTCGTGGATAGGGTTTTGCCACGTCGATCTCCCGCTTAAATTCATTCCACTCCTCGGCGACTTCGGCGTCTACCGAGGAGTGGGGGGACTATCTGTATTGGGTGAAAATTGTCGCCTTCGGTCAACACCTCGAGATGGTAGACCGAAGGGAAAACGAGCAGATGCTCCAAAAGCAGATAATCGATCTCGTGGTCAAGTCACCGAAGCCAACGTCCAGTGGCACGACCGAGGGCAAGTTAAACTTTGGGCTTCGGTAACAGGCCATCTTACTCGAACAGCAAGGTCAGACGACCGAAGCCTTGTGACAAGGCTTCGGTTACCACCTCGGTTCCAACGGCTTTGCAGCCCACTACTTCATCCCACTAACCTCTCCATGCTGCTGATCAGATCGTGGGAGATGCATTTGCTGATGGTGGAGAACGTGGGCATGGCCCTTAGGCCTATAAATAGAAGCTCATTTTGTATTATAGGCATCCATAAATTTATACTGAAATGCTGCCCAAATTTGTAATCATCTTCACATATTGAAATACTGTTATTTCCCAGCATTTTACGTCTTTTTACGTGTTATTTCAACTTTGATACGAAGAATTGCTTGTATCCGAATCCAAATTCGATTTGTGTACCTAAAACCGATTTAGGCCCATACAAAGTTATTACATGTTCGAAGAAAAATCTTGAAGTTGAAAATAATCGCTCGATATATTTTCTATTAAAATTACTGAAAAATCTTAAAAATTGTTGCATCAAAATGAGTTTGCTATTATATTATTTTTAATTTTTAATTAATTTAATGATATTCTAGTTAAAAAATGATTAGAAATAAATACAGAACACTTTAAAGAACATACCATAATAAATATGCTAGAACTGTTAGTAAATACATGTACTGTTTTTCAAAAGTTAGCCAACAACGTAACTTCTCTTGTTTAATTTGCTCCAGGAGCACGAAAAAGGTGAAGCTCAAGTAGCCGCCATTATGAGTTTTATGACTATTAAAGCAGCTCAATATCCAAGGTTGCAAATTGCATTAACCTCATTGCAGAATTCAACTAGTTATTGCTTTATAAGTATACACAAATGTCTAAGTACTTCATCAATGGCTATAAGTTTCATACTGAAGAATGGTCCATGGGGAAGAAAACATATAACTGCGGAGTGTGGGTGAATGCAGGCACTGGTGGTGGAGAGTTTGACTATTATGGTGTAATACATGAAATATTAGAGCTAGAGTTTAATGGTCATCCAAGGAAAAAGTTGGTGCTCTTTCGGTGTAAGTGGTTTGATCCAACACCATTTTGGGGTACAAAGGTGCATCCAGTATATAAAATAGTTGAAATCAATCACAAAAGAACGTATGCACATTATGATCCATTTATCATTGCTCAAAATGTGAAACAAGTGTACTACGTTCCTTATCCAAAGTGCAAAAATAAACTGAAGAACAAGGCAAAAGCAAATTGGTGGGTTGTTTTGAAAGCCAAACCGGTTGGAAGAATTGAGGTGGATGATGCATTAGATGAAGCATACCAAAATGATATTTCAACTGTTCAAGAAATTGTAGATGAAGAATTACCCGACGAGTTGCATCAGGATGTGGATTATTTTGAAGAATTTGATATGTCGGTGCTCAAACAAACCATTGAAACGTATTTGGGAAATGAAGAAGGGGAGTACATAGATGAAGATTAATCAACTGAGGATGAATTGCTTGATGAACTAGAAGGAAGCGATGATGATTGATGTTAGTAGTTGAATATTTGTGTATTATATTGGTTGTTTGTGGTATTTGTGACTAATATTTTAAGTAATATTTTTTTATTAACGATGATACACTTTATTAAATATCTAATTCTATTGAATTTAATATTAATTTACAAATATGGCATCTCGAGGTAGGAAAGGACCTAGGACCCGTGGTGGCCATACTTTCACAGGTCATACTACTTCTCCACTTCTGGCATTGACCCCTACCTCTGCCTTGCTCTCACAGTTAGGTAATTATCCGAGTACATTTTTCGCTGGTCTCCCTAGTACCCTACTATTCCATCGGCCACAGGCCCCTAGTATATCTGCACAGACCATGCTACATACGGGCCCACACTATCAGTTTGGCCAGCCTGCTGGTCCCTCTTTCCATTCCATGCCTATAGTAGGCACATCCCCTCAGTGTGTGCATGTACGGGCCCCTACATTTCAGTCATTCGACGCACCGGGCCCTTCACAGCTGATGATGATACCTACTCCTAGTATGCATCCACATAGTTTGCCGTCTGCTACACCTTCCATTTCGAGTACTGTTCCATCTGCATCATCATCGGCATGTCCCAGTTCGAGTACACCTGTACCAGAGACTCAGCCAGAGTCCTCTCCATGTGTCACCACTACAGCGCGAAAGGGTAAGAAAAAGCGTACTAGTGCTACAGTTCAGTTGCCTGGTGGTATTGGATCTCTCGATGAGTCTGGTAGGTTGATTATCATGCCTGACAGCAAAGAAGGGTAAGATTTATTCATTAACCCTTAAATTATAAACTTTTGAATTGAATGCAATATATATTTATCAACATAATTTTATATGTTAAATTTAATGCAGGTTTCTTCCATCGGACAAGGCAGTGAAACTTGTTGTTGAATCTATGACACCACACTTTACTGATGGTTGGCCATCGTGGGGAAAGGTGCCAGTACCTGTTAGAAACCGCATGTTTGAAGCTTTTACGGTATTAACTATACTTATGAAGCTTTTGTCATTTGATTATTATATGTGTTTTATTAGTTTTCACTTATTATATTGTTATTGTTTCAGCACAAGTGTTCGTGGGATGCTATATATGATGATGAAGTCCGAGCAGTTTTTGAGAAAAAAGTGGCTAAAAGGCTAAGTGATTCCTTGTCAAAATACAGGCAAAAAGGTAAAGTTCCCAAATGGATTTATCAACAGAATTGGCATAAACTCAAAATTTATTGGGAAACACCTGAATTCTTAGCCCAGAGCGAGCAGGCTAAGAAAAACAGAGCATCCGCAAAGGGAGGATCGAAGCACACTTGTGGTTCAGTTAGTTTGGCCACCCATCGGGCACGATATGTAAGTCAATCTAATTTTTATTTAAATTAAAACTTAACACCATTTTGATTTAGCATTAACACATTTGCATTGTGTAGGAAGCGGTACATGGAAAAGTTAGTGATTATGAATTTTTCCGTTTGTTCCATTATTTATATGACGAACAAGGAAATGAGGTGGGATGGGTCGAGCCACGTGCACAACAACTAGAGGTGAGATATCATAAATGATTTTATTTTATTTTAAATTATTCTTTAATTAATTATTCTAATCGCGTCGTGTGTTTTAGGAAAACTACAAAGCTCTACACCAAGAATGGCTTGAGAGCCAAGGGTCACAGGTCGTTGAAGGCTCTCCTAAACCCACCCAGGATGAAAAAAATACAATGTTCGTTCAGGCGGGTGGTGGCTATACTAGCAAAAATCGAGCCTATGGCCTTGGTCCTTCGAGGTACAAGAAGCCTTCTCGTGTAGGTATTGTCAATGCTAATTGCTCTTCTTCTTCTTCACCTGCACCACAAGCTGTGGATGATGAGTTGCGCTCTAAATTGGCGGAAATGGAGCAAAGGCTACTAGATAGTGAAAGGCAACGGTTGGAAGACCGTGAGAATGTGAAGAAATTATAGGAAATTATGGCAAAGATTTGGAGGGATAAGGAGCAAGGAAGTGGCTCCTCCCAAGGGGCGGATTAGTCTCATGGTTTGTTAAGTTTGTGAACATATTACTAATTAAATACTTTAGTTTTTATTTGTGTTGAATGCTTAATGATGAAACATGTATGTAGAATTGTTTAATTGGCCGTAGTGGCTTTGTCTTATGTTAAACAGGTGGTTTTTGGTTTTTGGTTGCTTTGTAGCGAATTTTTAATATTTTTATTTAGCAGGATTAATATAGTTAGAGATGGAATTCCGTCTCTAATCAACCAAAAAAATTTAATTATTTTACTAGAGAGGGAATTCCGTCTCTAAACAACAAAAATAGTTTTTAAATTTTTTTATTGGAGAGGGAATTCCATCTCTAAACAATAAAAATAATTTTTAAATATATGCCTGGAGAGGGAATTCCATCTCTAAACTATAAAAATAATATATACATTTCATGTTGGAGACGGAATTCCCTCTCCAAGCATTAAATTAATTAATGCTTGGAGAGGAAATTCCGTCTCCAAGCATGTGTCAGTGCGCCAGTTGTCAGTGCGCCAGGCCAACGACGCGCCTTTTGGCGAAGGACGCGCAGAGATGGAATTCCGTCTCCAAACTCCTTTTAGAGAGGGAATTCCGTCTCCAAACTGTGACGCAAAACTGGTAATTTCTAGTAGTGATACTTGACTAGGTATTTTATTTTCAATTAGATAAAATGTGTTATTATCCTCTAATATTATGAAAATATGAGATTAATTAGATATCATAATGATATTGTCAGTATTAAGAGACTACAAGTGAAAAATCCCCTAGTTTTTTAATTTTCATTTGGAGAGAGAGTGTGTGTTATTCTTTTATTATACTTGACTTGAATCAATTATTTAGCACAATATTAGATCTGCGAGAGAAGAGGGTAAAAGAGGCAAGATAATTAGTTAACTTCTCCTGGGAAAAAGAACTAGAAGTTAAGTATATATATTGAAAATGTAAATGTTCTTGAAAGATAGTCTTTTATAACGTCAGAAGTAAAAAGATATTCATACTATTGATGTGCAGAAATTCAACTCGAAATTGAAGTATAGACAAGTGAGAAAAGAAAAAAATGAGAGTATACCACAGGTTATTTACTTCGTTTTATAAGAAATTCAAGAGTAGAAGAAAAGGAAAATCACCAAGGATGCAATAACATCCTTGAGCCTTCGACTCATCAACTCCACATAAAGCATAATACACCTCATCTGCTGAAACTAGAGCAATTAAGCTTAATTGTGGATCTCTATTCTACACATTCCTTCATTCATAATTATTGGATTAAGATTAGCTATGTAGCAGCACATTTTAGAAGACTCTTCTAGAAATTAACACTTCATTCAATTTGTAGCTCAGTCTGTAGTAGCTCACCATTGTCAAAGATTAGCTTCTTAATTCTGTTTTGCGCATTCCTACCCTTTAAACATGCAATGTAGGCGCTGTTTGTGTTAGGATTAATTAGTGATACTTCAATAGCAACACACAATTGATAATACTAAATTTCCAAACACGAGGAGGAAGAGGTTACAAGTGAGAAGGGAACTGAGAAGTGACGAAAAGTTGCACAGCTACTGGAGTTCTATAATCTTCAATTTATATTTCACAAGCGTAGAAAAGATTCAACAATGAAAGAAACTATAACTGTAAATATGCTAAACTATTAAAATGTAACACATGTGGGATCTACATTTCCACTTCGACACCTGATTTACCATCCCATAATTCATTCTACTTCATCCCATGATCTAGTCCCAACGGAAAATAACAATACAAAAGCTATGCTGTTTGATTTGCTTTTATCGCCGTTTTCCAGTTCAATCATCCCAAATTGATTCATACATTTAAAATGAGTTTAAAGTAGAAAGTATGAGCTTCACTTTACATAAATATCAAGAGTAGAATATGGAATAGAGCTGGAAAAAAAAAAAAACAAGATCATATATATGCCTGTGGTTCATTACAAATTTCTTCTTTCGTTTATGCATACAATTTACACAGCCCAGAAATAATGGTGAAATCTATCCATTACATGCAACAGTATCAGGTCAGTTATCAGAATTCTCTCGCCTTCAAGGTACCAATACCAGCTATGTACAGTGGCAGCCTGGGACAAGGATGATCTGCAATTGTTAGTAGTGAGTGGAAGAAAGATCAGTTCACTGTCCGTTAGAGGAAATAAAAAGTAATAGTTTACTAATTTTTTAAAAGTAGTAATAGTTTACTAATTTCTTATTTATAATTCAGAAATCTTCAAGGGCCAATGGCCCACAATTTCAAACGTGATGGATAATGGGCCTGCCTCTCTACTCTTCTTCTTTTTAAGCACCAAGCTTTTGTCAAAAGTCTACCGTATGGTTCGAACCCGTGACATGTTGCCTAACAGACACATCACATGTCGGCTCTTATCGCTAGACCTAAGCCAAGGGGTTCGTGTACTAGTTATTCAGCGATGAAGTCATTCTACATACTATTTTCCTAACAGTATTTCAAGAATAAGGAATACAGATAATTGCTTAAGAGCATTGTATCTCATAGAAGAGGATCTTTATGTTCAACAAAAGAGTTCAGGCTTGTTCAATAAGTACTACCCTTAGTTTAGGTGTCAAAATGAAAAAAAAAAAAAAAAAAAAAAAAAAAAAAAAAAAAAAAAAAAGTGGGAAGTTTTGGGGGCCGTGTATGTCTTCTGCCTTTGAACTATATCAGACATAACACAATAACAAGATTAAAGGCTCATCCCCATACAAGACAAGTTAAAATAGAGAATTTTTGATACCGAACAGCGAACAGTAAGATTAACAACGATTTAACGAAATTTCCCAACTTAAGATCTAAACAAAATTTAATTCTCTAACAGTGGCAAGAACCCAAATTTGACCATACAGTGGGCTTCTATTTGAGTATTTTCCATTGACAAGTTCTCTTCTTTTCAATTCACTTTTAGGTTTGGGGAGGGGGAGGGGGGAGGTTAGGCAGTTGCATAGCAACCTCTAAGGTCATGAATGCAGCAAAAGAGAGAAATACTGATGGCTGAAGAAGTAAAAAAGCATTTTCTTTATGTCACGTGTTTGATGGTGTTCAAAAGTTTCAGAACATTTACCATTTTTTGGTCTCTTCATCACATTTTCCGTCAGCCACCCCACTCATATCTGACACGGTGGAGTTGGTGCCACCAGATTGACTATCTGTCTGAACAAGTTGGGACAAACCACTCCCAAATGACTTCCACAACCTTGTAGACAAAGAAGGCTGCATCCTGTCCACACTTCCTTCAGATGGCAGTTCAAATGGCTTCGCTGAATCAGTTCTCAGTTCTGAAAATCTCACAGCTCCTAAAATTCGTTCAGGAAGTTCAAGTGGAGTTTGGCTCTCAATAAGAAAAGCTAAATCAACTGTAAGTGTTGTTAGGTAATTAAATGCGAGATGAACAATTGCATTTGCAATCATGGAAGATCCAATATCAATATCTACTTCTAAGAAGTCATCCCCTACACAGTACTTGCAAGTGAGTGCACGGCTAATTACGCATATAGCCTGCTCTCCGACTGCTTTTCTCACAATCCAAGGCCCTTTAACAATATTTGCAATCAACTTTAGCCTTGAAGTTCTAAATGCATCATCTCCTTTCAAGAACTGCTCCATTAATGACCCCTCAGGAAATGGTTCAAGAGCAACAAAATATGCAACAGCGCTATAATTTTCCTTACTAGGAACTTGCAAGTTGAAAGCCCAAAGAAAGGGCTTACTACCACTTGGACATTCATCTCCAAGAGCTTTCCTGATACGGTGTTTCCGACTATTCAGCAGGTCATAAAGCTTTATAGGACCTTTAATCCAGTCAAAACCAAGAGGCTTCAGAAGATATTCGCCACCGGGAACTTTAATCCTCGTTGAAAAGTATTCTGGACCTCTTACCATGAAAGCATTCCCCGGTGCAGAAGCCCAACCATTTGAGCAATCATCTGGATCGAGAAGGGGAACAGCACCTTCTGATTTCACTCTCTTGATCCATTCAGGCTCATTGTCTCCATCAAGATTGGCCATATGCAAATAAAACGACCTATAAACACCAACATATGAAATGATTATCACTAAGATGTAGGTTTAAAACAAATCAAAACCGACATACCTACACAATTAGTAAATATAAATGTAGAACAACTGCAGAGTAACCAATCCCACCAAAAATAAAGAAAAAGAAAAACCACCAAACAAACAAAGAACACTTCACTAAATGTGTCATCATAGGAACATAACAGGTATAAGCATTGCACCAGGCCAAAGCTGTAATGGAAACTGCTGATCAAAGTATAGTCCTTCACCATGGACTCCTTTGACAAATTCTTTGTATCATCATGCTGATTCTGGCAGTTAGATCTGAGTGACTACCATTTATGCTATGCTACTATGACACTCTAGCAGTAGAAATTACAGGTCATTAAATGGTCTAAGGTCAAAAGACCTTCTGAAGTAATTGTTGCAATTACTATGCTCTGGATATGCAGACTCGTCATCTCTTGGAATTCACCTACACAAGGATATAGAAAGCTATCTCACTAACATATCCACACAAATATTCCCCTCACTAAGCTTCTGCTTTGATCAGCTCCTACACCTTGCGCTTAATTTGCCAGTTTCCAGCTTCAACCCTTACTAGCATTACTTGCATTGCACTAAAAGGGTTATGGTTGAGACCATCAGAGTACGTTTACTTGATTACTTATCAGAAAGCAAAAGTTGTAAAACTAAGACCACCATTTTTTTAATAGACCACTCTAAAGTCTAAACTTCCATTTCTATGAAGTGGATCAGAATCCCTCTCGCACTAAACAGAAGCATTCCCTACCAACCAAACAATGATGACATACGTAGTGTTCTCCCTTTGGCTTCTGTATCATTGTAAAAACTGCCTCTGAATCACCCTATATCTTTTTTTTTTATAAGGTAAGGTACCAAGGTGGTACTAAAACAAGTCCTGCTGGGGATAGCCATGCAGTGAGTTACATCCTTCTGCCAAGAAAATCTAGAAAATCCAAGTACTGACTCATATTTTCTAGTGTACAACTCTTACACCAGAAATACAAATTATGTAGAGCCCGTTTGGGTGAGCTTAAAAGTGGCTTATAAGGTAATAAACACATTAATATATGTTTGGTAACTTAAAAATTTTTGGGGCTTATAAGTCATAAGTGGCTTTTAAGTCACTTTTTGACGTATAAGCCACTTCAAATAAGCTGCTTATAAGCCCTGTGAGAATTTCAGGAAGATATTATTGATAGATGAATAGAGGTATACAAATAAGTCCTATTTATAATTACTATACAGGTTATACTACAAGGCCTTTACCAATATGGGACGAACTACTACGCTAACCTAGTTATATACAACCCAGGTTTCTAACACTCCCTCTCAAGCCGGTGCATACAAGTCATATGAACCGAGCTTGCTACAAATATAACTAATTCGCGGACCAGTAAGTGACTTAGTGAAAACATCTGCAAGCTGATCACTCGACTTCACAAATCTTATAACAATGTCTCCTGATAGTATCTTCTCTCTGACAAAGTGAGAATCAATCTCAATGTGCTTAGTCCTTTCATGAAACACTGGATTTGACGCAATATAAAGAGCCGCTTGATTATCACACACAAATTCCATAAGACTGATTACTCCAAACCTCAATTCCTCAGTAACTGTTTGATCCAAATCAGTTCGCAAGTAGCTACCGCCATTGCTCGATATTCTGCCTCTGCACTAGATCGGGCAACCACATTTTGCTTCTTGCTTTTCCAGGACACCAGATTACCCCCTACTAGAACACAATAACCAGATGTAGAACGCCTATCATATGGCCATCCTGCCCAATCAGCATCTGTATACCCAACAATTCGTTCATGGCCTCTATTCTCGAAGAGCAATCCTTTGCCTGGGATAACTTTATATATCGTAGAATGCGAATAACTACATCCCAGTGACTCTCACACGGAGAGTTCATAAATTGACTTACAACGCTCACAGAAAAAGAAATATCAGGCCGAGTCATAGTGAGATAGTTCAACTTACCAACCAGCCGTCTGTACCTTGCAGGATCACTAAGAGGCTCCCCCTGTCCTGGCATAAGCTTAACATTCGGATCCATAGGAGTATCAACTGGTCTGCAGCCTTTCATTCCCGTCTCTTTAAGAATGTCTAGGGCATACTTTCGCTGGGAGATAACAATGCCTGACTTAGATTGAGCAACCTCGATGCCTAGAAAGTACTTCAATCTGCCTAGATCCTTAGTCTGGAAGTGCCGAAAAAGATGTTGTTTCAATTTAATGATACCATCATGGTCATTCCCAGTGATAACAATATCATCAGCATAGACCACCAAATAAATACACAAGTTTGAAGCGGAATGCCGATAGAAGAAAGAGTAATCAGCTTTACTGCGAGTCATGCCAAACTTCTGAACAACTGTGCTAAACTTACCAAACCAGGCGCGAGGAGACTGTTTCAAACCATAAAGTCACCGGCGCAATCGACATACCATACCACTCGACTCCCCCTGAGCAACAAACCCAGGTGGTTGCTCCATATAAACCTCCTCCTTAAGATCACCATGCAGAAAAGCATTCTTAATGTTCAGCTGATATAGAGGCCAATGACGAACAGGCAACAGCTGCCATGGATAGGAAAAGACGAACAGAAGCTATCTTAGCAACTGGAGAGAAAGTGTCACTGTAATCAAGCCCAAATATCTGAGTATAACCTTTTGCAACCAAGCGAGCCTTTAGTCGATCAATTTGGTCATTCGGACCAACTTTGACCGCATAAACCCATCGACAACCAACAGTAGACTTACCTGAAGGAAGCGAGACAAGCTCCCAAGTACCACTAGCACGTAGAGCAGACATCTCATCAATCATAGCCTGTCGCCATCCTGGATGAGAAAGTGCTTCACCTGTAGACTTAGGTATAGAAATAGACGACAAGGACGACACAAAGGCTTGATGATGTGATGATAAGCGATGATAGCTCAAGCCAACATAATGAGGATTAGAATTGGCTGTAGATCGCGTACCTTTTCGAAGTGCAATCGGTAGACTGAGAGGAGACAGGTCCGCAGTAAGTGAAGAATCTGGTGCCGGACGTGAATCACCTGGTTCTACTTCTAGACGTGGACGACGATGATAAGTGATAATTTGAGGCTCTGGGACTGTAGTAACGATGTGAGGAGCAGGAGGAGTAACTATAGGTGGAGTAACGGTAGGAGGAGCAACTGTAGGAGGGGCAACTACGGAATCTTCAAAAATCGGCAAAGGTAAGACCTCAAGGATATCAGAATGGTCAGAAGAAGACACAAAGTAAGGTCGACTCTCAAAGAACGTAACATGTGCTGACATAAGATAACGACGAAGATCAGGTGAGTAGCATCGATATCCCTTTTGAACACGAGAATAACCAAGGAATACACACTTGAGAGCACGGGGAGCTAATTTATCTTTCCCGGGGGTAAAGTTATGAACGAAACATGTGCTCCCAAAAACACGTGGGGGAAGAGAGTACAAAGGTGACTCAGGAAACAATATGGAGTGGCGAACCTGATTCCGGATGGAAGAAGAGGGCATTCGATTAATTAAATAACAAGATGTGAGAACTGCATCGCCCCAAAAACGCAGCGGAACATGAGATTGAATAAGAAGAGTGCGAGCAGTCTCAATGAGATGCCTATTCTTCCTCTCAGCCACCCCATTAAGGAGTATATGAACAAGATGTCTGATGAATAATGCCCTGAGAAGCCATAAACTGCTTAAACTGAGAAGATAAGTATTCTAAGGCATTATCACTGCGAAAAGTGCGAATAGAAACACCAAATTGATTTTGTATTTCAGCACAAAAGTTTTGGAATATAGAAAACAACTCGGAACGATCTTTCATTAAAAATATCCAAGTACATCTTGAATAATCATCTATGAAACTAACAAAGTAACGAAAACCCAAGGTTGAACTGACTCTACTAGGACCCCAAATATCATAATGAACTAAAGAAAAAATAGACTCTGCACGACCCTCACTACGACGCGTAAAAGTAGAGCGAGTATGTTTCCCAAGTTGATACGACTCACAATCTAATGTGGACAAACTAGATAGACTAGGCACCATCTTCTGAAGCTTGAATAAACTAGGATGTCCCAAACGTCTGTGAAGTAACTCTGGAGAATCTGTGACTGGACATGCTGTAGAGGAGTTAGGAGAGGTAAGATAGTAAAGACCATGTGATTCACGCCCTGCGCCAATCATCCGTCCCGTACTGCGGACCTGTATATCAACAGAATCATTAGAAAATGTTATGGAACAATTAAGGGTACGAGAGAGACGACTGACAGATATGAGATTAAAGGGACAACCAGGGACATAAAGTACAGATTTCAAAGGTAAAGAGGATAAAGGACTAGTTTGTCCAACTCCTATTGCTTTTGCTTGGGAACCATTCGCTAAGGTGATAGTAGGAAGGGACGGTGAATAAACAATGCTAGAGAAAAGAAATTTATTACCAGAAAAATGATCAGAAGCACCTGAGTCAATGACCCATTGTCCAAGAGTACTAGACTGTGAGACAAAAGCAACCTGATTACCAGTCTGAGCAACAGAAGCTACTTGAGATGATATCTACTTATTTGCCTGATACTGAAGGAACTCATTATATTCTGCTTCAGATAACTTAACACCCTGGTTACCTGCAGTGTCAGATTGAGCAACATTTGCATTCTGTTCACGTAAAATATCATCACGTGTAGCATGCTTCACGGGTGTGTCCAAGCCTGGAGCAGTAACTACACTTGGGTCGAACTCTCCCAGAACGACCTCCACCTCGATTCCCATTTGAACATCCACCTCGACTTCGATTCCCCGTATTATAAGATGTCTGATTGTCCATTGTCTGAGGTGTTCGATTCTGTCGAGTTTGTGAAGCTAGAACAGAGGAGTCGGCCGGTGATGAAACCACAGTGTGACTCGGTGGCGCAGCAAATCGAAGTAATCGAGAGAATAAATCATCTATGGTAGGGACCGCAGGACTAGCCAAAATCTGATCACGCACCGAATCAAGGTCAGTTGGAAGGCCAGCAAGTGTAAGAACTAGAAACATCTTCTGTCGCTGCTCTTGTTGTTTGTCCACACTAGCCGTGACTGGCATCAGTGTCTCAAATTCTTCCATGATTGCCTGTACTTGTCCCAAATAAGTTGACATATCCAATTCTTGTTTCTTCAAATTAGTCATCCGAGAAATCATATCATAGAAACGAGATATGTCATTAGCATATAGGGTGCGAGCCTTTTCCCAAACTGAATAACATGTCTGGAATGGACGGAACAGAGGCATTAATTTAGGACCAATGGATCGCCACAAAAGACTACACAACTGAGCATCCGTCTTCTCCCAATTTGCCTTAGCTTTCTCATCAACCTCACTAACCTTTTTAGTCAAGTGATCTTGGACACCCTGACCCTTGCACCATAGCTCAACCGATGAAGCCCAGACTAAGTAATTCGAACTTCCAAGCAAGGGTTTCGAAGTAATCATAAGATTCGAGTGTCCAACGCCGGAGTTTTTGGAACCAAAAACATCAAATCCCAAAGACATGGTTAAGTAATTGCTAGAACAGTCCCAAAATGTGCCAAAAGATAGCAGGAAAAAATTAGAACAGTAAACAGTCCCGGAACAGTAACTAGTCGCCGGAAGTTGTCAAAATCTGATGAAAAGTAGACTGGTATGCTCGGAATTTGCAGACGAACACAAAAGAAAAAGAAGTTAGGTCAAAAAATTGTCGGAACACCTCTCACGCGCCGGCGCGTGGACTGACGCGCCGCCAGAGACCTCACTGTTTCCGGCGCGTGTGAGCGCGTGGCTTGCCGGTTTCCGGCGCGTGTGAGCGCGTGGCTTGCCGGATTCCGGCAGGTCTGACTGGGGTAAGGTCGGAATTTGCAGTGGGACCTTGTAGTAGTGTTGGATTTTGCACAGCACTACCAGAAAACGAATCTGACTCGGACAGCCACCTAAGTCACCGAAAAATTTGCACGGTGCCGGGGAGTTGCTGGTATTTCGCACAGCAATATTTTTCTCACAACCGCTCTGATACCATGTGAGAATTTCAGGAAGATATTATTGATAGATGAATAGAGGTATACAAATAAGTCCTATTTATAATTACTATACAGGTTATACTACAAAGCCTTTCCCAATATGGGACGGACTACTACGCTAACCTAGTTATATACGACCTAGGTTTCTAACAAGCCCACCCAAACAGGCTCGTAGGCATTTATCCTTAATACTAGAGATGTGATTTTTCTGGTTTTCAAAACATGTCTTGTTCCTTCATCCTATATCTAGCTTTAATAATCTACTTACCAGTATCCAGTTACATGCTTATATTGTTTTCTTTGTTTAATTTACTTGAGTTAGTCCTTTCACTAAAAAAATATTGCAGGACATGATGAAGTTTCTTGGCAAATTACAGTACCCCTTTTGGGTCTTAGCCACCCTAAGCTATGAGGATTCATTAGTGAAGGTGATAGCTGTGCCACGAGCGAAATCCCTCTTTCCCTCTGAACTACAGGAAATGACACAAAAAGATTTCCGGTAGAAAAATTAAAACCCAAGCGGAACTCTTAATACTAGAACAAACAGAAGCAACAGACAAATCTAATCTTGCCTAATACATCAGAATCAGGACTTGCAATCTTATTACTGAAACAAAAGTAATGGAACAATTTGTACCATATCAGTGATGGTAGCATCTAATGTGATTGTAATCTAGAAGTTAATACTCTTTTGACTTTCCACTTCCGAGTTTTTTCTCAAAAATATGAACTTGATTTTTATTCATATGTGACTTAGCCAAAGATTCCAAAACCCAATTCCATCCAGGTGTACCATTACTTTGTGAGATCTACAAGAACAAGAACTACTATTATCCGAAACAACTTGGGGTCTAGCCCCACTTGATCTCTCACTCCTCAAGTCTTTAAGCAAAGCCTCTTATCGCCTATGTTGCTCAAACTCTTCAAAATGCTGCGGGTGTGAGTCGGATTTTTCAAAAGTGATGCAATTTTGGAGGATCCAACACGGGTACAGCGGCAACTTTGAGAGCCTGAGCAACTTAACTTATAGCCGCATCCTATCTTCAACATCAACCCACAATAAGTTGCATCGTCTTATCGTATTGCCTCATGGATTCGAACTCAAATGCATTCTAATTAGTAAATTTCAAAACTAAACTAAAAGGTTGAACTGTAGACCACCTTTGATAAAGATATGCTTTTTTTTTAAGACGGCGGTGTCCGGACCAGCTTACACGCACTTCGACTAATTCTACGAGATACCTGCCACATCAACAGCTAAACTTTTGATAAAGAACTGTAGACCACATTATTACTTTGGATCATAATAGTATAAACAGCTTAATAAGCATTCATCTCATACAGAATTATTGCATATATTATAAACTTCTTTATTGCACAGTTTATCCACTACTAGAATAAATTTCACAATTAGCCTTCAGCAAAATAGATAATAAACCCATATCAGCAAATTCAAGAAATGATCAAGAAACAAATACCACTGAGCTGAAATACAATAAAACAGATTTAAATTTAAAAAAAGAAATGGTACCTGTGACTGTGAGGGAATTGAAGGAGGTTATTTGGGTATTGTATGATCTTGCTGATTAATTCAAAGCTCTATAAAGAAACAAGGCGAGTTGTTTCCCTTGCTGAGATATCAATCATATTTCATGTCTTTTTAAAAAAAATCAAGAAAGAGTTTTTCCCTTATTTTCAAATGTTATGTGAGATGGTTTTAATACTATTATTATTATTATTATTATTATTATTATTATTATTATTATTATTATTATTGAAAGAAGAAGAGTTTGATGAGTATTGTGTTATTGATTGGACGGCAAAAGGGAGATTTTGTTGCAGACATCTTTTTGTCTTTTCGTAAGACAAACTATGGATGTATGTTTTGATTTGCCACGCAACAACATTTGACAATGACATTACCATTATTAAAGGGCGAACCCAAAATTGCCACTAGATTATAACAAAATGTCTAATTATGTCATTCGTTAAAAATATAGTTCAAATATGCTATTGCCGTTATATTTTCGGTTCAAAAATACCATTATGCATAACTTTCGGCTCAAAAATATCATTATTTCCGACATAAATTATTCTTATTTTTAGTTTTTGAAAAATACTCAAAAATTATTTTTACAAAAAAAAAAGTCAAATGTACATTAAATACTCCTGTCCCAACTTAATATTTGACTCTTATCCCCCATCTTCCTAGTTGTATTTGTTAATGTATTTTTTTATTTATTCTGCAATCAACATAATTATTAAATAAAATTATTTTTTTTAAAGGGCGGACAATAGACCAAGAACCAAAGGCCATTTCTTCACCTTCTCTAATTCACACGGACCACAACTATATCACTCACTTTGCCTTCTATTTTTTTAACTTTAAATATTTCTGTATAAAGACTCTTTCGTAATTTTGCCAAGAAAATAGCTCGATCCGGGATATGAAAATATCAAAAACTTATTTCTTCTCTTTTTCTACTATGTATTGCATTTTAGGTTTTCACAAATTATTCAAGAAATTTATTTCTGCAGACTTTCAGAATGAACGTATCTTTTTATTTATTTTCCCACATGGAACGAGCTGATTTTGGAATATAAATTTCGAATATATTTGTAATTTGGAGATGAAAATAATGCTTGCATTAAAAAGTAAAAGAAAGAAAGGGTAGGGTAGGGTAGGTTCAGAAATTAGCGGGGGTAAGGGTTTAATTGCCATGTGGCATTTTTTAGGAATTTGTAGTATTTTTTTAAAATTAAGAAAAAGGAAAAAAATTCGATGGCCAGACGGCCTATAAGTTACGCTTATTAAATACTTCTTTAAAATTGAGCTATATTAAAAAGAACTACTCAAGCGGTATTAAAAAGAACTACTCATACTTTAAATATTAAGGGTACAATTGAAAATATTTAACAAATTTGATCTTGAATTCGTGAAGCCTCGAGTATTTTGGATAATATATTAGACATAAAGTGACAACTAAAATGGAATGGAGGAAATACTAGGTCACTGTGCACATACTCACAACCTTTTGGCTTATTTCGTGTTCCTTTAGCGTCACTTTGAACCTCAGAATTTACATTTTTTTGGTGAAATAGTAATTTCATTCAAACCAAATTGTAACGTTTTACAGCTCAGCCAAGTGCTAATAACCACTGGATTTTCTCACAACTCGACTATCTACTAAAACACTTAACTATCTTAACTATCCTAACTATCATTAGCATACAATAAACTGACTACTAACTCTAGCTATTACATGAATTTATGACCATGTGTTCAGCTGAGCTAGAACGATCTTCCATTTGTTGTTCCCCTGACCCCTGTGTGGATATGCAATGCAATTTCCTTGCAGAGCTTATCAGCTACAAAAGTAGTTTGCTGGAATCGCATGACATTCCTTTCCCTCCATTGCACATAAACAACCACTGCAAATGCACAGCTAGCAACACTGCCTATTCCCCCTTTCTTCCTTGCCATTTTGCAAGCCCATTCCACACCTCAGTGTTTACGTTTATTAGTTCCTTTTGCATAGAATGAACTACTATATATAGATGATGGAAAATAATATAATTCATGTGTTTTCCTTTTTCTATCTAGTCACATCAAGTTCTAGCTTCATCCACATGTTAGATCGATTAACTGATGAAATAATTTTTTTTAGTGAACTGACATTCAATTTATATCGTGAGAAATTCAAGAATTTATGTGACAAAAGCGTGCGTAAAGTTGTTGAAATGTCTATTATTAGAAATATAGTAATCAATTCGAAATTATGGGAGCTAATCCAAAATTACCTGCTCTATTGACAAATAGAAGATTTATGAAAACAATAGTGATTCAAAAAATGAAATAGAAAAACCTCAAATCCTCTAATGCCTATCAGGTAACAGTATATTTGTCATTTATTATATGACACATCTCATCTGGGCTTGCATCACTATGTAGTTTGTGTTAAAATATTTCAACAACAGTATATTCTTTTTACATAATTCCCCATTGCCACACCTACCGACGAATATTTTGAGAAGAAACTTTAATTTTTATTTCAAGTAAGAATGTTCTTCATACATTAAAGCAATCTTGAAAGAGACTACTTGTATAATCAAACAACATAATGAAAATGAAACCTTGGAAAACCATAACAACTAAAATTAGCAGCAGCAGTTGTGAGAATTGGACGTCTTAATTAGAGAGATGAAATGATATCATCAGCACTGGAGACTAGTAAACTCTCCCCCAGATTCAACATTAGCAACTTTCACCTGGAGGTCATCAACTAAAAGAGCATACCTACGGGATCGAATACCCAATCCCATTTCAGTTACATCAAGCTCAAGATCAAGTGCTTGAGTGTATTTTCCAGATCCATCAGCTAGGAATTTGACATGTTTGTTCTTGGGGTAAGTTTTTGCCCACGCCTTCATCACGAAAGCGTCATTCACTGCCAACAGGATAACAACCATGTCAACAAGCCTAAAGAAAACAACTTCAAGCTATATTATGTAACTTTTTTAAAAGAATCATGTGTAGTTTAACATATTACACCAGGCAAATGGCCGCATTTTTCAGGTTATTAATAAATGATATCGTAGATATTTACTAGTAAGAACTTTACAAGTGATATGATTGTATTAAGGTCAAGTCAATTACAGAGACCATATATATATATATAGTGACATACCACTGATGCACAAAATATCGTCTACACCCTTTGACTTCAACTCCTCAGCTTTCTCAATAAATCCTGGGACATGCTTCATTACATTTGATTCAAAAATGTCAGCCAAAATCACACTTACTAAAAAAATAAAAAAAGAGCAGACACATAACTGAAAATTATACTACCTGCATGTTGGAGTAAAGGCACCAGGAACAGCAAAGAAAATGACTTTTTTCCCTTTCACGAGGGAGTGTACAGAAATATTCTGAAGCTGATCTTGCTCGTCGAAGTAGGCAAGAGTTCCATCAGGAATTACATCACCAACAATGATTGGGGCCATTGTACCTTCTTGTCAGACAATAATATTCAAGAATAATGTTGGTTCATATTTCTTCTCCAATGTGGAGTCAATATATATATAGGTACAATCTTAAGCCTGAAGTAGGAAAATATGAATCTAAGAAGGAAATAAAATAAATGATCTTATAAGTTGAATCAACTAATATGGACACTAAATCTCATATGTACAAAGAAAAAGTATAAATTTAAGAAGAAAATAAAATAAATGACCATGTACATGAAATCAACTAATAAGGATACTAAATCTCCCATATACAAAGAAGGAAAATAAATATATGATCTTATATATGAGGAAAATAATAATAGAAGATTCTATAAACAACGTAAATAATCAAAATTATGTATACAAGGAAAAAATTATATATGCTGACACTTCCCCTCTAGTCGGTGCATAATTATCTTTCACCGCCAACTTGTCACTAATGTTGGGAGACAGTTTTCCTGAAACGACTTTTATGATACATCAGCAAATCAATCTCCAGACTTGTCAAAAGAAAATTGTATAATCTTTTGATATATATTTTCCTTGATAAAATAACAATCAACCTCAAATGTTTGGTACAATTACGTTATACACAATTTTGTACAATCTCAATAGCTGATTTATTATCACAAAAAATGTCAATTGGTTTCCATACTTGATCCCTCAATCATTCAAAACATTCATGATCCATAACAATTCATGAGCCATGCTTCGATATTCATCTTTTGTACTTGATATTACCACAACCTTTTGTTGCTTGATTCTCCAGTAGCAAAATTACCCTTCACAAAAAGCAAAATAATGAGAAGAAGATATTTTGATTAATTAGTAATACAAAAATTAGATTAGTAATGCAGAAATTAATTAGTAATGATTATGAGCATAAATTAAAAATATTCTTATTAGTAATATACGGTTGTGAAACATAAACTATTTTTTAACGAAATATTTAGTTTGATGCACTACAAATAGTATATTTTTTTATTTTTACAAAAATACAAATTTCTTGCTATTATGAGGTAAGTTTGGTCATTTTGGAATTTTTGATTTATGTATTACTAACACTTGCAGTTTATAGTCGAAGCACTAAAAGAAAAGGACCGGGAAACGCGAGATGATATGCTGAAAGGGGTACTAGTTTGAAAACCGCCGCAGAACGAAGCTTCTTTTTTTTTAGTGGAGATCTACTCTGGTGCCTACTGGAAATAGATCACTCTCGTCCAAGAACTTGTATAGAGAAGGATTTCCCGCGGCGCAGCAGTTCTTCTATGGAACCACTCCTGTCCTTCTTTCGTATCCGAGGTGGGCTCTTTACTTTGGGTACAAAATCGGAAATTCCATTCTCTTTTTTACCATCCAAAATCGAAGAAAAGAAAGAAGGGCGAGATAAACATAAGAAGTTGATGGAAAGTTCGGTATATAAGTGTTCTATCGTTTGTTTCATTTTGAATCGTCTATTGCAAGACATAAGAGTTTCCCAGCCTTTCTCCGCCTACATGCCCCCCGAAATCAGATTGGCTTTTTTCTTGAAGGTCCATCTGCTTTTGTTTTCGAATAAGACTAAGGCATGCATGATCCCGCTAGAGGATCTCCATCAGTAAAAAAGGACTTTCCGTGTAACGGAGCTCTCCTGCGAAAACAGTAAGAGCTTTTGAGTGCACAACTTATTCTTTCACTCCTGTTCTACGATTACCAGTGGTCTCAGCGCTAACTGGCAAAGGCACTGCTTTTTTAAAAGAAAAAAAGAAGGGGGTCGAAGGCTAGCTTTTCAACAGGCGAAGAAAGGCCTCACCAAACACTTCATGCCCAAAGACGAAAAAAGTGCTCTCTGAACCGAACGCGAAAGTAGTTTTCCATCAGACGGCTTTTCCCACCAGGAGTGGTCTGATCCCCTATTTGATCAGACCGCTCTGAGCACTCGATGAATGGAAAGGCAGGCTGTGAAGGCGCTAATACGATTGTTCTCGAAGCAAAGCAAAGGCCCATACAATTACCTTCCTATTCTGATGGCTCAGTACAAGACCGACGGAAGAGAAGGGGTGAAAAGGCTAGCGAGGAAGAATTCTTTTTCTCTTTCATAGTGCCGCACAATGGAGACATTGTAGTGCTAGACCAGATTTACCAGCAGACAGTTGAAAAATGATACGACCCAGGACCTCCCTCCGAATTCACTTCTATGAAATGAAAGAGTTTCACGAGAATTGTCTTGATCGTCAGATATCATTGAGAAAGAAATAGGAAGAAGTGTTATCGAACGATTTCCTGCATTCCATAATGACCAGCTCCTTCACGACTAGGTCAGTTCTACGGGATTTTTCCTATATAAATAACAAACATCGTAAAAACTAAATAGGTGGAGAGTAAATCTTCTCAAAGTCCAACCAAATATAAATAGGCTGTTAGGTGGAGAGTACATCTCCTCAATGTCCAACCAAATATTATATAATTTTACGTTGAGTTCTAATTTGAGATTAGTCTAACTAAAGTTAAGACGTTTGAATTTAAATTCACATGTGAATATTAAATTTATATTGAGATCTAGATATATGAATTTGATTATTATGATGTTGTATCAAGATTTTAATGTCGAATGATTAAAACCGCTGGTTTCTCAACATCTCAATGTTTATGATTTATCTTATTAAAGTTAATAGCTATAAAAAATAAAATAATTTAAAATATCACAATCACACATTATCAGATTGTAAGATGATGATTGAGAGAATTTGGTGGTGGTGGGTTGGTGATTGGTGGTTGTGGTTGTCGTACAGTAGGCCTGAGATGATGTTGGTGGAGGTGGTTGGTGTGGTGGTTAGTAGTAGCAAAAAATCATGGTCATTGAGGATGTTAGTGGTAGTTGGCGATGGTGGTGTTGTGTTTTACTGGTGGGGTTGATATGGTTGAGGTAGCTGGTAGTATTGCTTGGCGGTGGTTGATGCTTGTAGTTTTTTTATGCCTAAAATTGATCGTATAGGTTAAACAATTAAATTTCTGAAAGGGTCACAAGCAATACGGTAAATACGCAGGAAAGTAAGTAAAAACTGAGAGAAAAGTAATAAGCAAGAAAGTAAATAATTATATCCGTTGAGAATAGTCGGATTCAGTCTGAATCGCTTGATTGCACAATACAATATAAGGAGGAGTATTTATAGCTATGATTTACTCAGTCCTAATTATGGTAAAATACAAAGACTAATAAGATTGTGGGCCTATTTACTCAACGCAGTAATATATACTAAACCCTAACTTGGAGACTATAAACCCTAAGGCGGTGAGATGTATACCTTATATTCTATGGCTCGTGTCGGCTGAGTGACCGCGGCTTGAGGAACAGGCGTGTATCCTCTACGCCTGGTGACTTGTAAACTAAGTCTAGTCTCACCAGCTGGACTCATATCCTCGTAATCATAGGTTGCATATTTTTCCCCCACAAAGTCAGTCCCCTCACCTGCTGAGTGCTGACATAAGCAGTCAGGAAGTCAAAAAGGCCTGATAGAAGACGTATAGATGTGCATGCACCCGATACTCGTCCCCTGTCTCTTCGCATGCTTTGCATTGAATGCTGGTACTCTAGTACGATGACGTGCATCCTTTGTGATTGGAGGGGTTTTTATTTGTGTCTTTCCAATGCTGCAACCGCCCTGCCATATTCCGTAGTTATTGGGATTCATCACGTAAGCCAAAATTGATCATGATCCCACGTCTGAAAAGAAGATCCATTTTTCTTCTAGTTCTCTTTTTGGCGTGTAAAAGTACACCGTAATTGCAGGACCTTTTACTCATCTTCAAGCTAACACTCATTTTTAGAAGAAATCTCTCGTAGTTTCTCAAGAAAGAAAAATATACTCCTTTTTCAATGGCTCATGAAGTGAACTTTTTTCCCCTGAACTTTAGAGTTCAAGAATATCTTCCTCAATTTCTGAGTTTCGAGAATGACGGCAAAATGCAAACTCAAACAGCCAGGTAGGAGAATAAAAATGACAATCTCTATATCCTTCCGCCTTCATCGCTGATAACCTTACCCGTATCAGAATTGAGTGTAAATGGTCGGCGACTATTGTAGACATCATGGTCTCAACCGCCATAGTTGTTCGATGGTACACGCTTATCCTTGTACTGCGTGTGCACTTGATATTTGAAGAGTTATGTCGTCGTTATAACATCTGTTTGGACCAAGTTGGTCCTTCTGTCTGGCACTTTGTGGTGGTGCTGGATCACTTGGCTAAGCATGCTAGGGTAGTTTTTTCTTTCTGGCACCTTCATGCTTTCTACTTTCCCCACCTTCATAAGGCAGGCATGCTGGTTTATAAGAGGCAGGGGAAGAAAGGCAGTATTTCCCATAGTAAAGATTCTAGGGATCGTGGCTGGTTTCATCGGTATGTGGCGGTTCAAACTCCACACATAGTTTCATCCTACCCTATATTGCTCGGATCCTCCGAAAATGTTGTCGGGTGCGTGTCGGATCCTCCAAAAGTAGTGCATTTTTTAAGGATCTGACACGGATGCGGCAGAATTTTGAAGGATCCGAGCAACTTAGATCCTACCCCTTTCAGGAGGTCTTCAAAAGGAAGCATAAGTTCCTATACTTTAAACCTCGTACATATTTGCTCTCTACCTCTTGTGCCGATTTTCTTGTTTTTTAGTGAATTCTTTGACTGAGCTCCCCCTTACTCATGATGCATTGGCCATTTGGGTCATCGTTATCTTCGCAAGAAACCCTTCCAAAATGATGAACTTTTCGGCCTTGGCTAGCATAAACGGTTGGAGGGCAAAAGATCACGGTAAGCATTTTCTTCCAAGTAATTTTATAATTTCATACTTCAGTCGTTCTTGACGTCTCGTGTTCTTCCAGGAGTGTCCCCTCGCCCACTGCCCAAATTGAAAGAAATTCCAATTGCTGCTCAACGCATTACTCCCTTCCCTGATGTACAGGCGTCCATTGATAGAGTCGTTGAGAGAGCCAGCGGTTCTCATTCTTGGAAGAGAAAAAGGCCTACCAAATTTGATAATGTAATGGTTATTGACGAGCCTTTGGTTATCTCCGATAATGAGGGAGGAGTCCCCCAAGTACCCGAGCCTGAATCTATTATTCCTTGCTCTGCTGTTTTCACTCTCGAGTCTGGTCCCTCTACGTAAAAGCATAGACATCTTATTGATGAAGTTTCTGAAACTGAAGAAGAGGTCATTGTGTGAGTGAGGTTATGCTCCCAACGGCCCACCTTGAAACTCTATTATTAGGTTAGTTTAACCTTAGCTTTTTCCTGCTAATCCAACTTTCCGCGCATTTTATTGATAGTTGCCCATTGGATACGTTTAGATCTTGCTGCCGTGACCTTTGCTCCTGAGATGACGAGATCTTTTCCTCAGCACTGTCCTGGCAAGGAGGTGGTCATTGATGTTGATGTTTCCGCAGAGCCTGTTAGCGGATCCCATGAGAATGTCATCCCTATTGCTGTGAGAGTCCGCGCACTGTGACCGACCATATCGCCGAGTTGATTGGCCCTTCTGAGCAGAAGTACTTGGCTGGCTATAGTCACCAGCATTTGCTCAAGGTGGCCGCAGGGTGCTCCCTTCAAGTACGCCTTGTCTGCTTCTTTGGTCGCGATATTTCACGCCAAATCTTCATGTATTCTTGAATAATCTTTTGATATCTATTCAGGGACTGATAGTCTATCACAAAATCCTTCGGCGAGGATGCTCAGACAAACTCCTAAGGAAGGAGAATGATGATCTGCGGGAAAAAGTCGCCAGTCTGCAGCCCTTCGTGGCTAAAGTAATGTAGCTGAAGGGGGAACTTTTGGCCACGCGCAAATCTCATCGCTTAAAGCAGATGCAAGCTAAAAACCTTAATGCTGCGATGGGTGCCAAGGTTCGCAAGCACAAAGAAGATGTAGAAGCTTTAAAGACATCTCTACAAAAAGCCAGACTCACCGAGCAAGTACATTATGCCAATATGACTCGTCTGGAGGCAATTGAGGTCGGCTTACAGCAAAGGTTGTCTGAGATGGAGGAGAAGGTCAAAGCTGCTGAAAAGGATATTTCTGAAGCCAAGAGCTTTTCTGCATTCCTCAAGGAAGAAAATGATAAGCTGCAAGGTAAAGTAGCGTCCCCTAGGAAGGTCCGCGACAAGCTTTGCAATGACTCCCAGCAGATGGAAGAAAGGATGAATTCCATGAATGCTCGACATGTGGCCAAAGTAGACTGTGTGAATCTGGCTTCTATACTTGCTACCCTTTACCGAGTTCGTGACTAACCCTGACTTGGATCTAGTTGCTGAGATTGCTTCGTTTACCAGGCTTGTGGCACAAGCAGATGGTCAATTAGGATCTGACCTTGAGGAAGGCTCTCAGAAAGCCAGCGGTAAATGAGAAGATAACATGCCAGCTGGGGAGCTTGCAGTTGGTGATGCAGGGGCTTCACGGAGTGTTGCCGCGGAAGAAAATCCCTCGAGGGAGAATTAGTGTTCCCCCTTTCTTTTGTGATGATGACTTGGACAACTGCCCATGTTTCGGTCGTAATTGATATGTTTTGCCCATTTTGAGGCTTGTGACTTTAATTATCTTTTATTTTGCTTGTGACGATTTTAATTTTCTCCATAAATAGTTTTAGATAATGATGTTGTGAAGCCGCGCCTAAATGGGCATATGCGCCAAGGACTTAGACGATTTTTATTAAGTAATGAACGCCATGTTTATTCTAATGTTTAGAATATTTTACAGTGAGCCTGCTTGGGCTTGTGCGTCCGTTTATTGTGTGCCAGCAGGTGGCAACTTAGATTGTGTTCTGTGATAGACGACTTTGATTAGGGCAAGGCCCGCGCCCACAAGGGGACGTCTTTAGCCTGTTATACGTAACATGACATTTTTGCGTTCAAGCTAGAACGTCTGTGCTTGTCCACTCGAGTGCTTAAGTCTTAATGACACGATGCGGCAGGGCGTCCCCACCGACATGTTGGTGCAAGTGTTGAACTGACAATTTCAACTTATGAATAATGCCTGGTGGCTTAACTAGAAGTGATCTAGCTTTAATCGAGTAGTTTACACTACTTTTTTAATGAAAAGTGAGTGTATTACTTTAACTTAAGTTGTGCCAGGGCTACGAATAGTTGGATCATAGATGGATCTGATTGTAAAACTGAATAAATAGAACAATAATTTTATTGATAAAGGGGGAATTGGGCCCATATTGTTGTGGGTTGGTCACGCCCAACTACGCCCTATAAAAGGGACTAAGCGCGCGGAAAATATAGCTCGGTACTTAAAGTCCCGAGATCGAATCCTATAGAGAACACTCGAAATCTAGTTGCTAATCTAACTAACTTATCTAATCAATTATCTTCGAAAGTTTATATTTTTATGATGGTTTAAATGTAACAACTAATTAACAATAAAGTAAATAGCAAAGTAGTAAGAAATAGATTAATTCAGGGGTTTAGAAGCCTAGAATTGATATATCCAACTCCTACTCATGTGTTAGAACAATGCATTAATAGATTCAACTTGCTTCTTCCTATTGAACACTTGCTCCAAATTCACAACTACTCACTCCCGTGTAATAATTGTAACTTTCACTAACAAACTTTCCAATTAATTAATGAAGATACTAGGACTACAAGTATGGTTCACAATCGAGGTCAATAGTCACAAATCACCTTTTTTACAACCTAAGTAATGCCTTTGTTTTAGGTTGAAATATTGCTAAGTGTTTAACCCTAACTTATGAATATATCCCTAGATGTACAAGAATAAAGGGCACAATCAATTGGGAGCTCTACCAATCAATATCATACAAATCATAAATACTTAGATAGGAAGGTTAACAAGTTTTATTCATTAAAGCAATAATTCATAACACAAAGGTATTGGAGTGGTTCAATCAACCCTAGAATGGGTAACTTAGCCACTCATGTTTATCACAATCATGTCAAGATAATTCATGAATGAATAAATTACAAAAAGAAAGGAAGAATTTAAGAAAAACTCTAGTGTTCTTGAAGTCTCCAAAGCTCTAGCCTCCTTTTGCTCCTTTCCAGATCAAAAGATATATTTTGGGACGTGTTTTAGGGCTTTTATACCGTCCCTATAGACCCACACAAGTCAGGAATCCAAAATAAAGTCGAATTTGAAACGTTAGGATTTTAAGCCTACAGCGCCGCACAATGCATTGCGCAGTGCGGTGCCGTAGGGTCGATTTACTGAGAGTGCCCTTTTTTCACTTTTGCAGAAATTGGCCAACGGCAGCGCATCGTGCATTGTACAATGCGTTGTCGTAAGCCACTTTTCCTGGGAGTTCAATTTTTCTTTGTTTTTCCTCCACGCCTTGGTTCGCTCAACCCTCGGGCTTCTACTCAGACTTCAAAACCCTTGTTTCCACTAAACTTTGCTCCACGAACGCTTCATATCATCAACATAATTCCTACAACGTGAAACACACCAAATAAGAGCAATTCTATTCAAACTACCAACAAATATCACAAGTCGAAGCATGAACATGAGGCGATAGTATAGAAATTATTGCAATATCTAGCCTCGTATCATGGGTAAAACCCATAACACAAACAAGCATGAAAATACTGTAATTCGACAACTAAAATTTGAAAAGAAACTAAAACTTAATTAAAGTAAACATTGAAAAGAATTGTACTTCCAAATGTCCCATTCTTTCTTCCCCTCCCCCCCCCCCCCCCCAAAAAAAACATTCAATCAACAAATAACCAGAGCAGTCGTCTTGGTTGATTAAAGTTTCGGGGTCTTCATCGGCTTCAAAAGGGCTCTGCTTTGATAATGCATTGGGAACGGATGCTCCAAGGATAGCTGCCATATAACATTCCCTTGCCACTTCACTTCCCCCCCCCCCCTCCCCTATTTAGTAGGGTACTTGAGCTTTTGGTGCATGAGGTATTGCTTTCATCTGATGTATCCATGATCGTCCCATGATGGTGTTGTAAGAGACCACTCCCTTGATCACCTGGAAGGACGCGATGTGATCTACTCTTGGTATACTGCAAGATTTATTTCTCCAACCGATTTTTCACAGGAATTGTTGAAACTAGCCAATGTATAGATACTTGGGATTACTTGGTCTTCAATTCCCATTGCATGTATGGTATACCACTTGATAAGGTTTACGGCGTTGCCACGTCGACCAGGACACGTTTGACATCTGTGTCGCCTATTCTCAATGTTATAACCAAGCCGTCATAGTGAAGAGTGTCGCAGCTGGTGCTATCATCGTCACTGAACAAGATTACCTCATCTAGGGCGTGGCCTCTATAGGGCTCTGCCTCGTTCTGATTTAGGTCGTTAAGTAACGTTGGTCTGCCAACTATTACGTTGATGGACCTTTTTTGTTCTGGCAGGTCCGGAGGACCCTCTAAGCTCCTGTTCTTGACATATGTTTGCTTTCCTCTATGGTTAGCAAATCCTCCAGGTATCCTTTGTTGAGTAGATCCATCACCTCTAGAATTAAGGCCCTGCAACCTGCGGTCTCGTGCCCATGATTTCTGTGAAAATCGCAAAAGAGATTCACGTCCCTTTTTCCAAGTTCTGCTCTCATGTTGCTAGGCCAGCGTACATAGGTATTCTTCAGGTGATCCTTTAGGAATTCCATGACGTTGACATGCAGTCCAAGCTCCTCAAACCTATAAGGTGTTCTATCGATGTTGAGCGACCCCTTATGAGGGTACGTCCATGTTTTTCTAGTATCCTCCCATTTTTCAACGGGTTTTGGGAAATCAGCTCTGTAATCTCCTGTTTACTCAAGGTGGTGCTATATACTAAAACCTAACTTAGAGACTATAAACCCTAAGGTGGTGGGATGTATACCTTGCATTTTATGGCCCGTTCCAGCTGAGCGGCCGTGGCTTGAGGAACAGGCATGTATCCTCTATACCCGGTGACTTGTAAGCTAAGTCTAGTCTCGCCAACTGGACTCGTAGCGTATTTTTGTCCATGCAGTAGCTAGTATAGTTTTTGGTGGCAGCAGGATAGATGATATTTACGATGGCGGAGGTGGCTATGTTGTAGTGACTGGTTGGTGGTTGGTGGCTTGCTTTGATGGTGGTGCTTGACAGTAGCGACGGTGACAATGATGGTTATAGCGGTGACGAATGACGCTTGTAGAAGGCAGTGATGGTTGATGGTGGTTATAGCGGAGTTTGGTGCTAGTAGTTGGTAGTGGTGGTGGTGGGGAGGTAACTATTTTGACAATAGTATAATAATGATAGTGGAAGTAGTTGGTACGGTGGTGATTTGTGGTGGTGATGTTCGGTAGTGATGGTAATGGTAGTTAACAGTAGTTGCGTAATCGTATTGTGGTGATTAGTTGTGGTTATATATAGAGTGCTTGCGATAGTCATTTTGCAAAACTCTTTTAATGATATTAAGATTTTATTCACGATCTGAATATCCAAATCCAATCTATTCAGATCTATTAAGTGATGGTAAAAGAAAAAGATAGACTTAATAATTAAAATCTAGATAATTAAGATTCAGATAAAAAATAAACACATATAATAATTGAATCTAACTGATTAAAATTTTGACCTTAATTTAGTGCAGACAAATGATGCCTAAATCTCCTCTAACACCAACAAAACATAAAAAAATATACCTCGTATAATTCCACAAGTACGATCTGAATAGGGTGAGTTGTATGTAGACCTTATCTCTATCTTGAGTGAAATAGAGAGACTGTTCGTGATAACTTAAAAACAAAATTCAATACCATTATTGTTTCATCTAATATTTGGAAGCGAATGTCCCAAGAAGAAATGATCTTTGGTATTCACCTACAATTTAAATAGAAAACAAAAAAATCATACCAAGCTCTCATGTATACTATTTTTTTATTTCTCTCAGGCTTTTATTTTTTAAATTGATGGAGTATTATGTGAAAATGTTATCTAATCAAATTACATTCTCAAACAAGTACAAAATCAAACATTTGAAAAATACTACAAAGCCAAATCATTTCATTTCAGTCCAGCATAAATGTTTAAAGGCAGAATACATGTTTTACCCACTGAACTTTACACGAAATCCCGCTGACACACTTATTCTTTGCGGGCAAACTTTGACAAACTAAACTTTTAAAATGTGTAACTATTACACACTACTTTGACCCAGCCTCATTAAATAAACAAGCTGTGTTACACACGCGTTAAAAGACCCGACCCATCAGCTCTTTTAACGTTTTAATTTCCAACCCGATTTTAAAACTACCCGACCCCTCCTTTCATATCCCAAACCCGACCTAAGAATTACCCCTCTTTCCATTTATCCTAATTAACCAACATAATAGAAACTTTAAACCCTAAAACTCTCTAATTCTGCTGCATAGTAAGGGTAGATGTTCCAATTCTGCTGCATAGATTCAAGCTTGTGATGTTTCCGTGGTGAAATTCAAAGGCAACTTTTAAGGTAATTCAATTTTGTTACCCGTTTCTCTTTGTTATCGGGTGGGTGGGCTGATTTAGGATTTTTTTTTTTTTTGTAAATCAAATGAATTTTTTGAATGTTTGTGGTAAATTCCTTAATCAACATAATTTTATTGTATGTAAAGTACGAATCTTTTACTTTTATGTCATGGGCCTTGTTTAAAATTGTGTTGTCTTCATCAAGGGCTACAAATGTATTGAAAATAGTTGTTGTGTTGTTATTGTCGACTGCATGTGACAGTGTTCCCCCTTAGTGTTTAATATTTTTTGGCAATGAATGACTGAAAATAGTAGAAAATAGTGTGGCATCTTTGTATTTGTTAAAGCTGCATTTAGTTAATCTTCCTTAATTAATCTTCCCTAATTATCTAAAATAATTAAAAATTAGGCAGAATATGTGTTGTCATTTTCCTTAATTATTTAAAATAATTAATTTGTGTTGTCATTTTCCTTTACAGATAATATGGCTTTTACTTTGATATGTTTGAAATGGTATCATGATGGTAAATATGTTCCTGGTCCATTTGCTCAATATGTGGGTGGTAGACAGACTATTGTAACTGATATGGATGTAGATAAAGTGTCCTTTTTTGAGCTTATGGACTACACTAGGGAAATAGGTTTTAGTAATGTGGCTGAGTTATATGTATATCCAACTGATAGGTCTGATAAGATAGTAAATATAGTAACTGACAAGGACTTATTAGACATTTGTAATGACTTAATAGATGGGGATACCCTACATATATATGTGACTCATGCTGCCCCTTTATGTGTGGATGATAGTACATTTAAGACTAGGAAAGAGGAAGACTTTTCTGAGGTCATTGACATAGGTGAAGGTGGAGATAATTCTGATGAAAATGAGGGTGAGGATGATGGTGAGTTTGACAAAGATTATGACTTTAGTTCCAGTGATGAGAGTGAGGGTGTTGATGTAGAGGTGCCTGATGATAAGGAATATCAGTCAGATGTGCATGAGGAATATGCAGAAGTTAGAGAGGAATTGAGAAAGTATAAGAGAAGGAGGAGGTGTGAAAGGCCAAAAGACAAGGAAGACATAAATTTAGGTGAGGCTGGTGTTGATATAGGCTTTGCTGAGTTGAGGACAGGCAGTAAAGCAAACAGATATGCTGGATTGGTTGGTGCAGATGATCCTTACTATGGCTCTTCAGATGCTGAAAGCTTTGACTCAGACATAGAGGATGAATTTAGTGAAGAATACAAGAAGAGGCAGGCTGAAAAGATGAGGAAAAAGGCATTAATATTTGACCCTACAGTCCAGAAGATAACATGGGAGTTGGGTTTGATATTTGAAAGTGTGAAGCAGTTTAGAGATGCTGTTACAACTTATGCAATTCAAAGAAGAGTTCAAATTGAAAAATAGATTAATGAACCAAAAAGAGTGTAGGTGAGATGCAAGGAAAACTGTCCATGGCAGCTGGTAGCAAGTACTGATGGCAGGAGCAACAATTTTAAGGTTAAAAGGTACTTGACTTTTCTATTAGTCCATTCTATCTTATATTAGTCTTTTAGATCTCACTAGAGAAGCTAATTAATTGTTGTTTTCTGTTTTTTTTTTTTTTTTGCAAGGTACAATCCTATTCACACATGTTATAGGATAAACAAAAATGCATTATGCAATTCAAGGTGGCTAGCGAAGCATTACAGGAAGACCATAGTTGGACAGCCCAACATAAAAGTGTGGGAGCTGAAGAAGAAGATAAAAGATGACCTTGATCTGTATGTTGGTAGATCTGTGGTCCATATAGCCAGGGCCAAAATTTTGAAAGAGATAATAGGTGATGTTCATGCTGAGTTCAAGAGGATTTATGACTATAGGGACATGATACTACAGACCAACCCAGGAAGTACTTGTGTTGTGAAGGCAGTAGATAGGGGTGAAGGAAAACAGGTGTTCCAAAGTTTTTATGTGTGTTTCCATGCCATGAAGAAAGGGTGGCTTGAAGGATGTAGAAGAATAATAGGTTTGGATGGGTGTTTTTTGAAGGGTATGTGCAAGGGGCAATTACTTGTGGCAGTGTCCAAGGATGGGAATAATCAAATGTTTCCAATAGCTTGGGCTATTGTGGAGGTTGAAAATACACATAACTGGGAGTGGTTTCTAAGATGTATTATCCAAGACTTGAATTTGGGAGATGGGCAACAGCTGACCATGATGTCTGACATGCAAAAGGTTAGTTTTCTGTTAATTACTACTCCCTCCGTCCCAATTTATGTGGCACCATTTGACCGAGCACGGAGTTTAACAAAATAAAGGTTGACCTTGTTAAATATCAATTTTACCCTTGAAAAAGTAAGAGAGATAAAATTTGAGTAATAAAAAAGTTGTTGGTAGGTTTAAAAGTATATAGGACCCAACAAGGGTAAAATAGAGATGATGCATTAAATAGTTGTCAAATAAGGAAAGGTGCCACTTATTTTGGGACAAACAAAAAAGGAAATGGTGCCACATAAATTGGGACGGAGGGAGTAATTTAATTCAGTTTACTAGTTTAATTTAATTCAGTTTACTAGTTTAAATCATTTGTCTAACTTAAGTCTTTGTAGTTAATTTTATTAAGTTTATTGCAATTTATTGAAGCTTATTGTAGTTAACTTAATTATTATTTTCTTAAGTTTATTGCAGCTTACTAACTTCATTTAGTTTAGTAGTTATATCAGTAATTAACTATCTTCATTTAATTGTATACTTTTGGTCTTCTGTTAAGTCAGTTTAACACTTAAGTTAATTATGTAAGTTAGTTTCTTCATTTGTCTATTGATCACTATTTTTGTACTCACTTTAGGGACTGACTATAGCTGTTAAAAACCTGCTACCTGAAGCTGAACATAGGATGTGTGCTAGACATGTCTTAGCTAATTGGTCAAAGAATTGGAGGGGGTTGGAAAGAAGGAACTGTTTCTGGAAGATTGCTAGGTCTTCTTGTATTGCTGACATGAACAAAAACATGGAAGAACTAGATAAGCTAGGGTATAAAATATATGAAAGCCTATTGTGTTATAGAAAAGAAGGCTGGTGTAGGGCCTACTTTAATGCTGGGGTAGAGTGTGATGTTATTGACAACAACATATGTGAAACATTCAATGCCTGAATACTTGAAGCCAGGCACAAGACTGTGATCGCAATGTTGGAAGAGATAAGGGTGAAAATGATGGAAAGGGTGAGTAAATTGAGCGAGTTTGGACTGGGTTGGAAAGAAGACAAATCCCCCATTGCAATGAAAGTGCTTGGGGATAATGCTGAACATTCAATGCAGTGTGACTTGAGGTGGAATGGGGATAGAGGATATGAGGTGGTAGATGACAAGTTCACCCACACTGTCAATTTTACTGACTTGACTTCCAGTTGTAGGGCATGGAACTTGAAGGGCATTCTCTGTGCCCATGCAATTACTGCAATGCACCACAGAAATGAAGACCCAAAAGTGTATGTTTCTAAGTGGTATAGAAGGGATACCTACTTGAAGGCTTACTCAACCTTTATCCAGCCTATAAAAAACATGGCCATGTGGCCATCCACCAACAATCCCCCTGTTGAGCCTCCATTAATAAGAAAGATGCCTGGTAGGCCTCAAAAGAAAAGAAGAAAAGAGGAGACTGAACATCCTAAGGCTGGGAAACTGTCTAGGAAGGGGCAGGAAGTGTCATGCTCTAAATGTAAAGAATATGGGCACAACAAAAGAGGTTGTCCTAGAGTCCCTAGAACTGATAGTGCAACTGGTGTCCCAAGCAGTTCTGATGGAAGAGGCAGGGGTGCTGGAAGAGGCAGGGGTGCTGGAATGGGTTCTGGTACAAATGTTTGTGGAGCAGGCAGTCCAGGTGTTAGGGGTAGGGGTGCTGGAGGAGGCAGGGGGTGCTGGAAGAGGTTTTGGTATAAATGTTAGTGGAGTAGGCAGTTCTAGTGAAGGAGGTAGTACTACAACAGGCAGGGATGCTGCAAGAGGCAGGGGAAGAAATGGCATTGGACTTTTCCAAGCAAGCAATGGTTTCACTTCTTTTTCTGTAAGTACTAACTGTTTATTTTTTGCACTAATGGTTGTTTATGTGTTTAATATTTTTTGGCAATGACTAACTGTTAAATTTTGCAGAGTGGTTCTAGTAATGCAAGAGTCATTGATACTGGTGGCTTGACATCATCTGCTTCAGTCAAGGAGTGTGCATTCAAACTAGAAAAGAGGGGCCTGAGGTGGAATGGAAGTCCAGCTATCACTAGGGAAGCACTACAAAGAGCTGCTTCATCACAACCCAATCCAAGTCAAGGAAGTTCCACTTAAGTATTTTAGGTTATCCCTTATATTTGTTAGTGACTGGTTTATATGAACAAATAGTGGTTTCATCCACTTAGACTTATTTGGTAATATTTGGTATCTTTGTATGAACACCATGTTTTGTTAATCTTGGTGCTGCCTACAACACCATTCTTGTTAAGTTATTTGGGGTGTATGAACACCCTTGTTTTGTTAGGTTCATTGGTGTCATTTATGTATGAACACCTCTTTTGATTATCTATGAATTTAGTGTATCATGTCTTATATTTTTGTTCCAATTCTATTCCTAGTTGTGTTGCATTAAGTTGCTCGCTACATGGTTAGGCACATCATAGAACCAAATAGACAAGCTAATAAACAACCTTCATTGATAAACAACTTCATTGATAAACAAGCTTACTAGAAGACATTAAAAAGACTAATACATAAAGACCATTAAATTAAGGAGCAACAGCTTTTTGATTTACCAAAAAACAACACTTTGATCATAACCAAGCATGCAATAAGTAGACACAATCTCTTCCAATTTTGTTGCTTATCATTTTCCTTCAACAGTGCATCTAACTCCTTCTTTTTTTTATGCAGTCCCAAAATAATCTTCTTTTGATTCTCTGGAGTTGGAAGATCACACCATGCAAAGTAGTTACAACCTGTGAAGCCATTGTTCTTCAAGAACAAACAAAAAAAAATCTTAAAAACCAATATTATTTGATCCATAAATAAATGAGTTAAACAATTACCCTATAGTTTTTACAAGCATAGAAGCGTCGACCAGGGTTGTCGGTAGCCCATGACGTTGTTAAAACTACTTCATCACCGCAACGACAAAAATTCAAAAAATTAGCCATTTTTTTCAAACCCTAAATGTAGAAATCAAGTGCACAAATATTAGAAATAAGTGTTCTAAAGAGAATAGGAAAAGATATAAGGGAAAATGTAGCAAGATTTGGACAAGAATTTTGAAAAGCTCAAATTTTGGTAATGGAAGGTTTGGTTTGATTTGGGGAAGAAGGAGACCCAATTTATTAAAATGTTGGAATAGAGCCGTTATTTTTAGCTGTTTGGAACGTTAGATATAGTAGATGTGGGTTTTAATGAAGGCTTCGCGCGCTTGGCCATCTTGTTGCACAGTCTCGGGTACCTGGGTCAAAGTAGTGTGTAATAGTTACACATTTTAAAAATTTAGTGTGTCAAAGTTTGCCCGCAAAGAATAAGTGTGTCAGCGGGATTTCGTGTAAAGTTCATTTAAAAATTTAGTGTGTCAAAGTTTGCCCGCAAAGAATAAATGTGTCAGCGGGATTTCGTGTAAAGTTCAGTGGGTAAAACATGTATTCTGCCATGTTTAAACCCCAATTTTAGAAATGCACCCTACAATATCTTTCCTCTAAACCCCTAAAACCTAACTTCCTAAACCCTTCAAAAAACAATGCACATTTTCCATTCAATTTCAACAAAACTATTACAACAACAATCAAGATCCTACATACCCTTGTTCAAATCATGGATTTTTACAAAACAAATGTCACAATCAACTTCAATACCAAGAAACCAACAACGTGTCCGTGACCATGGCTTTGATGATTACATGGAAGTTGACAAAAAAATCCGCAAAGTCTTGAAATTCCAACAACAACTTTTTATTCAACACAATTCAATGATCCCCATTTCTCGTCTTGACATGTTAGCTCGTCGTTTCGGGTTCAAACAATATGAAGCAGGCAAGTTTATCCTTAAATTTCCTCATGTTTTCGAGGTTTTCGAACACCCTGTTCAGAGAATTCTTTATTGTAGGCTTACTCGTAAAGCATTGTTACAAATTGAGCAAGAAAAAGAAGCCGTTTTAACTCAGATACCTGATGCTGTCACCCGGTTAAGGAAGATGTTAATGCTTTCGAATTCGGGGAGGTTAAGGTTAGAACATGTTAGGATTGCAAGAAAAGAATTTGGTTTGCCTGATGATTTTGAGTTTTCAGTTGTTTTAAAGTATCCTGAGTTTTTTAGATTGTTTGATGCTAAAGAAACTAGGAATAAGTATATTGAGGTTGTTGAACGTGACCCGAGATTAGGTGTTTGTGCTGTGGAGGATGTTAGGGAGAGAGAGTATAGAGAAAAGGGCGGCGAAGAAGAGAATGTCAGGTTTTCGTTTAGGGTGAATTTTCCCCCGGGGTTTAAGATTGGGAAGTATTATAAGATTGCTGTTTGGAAGTGGCAAAGGTTGCCATATTGGTCTCCGTATGAGGATATCTCGGGGTATGATTTGAGGTCGCTCGAGGCGCAGAAGAGGATGGAGAAGAGAGCGGTCGCAACTATTCATGAGTTGTTGTCGTTGACTGTTGAAAAGAAGATTACTTTGGAGAGAATTGCACATTTTAGGTTGGCGATGGATTTGCCAAAGAAGCTGAAGGATTTTCTCCTTCAGCATCAGGGGATATTTTACATCTCGACGAGGGGAAATCATGGGAAATTGCATACGGTGTTTCTCAGGGAGGCTTATAAGAAGGGAGAGTTGATTGAGCCAAATGATTTATATTTAGCTAGGAGAAGGCTAGCTGAGTTGGTTTTGATGAGTCCAAGGAAAGCCAATTTGGATAAAGAATTAGTTGGTTATAGAAGACGGGGAGACGATGATGAAATATTTGCTGGGAGAAGAGACTATGTTGAGGATGGAGGAAATCATTCGGCAGCTCAAGAGACAGTTAGAGAAGATGAGGATAGAGAAGAAAGCCTGGACTCTGATGTTGATTGCAGTAGTGGCTCTGAGTACTCAGATGAGGAAGACAGTAAGGATGATGCTACTGATGATGCAGTAGACACTCTCGTCACTGAGTAACCGAACTAAGCCTGCTAGTACTATCAGTATACTGGCTCATGTTTAAATGCCCTTTGTTCTTTTAGGTGGTAAATTATCAGAATTTCAGCTCATTCAGCTTAACTTGATTTTCTTCTTGTATATGACCTTGAGATAATTGTTAAGAGTTCTTCAATTGCCACATCTCTGTGTAGAGCTTGGCTGTTTGAGTTGTTTTTCAAGACAACACTGATGTAGGGTTGTACAGGGTTGTGTCCATGGCTACTGAGAAGATGTTCAATTCTCTTCTTTTTAGATGCAATGTAAGTTTGCATATTTCATGCTTATACCTTCTATATATTATTATCGAAATTAGAGTTTGATTCACTGTTATTATATTCACTTGTCTTGATATGATACCATCGATAATAGCTACAGCCGTGAATATATATGTTTAGTAGATTACGTTTACCCCAAAAAGCGATAGACATATATGTATTATATATCATGATGTGTGTGATAATTTCTTTTATAAGGATTATGTGTGTTATAATTTGCCCTGCTGACATTCTTATCATGATTAGAAACCAAGGGTGGCCCAGAGTTGCGAACACACCTGCTTAAGCGCCTATAGTTTTGCTATGTTCAGTTATTTTTTGTTGATTCCTCGATCAAAAAAAGAAAAAAGGAGACTACATTCCATCCTCCCTTTGTCCTGTTTTTCTACTGTGATCGTCCTGATTATGGTGTTTTCTTCACGGTTCTCACGCTATTATGTAGAAAATAAGAACTTGCATGTTCTGGAAGCTTGTGAAAGTGCCCTTCTGTTTAACTATTATCCCAATATATCTTTTAAACACTTGCACTTCTTAGTCCTACATAATTTCCCCTAATGTATGCTATCTCAAAAATCTGAAGTTGCTATTTGAAGCTATTTCCTAGTTTGAAATAATGGGCTTGATAAAACTAATTGGATTATCAAAATATCTTATGGTGCCATATGGTTGTTATTTTGGTGGTTAATCTTTTTGTGATCTCTCAATCTCCTTGGTGGTGAAAAAAGGGTGGAGGGTTTTAGAGTACTCTGAGAATGAGTATAGTGATCCAATTGCTCTGTGCAGTAGATTGTCAACTTTAGACAATTCTGGTTGTGGTGAATAGTTTCTGCAGAGTGGTTTTCAGTCCCCTCTCCCAGCTACGATTTCTAAAGTCTGGTTAAGTTGATACTTGTACTGTTTCATAATGCTCAAAAGAGCATGTTCACTGGCTGAAAAGTCTCTTCTTTCCTCTTTCTTTCTTTCTTTCTTTCTTTCTTTTTTTAATGTTTTATAAGGATTTGTTGATATACAAAATCAAAATTATTGTGTTGATAGATTATGTACAAGCTTCTAATTTGTATTTGCTCTTCTGGTTGCCAGGCTTGAAGTAAGTGCACTCGACGTCCGTACCTTTGCTGAACTTGCAGTAACCTGTCTGAATCATTTGGATACAACTCGATTTCCTCTTTGCAAGCAGGGCATTGTGTCTTTGTAATCATGCAAGCTTCATCAAAGAGAAATCAACAGCATCCAGTGCACAGAAAAGCACAAAAAACCACAGTTGCTTCTGTTTCTTTAGAAGTCTGCCATGCAAGAAGTGCGTGTCTTGAATAAACTGACCAGATTTTTGGAAGATTCTTTTCTTTGATGAACTTTTGTTCCGTGATGTCTGAATGTGGCTTTTATGGTATAGTTTTGGGAATGTGGTAAAACTGCTACTAGGATATAATTTTACCGCTCAGACAGTTCGACTTTGTGCTATAATTTATACTTCATATCGGAGCTTTGGCCAGGGGCGAGCCAGCAAACCTCCTCTAACCAACAGTCTCCTTACCAAATTGATGAAAAGAGAAAGCTCTTGGCCATCTGGAGGTTAATGCTCACTCACATGATGCCTTTTTCATTGTGGAATGTCTCAGAATGTTTGTCACTATTTTTAGGAATATGCTTTTCTTTTTTAAATTGATGGGGTGAAGAGGTGAGGTTGATATCATTACTTGCAATTTGAGAAGTACACAATCTTGGAATTTGTAAAAGGCTATGTAACAAAATTTACTAATCAATTCCCCGGATGGTCCCTGTGCATTTACTCAAATTCTTATTGGCTTCATAATATACTTTTTCACTTTCAGTCTTTCATGGGAAATATATCAACCTAATGAACTTGCGATGTTAGCATTTTTAAGTACTTTCTTATCCTCTATGCATTTAAAAGTTACAAAACCCAACATGTTAGAAAGACAGTCACAAATATTGGCAACAGAAAAGGAGTTTTTCTTGCTCCAATTTCACTAAGTTTACAACATCTTAGATTCTATTTACTTTCATGTTAAAAGTACTTGTTTAACTAGATGAAGAAAAATATCTCCTTATGCTGTTATCCTTTCTGCTTTTGTCAACTGCAATCCCATTTTTCTCCAGATTATATTTTGCCATATCTGTTACTTGGATGGTAGAGGAATACATCGGGAAGAGGGATCAGAGTTTTGTATCAATTTTGTGAATCAATTAGCGTGTTTAAAACAAACTTTTGTCTAGCTTGGGTTGAGTATCTAGTAGGTTGGTTAAACAGCCAAAGGCTCCAGTCCAATACTCACACCCTACTGTTAAACCTCCAATCGATCATTGTTCCTCATAAACTTTTACAACTAATGAGCTCAAAATTTTAATTCTACACACATTCAGAGCCTCCACCATATGTCGTGAACTATGAGAAAGGAAATATAGATTTATAAAATAAATGGTAAAGAGAGTGAAGTAATGTGTGCTTCAGATGATTATATAACTCAAAAGTGGAAATAGTTGCTGGTCACTATTATTGTTCAACTTACTATATTTCTTTTTACAGTTTCCAGACACCTCTCTTTTCTTTATCAACAAGAAGCAGCAATGCAGAAAAACATGACTAACTAATGGACAACTTACTTCCAACAACAACTGGATCACAAACATTGTGTGTCTTCAACCTATAACATTGAATTCCTACATTTCCCAGTTTGAATAGCTTAAACTTTCAGCATCCAAGTCCTGACCTTCCAACCTTCGTTACTGATCAAGATCCTCTAATGGAGAATGAACCCCAATTGGTAATAAGAGAGACATCAAGACGACGTCCTTATTTCTTTCTTCTTTCACTAGCCTTTGCTTTAATTGCCGTAGATCCATTTGGTTTAAGTCCTGTAGGGAGCAATGACTTTAGGCCAGTCAAGAATGACATTGCACCATACGAACAAGTCATGGACAGTTGGCATGGAGACAAGAAGAGCCGGTTAAGCCTCGGAAAGTTGGAGTTCAAAAATGAAGTTTATGGTCCTGAATCACTAGAATTTGATATTTTGGGTGATGGTCCATATGCGGGACTAGCTGATGGGCGTATTGTAAGGTGGATGGGGGAAGATGCTGGTTGGGAAACATTTGCACATGTCACCCATAACTGGTAACCATCTTCAAAACTGCTGCTATTCTTCAAGTGTTACCTTCTACTAATACAACAGAAAATTTCTCAGCAGTTTTAGTTAGTAAATGGTTTTACATAGTCAGAGCCCAAAATGGGATTCCTGAACGATTTTATCTTACCAATTTAGGATAAATGAATACCATATTGTTGTTTTTTATTGATTTGTGAAACTTTCCATGTTCTTCTTAAGGTCAGAGAAGCTTTGTGCTAAAGGAAAATATTCAACCACACCTAAGCAATGGAAAGTTGAGCCACAGTGTGGCAGGCCCCTTGGCCTAAGGTTCAATAAACAGACTGGGGATTTGTACATAGCAGATGCTTACTATGGCCTCCTAGTCGTGGGTCCTGAAGGAGGCGTAGCGACACCCTTGACTACACATGTTGAAGGGAAGCCCATACTCTTCGCCAACGACCTTGATATCCATAAAAATGGCTCCATCTTCTTCACAGACACTAGCAAGAAATATAATAGAGTGTAGGTTAAAAATTCTTTACCAAATATATGGTTTATGTGACTTTTTTTTTTTACTATGTGAATTTTTTATGTAGGAACCATTTTCTCATAATGTTAGAAGGAGAAGACACTGGTAGGCTTCTTAGGTATGATATTGCTACAAGAACAACTCATGTTGTTTTGGATGGATTGGCTTTCCCTAATGGTGTACAATTATCCAAAGACCAATCTTTTCTTCTCTTCACTGAAACAACCAATTGCAGGTATAATGAATCCCTCTTTTCAAGATTCAGAGTGATCTTAGACACTTTTGTTTTTCATATTCTGCTTACTGCTATCTGTTCAGGCTGATGAAATTCTGGCTAGAGGGTCCAAAAACAGGCACAGTTGAGGTTGTTGCAAACCTGCCAGGATTTCCAGACAATGTTAGAATGAATGAGAAAGGACAATTCTGGGTGGCAATAGATTGTTGTCGAACACGAACACAAGAAGTTCTCGTTCATAATCCATGGATGAGAAACATTTACTTCAGATTACCAGTTCCAATGCAATACTTGGCTAAATTGGCAGGGATGAGAATGTATACTGTTATCTCACTCTTCGACGAGAATGGAGAAATTCTTGATGTTCTTGAAGATAAGAAAGGTGTAGTGATGAAGCTGGTAAGTGAAGTTAGAGAAATAAATGGGAAGCTATGGATTGGAACCGTGGCTCATAACCATATTGCCACCCTTCCATACCCCTAAAACGCTCGGGAACTTTGTTTGGTTCTGGGATATGGCCCTTTCTGTTTTTATTTTTTTTTTAAAGTGTTTATTGATTTTTGCTATGTTAGTAGGGCTTGAATTTATGCGTAGCAGAACAAATGAATAATAGCTCAGCACTTCTTCATTTCAACTCCTTCATCTCGGAGATGATTCTTTTATTCCACTTCAATGGGATTGCTCGTCTAATTTTCTAAGCTTTGATATCTTTGAATGTCAAAAGAACCGTTGGATGTTAGAATCTGTGAGGATTAATTTCATGTATAATCACCAAATATCTAATTAATAATTGAACTTTTTTGTCCATATTGCTCAGAAAATACAAATGACCTGTATTGCTCAGAAAATACAAATTTGACGTTCCAGGTATGACTAGTACTATTCTAGTGGGAGTGGGTAAAATTCAGTTACCTCTAATGTGATGAAAATAATTTTGTGAATGGACTTGGGGATGCAAGCTTACAATGACCATGAGGGGAGGCTGAAATTTTATTACATGTCTCACACGCTACATCATATTTGTGTGAGGCTCTTAATTATTTGACAAGTGGACTTATAGGTCTCATTTTAATAAGAGACAAAACATTAATAATGGAAACCTTTTAATCCACACATTTATTGCTTTAAGATTCTTAATAAAAGACTAAAATTATTAATAATAATAATACAAAAATAATTATGTTAAGAAACTAATTGATCGAGAATTTGAAGAAAATATTACTTTAAGCTATGTGAATATATAATATAGTTTCGTCTCAATTCAATGCTCAAACTCTCACTATCACAAGTAATAGACCATACTTGATTTGTTAAATTTTTGCTAAGTTGTTAACTAAAACAATGGAAGCTGCATTCAGAAAAAGAATAAGATTACTACAAACAGCATGCATATAGCTCTTAAAAAGAGGGGATTAAGTTAGGTTCAAACTAGTGTACTATTTAATGTTAAGTTTTACCTATGTATATTAATTAAACATATATGGATGTTAGCATTCAAAAAGAAAAAAGTGCATATTAGCTTAATATTTATACATAACTTTATTCATAATTAGAAGCACATAACCAAAGCAAGAGATATTGATTTTTCAAGCCAAAAGTCAACGTTGGTTAAATTTTCTTCTTCAAAAAATTCTCAATAATAAATATTTTATCATAATATCTTTAATAGTATACTAATTTAGTCTTTCAACTAAGAATCTTGAAAGTAATAAATGTGGACTAGAAGATTATCATTTTTAATCTTTTATTAAAATGGGACCCATTAGTCCAATAGTCAAATAATTAAGAGCCTCATATAAGTATGATATGGCGCGTGAGACATGTAATAAAATTTCTAATGCCACAACATAACAATGTTGCACCAATTTTGTTGTCTACCGCCTCCAAAACGTGTTCGAATCCCTCGGAACTAAACCTCAACCTTTCATACAAGTAATAAATAGTTGTATACACTTGGGGGTTGTTCGGTTGAGGAGATTTTTACGCGGGTATTAACTATTAATGCGGGTATTAGAATGTGGGTATTAATAATGTGTGTGTTAATAATGTGAGTATTGGTAATGCGGGTTTTAGTTATGTGGGGTTTAGTAATATGGATATTAGCCACACATATATTATAACGTAGGGATTATTTGTTGAACCACTGATATATTACAAATTATCAAATAATATTATTATTTAAAATATTTATTACTCCTTAAATAAAATTATAAAATATCCTTATTATTATCAGGGTTAATTTTATCATTTTAAATTTTAATACCTGCATTATTAATACTCACATTATTAATACCACCTTCTGCCGTAAAATAATACATAGATTCCCACATTAATAATGCAGATATTAATAATGCGGAATATACAAAAATGCAACCAAACGTTGCACTAATTTTATGCAGATATTAAAATTTTACAGAAACCAATCGAACGCTGCGCTAAATTAACGCTGAGTTTTGTGCGGGTTCTAATATTTAATGCGGGGAACCGAACGACCCCTTATTGCCAAGCTAAAAACACAGCTTGATAGGCAAATATTCAAATGAGAGTCCCACTATTTTAAAATGCCTTGATCAATAAGGATGAATGTCAACCCATATATCGAAACGGTAAACCTAATAATGGCACCAGAGTTTGGAACTCCAATCCTTGATCTACCTGTATATGTTCTATAACGTAACTATAACCGAGAAGTCAATTGCAATGATGCAATTGACTGATAATTTGGAAAAATATGGGTGGACAAATTACTCATTTCTCTACGGTGAAAAAGGTTGTTGATTGACATTGGTGAGACTATGTACATGGAAAAATATAAGAAGGAAATGGAGGGTTTACCAATGATTTGTCAAAATTATTTCAATGAAACCCTGATTAACCTCTAAATACTCATTCTGACAGCTCAATGGTTGAGAAGTGTTTAGTTGGCACTCAGTTGCACACTTCGGGCAAGTTGCCTAATCATGGTCTTTCGATACTAGACCTAAGCTTTAACGTATGTTGAAACATTTTATATTTGACTCCTCGAGTGTCTTTAGTATGAAGAAAAGTTTTTCTTAGAAAATGTTCTTTTGGAAAATAAGAATTTTCATAGGAGAATATCAGAAAAAAATACATTCTCGACTAAGCTTATCTTTCTTTAAACCCCTCCCTATTTTATTACCCAGTTTCTAATTTTTAGTCTTTCTTTAAACCCCTCCCTATTTTGTTACCCAGTTTCTAATTTTTACGTGGGTGGGATATCTTTTTCGACCCCGATTCTGACTACGATCCGACACGACACACGATCCTTACCTTAACATCCAACCTTGACACCTCACCCCGACCCTAACCTTGAACCTGAAACCCTAAACCCATTCCCTGACCTCGGTCCCAACCCAAACCCCTGTTCCCGTCCTCGAGCCCCGACCTCAACCTAGACACCACAACCTTGTTATCAACCACGACAACTGATCCTAACTGCAATCCCGTCACATATCGAGGTCAGATTGATGTCGTGTCGAAGTCGGGGTTGAGGACGGGATTAAGGATCGAGGTTAGGACGGTGACATCGGTTGGGGACGCAGTCAAAATATTGAGGTCGAGGCAGCTCATTGGGGTCAGGGTATGGTGTTAAGGTTGAGGTTGAGATTAGGGGTGGGGGTCAAGGGCCGAAGTTAGGAAGGTTGTCAGGGTTAACGACGGGGTTGGTTATGTGTTGGGTGGTTAGGGTATAGGTATCGTAGGTTGGGGGGTTGGGTGCCTAAGGTTAGGGTGTCAGGGCAGTGTGTCATGGATCTAGGGGTTGGGGAGATTAGGGTCGAGGTTAGGGGGTCAAGGGCCGGGATCGAGGGCTCGAGGTGCAGGTAGGTGTGTTTTCTGAAGAGGTGGTGGTTGAGGAATTGGGGCGAGGGGTGGGGTGCGGTGGGATATATGGGGGTAGAGAGGAGAAAATGCTTCTTAAAAAACTTTTTTTTTTTCTACTCGTACCTTAGAAATTTATTTTCCTTAACTTTTAGGATCTTCTTTTCTTAAAAAAATAGTTTTCAAAATGTTTGACTTACCAGACATGAAAAAGTTGAAAACATTCTCCACAAAAAATATTCCCCTTCATACCAAACACACCTTTTACCTCTTCAAAATTCTTGATCCCCATACCAATAATTAATTTAATATTTGTATAAACCTATCGTCGAAGTCATAGTACAACTCACATTAGGAGGGAAAGAGCAGGTGACAAAAACGTTGGGATACAAGAAGATTATAAAGTGTCAATTTTGATCCACCCAATTTGGTTCACCATTGACTCACAAACGATTTGTTGTAGTCATGTCTGTATTGGTCTAAATCAGTTTAGGACATCAAATTGAATTTGGAACAAGTTTACAAACAATGCCAAGTATCAAAGTTGAAATAGTACAACGAAAATGAGTGAATAAATGAGCAGTAAGCACGTAAATTCCAATACTGTTAATGAGTACCAATTTTGGTAGATTTTTGATATATATTTCTAGATGATTACAACATAAAATAAAATGCTATTTATAGATGAGCAAATACAAGCTATTCTCTCCATGTTCGGCCACTGATCCACTCACGCTCCACATTTTCTAGAAGTGGGGTTAGTGGATTGAGATCGTGGGCAATTTTCCCGCTGAAGATGAAGCAATCCACCGAGGCTCAAGTTGTTAATCTCGGGGATATGGGCTCACTGATAGTTCGACCGAGGTGCTAGTTCAGCGAGGTATGATGTGGGTTGCGGCTTCGGTTGATGGCTTCGGCATCCTCACTACTTGATCCGAGCTCTGGCTTAAAAACATATGTTCGGTATACTTTGAACCGAGTACCCGAAGTGCCACGTCCGCGAACCAATTTTCACCCAATACAGATAGTTCCCCCACTCCTTGGGCCAGTGTTAGAGTTACCGGGGGAAGGGGGGGAGTTAATTTAAGCGGGAGAATGACGCGGCTGAATATTTGCCAAGAGTTTCAAAATGATGCCTATCACTTCAACTTCCTGCTGAGTGAAACGGGGCGACCGTTGCTTGGCATCGAACGGTCTCGCCGCTTCTGTTGGACTTCCCAAGGTTTCAATAATGATGAGTTTTCCTCTATATATACATCTACTTGAGTGATCACTTCCTACTTGTGATCATTCAGCAACAGTAAAAAAGAATTTTTCATAACAAGTAAGAATTTCTATCTATCTTTTTTCAAATCTATTCCTTCAAGCATCCAAGAAACTATTGCTTTTTCAACCTCCAATCTCCAATCATGTCTGCAACAAATTCCATCCAAGGTTCTAGTGATTTTGGGGAGAAATTCTTAAACCCTACCACCATGATCGTCGGCGACGAACTGGTGAACATCGCACAACCCCTTAAGATCGTCATGCCGATGGGCGGCGTGGTTCTAGACGACGTAAAGCCACCGCTGGGCGTGATAAATTTGAGAGAGTGGTTGATGATAATGGAGATGACGTCAAGGGTAACAACAATGCTGACAACGAAGCTGACGTAGGTAATGATGACATTGCTGATATTGAGAAACTAAGCAACAAGGAAGATGGAACCGAGGTGACTGGTAAAACCGGATCTAAAATCGAAGCTGGTCCGTCGAAGAAATCTTAAAAGAAAAAAAGAAAATCCCCCTGGATCAAGAGATCGAACCTTATCTGGTTATCCCTTCGAACTTCAAGAACGAAAAAAATTTTAGGGTACAAAATCAATTAGACACTCAGCTCAGGTTAAATAAGAATGTGCCAGTGCAGGCAACACAGAGTCTGATAACCGAAGACCTGGCGGAAGTGGTTCGAGAAAATTGTAAGTTGGGGCCCGAAATGGAAATTTTGGTTCCTGCCCCAAACAGTTGAGTCTCCAATCATGTAACGGGGTACTCCTTCGTTTACACTTACCCCTTTAGTTTAGGTTTCACTTTACCAGTCCACCAAAATAATAGATACCTTCTGCCGAATATACAACCTGTGCCTAGCACAACTGGGCCTCGGAGTCTGGAGGATTGTTCAATGTCTCGATTTTCTAAGTCGGGAAGCGGGGTTGCCCTTTACCTTTAAACATTTAATTGCTCTTTACTACCCCTACTTCTATAAGGCGAGAATCGTAGCTTTGAACAACCGTGGTCAATAGTCCATCCTAAGAAAAAGTGAGGACCATGGCGAACGAGGCTGGTGTGATCGCTATGTTCTCATACTAACAAGTTTATTGTCAGCTGAGCTCGGCTTCCGGAGGTGTGGAATTCCCAACGTAAGTATTTTATCTTGACTATTCCTTCTGGATTTTCTCAGTTACCAACTTTCTCACTACCCTGTTCTTGTATGTAGCCAACAAAGTATCAGTCACCCCTTCGAGCGGCCTACTCAGTTGGGTGAAGGAAGTCATGGCGGCTCGGAAGCATCCCATTAGAACTTGGATGCTAATGGTTGCCGAGGAGGACAATAACTAGGTGTGTAAAAGGCACGGCGAGTGATTCATCATGTTGTGGTTTTTTTATTAATCGTCCGAAGCATCTCCCACTGAAGTTCTTTCTTTTTGGTAGGTTTCCCAAACAAGGCAGCCAAAAATGCCGAAGGGGAGGAGAAAAAGAACGAAGAAAAATGGGAGAAAAAGAAAGGAAAAAAGAAAGAGATGAAAGAAAAGACAGTAATCGACGCCAAGGAAGGTGTCAGTAAGATGGTGAACTTGGCGTAGCAGCTTGCTGAAGAGAAAAAATCCATGGCTTCCCGGGCCAGGGGACCTCAAAAGGTGATGACATCCTTATTGGTCGATTTTTTTGCATTTCGACTCCTTCTTCCTTTTTTGTCTATGAGCTTTCCTCTTCCCCTCCCACATATTCAAAAAGGAAAAGGCAGTTTCGAAGCACCAACAAAGGCAAAGCAGCCCTGAATAGAAGTAACTACTGCTCAGGCATCCGAAGCTGTGGTTGAACGACGTCGAGGTTTAGTCGACGAATCTAGTAAAGAGATGCCCGAGGCTATTCCTGAAGCGGTCCCCGAGGCAGTCCCTAAGGTTTCCAAAGAAACTGAGGTGATCAACCTCGAGAAGCCAGATTAGTCTGCTACCAAGGCAAAAGGCAAGGCCAAGGTTAGTGAAGGCTTGGTCTCCAACGTGGTTCGAGCTTGTAATGAACCTTCTCAGACTCCTGCTCTGGTGAGTACCTTGAGGAAGTTGGAGCCTTCCACCAGTTCCAATTTGTTGGATTGCAACAAGTACGATATCATGGGCCTCGAAGCTTTGGTCGGGCCAAACGAAGAGAAAATAGTTGAGCAATTCAGCCCAATGAGGTTGATGGGTATTTCAGCTCTTTTTGCTATTCGTGTAAGTTTTCCTTATATTTCAGCTTTCTTTTCAAGTTACTTTTTCGATGTCTGACTCTTGCAACTTATTATTCAGAGCCTTGTCCTCACACTGAAAACTGTGCAATTGGAGCATGAAGAAGCTAAGTAGCTTCAAAATGTGAAGAATGTTTGGGAAGGCCAAAAGAAGAAATAGTTGGCTCAAATCTCCGAGTTGCAGTCCCAGTTGGCTGCATCGAACCTCAAGTTAGAGCAGGCTCGCGAAGCTGCTGCCAAATCCGAATCGGATAGGCGTGAGGCTATTGCTGCCTCCGAGGCTCAGTTGCAGGCGATGAACGAGGGCTTTGCAACTAAACAGATGAGGCTGAATTTGGAGATCGAATGGCTTCACGCTGAAGTATCTCTTGTCAAGGCTGAGCTCCTCGAATATGGCCAAAAGTATCGTGATAAATTAATGAGTACGCGGCCAAACTCCAAGGGTTGGAAAGTCGAGTGAGCCAAGTTCCAGCGCTTGAAGGTGAGGTTGCTCAGCTTCGATAGAAGATTGCAGATCTCGGGAAACGAGCCAAAATTAAGGCCACCAGGGTAAAGTTCGAAGAGGCATGGGTTGTGGTCAATACTCGGCTTGAAGCTCTTGAGCAGGTTAAAGACGGAGAGATTATTTTGGATGAGGAAATTGCTAAGGCGCAAGGTGATGCCATTGAAACTCAAAAGATTGTTGATGAGCTTCCCTCGAGTTAGGGCTTGGATGGTGGGGAATCCGAGGATGATGATGACGGCGGGGAGAGCACATATGAGGATACTCCCGAGGGGGAAGGGGATCCCCAAACTTAGCTTTTCCTTTCTAGAATTTTTTTTGTTGTGGCCTAATTGTATAAACAACCTTTGTAGCCTTCAGAACTACTTCAATGATGTTTAGAAACCTTTGGGCTTTGTATTAATGAATCTCATTTTTTGTCTTTAAGTGTTAGCCTTTTATTTTGCCTTGGAAATTTTTGACTGAACACTTAAGGTAATTTTGCTTGTAAGGCTTTATAATTTATAATGAACCGATGCTAGCTTGGAACGATGTCTCATTCCCAAGCCATGGAATGAAAGAATGACTTCGGTCAAACAATATATCTTTGGTAGATAGAATCGCAGAAATAAAGAGATATTTAATCAAGTTCATTTCATTGATAAGCCACGATAGGCATTACATAAGTTTCAAACCTAGTCGAGGCTAGACTTAGGTGAAAGTTTGAAATGAATCCGCTATCAGGCAAAAAATACAAGATACTACACTACTCTTCGGGTGACAGTTCCCAGTGTTCGAATAGCTAGACTTTGGGTTTGTTTATAGTCCCCGGTATGAGAGGTTTTGAGTCGAGCTTGACTGCACACCTCCTCCTACACCCCCTCAGTGTTCGGGTGTGAGTTTTGATGAAGACCCAAGCACTGTGTGTCGTTCCCTCCGCTTCCTGAAAGGTCAAGCAAAGTACAATGAGGGGTTAGTTAGAGTTATTCGACCCAAGCTTCGGAGCGTCTTCGTCTCGTAGCTGCAGGTGGAATTTTATTGATCAAGGGTAACATACCTCAGTGTTAGAAATAATACAGCTTCAAATTGGAGATGTTCCAATTCGAGGGTTTCGGCTTGTCCTTCAAGTCTTCCAATTGATAAGATCCTTTTCCAACAATTGCCTTGACTTTGTATGGTCATCCCAATTCGCAATGAATTTCCTTGTATTTTTCTCCTTGGTTGATTGATTCGAAGCTTTCAACACATAATCACCAACTTTAAATCCCTGAGCTTAGCTTTTTTATTGATATAGGATCGATTTGTCTTTTCTGCGCCTCCAATCAAACCAAAGCCAGTTCCTTTTTTTCTTCAGGTAAATCCAGCTCTATGCGCATGGCTTGTTGGTTTGCATCTTCGGTGTCATGAGCATACCGAAGATTGGGCTCGCCCACTTCCACGGGAATTAATGAATCCATCCCATAAGCAAGGGAAAAAGGAGTTTTGATAACTCCAGTTTTGATGATTACAATATGGTTAAATTTCATGGACAACTAACTTAACATTGTTACATTGCATGTCAGGTACGAAAGGATTCAGTCGGCTATTTCTGGAAGAAAATTGAAGAATGCTGAAGTTCCATTACCTTGGAGATTCTAATTGATTCGAGAACAACAGGTTTCAGTCTATGATGTATTTATTGAAAGAAGATCTTGTTGGCTAAGTCTATCTTGAAGATCTCAGTGATTGGAGTCAATCCCGCATATCAAGAAGTTAAGAGAAAAATCAAGATCCATTAAGGCTCTTACCTTATTCTCAAAAAGGGTCAATCAATGCCTTTTTGGGGATCAAATCCCGTGGGTCAAGAATCTCTTCATTTAAGGAAAATATCACTCCCATATCAAAGAAGGATCCACAAGACAAATTCCCTGTTCACACGATGAAGACTCTGATGCTATATAAACCCAAGCTGCAGGCAGTCTTATTCACGCAACCTAAGCTTTCTAACATTCTCTTTTAAAGTCTTGTAAACATTGTAATCTTTAGATTTTACTACTGTCCAAGAAAAAGAAAAGAGAGTTCAGAGGGAAAGTAAGGTTAGTGTCGAGTGAGTTGGTTAACTGTGTAACCAACAGTGTATCGTTTGTGGTGAGTGAAAGAACCAAAACCATACTAGTGTATCGTTGGTGGTGAACGAAGGAAAACCATCAGTCTGTACTTTGGAGAAACTAAAGAGCTGAAGAGAAAATCCCTTGTGACCCAAGGGGACTGGATTAGGAACCATTTTTGGTTCTGAACCAGTATAAAATTGACTGTGTCTTTATCTTTCGGCACTTACATTGCTTACTTATCACTGGTTAACATTTAGTCGACTTAACAGTCGACTGAAACTATAACAAATAGAATAAAAGTTATAATTCACCCCCTCTTATATCTTCAAGTTTCACCGGTGCTGTTTTTCTCCGTGGTTCGCATTGCCCACAATACCCCAGGCAACTCATCGGGCCATGGACCTTTTGCTGTATCGAGCCTTTTTTTTTTATTTTCGACGATCACTCTATTCGAAGACTCAGCTTGGCCATTTGCACTTGGGTGATAAGGGGTTGATACTATCCTTTTTATGCCCCAGTGATTTAGGAAATGAGTGATCCCTGACCCTATAAATTGAGGGTCATTGTCACAAGTGATTTCTCTTGGGACTCCGAACCTGTAGATGATATTTTTGCGGAAGAAATCTATCACCTCCTTCTGTCTAACTTTGGCGAAAAGCCCCCGCTTCCACCCATTTGGTGAAGTAGTCAGTTAACATAAGTATGAACCGAACACTTCCCTTTGCTTTTGGAAGGGGGCAAATTATGTCCATTCCCCGTTTCATGAACGGCCATGGTGACACGACCGAATGTAGAGGCTCGATCTGTTGGTGGATCATTCGGGCGTGTCACTGACATTTATCACATTTTTTCACAAACACTTTGGTGTCTGCGCTAATAGTCGGCCAATAGTATCCAGCCCGAAGTAATTTGCGCATCTTCCCGAGTGGTTGCCACACTCGCATTCGTGAACTTCCCTCATCACATATTCAACTTCTTCCACACCCAAACATTTGGCTATCGGGCCACAGTACATCCTTCTGTACAACTTTCCCAAATTAACGAGTATGAAGCTGTAGGAGTCCTTAATTTCTTCGCCTCTCTTTTATTGGTTGGGAGAGTCCCCGATTCCAAATAAGAGATGAACTTGGTCCGCCAATCCCAAGTATGATTCACTGAATTGACTTCTAGCTTCATACTTTTCATCTGCGATGAGAGCAACCGAATAACAGTATCAGTCCCCGAGTGCTCCTCCTCAACAGTTGAACCTAGGTTAGCTAAGGCGTCAGCCTCAACATTTTCCTCCTGAGGTATCTGCTGGATCTTCCACTCTTTGAACTTAGCTAAGATTTGCTGTGTTCAGGCTAAAAATTGCTGCATTCTAGGTTCACGAGCCAAATATTCCCCAAGCACTTGATTCAAAACCAATTGTGAATCAAATTTTAACTCAATTTTTTCTACCCCATCTCCTAGGCAAATTCTAACCCTGCTAAGGCAGCTTCATATTCGGCCTCATTATTGGTTACCTTTTCAAACCTAATCGAATGTCTAATCCTTTCCCCCTTTGGGGTCACCAGGACTATTCCAAGCCCCGAACCTTTGGAGTTGGCTGCCCCATTAGTGTAAAGTGTCCAGACTTCTGAGGTCTTCCCTTTGGACATTAAATTCTCCCTTTTCGGCCTCGGGAAGAATTCCCACACTAATGTCAGCCACGAAATCTGCTAAGACTTTGGATTTTATAGCTATTCGTGGTTGATACGTAATGTCATATTCACTTAGTTCTACTGCCCATTTGGATAGCCTCCCTGATAACTTTGGTTTGTGCATTATGTTTCTCAAAGGAAAGGTGGTAACTACGGCTATTGTATGACATTGAAAATAAGACCGTAGTTTCCGAGCAGTAGCAACTAAGGCAAGTGCTAACTTTTCAAGATGTGGGTACCTGGTTTCAGCGTCGAGGAGTGTTTTCCTCACATAGTAAATGAGTTGTTTCCTACCATCTTCCTCTCGAACCAGCACAACACTCACTGACACCTCGGACACAGTCAGGTAAACTAACAAAGTTTCCTCATCTTTTGGCTTGGCGAGCAACGACACGTTAGCCAAATATTGTTTCAACTCTCTCAGCGCTTCTCTGCACTCCGGTGTCCATTCGAAGGCGTTATTCTTTCTCAAGACTGAAAAGAATTTATGGCATTGCTCTGATGATCTTGATATGAATCTACTCAAGGCAGCGATTCGGCCAGTTAAGCGCTGAACTTCTTTTACCCTGGACAGCTCATTGGGGATTTCCTCAATAGCGCCTCGATACCCCGTCGGAGACTATGAATCCTAGAAATTTTCCTGAGCGTACACCGAAGGCTCACTTTTCGGGATTCAACTTCATATAATACTGCCTTAGAACAGCAAAGGCTTCCCTTAGGTGATTTAGATGATCTCTCACTTGAACTAATTTGACCAGCATGTCATCTATGTATACTTCTATCGACTTCCCAATATTATCCTTAAACATACGACATACCAGCCTTTGGTAGGTTGCTCCTGCATTCTCCAGCCCAAAGGGTATCACTTTTTAGTAATATGTACCTCGGTATGTGATGAACAAGGTCTTCTCTTCATCCTCCAGATCCATAAGAATCTGATTGTATCCCGAATAGGCGTCCAAGAAAGTTAGTAAATGTCCAGCAGTGGAGTCTATTAACCTATCTATTTGAGGCAATGGATAGGAATCTTTGGGACAAGCTTTGTTCAAGTATGTATAATCTACACACATTCACCACTTGCCATTCTTTTTTGGCACGACTACAACATTAGCTAGCCATTTGGGATATTTGACTTCTCTCACGAAGTTATTCTCCTGTAGCTTCTTAGTTTCATCTTCATTCACCTTCTTTATGACGCCAACATGCGGCCTCTTTTTTGCTTCACTAGTGTGTAACGTGGGTCCACGTGAAGCAATCACTGCTGGACTTTAGTGATGCAGTATAAAATACACGGAAGCAAATAAAGATACAAATCACAAGTTAACAAGAAAGTTGAGATTTGGAAGAACAAAAATAGAAGAAAGAATGAATAAAACGATTCAATATATGAATGATTATCCAAGAGGGGGGAAGGCAACTCGAACCTAATCAAGGATTCATATTAGAATGAAATCCACATGGTTCCACGCAAGAGATACATGAAGCTTCAAGCTTTTACAAAAAGGTCTTGCAACTCTCTCAATTCTTCTATTCTTAAAATAAGCTACTTTTCTAATGAAGCCCTTGTAAAGTATGTACAGGTTCCCTTACACTTAGTATGAAATGTCATAAATTCCCACAAGTTGGTTCAAAACATAAAAGACTACGCAGGACCAAAATGGGAAATAGTCTTGACTTTAAAATAAAACTCGTCACTGCTTAACAGGGGAGGCAGTCCGCCTCCTCCACTGGGTGGTCCGCCCATTTTGTGAAGGATTGATATTGCTTCAGTACGAGGCGCCCCGCCTCTGTGAACTAGGGCGCTCCACCTAGTCAAAATTTAGAGAGCTCGCGATACCATACTTAGCCGCATTTTGGAGATTTTCTAGGGTCTTTGAAGAGTGGGCGGTCTGCCTACATTGGGAGGCACTCCGCCTCTTTCTGGAGTGCTCTTGGGGCGCTCTTCCTTGGCCCTGAGGTGCTCTACCTTCCACGAAACATTAGTATGCGGTCTTCCATTCATCTCCGAAGCTCTTGACTTTGCATCTCTTACGCCCTTCAAGCTTAGATCTTGATGGTTGGGATCTAAGCCCAAAATATACTACATCATCCTCCCTTTCTTAAAAAGATTTCGTCCTCGAAATTAAACCATCAATACCTACAAGCAATGACAAAATAACTGATACTTCCTACTACAAGAGTAGGTTAGTGCAAATAATGTGGAAAACACACTCTTATGATAGAGCCAAGCATTAATAAAAAATTAAAAAGCTCATGTCTCCAAAAGAAACAACAAGTACTTGACTCAACAAGGAAGTGCACTCAACACAAGAACAAGTAAAGAGATCAATAGGACATGGAACATGCAAGATGTAGCAATCAAATTCCTTATGACCCCCAAGCTCATGACCAACACACCAAGACTTCAATGCAATATTATCACAATGTGACACATTATCTTGAGCATGTTCAATACCCAAGGTGTGATCAACATACAGGATGGAGTAAGCAAAATAGTTCAATTGACAACTAACATCAAATACTCCACTCCCCTTCTTGAAAGCACTCTTACACATACCAAGAGTTACCTTCTTACCTCCACATTAACTTCCAAGACAATCCTCCTCACTAGACAAACTCCTAAGGAAGGTCCTCATAAAATCTTCTTCATAATTACAGCTTGCACAATCAAGATTAGGACTACTTGAAGATGGACCATCACAATCAATACCAAGGTCACTCACCTCACTTGGAGTGTCAAACAATGAATTATCTATAGAGTCAAACTTTGCAATCCATGGAGGTACTAACTCATTCCTTACTCCAGTTTGATACAACTCATGACTTCTACTGAAGATGTCATCAAACAAAGGATTAGTATAGGCACACTTCTCAAGGTCACCAACTAATAAGGTTGAAGTATTTAAACTAGAGCCAACATCCACACTTTAGGTATCATCAAAGATAATCCTATCCATCTCATTCACTAGAGATTCCTCAAGGTCATGATTATCCTCACTACGACACATTAGACCACCATTATCAAATAAACCATCAAAGGGAAGAATAAGATATTTATTCAACTCATCTTCTCATCTATCAAATATGGGTGGGGTGTCATAACAAGGTTCACAAACAAGGTCAACTACAATTTCTTCACTAAAGAGAGGTTCATTGAATACTGGGCTCACATCATGTTGTGGCTTATCAACCCTCTCAACTAGTGGTTCACATTCACACATAAGTTGACCAATCAACTCTACACTAGTTGCAGATACATTGTAATCATACAAATCATCAACTAGCATGGAGTTGTCACAACCACTATCACAAAACAAGGAAGTAACATGCTCATGGAAAGAAGAACTATCACTTACACTTGAGTCGCGATCTTACTTACTCAAAGCACTTGAAGTGTCATGGCTAGTCCCTCCACCTTGTAGCTCACAATGAGAATATTCTTCACCTTGCCTTTCCACTTTGGAACATGATTGAGGCTCCATCGGTTTGCCTCCAAGAATACCTACACAAAAACTCACACAAGTAAAAGAGAAGATAAAGAGTTAGTATTAGAATAAGGGGTGCCCTCACTCTCTATGATTCTTTTCCCCTCTTTCTTCTCCCTCATTTTTCTTTCAAGGTCGGGCGTATATTAGAGTGGTGACAACCCACTCACATCACTCAACGCAACCTCTCTTTTTTCACTCGAGAGTTGTCACGGGTCACTCCCTTACTCCTCTCAATTTTTTGTCTCTCATATTCGGGCGAGTTGGGATGAGGCCCAAGAATGCCCTTAGCTGGAGTAAGTGGAATTTTTACATCAACCCTGAATCTAGGACTTAGAGAGTCATCACTTGATGTTTCCCTATTCTTTGGTGAACCACTTGATTTTGTATCTTGCAGTTTTGGGTTCACCTTGTTGACACTTGTCAACCCTTTACTTACATTTGTCCCACTTCCTCTTATGTTTGTAGGACTTCTTGAATGCACCATTTCAACCATAGAATGAAGTTCTCGCTCCTTTCTCATTTAATAGCCCAAGAATGTTCTCTAGTAGGTGCAAAGTCATAAACCCTTTGACCCATGCCCACAAGATACACATCCTTCATAATACTATATTGTAACCTCTTGTCGTGCAACCATGGCTCACCTAACCATACATCAATATATCGCATGGAATACACATCACACTAAATATAACCCTTATAATTCTTATGAGATATGAGCACCCGAGCTTCCTTGGAAACCCGCACTCCATTATACTCATAAGGATGCTCTAGCTCATGGCATGGTATCCTTAGCCTATCAACCAAAGAGATGCTAATACAATTGCCATCGATCTCACCAATTTTGAGCAAGTTTCCTCCATACCCATTTATCTCAACAACGAATCTACGCCTACCCAAGTTTCGTAGATTTTCATCCAAGAATGAACTTGAATGCCCAAGTGTAGCATCACCATCAACTTGGGTCTCCCTTATCCCCCTCTACTAGCAACACCACTAGTGTAGCTTTCACTTCTCGCCACTCTTCCAACATTAGATGTGTTTTTGAAAGTCAAGGAAGGAGTCTCATCATGGAACCCATAAGAATTTCTCCTAGAGGTAGCAGTGTGGCAGAAACTCTCTCCCTCTTCTTGGTTCCATAGCCCATAGCACTACTTCTACTACAACTGCCCAAACCTCTCACGACATTGTTAGTACAACACAAATCCTTTGTAGCAAAAGCAACACTTTTTCTCACTTTAGGCCTCGAATCACCTTTCACATGGGAATTAGAAGCAATGAGCCGTTTAGAACAAGTAGAAGATGTAAGCTTTCCTTTTCCCATGGGACAACTACCACTTCTTCCCAAATCAATGGAAAGACCACTGCTACTCTTTTTTTTATTTATAGAAATACCAAGAGAAGATGCAAATGAACAATTCTTATAATCAACTTCATCATCAATTCTCTCTAGGTCACTATCTACATTTTCAAGTTCATCACAAGAAGAGTAAGTAGGAACATTGTACCTTGAAGCGTCATTTTCTTCAAATTCTTGACTAAAAGTATAAGAATCTTGAATCTAGCACCCTCAAAAGGTACTATTCCTCATAAAAGAATTTTATGAAAGCTGGCACCTTTCTTCATATTCATCTTCATAAGCTTCATAGTCTTCATAAGCCTCATTATCATCATAGTGACCCGCTTCATCACCATAGGAGCCATAGTTCCCGTATCATCATAGTAAATCCCATCATCATCATCATCATAGGAACCATAGTCTCCACCATCTTCATAGAAACTCCCACCATCTCCACATGAGTCATAACCTCCACAGTCTTCATTTGAGGATATAGTTGCAACAATAAGGAGAAAAGGACATCACAAATTCACTCCCTCACGTGTATCACTCAAAATATGAACACTTACTTTTCTTTCCGTTTGTGTATACACTCAAGGTCAATGGATTTTGTGACCACACTCTATTGTTCTTACCACTCAAGCCTTTTTTCACTCAAGATTGCTTTAATCTCTTAGGAACCACGACGGTAAGATCAACAACTAGTACATCCAAGTATTGGTTCGGAATGGAGTTAATGTGACTCTATGGTCGGATGGTTATTTAAGGTGCACACTTGAAGTCAAGAAAGTTCTACGACTATAGGAGAAGCTTCAAGATGCACAAGACCTTAAACACTCAAGAGTTAGTGTCAATGGAGTAGGACAATTATCCAAGAAACACTAACTAAGAAGTTCGGAAGCAAAGAACAAGCAAAAACATACAAGAAAAACTACCCGGAACCCTTAACAGGATGAGGCACCCTGCCTCTATGAACTAGGCGGTCCACCTGGACAAAGTCCAGAGGGCCAAATGCTGAGGCGGTCTGCCGAGTGCTGAAACCTACACTCTTTACCCTACGTTTCCGCCCGTTTTTCACCCAAAATTCCAATCGATTCCCACTTGTTTTTCAATTCCAAGGGTACCCAAATTTGTGGTTAATGTTTCCCAACAATCCTTAATGATTTTCAACTCAAACCACCCAATAACAAGGTCCTATTCGAGATTTAAAGCAATTTATTCAAGGATTTAAAAGTGGGGTTACAAATTATCAAATTTCAATCCACAACAATAAATCTTGATATAAGGGTACCAAAAGAATGTGAATACATCATATAATAATCCTCAGTAACAATCAATGATTGAGGAATCAAATTCAAACCGAACTATGATTTTTTTTTTTTTGTGATTTTTAATTTTTCACTTTTTTGTTCTTTTTCTTTTATCAAAGCAACAACAACAAGAAACTAAAAGATACAAAGAAAAGGAAGAGGATTTGTTAGAACAAACCCGAGCCATGCTCTGATACCAACTAATGCAATGTAAAATACGGGGAAGCAAATAAAGATACAAATCACAAAATAACAAGAAAGTTGAGATTTGGAAGAACATAAATAGAAGAAAGAATGGATAAAACGATTCAATATATGAATGGTTATCCAAGAGGGAGGAAGGAAACTCGAACCTATTCAAGGATTCATACTAGGATAAAATCCACATGGTTCCAAGCAAGAGATACATGAAGCTTTAAGCTTCTAAAAGAAGGCCTTGCCTCTCTCACAATTCTGTTGTTCTCAAAACAAGCTACTTTTCTAATGAAACCCTAGTGTAAAGTATTTATAAGTTCCCTTACACTTAGTATGAAATTTAATAAATGCCCACAAGTTGGGTTAAAACATAAAAGACCACGCAGGGCCAAAATGAAAAATAGTCTTGACTTTAAAATAAAACCCGTCACTGCTTAATAGGGGGAGGCGGTCTGCCTCTTCCACTGAGTGGTCCGCCCATTTTGTAAAGGATTGAGATTGCTTCAGTAAGAGGCACCCCGCCTCTGTGAACAAGGCGCTCCACCTAGTCAAACTTCAGAGAGCTCGCGATTCCATACTTACCCGCATTTTGGAGATTTTCAAGGGTCTTTGAAGAGTGGGCGGTCCGCCCACATTGGGAGGCGCACCACCTCTTTCTAGTGTGCTCTTGGGACACTCCTCCTTGGCCCTGAGGTGCTCCACCTTCCACGGAACAGTAGTATGCGACCTTCCATTCATCTCTGAAGCTCTGGACTTTGCATCTCTTGCGCCCTTCAAGCTCGACTCTTGATGGTTGGGATCTAAACCCAAAAATACTGCATCATTTAGTAATTCAACTATAACTTTTTTCAACTCTTGTTCCAACACTGAGCCGACAAATACTTTTCTATCTGGGAAATCCTTTGACAACATGAAGGATTCCAATTTTTCAATGGTTGAATCCTCGACTTTTTGTTTCTGAGGTTCTTCAATGCACACCAGGATCTTTTCTACTATCTCTTCTTGGGGATCCGTTTGATGAACCGAACCCCCCCTCTTCGCTAGATCCTGGCTGCTCTTATTTCTATTTCATCAGTCCATTCGGGACGACTCCACTCTTCAGTGTAACCGAGTAGTATTCCCTAGATGGTACCATCTACTTGATGAAGAGTAGATGGTACAGCTTCCATTGAATAAACCCACGGTCTCCCGAGGATCACATTCTAAGCCATGTCCTCGGGCATGACTTGGAACATTATTTCCTTAACAATTCATTCTCGGTTGCCTTCAAGACAATTTGGTCCTTCAACCACATCTAATTAACAGCCCTGTAGCTTATAATATTTACCGAGCTACCGGGGTCAATCAAGACTCGTTTGATATCCGAGTCGTTGATCCTTAGCATGATGACCAAGGCATCATGATGGGAGAACATCATCTCATCACAATCGTCATCGTAAAAAAAATCTCCTTGTCCGAGCCTCTTGTTAGGGTCCTCTTTTCCATTGTTATCAACAGTTTGGCAAAAATTTTGGCGGCAGTAAAATTCACACCATCCACTTCAGACCCCCAAGTTATCACGTTCACAATCCTTTCGGGGGGTTGTGCCCTCGGTGGCTATCCATCCCCTCTATTCTTTGCTTAATTTTATTTTCCTTTATCAGTAAGAAATTCACATAACAAGCCTTTCATCAATATGTGTGCCACTCGAGGCGAAGTTCTAAACAATCCTCAGTATGATGGCCATAGTTAAGGTGGATTCACACCGCAGACATTGATCTCTCTTCTCATGGGTTGTCCTCATATCCTTTGGCAATCTCACCCCTTATCTGTCATCCTCTTTGAAGCGTTTACCAACTCTGTGGTTTATATATTGAAGTTGTAATCTGGGATCCGAGGTAAGTCTTTATCTTTGGATATCAAGGCAGGCCCCGTGGCGCTTTTTTGGTTATCATTGTGTTTTACTCGGCCTCTGAGGCGTTGGCTAATTAGTGGCCCACCGAGCCTCTGACTCACACGTTGCCTTTGTGCGTTATATGGCTCATATCGACCCTTTGAGCTCGCACGTTGCGCTTCGGCGCGTCGTGATGACTCTGGGTGATTTCTATAGCTTGAGCTTCGGCCTGCAACTCTCCATTCTGCTTCTTCGAGCCTTATTTTGGTGGTAGCTCTGTCGTGTAGTTCATCCCACATCTGAGCTTGATATTGTTGACACTCTTTCCTCTACTCGGTGGCTGCTTCAGAGGTTTGAACATTGATATTTTTCTCAAAGGCCATGATGGCCAAGTTATCTCCCATGGGTGGCAATTCCATCCTTTTGGATTGGAACTGCTCAAGGAAGCCTTTGATGGGTTCTCCATATTGTTGTTTGACTTCAAAGATCTTCTTTTCTTTGAAGAATTTTTTGCGCTCCTGTATGAGCCTTGATGAATGCTGTAGCCTTGGGCTTTTAGGGCAACTGCCTACATTTGTCGATTTCAAACACCCTTTGGGTCTTCCTCATCTCGGGGATGTTTTCAACTCGCTTTTCGACTGGAGCCTCAACTCGGGGCCCGATCTCCCTTCTCCATTTTCAAGATCTATTGAGGAGTTAATTTTCGTCACGTTGGGAACCGTCCCGAAAGGTGGATTAATGTTCGGTACAGTCCCCAAGCCTCCAGATGTGGCTCTATTTTGAGGTCCCCATGCTGTCGCGCCCGTAGGAACGAAGTTCGGGATGCCTCTATTCAGACTACGGGTGGAGTATCAGTAGGGGTAGCGTGATTTCTCATCGAGACTGCCTCTAAAGAGCTACAAAATACAGTTGTTAAAATTCTCTTGTTGATTGAATCGCGCCTGAAGGTTGTGCAAGGAGCGTATGACAAATGCTTAGAAGGGATCGTTTGACCCTGATGAGGAAGGGTCCGTCGGAGACGGTGGTGGTACATGCGTATTTTCTGTTGGAAATGGTGGCACGAATGTACCAGTTTGTCCACCGGGAGGTAACTGATTTCTGTTGGCATCCTCACCGTTGTTAGCCATTACTAAAATAAGGTATGCTAGTGAACGTGAACTGAATTATTGTTCAACCTTGTAACAAAGCATAATTGCTTGAATCCCACAGACGGGGTGCCAATTTGTATTAGCCTAAATTAGTTTAGGACAACAAATCGAATTTGGAATGGGTTTACAAACAATGACAAGTATCAAAGTTGAAATAACACAACAAAAATGAGTGAATAAGTGAGCAATAAAGACGTAAATTCCAATATTGACAATGAGTACCAATTTTGGCGGAGTTTTGGTATATATTTCTAGATGATTACAATATAAAATGAAGTGCTAATTATAGATGTGTAAATATAAGCTATTCCCTCCATGTTCGCCCACTAATCCAATCGCTCCACATCTCCTAGAAGTGGGGTTAGTGGGCTGAGATCGTGGGCAGTTTCCCTGCTGAAGATGAAGCAATCCACCGAAGCTCAAGTTGTTGACCTCGGGGATGTGGGCTCACTGATAGTTCGACCGAGGTGGTCGTTCACCGAGGTATGTTGTGGGTTGCGGTTTCGGTTGATGGCTTCGACATCCTGACTGCTCGATCCGAGCTCTGGCTTAAAAATATATGTTCGGTTTACTTTGAACCGAGTACCCGAAGTTCCACGTACGCGAGCCAATTTTCCCCCAATACAATGCTCATTTCAAATCAATAGAGTTGTGTTTTCTGCACAAATTCTGTATTATACATAACTGACCCAAGACATACTTGAGCTTTGGACTTTGACTTATTGACAAAATTTGAGGAGGAACTCAATCAAAACACACTAACTCCTCAAACACTAAGTTCATATATTAATCCTCAAGAGAATGCCTTACTTTTGCCTTTGTGACATAATTAGGCCTCATCTAACGTGAGCTAAAAGGACCAAAATAGTCCTCGCTGGCTCGTATTACTGCATTAGTCATTCCACAATTAAATTCTACTCCCTCTTTTTCTTTCTATAAGAAAGCATTTGGTTTGATATAGAAATTTATAAAAAAAGTTGAAATATATGGTTCAAAATCATAAAAATTTGTTTGACTATAAATATCTTATTAGAATTTTAATAAAAAATTTAAAATTATATTATTCATAATTATTTACTCTTTTTGCAGCGAACTAAATATGAAAAACTATTATATAAATTGTGTTCTATTGTAAATATATTATAAAAGAGCAGTAAAATAAATGAAAATAGTAATAATATGGAGAGATTTTATTGCAAGAATATATTGGTAGATATAAGTAGGACTTCTTCTTTTCATTTAACTGTGTCTTCGTCATAAGGACGACACTTTATTTATTGTATTCAAAAGCGTTTCCCAAATACTAGAATTGATGGCTTCTTAATTAATTGATGCATGGAATGAGTGATAACAAAATCTGTCAATGAATTAGACATCCATATTCTCTGGATTTTATAACACTCCCCCTTGGATGTCCATTGATCGATAATGTGCCACGTTAAAACCTTACTAGAGAAAACCCAGTGGGAAAAAGCCCAGTGAAGGAAAAAGAGTACACATATCTTGTAATACGTATTTAGAGCTGCCTCATTAAAAACCTTACCAGGAAAATCCAATGGGACAATACTTGGTTAAGGGAAAAAGAGTGCAACACGTATTTCATTCCCCCTGATGAAGACATTGCTTTTATATCTCGGAGACGACGCATTCCAATCTTGTATATCAACTTCTCAAATGTCGAGGTTGGCAATGTTGTAGTGAACAAATCTGCCAAATTATCACTTGAACGTATTTGTCGGACGTCTATTTCACCACTATTCTAAATATCATGAGTGAAAAAGAATTTTGGTGAAATGTGCTTTATTCTGTCTCCTTTGATATATCCTCCTTTCAGCTGAGCTATGCATGCAATATTATCTTCATATAAAATATTTGGAACTCCCATTTGCAAAGACAATCCGCACATTTTCTGAATATGTTGAGGTATCAGTCTCAACCAAATGCATTCGCGACTTGCTAAATGAATGGCCAATATCTCTGCATGATTTGAAGAAGTAGCAGCAATAGTTTGTTTTACAGAACGCCATAATATAGCTGTGTCTCCACATGTAAATAAATAGCATGTTTGAGAGCGTCCTCTATGTGGATCAGACAAATATCCAGCATCTGCATAACCAGTTAATTGTGACTTGCATTCATTTGAATAAAACAATCACTTATCGATAGTCCCTTGGAGGTATCTGAATATATGCTTAATACCGTTCCAGTGTCTTCGTGTTGGGGAAGAACTAAACCTAGCCAATAAGCTTACAACAAAAGATATATCCGGTCGAGTATTATTAGCAAGATACATCAGTGCACCAATTGCACTAAGATGTGGTACTTCAGCGCCAAGAAACTCTTCATCATTTTCACAAGGTCGGAACTGAACTTTATTTACATCAAGCAACCTCACAACCATTGGGATGCCCAGCGGATGTGATTTATCCATGTAAAATCTCTTGAGAATTTTTCAGTATATGTTGATTGATGGAAAAATATTTCTTTTGTCAAATGATCAATTTGTAGACCAAGACAAAATTTAGTCTTTCCAAGGTCTTTCATTTCAAACTCTTTCTTCAAACACTCCATAGCATTTGAGAGTGCGTCATGAGTTCCAATAATATTTAAATCATCAACATACACAGCTATTATGACACTTTTAGATTCAGACCTTTTTATAAAGACAGAAGGACAAATTGGGTCATTTTTATATCCTTCCTTCAATAGGTATTCGCTAAGGCGATTATACCACATACGACACGATTGTTTTAATTCGTATAAGGATTTTCTGAAGCTTTATTGAACAAGCTTCTCGTGAACATTTAAATGCTTCAGGCATTTGAAATCCTTCAAGGATTTTCATAAAAATTTCATTGTCTAATGAGCTATATAAATAGGCTGTGACAACATCCATTAGACGCATCTCAAGCTTTTCTTATACTACCTGACATACAAGGTGATGCAGGGCAAATCAAGCCTAAGGCACTTACCATCAAGATCCGGGATTGGAGGATGCAAAGGACGAGAGGTCAAGAGCATCGGAGAAGAGTTCGGGAGCATTTTGAAGATCGAAGTGTTGGCTCCAGGCCCAGGCGCCCCGCCCAGGCAAAGCAAGCGCTCCGCGCAGACAAGGAGTAGCCCAGGCGCTCCGCCTCCATAGTGGGCGCTCCGCCCAGCTCACTTTACTGATCAAAGCGGGACAAATCCAGGCGCTCCACCTACTTGACTAGCATTCCGAGATTTTAATCTAGTTATTTACTATTTTAGCCCTACATGGCCTATTATGTGTAATAAAATTGTAGGGGCTTTTATGTCATTTCATTAGGAGTGTGGAACATCTATAAATACCACAGTTAATCATTTTATTTCATTAGCTAGATTTTGAGATTGAAGAATAGAATTTAGAAGAGACTAGGTCCTTCTTGTTGAAGCTTGGCTTCATGTATCTCTTACTTGGAATCCATGACGGATCAGCCTAGTGTGATCCCGTGATTGGTTCGAGTTTCTTTCTCTCTCTTGGATAATCAAAATCATGGTTTGATTCGATTATCCTTTCTTTTCTTCTATTTCTGTTCTTCCCCATCCCTTTACTTCTTGATCTCGTGTTTACTTTATTGCTTCCGCTCGTTTACCGTGCATCAGTTTGGTATCAGAGCAAGGCTCGGGTTTCGTCCTTACGAATCCACATTCCTTTTTCATCGTATCTTTACTTTAGTATTCCTGTTTTTATTGTTCTTGTGAAAGAAGAAAAAACAAAAAAATTGAAAAAGTTGAAAAAAATACAAAAAAAATCAAATTGTGGATTGGATTTGATGACCCATTCGATTATTGTTATCAGAGATATTTTTGTGATGATTACCCGTTGATTTGGTACCCTTGTTACATGATTTGGTGTTGAGAATCAAAAACTTGAAAATCAAAAACCCCAAAGTTGAAAAACCCTTGTTCTTGAGTTCATGTCTTGATTCTTGGGTTTGGTTGATTGTTGGTTGTGAGATTGATATCGGAGATTGTTATATATCATTTTTTTCGTTCATTTGGTACCAATTTTATATGATTTGAAGTTGTGAATCAAAAGTTCAAGAAAATTGAACCCAACTAGAAACCCTTGTATAAACCGTTTTGAATCTCGATTGTGATCTTCTTTTTGGTTGTTTGGACTTGAAATTCATCAGGGATTGTTGGGAAATACTATACACAACTTGGGGTACCAAGGGATTTGAGAATCGGGTTGAAAGCGTTGAGGATTTGGGTGAAAAAGTCAAAAAAATCCATTTTCGGAGGTGCTGGGAGCAGGCCCCAGGCGGACCGCCCACTCCCTAGGCGGGCAGCCCAGAGCCCTTACTGGTCAGCCCCCAGGTGGACTGCGCAGGCCACCAGGCGGACCTCCCAGTCCACTGGCTGGTTGGTTTTGTCTCGTTTCGTGGTTTTTTGTGTTTGTTTCGATTCCGTACTTCTTGATTAGTGTTTCTAAGATATTAGTCCTACTTTATTGACACTAATCTTTAAGATTTTAGGGTGTTGTGTGTCTTAGAGTCTTACTTAAAGTCGTAGAACTTGCTTGCTTCAAGTGCGCATTTAAATAGCTTTCGTACATCGAGTCACATAAATTCTATTCGGAACCATTACTTGGGAGTACTAGTTGTTGATCTTGTAATTGTGATTACTAAGAAAACGAGAAGTTCTTGAGTGGAAAAAGACTTGTGTGGTGAGAACAATAGAGTGTGGTCACAAAAGCCAACGACCTTGAGTGTATACACGAGTGGAAAGAAAATTGAGTGACATCTTTTGAGTGATACACGTGAGGGAGTGAATCTGTGAGGTCCTTAACTCTTTGGTTACAACTATGGCTTCGGATGACGATTGTGGAGGGTATGACTCATGCGGAGATGATGGAGACTATGGTTCCTATGATGGTGATGATGGATATTGCTATGACGATTCGGGGAACCAAGGCTCGTATGATAATGAAGCGGGTCACTATGTTGATTATGAAGATCAAGAAGACTATGAGGCTTGCGAAGATGAATGTGAAGAATCTTATGCCCATAGTCAAGAATTTGAAGATAGCGACGCTTCAAGGTATGATGATCCTACTTACTCTTCTTGTGATGAATTTGTTCATGAAGATAGTGACGTAGAGAGAATTGATGATGAGGTCTCTTGGTGTTGTTTGTGGTGTGCAAGGGAGTAGTAGAGGGCCTTCCATTAGTATGGGAGTAGGTGGTGGTTGTTCCATAGGAAGCGGGAGATTTGCATCTTCTAGTTGTGCTAAGCGACCTAGTACTCCTTATTCCCATGTGAAGGGTGGAATGAGAAGTGTTGCTCTTACCGTGGTTGGAGTACATTGTCTAGTAGTAGTGGTAGGAGTGGTGCTATGGGCTATGGAACCAAGGCGAGAGGCACTTATGGGTTCCATAGTGGTACTCATTCCTCGACTTTCAACAACAGTTCTAATGTTGGAAGAGTGACGGTAAGTGGAAGTTATCCTAGTGGTGTTGCTAGGGGAGGAGGATTGAGGAAGATTCGAGTTAATAGTGATGGTTATCTTGAAATTCCAAGATCTTACTTGGATGATCCTATACTACACTTAGGTCTAAGGAGGTTCCTTGTTGAGGTGGAAGGTAATGGAGGGTACTATCTCATGATTGGTAACACCGATACCAATTGCATTAGTACCTCGGTGGTTGATGAGCTAAGGCTACCTTGCTATGCCCTAGAGTATCCTTATGAGTACTACGGAGTGTGGGTTTCCAAGCAAGCTCGGGTGAGCATATCTCATATGGGTTATTGGGGTTATATGTGGTGTCATGTGTACCCCATGCAACATTGTCATGAGTGGTTAGGTGAGTCATGGTTGCAAGGCAAGAAGGTGCGCTATAGTATTGTGAATGATAGGTATTATTTCGGCAAGGGCCAAAGGATTTATGACTTTAAGCCTCTTGAGGCAAAGATCTAGTCACCTCCTAGTATACCATCTAGGCCTATGCAAAGGGAAAAGGAGCAAGAACCTCATCCTATGGTTGAAAGAGTGCAAACAAGAAGTACTACGATCACAAGCAATGGTGGGACTAGTGCATGAAAAGAGTTGGCAAATGCCAACAAGGTGAATCCCAAACCACAAGCTCCAAAGCCAAGTGGTTCACCAACAAAGAAAAAAGAGACATCAAGTAATGAGTCTCTTAGTCCTAGATTCCGGGTTGATGTTAAAAGTCCACCTACTCCGGCGATGGATATTCTTGGGCCTCGTCCCAATTCACCCGAATTTGAGAGACAAAAGATTGAGAGGAGTAAGGGAGTGACCGGTGACATTCCTCGAGTGGAAAAAGGAGAGGATTTGATGAGTGATGTGAGTGGGATGTCACCACCCGAATCTACATCCGACCTTGAAAAGAAAATGTGGGAAAAAAAAGAGGGAAAAAGAATCATTGAGAGTGAGGACACCCTTTATTCTAACCTTAACCCTTTATCTTTTTCTTCTACTTGTGTTAGCTCTTGTGTAGGTACTCTTGGAGGCAAACCAATGGAGCCTCAATCATGTTCTAAAATGGAAGGACAAGGTGAAGAAGATCTTCAATGTGAGCTTCAAGGTGAACAGACAATTCATGACACTTCAAGTGCATTGAGTGAGCAAGATAGTCACTCAAAGGTATGTGATAATTCTTTCCTTGAGCATGTTACTTCCTTGTCATGTGAGAATGTTTGTGACAACTCTGTGCTAGTTGATGATTTGTATGATTACAATGTGTTTGCAACTAGTGTAGAGTCGAATGGTCAACTTGTGTGTGATTGTGAACCACTAGTTGAGATGGATGATAAGCCACATCATGATGTGAGCTCGATTTTCATTGAACCTCTCTTTAGTGAAGATTGTGTAGTTGACCTTATTTGTGACCCTTGTTATGACACCCCACCTATATTTGATAAAGGGGAAGATGAGTTGAATGAATACCCTATCCTTTCCCTTGATGAATTGCTTGATAATGGTGGACCTATGTGCTGTAGTGAGGATGTTAGTGACCTTGAGGAGTCCCTAGTGGATGAGATGGATAGAATTGTATTCAATGACTCCTCAAGTATGGAGAATGACTCTAGTTTTGATGTGTCACCTTTGATGGGTAGTGGACTTGCTTTCACAAACCCTTTGTTTGAAAAGGATTCTCAAAGAGGTGATAGTGAATGTTTAACTAGAGAAGAGTTTGGATTTAAACCTCCATGGTTTGGAAAGTTGAACTCTATGGACAATCCATTGTTTGGAACTCCAAGTGAGATGAGTGGTCTTGGTATTGGTTGTGTTGGACCATCTTCTAGTAGTCCTAACCTTCATTGTGTGGACTACAATGATGAAGAGCCTATGTTGGAGACCTTCCTTGGTAGTTTGCCTAGAGAGGAAGATTGTGTTGGAGGTGGATTTGGAGGTGAGGAAGTCACTCTTGGTGTGTGTAAGAGTGCTTCCAAGAAGGGGAGTGGAGTATTTAATGTTAGTTGTCAATTGAACTATTTTGTTTACTCCACCCCACATGTTGATCACACCTTGGGTGTTGAGCATGCCAAAGCCAATGAGTCACATTGTGATAGTAATGCATTGAAGGCTTGGTGTGTTGACCATAAGCTTGGAGGTCATAAGGAACTTAGTTGCTAAATCTTGCATGTTCCATGTCTTATTGATCTCTTTGCTTGTTATGGTAGTGAATTCTTGTCGTTGAGCCAAGAACTTGTTGTTACCTTTGGAGACATAAGCTTTTTGATTAGTATTGATACTTGGCTCTATCACAAAACTGTGATTTTTACATCACTTGCACTCACTCTTGTTGGACTTGCCTACTTTTGTAGTGGGAAGTTTTGGCGTGTTCTTATTGGACTTAGGGATCATAGGAATTTTGATAGCTTGGTCTTGCATATTCTCTATCCTATTGATCTCTTTGATGAATCATGTGTTGAGTGCACCCATTGGGGAAGCCAAGTACTTGTTGTTTTCTTTGGAAACATGTGCTTTATCATTGTTATTGATGCTTGGTTATACCATAAGAGTGTGTTTTCCACACTACTTGGACAAACCTACTTTTGTAGTAGGATCTTTTGGATGTGCTTGTCTTTGGATGTAGGTCTTGATGGTTTGATTTCGATGACGAAATCCTTTCAAGAAGGGAAGGATAATGCATAGCAAATCGAGCCTAAGGCACTTACCATCAAGAGCCGGGATTGAAGGATGCAAAGGACGAGAGGTCAAGAGCATCGGAGAAGAGTTCGGGAGCATTTTGAAGATCGAAGCGTTGGCTCCAGGCCCAGGCGCCCCGCCCAGGCAAAGCAGGCACTTCACCCAGACAAGGAGTAGCCCAGGCACTCCGCCTCCATAGTGGGCGCTCCACCCAGCTCACTTTACTGATCAAAGCGGGACAAATCCAGGCGCTCCACCTACTTGACTAGCATTCCGAGATTTTAGTCTAGTTATTTACTATTTTACCCCTACGTGGCCTATTATGTGTAATAAAATTGTAGGGGATTTTATGTCATTTCATTAGGAGTGTGGAACATCTATAAATACCACACTTAGTCATTTTACTTCATTAGCTAGATTTTGAGATTGAAGAATAGAATTTAGAAGAGACTAGGTCCTTCTTGTTGAAGCTTGGCTTCATGTATCTCTTACTTGGAATCCATGACGGATCAGCCTAGTGTTCGATTATCCTTTCTTTTCTTCTATTTCTGTTCTTCCCCATCCCTTTACTTCTTGATCTCGTGTTTACTTTAGTGCTTCCGCTATCTTTGTTGCTTCTGCTCGTTTACCCTGCATCAGTTTTCTTTCTCTCTCTTGGATAATCAAAATCATGGTTTGATTCGATTATCTTTTCTTTTCTTCTATTTCTGTTCTTCCCCATCCCTTTACTTCTTGATCTCGTGTTTACTTTATTGCTTCTGCTATCTTTGTTGCTTCCACTCGTTTACCCTGCATCACAAGGTATCTGAAGGTGATTGCATCCACCACAGGAGAATATGTCTCCATATAACCAATGCCAGGTCGTTGCGAAAATCCTTGTGCTACAAGTCATGCTTTATATCTAATGACTTCATTTTTCTCATTTCGTTTTCGCACAAATACCCATTTGTACCCCCACTGGCTTTACACCTTCAGGTGTTCGGACGATTGGTCTGGAAACTTCATGTTTATCAAGTGACGTCAATTATGCTTTAATTGCATCTTTTCATTTTGGTCAGTCATTTCTCTGTCTACATTCATCGACGGAGTTTGGTTCAAGATCCTCGTTTTGTTGCATTATCTCAACAACAACATTATATGCAAAAATGTTGTCGACAACAATATTATTCGGGTTCCATAGTTTTCCCGTAGAGACATAACTTATTGAGATCTCTTCAATTTCATTACTTCAGGTACCCGAGCCTCTCCTGAAGAGGTCTTATTAGTTGTTATGCCTTTATGCTCATTTTGAGCAATTACCTCCGTAGTATGATCGTTTTGATCATTTGCTCTTTTTCTTTTTCGAGGATATTTATCTTTGAACCCTGTGGTCTACCACACTTTAGGCGTGCCTTAGACTCACTTGCACAAATAGGTTGCCCTATCGGGATATCAACTCGAATTGGAGCATTTGCAGCTGGAATAAGGGATTTAGTTACCCTTGGTAGGTCAGTGAATGTATCTGGCAGTTGATTTGCAATATTTTGCAAATACACTATCTTTTGAACTTCAAGTTCATATTGATTTGTACGAGGATCTAAATGAGATAGTGTTAATGCATTCTAGTCTATTTCTTTTTCCAGCTGCTTATTCTTTCCCCCTAATGTTGGGAAAACTGGTTCATCAAAATGACAGTCAGCAAATCTTGTTGTGAATAAATCTCCCGTCATGGGCTCAAGATATTTAATAATAGACGGAGATTCATACCCGACATATATCCCCAATCTTCTTTGAGGTCCCATCTTTATGCGGTGTGGTGGAGCAATTGGTACATATACCGCACATCCAAAAATTCTAAGATGGGAAATATTTGGCTCCTGACCAAAAGCCAATTGTAATGGGGAGAATTTATGATAACTTGTCGGTCTGATCCGAACAAGGGCTGTTGCATGCAAAATAACATGTCCCCATACTGAAATGGGTAATTTTTTTCTCATAAGCATTGGTCTAGCCATTAATTGGAGGCTTTTGATAAATGATTCTACTAGACCATTTTGAGTATGAACATGAGCAACAAGATGTTCAACTGTAATCCCAGTTGACATACAATAATTATTAAATGCTGTAAACTCAGTAGCATTATCAAGACGAATTGTCTTAATCGCATACTCTGGAAATTGTGCTCTCAATCTTATTATTTGAGCAAGCAACCTCGCAAATGCCATATTGCGAGTTGATAATAAGCACACATGCGACCATCTTGTAGATGCATCTATTAAAACTATAAAATATCTGAATGGTCCACATGGAGGGTGTATGGGCCCACATATATCACCATGTATACGTTCCAGAAATGCGGGGATACTTGTCCCAACTTTAGTTGCTCTAGTAATTAATTTTCCTTGAGAACAAGCAGCACAAGAGAATTCTTTGAATTGAAGAATCTTTTGGTTCTTCAATGTATGCCCATGTGAATTCTTAATTATATTGCGCATCATATTATAATCGGGATGGCCCAACCGGTCATGCCAAATAATAAAATCATTTGATTTAGTAAACGTTTTGTTTACTATGGCATGTGATTCTACTCCACCAATGCTTGTGTAGTACAAGCCAGAGGAAAGTGCAGGGAGCTTTTCAAGCACATATTTCTCACCCAATATCATTGCAGTAGTATAAAGATATTCAATCTTTCCATCAGTTTTAGTCTCAATATGATAGTCGTTTTGGCGTATATCTTTGAAACTTAACGGGTTTCTTTGAGACTTACTACAATATAAGGCTTCATTAATAGCCAAACATGTTCCTTCAGGTAATAATAACTTTGCTTTTCCAGAGCTTTCAATCAATCTTGTACTACCACTTATTGTATTAACATTGGCTTCTTTCATAATCAAACAATAGAAATATCTCTTATCTTTTAGAATTGAGTGCATTGTAGCACTATCAAGGAGACATATATCTTTATTATTGATCTTGGATCCAACTGAAGACTGGAAAATTTCCATTTTCTTCATAAAAATAAAATACATAATGAGAAATATTGAAAAAGAACAAATACATGAGAAAAGAGTATTAAAATTTATTAAAACGTAAAAGAAAAATTTCTTATTATTTTATTCCCCAGTTATTGGATACATCAGTATTTCAATTATGATCTCCAAAGAAGTCTCCAGCTTCTAAATAGGTAATATCAGTGAGGCCTTCAAAAACATCATCTTTATAGGCAAGGTTCGTCTCAGTGTCATCATGCTTATTTGCAAGATGTGCCAGATGTGTCCCATTATCATTATTTGGAAAGGTCAAGTGTGTATCACATCCTATTACCCGAACCTGTTAAAGTTCGAAATATGGCTCGACTTAGTGGGTAACTCACGGGTAAAGAGTTGGAGTCGCCACCTAACATATTTTTTAACTAGGCGCGTTTTAGGGCACCTATTTTGTTTCTAGCTAATTTTATAATTAACTCCGAAACTTAAGTCTACGAACCAGATATTCTAGATAAGAGGTTTTAGTTAACTCGAGAGGAAGGGGTTAGGCACCTCTCGAGCCCCACCAAATGTGGTTACTGGTCGGACTTTATATTGAGATTCAAACTAAAACTAAGCAATGTACAAGTTAAATTAAATTTAAACAAGAAAGACTCTTTTCTACTAATTCTCCTTCCTTAGAGAATTTCACCTAGCAAACTGCAACAAATCAGTTAGTATATCAAAATGAAATAATAATGATTAAATAAAAATAATATAATTAAGAAAGGCGTTCTCGTGGGTGTTGTCTTCGAGGTTTACTCATCCAAATGTGCCTTGCAAAACAAATAAAATAAAGTTAGTAAATAATAATGATAATTATAATAATAAAGCAATAATAATGAATATGAAAATAACAATAAAATAAAGGAAAAGATGACTTTTTGTGAAAGCGTCATCTTTTCGTAATTCCACCACGATGTACCTCGCAAAAATATAAAGAAAATGAATTAGTGAAAATAATAAAAATAGTAACGATAATAAAAATAATAATAAGAATAATTATAATGATAAGAATAGTAGTAGTAATAATAATAATAATAATAATAATAATAAATATAGTTAAAAAAAAAAGGGAAAGGGATTTTTAAAAGTATTGGCTCAGGTGTGTATGAATCAGGTGGAGGTTAGAGACGTCGGTACGGCTGCAAACACGCCGGCCGGTTGTGTTGTCATGCCAAGTGCCGGTCCCATCACTCCATCACCGGCTCATTTTGTAATCACGGCTTATACGTGCATCATAGCCTTTTGTTTTAGGGACGTGGGAATGAGTCTGTTTATCCGTTCAAATCAGTAGGCCTCAAATAAATAGTTATTTTTCTTGGCCATGATTAGTGTAACATCCGTCAATTTGTTGTAAAGCCTCAAATAAAAATATTTTCATAGGCCACAAGTGCAGTATCGTCCAGAGATTGATACTGAAGCATAATAACGTCGAGGAACTACAAAATTCTCAACAAAGTAATTAGTACTAATACTCAGTATTTTGAGAAGTAATACTCAGTAACAGTCAACTATACTCAATAAAGGTAATAGTCACCAGAATTATATAGAAAACAAAATCACAACATCCAAGGCTGGTGAAACCCATTTCAAGAAAAGGACGAGCAGAATTCAGAGCCAAATGCGAAAGGCAGAGTCAACAACGACACTCAGACAGTCATCGGACGACGACGGTTAGCAGAAATCCCCAAAAGAATTGGAGCAGCGTGATAGGGAGGCGACGATTCGACTCCAAACGCCGACAACCAAAACTCCGGCCAAAATCCAGCGAGTAACAGCGGCGACCACAGTCACAGTGGAATGGAGGAGGAGGAGGAGCGACGGCCAAGCCAAAGCAGCGTCGCTGCGACCTCTATCGATTTCAGTAGCTAGACATGGCGTTTCCCGATGGAACTTGCATCGGTGATGGCAGGGTCGTCGTTGGTTCTATTACCACGACCCCGATTTCCTTATTTCTGAAGATGAAATCCCCTCTCCAATCTCCCTACTCCCTCTACTTTTTAGTTGATTTTGTGTGTGTTTTAATGGTGCGAGTGGGGTTTTACAGTGGTGGTGATGTGATGGTGTAATGATACAGTGGGTATGTGTGTGGGTATGTTTCTATGCGTGTGGGTTGAGAGTGAAAAGGACGATGGGAGTGCACTGTTAATGGTATGTACATGTCTGGTGTTTCTGATGTTGTTTTTTGATTGGGGCGTAAGAGAAAGGTGGGTGTGAGGAAGAAGAGTGGAGTCCTGCTGGAGTAATGCGTGTGTTTTTGTATCTGTTCTTGTATGTGTATTGTGTAATGGTGTATATTGTGTGTAATGGAGGAGAAGGTTTGGATATGGTGAAGAGGAGAAGACCAGTGTACTGTGTACTTGGGGAGGGAGTCCGTGCATTGTCTGATGGGGAAGATGACCCAAAAGAGTAAAGTTTTATGTAGGGTCTGTGTAGTATCTCGTACCGCCCTCTGATTTTCGTCTATATATGCGTGTGTTGTATTTTTTGTAGGCTTGGATGTGTGCTGATGTATGTATTATGATGTATTTATAATATTTTGAAAAAAAGAGTTGTTAAGGAGAAAAATGGGAGGTGATTGGAGAATTTAGGCTTAATGGAAAGAATTTGAAATTTCAATTTGAATTCTTTTCCAAAAATGGGGAGAGATTTAGGGGATTAGGAATTAATTTAGGGAAGAATATTGAGTTAGGATTTTGGAAAATATTTAAAAGAAGATGAATTTAGACCACATTTTGTCTAGATTCAAGTAGGAATAGGAAGATGTATCTAGACTACAATATTTAGTCCAGATTCAAGGTAGAATTAGGAAGAAGATTTGAGATTTTATGAAAAAGGGATTAATTCAAAAATGAACGTACCTTGACGAACACTCGTCTAGGTTCAAAAGAAAAAAATGTAATTTAATAAATAAGATAAATATAAATAAATGAAGAATTTTGAAATATGGAAGAATTAAAATAAAAAGGAATTTGGACATTTTTCTTTTTTAATTGGCCAATATTCAACTAAAGGTGTAAATAAAAATATAGATATACATATTTTATAAAATGCACAAATAATTATTAAATAAACTCAAGTAAAATTATTTAAATATAGGTAATCACAAATAATTACTAATTTGCACAAATAATCACAAATTGAAATAAATTTGACATGTAACCTAAATGATGCAATTATGTAACATATTAAATTGCGCAAATATTCACAGTTTGACAAATAGCCTAAATAATGCAAAATTATGTAATATAGCCACATTTAGGTATGTAATATATAGGTAGGGGATAACGCACGTAAATGCATAATTTCTAATGCACATTTTACACAAATAGTCAAATTGCACCTTTAAGTTAAATTATGCCAATTTTAGAAAAATGAGGGACAAAATTGGGTGTCAACAGTGTGCCTCTACATTATTTTTATTTCTTTTGAGGGAGGCCTGAAAAAGCTTGACAAGATGTTCGGGCATACGACGATATCGTTGCCAGTGACCTTTCACACCACATCGATGACAAAATTTATTAACCTTGCCTTTTGAAGGATTAGTGTGAGAACCCTTATTATTCTCAGCTTTATTTCCACCGTGACGACGATTATTAATTCGTCCCTTGCCACGCCCACGATCATGGCCTTTACCATGGTAATTAGTTTGCCTTCTTTCACGCATATCATGTGTTGCTATCACGTTCACCTTATGGAATGGAGCATGTGACGCTCCCACATTCACCTTAGGGAATGGAGCAGTTCCAGTGGGACGGGCTTCATGATTTTTGACCAATAAAAAATAATATTGCCCAGCCAGCAGAAGGCATGAGATCAACTCAGAATATTTTTTGAATTCCTTTTCACGGTATCGTTGTTGTAATACCATATTTGATGCATGAAATGTGGAAAGTGTTTTTTCCAATAAGGCATCATCATCAATAGATTCTCCACATAATTTTAATTGAGAACTTATTCTAAAGACAACAGAATTATATTCTGTTACGGTTTTAAAATCTTATAACCGTAAATAAATCCATTCATGACGAGTCTTTGGTAGTACCATGGCTTTCAAGTGATCATATCGTTCTTTTAAATTAATCCACAATTTTAGTGGATCTTTCACGGTTAAGTATTCAATTTTTAACCCTTCATCAAGATGATGGCGAAGGAAAATCATGGTTTTCGCCTTATCTTGGCTCGATATTTTATTTCCTTCTTTAATAGTATCGCCAAGACCTTTGGCGTCCAGATGTATCTTGGCATCAAGCACCCATGATAAATAGTTCTTACCGGAAATATCAAGTGCCATAAATTCAAGCTTTGATAAGTTCGACATAGTAAAAACTATCAAAGACAATAAATGAATTAGTAATTATATAAGCTATTATCGATGAAATTTATAACTGTAGTCACATGAAGGGGAAATTAAATTTCCCGTTCTCTTGGATTAATGCCATCAATCATTAGAATTTAAGAATACTAATTTTTATTTCTTATCCAGAGTTTAGATATATGAAATTTAATAACATTTTTATTAAAAAATTTTAAACATTTAAAGCATCTCTTCAAAAGCAAAAAATGATAGCTTATCAATGCATTATGAAAACTTGTGTATTTAAGCGTATACTACTGCTGCAAAATTATATCAATATATGTGTAGTAAAATATAGTATGTTTACCTATAAGCAAGATATTATGAGATACAAATAATATATAATTATACCTTTCAAATGGGAGAAATTGGTACTTAATTTGGAGAAGATTAGAGTTTCATGCTGATAATGTGTTGTAAATATATTATAAAAGGGCAATAAAATAAATAGAAATAGTAATGATATGGAGAGAGTTTATTGCAAGAATATATTGGTAGATATAAATAGGACTTCTTATTTTCATTTAACTGTGTCTTGTCATAAAGATGACACTTTATTTATAGTATTCAGTGTTTCCCAAATACAAAAATTGATGGCTTCTTAATTAATTGATACATGGAAGAATGAGTGATAACAAAAACCGTCAATGAATTAGAGATCAACATTCTCTGAATTTTATAACATGTTCGAAGTATATAATACTTTACAAGTGGTTGTATTTCTTTTTAAGTTGATCGGAAAGCAAGAGCATTACATAGATATGACGCGGCCATATTACTACTAAACTTAATACTTGGGTGAGTTATAAGAAGTGCCAATCTGAAAAAACACATCATCATCATCATCATCATCATGTATAGGTTCATAATTTCTTCCAAATTAAAACCCCTTTTATCTCATTCAAAATCATCCAATTGGGTGTCCAATTCAAGAAGTGGAATTTCAAATTTGGCCAACTTTTTTGGTACTAAACATTCAAGCTTTTTCCATAGTGGTTTTTTTGTAAATAAGTCAAAGATTGAATTTTGGAATGGAAATAGGTGTTACAGTAGTGAATCATCAGATAGAGAAGTAATGAATTATGATGTTGTTATTGTTGGAGCTGGACCTGCTGGTTTATCAGCTGCTATTAAGCTCAAACAATTGTGCCAACTAAAGGGTTCTGATTTATCTGTTTGTGTTGTTGAGAAAGGAGCTGAAGTTGGTAAGTTTTCTTTTTTTAAATGGTTTTTTTTGTATGGACTTAAGCGGCCCGTTGGAGCAACGGTAAAAGTTGTCTCTGTATGACCTTTACGTCACGGGTTCAAGCCGTGGAATCATCCACATATGCTTGCTTCAGGGTAGGCAACCTATGTTATACCCCTATGGGTTGCAGCCCTTCCTTAGACCCTGCATGATTGGAGGATGCTTTTTGCACCGGGTTGCCCATTTGGATTTTGTTGTATGGACTGAAATTGTGTATTCTTTTTTTATTGTACAGGTGCTCATATATTGTCAGGAAATGTATTTGAGCCACGGGCCCTCGATGAACTCTTTCCGCAGTGGAAAGAGGAAGAGGTACCTTTTGCAACATTAACATATTGTTTCATAATGTATCATTTCGTACTGTATCACTTTTGTGGTTACAATGTTTGGATAGATTCTATCGTTTGTTGTGGTTGAATGACATTGAAAGAAAAAGGAAGTGGCAAATCAACCAGATTTTGAGGATTAAAATAACAATGCAACGGGTTAAAAGCATCCAAACAAGCTTTACATTTTCGTCCCGTCCTTAGTTGTTATGGATTGAAAAGTATCTTCTCCGATCTACAGCTTTTGGCAGCTGCCTCGTTTGAGATAATTCTCAGATGTTGTGTATTATGTGCATTCTGAATTTCTCCATGTAAAGATGCTAATTAACTAAATGGTGCACTTTAAAAGGTGATTTTTTTGTTGGTTTTGATTTAACATGTTAATTTCATTTGCAGTTACATTTTCTTCGCCTTGTTTAACATGTCACAGTGCTGTAAAAGAACTAGGCGTAGGTTATACCGTTATAGATGTGTCACTTGATTAGGTTTTAATGAGTTATTACTTGAAAAGTCTGCTTTATGACAAACAAGTCATTTGATTAATCAGCCATCTACTTGAAAAGGCTCTGTCCAGGCAGTGATAGTTCATGTGATTGTTTATGCATAGTAAATTGATTGATAATATTCAGTCGAACCAATGATTTCACAGTCTTTGGCATTCAAACAGCTAGTGTTGGGTACCAAAATTAGCATTTTTTACTTGGGCGCTTCTGGAGCATAACAAAGTGGTAGTACACTAGTGTTTTATATTCTGAATAACAAGTTGTGAATAGCAACTTGGTCCTATGTGGCTTTTATCATGTGTAAACCCATCTTCTGCTATCTCTGGTTCTGCTTGCAGGCTCCCGTGGATGTACCTGTTACTTCTGATAAGTTTTGGCTGCTTTCCAAAAATCGTGCCTTTTCGCTTCCAAGCCCATTTCATAATAAAGGAAACTATGTCATAAGGTACCTTAATATCTACTTTGACACATGGATTCAAGTGCGCATGTCGAGATACTACTCCTTTGCCTTATATTTGGTAGTCTTGGTTTCTCCTTTAGCTTTGTTTGGGGGGTGGGGGGACGAGGAGTGATTTTGAAGTAAGATTGGACGCTGTCTCTTTCATTTTCTCAAGACGATCCTTATTATTCCAAAATAACTTCCTAATATATTCCCTCCGTATTAATCTGGATGTATGAATGATATTTGAGTGATTTTAGAGGCAGAATTGGAGAAATGCGACAGAATATCCAGTGAAGAGTTACAAAAATTAATGGAACTGCGAGAGAGAAGATTTTTTAAAAAAAAAAAGCCTACAAAAGAATCTGGTCAAAGAAAAAAGTACACTGGACAAGGTGTCTTGGTTGCATGAGAAGATTGATTAAGTAGCATGCCAGTTCCTTGATAAATAACACTTCTACAAAAACGCCATTATTGTAAGGTCCCTTGGAAGAGGTTTGCACATCCTGGACAGCAAATCCAATATCAGCCGATTTATGTTAGTTTTTGATCTCCAATACTTGGGATATTGAAGAAAATAATTGGAAATTCTTTTAGTATTCCAAATGAACATAGTGAGAATTTAGGTATGGCCTCTTATGATTTCAAGTATCACTCTAGGTGAACAACTATCTGGTCAGTTCTGTTTTACGTGTGATTTCTATGCCATGGCGTTGGCGTGTGCAGGGTCGACCGGCGACACCATTCACTGGTTTATCACTGATATAATTAGAGGACATATGTGTAGCTTGTGCATTGTTAAAGTTCAAGGGGGGGGGGGGGGGAGGGGGTTAAAGATAGAGAAACAGACACACCGCAAAGAAAGCAATGATGATTAATGAAGGGGAGCAATATTTTTGGCGCAGTGTGTAGTATATCAAAAGATGAAGATAAGCGTCTTTCATGCAAAAGAGCTAGCCAATTGGCTAGTGCATGTGAGGTAAAAGACAAATTTCCATGAAGGCTAACCATGTCTCTTCTTGCATGGAAAGATTTCAACACATGACAAGCTTGTGGCTAGTCATGAAGACTAATGAGTAATAGATGATAGTTTTGATGGAGTAGTAGACAATGGAGATTGCCTTCTTAGTTGGTGGATTGTTTTTTTTTTTTTTTTTTTGAGAAGGTAACAAGTTCTTAGTTGGTGGATTTGTGGTTGATGATTGCTAGGTTATCTTTAGATATGAATGATTGTTCATTCTTGCATTGGAAGGATTAAATCACATGTTGAAGGTTGCAACACAAAATTCCTAGATAAAAGGGTTCAAAATAGCAAGTAGAGAAGGGGATTCAGTGGAAGTATCTCATTTGCTCTATGCAAATAATACTTTGGTCCTATGTGATGCAAAAGAAGAACAATTAAAGTACCTTAGAGCCATCTTGACAGTGTTCGAAGTAGTCTTAGGTTTGCATGTAAATTGGTCCAAAAGCAGGCTATTTGCAATTAATGAGGTGGAGAATTTGTCTATCTTGGCAGGGATTCTAAGGTGTCAAATAGATAAATTTCCTACTACTTATCTTGGATTGCCACCGGGGGCTAAGAACAAAAGTTTGGAGATATGGGATGGTGTTATTGAAAGGGTTGAAAAGAAGCTGGCTAGGTGGAAAGCACACTATCTATCTCTTGGTGGCAGATTGACGCTTATTAGTTCAGTCCTGGATTCTCTTCCAACATATGTTATGTCCTTGTATCCACTACCATCTAAAGTGGAAAAAAGGCTTGACGTCCTTAGAAGAAATTTTTTGTGGCAAGGAAACAAAGATACTAGAAGCTTTCATCTTGTTAAATGGAGTGACTGTACTAAAAGAAAGAGTGATGGTGGACTAGGAATAAAAAATCTAAGGATGCACAATAAAAGCTTATTGATGAAGTGGTTGTGGAGATTCAATAATGAAGAACAATCAATGTGGAAAGAAGTGATTACACAGAAGTATGGAGTGGAAAAGAACTGGCGTACAAGGCCAGTTAAGACAAACTTATGGGGTGAGTACTTGGAAGACTATTAGAGCAAACTGGGCAGAGCTAAGTAAGAATTTAACAATCTCAGTGGGCGATGGTAGAAAAACACTCTTTTGGGATGATAACTGGTTGGGCCATGGCCCTCTGAAAGAAACATATGCAGACTTGTTAAGCATCTCATTGACTCCAGGAGCTACTATTAATCAATTATGGTCTCCTCAAGGCTGGAATGTAACATTCAGAAGATTGTTGAATGATTGGGAAATTGGAAGGGTGGCAGCGTTAATCAATGAACTAGAGCAAGTCAGAGTGACCTTTGATAGGGAGGACATGTTAAAATGGAAGCTGGATCCTGGTGGAAGCTATACAGTTAAATCTGCCTATGATTATCTTGTGAAAGAAGTGCAAGCACATAATTTTTGGCCTTGGAGAAGCATTTGGAAGACCTTTGCACCACTTAAAGTTGCTTGCTTCAGTTGGCTGGTAGCCAAAAAAGCATGCTTAACCCATGAAAATCTTCAGAAAATGGGAGTGCAATTGAGTTCCAGATGCTTCTTATGCCAAGAAAGAGAGGAAGATATAAATCACATTTTTTTGCATTGTAAGGTGACTTTTCAGTTGTGGCAAATTTTTTTAAACATGACAGGATTGAACTGGTGCATGCCGGAATCAACAAGAGAGGCTATAAATAGTTGGAATAGACCAGGGGGAAACAAGAAGCAAAAGAAATGGTGGAGATCAATTCCCTTATGCATATGGTGGACAATTTGGAGAGAAAGAAATGGAAGATGTTTTGAAGATAGGACCAATCCAATCCAAAAGATTAAGTCCAATTGTATCATGCTTTTATATTTTTGGTGCATGAAGATTTATGCAGAAGACACAGATGCACTTTTAGTTTTTTTGGAATCTTTGTAGATATTGCTACTTTTTAGTTTCTATGGATTTTGCTCATGGATATTGTATATCTGGTAGCCAACATTGCCTTAATGTTGATGAATACAATGCTAACCTTCCAAAAAAAAAAAAAAAAAACAAGTTTGCCAAGCGTGGGCAGTTTTTTTCCATTTGTCCAAGGTAATATGCCATGTGTTGAAGTCCTTTCATGCAAGAAGGCACATAGTTGGTCTTCATGGCCACTTGTCTTTTACCTCACATGCACTAGCCATGTGGCTAGTCTCCTTGGCACGAATGACACTTATCATCATCTAATGAAACACTACACATTTTGCCGACAATCAAGACAGAAATAAGGTCCTGCTAGTGTTGAAGGGGTTCTGCTAGTTTTTATTTAGTAACAGAGAAATCTCCAAGGGTCAGTGGGGCACAGTTCGAAACTTGGTGGATAGTGGGTTGACTCCTCTCCCCTTCTCCACTTAAATATCAGGTATTTGTCTGCGGCAAGTTCAAACATGCAACTCGCTTAACCCACACATCACAAGCTGGGGCTCTGACCACTAGATCAAAGGGACATGAAGGGGTTCTGTTAGTTGGTGAAGGAGAAGTTGGATATGCTTGAAAATGGTTTAAGAGTAAATTTGGTAATTAAATTGGTGGTCAGCCCTCAATCGACTAACTTTTGGATGTTTCACGGACAAATTTGAGATATAGAAATGAACTGGATTGCTGTGCTTTTGGAAAACTGAAAAGGAACAAAGAATGCCGTGGATGTGAGTATGGCCTACAAGTTAATTTGCACCAACCATACACTCATGTGTTGTTTTACTAACCATGAAGCTTCAACTTGAAGAGAATGATTGCTTGAGCACATCTGTATAGGCATAAATTAAGTGGATGAACAGTATTTGGAAGGGTAAGGAACTAGTCCAATAGTTAACTCGATCCATTTTGGCCTTGACTGGTGCTTGATGGGTATCCTTGTATGTGTCATTTGTCACATGAGGAGGAAGCGAGTGCAATTCCCCTTATCCCTTATAAATATGTAAGAGATCCCCACTTGCATGATTTTTGTTGCATACTCTCACTGATATCATCATACAGACAGAAATGTGCATGGACAAATTGCTTCGTTGATGGAACGTGCATTTTTCTGATATAGTTACAACTTTTTCGGACATCTTAAATCTTTACAAACATGATGATGCAGCTTGAGTCAGTTAGTACGTTGGTTGGGGCAAAAAGCTGAAGAACTAGGAGTTGAAATATACCCAGGCTTTGCTGCTAGTGAGGTGCTAACCCTTTTACTCTGGACTATTTCATAACTTTTTGTTTTTGCTTGCTAAGGTGGGAACTTTTCAGATTTTATGCAATGAACACAACGAGGTTACTGGTATTGCTACTAATGATATGGGAGTGGCTAAAGATGGTTCCAGAAAAGAGACCTACCAGCGTGGTGTTGCACTCAAAGGCAAGTTCTGTTACTCAGTTTTTCTTTTCCTTCTTTTTTTTTTTTTTGAAAAGAAATTTGTCGAAATCACATTCTCTCCATAGTTGTTTCATTTTGTTCGATGACTATCAATGGAATTTAAACTGTCCTTTACTTTAATGTTAACTATCCCAGGTATATATTTTGAGTTGTAATTGGACTCTCAAATCGAAGTAAAATTGAGTATAATTCTCAATGTTATCTTTTTTCCTCTACTTATTCTAGTGGGAAGTTAATCAAATATCTCAATACTTGCATGGTTACAATGTCACTTATTGATGAAGTTTCCAGTCAGTATTTGTGAGTATTATGAGAACTCATTGGATACAAATGCAAACTGGAATTTCAGTTAAGTTAATAACACTGGGAATATGATGCTGTACATGTGGAGCTTTATGGTGCAGAGTGGTAACTTGTATAGAGGGAAAACCATGATGCCTTATAGCTCATCTCCCATGCTTCTTATTTACGCCGACATTTTTTGATGATGGTATGCAGGGCGTGTTACTCTCTTTGCAGAAGGATGTAGAGGATCTTTATCAGAGGTTTCAAGAAGTTCATTTGTTTGTCATTACCATAAATGATTTGTGGTTTATACATCATTTTAATTTGAGCACTGAGTTTGTTAGCCCTTGTGTATCCTGACAGAAAGTAATCAAGAAGTACAACTTGAGGGAGAAAGGGCAGGGGGAACATCAGACCTATGCTTTAGGAATTAAAGAGGTATTTTTCATTTAATCTTTCTTCCTTTTTCCTTTTGTTTCTTGGTACATAAGAGACACAAATATCTGCTTATTAGATATGTCAACCATTTTTTTTTTTTTTGAAAATGGTAACATTAGATATGTCGACCTAACCAACTCCTGATCCAGCCTGGCCATCATAAGCTCATGTTATATGGCGGGTGGGTGCGAGGGATAATGGTATGCAGAAAAAGCAACTTCTTACTTCACCAACATGCAAACTGACACGAAAGATAACTTTCCCCTGCAGACACTACTTTCCTACTCTTCTTAGGCTGATACGTATATCTATGCATGGACATTTAGAAATAAGTCCCATTTTATGCATGGCCATTTAGAAGAAGGAACTAAGAACACCATGCCGCTGGTGAATTGGCAGTATGCAACTAGCACATTTTCCATTAGTTTTGCTAGACCTCTGTATTTGCCGTACTCCTAGTCAATTTCTTTTTCTTTCAACCTCTCTGCTCTCTTTTTCGTATGAATACTGTTGAACGGAAAAAATTGCCTGTCTGCTACATTTTTTTCCCATTGTTTCTCAAGAGACTGAGAATGTTGAGCAGACCAGGCTTTAGGCTTTCTTGGCGATTGATATTAGCTTCCTTCGGAAGGATTTCATGAATACGGAAATTAATACTAAAATCTATTCCCATTAATGGAGTCATGTATAACCTAATATAGGAAGGAATAATAAGACTATTCTGCTAGTAATTTTTCTTCTTACTCCTTAATGAAATTGTTTGCCAGTTGTCTGGTCCTTGCATTGATTGGTTTTGACTGTCTAATTAGTCAGTTTCTCTATGCTTGTTCATATGGCATATGAATAGGTTACAAAGAGGGAGTATTTCCTAATATACATCAACATCACCCTGCATCTGAAACTTGTAAATGGTATATGTAGTAGATTCTTAACTTGTTTCTTGCTCAGGTCTGGGAGATTGATGCAGACAAACATCAGCCTGGTTCTGTGCTTCACACACTTGGTTGGCCTTTGGACCAGAAGACCTATGGAGGTTCCTTCTTGTACCATATGAAAGACAGACAGGTTGCTGTCGGCTTTGTGGTTGCTCTAAATTACCACAATCCTTTCTTGAATCCTTATGAGGAATATCAGGTAAATTTTAGGATGCTATTGTATATATGGTGTTCTGGTTTTTGATCTATTTGTTCCTCACTTATAGAAGACGATATTTAAATAGATCAAGTTTCCTCTTTTTTTTTTTTTAAGCATCTAGTTACTAACCTTGCATATCCCAAATCTCAGAGGTTTAAACATCATCCTGCTATTAGACCGCTTCTTGAGGGTGGAACTGTTCTCCAATACGGTGCTCGGTGTTTAAATGAAGGAGGTTATCAGGTGTGTTGGATATCACTTTTTCTTCTTATTTACCGATTTCACTTCTTGTCCATAGCTATACCGTAACCCGATCTTCAATAATGTGTTTCCTGTACACAGAGCTGGTGCATTATGGCATTTTCCATAAGAGTAATGTCAATATCTATACTTTGGCTGACAAGGATGAGTGATGCTTAGTTTTGCCATTTTTCCAAAACTCAAATGTGTTTAGTAGATTTTAGTAAAGAAAATTGTGATTCATATTTCTGATTGTTCTCAGAGCTGGTGCATTGTAACCTTTGCGATATTGTAATGTCCACATCTATGCTGTCACTGACAAAGATGAGTGATGCTTGGTTTTCCCATTTTTCCTGTACTCAAGTGTGTTTACTAGATTTTTGTAAATAAAATTTTGATTATCAGTTCAAATGTGCTAAGATATTCGATAGATTGAATCAAATTCACTTTAGCTGTCTTCCCGCGCCATTGTGACATACTTGAGACGTGTTTTTGTAACTTATTCTTAGTTGTACAAATACAACTGATGCGGTTAAATTTCAGTCTATTCCATATCCAGTTTTCCCTGGTGGAGCGATTATAGGATGCTCAGCTGGCTTCTTAAATGTACCAAAAATCAAGGGAACTCATACAGCTATGAAATCAGGTACTACCTATGGTTCCTGTACAGCTATACTTAGTTTTGATCTGGGTAATCAGAATAATATGCTGAATGCTGTATGGCATGATTATTGGAGATTACTAATCTTGTAGTGGACCTAAGTCTCCATTCTATTACTCTTTCCCTTCGTTTCATTGTATGGTTTATAAGTTTAATGCCGGATAGTTAGCACAACTTTGAATATCTCCTTTGTTCTTATATATGGGAACCAAAGTATTCTTCCTCCACTCAGTTGGCATCTTTCCACCCATCAATATAGCAAAGAATAGCTCGGTAAGCTATTCCACTCCAGCCTCTCCAAGGCAGTTCCAGACCTATATAGGGACATCATCTGGTCCATAATCTTTTCTTTCTTGTTTTTCACGGCATTGGTTACTTCTACAGGTCTAATCTACGAGTGTAGTTAAGGTTCTTGACTAGCACGGAAGTATGAAGGCCACCTTATGAACCCAAAAGAAAAAAAAACAAGGGGCAAAACCTGCTTGCTCAGGCCATGCCGTCGCTACTATTGGCTGCTTACGCACACCATTGCAAAACATCCATAATCTCATCTTCTCTTTTCTGCTACTAAGTAGTGAAGAGCATACCAAAAAGAAAAAAGAGAAACCAGCTTTTTAATTGGCTAAGGCCATACTCCTAGGACAAAATTTTTGTAACGCCTGCTTACTCGAGGACTACATATTTCTCTATATTATATTCTCCGTAATTGCAAGTCATTGTTCTTCAGCATAAAGGGCTTTATGGCTTCACAGTGATGCATCTGAAAACTCTCTCCCATATAAGCATGGGATTTTCTGACATTTTCTGATTATCCTCGAGAATGTTGATGATGCACTCATGAACCTATTAACTTCAAAAGTCTGACACAGGAATGCTAGCAGCAGAATCTGCATTCGGCATGCTTCAAGAAGGCTTGAAGATGGAAACTTTTTGGGACAATTTACAAAGTTCATGGATATGGGAAGAACTATATACTGCAAGGAACTATCGCCCTGTGAGTCTTGTGTTCTTGAAACCTTGTAGGAGCATATTTGTTTAGTAAAGCAAACTTGACATTGCATCATCTCAAAAGTATAATCATCCCTTTGGAGCTTAGTGCATATTTTGCTGGATATGGATCCACCTCTATGCTTTTTCTGATGACCAACATTTTCTTGCCTCTTATAGATTCAAGTCAGTTACTTTTTTCAGTTAAATTAGCTTTAGGATGTCCACTTGTATTCCCCTTTTGATCTTCCATCTTTCTGAACTTTGCTGCAGGCATTTGAGTATGGACTCTATCCTGGTTTGGCCATAAGTGGCATAGAGCAGTAAGACGTCATCTTTTGCTTTGTCACAGTGTCTTCAACTCTCACAATTTTTTCGTTACCAGCGTCTTGAGTTGTATGATAAATGGATCAGCCTATATTTGGCAGTTACATACTCAAGGGAAGATCTCCAGTCACTCTGAAGCATGGAAAACCTGATCATGAAGCAACAAGTGTAAGAAGTTTTTTTGTCATAAGAGTTCATTTGATGTAATTTATTACCAGTTGCTTTATTTTGGTGGGTAAAGCATAATATCAGTTATTAACTCTGGTTGCGGACTTGGAAGGACATCAAAAAGCTGTATCCTCCACAAACCTTAACATTTGTCGATAAATTCAAAGAATGTTACAAGTTGGTATATCGGTGGGCTCCAAGAAATATACGAAAGCATAAAAAATATTTCGAGTCAATGTTCTTCTTCCCTTCAAGACGCTGCTGTAGCATTTTTTTTTAAGAACGCCACCAGCTTGCCTGCAGTGCTACAGACCATGCCCCCTTAATTGTCCTCTTTTGTTAGCTTTCCAGCAGATCCTGCATGGACTCAGGCATTACCCACAAGGGCTTTTGTTATCATCAAAATGAAATTTAGATATGGGGCCAGCAATTCCAATTCTCTTATGTTTTTTTGAAGTGTTCTTCATTCTTTTGAAGACACTGGCAAAATGATGAACCTTAGCGATGAGAGCTTTGATTTTGCTTATTGTGGAAGGAGTGCACTCTGGTTGACTTGTCATTGGTTTCTGTGATTTTTGAAATTTGATGGCACTGATGGTTATAAGTATTATGCCTATCATTGTTGATGTGAAGGTCTAAAACCCAAGCAGATTGGTAAATGCTGGAGTGAGAACTCATTTGCCAATGGGGAATTAGCATATTCACTCACTTTCCTGTTCATGCGGCACCGGACTATGGCTGTTTAGATGGGAAAATGGAAAAGAAATAGGAGAGAAAAAGCAGTACTACATTCTGTTTCCGCCATATCTAGTTTCTCTTTGATTTGCAAATCGAAATACACTCATATATGATTGGCATCTTTAGAGAAACCAAAGCATAGTCATGTTTTATCTCTTCAAAACTAAAAGAAATGAACTCCAAAGCATAATTTCTCATTTACAAAGCCAACTCTAAACATCTGTTTATTTTTATCACAATATCCAGCCGAGGTTAAGTGTACTCTTTGTGAAGGAAGTTGGTTATGTTCTTTAATTGCAGTTCAAATATATGGCTCCTGAAATTACATCAAGTTGGTCCTTTTTCTGCAGGAAGCACAATTATTCTCACCAGTTGAGTACCCAAAGCCAGATGGTGCTGTATCTTTTGATGTACCAACCTCTCTGTACAGGTAAAGAGTCTTTCGTGAATATTTCGGATTCTTTAATGGGCTGGTAGGTGATTAATTTGTTCCTTACTCCAGCAAATTATACTGCAGCTATTTTTTCCGTGATATGAAAATGAGTTTGTAGATAGTTTCTATTAAAATGGAATAGTTTGGTCAACACGATAGAATATGATTAAAATATTTCTTTATTGATGCATACTAATTGCCCATAAAAAGTTTTAGAATCGGATGGTGAAACAGGAATTCGGTTGCTTAAATGACGAGAATTTTTTTTGAGAGTAGATCAGGAACTAATTTAGCGAATGGGAATCTTATCAACAGTTGTCATCATGTGAGAACTCTAGATTAAGGATGTGAGTCCATCCTGGTTAATTCATTTTAATAGAAACATCTCCATTGGGCCAAATACAATTACTTGTCTATCCATTTGGTTATTGCACTGATACAACGCGTATTGTATCAGGGCTACAGAAGAAAATTTCATGCATTTTCTTCTTTCTGAATGTTTCAAGGACAAAAGGATCTTTAATTTTTAACACCTGCCAGATCTTCTTCCATAACAGAAATACCGATTTTTCTCTCTAATTGACTTCCTGTAGGAGTAACACAAATCATGATCATGATCAACCACCTCATCTTCGTCTGGGAGATCCTACTGTTCCAGAGAATGTCAACTTGCCGAAGTATGCTGGACCTGAAGCACGATATTGTCCTGCACGGGTTTATGAGTAATATTGTCGTCTGTAAAATATTTGGATTCTTTTCATTCTCAGGTGCCATGAATTTTGTTTAATCATCCTCTTGGAAATGATAGGTATCTACCAGATGAACAGGGTGATTTAAAGTTACAAATCAATGCTCAAAATTGCTTGCACTGCAAGGTAATATTGTCTTATATTTTGCATTTAGCAACACCTGGTCCAAACTTCCAGCACTGAGTTAATGCTTTACATCTTGAAGCTACGAAATTCGTTTCACATACATGTATAGACATACCTGAGCTGCAATATTCCATATAACACATTGTATGCGCAACAAGTCGCCAGAGTTCTTGCTGATAGTCCTTGGCAACTAGATGAATCTGTTGTTCTCTTGCTTAATTTGTGCTCGGCGGATACCTGGTTACATTTCATACTGGCATCCAGGTTATAGTCGTAAGTAAAATGTCTATATTGTTTCAGGCCTGCAGCATTAAAGATCCGACACAAAATATCGAATGGACAGTGCCAGAAGGTGGAGGAGGCCCTGGTTACACAATCATGTAGGTGAACTTCAGTCCTCTGAACTGCTAAATTGGATTCTTCACTAGCCTTGAATAGTTTGAAAATGAAGTTCTTCGCGCTACTATGCTTCCTCTTGGGCAGAATATATTGCTGGATTGTAAATAGATTCAAGGAAAAGGAAATTATAATAAGGTTGGTGCCAACACATTTTGAATTTTCCGGTGAACCATTTTGATCTTTCCTTGAATTGTGAACAGGGTCAATAAGTGCTATCAATGAGCAATCATCTCACTATTTCTGAAGAATCAATTTGAACCTATTTTGGAGTAAATTTAAATGTTAATAAATCAGCACTTGCAAATGATATATTGATTTGGAAAAAACAAGAACAGCACTGAGAAACTTGAGAACCACAATTACTATTAGACAACTTTGCAGCCTTTTTCTCTTTATCCCTTTTTCTGGGGGAAGGGTTCTTAAGAACTACGCAGTTTTGTGATCGTAATAAGAAGTTAAATTATGTAAGCATATCTAGTTAACAGATTTAATTGAAAATGAAACATAATAGAATGTATTATTAGGCTTATTCGTTTAAAAAGGTACAAGAAAGACCTAGTGAAAATTGAACATTGCACCAGTAACACGTAAGGTAACAGTTCCGCCAATAAGCTATTTTCTCAATCTCAAAGCAACTTAATTGATGGTTATTCCTTCAGTGGTTGTAAAATGAATACAGTAAAACTTAAATGATGTAATTTCAGTATGGTTTAAGCTAACAGCAGATGTCTCCAAGCACTGACAAGTCTTCATGACCAGTCAACTTTTTGGAAATTTCTTTGTAGAAAAGGAACAAATTTCCAAAATTCTCTGAAATCGCATCCACTCTTAGAAGAATGTTTCGTATGATGGAAATATCTTCCAAGAAATATATTTTCCATTGGAAGCGGGAAATGACTTCCTCAATGTCACAAGTCATTCTTCCAACTTCCAACTATCTTAACATTTAAATTCATGCTATTTTCTCCAACTAATACTTGCCAGAATCATTAATATTCAGTAATTAAAAAAAAAAAAAAAAAAGAGATTATTACCCCACATAACCATTCTCAACCCTTATCCACTTTTTGTAACCATATTTTGTCTTTTCTTTCTTTTCCTTGCATATTTGTTAGATATAATTTTATGATATAAATATTTTAAAAATATAAGACAAATATATGTGTGTATATATGTGTATAGAAGCTATATATAAAGAATATCAATCTAATTATATTCCATATTTTAATTATAAATCAAATTTTCAATATAAATTTTGTGGCTAGATTATGTTAGTGCTAGGTGACTTGTTAATATGTTATATTGAGGGCTATTTATGTGGAAATCCTTAAAAAAAAAAAAAAAGTCATCAAAATCCCCTCCTATAAGCTAAAATCCAATTTTTTTTTTTATTTTCTGAGAAGGTAACAAGTTTTTTGTGTGTGTGTGTGTGTGTGTGTGTGTGTGTGTATTGGCGAATCAGGCGTCGCTTCTATTTCGTTTTTTATTATTATTTTTGACCCTACGATGGCAGAACCTAAAAAGTTGCTCTTTTTTCCCTGTCCCGTGATTTGATACCGTCTAGCCTCTAGCCAAAATCGAGAATAAAGACTCGACAATTTTGTTTCATGTAGATAAAAGGATGTCCCCCTTTGCTGGTTGAGGCTCGGCCTTTGACTCCGACAGGGGTCGAAGGGTATAACCGATAAGCAGGTGGGTATCCTTAATTCTCTCATCTCTTGAACCTCCTATAGACTAGACTGGGATCTTATCCATTTGTAGATGGAGCTTCGATAGCAGTTAGGTTTCAAAAGAACCGGCACAATACGCCTAATCGATTAGAATTGAAAAATTTTTCTCCCTATTGTTACAAAGAGATTTCGGGAATCAGTCTGATTCTATCTCTTTTCGTTCCGTTTGAAAAAAGGAAGGACCACTCCTGAAGTCACGTCTTTCAGTACTGGGACTGAAGTACTCAATGGACGAGGTAGTAGTAGATCCAGCCATTACTATAAAACCTATTGGACATCAATGGTATCCTCAGGCCTATCAGGCCTATCAGAGTACTGTTGGTGCTCTCCAATATATCACTCTCACTCGATCGGACCTCCGCTATGCTGTTAATCATGCCTGCCAGTTTATGGCCAATCCTATCACTTGAGAATGGAACAAAAAAATAGGGAGACTCAACCGTCTCCCGAAAAGAGATGCAGCTATGTTGAAAAGACAATTATCGCCACTTCAAACGGCTTCAAAGAAGCCCCTCTTTTTTTTTTTTTTTTTTTGAATTAGAAAGAGCGGGGTCTGACTTATTCAGGAGGGATGATTTTTTTGAAAAAAAAAACAGAGAATAGATCATCCATTTTTCTACCGCATATCCTAGTTTGACGCCAAGCAATGAAGCTCTTTCTCTAAAAGAATTTTCAGAACCCGATTTGAGGGGCGGTCCGTTTTTGGCTATACATATGTTTTCACAAAGAAACTTCCTTTCGGAGGAGTTAAAAAAATACTATGATGGCTCTAGGTTTCGTCGTAAACCTAATTGGTTATTTCCAATTACGTAAATCAGTAGTTCAAACCGCACTCAAAGGTAGGACGAACGAGATGGATGTTTGTTGTCCCAACCATTCTTTTAGTCCCAAGCCCGATTTGGCGAACGAATACAAAGGTCAAAGGCCTTATTATTGAGAAAGTAAAAGGAGGTTATTCAGTAGCCATCGCAGGTTTCATTACTGTTCTTCCATTCCATCGCAGAAGGAAAAGGTTAAACATATAGATGAAGTCACTTCAAAACGAACCACCTATGAGCTAAAACTTGACACTTAGATAGAGGAGGAAGTCTAAAGAAAATCTTTATACGCTATTATCATCCAATGAATCTATTGCAAGACCACGAACAATGAGACTTCTGTCTCGCTTACCTGCCCGACGGGTGGACCCAATAGAATAAATAGAATTAGAGGTTTGCCCTAGAGCTCTTCTCTTCCCCCTGCGATATTGCTGGATCGGGCTTTCACCCATTGTCCAAGATTTCCCACTACTGCCTCCCACTCATTAAGGCAGACAAGCGAAACTATTGCCAAGGGAGACCGGAGTACGCTATGCCCCATCACCTATAAAAGGATCAGTTACGGAAGTACTGCGCTTTGTTGTATAATAGAACAAACACTAATACCTATGTATCCTTTGTAAAGCGAAATCTTTGCTTTCTTTTAAGATTTGGAGGTCTGTGATGTTCATGAATGGTTCAGAATATTACAAGGATTTTCATCTTTGGACCGAGCTTATAACCAACCTATGAACAATGGTCTATCTCGTCTAGTTGGTGCAGAACGATCTAGAAAGCAATTGATATTGATACACACACACACACACACAAAAGGATAATACAGTCATTCATTATTACAGAGGAGTATATCAGATTACAGATCCTAATCTGTTACAAGGAACCTAAGACATCAACTAGAGCTTCATGATCTTCCATATACTCTTGTTTACACCAAAAATAGAAAAGGGCTAAATACTGCATCTTCAAGTTTTGGATGGTGCTGCACTTGTCTTCGAAGCATATTTGATTTCTTTCTTTCCAAATTGACCACCAGATGCAAGCAGGAATAATTTTCCATCTGTCTTTGTGACTGGAGGTGTTACTACATTTGTTCCAACACCCTAGAACTTCAAGTATTCCCCTAGGCATTACCCACATGATCCCTTTTAAATTAATGAAAATCCTCCATAACTGAGAGGTTATATTGCAATGCAAAAAAAGATGGTTAATTGTCTCTCCCTCTTCTCCACATAAGTAGCATCTGGAGCATAGGTGAAAGCCCCTTTTTGTGATATTGTCCTGAGTGAGGACAACTTCTTTGGACAGCAGCTATGAAAAGCAAGAAACTTTGAAAGGGACTTTAACTTTCCAAATATGTTTCCAGGGCCAGGAGTCTATCTGATTGTTAGATGTGTTGACCTCTTTATAAAGTGACTTAACTGAGAATATTCCTTACCTATCCCCTTGCCAAAACATTGAGTCTTCATAAGTGGTTGTCCCTTTGAACTGCTCAAGAATGCTATAAAGCTCTGTGATTCTGTCTATTTCCCAATCATTTAGTAGCCTTCTATAACTCAGATTCCACCCTTGATTTGACCATACCTCACTAACAGTTGCTCCTTGTTGCAAACTCAAGTTGTAGATATCTGGGAATAATTGTTTCAATGGTGTGTCGCGCAACCATTTGTCTTTCCAGAATGAGATTTTCACTCCATTCCGTGCTTTGAATCTGGATTTGTTCAAGAGTTTGGGCCAAAGATTCCTGATGGATTTCCACAAACTGACCTCATGGGGAGAACTAATGGGGTTGGTTGTCCACTTCCCACCCATACCATATTTCACCCTGATTTCATCCTTCCATAGAGCACTTTCATGAGAAGTAAATCTCCATAGCTATTTCATCATTAAACTATGATTCTGAACTCTCAGTTGTCTGATTCCCAGGCCCCCCTCCTTCTTGCATAGAGTCAAAGAATCCTATTTGACTAAATGCAAATTTTTAGTGTCACTGTTACCTTGCCAGAGGAAATTTCTTCTCAAGACATCTAATCTCTTTACGATATTAACTTGAATAGGGAATAGTGACATCATATATATTGGTAGTGCATCAAGAACACTGTTAATGAGAGTAAGTCTACCTCCTAGGGAAAGATATTGGCTTTTCCAGTTGGTTAACTTCTTTTCACATTTCTCTAGCACACCATTCCATATCTCTTTGGATTTGCTTTTGGCTCCCAAGGGCATTCCAAGGTATACTGTGGTAGTTCTCTAATTCTACCTCCAAGAAGATCAGCAAGTTCCTGAAGGTTCTCAACCTCATTAACTGGGTATAGATAACTCTTGCTCCAATTGATGTGCAACCCAGATATGGCTTCAAAGAGGATAAAGATCACCCTCTATATCTTAAGTTGTCATTTATTTGGAGTTCCAGAGCACGAGGGAATGGACTTTCATTCCCAGGACCGCCTCATCACAGAATATTAGAGTGTCATCTGCATATTGGAGGTGTGTGATTTCTAGGTTGGGTGCTGATCTAGAAGAAACATTGAAACCCCTAATCCAATTATTGACTCGATCAGTTTTCAGCATGTCATTCAAGCCTTCCATGGCTATGATGAACAAAAAGGGTGACAAGGGATCACCCTATCTCAGTCCTCTCTGAGAGGAGAAGAAGCCAGCATGTGAACCATTTATCAGTATGGAGTATTTTACTATGCTGATGGAAAATTTGATCCAATTGATCCATGTGGTCCCAAATCCCAACTTCTCAGGTAACCCAAGAGGAAAGTTCCAGATCAAGTGGTCGAAGAATATCCAACTTACACAGAATCCCTGGGAGTTTGCTTTTGATTCTTGAATCTATACACTCGTTGGCTATAAGAATGGCATCCATAATTTGTCTGTTCTTGATAAAAGCCATTTGCTGAGCATCCACCAGGTTATCTACCACTTTTTTAAGTCTTTTTGTCAGCAATTTGGAGATAATTTTGTAGATGCTACATATTAGACTAATAGGTCTGAAATCTTTTAATTCCTTACCTCATGTCTTCTTGGGGATTAAAGCTACATAGGTGGCATTGAAGCTCCTTTAAAAGACCCCTCAATCATAAAAGTTTTGTACTGCACCAATGACATCTGAGTTGACAACTTGCCAGCAGTGAGAAAAGAAGGCCATATAATAGCCATCAGGACCGGGTGCTTTGTTTCCTGCACAAGCTTGGACACTGTTCCATATTTCCTGGGCTTCAAAAGGACTCTGTAGTGACTGATTCTCTTCTGTTGAGATCATGGGATTTCTCTGAGGTCTCCACTCCTCTGGTTCTGGGTATAGCTTCTGGTAGAATGTAACAATTTCCTTCTTGATGTCAACAGGGTTTTCAACTATAGTTCCTTCAACTTCAAGCTGATCAATGTTGTTGTATCTTTTGTGGGCATTAGCTGTTCTATGAAAAAACTTGGTGTTCCCGTCTTCTTGTTTCAGCCATAGCGCCCTAGATCCATGTCTCCATGCCACTTCTTCATGCCTTGCAATCTCCTCAAATTCCACATTTAGAGCAGCTTTTGTAAGAATTTCATCTTCATTTAAGCTCCTTAGATCCTGAATTTCCTCCAATTCCGACAATTGATGTAGGACACTTAACTTGTGAATTTCCAGGTTCCCTTGAATCGACTTGCTCCATTCTCTAAGTTTCTCCTCCAGTGCTTTTAGTTTGATGGCTAGCACATAGTCAGGTCTACCTTCACAATAAAATGAGTCCCACCAAAGTTTGATTCTCTCTTTGAATCCTTCTGTTTGCAGCCACCAGTTTTCGAATTTGAAGTAAGACTTAGTTGGTTCCCAGTTTCCACACTGAAGTAGTAAAGGGGTGTGATCAGAAGTAACTCTGTTAAGAGTTGATTGTTTAATATTCTTGAAGCTTGCATCCCAGTCATCAGAAATCAAGAACCTGTCTAATCTGCCTGCAGTGTCATACCTTTCACCTTTTTTCCAAGTGAATTTGCCTCTATGAAGCTGTGGATCAATCAAACCCATGTCTTGAATAAAATCAGAGAATTCAGACATTGATCTGGTAAATCTGTTGCAGTTCTTCTTTTCAGAGGGAAATCTGACTGTGTTGAAGTCGCCATACACCACCCAAGGGCCATTGAAAAGACCCTTAGCTGCACCTATTTCCCACCACAGCTCCTCTCTCTCCTTCCCATCATTTGGTGTATAAATGCTGGATAAATGCCATGAAAAATTCTGAGTTTTCCATGTGAATTTGCATGTTATGGAATAGGAACCTAGGCTGCTGATTTCACCCTCCCATACTCGAGTGTCCCATATTAGCACAATGCCCCCCGGTTCCGCTAACTTCTAATTGTGAAAATTTTGTCCACCTATTGGCCCACAAATCTTTAACAATTCCTTTGATGTTCCCTTCTATTTTCGTCTCTTGAAAACAGTATATATCAGTTTTCCATAAGTTAATGCAGCTGTTAATTATTCTTTTTTTTCTTTTTCTGTTCAGCCCCCTTACATTCCAGGATATAATGTTTACTTTCATTGATCTTGATTGATCTGGTAACCTCTCTTGCTTCTAGAACCATTACCTTTAAAGTTACTCCCTATGTCCAAGCTTTTTAGCTCTTTGGCTCCCTTAATTCTTGTGGTTGCTTTCACCAGTGCACCTGAATCAATTTTGTTGGCTTGTCTCTAGTTGTCTATCTTCATGAATAGTTGTAGAGCCTCCTTTTCACATCCTTGGAAATCAACTCCAAATTCTTTACCAAGTCTGATGATATTTTGGTGGACCCAGATAGGGGGGAAAAATTTAGGATCTTTCTCCGCTGCAAGAATTTGCAAATTCAAATTCAGAGGAACTGCTTCGTCAACTTCCCAGACAACAACTTCTCCTTCTAAGTCAATAATCTGCATGGTGTTCTCTAACTGGGCTTCGTTGGAAAAGTTTCATGTTTCTTCAGAGATGATTAGGGCACCTTCCTTGTCCTAAGATTCTTTTTGAATTTCTATGATTCCTTCTTCCTCTGGTGCTGTCTTCTCTTTTTGCAGGTGTGGTTACAAGATAGATGAGAAAAATATAAGGCTTGTTGTTATTTCTAATTGAAGTGGGTCAGACTGGTGGGCTATTTTAAGTTCCTTCAGAAGTTGGGTTTGGAAAATAACTTGGGCTAGAACATCAGGGCCCGAAGGGAGATGGGCCTCATCTGACTGTTGTGTAACTAGGGTTTCTGCTTGAGAAGTAGATTGGGCTGGGATATCTGGGCCTAAAAGTTCCAATTGGGTTTTATCTGATTGTGGTGCAACTATAATTTCACGTGCCTCTTCACTTGCTTTATCACTGACATTTAAAAGCTGCATATATGATGAGCAGCCAATGTGTCCCATCCCAAGACTGATATTTTGGAGTTCCCCTACAGCTGTTAAAGGTCTCTGAAGGAACTGCTGGTCCAAAGTCAATGTCCTTTGGTTTTTGTCTGAATTGAATCTCACTGGAGATTCACACCATATTGGAATGGAGAAGAAAATTCCATCACTTTCCACCATTATCTCCTTCGGGACTGTGTCTCCATTACCTCTAACTTTTATACGTTCCCACTTCAGATGATTTTGGAGTTCTGTTTCTTCTTCAGTTTGTAACCATCCTCAACAATGATCTCCAACTTCTTTAAATACTTTCTGCGACCATAGATGCAAAGGAAGCCCTACCAGGATGATCTAGACACTGTTGATATCTTCAGAATTTGGGAGAGAACCTGTTGTCTGCTACCACCATTGGAGATGAAACTTGTGAAGTTTCCAGAACTAGTTTCCTTTTATGGCATGTTCTGTAGTTATCTTTGAAGAGAATTCAAAGAGGAACCGATTTTGACCCATCTCATAAATGTTAAGACCGTGTGCCTGTTTCCATGTGCTGCTGGCCCATCGACGGATGTCAGATAAGGTGGGGATATCAGACATCTCAGTTGGATGGCTACCTACCAAGCTCTTGGAGAGAAGCTCATTCTGAGAAGAGTTAATTCCTCCATTAATGTGGATGATGCCATCTACTTCCTGAACAGTGGTTGTTTGTTTCTCTTGTTGTCCATTTATTTCTTTTGATAGTTTCTGCAAATGGAAGTCCTTCCTCTGTATTCCTCGAAACAAATGTAACCGTCCTCTGGGTTTTTGAAATTTTGGAAGCAATGTCAAACCAGCCTGTATTAAATGCAAATTCAGGGATAATAATGATTGAACTCCTCCTAGCTTGCTTGCTTATAATGCTAATATAACGGCCATGGTTGTAGTTTCTGGCACATAAGAACTGAGAGAAATTGTCCTAAAATCTCCATCTTTTCACTGACATACCCTTCACTTTGGAGGCCTCCTTAAGAGTGTGGCATAACCATTCTATCGTCTTTTGGCTGAAGAAGGTTCTTCTCATCATGTTGCGATCTCGTTTTGTCCAGTTGTACCGAGTTTCTACTCCTGATTCGCTTCTCTTTATGTCGTAAGATTTAAAGCCTACCACAAAATAGATTGCGTTGTCTCCCATCATTATTATGTTGGTGAAAATCTGTCAAATATAACTATTTCCAGCTAGGGATGCCGGAAGATTAGTTCTGATGGGAATAGTTGGTCAAAATGAGTTATCCTTGGAAGTCGTGCAGGAGAGCATCTTGGCTAGCAGGGATAGGGTACAATTTCCAAAACATTTTGGGTGGACGGATATTTCAGTTTCACCCTTTTCGCTTGCTTAGATGGTGGCCAAACAGGAATAAACAAGTCTTGCCTCAACGCAAAGAGAAAAAAAAAATGTGAAACTTCAGCAAAGAAACTTGCTGCTGTATCATTTTCACTTGCTACTACTAAATCACATTCAGCACTAGTATCATTTATTCTAACTAAAACAGAACAAAATTAAAGAATTTAGCACATAACACCATACACAATTGCTGAAACTTCTATTTCTTTCCAAGTATCCACTTTTATGATACTGCTTCAACAAACTACTTTACCTCAGTTGATAGAATGTCAAGCATAAGTACCAGTTCCGAAATTGTCACCAAATATGTCATTTGTTAACTATATGCAGAAGAAGCAATAGCTAGACAACTAGAAACTTACAAGACGGAGAAATAGACTGAAGGGAACCCCTCCAAGGACAAACACAGAGATATGATAAAGCGGTGCAGCAAAACCAAAGATGTTCTCCATGCAAATGAATGTAGTTGGTGATACCTGACTGCTAATGCTATGAGAGAGAATTATAAGCGTTTAATCTTTTAGGTACAAATGACCTACTAGACACAGCAATCTATGTTGACATGCCAAATAAATGGGACTTAACAATTTCAACTAAAATTCAATGAAAACTTCTGAAGCACCATACAGCTAAACAAGCTAATTGAAGAAAGATGCTGAGATATATGAACTCTTTACTGTCCTAGCCGACCCCATCTGCTTTTCAATCTTTTCCTTTACTACTGATATCAGAAGCATTGTCATTTTGAGCCGATGAAAATGAGCTTCTCAATTTTATATCTCCAGCTTGCTGCAGTTGTTGATCCTGCTGCTGTTGCTGCTGAATCTGGTGAAGCTGATGGTGCTGAAACTGGTGTTGCTGCTTGTGAGAATGTATCTGGAGCTGTTGAAGTTGTTGGGTAGTCAGCAATGTATGCATTGCTTGGTTGTTAGAGAAAAATTGCTGATTGCCTCCAAAGGTTGTTGGAAAGTTCAACATAGCTCCGCCATTAACTATGCCACCTTGACCAGTTAACACTTTCAGATGCTGTATCTCCTCCTTTAGAGCATCATTCAATGCTGTACACCAGAAAACAGATGATAGAATCCCAATGAGCAAATTACAAACAAATCAAATATTTTGGAGCCTTCAGTTCATCTTGAAGAAAATTAAATAAGCACAAAAGCTAATAAATCGGGAAAGACCATTTTGGATAGTCAGGAAGGCTTCAGAAAAGGACTCTGCCTCAGTTAGGTCATGACCTCCTAATCTAGACTAGGCGACCATGTTTTGCCAAGGGGATTCAATTGAACTAACTCGCTATGTAAAAAGTTTCTGTTCATGCATGTAAAGTATATTTTTGAAAAAGAATATATGTATGCGCACCTGTGTGCGCACATATAAATGGGCAATGAAACCAAGTAATGCCCAAAACTGGATTGTACTTTGTTTTTTGGTCTAGAAATAGGCACTTAGTTGAAAAAAACAATGACCTATGCTTAAATATTCGGAGACAGTTAGCGGACACTAATGCCAATGTAACTCCAGGTCGTGTAACAAAATCAACGACCCACAATTTTGTTTATCAAGTAGGTTGGAAGCACGAGCTGCTGCCTCTAGTATTAAATTAATCGGTCAGCAGTCTTTCGTATTTGATTTCTCATCCTATGAGATATGATTGATGCGAGGTATGATTGCTTTTTTTTTTTTCCTTCTTTATTCTTTTCTTTTATAAGAGTTGTGATGTACGATTGTTATGAGGTATAGGGTCTCTCATATTGTGAAAAGATAGTATTGTCTCCATAAAACCTATAAGCATAACCCAAATTGTTTCAAGATAGGCAATTTGAAACATAAAATATGCCCAGAGCTTCATCTCAAGCACAATTCTTAGCGGTTTGGCCATAAAAAGTATTTCCCCTTTTTGCAAGATAATAAAAAAACAAAAATTAGTATGGTTATGGAATTTAGTGAGTTTTTGGGGATTTTATAAAGATAAGTTTCAACCAAATCTCTGTACAAATGCCTACTTAGAGCCTGTTTGGCTAAGCTTAAAAGTAGCTTAAAAGCACAAAAGTGCTTATAAGCTCATAAATGAGTGTTTGGTAACTCAAAAAGCAATGAGCTTATAAGCACTTGTGTGCTTAAAATAAGCCAAAAGTGAAAGCGGCTTATAAGCTACTTATAATAAGCTCACCCAAACGGGCTCTTAATTGCTTCCCAAACTTCCTTCTTCTAGCACCCCTATTCTACCATTCATTAAACCCCGTCAATTGTCCTTCAGACCTCCTAATTGTACCCCCTCAATTGTCCTTCAGACCTCCTCATCTCCTTCATACACAGATCTCATATAAGCAATCTAAGTTACTCGGACTCGGGTACGGGTATCCGACACGGGTACGGATCTAGAGGTCGGATTCGGCAAAATCTAAATTTAGAGATTCGGGGGTATGGATCCGCACACGGATACGGGTGCGGGAATCTGTCTAAAAAATTTCAAAATTCTAAAAATAAAGTCATAATCCTTAATTTCGATTCTTCCTAGAGAAGTCCTCTTTCCCAGTATCTCTGTTTTCCTCTATTAAGTCGTCTTCCCAAAAGTTACCCTCAAAATATAAAATCATAAATTCGAGAATGTCGACAAAAGATGAAAAAGAGACAAAAGACTATAAATTTCTGCATAATTTTGAAGGTATCTCATTTCCAATGTCTATCTTGAGAGTCTATTTGTCAAAAAAAATCTTCAATTTTCTGTGGATTTTGGTCAAAGTATCCATTTTTATTTGACCACATCCGGTGTGAATCCCGTGTCCTATCCGACACGGATCCTATCCGACACGGGTACGGCGGCAATTTTGAAGAGTCCGAGTAACTTAGTAAGCAATACCTTGTTGGTGGAGAAACTTCATATTCCATTTCTCTTTCAAACATAATACCCTAAAATTTTGGATTCAACCTGTTCCTTGAGCTCTTACCATGATTACCCTAAAATTGTGGATTCAACCTGTTCCTCGAGCTCTTGCCATGATTCCCGTTTTTCCTTTGACCTCATGAAACGACCTCGGTCAGTTGTTTCGAAAGTTAGGACTCCGATTGGCGTGCCGATAATTTTAAAATATTCGTAAGGTCCATTAGGACCTGTCTGTAAAATCAGATCTCGTTTGGTAGGCATCGAAGAAGGTTTCAGTTTTTATTGTCAATAAATATTAAAAAGAGATTTTCGAGCTCGGTTTTGGCGAATGAGCCCCGATTCGAAATCCAAAAGCGCTGTTAGGTTCGTATGATTATTTGTAAATTTTGTGAACTTTCGAAAGTGAATTTCGATGTTGTTCGGCTAGTTTCTGCTAAAATGTCGAAAGTTAAATAATTTGACCTTTTTTCCATTTAATTTGTATATTGAGTTTCGGGAGTCCGATTGGAGATCCGCCTTAGCAAATGTATTACATATATTTTGTATAACTTGTATGCAAAAGTTGAAATTATTTCGAATATCGCAGGGTACCGTTTTAATTTTCGAAAACGAAAAGAAAAGAAAAATAAAAGAAAAAGAAAATGAAAAGAAAGAAAGTGACCAAAGGATAGGCGGTGGTCAAGGGATCCTAATCCCTTGACTTTTAAGTCGTAAGGAAAAGGCAGAAGCAGAAGGATTCAAGCAAAAACGAAACAGAAATTGGAACAGAGAAAAGTAACAAGAAAAAATACCAGAAAATGAGAAAAGAGTTGGAGAAAGATAGAATTTTCAGCCCGAAACATTCAGGTAATGATCCTAATATATTATTTGAGTTTATTACGTGTGTTTGAATATATTTTGACGGTAGAAATTGAGATATTAGACATCCTCCTAATAAGTTCAATTAATAGTTTAAAGGGCCAATTAGACCCCGATAATGAAATTGATTATATATTCGTACTCAGTGAGTTATGGGCAACATATAAATGTAATTTATTTAGGGTTTGGTTATGTGACCTTAAACCCTGTACATAGGCCTGGCCTGCGTATTGCGTATTGCGTATGCGAATAGGGTATCAGGTTCCTAACCGGATTGCCCTAAGATATGAGGAATGAAGCCTTTAACCTAATTCGATATATTTTTCTACTTATTGAATAGAGTGGGATCGTTTGACAATGAAACCAAAGAATAAAGCGGTTGTTGATTAGCAATGCTAACTTTTGGAAGAGGTAAGTATTTATATCCATTTCTTTGGAGACACCTGGCCTCGTGGATTTTCTACCACGTGTTCCTTGCGTGTGTAGCTGCTGACAGGCGTACTCATTACGCCTTAGCTTTGGATTTACATTGTATATTATATGTTATGTCCTGTTGTTGGTATTGCATTGAGGATCTGAGCATTGTACTCTGGCTGTGAGTTGACATATACTTCCCGGTAGTCGATGAGAGTCCCACACCGGTGAAGGGTTATCATTGCATCATATTGAGGGTAGGAGGATTCCGCCCTCGGAGCAGGAGGATTCTACTCCATCGCATCATATTGAGGATAGGAGGATTCCGCCCTCGGAGTAGGAGGATTCCGCTCCATTGCAGCATATTGAGGGTAGGAGGATTCCGCCCTTGGAGCAGGAGGATTCCGCTCCATTCATTTGGCACATGTGACCCTTTGCATCATATTTCATTTCATCTCATTTCATTTCATTTCACACCATTGTGTAGACTTGTGGTACATAACTACTGTTCTGCTTCTACGTGCATTGCTTAATTGTTGATATGTTTCTGGCTCGTATTCCTGGTTGAGTTTATGATTCCATACGTGTTTCTGGTAATTATCTGGCTCTGCCTTTTCATAATTTAAATAAGAGGAATTTGGTTTATCTGTTTCTTTTCTCTCTGGCTAGCTATCCTATTCTTTGAGGTGGCTAGTCTACCCCACTTATTGAGTCGTTTTGACTCACCCTTGTTTGTTGTTTGTTTCTTGTCTATCTATTTCGTTTCGGCAGGTTTGCTCAAGGATTGAGTTCGCCACGTTGTGAAGGAGCGAAGACGACTTTAGCTGTCAGGGTGAGCCAGCTTTTATTCCGGATGGCCACCAGTTTATTGGTTATTATTTCAGTTGCATTTTGCTCCCTTCAGAAGGTATCTGTCTTCCTTTGTACTCTTAGATGTCTAGTCTGGATAGCCCTAAACCTAGTATGTCGGGTAGTCAGCTGTAATTTCTTTTGTACAGCTTAGAGGTATCAGTATGTCTATGCTTTTTCTAAGTCTTATTCTTATTTATAAATTGAATTATATTTATTTTTCTAATTTAATTGGTAAGGGTCCGCCTGACGGGTATAGGGAAGGATGTCGGGTGCCCGCACGGCCTAGACGGATTCCGGGTCGTGTCAATTTCATTCTTCCTCGTATCGTTTTAATTTTATCAGATGTCCGCGAAGGGAGGATCACGGAAATCCTCTTTCTCGTTGTTTTTTTTCCAATCCTTGATAGGTTCCCCGGAGACATCCTCTTTCTCACTTGTCCTCATTATTTCTCATCTTATCACTCTCTTCATATATAGACCCCCTCTCCCTGCTTCCTAATTCTCCCCACTCACCCATTAACTCGCTCAACTTAATTTCTGCCCCATTCCAGCAAAACTTCTTGTTTCGCATGTAAGGTCTACTTTCAAAAATTTCAACTTGCTCATCCATTAGCACCCTTCTACTTTCCTGAAACATCTTTTTATCCATCTAAGGTCTCCTTTAGAAAAAAAAATCAACTTGGCTAGATGATGAGACATGTAGCCATGGGCTTTAGCCCCTCCACCATTGTTACACGGAATCTCAAAGAGTGACTTAACAAAGGTATTCGAATTCTTCTCAAATCACTACAAACCAAAAATATAGGCAACTGACTTTATGGAAATCTGGGAAAGGGTGTTTGAGCCATGTGCAGAGACATCTCATCCATGAAGTTGAGATTAAAAAAAAGGTACACTCAGAGAACTCCACTGCTCTAGCAAAGAGATGCAGCTAACCTTCCGTTTGAAAATCTTGCTGTATTAAAGCGTCCACCTAAAACCATTGAGACCTCACTCACCCAGCCCATACACCCTTACAACCCCCCGTTTATGTTACTAGCTATGCTCTTGAAAGGTTGATGGCAACATTTCCTCAAGTCCCACAGTAAGAGATACCCCGGCCTCCAAACCCCCCCCCCCCCCCAAAAAAAAAAAAAGAGATTCCCCGACATGGATTATCTCTTATTTCGCCCACTTCTCACGCACTCATCTGTCAGGGTCTCCATTTTAGACCTCTGAACGCGGACGATAACACCCACAATTTTTGCCATACACATATGTTATGAGAAACATTATACACGTGTTTGATTTTCAATAAAAGGAATTAATACCAAAGAAAAAAATATATAGGAGCACCACCAAGAAACAAGATTGAGTGAGCGGTTGATTATTAGAAACAAAACTTTTTGAACCACTATCTTTTTTATTACCAAATATAGGACCAGTAGCAAGAAAATAAGAGATGAGTTTCCTGAGTGGCTTGTATAATGGCAGCTGTTTGTTATTAGAAACAAAAGGTTTGAAGTTCTAACTTCTTGACAAGCCATGCTCCACAACCAAATTATTAGAATTCAAAGAATTCATTTCAAATTACTCTGGCCTAATAAAAATAGTATTTGGATTGTCAAAGCTTTTCAGCTGCTAAACCCAATGCCAAATCCAAGCCATGTTTGACTAGGTCATACTGGACATTTCCTTGGTTGAAATAATTTCAAACAAGATGAACATAGTTACGGAATTACTGGTCCATTGAAAGAAATTACAGAATTACTAGTATTAGCTATAGCTTTTAAGGCCAATAAGCCAATTCAGGTGGTACTGATTAAGAGTTTTAAATTTAATATACCTCACATTTTTCTCGAATCAAGTTTAATCATTCAAAATCGAAGTGTACATATTGCACAACATCTAAGCTTTTAACTGAGTAACTGACCTTAGTAGATTCAAGAAGGGCATAGAGGAAATAACCAAGAAAGCAGTGTTCAGAAACATACCATCTTGCAAGTGCACCTGTTGTTCCATTGTCTGCAAGCGCAGTTTAAGTTCACTGTTTTCAGCAGTCATGCCGTTTGTATCTCTCTGTTTCATGTGGAAAACAAGAGAAGGTATCTCAAACCCATATTCTTTTTTTGTGCACATTGTACTAGTAAAAATGATAAACAAAACAAGTTGAATATACGTGCATACATTTTTTTTTTTAATTAAGGTAATTTTATTGATATTGAAGTGTCATCACATAGCTGAGACAAAGATACAAACAGAGAGGGAAACATTCACATTTCCTGTAAGTAACTAAGTAGATTGGGCATGGCATTGGGATGTAAAACATCAGTCAGTGGAATGTTAAATCAAAAGCTAAGCAAAAATATACACTTGAACTTGATCTTACTAATATTATACGTGCATCATATAGGAGTGTAAATGAGTATGCAGATCTTCCAGATACTAGACAACTTAACAAGGTTTTACCTATTTCGATATCTTTAACCACACTAAATCCCTAAGTTACTCGGACTCTTCAAAAATGTCACCGTACTCGTGTCGGATACGACACCGGATGTGGTCAAATGAAAATGGATACTTTGACCCAAATCCGTAGAAAAATTGAAGAAATTTTTTGACAAATTTTGACAAATACATTGGAAATGACATATCCTCAAAATTATGCAGAAATTTATAGTCTTTTTGCCTCTATTTCATCTTTTGTGTCTGAGAAGAATCGAAATAATAAAGGATTATGACTATTTTTAGAATTTTGAATTTTTTTAGGCGGATCCCCGCACCCGTTTCCGTGTCCGGATCCATACCCCCCAGATCTCTAAATTTAGATTTTTCCGAATCCGACTTCTAGATCCCTTCCCGTGTCAGATACCCGCACCCGAGTCCGAGTAACTTAGCTAAATCCGGTTTCCCTCGAAAATAGCAACAGAGAAATGCAAAAGAGAAACAAATGTTGGCCAGTGAAAGAAACTGACACATACCTGCAACAGAGTCAACTGAGCAGATAAAGTAGTTGCGTCTGTTTGCAGAGCCTGCAATTTCCTCTCAAGTTCTGCTATATATCTCATCTTCCTTTCCTTTGATCTTGCAGCTGACTGCCTGTTGGCCCAAATCCTGTCGCACAACAAACCAAAGACAGATGTAAAACAGAGCATCATCCGGTTGACGGACAAAATGACTTGAGTTCTGAACAACAGGGTCAGACAATTAAAAGAAATCATGGACAGTGCATTCAGCAGAGAACATCCTATGGAGTGCATTAGGAATTCGTCCAGCATATGAGAAGGTGTTTGGGCTAAACTGAAAACAACTAAGAGAATGACTATACATGTCGAATTACAATGTTGCTTATTGAATTCAGAGATATAAATTGAGGGAAAAGCAGGGTACAAATTTCAAAACAATGATGGAGGACGATTCAAAACTTTGAATAAGAAGCAACGTTCAAAAGACATAACATACAGAACAGAGGGTTTTCACATTAGATTGTTTTAGTGCAACATATCCGTTTTATCTTTGTTTATTGACAGAGTTTCCCTTTTTAATTTTCCTTTCCAATATGTGAGATGTGGGGATAAAGCTTTAAAAGGAAGTAAATAGTGGTCAGGGGAGAATCAATTATGTGATTTTCCCCACAAATAAATAGTTTCCACCGACACGAAAACTACCAAACTCAAAGACTCAAAGCCATTGTAGAACAATTAGCTTTCCAAATATAACCATATCAAACATGATCAAGCCAAAACAAATACGATCATACTGAAAAGGGAGTTCAAGTTTAATAGTGGTCAAGAGGAAACCAAGTGTAAAGAGTTCAACATATCTACACATTTTCAATGACGAGAACTATACAAACTCAAAGATCACAGCCATTCTAAAACAATTAGCCCTACAAATATAACTAGAGCATACTTTATGCCAAAACCAGACAGGGAAATTCTACTCCTTTTCTGGATAAGGAGAAATCCCCGAGAACCAGTCATGCACGATTTGAAACTAGATGGATAATGAGTCCACCCCTCTACACTTAAAAGAAAGGCAGCCCGGTGTACATAGCACCCTGCGATCAAGCAGGGTCAGTGGAAGGGCCCAACCCTAGGGAGTGTAGTATATGGCTGTATGCAACCTACCCTGATGCAAGCATCAATGGCTGATTTCATGGCTTGAACCCATGACCTTTAGGCCCACCCCTCTACACTTCTCCGGTGGCACGTTCGACAAACTGAAAATTCTACTCCTCATGAGCTTGTTCTGCTGATCAGCCTAAAAAAGGAGAGAAAGGAGAGAACAAGAAGACGAGAAGCAGTGCTTCAAGGAGAGGAAGGCGCTGCAGGTCAAAGGTCCCAAGGTGCTTGGTATATCTCTTCATTCCATCAGCACTTTTGGCAATTAAGGGAAAAGTTGGCGCTTGCCAACAATCAGAGACAAATCAGTATCCACAGCAGGGCTATCATTAAAGAACTAATTGCAGCATGGAATCAAAGATTGTACAGAAGGCGCATAGTTTAGGTATCCCCCTCATGGATCCCCAATTTTAAGTTACCAAATCTAGGTAAAGATTCACATCGAGGTAGACTACCAAGCAGCAAAAAGCAAATGCAGTGATATGGTCGAGCTATGACATTAGTTAAACAAAGAATAATGTCAAATTGACTGCAAATAATAAGAAGATACAGAGGTCCATTAAAAGCCTTACCTTTTTGCACGTTTCGGATCAACAAGAGCAAGCTCCGCAAGCTTTGCTGCAGACATGGATTTCTTAGCATCAGCTGGAGATGGCTCTTCTGCACCCGAAGTAAGCATCTCCGGCTTGATTGTAGTGCTCCCATCCATGGACTGGCTATGCTGGTGTCTAATTCTCGGCTTCTCTCTAATAACGGGGGCAACATTCTCAGTTCCTGAAGCAGCAGCTGCCGAAGATGATGACTCACCAACTTGAAATGTAGAAGTTGCTGACGACGAATTAAACTTATCCATGTCAAGGTACATAGAGAAGAAATCCTCCTCAGTCTCATCGGATAGAGATGGACCATCCAGCCCACCAACAACTCCAAGATCACTATCGAAACTAATATCATCAGGAAGAGTAAGAATCTCGGAGTGGGCACGTCTATGACCCAAATTCTTAGGGGGGTTATCAGGCATTCGACTGATATCATGACTAAAACGGCTCGAATCAAAATGGCCCGATTGATCTGAACTATTTCCAGAAGGTCCTAATGGAGGTAAATTTGGCTCTGATTTTACACCAGGAGGTGAAAATAATGAGTACCTCCCACTCCCTGACGGAGGCAATAAACCAGCACCATGGTTTGAAGACTTATCCATAAACAGGGCTCAAAACCAACACTTTTTAACTTAAATATTCTCCAAACACTCAAGAACACAAATCCCAATAAGTAAATACATATATGTATATAAGTAAAGAACACATAAAATTGGCTACAACAGAAATCCTAAATAGAACTCGAAAGGCATTCACATAGAACACCCAAAGGGCTAAAATTTTCAATTAATTGAGCAATAACAAACCACAAAGAGCTAGTCCTGAATCAATATCCACAGTAAAATGCACCCTGTAAATTCAAAAAAACAATTATCAGCATAAAATGAATGAGGAAATTCAAAAAGACAAAGATGCAATAAATGGTAAAATAAAATTTCAAGGATAGAAAACAAACCCCAAAATGAAAAGATAAAAGAAAGACTTATTAAGCACTTGTTAAGAGATAAAGATAATTCTTTTTAGGAGAAAACAAAATGGGGTGTGAGATAATAAAAAGAATGTTTTGGTTAAAGAAAATCTTACGGGGTACCTTTGAAAGGAAAGAGGAATTAGATCTCCCATGAAAAGGGAAAAGGGCGGGGAATAAAAGAGACCACCTTCTTTCTCACATGGAGAGAGAGGGGGGAATGGGAAGCTTCCCAGGGACGACAGGCAAAAGAATGGACCCAACTTGGGCTCAAATTAGCCGAGGAGAACAATATTTCTACCAAATTACCTACATCTCATCTCTCCAGATGCACTTTTGAAATTCTACTAAATATATTATTGTTGGCTACGTCAAACTCAAACTTGATTCAATCAACTCCCCTCACCTCACGTAATTCACTTAAAATTTATTCTATAAGCTTAATCTCGATTTAAATTTTTTTAAAATATACTTACAAAAATAAGTTTGTAACCTGTATTTCTTTAAATGGGTTGGATGAAACAAAATTTTTAGCTTACTAGTTTTCAAAAGCACGTGTATTCCAAATTAATTAGTATAAATGGCTTGAAAATTGGATGGTGAACCCATTCGAACGATAATAATTGTCATTGCAAAATATTATTGTACCAAAAATTACAATCCGATGAACGTGAAAAGTATTATTTTGGATGATTTTAATTATGAAACACTTGTATATAATATATATATATATATATCAATCATTTCGCTTGATAGCAAGTAATTCTATATTTTTACATGACAGATAACATAATTAAAATATGAATATGATCAATATCATAAAGTTTTATCTTCTTTGTATGATGTAGCCTCCTCCTTTCTACAGAAACATACATATAAATAAGTTTGTGTACAATGATGTGGTGGTTTACTAATTATCGGTATTTTACATAAATTGATTTATGAAAAATGATGAAAAGCTAATGAGAAAACATTAACTCAATTTGTATGAGACCTTTTGATTTCTAAACAAATGGGGCATTTTTAAATAATTAAAAGATATTTTAGTAATCTAAACAGTTTAAGAGAGTATTTTAGTAATCTGACACTGTATTAGGGATTCTCACTTTAATATTATTTATTTGATTTGATTGATGATGTTGTTATAGAAGACTACTTTTTGGATGATGCAAATTGTAACTAATTTTTACTAGTAAATATATTAATATTTTTTAACTTTTTTTGTATTAATTGCTACTTTAGTTTTTCCTTGCTTGCTCTACTCATGCTCAATATATCAAGTTATTAACCTCATCGAAATTTGAGATCTAATTCAAATTACTAACAATATATCAAGCACACTTGAATGCGCTTACAAATTTACAATAGTAATACAATCAAACTTTTCTATAATGATAGCTTTTATTTAAAATTTCATGATTGTTATATTGAGATGTTATATATGTATATTGACATCTGATATTTAGATTTTATTTAGTTGTTATAAATAAAAAGTACGCAAAAAATTATTTCTCTACACTTTTTATGTTATAAAAAAACAAAATACTTGTTAAAATTTAAAATACTACTAATAGGTTTTCATATTTTATTAATTAAAAAATTTAAAAGAATAATATTGTATGAGCCCTAAATAAATAAGAATTGCTTGATCATCACAAATTATCAAGAAGAAGTGAACATAAATTTTTTATAAGCAAAAAGCCAACCAAGCATGGTGCCTAGCGACCAATTTTCGTAACAATATAAACCAAATAAATTATCTTTATAATGTATAAAAAATAAGAACTTGCAAAAATTAAATGATCACTAGTTTGATAAAAAATAGCAACAATTGAAGCAAATGAAACACGTTAACAATTTACAAATTAGTCATGACAAGCTAGTAGTAAGAATCAATGAGTAAATGTCTTCATATTGCAAATGATGCTTGTCACAATGTCATAATCGTGCCTCTTGTATTTCTCTTGCCTTTAGGACAATGAGATTGGACTCTCACACCTGCTCCTAATTGATAAATGATGAAGGGTGGCAGAGGAATGAACAAAGAGTGCACGTGCACTGCCTTGGTACAACCTCAAGGCGTCCCTTGGTCCGCTGATCCAATTAACAATTATCTCCAAAGGTGGAGCACTGTTGCTTCTCCAATGAAGGAAGCTAGAATAATGAGAATGAGCAATAGCGTACTGGCTTAGCATGAAACAACCAGACAGCTGCATCTTGTATCCAAAATCAAAGGTGTATCCAAGATAGGAAAAATATACCAACTCCAAGAAGAAGAATAGTAGAAGAATTAGCGCATACAAAATACTCTCAGAATTATTTGTTGCTATGTAGTGTATTTCCCAACCTGGATCAATAGAAAATTGAGACATAGTATCCTCCATTGTACCTAAAAAAAAAAAAAAATTGTTCGTTAAAAAACTCGTCATGATCTCCTTTGTCCAGCTTTGATCACAATGAGCATCAACTTTCTTCTTGTGGTAATCATTTCCTCCAGCAACTCCATCAATTGATGACTTCTGCATAATCTCTTACAACGTGCACGAATATTACTACATTGTGTCTTGTCAAAATTTTGTTGGACTAGCTGGTTATTTAGCTTGTGGACCTAAGAGGAAAGTTGGGCTAGAAATGTGATCATACTTAGTTAGATGGTTATTTACTTAATTCCGTACATAAGTTGTATGTAATTGTATAGTGGCCCACTAGGCTCAGGCATAGGTATTTTGTAATATTGGACCAAATGCGTACTTATATAAATAGATATGGGCCTGAGAGATTTTCCACTTTTGCCCATTTTCTCTCAAATCCCTTCTTCTGTATTGCGCCTCCTTCATGCCGACTCTCCCAAACCCTAACCAATCAATCTCAAATTTCATTCGATCCACAATGTTTTCAAATTTTGGATAACTTTACCACGGGGCGAACTTATACGCAAGATTAGTTATTGCCCTCCCTATACATATTTACAAATTGGAAAACTCCTTCATGCTTTAATCTTTTCAATCACAGCAGGTACGAACCATAAGTTATGCCACATCCCATCAATCACATTTTTTATGAGTAACGAATCGATCTCAATGATCATTGGCCCCAAATTGTGATCAATACAATATTTCATTTCTTCTAAAATCGTTGTAGCTTCAACCCTAATATCAGTATATTCCCCAATCTCTTTGGCATAAGCAAACACCAAATAACCATCTCTATTTCTAATGTAAAAACCAATTGAACTTGGTCTTGGATTACCCCTGGAAGAGCTATCTGTATTACACTTAAGGAACCCATCTCTTGGCATTTGCTACGACACTAATGAAATCTTGTCATGCATCCTTCCAAAGATTGCACGATATGCAGACAAGAATCACTCTTAGTTCGATATGTGGGAATCTCACCTTCACAAATGAAGCAATATTAGTAGACACTTCAAATTAGATGCACAAATTAAACCCTACTACTATGTCTAATAATAGTCCTCCTTTTCCATAAAGACTATCCACGGCTTGGGCCATTGCTTCCACCATTTAAAACAAGCATTATGTAAAGAAAGTTCTCTATATCATGAGTGATATCTTTATTGGCATCCCCTTCACCCATACAAACTTAGCAATATTGAATTTTCTTTGCTTAGGCTGAAGATATTTGCCATGCACTGCTAACAATGAAGTTCCCATTAGGCGTAAGGCACCACCATGGTTTATCCCTAGCTCGTTTCTCTTTCTCCACGACAACATTCTCAATGACATGAGGAGCTATGTCATGTAGTAGAATTTGGTGAAATAATTCACCATGTCACTGCCCATTCATAACTACATCATGAACACCATTAAACCATAAGTCACAATTGAACCTAGTGGGTACTACAAAATACAAGGGACCTAGGCCGTTCAAAATATCAAACAATAAGTGCGCACTCCCCATTCTAGGTTGTCACAATATTTCATGATCAATTGCATCTCTTGCTTGGAACATCTTCTTCCAAATATAAGAACCTTGTTTAACTGAAACAATAAAAGCATGCAACTTTTTACGATATTTGTTAGCCATGTAGGTACCCAAAGTGGGGTTTTCGTTCTACAATTCCACCACAATTTTGCAAATAAATCCATAGACATACTAAATAAAGAACAAAAGCGCATACCTCTTTTATCCGTAGGCAAGCACAATGTCTTCCAAGAAGCCCAACGTCTAGAAGACCCTTTTTGTGAACTCCCCAAAAGAATTTGGCAAACAACCTATGTAATTGGCGAAGCACACTATCAAGAGGGTTATTTGAGATAATAAATGTATTGGCATACTTTTGGGGCACATGCTTCACAGAGAATTGCCCTAGCCCCAAAGGATGGCATTTTTAATTGCTTCTTTCACCTTCCTCAACTGCGGTGCCTTTTGCATCCGATACTTTTTCTTTCACCTCCTCAGCAGTGATGCCCCCTACATTCTCTACTTCTTTTTCATTGCTTCTTTCACCTTCTTCATGTCTCTCATCTCCTCCATCTTGTACCCTTGTCGAACCCTCCACACCTTTGCTTAAATCATAGCTGGTGGATGGGCTTTGACTTTCATCCACCTCCTCTTGTTGAGGAGATATTTTATCATTTTCTGATGGAGATTCAAAGTCGCTATCATAAGTCAATAAAAGCCTTCTCCTCATACTGGGAAGGGGAGTAGGAGTAGGACTAGGAGTACTCATCTTAGAATTCCCCTTCTTGGGGTTCTTTGTAATTTTCTTCTCAGGATTCTTCTTTTTGGATCTCTCTTGTATAAATTTACTCCCTCCGTCCCAATTTATGTGGCACTTTTCGCTTTTCGAGAGTCAATTTGACTAAACTTTGAAGCTAAATTGGATTAGATTAACTCAATAGTTTAACATTAAAATTTATATTTTTGAAAACTACTTGAAACGTACTTTAAGTTACAGCTTTTCTCATATTATTTTGGTGAAAAAATACGTCTTGAAATGTTGGTCAAAGTTCATGCAGTTTGAATCTCGAAAGCGAAAAGTGCCACATAAATTGGGACAGAGGGAGTACCATTTTATCTGGAAAAATAACACAAAATTTGCACACATTTAGTCACAGAAAACAGGAACGTCTGCTAAGATGTTCTAAAACCACTTATTCGGATGTTCAGAGCATCTTTTTAGGATGTTTGAAACATCAATAAATGTGTAAACAAAATTAACTCCTATTTTAACAAAATATAGCAGAGTTGGTTCAACATAACTCACACAAAATTGTAACATAACCAAGAACTACATGAAATAAGCATAAAGCAAAGGAACACAACGAAAAAAACCCTAAAAACACATTTAAAACTGCATACATCTCCCTTCGGTAGTTATGAACATCTTAGAGATATGTAAACATAGTATCACTCAATTTGTATAAAAGTCTACTATATTAATTTATAAAAGGCAGAACCAATTAAAAATTAACCCACAAACCATAAATACATCGAAAACAACCTAAAAACCGGCAAAGTAAACTCTTAAAGAAATGACACCAAATACCTTTTTTTATGGTTAATAGAGTGTATATATGATTTTGATCGGTTTTCCGGTGGCCGAAATATTTGAATTGGCCGGATCTCATGAAAAGCGAGTAAGAAAAAAGAGAATCGATGGTGCTAGTTGAAGAGTTTTGTAGTGGAAAATTTTAAAATGTGATGATGTTCCATCAACTGACGGTTATGTTTCCGAAAGTTGGAAAAGTTTTTTTAGCGGCCCGCAAGTTTTAAAACGTCTAATATGATCCCTCATTAACGGCTAAGAAAAAGAAAAGAAAAGAAAATGGAGGTCCTTTTCCTTCATTTGAAACTTAGAGGTCTTTCCAGTGGAATCTTCTCGATTAGTTGAGTTGAAGACGGGATGAAGAAATGGGTAACGATAGCAACGGTAGTTGTAATGTACTAGACAATTAAATTGAATGGTAAAAGATGAATTGAGAATTTTATTAATATTGTTCAATTATTACAATCAGAAACTGAAAAAGAAAAAGAAAAATTGAAAGCTCAAGCTTCCACTAATGCCGATGGATATCTGTAATGGAAAGGAAAAGATTGGATAAGGGTTGGGAAAGAATTGAAGAAGATAAGCCAAGAGAAGAAGAGAAGATAGTTGGGAATATACCACAGTCACAAGGGGTTGTTTGGTTTGAGGGATTATTAAAAGTGAGATATCCTATGATTTTCAACTATAACAGTTTACAACTGAAGTTCAAAGTTTCAGATATCGAAAGTTGGCACACTTTTTTGTTATATTGAGCGCCATCATGCAGTTTTTGCTTAATTGCTTATAGCATAATGGATCGTTTGTTGGACACGAGAAAACATAGTTTCCTTGCTGCATTTCTATATTCCTGCATTGTATATGTGATTTTTTAGAAATCTTTCTTGGTTTTATATCCCTAAAATTTTACCTGAAGTGCTTACTCTGGTAGTTGAAGTTTGGGCTAAATGTAAATTCAACCTATATCTGAAGCAACATTCTAATGAACGTACCTTTATGAGGGAGGGAAAAGGGTTAGTATAGGACGAATTGCCTGTAGATGGAACGATTGGATTCACTTTAAGAGATCTTCATTTTTCCCAAATATGTCATTCTAATGTGGGAAACTAGATATAAATCAATCCCCAATTCTGTCATGTTGTTTTCTGCTCTATCCAGACATTCAATATGAATGATATTTTGCTATTTTCAATTTGCTGTAAAAAATAAAATGTAAATTTCGAGTAAAGTATGATAGACTTCATACCGACCATACAAGTATAGGATAGGGATGCACACTGGGTTTTTTGGCTATTGATGTGGATATGCAGCGCTTCCTTAGTTTGCTTTTTTTGATATAATTATGTTATCATCTCAAAGGAAAAAAAAACTCCATCAAGTAGTCTTTTGATTGTTTAGGCTTTTGAATTGGACTCAATTACAACTTCTCTGAGAAAAATGCTCTATGAGGATTCCTATAGCCAACCCCAATTTGTTTGGGATTGAGGCGTAGTTGTTGTTGTAGTACTCATTTACTTCATATATTATTTCCACCTGAGATTGTTGAAATGAGGGTAAATTAGTTGTTTTTAATGAGTAAAGGCTTTATAAGGGGGTTAAAGAAGAGGGTCGAGTAACAGGGGTTAAAGAAAAGAAAGATTAGTGAGAAAGAAGGGAAAACGGAGAAAAGCACTCTAGGAAAAAAGAACAAAACACGATAAGTCAAAGCAAGAATAAAAGAAAAAAAGATGAACTTTACCATAAACCTATAAGAGAAAAGAGAAAACAAGTACTAAAATATGATCATCTATAGAGGATACTGTATTGGATTTGCTGCGGTGTGGAAAGTTAAAGAGGTTTTATTCCAATATTGCAAATTTTCTTTTGTTTCAATTTCTTTCTTGAATAATAAAAGATAAGTTTCAATTTCTTTGTTGAATATCGTCCAACGTATTTGACATTGAGGCTTAGTTGTTCTTGTTCAATTTTTTTCTTCTGCTTTTCTTCAATCCGTGGAAAGTATGTATTACACTCTATCTTAACAATCTGAGGTTGGGAATACTTGTGGGACCTACTGAATAAATTAATATTAGTTGGTAACTGTTTTGAGAAAACCATAACAAACATGTTATATGAAAACGGTTTTGACAAAACAGTTTTGCCAACTTAATTCTGATTGGTCCTTTAGGGCGGCAGCATTTCGTATATAAAGGGTCGTTGGTTCTTCAGTTTAAGTACACTGAAAAAACAGAGCAACACAGTAGTTGCTTAATGTATTCCACAGACTGAAAGAAAATAGTATGTGTAGGAAAATAGAGAGTGTGAGCAATATCATAGTGAGGTGTTAAAATAAAGAGAGTTATTTCTTTTGAGTGTGTAGTAGTCTACGACTACAGTGTGTAATATTTCTCACTATAGTGAAGTTAGTTTGCTCCTCTCAATACGTGGTTAATTTACTTCTTTTTGATAAAAAGGTTTTTCCACGTTAAGAAACTTGGTGTCGTTGTACTCTTAAATTCTTGTGGATTATTGTGGGAAATATTCCTGGGGTATACTATTATTTCCCAACATCGTGGTATCAGAGCCATGGCAAATAATAGTACACTCGCTTTTCAATACCCTCGTCTCACAAAAGAAAATTATGAAAAATGGTGCCTACGATTGATAGCCATTCTTGGCTCTCAAGACGTGTGGGAGGTTGTTCGTAGTGGGTATATAATACCCGATAATGAGGAAACTCTGTCTCAAAATGAAAAAGATGTCTTGGTAAAAATAAGGAAGAAGGATCAACAAGCTCTCACTCTCATCCACCAATGTCTGGATGATGCCATGTTTGAGAAGGTAGCCGATGCTACCACCTCAAAAGAAGCTTGGGAGATTTTACAAAATTCTCTCCAAGGAGTTGATAAAGTGAGGAAGATAATCAAACTCTAAGGGCTGATTTTGAAGTTTTGAAAATGAAGGAATCCGAATCCATTTCGGATTATTGTTCAAGAGTGAAAGCTGTTGTAAATCAATTAAAAAGGTACGGAGAAGAAATGGAAGAAATTCGTGTGGTAGAAAAGATCCTTCGGTCTTTAACACCTAAATTTGATTATGTGGTGTGTGCTATTGAGGAGTCTAAAGATTTAGACTTTATGTTAACGGAGCAATTGGAGGGTTCTTTACAAGCCCACGAAGAAAAGATCAGGAGGAGACAAGAAGAGCCATTGGAGCAACTTCTTAAAACCAATGCATCATTCAAGGATGGAGGTGAAAAGAGCTATAGAGGAAATGGACGAGGAAGAGGCCGTGGCGGCCGAGGAAGAGGAAGAAACAATGGTAACAGCTTCAACAATGAAGAAAAAAGCTTTCAAGCATTCAGAGGTCGTGGTCGAGGACAAAGAGGAGGAAGAGGACGTGGTTACTATCAAGAGACAAATGGTAAAAGGTATGACAAATCTAAAATTGAGTGCTACAATTGTCATAAATTTGGCCATTACTCTTGGGAATGTCGTAGTAATGTTGAAGAGAAAGCTAACCTTGTTGACGACAAAGAACAAGATGAGTCAACATTGTTGCTAGCACTCAAAGAAGGTGACAAGGATGATTGCAGCTCGTGGTACTTGGACAATGGAGCAAGCAATCATATGTGTGGATGCAAAGACAAGTTTGTGGAACTCATTAAAAGAGTGAAAGGCAATGTGTCCTTTGGAGATTCCTCAAAGATCCAAATTGAAGGGATAGGTACGATTCTAATCTCCTCTAAAGATGGTGGCCATAAAATGATTAAAGATGTTTATTATGTGCCAAAATTAAAAAGTAATATTTTGAGTTTGGGCCAACTTCTTGAAAGAGGATATGATATTCATATGAAAGATATGCATCTTTGGCTTAGAGATTCAAATGGAAAATTAATTGCTAAAGTTGAAATGGCAAAGAACAGATTGTTTACTTTGAATCTTAAGACAATTGATGCAAAGTGTTTGAAGGCTAATGTTCAAGATGAGTCATGGTGCTGGCATATGCGATTTGGGCATTTGAATTTTGAAGCGCTCAAATCAATGGGAGAAAAAATGATGGTGAATGGAATGCCTTCAATAAACCATCCCAATCAATTGTGTGATGCTTGTCTTCTTGGCAAACATGCAAGGAAGAGTTTTCCGAAGGAGGCCACGTCAAGAGCAACCAAGCCACTCCAGCTTGTTCATACCGATGTGTGTGGACCAATCAATCCTCCTTCTTTTGGTAAAAGTAAATACTTTCTGCTATTCATTGATGATTTTAGTAGAAAGACTTGGGTTTATTTCTTGAAGCAAAAATCTGAAACATTTGTTACTTTTAAGAACTTTAAAGCACTTGTGGAAAAGGAAAGTGGTCATGAAATAAAAGCTTTAAGGTCCGATAGAGGAGGCGAATTCACTTCAAAAGAATTTAATGACTTTTGTCAATCTCATGGAATTCGTCGCCCTCTAACGGTACCTTACTCACCACAGCAAAATGGAGTTGCTGAAAGAAAGAATAGAACAATTCTTAATATGGCTAGGTGTATGTTGAAAGCTAAAAGCATGCCCAAGGAATTTTGGGCCGAAGCTGTTTCTTGTGCAGTTTATTTGAGCAACAGATCTCCAACAAGAAATGTTAGAGATCAAACTCCTCAAGAAGCATGGAGCGGAAGGAAGCCAAGTGTCAAACACTTGAGAATCTTTGGGAGCATAGCCTATGCTCATGTGCCACATCAAGGAAGAGCTAAACTTGATGATCGAAGTGTCAAGCATGTGTTTGTTGGCTATGACACGAGTTCAAAAGGTTACAAGTTATACAACCCTGGCAATGACAAAGTGATGGTGAGTCGTGATGTTGAATTTGATGAAGAAGCGACATGGAATTGGGAATCTCAGGAAGAAAATACATACGATTTTCTTCCGTACTTTGAAGATGATGAAGAAGAAGCACAAGAGGCCGAGGAACCCTTACAGGACACAACTCCGCCACCATCCCCAACCAATGTTGCATCTCCTTCCTTTCCAGGAAGTTCAAGTGAAGCGCCTCAAAGAACGAGGACAATTGCAGATCTCTATGATAATACAGATCAAATTGCTAATTTTGATTTTTTGTATTGTCTCTTTGCTGATAGTGAACCAATGAACTTTGATGAAGCTGTTACAGACAAAAGGTGGAGACAAGCCATGGAGGAGGAGATCAAGTCAATAGAGAAGAACAACACTTGGAAATTAACAACTCTTCCCAAAGGTCATCGAGCAATTGGAATGAAATGGGTATACAAGGCAAAGAAGAATGCTGATGGAGATATAGAGAGATACAAGGCAAGACTTGTGGCTAAAGGCTACAAACAAAGGCATGGCATTGAATATGATGAAGTCTATGCACCTGTTGCCCGCATGGAGACGATCCGATTGCTTATCTCTTTGGCAGCACAAATGAAGTGGAAGATCCATCAACTAGATGTCAAGTCAGCCTTCTTGAATGGCTATCTTGAAGAAGAAATATATGTTGAGCAACCATTGGGCTTTGAGGTCAAAAATCATGAAGATAAAGTGCTTAGATTGAACAAAGCCTTATATGGATTGAAGCAAGCTCCAAGGGCGTGGAACAGACGCATCGACAAGTATTTTCAAGACAATGGGTTTACTCGTTGTCTCCATGAATATGCTCTTTATACTAAAGTTCATACTAATGGAGATATTTTACTTGTTTGTCTTTATGTTGATGATCTTATCTTTACGGGTAATAACCCTACTTTGTTTGAAGATTTCAAGAAAGCTATGTCCCGTGAGTTTGATATGACGGACATAGGGCTCATGTCATATTACCTGGGTCTAGAAGTGAAGCAGATGGAGGAAGGCATTTTCATATCTCAAGAAAGCTATACAAAAGAGATATTGAAGAAATTCAAGATGTTTGATTGCAACCCAGTAAACACACCAATGGAGAGTGGGACAAAGCTGTCAAAGTTTGATGATGGAGAAAAGGTGAATCCAACCTTTTTCAAAAGTCTTGTGGGAAGCTTAAGATACTTGACCTGTACGAGGCCGGATATACTCTTTGCGGTTGGCGTAGTGAGTCGCTTCATGGAAGCTCCTACCTCAACTCATTTGAAATTTGCTAAAAGAATTCTCCGTTACCTCAAAGGTACAATTGACTATGGGCTATTTTATTCTCCTACTAATGATTTCAATCTTGTGGGATTTTGTGATAGTGATTTTGCGGGAGATATTGATGATAGAAAAAGCACAACTGGCTTTGTCTTTTTCTTGGGTAATTGTGTTATTACCTAGAGCTCAAAGAAACAATGCATTGTTACTCTCTCGACATGTGAATCTGAATATGTAGCAGCGACGTCTTGTACATGTCATGCTATTTGGCTGAGAAGATTGTTGAAGGAGCTCAATTTTCCTCAAATTGAAGCCACGACAATTTGCATTGATAACAAGTCCGCACAAGCACTTGCAAAGAATCCAGTGTATCATGATCGGAGCAAGCACATAGACACAAGGTATCACTTCATCAGAGAATGCATTGTCAAGAAGGAGGTAGAACTCAAGTATGTGAAGTCTCACGATCAAGTTGCAGATATCTTTACAAAGCCACTCAAATTTGAAGACTTTCAGAGAATGAGAGCAATGCTTGGAATGAAGAAGAAAAATCAAAATTAAGGGGGAGATTTGTGGGATCTACTGAATAAATTAATATTAGTTGGTAACTGTTTTGAGAAAACCATAACAAACATGTTATATGAAAACGGTTTTGACAAAACAGTTTTGCCAACTTAATTCTGATTGGTCCTTTAGGGCGGCAGCATTTCGTATATAAAGGGTCGTTGGTTCTTCAGTTTAAGTACACTGAAAAAACAGAGCAACACAGTAGTTGCTTAATGTATTCCACAGACTGAAAGAAAATAGTATGTGTAGGAAAATAGAGAGTGTGAGCAATATCATAGTGAGGTGTTAAAATAAAGAGAGTTATTTCTTTTGAGTGTGTAGTAGTCTACGACTACAGTGTGTAATATTTCTCACTATAGTGAAGTTAGTTTGCTCCTCTCAATACGTGGTTAATTTACTTCTTTTTGATAAAAAGGTTTTTCCACGTTAAGAAACTTGGTGTCGTTGTACTCTTCAATTCTTGTGGATTATTGTGGGAAATATTCCTGGGGTATACTATTATTTCCCAACAATACTAACAAGCATCCAATTGAGTTCAAGTGCTTTGGTCTCTACAAAAAGTTGGTGAATAAGTGAATCTCAAAGAGTGCTCTTATGGTTGGTGAAAAAGTTTATGCAAAAGGTGTTGAAATAGTGAACCACGGGATTCTTAAAATTGGTACACTAGATTAGACTACGAAATAAGAAAGTGAAGAAGGCAGAAATGTTGATGTAAGGATGGACTATATTCATTTGTAGATGTATAAAGATGAGGAAAGAAAATAAAAGTGGTGAGGGGACTTCTTATAAAAGTAGGGGTGTTCCTAATGCGATCAGCTTATAACCAACGTAATTTGTTCTTAAGCAGATAAACAACCTGATTTGAAGGAGTTGGAGATGGTATGTGTATGATAAGAGTTTTTTGTCAATTTGACTACTTCGTATCCATTACTAGAAAAACATAACTTACAGATTTTAGCTGGATAGCTCAGCATTTTCTTTCACCTTTTTCACTCATGGACAAAGGAAAATATTCTATTGGTTGGATTTTAGATTAACATGCAGCGAGGTTTTCCATCAGTTCCTCTTCCATTCTATTAAGCTTGCCCTGCTTAAGCGAGATTAGTGTAGTGTATCTCTGGATGTGTCTTTTAAGCTGTTCATCCTAATCAGCCTTTCTTTGATTTTAATATATTAAATCTTCTAGATATTTCTCTTCCTCTCTATATCCTATCCCGCCTTTTCAATTCTGATGTCGTACTTTCCCAGGTTTGTGTTTCGGAGTTCCAGCTCTGCTATGGGACCCAAAATAACAAATACTTTCATATGCTCTCAAGGGTTTTGAACAAGATGGATGGAAATTTGTTCTTCCTGCCCATTTCTAACATATACCTTCATATATCATCAATTATGCCTTAGCGGTCACCAAGGTTAGATTTTGCTTGGATTTCATGCTTACCACAATAATTAGCTGCCTGCCCATGATCTTGCAAAATACAACTATTTCCAGTTTTGCTTGTGCTGCTGTAAGCTCTGGATCTGAGGCATCCAATTTGAGGTCATACATCTTTCCTCTTTTTGGGATCTGAGCGAGTAATATCATATCTTTGAGGGTGCAAAAGTACTTCAAGGATATCCGAATCACTGAAAAAGGTCCTGCAGAGGATAATGACAATAATAGATTGATTGAAAGGAAAACAAGTGAAGGCCCAAAGAGATGGTAATATCATCTGAGGATACGTGTTCCTTCTTTATTTTCCCTCTAATGTTGGTTGAAAGTGGAGGGATGTATTTGCCAGCTGACAAAGCTTGTTTTCTTGTTGCAGCTAATGTATAGGAAAGAAAAGGAATTGGGATGAGAGCATGATATACATGCATTCTAATGTGTGTACAAATACTATTGTATCAAATCACTGTGTTATGTTAATATCTTCGACTTCGTAGCAGACGGAATGAAACGACCTCGGTCAGTCGTTTCGGAAGTTAGGACTCCGATTGGCGTGCCGATAATTTTAAAATATTCGTAATGTCCATTAGAACCTGTCTGTAAAATTTGAGCTAAATCAGACCTCGTTTGGTAGGCATCGGAAGAAGGTTTCAGTTTTTATTGGCAATAAATATTAAAAAGAGATTTTCAAGCTCGGTTTTTGCCGAATGAGCTCCGATTCAAAATTTGAAAGTTCCGTTAGGTTCGTATGATTATGTGTGATTTTTGTAAACTTTCGAAAGTAAATTACGATATTGTTCGGCTAGTTTCTGCAAAAATGCCGAAAATTAAATAATTTGACTTCTTTTCTATTTAAATTCGCATCTTGAGTTTCGGGAGTCCAATTTGAGATCCGCCTTCGCGAGTATGTTACATATATTTTTTATAACTCGTATACAAAAGTTGAAATTTTTTCGAATATCATAGGGTACCGTTTTAATTTTCGTCGCGAAAAGAAAAAAAAAAGAGAAAAAGACAAAAGACAAAAAAAAAAAAAAAGTATGGCAGTTTAAAGGTGAGCTTATATGCTCACCTAAGCTCACTTTTACAGAAAACAATAGAAAACGCAAACATTGACAGGGAATTAAGAAAATGACGCAGAGGCTGGGAAAAATGCCAGAAAATGGGAAAAGGGACCGGAGAAAAGTAGAACTTTTACCCTGAAACATTCAGGTAATGATCCTAATATATTATTTGAGTTTATTACGTATGTTTGAATATATTTTTACGGTAAAATAGAGATCTTAGACATCGCCCTAATGACGTAAATTGATAGTTTAAAGGGTCAAATGGACCCCGATAATGAAATTGATTATATATTCGTACTCAGTGAGTTATGGGCAACTTATAAATGTAATTTATTTGGGGTTTGGTTATGTGGCCTTAAACCCTGTATATAGGTCTGGCCTGCGTATTGCGTATGCGAATAGGGTATCAGGTTCATACCTGGATTACCCTAAAATGTGAAGAATGAAGCCTTTAGCCTAATGTGATATATTTTTCTGCTTATTGATCACAGTGGGATCGTTTGGCAATGAAACCAAAGGACAAGCGGTTATTGAGTGGTTTTTCTAACTTTGTAACAAGGTAAGTGTTTATATCTATTTCTTTGGAGGCAGCTGGCCTCGTGGATTTTCTACCACGTATTCTTTACGTGTGTAGCTGCCGATAGGCGTACTCATTACGCCTTAGCTTTGGATTTATATTGTATGTTATATGTTATGTCCTACTGTTGGTATTGCATTGAGAATTTGAGCATTGTACCCTGGCTGTAAGTTGGCATCTACTTCCCGGCTGTCGATGAGAGTCCCGCGCCGGTGAAGGGTTATTATTGCATCACATTGCATTCATATGCATTATATGTCATTCATATGCATTACATTGCATATCATATTGGGTGCAGGAGTATTCCGCCCTCAGAGCAGGAGGATTCCGCTCCATTGCATCATATTGAGGGTAGGAGGATTCCGCTCCATTGCATCATATTGAGGGTAGGAGGATTCCGCCCTCGGAGCAGGAGGATTCCGCTCCATTGCATCATATTGAGGGTAGGAGGATTCCGCCCTCGGAGCAGGAGGATTCCGCTCTATTGCATCATATTGAGGGTAGGAGGATTCCGCCCCCGGAGCAGGAGGATTCCGCTCCATCTATTTGGCACATGTGAAACCATTGCATCATACTGCATTCATCCCATTTCATTGCACCGCGTGCTGACTATTGTGTGACTATCGTGTTGTGTTTTATATATGCGGTATGTATACCGTATCTCAGTTTGCCTATATATTTCTGACTCGTATCCCGGGTTGCACGTCGCGACAATATAAATATATGGATTGGATCGGGTTGCACGCCGCAACAGTGTAAATATACGGATCGGGTTGCACGCCGCAACAGGATGTATTTCTGATTGTCGACATGTTCAGGATATCTATATGTTTTGTCTACCTTATGTCCCTGGCTGTTTATGATTCCATACGTGTTTTCAGTTATTTTTTGGCTTTGCCTGTTTATAGTTCAAATAAAATGGATTTAGTTTATCTGTTTTTCTTCTCCCTGGCTAGCTATCCTATTCTTTGAGGTGGCTAGTCTGCCCCACTTATTGAGTCCTTTTGACTCACCCTTGTTTGTTGTTTGTTTCTTGTCTATCTATTTCGTTTCGGCAGGTTCGCTCCAGGATTTAGTTTGCCACGTTATGAAGGAGCGAAGACGACTTCAGCTGTCAGGGTGAGCCAGCTTTTATTCCGGATGGCCACCAGTTTATTGGTTATTATTTCAGTTGCATTTTGCTCCCTTCAGGAGGTATTTGTCTTCTTTTGTACTCTTAGATGTCTAGTCTGGATAGCCCTAAACTTAGTATGTTGGGTAGTTAGCTGTAATTTTCTTTCGTACAGCTTAGAAGTGTCGATATGTCTGTGTGTTTTTTTAAGTCTTGTCCTTATTTATGAACTATTATATTTATTTTCCTAATTTAATTGGTAAGGGTTCGCCCGACGGGTCTAGGGGAGGATGTCGGGTGCCCACACGGCCTAATCGGATTCCGGGTCGTGTCAGTTGGTATCAGAGCCCGATTTAGAGTCTATCCAGACTAAGACAGTGTCTAGTAGAGTCTCGCTGATGGGTACGTAGACGTCCGTACTCATCTACGAGAGGTGATGACGGCATTTAGGAAGTTTCACTTCCTTCTTTTCTGATCATGCGTCGGTCTAGGATGCAAAAGTAGTTTCGTTAATTCCTTCATGGTAATTGTGAACCCTCGTGCAACAAATCAGCAAACGGTATGAGTTCAAGACGAAACAGTCTGACCTGGGGTTAGCACTGACGAAGCCCCGAGTGTATTGATCGTGCTGACGATCTAGTTACGGAGGTCCCAGTTGTACGAGCTCGCGATGGGCAAGGGAGCAGGGCCTTGTAGTTCCCTTGGCTCTCTACGATGCTTTACGCGAATCTTGGCGACGCAGATACCGTAAGAACCTATTATTCGCTGGGCAGCCTATCAGGTTGCCGCATGTGCAGACGTTCGATTACAGGGAGCTCCTTTTCCGTTTCTTAATATTGCTGCAGTAAATTATATTCCGGAGGTAGTATGTGTTGTACCTCTAATTGTTCTGGCTGGTTAGCCAGCCGAGGTATCAGTTCGGTCCGAGTGCCTAAAGAGGTTGCATTATTTTACGCGGTTGAACCTTCTGATATTCTTAAGCAATACATCAGATAAACCTCGTAAATTTTTAAAATACAATGATGTCAGCATATCTTTCAGGCTCTTGATTATATCGAGCGGTATAGTGTTGATTATTCTTCTTTCCAGTTTCAGGGTCCAGCCTTGAATAGGTGGGCCGCTCTCTTATTAGCTAACTTGGTTCGGTTTCTTTTCTAGATTCGTGGAAAAGTTTCTTTCGAATAGCCAGCGAGATGAAAAGTGTTTCCAGTTGAGTGGATTGGACAGGGTAGCCTGTCGGTTAGCCTGTTGGTTTCAGAATATTCTATAGAATGGCTAAATACGCATTAGAACTAGTCCATGAGCCTTTCGAGAGATTCAAAAATTTATTAATGACCTTTCTTTTTCCTTGATATCCCAGATGGCTCGAGAGATTGAGGTCGGGATTTCATTTGATATTGTTGTTGATATTGCTCGAAGGTTCGAGATATACCATAAGTTAGAGCGGGAAGAGTTAGAGCGAGAAAGTAAGAGATCCCACGGCCCTGGTGGGTAACCATGTTACCTCATTTGGAGGTGAGAGTTCTGATTATTTTGGGAGGTCACCTTCCAGGTTATCTCAGCATGTGTCACGTGATTCTTAGAGTGCGTCAGTAGTTAGTCAATATCAGACCCAATTTTTCTCTTTGTGGCTTTCAATAATCTGTCCAGTTTCCACTTTTCAGCGAAAAAGTGGTATCATTGTTGTGAGTTTGGCTATTCTTTTTGAGGATTTTCCCTTACTCCGACAAGTAGGCAGTCGTCTTTTCCCTCGTCATCAGGCAATTGCGCAGTCGCAGGGAATTTCATTTAGATCTCAATCAGCAAAAGAAATGCCACCATCCAGTAGCGGTTGAGAGCGTGGTGGTAGTAGTTCTTCAGAAGGTAATTATCCGTGTAGCGGCTTAGTTCAGCCGCAGAGGCAGTTTTATGAACTGCCAGCCTGGCAGGATGCTGAGGCATCCGATGTAGTAGACCCTGAGATTTTTTCTTTTCTTAAATGTGAGTAAGATTTGATTCTTTCGATCGATCTGGAAATGGTGTGTCTTATAATATTTTGATGGTTTTCTTGGATGTTGTTTCTATTAAGAATCGGTTGCGGTAGAGGGGTGAGCTTCTGATATGATTTATTTCTGGTATTTGTGAGACCTACTAGGTTTAAATATGAGAGATTGGGAGTGAGTGGCGGTATTTTTTGCTTGGCATCTTATTGTGCCACATTCTGTTATTATGTCAAGTCAGTCTACCTCTCTCTTTGGAATTCAGTGTTGGTAAGATGATGAGATTTTTATTCGTCACCATCAGGAAATGTCGTTGTTTCTTCCGGCGTAAAGTGGCTGGTAAGTAATGCTCGATCTACGTATCTCCTTTCGGTTCGAGACGCTAGTAAAGTCATGTTATCCTATGAGCTTATCTGGGTTATAAAAGGATTTTCTAGTAAATTATCAGAGTTTCCTTCTTATTGGGAGGTTAAATTGGTATGGTTGTTTTTCCATAAAGCTCATTTAATGTCTATTTCTTCAATTGCGATTTTTGGGTTAGCCTGACTTGGAAGTAGTCTAGCTCTGGTAGCCAAGAAATAAGAAGATGAGCTTCCTGAAGCTCTAATTATTTCTATCCTCGGTCCATTTCCATTTCTTCTTCGTCGGGCACTAGTGAGCTTGGGCGATTGGTAGCCGCTTGTGACGTTCCCTGTGTTGAGCCAGAGTACGTGTTATTGTAGCCGGGTAAGCATATTATTATTTTGGATATCAGTTTATCCGGGTATCCATTTCCATGTATAGTATAGTGCTGGTTCTGTTTTTGCGGGTCATCCAGTTTCAGGAGAAACTCTGCCGAAATTTTTATATAGAAGTACCATCCATCAGGCGGTGGTGTTTACGGCAAAGGTATGGAGTTGTGAACTTGAGAGTTTCAGCTGTTTGGCAACTCGAAAGAGTAGTTGGTAGCTTAGGTCTGCCTACTTTCAGCTTTTAGCTAAATCTTCTTTAGTCCAGCCGACTGTGCGAGGATGGTTATTCCTATTCAAATGGCTGCATGAGTTTGTTCTTTAAGTGGAGGAGTCTTCCTCCAAATACTGAATGGTAATACTAAATCAACTGAGATGTTGTATAGTGCGTTCGTAAAAAATAATATAGCTTGCATCAAATCTTCTATAGTGTGTAGTAACAAGGTACCTCAAAAGTTTCCCCTATTGCATCAAGTGTGAGCTAATTCTTAGTTTCATCGACCTGTTCTATATCGAAAGGTATATCGAAAAGGTGATTCTCGGCTGAATCATGTTAGTCCATCCAGAGTTTCGTATATCTTTGCTTCGAAAATGTAGAATTCTCCTCTCGTGATCGAGGAAGGATCGGTTTAGCCAGAATAAGTTGGGTAATGGCGTTATGATAATATCCAGCTATGTTTTTATCCAAGAGTTTGATGTGCGTGTTATAACTCTGATTCTGTAATTATGAGATAATGTCCGTGGAGTAGCTTATGAAGGTTGTGCAAGTTCTCTTGTTATCTGCGTAAATCTTGCTTTAGATTTAGGCTCGCTCGAGGACGAACGAGAGTTTAAGTGGAGGAGAATGAAACGACCTCGGTCAGTCGTTTCGGAAGTTAGGACTCCGATTGGCGTGCCGATAATTTTAAAATATTCGTAATGTCCATTAGAACCTGTCTGTAAAATTTGAGCTAAATCAGACCTCGTTTGGTAGGCATCGGAAGAAGGTTTCAGTTTTTATTGGCAATAAATATTAAAAAGAGATTTTCAAGCTCGGTTTTTGCCGAATGAGCTCCGATTCGAAATACGAAAGTGCCGTTAGGTTCGTATGATTATGTGTGATTTTTGTAAACTTTCGAAAGTAAATTTCGATATTGTTCGGCTAGTTTCCGCTAAAATGCCGAAAATTAAATAATTTGACTTCTTTTCGATTTAAATTCGCATCTTGAGTTTCGGGAGTCCAATTTGAGATCCGCCTTCGCGAGTATGTTACATATATTTTTTATAACTCGTATTCAAAAGTTGGAATTATTTCGAATATCATAGGGTACCGTTTTAATTTTCGTCGCGAAAAGAAAAAAAAAAGAGAAAAAGACAAAAGACAAAAAAAAAAAAAAAAAAAAAAGTATGGCGGTTTAAAGGTGAGCTTATATGCTCACCTAAGCTCACTTTTACAGAAAACAATAGAAAACACAAACATTGACAGGGAATTAAGAAAATGACGCAGAGGCTGGGAAAAATGCCAGAAAATGGGAAAAGGGACCGGAGAAAAGTAGAACTTTTACCCTGAAACATTCAGGTAATGATCCTAATATATTATTTGAGTTTATTACGTATGTTTGAATATATTTTTACGGTAAAAATAGAGATCTTAGACATCGCCCTAATGACGTAAATTGATAGTTTAAAGGGTCAAATGGACCCCGATAATGAAATTGATTATATATTCGTACTCAGTGAGTTATGGGCAACTTATAAATGTAATTTATTTGGGGTTTAGTTATGTGGCCTTAAACCCTGTATATAGGCCTGGTCTGCGTATTGCGTATGCGAATAGGATATCAGGTTCCTACCTGGATTACCCTAAAATGTGAGGAATGAAGCCTTTAGCCTAATGTGATATATTTTTCTGCTTATTGATCACAGTGGGATCGTTTGGCAATGAAACCAAAGGACAAGCGATTATTGAGTGGTTTTTCTAACTTTGTAACAAGGTAAGTGTTTATATCTATTTCTTTGGAGGCAGCTGGCCTCGTGGATTTTCTACCACGTATTCCTTACGTGTGTAGCTGCCGATAGGCGTACTCATTACGCCTTAGCTTTAAATTAATATTGTATTTTATATGTTATGTCCTACTATTGGTATTGCATTGAGAATCTGAGCATTGTACCCTGGCTGTAAGTTGGCATCTACTTCCCGGCTGTCGATGAGAGTCCCGTGCCGGTGAAGGGTTATTATTGCATCACATTGCATTCATATGCATTATATGTCATTCATATGCATTACATTGCATATCATATTGGGTGCAGGAGTATTCCGCCCTCGGAGCAGGAGGATTCCGCTCCATTGCATCATATTGGGTGCAGGAGTATTCCGCCCTCGGAGCAGGAGGATTCCGCTCCATTGCATCATATTGAGGGTAGGAGGATTCCACCCATGGAGCAGGAGGATTCCGCTCCATTGCATCATATTGAGGATAGGAGGATTCCTCCCTCGGAGCAGGAGGATTCCGCTCCATTGCATCATATTGAGGGTAGGAGGATTCTGCCCTCGGAGCAGGAGGATTCCGCTCTATTGCATCAAATTGAGGGTAGGAGGATTCCGCCCCCAGAGCTGGAGGATTCCGCTCCATCTATTTGGCACATGTGACACCATTGCATCATACTGCATTCATCCCATTTCATTGCACCGCATGCTGACTATTGTGTGACTATCGTGTTGTGTTTTATATATGCGGTATGTGTACCGTATCTCAGTTTGCCTATATATTTCTGACTCGTATCCCCGGTTGCACGTCACGACAATATAAATACATGGATTGGATCGGGTTGCACGCCCCAACAGTGTAAATATACGGATCGGGTTGCACGCCGCAACAGGATGTATTTCTGATTGTCGACATGTTCAGGATATCTATATGTTTTGTCTACCTTATGTCCCTGGCTGTTTATGATTCATACGTGTTTTCAGTTATTTTTTGGCTTTGCCTGTTTATAGTTCAAATAAGATGGATTTAGTTTATCTGTTTTTCTTCTCCCTGGCTAGCTATCCTATTCTTTGAGGTGGCTAGTCTGTCCCACTTATTGAGTCCTTTTGACTCACCCTTGTTTGTTGTTTGTTTCTTGTCTATCTATTTCGTTTCGGCAGGTTCGCTCCAGGATTTAGTTTGCCACGTTGTGAAGGAGCGAAGACGACTTCAGCTGTCAGAGTGAGCCATCTTTTATTCCGGATGGCCACCAGTTTATTGGTTATTATTTCAGTTGCATTTTGCTCCCTTCAGGAGGTATTTGTCTTCTTTTGTACTCTTAGATGTCTAGTCTGGATAGCCCTAAACTTAGTATGTTGGGTAGTTAGCTGTAATTTTCTTTCGTACAGCTTAGAAGTGTCGATATATCTGTGTGTTTTTTTTAAGTCTTGTCCTTATTTATGAACTATTATATTTATTTTCCTAATTTAATTGGTAAGGGTTCTCCCGACGGGTCTAGGGGAGGATGTCGGGTGCCCGCACGGCCTAATCGGATTTCGGGTCGTGTCACGGAAAGCAGTAACATTCAGGTGTTTGGTTGCAGATACTGAAGATGGCAACTATAGGCCATCAAAAAGGACTAAAACTGATTTCAGGCCCACAACCAAGGAACTTTGATGATGTTAACTCCAGTTTTGATGATTAAAATATGGTTAAATTTCATGAGCTGATAACTTAACAAATGTTACACTGCTTGTCAGGTACAAAAAGGATTCAGTCGGCTAGTTTCGAAATAAAAGTATAGACGCTGGACTGGGATGCAAAGAAGATTTTGCTTTGTCTGTAGTGTATCTTGAGATCCCACTGGTTGGAGTCATCTCGTATATTAAGGATTCATGAAGATTTTCCAGATCCTTTAAAGCTCTTAATTATCTTATTCCCAAAAAGGTTCAATCAATGCCTTTTTGGGGATCAAATCTCTTGGGTCATAAATCTCTTCATTTAAGGAAAATATCACTTCATATCATTGAAGGATCCACAAGACTTTTGGGCTGCTCACACGCTGAAGACTCTGAGGCTATATAAATCCAAACTGCTGCCTTTCTTCCTCGCGCAACCTTAAGCTTTCTAGCATTCTCTTTTATAAGTCTTAAAAGTATTGTAATCTTTAGAGTTTACTACTGTGCAAGAAAAAGAAAGAGAGATCAGAGAGAAAGGAAGGTTAGTATCGAGTGAGTTGGTTAATAGTGTAACCAACAGTGTATCGTTTCTGGTAAGCGAAGGAACAAAACCATACAAGTGTATCGTTGGTGGTGAACGAAGGAAAACTATCATCCTGTACTTTGGAAAAACTAAGAGCTGAAGAGAAAACTCCCTTGTGACCCAAGGGGACTGGATTAGGAATCATTTTGGTTCTGAACCAGTATAAAATCGATTGTGTTCTTTACTTTTCTGCACTTAAAATTTGATATTTATCACTGGTTAAGATTAGTAGACTTAACAATCGACTAAAACTAAAATATAGAATTAAAAGTTATAATTCACCCCCCTCTTATATCTTCAATTGGTATCAGAGCAGGTCTCACATATTTCTACTATTTTGCTTTGCAGCAAGTAAGAAAAGATCATGTCTTGACATATTGTCACTGGGGCTCTACTTCAAGAAGGAACCTCTGTTGCTCGACCTCCATATTTCAATGGACAACACTTTAGTCATTGGAAAGTGAGAATGGAAACATTCGTCAAATCCATTGACTTTAAAGTTTGGCGAGTAATTACCAAGGGGCCTTATGAGATACCTCTGGACAAAGGCAAGAAACATGAAGGGCAAGACTCTAAAACACCTTTTGATATTGATGATTACAATGATGAGCAGAGAGAAATTATATAATTGAATTCAAAAGCTCAAAATCTCTTATACAATGCTATAAGTGGTGAAGAATACGAAAAGATCTCTAGCTGTGAAACATCCAAGGAGATGTGGGATAAACTTGTAGTTACTTATGAAGGTACAAACAAAGTTAAGGAAACTAGAATTAATCTTCTAGTTCATGAGTACGAACTTTTTCAAATGAAAGATGGAGAAACTATTGAGGACATGTTTGCTAGATTCAGCAAAGTGATTGGAGAACTTAAATCCCTTGGCAAAATTTATACAAGTGGAGAACAAGTTAGGAAAATTCTAAGAAGCTTACCCGTTGTTTGGAAACCCAAAGTTATCAACATTGAAGGGGGAGATCTCAACTCTTTGTCTTATGATGAACTCCGTGGTGATCTTATTGCTTTCGAAAAGACGCATATTCAAAGGAAATCTTAGTCTACTGAAAAAAAGAAAGAAGTTGCTTTCAGTGCTGACAACACAGACCCTCCTAGCGACACTGATGATATTGCAGAAGAATGGGCCTTGATGTCAAAAAACTTTGGAAATCTGTTAAGGAGAAATAGGCAAAGAGGAAGACCCAAATTCAACTCTCGCAGAAACAATCCTAGCAATGATCAAGAGAAAAATGATGGATGATGCTTCGAATGTGGTAAATATGGGCATATTGCAGCCAACTGCAATGAGGCAAAGAAGAAGCAGTCCATAAACAAAAAGAAGGCGTTTTCTACATGGAGTGATGAAGAAGGATCTGATAATGAAGAGGAAGCAAACATATGCTTCATGGCTGAAGCAGAATCTAGCAAGGTGCGTAATTATGATTGTGAAAATTGCAATTCTTTACAAGAGGATTTAGATTCTGCTCTAGAAGAAATGAAAAGTATTCTTAAGGAACTATCAAAAGTTAAGAAGGATGGTGAAATCTGGAAAATCAAATTTGAAGTTTGTGAAATAGAACGAGACTTCTTCCAACAAGAAGCCCGGGGGTTAGAATTTAAATCAAATGGTATAAATAAATCCACTAGTCAAAGTTCTATCAGATTAAATGCTACTCCCTTATCCCCTACCTCTATCGAGGCTATTCCTGGCAGTTTACGATTCACCAGCAGTGAGTCGACTAAAACTGCATCTGAAACCAAACCTCGCACTACATGTTACTACTGTGGTAATCTTGGTCACACCAATGCTAGATGTAGATTAAAAAGGGTTGATACTAGCAAATGGAGATGGATTCCAAAAATTTCATTGAACTCTTATGTCGCTAACCATAAAGGACCCAAGACAACTTGGGTACCAAAACATCAGTAGCACTATTTATTTGCAGGAACACCTACACAAAGGAGCTTGCAAAAGTAAATGGATTCTAGACAGCGGGTGTTCCAGACACATGACAGGTGACAAATTTTTGGTTCAAATCAGTCACAAGCATAGACGGTGGACTAGTTAAATTTGGTGACAATGGAAAAGGTATTGTAACTGGTGTTGGCAAAGTCTTTTTAAATCAATCCTGCTACATGAATGAGGTACTGCTGGTAAGTGGCTTAAAGCATAATCTACTCAATATAAGTCAACTCTATGACTCTGGATATCAAGTTAAGTTTGAAGCCACTAAATGCATCATATCTGACTCATTAGGTAATGAAATTCTTACTGGATCTAGAGATAATAATATATACAAGTTAGATAATTTCTCATCTTCACTAGATCATATATGTCTAACCTCTATTGCATCTGATCCTTGGCTTTGGCATAAGAAACTTGGACATGCTAGCATGCATCTCATTTTAAAATTATCTCAAAAGGATCCTATCGTTGGTCTTCCAAAATTAAATTTTGTAAAAGATCATGTCTGTGATGCATGCCAATTTTAGGAAAAAGAGTCCATACCTGATTTTTTTCGAATTGAGCCAACTCTTCTTCCATGGCTTTTACCCAGCATTCATCATTTAGTGCTTCATCAATCTTTTTGGGTTCAATTTGAGAAATGAGCGCAAGGTTTGCATTCTATTTTGATGAGCCCTTGGTTCTCATTCCCTCTTGAGGATCACCTATAATAAACTTATGAGGATATCCAGATTCACTTTTCCACTCATTTGGGATAACTGCAGTGGAGTCCTCAGTCGACTTGATCTAGTTTACAACAACTGCTTCAGAGATTTCCTTAGTCGACTTGATACTGTTTTCAGTGCTTAAAGATGCATCTCCTGAATTTAATAGTTCTATATGTGCATTTTCATCTTTCTCAAGAGCTTGATTAGTATCAACAAATACAACATGCATAACGTACATTTATTAAAGACTCTATATGAGCGACTAGTATTAGAGTAGCCAAGAAAAATACCTTAATCGCTTCTAGGATCAAACCTACCAAGATTGTCCTTCCCATTATTATGAATAAAGCACTTGCAACCAAAAGGATGAAAATAGCTAATGTTGGGACGTTTACCTTCCCAAAGCTCGTTTGGTGTTTTCTTAAGAATGGGACGAATGAGACACCTGTTGAGAATATGACAGGCTGTGCTGATGGCTTCTGCCCAAAACTTGTTTGGTAGAGAGTGGTCCAATAGCATCGTCCTAGCCATATCTTGTAGTGTCCTATTTTTACGTTCCACTACACCATTCTGCTGGGGAGTTCTGGGGGAAGAGAAATTATGTGAAATACCTTGTTCATTGCAAAAGGATTCAAAAGCTTTGCTTTCAAACTCTCCACCATGGTCGCTTCTTATAGTAGTAATGAAGTACCCTTTTTCTCTTTGAACCTTCTTGCAAAAATACTCAAAATTCTTTTGAGCTTCATCTTTGTGAGACAGGAAAATGACTTAAGCAAAACGTGAGTAATCATCAACAATAACAAAAGCGTACCTTTTACCTCCTATGCTAGCAGTTTTCGTAAAGCCAAATAAATCCATGTGCAACAATTGGAGAGGCATAGATGCATTAACAATATCTTTAACTTTGAATGATGACCTAGTTTGTATTAGAATGTTTCTATCATAGGTACAAAATGGGTCTTCAGAAATAAGTTGAATGAAGCTGAAGAAGTCACTAGAAGCAATGCTCGACTCATGGCCCAAGGTTACTCACAACAAGAAGGTATAGATTATGACGAAACATTTGCTCTGGTCGTAAGGTTAGAATCTATTCGTATGTTACTCACTTATGCATCATTTAAAGGTTTTAAACTCTTTCAAATGGATGTCAAAAGTGCATTCTTGATTGGTTTTATAAAAGAAGATATCTATGTTAAACAACCTCCTGGCTTTGAAAACTTAAAGTTTCCTACGCATGTTTTTAAGTTGACTAAAGCTTTGTATGGTTTAAAGCAAGCTCCAAGGGCGTGGTATGACATGTTAAGTACTTTCCTTTTAAATCATGGTTTCAGTCGAGGTAAAATTGATACTACATTATTTATTAAAAGATCATCAATTGGAAACCTTCTCATTCAAATATATGTTGATGATATTATTTTTGGTAGTACTAATCCTACTTTGTGCAAGGAATTTGCTGAGAGTATGCAAAATGAATTTGAAATGAGTCATGGGAGAACTCACCTTCTTCCTCGGACTTCAAATCAAACAATATGATAAAGGGATCTTCATAAATCAATCAAAGTACACCAAGGAATTACTCTCCAAATATGGGATGCACAATGCTAAGGTCATGAGGACTCCTATAGTCCTTCCACAAATCTTGATAAAGATTGAAAGGTAAAAGTGTAGATCAGACCACCTATCGAGGTATGATTGGCTCTCTACTCTATCTCACTGCTAGCCAACCAGATATAATGTTTAATATGTGTAAAAGTGCTAGATTCCAATCTGAACCTAAAGAATCACATTTAATTGTCGTTAAATGAATTATGCGTTATTTATCTGGCACTACTTCCTATGGTCTCTGGTACCCTCGCACTATTGACTTTCATCTTCAAGGTTTTTCAGATGCAGACTTTGCAGGTGATATAGATGATCGTAAAAGTACCAGTGGTACTTGTTAGTTCTTGGAAAAATCCTTGATCTCTTGGCATAGCAAGAAACAAGGCTCAGTGTCTCTATCCACAACTGAGGCGGAATATATTGCAATTGGACATTGTTGCACTCAACTTCTTTGGATGTCTTATCAGCTTAATGATTATGATATTAATCCTACTCCTATGTCTATATTCCGTCACAATTCTAGTGCTATCTGCCTGTCAAAAATCATGTGCATTATTCTAGGGCTAAACATATAGAAATTAAACATCACTTTATTAGGGATCATGTCTTATGTGGAAACATTAAAATATCATTTGTGACAACTGAAAATCAACTTGCTGATATTTTTACAAAACCCTTGCATGAGGAATGATTTTGTGAATTACGTGATAAATTGGGTATGGTAGAAGATCCTATCTCTCTTGCATAATTGTTTTCAAAATTATAGTAAGTATGCTATGTGTGAATACATTTACATCTAATTTTGCATCAGTCTATGTTTTTTTCCTCATATATCTATCCGTAATTATTGCTGCTTGTTTCGTGTGAAGGTATCATGTCTTTCCCTTCTCCCACTTCTCCATAAAACCCCATACACCTACCTTTTCTCTCTTCTCCTTCCATTACATCTCCTTTTCTTCTGCAAATACTCTCTCAAAACCGCCTCCATGGGTAAATCTCACAAACCCAAGCCGACTTCTGTGAGGACAAGCTCGCGTATTCGCACCAAAAATTGCTCTCCAGGTTCCCCTGTTAATCTAGAATCCCCTGAATCTGTTACCATGTCCCAGCAGGATGAATCTACCTCTTTCATATCTCCTTCCTCCAGAAAAAAGGCTGGTAAATGTCCAATTGTAGATTCTCCCTCCAATCCTTCTCCAAAGAAACCGAAAGTTGTCAAACCCATTATTGCTCTTGACAGTGACCAAAACTTCTGGGATAATGGGCGTGAAAGATTTGAAGAACTAAAATCCCGTCGCATTGCAATTAGTCACATTGTAGATCTTGATTCTATGGAGAAACTTGATTGCCATGTAAAAGATCCGTTTGACTTCCAAGGTTAGTCAAATTTCTTCTCTATCAACCCTCATATTCTCTATCCTGACTTAGTTAGGATATTTTATGCAGACCTTCGTACCTATGGCACTGATGGCATTGAATCTCTGGTCCTAGGTCAGCGTATTCTCTTGAACTGTAAGGTCTTAGAAAAACTCATGAATGCTAAAACTTCTGATTTCTCTGACTGTTTCAAAAATTCCTGGCCCTCTGATTTTGAGGTCTCTTTCGACCAAGCCAAAGCTTGTATCACTGGTCTTGGTGCTCTTGCAATTCCTGAGGGGCAACTTGGCCCTCATCTCTTGTGCTTTGAGAATCGTGTTCTTGCCCATATTACAACCACCACCCTGCTTCCTCGCACAGGCTCTTTTAGCTCTCTTCCCAGCGGGACACATTCGTTGTCTATTGTCTAGTCTCTAAGCAAAAGTTGAAACTTTCCTGGTGAATTCTTAACAACATGCATGAGTGTGCTGTGGATAGTAAGGAATCTGCTTGTCTTCCTTATGGAATGCTAATTTCTCATATTCTGGACCTTCTGCATGTCCCTGTCTCTGGTCACTCCGCTATCCCTGTTTCTCAATACTATAACTCTCGCGCATTTACAAGTATAGGTTATGTGCATCTTGATCATGCTTGGATCAAAAAGCCTGACTTGGATGTTCCTCCTCCTATGCCTGCCCCTGCTCCTGACTTTGAAAATCCAAATGTTCTTAATCGACTCTCTGCAGTGGAAGATCAGCTTGTCACCCTGCGTGACCTATGCCTCTCCTCTCAGTTCAATATTGAAAAGGCTAGGGATGACACAAAAACAACCAAAGCTGATGTTGCTCTTCTCAGGCTCTCTATTGATCAGGTGGCCAAAGATGCTCGTAGAAGCCTCTCTACTCTGCATACTCGCATTGACACTCTTGGAACCAATATCATTAACACCCTGAAACACTTTCTGGGAAGGCGTTAGTAGTTTATGATTAAGTTGAAAGACTGACTTGTTTTGTGACTCCCCTTTTTTTTGTTGATGACAAAGGGGGAGAAAAACTATGCTTTGAATTGGTTCTGTAATTATTGCTCTACACTACTTGTGCATCTGGATACTATTTAAACTATCTATGTAGATATGGTCTGAACTATGGCCAAAATTTAACTCAGTTAAGTAGACTAATTGCTCTCTTATTTTAAGTTGACTAATCTTGTGGTATAGATAGAATGTGTGTAAGATATGCAGGTATGCCAAAGTTCAGGGGGAGTTGACAGCATATCCTTAGAACAGGGAAGTATCATTAATCTAAAAAATTGTCATCATCAAAAAGGGGGAGATTGTTAACTCTAGTTTTGATGATTACAATATGGTTAAATTTCATGGGCTGATAACTTAACAAATGTTACACTGCTTGTCAGGTACAAAAGGGATTCAGTCGGCTAGTTTCGAAAGAAAAGTAAAGACGCTGGACTGGGATGCAAAGAAGATTTTGATTTGTCTGAAGTGTATCTTGAGATCCCACTGATTGGAGTCATCTCGTATATTAAGGATTCATGAAGATTTTCCAGATCCTTTAAAGCTCTTAATTATCTTATTCCCAAAAAGGTTATATCAATGCCTTTTTAGGGATCAAATCTCTTGGGTCATAAATCTCTTCATTTAAGGAAAATATCACTTCATATCATTGAAGGATCCACAAGACTTTTGGGCTGCTCACACGCTGAAGACTCTGAGGCTATATAAATCCAAACTGCTGCCTTTCTTCCTCACGCAACCTTAAGCTTTCTAGCATTCTCTTTTATAAGTCTTAAAAGTATTGTAATCTTTAGAGTTTACTACTGTGCAAGAAAAAGAAAGAGAGATCAGAGAGAAAAGAAGGTTAGTATCGAGTGAGTTGGTTAATAGTGTAACCAACAGTGTATCGTTTCTGGTAAGCGAAGGAACAAAACCATACAAGTGTATCGTTGGTGGTGAACGAAGGAAAACCATCATCCTGTACTTTGGAAAAACTAAGAGCTGAAGAGAAAACTCCCTTGTGACCCAAGGGGACTGGATTAAGAACCATTTTGGTTCTGAACCAGTATAAAATCGATTGTGTTCTTTACTTTTCTGCACTTAAATTTGATATTTATCACTGGTTAAGATCTAGTTGACTTAACAGTCGACTAAAACTTAAATATAGAATTAAAAGTTATAATTCACCCCCTCCTCTTATATCTTCAGATAATACTTATGGAATGCCGAGTTCACCAGGTGCAGCACACCGAGTAAATTCTAGCCAGGATGTTCTAAAGATCGACTGATCAAACTTTCGGAAGAAGATGTTGACCATCTTTTGCTTCATTGCGAGGTGGCAACGAGGTTGTGAGTGGTGGCTCTTAATTTGTTTTGAGTTCATTGGGTGATGCCGGGTACTTGAAAGAGGCGATGTATAGTTGGCCATTTAGAAGAAGGAAGAGAAGACTGAGAGCATGAGATGTTGCTCCGTTAGCTATTACGTAGATTCTTCAGAAACATAGAAATATGAGGGCTTTTGAAGGAGTTGAGAGTAGTTTTATTAGATTGCAAAAATAGTTTTTTTGTTTTTAGTTTCCTTTTGGTGTACCCATGAGGTTCCGATGTGTATGGATGATTGGGGTACTTTTATAGAGAACTATATTTTGGTCTAGGTTCTTTTCCTTTTGGTATACTTCTTGTATACGGGGGTTTCCCTCTTTTTTATTAATAAAATTATTTACATTATAAAAAGAAATACCTATGAGGTTTGTACTTTATCAATTTTAACCTTTCTGCTAAGGCTAATTAAAATAGCATTGACGGACTATATCTCTTGAAATTTATGGATCTTCCATGTAGGATGATGATAATGAGGAATACGAGTTTGAGATGTACAGGGTTCAGGGAACACTTAGAGAATGGGTAACTAGAGATGAAGTCCACCGTTTCATTGCGAGGAAGTTCAAGGATTTTTTTACTCACTTATGTAAATCCAAAAAGCGAACATGGAGACTTTGAGTATCTTCGACAGATTAGTGAGATGGTATCAGGTAAAAAGACCCTCCAAGCTAATAACTCATCAACTCATTAGTGGGTAAATTCTGCTGACCTTGTCAAGAGTGAACGGAGATTTTAAGAGTTCTAACAGATATCGCTTATAAACTTAGCTCTTTCAACTTGTTCTTCCATTAAAAAACCAAACCAAACCAACATGCCTAGTGATATTCCACCTAGGTGGGGTCCGGAGAGGATGAGATGTACGCAGAACCTTACCCCCACCAAGATGGAGAGGCTATTTCCGATAGACCCTCAACTAACTAAGGTTATTAGAAAACATGTTTGAAGGAAGCAAGATGGCAATACCAAATAAATGAAATACTAACAGGAACTCAAGCAAATAAAAACTGAGAGCATGTTGGAAATAGTATATATAGAAATAATACTATTGGCAATCAAAACAAACAAAGCTGAGAGTAAGCTAGAGATAGCAAATATAAACTGAAAGCAGAAAACAACATAGCAAATAAAAACTGAGAGTAAGCTGGATATATAATATTTAGAAATATTACTACTGCCAATAAAAAGCAAACAAAAAAATCGCCCGACAACTATCTATCCTTCTATCCTAATTCTCGACCTCCACGTTTTTCTATCTAAAGTCATGTCCTCGGTAATCCGAAGGTGGGCCATTTCCTATCTAATCAGCTCGCCTCAATTTTTTTATGGTCTACCTCTGCCTCTCCGTAGACTCGGTACTAACGACCCCTCGCACCTAGTGTCTCTTTCTAATGTCAGGAAGTCACAGGAGTCTACACAAAGAACTTTGACTTGTTCCTGAATACAAAGAATGGATTCTTTGTTTTTGCTGCCGTGATTGAAGCAAATTACGTTATAAAAAAGAAGACCTCTTTTCAGCTTACAAGCTAACTCAGGAGGACAAGAAAGAAATTGAGAAGGTGGCGAAAGATCTCTAGATTGGAGAATGAGTATGCACACTAATGTCAACTTTATATGAAACTTTGGTTGGCCCGTTACATAAGTAACTACCTCTAAGATTCTCTTTTCTCTTACCTGCATATTTATTAATCCCTTTCAGATATTTAAGTCTGTTGCCCCATCAATCTTCAGTCACGAAGAGGAGATATAAATATTCTCCTCTAGGTGATTCGGGCACCAAAATTACGGTTCCTCAAGCAAGTATAAATCTATAATGACCTGATTTTGAAACGATGAGCACTGTAATCACCAAGCAAACCTATCCGGTACGTAGAGAAGATGGGAAAACGAGCTGTCTATACAACTAGAAAAGGAGCTTCTATTTTCGGGCTTACAGTTGCTGTACACGAGGACCCTGTCACTCGGGAGTGGACCTTCGAAGGAGGAGCACTAGTTATGGCTGATAAAGGAATATGTTTGACAAGTTTGATAAGGTTAATGATCAGGATAGGTATGCAAATCTGATAGCTGCATATTTAGCAGGTCATGACTAAATTATTTGCTGATTATAACGTTCTCTTTTTCCTTTTATTTATTTATTTATTTATTTATTTATTTTTTGCTTAGAGTATCCATGAAGCTATGGAGCAGCAGAGTATTGGCATATCGAAGGCATGTATTGTCACATATCTCTAGGTGCATTGTTCTTTCATTGCTGCTGCAAATCTTATTGGAATATGAGAACTGAATTCTGAAGTTCTGAGAAATCAGATGGTTCTGTGGTCCTAATAGTAGGCATTTCCTTTTAAGTGTAGTCGTTGATGTTACTATTTGTTGGCTACCAACTCTTAGGTATGCCATTCTGGATTCTTACTTAATCTTTGCATTTTAGCTATGTTTGCCCTACGTATTTGATTGTCACCAAATCCTAGCTCTTAACATTTGCTTCATCTATCCACTATATTAAAGCTTTAAAACGTACATGACATACAAAAATGTATTTCAATGCTATCATTCTTCACCTACTACGTGGGCTTGTCAAAGATGCAATGCAGTTTGAGGAAATTGTTACAGGCTCAACTTCCCATCTAGACATATTGATGTCGAAGTAGATGAGCTACGAAGCAAGACTATATTCCCAGTTCTACCTATTATTTTGATTTTTGAAGCAGGATCATTATCTGTTTCCTCTCGATCTATGCAACTGTTACCAATGAGTTTTTCTACTAAATCCATATAGGCACTTGATTATGTCATCATGAAACAATCTTAGGTAGTTGTTTCGGAAATTAGGACTCTAATTGATGTGCCGACAATCTTAAAAGCTCTGTAACGTTCATTAGGACCTGTCTGTAAAATTTGAGCTAAATCAGATCTTGTTTGGTAGGTATCGGAAGAAGGTTTCAGTTTCCGTTATCGGTAAATCTTAAAAAGAGGTTTTCGAGCTCGATTTTGGCGAATGAGCTCTGATTCGAAATTCTAAAGCGTCGTTAGGTTCGTATAGTTATTTGTGACCTGTTTGAACATTTAGAAATGAATTCCGAGGTTTCAAAAATTAATAATTTGACCTCTTTCCGTTTAATTCATATCTCGGGTTTTGTCTTAGCGAGTACGTCACATAAATTTATAATTTTTTTTGAGAAATTTGGGATCATTTCGAGTTTTCTAGGATTCCGTTTTATTTTTCGTCATGATAGCAATTTATTTTAAAAAAAAATTAAAGAAAAGAAAAGAAAGAAAAAGGAAAATAATTTAAGATGAGGAGGTGGCTTCACTTTCTAAGCATAACAACAAAACATAAACAAGAAACCAAAGAAAACAGAGTGAAGGAAAACAAAGCCAGAAAAGAGAGAAACGAAAGGAAAAGGAGATGAAAAAAAAGTGGAATTTTCACTCGAAACATTCAGGTAATAATGTTAATTTTTTTATTTCAGTTTATTTTATGTGTTTGGATATATTTTAACGGTCGAAATTGGGATATTAGACATTGTTCTAATGAGTTAAATTGATAGTTTAAAGAGTTAATTGGACCCTGATAATGGAATTGATTATATATTCGAACTTAGGGAGTTATGGAAAACCCATAAATGTAATTTATTTTTAGGGTTTGGTTATGTAATTTTGAACCATGTACGTAGGCCTGGATTGCATATCGCATATGCGAATCAGGTGTCGGGTTCCTGACCGGATTGTTGACGTAAGGAATGCAACCTTTAGCCTTATTTGGTATATTTTTCTGCTTATTGGATAGAGCGGGATCATTTGACAGTGAATTTAAAGGAAAAAAATAGTTTTTGAGTAGCAGTGCTAACTTTGGAACAAGGTAAATAATTATATCCATTTCTTAGGTGGCCTTTGGCCTTGTGGATTCTGCCACGTGTTCCTTACGTGTGTAGCTGCCGATAGGCATACTTATTACGCCTTAATTTTGGATGTACACTGTATATTATATGTTAATCCTTGTTGGTGGTATTGCATTGAGCATAGAAGCATTATACTCTGCTTGTGAGCTTGACATATGCTTCCCGGTAGTCGATGAGGGCCCCGCACCGGTGAAGGGTTATTATTGCATATATTTCCCGGTAGTCGATGAGAGTCCCGCGCCGGTGAAAGGTTACTATTATATATATTTTCCGGTAATCGATGAGAGTCCCGCGCCGGTGAAGGGTTATTATTTCATATATTTACCGGTAGTCGATGAGGGTCCCATGCCGGTGAAGGGTTATTATTGCATATACTTCTCGGTAGTCGATGAGGGTCCCGCACCGGTGTAAGGTTATTATTGCATATATCTCCTAGTAGACGATGAGGGTCCCCCGCCGGAGATAGAGTTCGGGCACATGTGACCCCATTGCATCATGATACATTCATTTCATATCTTTATATGTGTTTTGTGAGCTGTATGGATTTGTTGCATTGATTATCTGTGAATGACTTATCTGGTTGACTGCTATGGCTTCTTTTTCCTTGGCTAGCGTAGCTATTTTTCGAGGTCGCTAGTTTGTCCTCACTTATTGTGTCTTTATGACTCACTCCCTATAGTTCTTGTATTTTGTTTTCGTTCAGCAGATTCTGCTCCAGGACCTAGCCAGCTGCGTTGTGATTGAGAAGCAGTACGTTCCCAGCTATCTACGGTGAGCCATCTTATTCATTGCGGCCACCAGCTGTAGATACTGTAGTTTATCTTATTTTGTCCCCTTCGGGAGATGTATATATCTTTTGTACTTCTTAGATCTCTGATCTGAAAACCTCTAACCTGTGTATTTTGGGTAGTTAGCTATATTATTCAGACAATTTGTATACATGTATACCCTTGGGAGTTATCTTGTGTTGTTAAGGTTAGGTTCATTTTATTTTCAAGGTAATTCTATGCCATTTTTATCGATTCAGTCAATAGGGTTCACCTGATAGGTCTAGAGGAGGTGGCCGGGTACCCGCACGGCCTAGCCGAGAATTCGGGTTGTGTCAAATTACCGTTCTCAAAGCATTTTTCTGAAGCAATGAATTTTTTAAAGTAAACATTGAGTTGGTTGAGCAACAAGGATGGTGGTGTATGACAGGGTTTTCCAAGAAGTATTATATCATGTCTGGTTAATCCTGCAGTTTAAGTCACCTGTATTGTTGAATTATACAAGTTGAGAGCTGAAAAAATGCAGATGAATGACACGCATTCGTGTTCATGCCTCTTGGCCAACTATAAACAATGCAGTATTTACGAGGTTAATGCATCACCAAAGCAAGGTATTTGAGCATAACAAGAGACAAACCCCAAATAAGATTTTATGTAAAATCTTTATATTCAACCCCGTAACATAATTGCTGAATATAAGGAATTGAATTCAGTAAACTCTTCTACTTACAAGACTACTCCTTCAGTAGGTATTAACAAAATTGAGTTCAAAAGAGCATAATTTCTACCGCAAGATATTAAGAAAGTGATATTAAATTGTACCTCTTCCTTGGTTTTGTCCTCTTGCTTCCTCTGCCACGTGTTCCTCCTCCGAGATATTATCAGCAAAAGGGTTAATGAAAGATGCCGAATCATCAATTTGTGAGACATTAGCAGCAAAGGAGTTAATAAAACGTGCCCCAGCAAAAGGGTCAATAAAAGGTGCCCAATCATCAACTTGTGGGACATTAGCCGCAAAAGGGTCAGTAAAAGGTGCCCAATCATCAACTTGTGGGACATTAGCGAATGGACCAACAAAATCTTCCACGGATTCCTCTTGTTGAATAGGATTAGGAATCACATGAATATCAATTATATTTTCATCATTCAACTGATTTGGTTCCTCCGCATCTATTGGAATTAATTCTCCTCCAGGATTTACTAGTGGTATAGCATCTTCAGCTTCTATTTCAATATCACAATATTCACAGCTGACAGGTTAACATCATGTCCTGATTCAATACGTCACCATCCTCATTATCCGGATTTAGTACATCATCCTCTGGAGCTTCTACAAGATGATCATCCAAATCCTCTCCTTCTAACCCTGGTGGATTAACCAATTGCTCTACAACTTCTTCTAACATTGGTTGATTATCTAATTCTCATGATCCTCGTCAGCTCTATCCCTTAAGGGATGTTTAAGAAGATCCTGCACAGTTCACCCAGTCATGATGTTATAAACTTATCTCTTCTTTTGAAGAGTCCAAAATAAAAGTACTACATAAATTTAAGAATTACTAGTAGTTACCTTTTGCATTATGTCCAACAGAGTACCATAGGGCGGTTGAAGCACTGTTCTTAAACTGATCGAGCGGTTCTCGACACTATAAGAGAAGGAAAATAAAAAAATTAAGAAGGTTGGTCCCATTCTTTAGCACCGGTTAACCATACCTAGTGTTACTAAATATAGTATAGTTATACAAAATCATTTTATTGCATGTAGATAACATGAAATTAACTTGATCTTCAAATGTTTTAACCCCTCTGAATCTTCAAATGTTTTAACCCCTCTCAAGCTATGAATTAGCTTGGAGAGTTTATACATATGGCTTTAGACCATGTATACCAAAAGCTGCCAAAACAGTTTAATCTTTCAGATTTTAACCTTTTGCAAAAACGACCCTGATTATAAGATTTAGCCCAGCAAAACGGGCTTCAGATTTGCAGAAAATGGTTTCAACTTGCAGCTTCAGTTAAGTCTGTTTTTGCAAAAAACGGTCAAGTTTTAATTAACTAACAGATTCCTTTTTGGAAATTTTACAGTGTATAGACATTTATTAGTGTTATTTAAATAAAAACACATTTATTGAAATTTATGGTTTATAGACCTTTACCCCTTGGTATTCCACTTTTATAGCCATTTTTAAAAAAGACTTTAACTAAATCTAGTCCACGTTTTTAGGCAATATTTTTGATAAACATGCCTCTATTATAGGGAGATAGAGAGGCAGTTACCTTATTTATAAAATAAATCTTCTTTAATTATTTTATTAATGATATAAAATAAAGATCCTTAATTGTAGCAATCACAACTATAAAACATCAAAACTCTCTACACTCAGTACTACTACTAACACATCCAATGCCTCGCCTACCTCTCTCACACCACTACAATGCCCAATCTCCCCAAACACTCCAACCAACAACAATATTCAACGTAAATCACCCCAACTACATTCAACAAAACTACAACACGATCTACACAGCTCCAATACCCCCACGAAAACCCAATACCAATGCCTTGGTTGGAGCTCGGCCATCAAGGCCACGCACTATCATATACAATGGAGATCGACAATCGGGAAGTTATCATATTGATTCAAAATCCAACGGACCTAGCATCGATCGTCTTGGAGGGAATCATAAATATTCATTCACTTGTCAAGTTATTAGTCTATTGACTCGTGAAATAAATTATAAATCATGCATATTCTTTGTATAGGTGAGCATTAAATTTTCGTATTTCAAATGCGAATCAGAGTTGAAGAGAAAGTACAATGACGATGGACTGTTGTATAAACTATGCATATTCTATGTATAACATAGATGTATTGGACTAATTGTTCGAAATAGTATCTTTGCATATCCAATGAATATTTGTATTTTTGGTGTTAATATAATTTATATTAAATTTATATTTGTATAATTTTTAGATAGACTTAATGTATATATTCAGATGCATTTTTAACAGTACTTATATGTTGTATATTTTGAGGTTTAAATTTTCTAAGCATGGAGATGGCAATATATATGAGATATGTACGCTTGATCTTTCTTTGGTGTATATGTAATATATTTTTTGTGGTATCAATAAAATGTATTCATGAGGTCATAAATATGCAGAATATATCACTCATATCAATAGAATATGCAGAATATGTAGAATATGCAAAATATATTTTCACTTGTATTAATAAAATATCTTAAGTATAATATTACCAATCTATTATCTATTGAAATAATATCTCACAAATATGCAGAATATATTGCACTTGTATCAACAAAATATTTTATGTATAATAATATCAATATATTATATATTTAAATAAATATCATAAATATGTAGAATATATCACACTCATATCAATAGAATTTTTTATACATAATATTATATATTTGGAGATGTTAAGTGTATATAATTTTTACCAACTACTATTGCATATTGTGTAAATATAATAACAATTTAAATGCATATTTGATGTTTATCTATTTAATGATTACAAATAATTTTGGTGAAACTAAATATATATAAGAGTCAAAAATTAAAAAGAATAGAAAAATCGAGCGAAGAAGATGATTGTTTGGATGGAATAGGGTTCCGTAATTTTCTCCTTATTGGGTGGGAGTTGAGCTCCTTAATTTTCTCCTTTTCTTAACTACTTTTTAGAAATAGAATCAACTTAGACATATTTATATTGGGTAAATTTTGGCTAGCATATGTGAAGATGTTCAATGGCTATTTGAATGTAGGGCCATGGTATATATTTGGGTAAATTACGAAACTATGACACCATAGGCATTGGTTTGCCTAATTGACCTCACTAAGTGTGGTTTAGCAAGAATGACCTTCCCTAACTTAAATGAATCTTTTTGGACGAAAATACCCCTACATAAAATATAAAAAGACGTGTAATTTCTTTCCCTCCTCTGTTTATCCCTTCCATCCTCTGTCTATCTATTCCCCAAAAGATTTCATCAAACTCAAACCCAAAAAATCTGCAAATTTTCACTAAACGAAGATCCAAAGGTAAATATCTTCAATTTCATATTTATTATACGTAAATTTTGTATTAAATTTTGAAAAATTATGTTTAGAATTCGTATAATTTGTTTCAAATTTTGTATAATTGCATATTAGCTAATACAAGCTGTGAACTTTGTTGATACTGATTGAAAAGTAATGTCGCAGAGCCAACAATTAACGTTACAATGATTGCAACAAGTAAATTTTTTTACAATACTTTCAATATGCATTTGCTATAGAATTTTGTGGTAGAATTGAGAGTATTCTTTTTTGGTTGGAATGTCAACATTTTGCCCTAAACTTGAAATAAGTTGTGGACAATCTCTGTATATTGTGGTTGCAATGCAACACTTTTTAAGCTCTGATGCACGAATTAATATTTGCTCTGCACTAACTTACTTGTGGGCAACAGTTGAAGTTATGGTGCAACAAACACTTGATGAGAAACTCCACATCTTGTGCCTAATAGGTAGCACTTCTGACCTCAGGAAGTGGTGCCTTGTAAGTGGTGCCTTGTAAGTGGTGCCTTGTGGGCAGCAGTTAAAGGTTTGGTGCAAAACACCCCTGTTAAAAAGTCTCAACATGTGGTGCCTAATAGGCAGCACTTTAACTGTGGTGCAATTTCTGCATACACTTGCCAGAACTTGTAGTGAATTTCCTTGCAAGTAACTGAAGACCAACACTTTAATAAGCAATGGTGTAGAGAAGTCTCTACAACTTGTTACCACTTGACCTCCACCGCCTATGCGTACCACTTAACAAAGGATTATTGATGTTTGCTTCTATCTAGTTAATCTATTCACCAAACTCTAAACTCGTATTCTCGTTTCATTGTATGCAAAACTTGGATGGTAATACATTGCATCTATATTGGGCCAAAAAAGAGCTGAACGACAGGATTACTACTGCCTTTAGACTGATAGTAAGTAGCACTTCTTCTATAATAAAGATACTTCAATATTATCTCTGTAAACAAAGGATCCAATAACATTTAGACTCTTGACTTTATTATTCAGTCGATTTGCTTTTGCGCACAGATAAATCCTATCAATGACACAAGATTTTATGTCAAAGAGGAACCTGATGAATTCACAGTAGACTTAATAGAGAGGTAATTTGACTACTTGTAGTTTTAAACAGACGAGATACCAAGCGCCCACGCCATTGCAACAATAGACAGAAGAAATTTCTGTATATTGTCACTAACAGGCAACACTTTTTACGCTCTATTCCATGGGTATTTGTTTGCAATGCACTCACTGCCTTGTGGGGAGCACTAACAACTGTGGTTAAAACAATTGCTTGTAGATAAACTCTGCATGTACTGAATAATAGGCACCATTTTTATCGCATGAAGTTGTGCCTTGTAAGTGTTACCTTGTGGACAACACTTGGAGGTCTAGTTCAAAACAGTATGTAGAGTAGCTCTACATTGCTGCGTAATAGGCAGCGGTTTTGATCGTATGAACTGGTGCCTTGTAAGTGTTGTCTTGTGGGCAGCACTTGGAGGTTTGATGCAAAGCAACATGTAGAGAAATCTCTACATGTGATGTGTAACAGGCAACAGTTTACTTGTGCTGCAAAATCTTTGCATGCACCTACTATAACTTGTGTACTGAACTTCCTACAAGTTGTGGCTGAAGACCAACACTTTAATGAAAAATGTGTAGACAAGTTTCTACAACTTGTTGTCTGTCGACCTCCACAGCTTATGCGTAACACTTAATAAAGGAAAATTGATGTTTGCTTTATCTTGTTAATCTATTAACCAAACTCTAAACTCGTGTTTCCATTTCATTGTGCAGCATTTGAGTGGAAACAAATTGTATCTACATTGCTTACAGCGGAATATAAAGCACTATTTGAAAGAGTGACGTAGCAATCTGGATGACGAATGAAAAATTAGATGCAGAATTTGGAGTTCGAATCACAATTTCCATAAAGTACTTTAACAAATCAGAGAGAAGATGCTTACGGGACGTATAAATGATGATGACGAACCAAATATCATCAACGAATCTACTCCATCGGCTTCACCAAATTAGTGTTATTTTGTGATGTCATCATATTTTTTAATATTATATTTGTTTTTATATATTTTGAAGCACATTTTAAAGAACAATCTGTTTGTCTTATTGTATTTTGATTCAATATGTCTTGGCTTCATTTCTCCCTTAACCCCTATATCATTGTGTTTTCCTGCAAGTGTTGGTAAAACAGTTACTTGCCGACCTTTACTAAATCCTCACAGGCAATTGCCTTGAGTAGCTGCTCAGTCAGCACTTGGCCTCCCCCATCACCATATTCCCCTAGCAATCTATTAAGTTGCTGCCTAGGCAACCCTTAGCCTCCACCCTCTCACAAAATTCCCCAAGTCAATACCTTTAAAATGTTGCCTATGCGGCACTTCACCCCCACCACTCACCAAATTCCCCCAGTCGCCAATTCTCTTAAAATGCTACCTATGAAGCACTAGACCTTCACCTGTTAAAAAATTCTCAAAACCAGTTTCCTTGAGTTGTTGCCTTCACATAATAAGCTTAAAATATACAAACAAATACTAAAATACAAGCTAAGCATTCAATATGTATTTACTTTATTCTCCATAGACCCCCCGCTATTTACCATTGTGTTTAGATGTAAGTGTTGGCAAATAGGCAACAGTTGCCCGCAAAGCCTTACCAAAGCCTTACCAAAACCTCACAGCCAATTGCTTCAAGTGGATGCTTGACAGGTAGCACTTGGCCTACACCCCTCACAAATCAGATCCCTTAACATGAAACACTTATCCTCTACCCCTACCGAAATTCCTAAAGCTAATACACTTGAAATGATGCTGCCTAGGCAGCACTTCACCCCTACCCCTCACCAAATTCCACAAGCCACTTGCATTGAGTTACTGTCCAACAACATCATAAGCTTATAAAATACAAACAAACATTAAAAAATAAGCCACGACACACATAAAATGCTTATAGAAAAATATACATTCAATACTAAATACAATCAAACTCTACAAATCCCAAGGCAATCACATTGCTAAAAATATAAACATCTGTTACACACAAATGATTTAGTCGCACCAGCTAAAATACAAGCATTCATATTAAAAACTTAGTCATCCTTATTAGTTTTATACAACAGGGAAAGACATTCCAAGTACTCCTTCACAAAGAAGAGAATTATGCTCATGGTAATCATCGTCTATCTTCTTAGGAGGAGTATCACATCCACCATTTTGACTTGGACCTTGCATGACTCTAAAGATTAGCAGCCCAATCAAAATGATAATCTTTCAACTATGTACACTTCATCTTGGAAACATCCTTTCCATGCATTATTGAGTCAACAAACTTAAGCATATAAGCGCCACAATCATACCTGCACAAAATTTAATGAAAGGCTGAATGCAAAAATATAGTACAAAACATATAAAAAATCGAATCAACAACTGCCATCTCACACCATAAATAATTCAATCTCAATAGGCAACAAATTTCTCTGTACAATCTACAAATGCAATGTAAACATCACAAAAAGAAAGGAAAAAAAAAAAAGACAATACCTATTGCTAAACATTTAGCAAAGCATAGCCTGACAGACAACATTTTTCCTAGATACAGAACATATGCTTAAATGTTATGTCACTATTGCCATATGGGCAACAATTTCTAAAATAATAGGAAAAAAATGCAACAAATAATAGAACTTATGCTTGAATGTACTCTCAGTTGTTGTCTTGTGGGCAACAGTTTCTACAGGAAAAAGAAAACAAAATACAACATCAACACTTTGCTAAAAATTGACATCAACTACGTAATTGACAGTTTGAGTATGTGTCGAGTTGGGTAAATTAACGATTTAATAGACGATTGCCCGAGAAGACACCACAATAAAATAACCGGGGAAAATCCCTAAACCAGTAATCAAATAAAATGCATCCAAATCGAATACACATGGATGGCCGCATATAGTAAACATAATCAACATGTCATTGGCGCAATACGTCTGTGAAAGCACCACACAATGAAAAACATTACAAGAAACATTCACATCATACAACTCCATGAATTTGCCAAAAATACCTTGTTTCAACATCATCATCTGAGGCTCAGACAGAAACGTACTAACCAAACTATTATACTTCATATCACCACTCCAACAACCCTTGGCATCAAACCAATGCTTAAACTTAAAGAATTGATCTCCTTCCTATGGCACAACACATCACAAATATACTTAAGCAACATAAAAAGTTAACATTTAGATGAAAACATAACTAACAAAAATAAAAGACGAGAGAACATACATTATAACGCACCATAATGAACTCACACCAACAGCTTCCCCTGTACCAGCAAAAAAAATATAATATCAACATCCAAAAAGAAACAAGAATAAAAAGTAAAATATCTACTACTAACCAGTAAGGAAAATGCAGCTTGACAGGCAGCATTTCCCATACAAAAAAACAACTCATACTTGATGTTATGATGTCAATTGTTGCTCTGTGGGCAACAGTTTCTAGAAAAAAGGAAAGACTATGCTTGAATCTTATGTCAATTGTTATCCTGTGGGCAACACTTTCAACAGTAAAAGAAAAATAAACTACAACACCAACACTTTGCTAAAAATTAAATTAACACCATAATTAATATAATTTGTGTCAACTGTTGCCCTGTGGAAAACAGTTTCTACCATTAAAGGAAATCAAAGTGCAACAACAATACTTTACTAGAAATTACATTAAATATCTAATTAAAATAATTTAATATAACAAATTATATAAACATTACCGATTAACAACAAAATTTAAACATCCACGGAATGAAAATTGAATAAATAATGAAAACAAATTCGCTGTAAACTAAACAAAGAAAAAGAAAGGAGAAGGAAACTAACCCTAATTCGAAGGGGGAGAGAGAGAGAGAGAGAGAGAGAGAGAGAGAGAGAGAGAGAGAGAGAGAGAGAGGGGGGGGACGACTAGGACATAGGATTAGGGCTTATTTTGCTTAGGGCAAAATAGTCTTTTTACACGTTTAAAAATGGGTAGAAGGCCATTTTGCTAAAATATTTCTTAGTGGGGACAAAAGGACATAACCAGGGATAAGAAGGTACATGGGATGAAATATTTTGCATATATTTGGTTAGATATGAAATTTTCCCTTCCTTTTTTTTTTGCACAAATGACCCAATTTTGGAAAATTGTATTCAGATTTGACCTTTTCACTCCATAAGTAAAAGAGAACCATATCAAAATTATATACCATATCGAAAAACAACATTTAATAATACATTAATTAAATAATGATATTACTGCAATTGACAAGTCAAATAACAAATATGGGTATTCGAAGATTAAAGTATTGAATAAAATATAAGATAGAAAGCATTTTGTTACATTTATATCATCTTACATGAAGAAGAAGAGGGTACAAATTAAAAATCACATGAGTATTATCTTTCCGATAAAAAGATGAATGACTTTCTTGTTTCTATAATGCATGTAAAAAAAAAAAGAAGTCTGTGATTATACCTGGTGATTTCTTCGTTTTCATGCTTGACACTATCTATTAGTTTCTTGTGTATAAACTGAGTAGTACAAGTACCAAGAACAAGATGAAAATTTTGCGATTATCAATACTTTTTCCCATCTTCTAGCCTTTCTCTTTACCTCTAAGTACAATTAGAAAAGATCTCTGATTTTTTTGCTCCTGGAGTTCACTATATAAAGAAAATAATAGCCGTCAGTTGATCAAATTTGAATTAACCATTTCAGCTCACTTGAGCTTATGCACTAGAAACCTAACAGAATAACCGCTAAAAGATTTCTCAACTAATACCATTTTAATAAACGCACAGCGCACACAATATAATATATGCTTACACTGCAGTGTAAACTTGTACTAAGTATGTTACTATAGTATTTTCTCTTGTATGTTACTATTTATTTAGCTATAATTTTGTTAATTTACTATTTACTGGCGCCAATTTAACTTATACTCCACTTATCATTACTACTGTAATACTTACGTATAAATACGGGGTATTACGTTCAGTGAATACGATGATGTGTCTTACTACCCTGATATAACAGGTAGGATTGATTCACCCCTTTACATAAATAAATAAATAAATAAAGGCGAGTACTACAGAAACCAAACCCTAATTCATTTTGTTCTACGACAGTACACCTGAAGCCCTAATTCTACTACCTTGGCGAAACACTCAACCCCTTTCCAAAAATGAATCCTTGTCCGAAAATAGAAAAGGATAGAGGATTCACCTTAATCTTTCCAATCAAGCATGAGACGACGCGGATTTGCTAAAAGGTCAGGTTTTCGATAATTCATCATCTTCGAAAAACTATGAAACAAAAATATGGCGTTGGTTCAATATTCTATTTAAATGATTTTTCAGATTATAGTTAAAACCTTTATTTATCTATTTGTCTAAATGATTTTTTTAGATTATAGTTAAAAACTTTATTTATCTATTTATTTAATTGAAGAATGCCCAATTGAGAAAATTGTTAACGAGGTATTGCTCTTCAAGTTGTAAAGTTTCATGGATGGCTCAAAGGTAAGGCTAGTAAAGCTTTCGCTTTAGGTCCTTTGAGTCAAAGATCCCAAAATTTTATTATTACTTATATTTATTTATATTGATTAGAGTTTTTTTAAGTAAATGTTAGCTATTTGTTTCAATATGCTACATTCATTATAATTGTAAAAGTCTTATTGACATATATGAATTTAATTTAAAATTTAAAATATTAGACAAAGTTCTAGTATAAAAAACTTGAATATTTTTTTTAAAAAGAAGGAAAAAAAAAACTTAAAAGCTTTGAAAATAAGGGTTATCGCATAATTAATGTCAAGTGTGTCGATTTATTCTTTAAAAAATATTTGAAAAAAGAAAGATTAATTTAAAACTTTGCATCTCAAAAGAATTTAAAAAGTGAACTTTAAAGTAAAAAACACATGCATGTTATTAAAAAATTATGTCCACTTTTGACTTTAGGCCTCCGATGTTATTGAGTCACCCCTGTAAAGCTTAATACTAATGGTTGATGAACAATGTTTGTGGTGTTGTTTTGCTTATGGAGAAACAACAACTTGTATAGTTTTTTTTTTTTTATAATGTTGGATTCATTTCACTGAGTTGTATAATTGTCTTATCATGATAACTAACGCGCAAGGCAAAACTCAGGGATTTGAACTCGAATCTCTCAAGATTCGAGCACTAATCCTCGCAAAGCGATACGTACAGAAAAGGAAGGGCACAACCTCCACAAAATTGGTACACTCTTTTTCCGCTTTCGTCTCATTTTTTGAGGATACCAGAATTTGTATACAAACTTGTGCATATCGATATTAATAAATAGTAGAAAATAAAGACATGTTATAATGAGAAAACCGTTAAACCTATAGACGATGATTGCGTTTATTCTAGTATTTGCATGACTACATGATCCAACCTTTGTGACAAGGGTTACGTGTGGAATGTTTTGCTTAGCCGTAATTACTTCCAGATGCATATACATATACTACTAAAATATCCGGATTTTTCGACCGCCGAATTTCGAATCTCAACATATCAACTTTTCCAATTATCAAAGGAAAGTCGTTCGATTCCTCTGGTGGAAAAAAATTGACTTCTCACTTTCTCTGTGTTTGCCTCATAGGACAACAAATGTCCTCTTCCGAGAATCAACATGCCACCTTATTCTCTTTTTATATACACACTTATGTATATATATTATAGCTGCTTAGTATTATATTGATCTCTTGTAACATATACAAAGAACTTTCAAAGAGATCTACTAAAAATCTCTTATCCAAACATCACAAACCTTTTGGACCATAGCAGCTTAATCTTTCTCATACGTTTTTCCTAAAAATTCTATAGTTTTTCTTTTTGCATTCAGTAGTATAGCTACATAATGCATCAAGCCAGTATGCAACTGGTGGCCTCACACCTCATTCACCATGAAACTTTACTAAGAAAAACAACCAATGTCACATTGTATACTCTTGTGCTTAGAAGGCCACAATTCCCTTTATTTCACTCTTGAGTGAAATCAAAAAACAAGACCCACAAAATACTAAAAATTCTTTTGGCACGTAGGATGGAGATTGAAAGCAACCAACCCACCACTTTGTCAATTGTAGAGTATTAAATTTCTTAAAAGATATGAGAAGTGCCAAGCAAGAGACTAGCAGCTTCAAAAACAGTCGCATATCTCAGGCGACCCTATATGCAAGATACCACAAAGGATAGAAACAATTCGACAAGAACTTATTTAAAAAACACCATAGCAACACCTAGCTTTGGTAATGGAAGAAACTGTGGAGATTGATATTCTGATTGGAGAGCATAAGAAACAGAATTTTAATGCCAATCAGTTTGCTTCCTTAGCATATGCAATCAAGGATTAGAAATTGTATGAAACAACGCCGTGACCGTTAAAAAAAAAATCGAGGTTGAGGGATCAGATAAGTAGCTACTAGAGTAACGAATGATGTCTGGGGTATTGCGAGTAATAAGATCCTCATGTTAGTAGTGAATCCTTTTCCGCATGTGATTGAATTACTTTATGGAGCTATTGTGCAACCTTAACAGATTTAGCTCTTATTAATGCTCGCAGGTCGCACAAACTATTTGTATGTATGATATTGTTTTGTGTTGTGGATCCAGCCCACTATGAGCGAAGTGGGAGATGTAAGAATATGGATCACGGGCCATGGGTCGCTCCAATTGGGCTGATCCGACCCGGTTAGGAGAAATAAGAATATGTGGTTAAAGAAGGTTACCACATTCCACCACATCTCCTATACTTCCTCCACTAAAGGAATATGCAAAAGTGGGGGAGTGGGGAAGATAGTGGGCAAGTTACATTTGTTTCTTCCAACTCCTTTACATTATATATAAGAAGAAGAAACAAAAAGAACAGGAAGTAACTTTTTCACTCTTCTTATTATTCCACCAAAAAGACACAAAACAAAAAGAAGGCATTTAGTTGGTGACAATTAAACTTTGTTTCCTAGTGATTCAAAGTAGACTTGGGCAATTGCAAGGTAGTAAATACAATCTTCCGCTGTGGTGTTAACATGTACACAATTCATGTTCCTGTTACCGTTATTTATTTCTAACACTTTGTTTGCTGTGAGCCAAAACAAAGCAAAGTCTATTGATTTCTTGGTTAACTGTTGGCTTCGCAACATCTTTTCTTTGCCTTCATTAATTGTTGTTACTAAGGTACCGTCCTAAACTGAATGATTGTCCTTCTGTGCCTCATAGATATTAATGTCCTTTAGTTTGCTTAACATATGACTTTCTTATTAGAAACCTCCTTTCCATGTTGTGCACTGCTTGTCTGGCCTGTGAAAGGCCACGATACTAACTTTTTTTGCAGTTTCTAGTCATAATGGGATGGCTGAAACCCATACCCCCATGCTAATGTTTGCAGAGGCGGATTTAAGAATTTAAAAGGAGGGGTTCACCACTGCAAGGGGAGCTACATCGTCCCAAGAGTATCGGCGAACAACCTTCGTCGAAAAATTATACTATGTGTATAGGTTAAATATCATTTTATATGATGATTATTAAGGAAAAAAATATTAAATGACGTGTATATAGGTTAAATATTATTTTATACGATGCTATTTTAAAGAAAAAAATTATTAAATGGCATTTAAATGGTGATTGATTCCTATTACCGAGTTTACGTAAACCATCATCTGATCAAGTGAACCATTTAAATTTTTAGAGCACGGGTTCACGAACATCATATTTATCATATTTTAAAAAATATGTACATAATATATGTAGTGTCGTGGCTAGACCATGGTTTCACGTAAACCGCATTTAATGGTGTACATCCGCCCCTGAATGTTTGTTGCAGGTTTCCTGATTTGTGGAAAATCTACATTGGTTCATAAAAGAACTTGCAGAAGTTCAAGAGATGAAGGCCCTGCTTTCTTACCTCCTTTACTTTATTTTGTCATATTCACTAGGATGTTGGCATGTATTAAGCATTAGCACTGTGAGGTGCAAATAGTGTTGGGGCATGTAATAGGCAGCAAGGTGTTGCTAAAAGCAGCCCGTACTTGGTTATCTGGGGCTATTCCTTACCCTCTCTTTTACTTATAAGTGAAAAGGTCAAATTTGAATATCATTTTCAAAATTGAGTCATTTGTGCAAAAAAATGGTATCTGGAAGTTAATTAAAACTGGACCCTTTTTTGCACAAATAGACTTATTGAAGTTGAAAGTTAAAACCGTTTACTGCAAATCTGAAGCCCGTTTTTACTGGGCTAAATCTGAAATCAGGGCCATTTTTGCAAAAGGTTAAAATCTAAAAGGTTTAACTGTTGGATGAATTACAAAAAGGAGCACAAATACACCCAATTTTGAAAATATAAGTATTTTTTTATGGTTTTTAAAACATAAGCACTTTACCATTAAATGAAGCTGAAAGAACAATAATACCCATACTAATAGAGAACTTCTTGTAATTACAAAAATGTCACTGACCCTTTTTTCAAGCCGTAATTATAAAAATGCCACCACACCATCTTACCTCAGAAATTACAAAAAATGTCACTGCTTCATACACAGCAGAAACCAATGCCAACCTGATTGTGTTTCACGTCCATTTTATGAATAAATAAGGCGAAATTGGCATCATTTCGCTCACATACAAGGCAGCTAATCCATCTGTATTTCACGTCTGTTTTGTGAATAAATAATACCAAATCGTCATTGTTTCACTTATATACAAAAATCAAAGCAAAACAAAATATAAGACCAATTTGGCGTCATTTCTTCATACAATATGCAAAAAAAATATTTTCTTTTTGTGAAGAAATGATGCCAAATCGGCCTTACTTTATTCATTCCCTTCAAGTGCTTATATATTTTGAAATGTATTGGCCTAAACCAGTTTAGGTCAACAAATCAAATTTGGTTAGGTTTACAAATGATGCCAAGTATCAAAGCCGTGCAAAAATAATAAATTAAAGTAAACAATCGAATGAAGAACAATGGAGCTTTTTGTTTCAATAATCACGGTGTCCAGCACAAATTTTGACCGAGTTTTGGAATATTTTTCTAGATGTTTACAATATAAAATGAGGAGCTATTTATAGGCCTACGTATTGAAGAAGTTTAGGCCACATTCTCTATATCCTGTTATGACTATGCCTATTTCCTATTTCTGTGGAAGATGTGATAGTAGGCAGAGATCATGGGGCAGCCATCTTACTGAAGTAAAGGCTGTCAACCGAGGCTAAAATCTTTCACCTCGGGGTCATGGGCGCGATGACTTATCGAGGCTATTGTTCCCGGGGCTCATTAGGAATCATGGCTTCAGACGGTCACCTCGATGGTTAGGCTGTTTTCCCTCGGTGAGAATCTGGCGAACCTTCGAAGCTCCACGTGTTCGAACTATTTTTACCCAATACAGATAGTCCCCCCACTCCTCGAGCAAGTTCTAGAGTTACCGAGGAGTTGAATGAATTCAGGTGGGAGAATGACGCGGCGAAATATATGCAAAGAGTTTCAAATGTGATCAGTCACTTTATCTTCCCGTGGCAGAAAATGTGGCGACTATTGATGCATTATTTAAACAGTAGAACTTTCCAATTCCCAAGCAATTTTATCTTCCCTCTTTTAAAATCCCTTCTTCAAAACCTTTGATTTTATAATTCAGAACCCATATTCCATTTTTAAGTGATAATGTCTGAACAAACTCCATCAGTAGCTCCATTATCTAGGAAATACCAGACGCCACCATCATGCTTGCCGGTGGTGAGTTGGTAAACATCGTCCAGTCCTTGGACATCGTCGCACTATCGGGTGGTTACGATGAAGCAACGCCTCAAGTAAGTGGTTTGAGACGGTGTAAGCAAACTGCTGGGCGCGGTAAGCTTGAGGTAGGGGATGACGATGGCGATGATGATGTTGGCGGCGATGATGGTGATGACGATGTCGCTGACATCGAAGAGATTGGCAATGAAGATACCGAGGCTGTGGCGGTAGAGGAAACCGAAGCGAGGACCGAAGCTGGTCCCTCGAAGCCCAAGAAGAAGAAGATCCCCACTGATCAGGAACTAGAATCTCGTCAAATTATCCCGTCAAGCTTTAGCATAGATAAGGATTTTAAGTTCCAAAATCAATCGAACACCCAACGGGGGTTGGATAGAAATGTACCAGTTTAATCAACACCAAGCCTGATTACACGGGATTGCATAGATGTGGTTCTGGAGGACTGTAGGTAGGGTCCTGAAGTCGAGATCGTGGTTCCAGCTCCGGATATCTTTTTTTCCAACCACTTGCCGAGGTACTTATTCATTTGTGCTTATCATTTTACTTTAGGTTTTTGACTTTCCCATCCATGGGGTGATTGACACATTCTGCCGAACATATAACATGTGCCTCGCCCAACTCGGCCCCGAGTTCTGGAGAGTGGTGCAATGCCTCGACTTCTTGAGCTAGAAGGCGGGGTTAGAATTCACTTTTCAACACTTAATTGCTTTGTATTACCCTTACTTTCACAACAGGGGAATCGCAGCCCTGAACAAGAGAGATGATTTTTTCCCTGATCTCGAAGAGTGAGGACTAGGGAGACCGGGGTTGGCATGACCAATACGTTCTCATACCTACAAGACTGCTTTTCACTGCATCGGTTCTCTCTATAAACCTTTTGGTCATCAACTACTCATTGTTTCTTAAATCTTTTGCAGCTAATAGAGTTCCAGTCAGCCCTCCGGCTGATTTACTTGAGTAAGTGAAAGCGGTGATACCGATCCGAACCCGCCCTAATAGGACTTGGATGATCATGGCTTCGGAGGAGGACAATAATTGGTTATGCAAGAGGCATTAGCCATATTACAATTCTTTTCCTCAATTACCTGAGGCAATCTCCTTGAGATGTTCCATCTTTCCACTTAATACGTTTTCCAAAAAAGACTGCAAACCTGGAGGAGTTGGAAGGCAAGAAGAAGAGCAAGGGAAAGAAGAAAGAGAAGAAGAAAGAGAAAAAAGTGGTTGACGCCACAGAGGGCGTTAACAAAATGGCGAGCCAGGCTAAGGCCATTGCTGCGACCAAAGTATCGAAGGGCTCCTCGGGCCAAGGGACCTCAAAAGGTGAAGACATCTACCTCGGCCGGTTTATCTGTGTTTCAACTTCTTCCCCTTCATTTGTCCATAAACTTCCTCCTTCACACCTTTCCATAGATCCAAAGAGGAAAAGGCCAACTTCGAAGAGGGCGACTAAGGCAAAGCATCCTCGAGTTGAAGTAATTTGTTGCTCCAAAGTCAGGGGCCGTTACCAAGCCATGTCGAGGTCTGATCGATTAACCTAGTGATGAAGATCCCAAGGCGCCTGAGGAAACCGAAGCTGTGGCCCCCAGGGAAACTGAGGTGATCAACCTCGAGGAGCCTGATCAACCCACCATTCATCCCATTACTAAGGCCAAGGTTGTGAGGGCATGGTGTCGAGCATGGCTCGAGCTTGTTCCGAGCCGATTTCGTCCTCGGCTCCGGTGAAGACCTTGAGGAAGTTAGAGTTTTCAACTAGTTCCAACTTTTTGGATTGTACTCAGAGGGACATTGCGAGCCTCGATGCGTTAGTGGAGCCAAATCAAGAAAAAATACTCGAGGAGTTCTCCCCGATGAAGTTGATGGCCACTTCAACTGTTAATGCTCTTCGGGTAAGTCCTTCAAGCTCACCACTTTCTTTCTTAAATCTGCATTGTTACTTCTAATCCTTTGCTTTCATTCAGAGCCTCGTCCTTTCATTAAAGGCCGTTCGACTTAAGCGCAAGAGGGCCAAAGAGGTGAAAATGTGGCCAGCGAGGAAGGCCAAAAAAGCAAATATTTGACTCAGATTTCTAAGCTTCAGACTCAGCTAACCCAGTCCAACCTCGAGTTAGAGCAAGCTCGTTAAGCTATTGCTAAAGCCGAGGCGGAGAAATACGAAGCCGCTGCTTTCGCCAAAGCTCAGTTGCAAACAATGAATGAAGGCCATGTAGCTGAGCGCTCGAGGCTGAATTTGGAGATCGAACAGCTCCATGCTGAGCTGACTCTTACCCAGGCCGAACTTGTTGAAAATGGTCACAAGTACCATGAGAAGCTGAAAGAATACATTGCCAAACTTCATCATCAACAAAATCGACGCTTTTATGCTAGTTGAGCGACAAACAATCGTGTTAACATACTAAGTAATAGCTAATTTTAGGCGCAGGCAAGCACATAGTAAGAGTAAAATTAGGGATTAGGGTTTACCCATTTTCAAATCGGGCCGGGTCAAATCGAACCGTCTCAAATTGGGGTTGCAAGGAGAAAATCTTACCCCTTTCTCAGTGATAATACCACTCAACACAAACGGAACCCCGACGGAGGCATTTCCCGGCGGTGGCGATTCAGTTAACAAAGGGTTGAGTTTTGCCCTCGTCCAAACACCATCAAAAGTGTATAGGTTATGTAGCGGACGACGAGAAGAGTTTAATGACACTATTTTTCCCAATTTTCATCGGCCAAATTGGTCGGAATAAACCTTGACAGTGGCGGCGATTCATATCGCCAAAGAGAGAGAAGAGAGAGAGTGAAATTGGAGAGGTGAGAGGGGAAATGAGGGTAGGGGAAGAGCCTTAGGGGTCGTTTTAGGAAATGACTGGAAAATTGAATCTCAGCCGTCAATTGTCACACGTGGACGGCTGAGATCAATCAACCTAAGCGCTGATGTGTAAAATGTGAGGTGTGATGTGTGTGTGTGTGTGTGTGTATATATATATATATATATATATATATATATATATATATATATATATATATATTTATGTATATACAATGTATACATAGTGTATATTAGGCATAATTTAATGTAAAAGAGGTGTAAAATTTGTATAAAATGGGTATAAAATCCCAGGAAAACTATGAATTAATTTTGAAATATTAATATGGCTAGGAAGCGTATAAAAGTTTGTTTTTGGATTTTAGAACGAATTGGGTAATTTTATCAAAATAAGAGTAATTGCATAAATCGTAAAAATGGCTATGGTTTGAGAGGGTGCTTTTGAAAATGGCCTTGACTGTCAGGCTATTTGAGTTCAAGTGTTGGAATCGCCACCTAATATAGTTTTCTAAGGTGTATTAGGCCACCTAAGTGTCTAAAGTCAAGTTTAGTAGTCACACTAGTCTATTCCAGAGATTCTAAAGGGTAAGAAGTCAAGATGACTCGGAAAAGAATGTGTTAGGCACTTCCCCGAGTCCCACGAAAGGTGGTTACCGTCTGAATCTATATTTTGGGATAAAAATATTGCATATTATCATAAATACTAACTTGGGAAGTAAATCTAGCATTTAGCTCAAGAAAATAACATGTCTATGCAATTCAATTTACACTCATACAAATAAATTTCATATACGGCCTACATTTAAGCCTAGTCGCATTTTAGGGCCTCTAATATAAACGCCTAATCGTAAGTGTGATCAAACATGCAAAAGGTGTTCAATTTCAGCCTATTTATGCAATTCTCATGCTTAAAACAAGATTGCGTAAATGGTCAATTTTGTAAACAAAATTCAGATTTACAAAATTGAGATTTATATTAAAACTAAAATTGGTGTTGTTTTAAAACGAAATGTTGGCCATTCGCGGTCGGTATGACTCGTCATTAATTGTTGAGCCCTAACCTTAATGGCCTTTATTGTTTAGGGATCACTTTTTTGAAATATGTATAGGCGAAAGGACTTCTTTCGAAAACGGGTGTCACAGAAGCACGAAAATGCAAATAAAGGGGGCTGTCATACGTAGAATATATTCGTATACGTATAGGCATGCAAAATAGATTACTAAACGATAGCTATAGCTTTAGGAAAATACATATAAAGTGTATAAACGACCCCAATACTTTATACACCCATATACACTATTAGGTTAGTGTATAGGAGCGTAAGAGTGGTCAAAAATCAGTTTTATGCAAACAAGGGTCCCTTTTGAGAATAGTTTTGACCCTAGACTTTTTGTGGGCGAATTTAATTTTCAGAAACAGTCCACTTCAGACACAAATAACACAAATAGCCTCTATTTCGAGTTAAATTTCAGATTCAATCGTAAAAACAAGCATGCTTTCAAGTATCAATTCCTGAACCTGTTTAAGACACTTAACGTAGCAAGGTTGAATGTTTCAAAACAATCTGCATGATTTTATTTTAACTATATGCACGTCAGTCTGATTTTAAGAAGATTAAAACCTAAAATGATGCAACATATAGAAGAAAAGGTTAGGAATAGGCCCCTGAATAGCCAACACACAGCCTAGCAACTGTGTTCCTGTGTTAACAGATTACAAACAGGATTCCGAGTTAAATTTACATAATAGGGGACATTTCCTAAGGGAAGGGCATAGAAAAATGGGTAAAGGTCGAAAGAGTGTCCTGTTCCTTAAGGTTAGGGTCAAGGCTATCATAACAGTCACAAGTTTATAGTTCCAGCACCTCGTATAAGAACCAACTTAAGAGGGTTCACTCATTGACCCTTTTTTAAGCTTTGAGGATTACCTTGCAGTCAATGAAACATAGTTTGGCCCATCTAAGACCATTCAAAACACCTGCAAGCATAAGGTTAGCAGGGGAAAGGGGAAGGGGGAAGACTGAATTGAGGCCTTTGCCCAAAACAGAGAACCTGATCAATAAAGCACAACCAATGTCCCTATTCTTAATAAAAATGGGTATGATCCTATTGGATCTTTTAACTGGACAAGATTAACATAGACTAACCAGAACAGAGCCTAAGCATACAGTGTTTTAAGCATAAATAGTTTAATCTAAGCGAAACAGAGGTGGGATGAAACAAACAAACTTATCCAGGTATAGGTAAATAGAGAAACAATATGCAGTAAGTAGTCAGGAAGAAAAGGAGTACCTTTTGATAATAAAAGAGCAAAGAAACATTGTGTAGATTGAATAGGACTTGCAAGACAGAGCCAAGTAAACTAAGTGAAGCTATTGTTTTCCAGAAAGTCAGAAAAGAGATCAAGATTTAGAAACGTATTCTGCAGCCTTTTGTTTTCTGTGAAAAAAAACTATGTTTTCTGTATGTATGTTGTGTTCTCTTTTTCTTTTTTAATGTGTAGAATAGTACCAACTTAAATAGGTGTGAGGTGAGGTTTTCAATTTCAAAGGGGTGAAAGAGAAATAAGGCAAAGAATATTTTTTCCCATAGTTAGGAAAATCAGCCTTGTATCCTTTCCATATTTAGGCTAATCAAATCTCCACAGATTAAGGTAAAATAAGTCTTAAACAAACTAGGATTCCGCTCCTTAAAACCAGGTAAAGTCTAGATTCACAATAATCAAAATCAAAAGTCAATTAACCCTCTAACAGATTTCAATCACCCTTTAATTAGCACTGTGTCAATTAATCCAAAACTAACTTCCAGTCACCAATTCAAGCTAAACCTACTCGAAACCCCTTAAATCATGACTAAATCAAACCAGTCTAGTTTTCTAAAGCATGTAATCATGCATTTTAAAAAACTAAAGATCAAAACACATTGTCAAAGATGAAAAAATAATCGAGGGTGTTTAAGCTACATTTTCAGTAAGGCTGATAAAGAACAATAGACCATGAGAGTGTCAATTTCAATGTATATAAACAAATTAAGAACAAGGTTTTACCTAATGAGTTACAAGTAAGGTTATCAATCATACAGTCCTTCACCCTAAATAATTAACTAATAACGTGCAACAACATTACACACAGATGAGAACAAGCAGACTCAAGCATAAGCACCATTATTGAAATAGTGAAACCAAACAAAATCGATGCTTTTATGCTAGTTGAGCGACAAACAATCGTGTTAACATACCAAGTAATAGCTAATTTTAGGCGCAGGCAAGCACATAGGAAGCGTAAAATTAGGGATTAGGGTTTACCCATTTTCAAACCGGGTCGGGTCAAATCGACCCATCTTAAATTGGGGTTACAAGGAGAAAATCTTACCCCTTTCTCAGTGATAATACCATTCAACACAAACGGAACCCCGCCGGAGAAATTTCCCGGCGGTGGCGATTCAATTAACAAAGGGTTGAGTTTTGCCCTCGTCCAAACACTATCAAAAGTGTATAGATTATGTAGCGGACGACGAGAAGAGTTTAATGACACTATTTTCCCCAATTTTCATCGGCCAAATTGGTCGGAATAAACCTTGACAGTGGCGGCGATTCATATCGCCAAATGGAGAGAAGAGAGAGAGTAAAATCGGAGAGGTGAGAGGGGAAATGAGGGTAGGGGAAGGGCTTTAGGGGTCCTTTTAGGAAAGGACTGGAAGATTGAATCTCAGCCGCCAATTGTCACACGTGGACGGCTGAGATCAATCAACCTAAGCGCTGATGTGTAAAATGTGAGGTGTGATGTGTGTGTGTGTGTGTGTGTGTGTGTCTATATATATATATATATATATATATATATATATATATATATATATATATATATATATATATATATATATATATATATATATGTATATACAATGTATACATAGTGTATATTAGGCATAATTTAATGTAAAAGAGGTGTAAAAATTGTGTAAAATAGGTATAAAATCCCAGGAAAACTATGAATTAATTTTGAAATATATATATGGCTAGGAAGCGTATAAAAGTTTGTTTTTGGATTTTAGAACGAATTGGGTAATTTTATCTAAATAAGAGTAATTGCAGATTTTAGGCGCAGGAAAGCACATAGTAAGATGATCGAAACCCTTTAAAACATGTCTAAATCAAACCAGTTTAGTTTTCTAAAGCATGTAATCATGCATTTTAAAAAAGTAAAGATCAAAACACATTGTCAAAGATGAAAAAACTATCGAGGGTGTTTAAGCTACATTTTCAGTAAGGGTGATAAAGAACAATAGACCATGAGAGTGTCAATTTCAATGTATATAAACAAATTAAGAACAAGGTTTCACCTAATGAGTTACAAGCAAGGTTATCGATCATACAGTCCTTCACCCTAAATAATTAACTAATAACGTGCAACAACATTACACACAGATGAGAACAAGCAGACTCAAGCATAAGCACCATTATTAAAATAGTGAAACCAAACAAAATCAACGCTTTTATGCTAGATGATCGACAAAAAATTGTGTTAACATACCAAGTAATGGCTAATTTTAGGCGCAGGAAAGCACATAGTAAGAGTAAAATTAGGGACTAGGGTTTACCCATTTTCAAACCGGGTCGGGTCAAATCGACCCGTCTCAAATAGGGGTTGCAAGGAGAAAATCTTACCCCTTTCTCAGTGATTATACCATTCAACACAAACGGAACCCCGCGGGAGGCAATTCCCGGCTGTGGCGATTCAGTTAACAAAGGGTTGAGTTTTGCCCTCGTCAAAACACCATCAAAAGTGTATAGGTTATGTAGCGGACGACGAGAAGAGTTTAATGACACTATTTTACCCAATTTTCATCGGCCAAATTGGTCGGAATAAACCTTGACAGTGACAGCGATTCATATCGCCCAAGAGAGAGAAGAGAGAGAGTGAAATCGGAGAGGTGAGAGGGGAAATGAGGGTAGGGGAAGGGCTTTAGGGGTCGTTTTAGGAAAGGACTGGAAAATTGAATCTCAGCCGTCAATTGTCACACGTGGACGGCTGGGATCAATCAACCTAAGCGCTGATGTGTAAAATGTGAGGTGTGATGTATATATATGTATTTATGTATATACAATGTATACATAGTGTATATTAGGAATAATTTAATGTAAAATAGGTATAAAAATTATATAAAATGGGTATAAAATCCCAAGAAAATTATGAATTAATTTTGAAATATTAATATGGCTAGGAAGCATAAAAAAGTTATTTTTTGGATTTTAGAACGAATTGGGTAATTTTATCAAAATAAGAGTAATTGCAGAAATTGTAAAAATGGCTATGGTTTGAGAGGGTACTTTTGAAAATGGCCTTGACTGTCAGGCTATTATGAGAAGACAATTTGAAAGAATGGATGAGATTGCATGTAAAATTTGAAAACATACCAAGTAATAGCTAATTTTAGGCGCAGGCAAGCACATAGTAAGAGTAAAATTAGGGATTATGGTTTACCCATTTTCAAACCGGGCCGGGTCAAATCGACCCGTCTCAAATTGGGGTTGCAAGGAGAAAATCTTACCCCTTTCTGAGTGATAATACCACTCAACACAAACGGAACCCCGGCGGAGGCATTTCCCGGCGGTGGCGATTCAGTTAACAAAGGGTTGAGTTTTGCCCTCGTCCAAACACCATCAAAAGTGTATATGTTATGTAGCGGACGACGAGAAGAGTTTAATGACACTATTTTTCTCAATTTTCATCGGCCAAATTGGTCGGAATAAACCTTGACAGTGGCGGCGATTCATATCGCCAAAGAGAGAGAAGAGAGAGAGTGAAATCGGAGAGGTGAGAGGGGAAATGAGGGTAGGGGAAGGGCCTTAGGGGTCGTTTTAGGAAAGGACTGGAAAATTGAATCTCAGCCGTCAATTGTCACACGTGGACGGCTGAGATCAATCAACCTAAGCGCTGATGTGTAAAATGTGATGTGTGATGTATATATATGTATTTATGTATATACAATGTATACATAGTGTATATTAGGCATAATTTAATGTAAAATAGGTATAAATATTGTATAAAATGGGTAAAAAATCCCAAGGAAATTATGAATTAATTTTGAAATATTAATATGGCTAGGAAGCATATAAAAGTTGTTTTTTGGATTTTAGAACGAATTGGGTAATTTTATCAAAATAAGAGTAATTGCAGAAATTGTAAAAATGGCTATGGTTTGAGAGGGTGCTTTTGAAAATGGCCTTGACTGTCAGGCTATTATGAGAAGACAATTTGAAAGAATGGATGGGATTGCATGTAAATTTTGAAAACTACAGCTTTAAAAATAGGAGGGACAAAATTGGGTGTCAACAGCTGCCCCTCCTTGCCCGTGGACGATGAAAGAGTCTTCGGGCAAAGAAATTGACAGTGCGGCCAATTTTGTCGTGACTCTAGAGGAGTGCTTATGATTTTAAGAGAATGTGGGGCATCAGGTTGAATTGTTTTCTTTGCTTGGGGTGTATGCCCCGCAATGAAGATGTGCCTGAAATAAGAGGCGTATGGAAATAATGGGTATAAAATAGGTATAAAAATTGTATAAAATGGGTATAAAATCTCAGAAAAATTATGGAATTAATTTTGAAATATTAAAATGGCTAGGAAGCGTATAAAAGTGTGTTTTGGGATTTTAGCATGAATTGGGTAATTTTATCAAAATAAGAGTAATTGCAGAAATTGTAAAAATGGCTTTGGTTTGAGAGGGTGCTTTTGAAAATGGCCTTGACTGTCAGGCCATTATGAGAAGACAATTTGAAAGAATGGACGGGGCCAGGATAAATGCACGATTGCGTCTAAAGTTTGAAAACTACAGCTTTAAAAACAGGAGGGACAAAATTGGGTGTCAATAGCTGCCCCTCCTTGCCCGGGGACGATGAAAGAGTCTTCGAGCAAATACATTGACAGTGCGGCCAATTTTTTCATGACTCTAGAGGAGTGCTTATCACTTTAAGAGAATGTGGGGTGTTAGGTTGAAATGTTTGCTTTGCTTGGGGTGTATGCCCCGCAATGTAGATGTGCCTGCAACATAATGTATATATAAAACGTACCTTCCCACCGGGATGGATTGTCTTTCTAGTATTCTTGCTGTATATAGTTGTGTATGCTATGCCATGATTGTGTGCCCCCTTGCTATCAAGTGTTATATTCGACATCGGGTTATGTGCCCTCCGTCGGTGCATTGGGCTGTGTACCCTCCGCAAATATAAATGCAAATCGATGTCGGGCTGTGTACCCTAAACTGACGCTTCGGGCTGTGTACCCTCAGCTAATTTAAAATGCAAATCGATATCGGGCTGCATACCCTCAACCGACGCTTCGGGCTGTGTACCCTCACCTAATGTAAAATGCGAATCGATATCGGGTTGTGTACCCTAAACCGATGCTTCGGGTTGTGTACCCTCAGCTAATGTAAAACGAAAATCGATATCGGGCTGTGTACCCTCAACCGACGCTTTGGGCTGTGTATCCTCAGCTAATGTAAAATACGAATCGATATCGGGCTGTGTACCCTCAACCGACGCTTCGGGCTATGTACCCTCAGCTAATGTAAAATGCAAATCGATATCGGGTTGTGTACCCTCAACTGGCGCTTCGGGCTATCTACCCTCAGCTAATGTAAATGACAGATAGATATCGGGTTGTGTACCCTCAACCGACGCTTCGGGCTGTGTACCCTCAGCTAATGTAAAATGCGAATCGATATCGGGTTGTGTACCCTCCACCGACGCTTCGGGCTGTGTACCCTCAGCTAATTTAAATGACAAATCGATATCGAGCTGTTTACCCTCAATCGACGCTTCGGGCTGTGTACCCTCCGTTAATTGAAGTGACAGATCGATATCGGACTGTGTACCCTCAGCTAATTTAAAATACAAATCGATGTCGGGCTGTATACCCTTAACCGACGCTTCGGGCTGTATACCCTCAACTAATTTAAATGACAAACCTTTTCGTTGAAACATATTTGTCGTGTATTATTGAATTACATATCCTTTGTGCCCGCATCCAAAGAAAGATTGGTGAGTTGTGCGGGGTGGTTTGGTTTGTGCATTCTTGGCTTGTTTCGTGCTTCCTGTCCACGAGTGCCGGGATCTTGGCCGAACTGTTAGGGATATGTATGAAATAGCAAATAATGCAACTTTGAGAAATTTTTATAAGAAAGAGATGAAATGAAATGTTTTGTCCATTGAGTCACGAGTCGCGTTGTGTAAAGCCGGAATTGTCGTTCTTCGTGCTGTTCCAAACTACATCAAGTGAATTTTGAGGGAGACCTCAAAATTCTGCCCCAGTTTGTGGTTGAAATTTTTAAGAGATCCTCAAAAATTTCTACCCCAGTGTCAACTATGCTTGTCCTTTAGGAATTTTTGAGAGTTCCTCAAAAATTCTGCCCCAATGTTCGCTTTGTGGAAAAATAAAATTTTTGTATTTATGCGACCGAACCTTGAGTAGGTTGCCTACGTATCCCACTTGGGGAATCAGGTTGTGACATAGTTCATATTACATAATGTATTGCAGAATGGGAAAATCACAAATTAGCACAAGCTCTTATACATAGTATCTTTTGACAGCGTCTGAATTGATCGGTTTCGGCCAACTTCTCCGTCCATCACTGCCAATATCAATGCTCCTCCATTCAGAACTCGGTGAACCATGTACGGCCCTTGCCAATTTGGTGCAAACTTGCCTTTTGCTTCTTCTTGACTTGGAAATATTTTCTTCAGTACTAACTGCCTGGGTTCGAAGAATCTTTCTCGAACTTTCTTGTTAAATGCCTTAGCTATTCTCCTCTGATATAATTGCCCATGACATATTGCATTCAGCCTCTTGCCATCGATGAGGGCCAATTGCTCCATTCTTCCTTTGATCCATTCGGCATCTTTCAACTCTGTTTCTTGGATGATTCTCAAAGATGGTATCTCGACCTCCGCGGGTATTACCGCCTCAGTGCCATACACAAACAAGTAAGGAGTAGCCCCTGTTGATGTTCTCATTGTGGTGCGGTATCCTAACAGAGCATTGGGTTGGTTCTCGTGCCATTGCTTTGAATTGTCCGTCATCTTGCATAATATCCTCTTGATATTCTTATTGGTCGCCACGACTGCATCGTTCATTTGAGGTCTGTATGCAGTGGAATTGCGATGCTTGATCTTGAAAACCTCACAGGTTGCTTTCATTAGGTCACTATTGAGATTGGACCCATTGTCGGTGATTATGGATTCAGGAATGTTAAATCGACAGATCATCTTATCACGGACAAAGTTAGATACCACTTTCTTTGTTACTGACTTGTACGATGCCGCTTCCACCCATTTGGTAAAATAGTCAATGGCTACCAGTATGAAACGATGTCCATTGGAAGCGACTGGCTCGACAGGTCCTATAACATCCATTCCCTAGGAGGCTAAAGGCCAAGGCGATCCCATAATGTTCAATTCATTAGGGGGCCCTCAAATCATATCTCCGTGGACTTGGCATTGATGGCATTTCTTTACGTGCTTTATGCAATCATGCTCCATTGTCATCCAGAAATAACCAGCCCTCAAAATATTCTTTGCAAGTACAAAACCGTTCATGTGTGGGCCACACACCCCAGAGTGTATCTCTACTAACAATTTAGCAGCTTCTTTTGCGTCCACACATCTCAACAAACCTAGATCAGGTGTCCTTTTGTACAACCGTTCAGGAAGAAACCATTCTACTGACGATGAAACCCAAGAGCTTCCCCCCCGGAACACTAAAAGCACATTTAGCTGGATTCAGCTTCAGATTATATTTCCGCAAGCGATTGAAAAACTTGCGCAAGTTGTCAAGATGCTCCGAACTCTTCTTTGATTTGATGATCACATCATCCACATAGACTTCAATCTCTTTGTGCACCAGATCATGGAACATAGTAGTCATCGCTCTCATGTAAGTTGCCCCAGCATTCTTCAACCCAAATGGCATGACTTTATAGCAATACATTCCCCAAGAGGTAGTGAAAGCTGTATTCTCGTCATCCTCTTCATCCATGAGAACTTGATGATAACCGGCCAAACAGTCCACGAAGGATTGCAGCTCATGTTTCGCACAATTATCAATCGGGATGTGTATGTTTGGCAGAGGAAAATCATCCTTCGGGCTTGCTCTATTCAGATCTCTGTAATCCATGCAAACTCGGAGTTTCCTATATTTCTTCGGCACTGGAACAATGTTAGCCAGCCAAGTTGGATATTTGACTGTTTTCAAGATTCCTGCATTGAGCTGCTTGGTCACCTCTTCACCAATTTTCAATAGAATCGATGACTTGAAAGTTCGGGCCTTTTGTTTGACCGGCGAAAAGCCCAGGTTGATAGGTAATTTGTGAGCTACCACGTCCGTGCTTATGCCAGTCATGTCATCATACGACCAGGCAAATACGTCCTCATATTCTTTAAGAAACTCAGTATACCATTTTTTTCTCCTCGACGGTGAGATGCACATTGATCCTTGTCTCTTTCACAATTTCCTCATCTCCTAGGTTTATCACCTCAGTTTCCTCTAGGTTTGGTTTAGGCTTGTTTTCAAATATTTCAATTTCTTCTTGTGTGGTTTCACCAAAATCGTCATAGTCGACTCCAGTTTCCTCAAGCTCCATTGTTTCATTAAACGTTGCGATTGTGGACTCAATGGGATTATTATTTTGAATGCAAGGTCCACGGTAAGCTCGGACCCCGTTGCTGATCCAGTTGTTCAGTGCCTCTCCAGATCCAGCCTTTGTCGTCCAGGAGGTTCAATATGTTCTTCCAGGATCACGCAGTAGTCTTTATCAGATATGAATAGATTTTGCACTCCTGCCAGCAGATCCTCTTCGGCATCAGCTATCTTCGGCTCCACCCCTTGTGCTGCGGACACCTCCCCTTTTCGGCCATCCAAGTATCCAGACGAGACGAAGATATGCAAGAGAGTCTTGGTGCTTTTTTTATAGAACTTGAATCAAGTGATGCCTCTTCCATGCTCTTTTCGTAGATCGATGTATCCTATGCCAGCCTTCTCATTGTCGGGCCTCGTCACAATTCAGATCGGCTCAACCATACCATCCAAGTTTTTGCCCAAACCTTTTCCAGGTTCGTAGCCTTGCTTAATCATGATGCCTACGACCCAGTCTCCGGGCCATTTCACAGGTTGTGGGAGTACATATGGCTCTTCGATCACTACCTCCATAGGTTTGGGTGCCTTGGGTATCCACACTTCCTTTCCCTTTGTTTCTTCAGAGATGCGCTTCCAGTTGGGACGGGCGTTGGGTGAGTATATTGGTCGCCTATCAGTCTTAGCTGGTAGAGTCTCACGAAATTTTTGTGAGGGTACTCCCAATCAGACATGACTGGCTCCCAAACCAAATTACTCCCTTCATAGCCTTTACCTTGGCCATCCCAGTAGGCGCTATAGAAGTTTCTCTTTCTCTCTTCAATCCCAGGCGGTGTGTTGACCAACTTGGGAGCGAAGTGCGCGGTATGACCTCCTTGAATCGTGTCTGTGGGATTCCAACTCGGATTGTAATTCTTGCGACGTCCTCCTCGAGTGCCTTGCACTGCTCCAACGAGTTCTACAGTATAGAATGTCTGCCCATCAGGACCGTTCCCTTCAATTGCTGGTATGGTTTGCTCATTGTAGATGGAGTTGTTCCCCTCACCGAATACTACCACCTCTTTGTGGTCCTATTCGAACTTCACGGTTTGGTACAATGTGGAAGGCACTGCTCCAACAATGTGGATCCAAGGCCTCCCCAACAATAGATTATAGGAAGCAGAGATGTCCATGACTTGAAATTCAGCAGTGAACTCTATAGGACCGACCATGATAGTTAGGTCAATCTCCCCAATGGTGCTCCTTTGCGACCCATCGAACGCCTTCACCTTCATATCGCTTTCGCTTATCTTGCTTTGATCAATTCCCATTCTTTTCAGAGTGATGAATGGGCATATGTTCAGACCAGAACCTCTGTCGATCAAAACTCTTCCTATGAACCAATCTTTGCATTTGACAGTGACGTGCAAAGCCTTGTTGTGACTCAATCCTTCAGGTGGTAGCTCATCTTCGTAAAAAGCAATTCGGTTGGCCTCTATGACTTGTCCAATCATGCTAGCCAGGTTTTCAACTGAGGTGTCCATCGGAACATGTGCTTCGTCCAACACTTTCATCAAAGCACTTCGGTGGCTCTCCGATTTGAGGAGTAAATCCAAAACAGAGATTTGTGCTGGAGTTTTGCCCAAGTGTTCAACCACGGAGTACTCATTTGCTTGCACTTTCTTCCAGAGTCCTTCGGACTCCTCCTTGCTGATGCCCCGTTTATCCTGAACAAGATGCTCAGGGGTGTAAATACTCCCACTCCGAGTCATCCCTTGTACAGCTACAGTCTCAACTGTTGACTTGTTCTTCTTCTCCATTTCATAATCCCATGGCACCGCCTCGTCGCTGTATGGGGGAACTACATCGACATAAAATTTAGGAGCCACTTCTACCTCAATGGGCTCTGGTGCTGTAGCGACTTGACCAACTGAAGCGGTTGCTGGAACATTGTACTTTGCTTTAACAATGGTCCCCTCCAAATTGCATTCCTCATCCAACTGGATCAGGTTCATCCTATTATCTCCATGATTAGGCAGGGGATTGTTGTGCATATTCGGAGTCTTCAAGTGTATCACCTTTCGGTCGATCAAGTCTTGCATCTTGTCCCTCAAGGCGTAGCACTTTTCAGAATCGTGACCAGGTCCTCCAGAGTGATAGGCACAGGTTTTGATTTGATCAAAATAGGGTGTCATCCTATCAGGCATTTTGAATGGCACGGGTTGTATGTGGCCGGCTGCTTTGAGTCTCTCGAACAACTGAGCGCGAGATTCAGCCAGTAGGGTGTAGTTTCTTTTGGGCCTTGGGTTGTTATTGGCGTGAGGCCTTTTTTAATAGGTATTGATGTTTCGATAATTGGGACTTTGTGGGTATGTCAGTCTTTGTGGCGGTGGGTTTTATAGACTAGAAAAGTGGATGTGGGTGGTATGTACTGGTAAGATGGAGGAGGTGTTTGGTAGTAGTGGTTATAGGTAGGGGAGTGGTCAAGTCATGCGGCCACGAAGGAGACATCGTCCTTCTTCTTTCTTGAGATTGTAGTGCTGCCAGCTTGTAGGGCTTTGTTAGCGGCCAAGGTAACAATCCTTCCAGTCTTCAGTCCATCTTCGACCATGTCCCCAATCTTGATCAACTCTCCAAACTTCTTGTCTTGCAAATTCAACATTTTGTCAAAATAGACATCTTCTTATATGCGGATAAAGGTTGCCACTATCTCGGCGTCTTCCATGGGAGGTTGGACTTTGGCGGCTTCAGCCCTCCATCTAGTTGCAAACTCACTAAAAGTCTCAGTAGGTTTCTTCTTCAATTTCCCTAGGTAGAACCGATCGGGCATAGCATCAGTGTTGTGCCCAAAACTGTCGACAAAGTCTCCAGCCATCCCTTCCCAGTTCGTCCACTTCTTTGTTTGTTGCTTAGAGTACTATACTAGCGCATATCCGGTCAGATTGTTGTTGAATAGCTGCATGCAGATCTTTTCGTCGTGTCCAATTCCAACCAACTTGTCGCAGTAAGATCTTAAATGAGCCATTGGGTCTTCACTGCCATCGAACATGTTGAACTTGGGTGTCTTGTAACCTTCAGGCAGCTTCAAGTCGGGATACAAACAGAGGTCCTCATATGCTAGCCCTCGGGTTCCCTTGGTGTCTTGGAGTTGTCTGAACTTCTCTACCAGCCATTGGACTTGCTCCTTGGTGTTGTTTGGGTCTTTCTTGGTCCATGCATACATTTCATGATCTTTGGTGGGTGATGCGATGGTTTTTGTTTCAACGGTGAAGGAGGTTAAGTTGTTTTGTGGTGCTTTTGGTGGTGCAGTATAGGTAGGGTAAGGAACGTCTTTTTCAGGGTAGAGTGGATCTTTGTCGTGAGGGCGAGTAGTTTGTTTTGGTTCAATGATCTCATCAGTACGGGCAAGAGGGATCCTATTCTCCAACTCGAGCAGCCTCTGTTCCAACTTAGCATAGCTTTCATAGGCGACCACACCTTGTTTCTCAGGAGTTCCATTTCCAACTTTGTCGAACTCAGCCATGATATTTCGTCTCATCCTTGTCCTTGTAGGTAACGGCGGAGGTATTGGGATTGATCCTCTAGACCTCAATGGGTATTGCGGTGCGGCCAGAATGCACAAACCAAACTATCAGGCACTTGGGGACTGATACATCAAAAACAAAGAAAGAAAATGTGAGTATATGTTAGTTTAAATAAAATCGCGTCCTATCATGCATGGGACCTCTTTTGTGCCAGAGGTAGGCCTATCGCAGATTCGAAGTAACGTTTGCACCAAACACATCATTTCATTTGAATAAGCATAATCATCACCGGTCTAAAACCAAAAATAACAAGATTTTATTTAATTTGCTTGGATTTATTACAACCACTAATTTAAAGACGACGACTCGATCAAAACGAAAACAAAGACAAAAGGGACAAGACGATGCAACTTGATACGACTAGACTAGGTGCCAAGCAAAGAGACTCCAGATTCAAACATCAGCTCCAACGTCTTCTTTTTCCTTCTTCTTTTTGACTCTTCTTTAGGCTTGTGAACCAAGCTCATGGGAGGAGGGTCAGCAAATGTCTCCATCAGGTCCTTCCCAGCCTCCATATCACCCAGAGCTTTTGTGAAGAACTCACAGATTTCTATTCCTTTTGCTTTCTTCTCCTCTAGTGGTACTGACTTAAAATACTCTCCCCATCCCTAAAGCAGGTATTGCAAATTCCTAGCAGCTTGCCTTGCGGCCTTGACTTTGCCAGTCCAATACTTGAGTTCATCCCCTTTGATCTTATCCTTGTATTGTCTCCTCATTTCCCTTTCTTGTGTCACCCTTAACTCCTTCTTTCCCTGATCAAACTCGTGTCCCAGTTTTCTTGTATTTTTCAGCAGCACTCGGAGCTTTGGTTTTCCTTTTCAGTGTAGTCTTGGATCGAAACCTTGCCTTATCTTCGCTGAGCCATTAAAGATAAGCCAGAGTAGCTGCGGGGTTTACCCTACTATCTCGGCCACAAAAGAACTGCATAGTGAGCCTCTTTTCCCACATTGTCAATATGGTGCCAACTATCGGGTGCTCGATGTCCTTTATATCAATGTTGAAGCTTCTTCCCTCTGTCAATTGCGGAGTTTGTTGTGTCATTCCCACTTGTCGGAGGATTCTTAGAGGAACATAGTGATGAGTTCCTTGGAATCCAATCAATGTAAAGAAAGTGATGTCTTGACCTTGTATGGAAACAACGAAGCCGACACAGTTCTCAATTACCCATTGTACCTCTTGCAACTCCTCGAACTTGGTGTACCATCCTTCCATGTTTGCTAGGTCTTCCCATGCCGCTGTTCCAGATATGCGGGTACTATGTGAGCGGATCCCTCCTTTCTAAGATGGTTTTAGTGCTACCGGACTGACCGGGACGCTATGTAAATGCTCTATCAACCATATTTGCAGCAACAGGTTGCACCCTTTGAAGAAGTCTCCTCCTCTTCTACATTTGGTTAGAGCCTGGTAAACTTCCCCTAGAATCATTTGTACCAAGCTTACTTGATGTTTGAAAGCACCTCTGCGTAACTCCTCTACCACTCTTCCCAACCTTATGTCGATCTTTCCTCCCTTCTCGGGGAAAACCATGCTTCCCAGAAAAGCAATGATGAAAGCATTGGATTCAGTACACTCCCAGTCTTGAATTTCCCATGCTCCAGTCCAATCATGCCTAAGTTTTGGATCTCCAAACCTAGAATGCAAATACTCCAACGTGCACTCCCTCGACATATGGATCATAAGGAGCTCCCATCAGTTCAATGAACTCTTTAGGGTCCACGTCTCCGGGATAAATCATAGTCTTGGGTCCAGGCTCTAACCCTGCTAACCCTCCAAATTCTTCCAACATTGGTGCCAACTCCAAACCATTGAAGTGAAAGACCGCCCTTTTATAGTCCCAGAAGTATGTAGCAGCTTCTACCAAACCAGGCATGGTAGTGTAGGCCTTGAGAGCCACCAATTCCCCCAACACCTTTTGAACGTGAGCCTTGCTGACAACGGCCAAATCTTCCCACCAGAGTCTGATCAAGTGAGGAGGTCGGGAAACAATCTCAAATTCAAGTGTACCTCTTGCAGCCATAGTCTGAAAACAAAATAAGGAAAAGGTAAAGACCAAAAAATTCTCATAGTTTTGATCATGTTTAAACAGACGATCAATAATTTGTGCAAATGTTTCTTCGAATCAATGCAAAGATGCAATTTGTCATTTTCGAGTTAGAAACCCTCTCGATATTTGGACGTAGGCTTACTAATGAACTATTACGCACCAATGACGTATAGCCTTCCTAAGTTTGTTGTTATGCAAGGAAAATAAATACACATTTTGTTGCCAATTATTCTCGGAAATTCCCCAACATTCGAAAATCAGTACATGATGTCTTTCGAAAAAGTAAAATACAAAAGAAAAAATAAAAATGACACTTTGACTAGGCAGCACGCTCTTTTTCCATCTTGGCTCTCTTTGCTTCTCGTGTAATCTCCTTAATTTTTCCATAGCTTAGGTTAAGTATCCATTAGCCGCCACTAAGTGTAAAATGTATATCTCTGCACACTCCGAGTTCCATTGTTCAAGTTTTGTCCCCAACGCCTCTATCTTTTCCTCTAGCTCTAATGTACGTTTCTTCCATACTTCTATCTCTTCTTTATTCTCCTTATCTATTTTGACAGATTTTAACATGAATTCTCGGTATCGAATTTGAGCTTCCGCATCACGATCTCTTATGTCACTCCGTCGACTTGGCCCCACTACCACATTTTCCTTTATACTAGAGCGTAACCAGCTTTGTAATTTGGTTCGCATCCAGCGTTGTATCTATCAGATGCTAACGACGCTTCTCCCATGACTTGTCTTTCTACCCAGGAATTCTAATGCTCTTGACCCTGGGAACAACATCTCCAGTGTAGTCAAACTAATAGTCTTTCGTGTCTGGTATTAATGGTATGATTTTCTTCCTCCATGCTTGCCTCATCACTCTCAATTGTTGGTAAGGTTGGAGACCTCTTAATCCCATAAGTATCACAAAGGATGCCTTCTCAGAGCTAATGATGAAATCTGATGAAGGAAACCAGGTGAACATCCACTAAGTTGAGTCTTCCGTTATGTTTTCAAACAAATTTACCCATTTCTCCGTGCTTCTTGGCTGCCTAAATTTTGGAACCCCATATCACTCTCCAACCAAATAGTTGGAACCAGTTGGTTAAGACAGTTCTCGTACTCCCTTCACTTTCCTCAAATGCTCCTTGAACCATGCTTGTAGTAGAAGATTGCAACCTTGGAAATATTTTGCTCCCTTCTTACAACAACCTAAAGCCCAATAAATGTCTGCTACTATCATAGGAACTATGCTGTAACGGTAATCATCAATTCCATTGAATACCGCATCGGTGACCATGACGAGCCTTGAACATATGTCGTGACTTGAACTTTCGGGGAACACCAATACTCCCAAGAAACAAATAGCAAATACAAACGGTCTAACTCTCCTCCAATCACTGTAGGAATCAAACTCTTTCTTATGGTTGTCGAACGCGCTCAAATACCCTAATCGAGTGCAGAAGTAAGAAAAGGGTATCTTCTTTTGTTGTAAAAATTCTATATCCACACTTTCCACCATTCCTAACTTTTTACGAAACTCTTCAGCTGTGGGGACACTAGGTGCTAGTATGCGACCCCCTTGCCAACGATGTTTGTCAAACCCGAGTGTGATACGAACCCTCCTATTTCTTCCAACAAAGGTGTTAATTCGACATCCCCAAATCTAAACAGATTCAATTCTTCATCCCAAAATGTCACTGATGCTTCAATCATCTTCCTATACGGTTCCATTTCTAATAGTGAAACCAAATGACCCAAGTGTTGATGTACTTCCGTTTGCTCTCCTAGTGACAAATTACTCCACCAACTAGTTAACAGAGGTGGTGCGCCCGTAGTCATTCCAAAATAGTGAAATTTTTGACTCATTGTGACCTATAGAGAAAAAAGAAAAATAAAGGATTAAAAAACTCCCTCCCCTTTGAGAATAATTGGACAAATGAAAATTCATTTTTATTCTCGTCTCACTTCTTTTTTCTTTTCTTACTTTATCTCAAATGCACATAAGCATGTCTAAACGTCCCTTCGGGGTTAAAAACCAGTCTAGGTAGTTTGGACAAGTTGAAGACTAGCCGGCTCACAGGGAGCCCTTCCTACGGCGTGATGCATGCTCATTACATTCAAAGAGTGGTATAATTTTAGACACGGTTCCCCAAGGCAGACGGCCAAAGAGTGGGATCATTTGAAATTGTTGGTTGTACCACGGACCAACTATATTCCAAAATGTCCCTCCTAAAAGGTGTTTTGGTGGTGAAGCGACCGTGGGCTCCACGTAATCGCCCGTGTATGTGCAAAATGTCATTTTCCAGGAGTGGGGGAGTATGAGTGAAATATGCCAAATGCTACATCAAATTTAATACGAATAAATAAACAAAGGAAAAAAAAAAAAAGAAAAGAAAACCAAGTTAGTAAGATAATAATAATATAAATAGCAAGATAATAATCAAACAAAAACCCAAAGGTAAAGACTCGTTGTGGTTAGGACTTTGAGTATCCCCAGCGGAGTCGCCATTCTGTCATACCCGATTTTGGACTCAACTCGAGGCGAGTCGGGTTTCGGATCTGACGGGGTAACCCGTTTGAGTTCAAGTGTTGGAGTCGCCACCTAATACAGTTTTCTAAGATGTATTAGGCCACCTAAGTGTCTAAGGTCAAGTTTAGTAGTCACACTAGTCTATTCCAGAGATTCTAAAGGGTAAGAAGTCCAGATGACTCGGAAAAGATGGTGTTAGGCACTTCCCTGAGTCACACGAAAGGTGGTTCCCGTATGAGTCTATATTTTGGGAAAAAAATATTGCAAATTATCATAAATACTAACTTGGGAGGTAAATCTAGCATTTAGCTCAAGAAAATAACATGTCTATGCAATTCAATTTACACTCATATAAATAAATTTCATATACGGCCTACATTTAAGCCTAGTCACATTTTAGGGCCTCTAATATAAACGCCTAATCGTAAGTGTGATCAAACATGTAAAAGGTGTTCAATTTCAGCCTATTTATGCAATTCTCATCTTTAAAACAAGATTGCGTAAATGGTCAATTTTGTAAACAAAATTCAGATTTATATTAAAACTAAAATTGGTGTTGTTTTAAAACGAAATGTTGGCCATTCGAGGTTGGTGTGACTCGTCATTAATTTTTGAGCCCTAACCTTAATGGCCTTTTTTGTTTAGGGATCACTTTTTTGAAATATGTATAGGCGAAAGGACTACTTTCGAAAACGGGTGCCACAGAAGCACGCAAATGCAAATAAAGGGGACTGTCATACATAGAATATATACGTATATGTATAGGCATGCAAAATAGATGACTAAATGATAGCTATAGCTTTAGGAAAATACATGTAAAGTGTATAAACGACCCCAAATACTTTATACACCCCTATACAGAGCGTAAGAGTGGTCAAAAATCAGTTTTATGCACACAAGGGCCCCTTTTGAGAATAGTTTTGGGCGCAGACTGTTTATGCAAAAAGGGAGAATTTAATTTTCAGAAACAGTGCACTTCAGACACAAATAACACAAATAGCCTCTGTTTTAAGTTAAATTTCAGATTCAATCGTAAAAACAAGCATGCTTTCAAGTTTCAATTCCGGAACCTGTTTAAGGCACTTAACGGAGCAAGGTTGAATGTTTCAAAACAATCTGCATGATTTCACTTTAATTATATGCACGTCAGGCTGATTTTAAGACGATTAAAACCTAAAATGATGCAACATATAGAAACAAAGGTTAGGAATAGGCCCCTGAATAGCAAACACACAGCCTAGCAACTATGTTCCCTGTGTTAACAGATTACAAACAGGATTCCTAGTTAAATTTACATAATAGGGGACAGTTCCTAAGGGAAGGGCATAGAAAAATGGGTAAAGGTCGAAAGAGTGTCCTGTTCCTTAAGGTTAGGGTCAAGGCTTTCATAACAGTCACAAGTTTATAGTTCCAGCACCTCGTATAAGAACCAACTTAAGAGGGTTCACTCATTGACCCTTTTTTAAGCTTTAAGGATTACCCTGCAGTCAATGAAACATAGTTTGGCCCATCTAAGACCATTCAAGCATCCCGCAAGCATAAGGTTAGCAGGGGAAAGGGGAAGGGGGAAGCCTGAATTACGGCCTTTGCCCAAAACAGAGAACCTGATCAATAAAGCACAACCAATGTCCCTGTTCTTAATAAAAATGGGTATGATCCTATTGGATCTTTTAACTGGACAAGATTAACATAGACTAACCAAAATAGAGCCTAAGCATGCAGTGTTTTAAGCATAAATAGTTTAAACTAAGCCAAACAGAGGTGGGATGAAACAAACAAACTTATCCAGGTATAGGCAAATAGAGAAACAATATGCAGTAAGTAGTCAGGAAGAAAAGGAGTACCTTTTGATAATAAAAGAGCAAAGAAACAGTGTGTAGATTTATTAGGACTTGCAAGACAGAGCCAAGTAAACTAAGTGAAGCAATATTTTTTCCAGAAAGTCAGAGAAGAGATCAAGATTTTGAAAAGTATTCTGCAGCCTTTTGTTTTCTGTGAAAAAAAACTATGTTTTATGTGTGTATGCTGTGTGCTCTTTTTCTTTTTTTATTGTGTAGAATAGTACCAACTTAAATAGGTGTGAGGTGAGGTTTTCAATTTCAAACGGGTGAAAGAGAAATAAGGCAAAAAATATTGTTTCCCATAGTTAGGAAAATCAGCCTTGTATCCTTTCCAAATTTAGGCTAATTAAATCTCCACATATTAAGGTAAAATAAGTCTTAAACAAACTAGGATTCCCCTCCCTAAAATCAAGTAAAGTCTAGGTTCACAATAATCAAAATCAAAAGTCAATTAGCCCTCTAACAGATTTCAATCACCCTTTAATTAGCACTGTGTCAATTAATCCAAAACTAACTTCCAGTCACCAATTCAAGCTAAACCTACTCGAAACCCCTTAAATCTTGTCTAAATCAAACCAGTCTAGTTTTCTAAAGCATGTAATCATGCATTTTAAAAAAGTAAAGATCAAAACACATTGTCAAAGATGAAAAAAATATCGAGGGTGTTTAAGCTACATTTTTAGTAAGAGTGATAAAGAACAATAGACCATCAGAGTGTCAATTTCAATGTATATAAACAAATTAAGAATAAGGTTTTACCTAATGAGTTACAAGCAAGGTTATCAATCATACAGTCCTTCACCCTAAATAATTAACTAATAACGTGCAACAACATTACACATAGATGAGAACAAGCAGACTCAAGCATAAGCACCATTATTGAAACAGTGAAACCAAACAAAATCGACGCTTTTATGCTAGTTGATCGACAAACAATCGTGTTAACAAACCAAGTAATAGCTAATTTTAGGCGCAGGAAAGCACATAGGAAGAGAAAAATTAGGGATTAGGGTTTACCCATTTTCAAACTGGGTCGCTGTCAAATCGACCCGTCTCAAATTGGGGTTGCAAGGAGAAAATCTTACCCCTTTCTCAGTGATAATACCATTCAACACAAACGGAACCCCGCCGGAGGCGTTTCCCGCCGGTGGCGATTCAGTTAACAAAGGGTTGAGTTTTTCCCTCGTCCAAACACCATCAAAAGTGTATAGGTTATGTAGCGGACAACGAGAAGAGTTTAATGACACTATTTTCCCCAATTTTCATCTGCCAAATTGGTCGGAATAAACCTTGGCAGTGGCGGCAATTCATATCGCCAAAGTGAGAGAAGAGAGAGAGTGAAATCGGAGAGGTGAGAGGGGAAATGAGGGTAGGGGAAGGGCTTTAGGGGTCGTTTTAGGAAAGCACTGGAAAACTGAATCTCAGCCGTCAGTTGTTACACGTGGACAGCTGAGATCAATCCACCTAAGCACTGATGTGTAAAAATAGGTGTGATGATGTGTAAAATGTGAGGTGTGATGTATATATATGTATTCATGTATATATAATGTATACACAGTGTATATTAGGCATAATTTAATGTAAAATAGGTATTAAAATTGTATAAAATGGGTATAAAATCCCAGGAAAATTATGGAATTAATTTTGAAATATTTAATGGCTAGGAAGTGTATAAAAGTGTGTTTTGGGATTTTAGAACGAATTGGGTAATTTTATCAAATAAGAGTAATTGCAGAAATTGTAAAAATGGCTATGGTTTGAGAGGGTACTTTTGAAAATAGCCTTGACTGTCAGGCTATTATGAGAAGACAATTTGAAAGAATGGACGGGGCCAGGATAAATGCACGATTGCGTGTAAAGTTTGAAAACTACTGCTTTAAAAATAGGAGGGACAAAATTGGGTGTCAACACTCTGAAGTCCTCGAAGACATTGAAACCGCAATCAACTAAGACTACGATTGAGATGGTATGGTTGATTGACGTTTTTTGGGAGGAGAAGGAGTAGGGATCAGTGGAAGTACTTTTCTTTTCTGAATTTACATTGTTTATCTCTTTAGTTCTTAGATTACATCATTTTCATGCTTCTATGATATATTACGGGTTTTCACCCACAACATTTCAGGCTCCACACTTTTATTAATAAACTACTATTCATATAGTCAGTTTTTCTTTACAAAATCAAGATCCATCTACGATCCAAATATTCATAGCACTTGCTAAATACAAGTTGAAGTAATACACTTACTTTTTGTGACAAAAGCAGGGTACAATACTCACTTAGAGCTAGACCACGTCTAGCTCAGCCACCAGGCATTATTCGTAAGTTGAACACGTTAATTCAACAACTGCACCTACACGCCGATGGGGACGCCTGTTCGCGTAGTGCCAGAAAGTCTTAAATACTCGAGTAACTAAGAAGAGACGTTCGAAGTCGGACGCAAAAGTGCCTGTTATCACACGGGCTATAGTCGTCCCATTGTGGGCGCAAGCAGCCATCTCCTACAGATGCAACCTAGCCGCCAAACATTGGTGCACAAATGACATAATTTTCTAAAGCAGGCACACTAATAAACGTTATAAATATTAGAGCATTTAGGACTACCATAAGACATATAATCTTTAGGTGCACATGCCCAAAAAGGTACAACTTAGCATTACTTATTGTTTACGGCGGAAATTCAAAAGCGTCACAAACAAGCAAACAATTAATTAGAGTTAAAACGCCTCAAAACGGGCCCAAAACTATATCATTACGCCCGAAAAACATGGGCAATTGTTCACACCAAAGATGCAAAAAAAATTATGAGCATCAAAAGAGGGGAGGAGCTCTTAACATTCCTCTCTTGGGGACTCCCTTTGTCAGCAACACTCGGCGAAGGTCCTACTTCACCAGTTGTAGGTTCCCCATTCAGTGTCTCATCTTCTTCTTCACACCCCTCTTCAGAACCTTCTTCAAGGTCAGGACCAAGCTGAGCATCTGCCTGAGGGACAAGTTCGGTGCTCGAGGAAATCTCAGCAGCTAGGTCCAAGTTAGGGTCATCACGAACTTGGAGGAGAGTGGCAAGAGCAGCTGCAATGTTGGCACGATCCACCTCTGCTATGCAACGAGCATTCACAACATTCATCTGTTGGCACTTCAAATGACCATCATTGTAGAGCTTATCACGGATCCGCTCAAGAGATGCCACTTTTCCCTTCAACCTATCATTCTCATATTGGAGGAAAGCGGAGAGGCCCTGGGCATCCAGGGCAAGTTTCTCGGCAACATTTATCTTTTCCTCCATACCAAACAGTTGTCACTGTAGGTCTTCCACGACCCCTTTCCAGGCGATTCACATTGCTGAGGTGAAGCTGCTCTGAAACCTTGGCATCTGTGAAGGAAGACTTGAGGGTCTCCACGGTCTGCTTACGCTTGCGAATCTTGCTGGCCAGTGCATTCTCCAAGTTCATGCTCTTCAAGGCTTCTACTCGATAAGCATCACGAGTGGTCTGAAGTTCACCCTTCAACTCTTTACGTTTTCTACAAAGGGATGTAAGCTAGCAACTTGTCCGTGCAATGCATCGACCTCCTTAGAAAGATTTTCCTCCAAGCCACCCTGGCGGAGTATCTTATGGTACACCATAAATCCCTAGGAAACAGGTAGAGCAAGCAGTCAGTGGAGAGAAACGATGTTATGATTTGCACAACAAGGAAGGAAAACTTACTCTAAGAGAGCATCCAATGGCGACCTCAAGCAACTCATGACAGTTATAGTTAGAAAGGTGTTCTTATTCAGCAGGGCCAACAAATTCGGCGGTATAATCTGTCACAACCCTTGGAGTCTTCATCAGGTTAACCTCTGCGGCAATAGTGATCACAACCTCCTGGGCTCCACTCACGGGTTCATGCACAACATCTACGGCCACTTCTTTGCCAGGTCGGAGTCGAAAGGAAATAGAGGTTTCAGGAGCAGGAGTTGCCGCATTGGGTTCTGAGTGAACGTAGGAGATATCAATTTCTGAAAGCGCACAAGGAAAGCATATCATGTCCATAAAAGGCGAAGGTCTAACATGGAAAACTGGGCTCAAAAGCAATGGCTGGAAGCACCACGTTATACTCCACACAAGCTTCTTCCTCAGCTATGGGGGGTCTCTTCAATCAAATGCCTACGCTTTCATGTGGATGGACTAGATTAAGCAGTAGCAATTGGGGTTGTCTCAACGGCTTCAAACACGGGCATTCAGGGGACTTCACCCTCGCCATCAGAAATTATCAAGGTCTCACTGGCAGTTACCACACTAGCAGATCTAGAAGATCTTCTCCTCTTTGAGGAACAAGAACTGCCCGCCCTCTCAGGTATTCAACGACCAGACGCTTGCAAATCTGGCAACGGAGTGATATACGGGGCAGCAATCTTAATCTCCCTCGATGGGGGCATTTTTCAATGAGAAAATCCCGAGGCAATAGCAAGTTAAGTGCATAAATGAAGGGTTTGGGCAAATTAGGAGGTCTGACAATAATAACTTACCATGATCTTTCGCCCGCCAGCCGTTCGCATTAGCTAGGGCTGTGAAGGTCAACAAATCAGAAGGGTTTCTCATTAAAATAGCGGTGATCCACATCATCAACTCATTATGACTCAAGGAGATGTCAGACACAGTGTTCACTGAAGACCAAAAAAAGGGAGAAGAGAAAAGGAAAAAAGAAGATCAGTTTGAAGCAACTGGAGGCGAAGTATAAAGACAAGTTCGTGAAGGCTTACACTTTCTGAAGACCTCTGGAAAGGGAAGAGAGGACATTATGTCGGCCGTCCGCACAGCGACGTACCGGTACATCCAGCTACGATCTCTTGAATCCTCACTATTGGAGATTATACCTTTCTTTCCCCGCTTTATGAACATCGGCATACCCGCTTTATGAAGATGAGGAGAATAAAAAGCCAGAAGATGATCAAAGGAGAAGGCAACTCGACATAGTTGGCTAAGTAATCTAGTACGACCACTAAATGCCAGACGGAGGGGCTGATCTGGCCCAAGTAGATATTGTAGCGGTGACATATGTCCTCGACGACCAAGTAAACATGCTTATTAAGGTGAAGCATGAAAGAGTATGTATGAACCATCGAGTAACAAGCCCGATGAGAAGAAATACTTTCCTCAGCGTCGGGGGCGATGATATTAACAAATTCAGGCCATTGACATTCATGCCTGATACTGCATCAGGTCATCCCTCGTAATCGCTGAAGCGTAAAACTCTATGCAAAGATTGTTGTTTTCACCCTCTTGTTTAGGGGTCTAGCCCAGTATAAATTGCTTTCAAAATTGAAGAAAGCAGTAAGATAATCTTGCACTCTAAAGTTTGCTGGAAGGAAACTTGGTCCTTGAGCCATGGCAAAAATGTTGTTAAGATTGGTAAAATATTATCTTTGGAGAGGTTCTTAGAATTCTTTGGAGGATTATGAATGAACTTTTGCACTTACGACGTATATATACACGTCTATGCGGATGATTTGAAGGGGAAGTTGAATGATCTCGATCACGTGGGATCCTAATTATGATTACTGCAGTTCAAGTGATATGTATCCCCATAATTATGGGATATGAACAGAGCATATAGCAGCACTGGGAAGATACGAGGAAAACTCTTCCAATTGTAGGGGGACATGTGGTTGTACCAGGCAATTTGCATTTAATATGGCACATGCAAAAAGGAAATGAGGCAGGCATCAGTACCGTCGCAGCTTTACGTCTGCTGTCATGCTTTTTTCACTTCCTGACTACTTGTGTCATCGCTCAGCAAGTGGAGGGACTGAATATGTGGGCAAAAATACGCCACCTACTATTACAGGGATACGAGTCCAGCTGGCGAGATTAGGCTTATCTTACAAGTCACCGGGCGCAGAGGATACATGCCCTCTCCTGGAGCCAATGATCGTTTAGGCGGCACGGCCACAGGACGCAGGGTATACATCCCACCATCTAGGGTTTACACTCTCCTAGTTAGGGTTTAGTATATACCACCGCCTTGAGTTATAAGCCCATAGCCTTATTAGTCGTTTTATTTTACCTTATTTAGGACTGGGTATCACTACTATAAATACTCCTCCGTACATTGTATTGTACATCATGCGATTCACCACGGAATTCGGCTATTCTCAAGGAATAAGAATCACTATGCCTTTCTATTAATTATTTCGTCTTATTTATCCATTACTGCTCTCATTATATTTACACATATTATTATTATATGTGTATACCCATAATAATATGTGTAAATATATAATAATATGTGTACACATTTTTCCAGACATGAAACATCTCTAAAATTATTTAAACATATAGAAAATATGTTTATACATCCGAAAAGATGTGTAAAATAACTAGAATTAAAAAAATAAAAAAAAATTAAACGAAGACGAAGAAGAAGAAAATGAAGAACAAAGAAAAAATTCAAAATAAATAATGAAGAAGAAAAAGAAAACGGAGACGAAGAAGAAGAAGAAAAAAAAAACAAGGATGGTGATGAAATGAAATTTGAAAAAAAATCTAGAAGAAAGTAGGAGAAGGAAGAAGAAAAAAGCGGGAGAAAGAAGAGAAGAGAGACAAATAAAAGTTTGAAATGATTTGAATAGGGGAGAGAGTAAACATAGGTGGAAAGGAGAAATATTTGATTTTTTTATTAACTGTGGGGTGTTTTTGTAACATTCGAAAGTTTTCTCCTACCCACAAGTTTTAAATGTTACAATTCGACCATCACTTAAGTTAATTAAATACTGACTAGGTAAATGTCCCTTTTTCTTATTTGAAAATTTGGGAGATCCTTTACCTCTTTTTTCACTAGTGATTTTCACTTTAAATTAATATTATAATGTATTGTAAGTCCCCTAGTGGAAACAAAAAAAAGCCATTGTTCGCTTTACTCTCTGGAAGGTAGCAGAACCAAATATATGGCTGCTCGCTATTCTTAATAGCAGCGTGCCAAAAACGCTCATCTGAGATTAAATATTGTGATGCCCAGTGGAAGAGATTTGCAATCTTCACCCTTCCTTTATATTCAAGGTACCCACTTGTTTAATCTGCTATTATTAATAATTATAAGATATGATTATTAGTATCCAAGATTAATTTCCTTTGATTCCTCCTCGATTTGAAGGTGCTTTTGAATTTTTTCTAAAAAAATAAATCTTTAAGATTATGGAGAATTTTCTTCCTATACCCTTTCCTAGATTGATGGCAATTTTGCTATAATAATACCAACTTGAAAAATTCAAGAAGTTCAGTTCTAGTAGCCCTCATTTGATTTACTATAACCTTCCTCCCCTTTTTTGTATTTAAATTCTAAGGCATCCCAGATTTTCTTTGCGGAAGGTTCAAAAGTATAGAGATCATAGAGCCGATCCAAAAGTGCATTGAGAATTTGACCTCGAGACATGATTTCATCTCCCTCTGTCTTTTTCCTTTGTGCCTTGAGTTCTTCGAAATTATTATTCTAAGGTGCAGGAATTGGAGGAAGATTTGGATCAGTTTGTGCTCCATCTTGTAAAATTAGTACTATCAAAACGATCCAAATGGACAAAGTCTTGATTCATAATTTATAATATCTCAGAATCCATTATAGGAATAGTGAATACAGAACCAAAATTTTTAGCAGACCTGTAAACTCCAAAATAAGAATTTGGATTTGATTGGATGACTGATTACTGGCAGAAGAAACAGAACGGGCACAAACTTGTAGAAACAGCTCCTAGAAGAACCCAAAGGAAAACGGTATATATATTTCGATTCTTTTTACAAAACACCAAAGAATACTGTCCCTTATCCTAACCAAAAATAAAACAAAAGTAACAACCTTATGACCGCTAATGTAGATACGGCGAAGCCAACAATTGAATAAACAGTAGAAAAATCTTCTACTTTAGAATATAAAAAAATTGCTAATTAAAACAATTTGAACAGATGAGAAAATTTTCCGCGGCGTAAAACACAAATTAAGAAATAAATATCAGCAAATATTGCTTTTAGATTGTTAAAAAATATGAACAACGAACCCTCTACTAAATGAGATTGCTATGGGTTTAATGCAAATAACTTTAGTGGATATGACAAGCATTTGAATTTCCGCATTGAGCAAACACTGAAGAAATTCTACTAGGAAAACAAAATTTTCTCGACTTGATCATAGAGGAGACTTTTTGAGAAGAAAGATAATTTGTAAAAAGGTTGTAAAGATAGAGAAAAAGTCAGAAGATAATAAAAGTGGTTGGAAGAATAATGTTGCTTTATTTATATAGACAAAGTAATAAATAACCAAAAAATACAACCTTTCAAAAAGATTCCTTATAAAAGACACCTTTTAATTTAAATAATTAATATTTATTATATATGAATAAATATTATAAAAGACCTCACCCCTACCTTCAGTGTGGTAGAGAGACTGTTCCTAAAAGACCCTCGACTCAGGAAAAGTATTTTTAAAAAACGGACTTGAATAATACAAGAGTGAAAAGCTAAAACGAAAATACCTAAGTCAAGAAAAGTAATGACATAAAGAACTAGTGATAATTATAATAAATGAAACACCAATACTAATAAAATCATAAAAAATAAGACAACAATAGAACAATAGTAATAATACCGATACAGAAATAAGGGAACGGATAGGGTGCTCTAACCCCTCTCCCCACAAAGAACCATGCTCTCCCACAAAATTAATGTAAATCGTGTGACAACCTACTAACCTTCTACCATAATTCTCGACCTCCATGTTCTCTTATCTAGGTCATGCCCTCGGTGAGATGAAGATATGTCATGTCTTGCTCAATCACCTCAGCCTAATTCTTCTTCGGTCTACCTCTATCTCTCTGAAGACTCAGCACTGCCAACCACTCATCTTCCCTCACTAGGGCATCTGCGCTCCTCCTTTGCATATGCCCGAACCATCTCAGTCTTGCTTCTAGTATTTTGTTCACCATTGTGGCCACTCCCACCTTGTCACTTCTAGTATGCCCACATATCCATCTGAACATCATCATTTTTGCTACTTTTATCTTCTGAATGTGTGTGTTCTTGACAGGCAAACAGTCTGCCCCATGCAAAATAGTTTGTTTAACGACCACTTTATAGAAATTACCTTTAAGACAATGTGACACATTCTTATTGTATAGAACACCTGAGGCAAGCCTTCTTTTCTATCTACCCCACTTTTGTATAATGTGTGACATCATCATCGATCTCTCCGTTTTCTTGGATAATTGATTCAAGATATTTGAAGCTTCATTTCTTGGGAATGACTTATATACCAATCTTCATTTCCTCCTTCTACTCTTGTGAGGCATTACTCAACTTGCATACTGTGTTCTCTACTTTAATCATGCTCAACCTAAGACCTTTAGGCTTTAGAGTCTTACTACTTATCAGTCAAGCAATATCAGTTGGGTTAATAAGCTGGGATGTGACACGACTCACATAAAATGAAAACTGCATCTTGGGGTCTATTGTTGTATGTTTTGCTACAAGGATCAATACATAAAGGTGGATTAATTTTGATGGAAATTGATGCTTGGCTAAAAAGAGACATATTTTAATGATCTTTACCTTGCACTTGACTTTTATGTACTTAAAATGATGATTATAGTGCATTAGCTTAATAATGGTATTTAAATACGTAGGTGTTGATTGTAATGAAAGTCGAACGATAATAAATGATTTGGAGCACCACAATAATATTGGAATAAAGTTGTGCCAGAGTTATGTCAGCACACTTGATTGCAAGAAATTAATCTTCAGGACCTTATGCATGCTTCAAGCAAGCGTACATTCAGTGCACACAAAGGAGCTTCAGTACCATGCACCCAACTTTTGCATGCGCAAGGCTAGCCGCATAGCAGGAATAGTTCGCACAATTAAATAAGGGAATTGATTTACGAGAAGGATATATACCTACGTGCCTTGCTTAATACTTTACCAAAATCACCAATACATGTTTGTTATATCTAGTGTCATAGAAAAATAGGCATTAGATTAGCTAGTGTAGTCTAAAAATATCGATTTGTTTCACGAGTAACTTAACATGTAAGTTAATAATATTGGTAAATTAAGAAGTATAATTAACCGGAAGACTCAAATTGATTGTTTGCCACCCTAACTCTAGATTGCTACACTCATATTGATAAAAATCAACAATTTTCTCTCGACAACTTGCTTTTAGTTACATTTATTTATCTAATATTTTAGTTATGAAAATCATAACCACAATTGAAAAAGATCTTTGGATAGTTATAAGGAATTGTTTCGTTAGAAGACAATCGTTAACAAAAGTCCTCATGAGAACAATATTAAAATGACTTTTTTATTACTTGTTGACCACATATATTTGTGTGTGCATTTGAGAGCAACAAAAAGGAAGCACGGACTCTACAAGGTTCCTCTGAAGAGTGATGATATTTCAAGATTTAATTTTACCACTATTTGTAAAATCTCACTAAGACGGACTGAACTGAAAGAAATGCGTGATTTACACTTATTTAAAATCCTATACGCTCGATAAGAAAAATAACAATAATATTAATATTATAAAATATAACAACATTTTTATATACAAATTATTATAAACAAGATAAACGAAAAACTCTAGCTTTTATCTCACATTCCACCCCCTTACTGCCCCTACCACCTATTGCCGCAGCCAGTCTGTTGCTGCAAGCCAGAAAAAGTCGTCATAAAATTTGTCAGACTTTTTCATGATACAAAAAATAGAAAAATATTCAAACAATAATGTGGAGATAAAATATAATATACAAAACATTCAAAAAAAAAAAAAAAAGGAAGATACATAAAGAGTGCAAAAATAGTATAGATACAGTAGATATAAGTAGAAACAGTGCAGATACAAGTAAAAACAGTGCAAATACAAACAGAAATAATACAGAAATAGTGCACAGATAGTATAGATAAAGTGCAAAGACGGTAGATACAAGTAGAACAAGTGTAGATAAAAATAGAAATAATATATAAAAAATAGATACACTATGTTCAATATGTAGTGTCAGGAGTGGGGGGGGGGGTAAGACACTGGAGAAGCAGCGATTATGAGGGGGTGGGGGGACGTCGGAGGGGGGGGGGGGGGAGGGCGATCGGCCTAGGGGAGAGAGAGGGAGTGAATAAGTCAAAAGTAGGAGAAGTAGGATACGGCTTTTGCTATATTTTATTTCTAAGGTTTTTATATTTTTGCTATTTTATAAGTCCTCAATTCATCTATTTTTCTATTTAGGGGGATTTACATCATTGTACAAACCTAAACTCTAAATTACATAAAATACTGATAGTACGTCACTTTACAAAATATAGCAATATTTTTTTATTTGCCATAAATATACAAATGCCATTAAACAATACAAATTAGGGTTTTATCCCCTCCAACTACTCCAGTCTTTCGCTGCTGTCGACCGGAAAGTCGCCATAATTTTTTTTTCTAATATATAAAATAAATATTCATAGACATACAAATATGCACAAAGATGCTTGAAAAAAGTAGAATTGTTCTTAGAAAATATAAACATATATAAACACTGGAATATACAAATATACATATATATACACCACATATACAAGACATACAAAGGAGTTATTGACATATATTTGGCACACACATACACATACACATAGACATACAAAAATATTTGAGCTGACATACACTTGAAACACATATACACAAACATCAAAGCAATACAACTAGATATTCAAAAGTGCTAAAACGTATTTATGCATCAAGACATACACATACACATAAATACAAAAGCTATACATGTATATACACATATATACACATACAAACCAAAAAGAAAAAAAAAAGGAGGAGAAGCAGATCTCGATGGCAGCAGCTCCAGCGTCGCCACCATAGCACAGCTTGCAACAAGATCAATAGTAGCGGCGATGAAGCAACACTATAACAAGGCAGCAGCAGCTCCGATCAGTAGCAGCGACAGTAGATTAGTGGAGAGAGGTTACCGGAGAAGCAATAGCAGCGCAGCAACAAAAATGGCAGCAACTGCAGGAGCAAATCGGCGAAGAGTGATCGTCGGAGAAGAAGGTGGCTGGCGGCGAAGAGGAGTAACAGATCTGGTCATCAGAGGATGCTGGAGAAGAAGCTAGCTAGTGGGTGGCTGGGTGGAGGAGGAAAGATAAAGAGAGAGGTAAATATTAGGGTTTTGTGTTAGAGAAAGAGAGAGAGACACACAGAGACAGAGTGAGGGGAAATATCTAAAATGGAATATCTAGGATAACAAAATGGAAAATGTCGTTATGTTCGGTAATTTTTTGCTAAAAATATCTATAAAATGGTTAATAAAGCTCTTTGGAGTGACGTGTCAGAGTAAACTTTCCACTTTGTAATTAGGAAAAAATCTATTTATGTTTTGTAAAACGTCTCTAAATTATACTTTTATGTAACTTCTTCAAAAACAAAAATCTTGAAACAAAGGAAATACAGCATTCAATTTTTAGGTCATTTGCAGATAGTTTCACGTTGGTCGAAATTTTGACCACGCATTAGACAAATTTAGTATAAGAGATGACATTCAACCAAGATTGGTTTCTTTTGGTTATTTTAATTCCATTTTGGAACTAGAACTTTTTGCTAGGAGTCCATAGATCAATCAAGTTCTTCCGCGAAATAGACAGATTTGACACTTTAAGTTCAACGAAAATATTATGACTAAGATATGCTCTGTGCCCGTCTCTTCACCTCTTCGTTTATGAATTTTCATTGCATTGTGTTAGGATCGAGACCCGGGTATAGCACGGAATAAGATAAAGTAGCGTAACAACGACAATAATAAATATAAAGCAAGTTGATAATAATGGTAATTAAAGTAAATAAATTAGATACAAGAATTACGTAGTTCAGTCAGTGTGACCTAATCCACGGCGGAGCGGAACAAATTCACTATACCAACGGATACAAGTAGAGAGTACAAAATTAGAGTATATACTCTAATTTATCCCAATTATCCCAAGAGAATAATCTCACTAAAACACTCACAAAGAAATTCTCACAAGTGTTTCCCAAAAAAAATCTCTCAAAATAAAATACTTTCTAAAAGGAAATGGAGAAAACAAAGGAAAAATTCTCAATATTTTGGTGTGTTAGAAGTGAAAGGCATGAGCGCCTTTTATAGGAGAAATATACGTGCCCTCCAAGCTTGCTACATGAGAAGAAATAATTCTCCTCCACACATATACAACTTTGGCTCCAAGAAACAATTTCCAACAATTCCAAGTTGTAGATAGGTGTGTGCCTATTAGAGAATGCACCCCACCAACTTGGCTTAGACAAAACATAGGCCATATTACAACTCCACCTTGAACTTATTTTGTTGATATAGCAAACTTGCTCCATCTTTTCCTCAATAGCCCCAACATGCTAAATTATTTGTCACAAGTACCAACCAAGCCCAAACAAAACTTGAACTTGGTAAGTGGAAAAGGCTTTGTGAACACGTCAGCAGGATTATCTCTAGTGTTGATCTTCTTAACAGAGACTTTTTCTTTCAGCAACAGTTTCCCGGATGAAGTGATACTTAATATCAGTATGCTTCGTCCTCTCATGATACATCTGATCTTTAGTCAAGTGAATGGGACTTTGACAATCACAGAAAATGGTAATACCACCTTGGTGCAAACTGAGTTCAGCAAATAGACCCATCAACCATAGAGCTTCTTTGACGGCCTCTGTCAGAGCCTTATATTCTACTTCGGTGGTAGATAAAGCTACTACTTATTGTAATGTAGCTTAACTAATAGCACATCCACTAATGCAAAACATATAGCCTGTTAGTGATCTTCTTTTGTCAAGATCACCTGCATAATCTGAGTCTACAAAACCAACCAAAGTGTTAGTATTTTTCCGAACTCCAAACTTGTGTTTGAAGTACCTCACAAGTATATGAGAATCCATTTCACAGTCTGCCAATGTTCTTTACCAGGATTAGTCATATAACAACATTGGCTGCTTGTGAAATATCAGGACGTGTGTACACCATTGCATACATTAAACTGCCGACAGCACTAGAATAAAGGACACATGCCATATACCTCTCCTCTTCCTCTAATTGCGGTGACTGAGCAGCTGACAACTTAAAATAAGCGGCCAGAGATGTATTAACTAGTTTAGCATTTTTCATGCCAAACCTCTCCAAGACCTTCTCCAAATAACTCTTCTGGGTCAAGAATGTCCTGTTGGCTCCACGATCTCTTTTGATCTCCATGCCAAAGATTTTCTTAGCTCCTCCTAAATCTTTCATCTCAAATTCACTATTCAACTGGCTTTTCAAATTGTGAATTTTTGTTAAATCCTTTGCAGAAATAAACATGTCATCAACATATAATAATAGATAGACAAATGAACCATCATTCAATTTCCGAAAATAAACACAACTATCATACATGCTCCTTGAATAACCATGACCCAACATAAAAGAATCAAACCTCTTGTACCATTGTCTTGTAGACTGCTTTAATCCGTAAAGAGAGTTCTTTAACAAGCAAACATGATCTTTTTTCCCTTCAATTTCAAATGCTTTGAGTTGTTTCATGTATATTTGCTCCTCAAGTTCGTCGTGTAAGAAATCTTAATATCAAGCTGTTCTAATTACAAATCATAGATGGCAACTAAAGCAAGCAAGACTCAGATAGAGCTATGTTTAAAAATATGTGAGAAAACATCATTAGAGTCAATTCCTTGTACCTGACTATAGTCCTTTGCAACTAACCGTGCTTTATACCTTGCATCTTCAACCACAAGAATGCCTTCCTCTTTCTTGAAGATCCATTTGCATCCAACAATTGTCTTTCCTGATGGTGGCTTCACAAGAAACCAAGTAGAATTCTTGTGGAGAGATTCAATTTCTTCATTCATTGCAATCAACCAGTTGGTTGAATCAGCACCCGAAACTGCTTCTGAGTATTTTGATGGTTCTCCAATTTCTTCAGTTTCCTGTGCAACTGAAAAAGCAAATGCAATAAAATCTCCAAATCTCTGGGTGCTTAACCTGCCTCCTTGGTCTATTTTTGGCTATGCAATCCTCCTCATCATCTAGTTCGACTTCAGGAGTCTCAATTTCTAGCTCATCTTCAGGAATTTCAATTTCTAGAATAACTTCAAAAGTTTAGCAGTAGGTTGTTCCATAGTAGATGAGCTAGGCTCGAAAGCGAGCTAATCTCAAGCTCCACCTGATTCTGTATATCCTTCTCTTTATTTGTATTACAAGAACTAGAAGACTCCCTTCTTGAATGTAACATAGAAGATTTATCAAATGTTATATTTCTGCTAATTATAAATTTTGGTGACTTGGGATCAAGATACCAGAGTAGGTATCCTTTCACCCCAGCTGCATATCCATAGAAAATACACTTTTTAGCTCTTGGTTCCAATTTTCCTTCATTTACATGCATATTTGCAGGACACCCAAATACTTTTAAATCAAAATAATTAGCAGGAGTACCTGACCACATTTCTTCTAGAGTCTTAACGTTTAAAGGTGCAGCTGTAGAGATAGCCTCTACCCAAAAGCCATTTGTCAAATCAGAATTCGAAATCATGCTACGAGCCCTTTCCAGAAGAGTTCTGTTCATTCTTTTAGCCACAACATTTTGTTGAGGAGTCATCCTCACAGTACGGTGTCGAGCAATCCCTTCATTCATGCAGAACTCATTAAACTCATCATTACAAAATTCCAAGCCATTATCAGTTCTAAGCCGCTTAATTTGTTTTCTTGATTGTTTTTCAACTTAACATTTCCATTCTTTGAAAGTTAAGAAAACATCACTTTTGTTTTTCAGAAAATAAGCCCAAACTTTCCTTAAATAATAATCAATGAAAGTTAACATGTATCTGACACCACCTTTATAGGGGTACGGGAAGGACCTCAAAGATTTGAATGAATGTAATCCAAAGTACCTTTTGTTTTATGGATTGTTGGAGATTTGAAGCTGACTCTTTTCTGCTTTCCGAACACACAGTGTTCGCAAAACTCCATCTTTCCAGTACTTTGTCCACAAAAAAAGGCCCCTCTTGCTCAAGATGGAAAGACCTTTTTTGGTCTTTCCACTCATATGCCCCAATCACATATGCCAAAATTTGGTGATATCAGAATCAGACTGACTTGATGTAGAAACTGCAGCGGCACCTGTAACAGTAGATCCCAACAAGGTATACAACGTACCAGAACTGCGTGCTTTCATGACCATAAGAGCTCCATGAGAAACTTTTAGAACTCCACCTTCACCTGTGTACTTACACCCAAGCGCTTTCCACTCATATGCCCCAATCACATATGCCACAATTTGGTGATATCAGAATCAGACTGACTTGATGTAGAAACTGCAGCGGCACCTGTAACAGTAGATCCCAACAAGGTATACAACGTACCAGAACTGCGTGCTTTCATGACCATAAGAGCTCCATGAGAAACTTTTAGAACTCCACCTTCACCTGTGTACTTACACCCAAGCGATTCTAGGGTGTCCAAAGAGATAAGATTTTTCTTCAAGTTTGGAACATGTCTAATATCAGTAAGTGTTCTCACCACTCCATCATGCATTTTGATCCTGCTTGTTACTTTGTCAATAAATTTACAAATGACAGTATTGCCCATTAAGACAACTCCACCTGCAGCTGAGTCATTTGTTAAAAACCAGTCCTTGTTGGGACACATATAATACGAACAACCAGAATCTAAAATCCATTTATTATTAGATTTGGAGCTATTATCAATAGCTACCTATGGCTAGAAAGATAGCAAGCGCTATTCTCAACTTAGTCTCTCAGAGGCTAGCTCGTATAGCTCCATCAGCCTCATTAGCAACTACACTTGCTTCGGCGGTGTAAGTGTTTTCATGCTCATTTTTCTTATATTTTTTTTTATTTTTCAACTTATAGCATTCAGACTTAATATGGCCATTTTTATGACAATAATTGCACTTTACATTTTTGTATCTGGATTTTGACCTTAATTTAGACTTTTTACTACTTGAATCTTTCTTATCGGATCTCTCTCTCTCACAAATAAGCCTTCCCCTTGGGTTCCACTACTTTCCCCAGTAATATCCCTATCGATCTGCTCTTTCGATTTTAGCATTGCTTTAATTTTCTTATAGGAAATAGTTTCTTTCCCAGAAAGAATTGTATCTCGAAAATGGTTAAAAAAGTGGGGTAGGGAACATATCAACAAAACGACTTGATCTTCTCCATCAATCTTAACATCTATATTAGTCAAATCCATAAGAATGGAATTAAATGTGTCAAGATGTGAGAGTAGAGAAGTGCATTCTGTTGGTTTTGGCCCACGTGGCTATAAGTTTTTTTTTTATTGGTTTAATAAAATAAATATTACTAAATTCCTATTGGTTGAATAGAGAAGTTATTCTAATATAACTTCTCATAACCCACGTTGATGGAGAGTGGGTTTTAACTGGTGGTCCCTCTCTCTTGCCTATAAAAAAAACCAAAAAGAATAACCTACTCCATCTATGGTATTCAGAAAAGAACAGTAAGGAAAAGAGAGAGAAAATAACTATTTTCAAGAATAAATTCAAGAAGAATATCAATTGCTTCCGCTCAAGACTAATCAAGAAGACAACAATGGATTCAAGTAAGTCTTCTTGTTTAAAGTATTTATGTTTGTGTATTATGTGAAAATCATTAAGTTCAAGTTCCTGAAATTATTGATATTGCTTACATGTGGTATCAGCGCAAAGGTTTAGGAACTAATGATTTTTCAATAAAGTTAATATTTTTCGTCATTGAGAAACAACAGTGCGTAATCAATTCGATTAATTGTTTGATGAATGAAACTCTGTATGGACTGAAAAATAGATATTTCAGAAAGACATATCGTTGGTAAAGGACATTAATTTTGCATGTCAATTAATCTTGTATTCTTCTTTTGATGACTGTTGAAAGATCTTTATGATTGCCATCCAATTTAATTATTTTAAAATAATTCCATGGAGTGGGTTGAAAGCTTTGGATCTTCACTGGAATAATGACTCTTATTTGCTGTCACACTAGAGTTATACTTCTTTAAATTCCATGGACGATTTAGAGTCCTTTTCTGAATCTTTCTCATTGACTCATAATATATTAAAATAGTGAAAACATAGTTATAGTTGGGTAGATTCAAACGACTGTAAGTGAAATAAATAGCCAAGTTATCAAAATAAAATAATTATGTTCCTAATCAGTTTTCTAGATTTTGAAAGAGCTTGAACCTGTATTGTGCGGTGACTGAAACTTACGAATATTAATGTGTAAAAGTTTCTTTAGAATTATTATGTAAGATTCGTTAATCACCAAAGTGGTCGAATCTTTAGGAACATTAATTCTAAAATAATGATAGGACATATAATTAATTACCCATTAAATTTGATGCTTATAAATGATGTAAAATATTTGGGTAAATTGAAGTTCATAGTTATAGGACATTTATGAGTCGCCCAAATGTTGATTATTTGTTCTTATAATCGTGGAACATTAAAGAGATAATTTAGATGTACTGTTAGTATTGTTTAATTATCCAAAGATAGTAAATACTACTAATGGTGTATCAAAATTGTCAAATTATGTTAAAATTATATTAAGCATCATAATGTCTAAATTTGTATTTTGGCGTTCTGCCCAAAGGTGAACATCAGGATACACTTCATGTATAATTCTGAATCTAATAACATGTTTAGTTTATAACTCAAAGCGTTAACGAATGAGCATATTCTATTTGCAGCACTTGCTCTTCATTCGCACTCTGCTTCTGTTACGGCTTTTAACGGACTGAACTTCTCGAAATGGTGCGAACAGATCAAATTCCATCTCGGAGTTTTGGATCTTGATGTTGCACTCTACACTGAGAATCCAGCTGCTATTACTGCAACTAGCACTGCTGAAGAAAAGTCATATTTTAAGCAGTGGGAAAGGTCTAACAGATTAAGCCTAATGTTCATGCGAATGAGTATAGCGGGCAACATTAAGTCCGCTCTTCCCAACACTGAAAGTGCCAGAGAACTTCTAAGACTTGTAGTAGAACGCTCTCAAACTACTGACAAGTCTCTTGCTGGGACTCTAATGGGTACTTTGACGACCATGAAGTTTGATGGTTCACGTACCATGCATGAGCATGTCGTAGAAATAACAAACATAGCAGCAAGACTTAAGACTCTGGGAATGGAAGTGGATGAAAATTTCCTTGTGCAGTTCATCATTAACTCATTACCGTCTGAGTATGGTCCTTTCCAAATGAACTATAATACCATGAAAGACAAATGAAACATGTATGAATTGCAGGGAATGCTGGTTCAGGAGGAAACAAGGCTGAAGAACCAAGGAACCCACTCCATTAACCTTGCAGGCCATCAAGGAGCTGGAAAGAAAGGAAAGAAGCATGTTAAGGGAAAACAGAGGAACTATAATGTTAGTGAGTCCTCTCATCAAGTATGTAAGAAGGAACACAAGAATGATAAGTGTCGTTTCTGTGGAAAATCTGGAAACTTTCAGAAAGACTGCCTGAAACGTAAGGCATGGTTTGAGAAGAAAGATAAGCCTTGTGCTTTTACGTGTCTCGAATCAAATTTAACTGAAGTTCCTTATAATACTTGGTGGATTGACTCTTGTTGTACTGTTCATGTTTCTAATACGATGCAGGGATTCCTTACAACCCAAACCATAAATTAGAATGAAAGATTTGTGTACATGGGGAATAGAGTGAAGGCTCTAGTTCAAGCTATCGGGATGTATCGTTTAATCCTGGATACTGGGCGTCACTTAGACTTATTTGAAACTTATTATGTACCTTCTGTTTCTAGAAATTTAGTTTCTTTGTCTAAGTTAGACAAGTCTGGATACTCTTTTAATTTCGACAATGGATGTTTTAGTTTGTTTAAGCATAATCATCTCATTGGTTCTAGTATTCTTTGTGATGGTTTATACAAACTGAATCTTGATAATCTGTTTGCGGAAACCCTCTTAACTCCGCATCATAAAGTTGGAACCAAACGTAGTTTGGTGAATGAACACTCTGCTTACTTGTGGCATAGACGTTTAAGTCACATATCTGAAGAAAGACTGGAAAGATTAGTTAAGAATAAAATCCTTCAAGATTTAGATTTTACAGACCTAAATATTTGTGTGGATTGTATTAAAGGAAAAAAAATAAACAGAACACACAAAGAAAGGAGCCACAAGAAGCACATAGCTTCTTGAAATTATACACACTGATATCTGTGGTCCTTTTGATATTCCATCTTTCAGTAAGGAAAAGTACTTTGTCACCTTTATTGACGACTTTTCACGTTATGGTTATGTCTATTTGTTGCACGAAAAATCTCAAGCAGTAAATGCCTTAGAGGTATTTATTAATGAGGTTGAAAGGCTATTAGACAGAAATGTGAAAATAATTAGGTCAGATAGAGGTGATGAGTATTATGGAAGATATGATGAAACTGGACAACACCCGGGTCCATTTGCTAAATTCCTCGAAAAGCGTGGCATATGTGCTCAATACACAATGCCTGGCACACCACAACAAAATTGTGTGGCTGAAATGCGAAATCGTATATTAATAGAAATGGTTAGGAGTATGTTAAGTAATTCATCTTTGCCCGTTTCATTGTGGATGTATGTTTTAAAAACCGTCGTGTACTTATTAAACAGGGTTCCTAGTAAGGCAGTTCCAAAGACACCTTTTGAACTTTGGACTGGTAGGAAACCTAGTTTAAGACACCTGCATGTTTGGAGCTGCCCGACAGAAGTATGAATTTATAATCCACAAGAAAAGAAACTGGATCCACGAACAATCAGTGGTTTCTTCATTGGTTATCCAGAAAAATCAAAAGGGTATAGATTTTATTGTCCTAACCATAGTACGAGAATTGTTGAAACTGGAAATGCTAGATTCATTGAGAATGGTGAAGTTAGTGGGAGTGAAGAACCACGTAATATGGAAATTAGGGAAGTTAGGGTGCAAATTCCTTTACCTTGTACTTCTTCAAAATTTGTTGTTCCCGAAGTTGTTGTACCGCCTATCAACCAACAAGAACAACAAAATAACGATCATGTTATTCATAATGAAAACATAATCAATGAACCTGCAGTAGATGTACCTCAAGAAGTTGCACTCTGAAAATCTCAAAGACAAAGGAGAAATGCTATTTCTAATGATTTTTTAATATATCTACATGAGTCAGAAATTGATCCGGAAATTGATTTGGATGATTTGGAACTTGATGATGATCCAGTTTCATTTTACAGGCCATTGAAACTAATAATTCTGATAAGTGGTTAGATGCTGTGAAAGATGAGTTGAAATCCATGCAACATAATGATGTTTGGGACCTTGTTGAATTACCAGAAGGTTGCAAAAGAGTCGGGTGTAAATGGGTCTTTAAGACCAAACGTGACTCAAATGGTAATATTGAATGTCACAAGGCCAGACTTGTTGCCAAAGGTTTCACTCAGAAACATGGTGTTGACTATACAGAGACATTTTCACATGTCTCAAAAAAGGATTCACTTAAAATTATAATGGCTTTAGTGGCTTGTTATGACTTAGAGCTACATCAAATGGATGTGAAAACTGCCTTTCTGAATGGAAATTTTGAGGAAGAAGTTTACATGAATCAACCAGAGGGTTTTGAAATTAAAGGAAAGGAACACATGGTGTGTAAACTAAAGAATTCAATATACGGGCTTAAACAAGCTTCCCGAAAATGGTATCTTAAATTTCATGAAACTATTGTCGCCTTTGGATTTAAGGAAAACATCGTTGACCGGTGTATATATCTTAAGGTCAGTGGGAGTAAGTTTATAATATTAGTCCTGTATGTTGATGACATATTGCTTGCTACTAATGATCTTGGTATGATGCATGACACCAAGAAATTTCTCTCTAAGAACTTTGAAATGAAAGATATAGGAGAGGCAACCTATGTGATTGGGATAGAAATATTCCGGGATAGATCACAAGGTTGTTGGGGTTGTCTCAAAGGGCCTATATTAATAAAGTTCTAGAGAGATTCAGAATGGAAAATTGCTCATCAAGTCCCGTTTCAATTCAGAAGGAAGATAAATTCAGTCTCAATCAATGTCCAAAGAATGAATTGGAACGTAAGCGAATGAAAGATATTCCTTATGCATCAATAGTTGGGAGCTTAATGTATGCCCAGACATGTATCAGACCAGACATCAGTTTTGCTGTCTGAATGCTGGGCAGATATCAAAGCAATCCAGGAATGGATCATTGGAGGGCTGCAAAGAAAGTGTTGAGATACTTACAAGGAACAAAAGATTATATGCTCACTTATAGAAAATCTGACCATCTTGATGTGGTTGGATATTCAGATTCAGATTATGGTGGTTGTGAGGATACAAGAAAATCCACATTTGGTTATTTGTTCCTGTTAGCTAAAGGAGCAATATCGTGGAAGAGTGCAAAGCAATCTATCACAGCTGGATCTACCATGGAAGCTGAGTTTGTGGCATGCTTTGAGGCTGCAGTTCAGGCTAAGTGGCTGAGGAACTTTGTTTCTTGGACTAGTCGAAAATATTGCCAAGCCGCTGAAAATTTATTGTGATAATTCCTCAGCAGTCTTCTTCTCTAAGAATGATAGGTACACAAAGGGTGCTAAGCCTATAGACTTGAAGTACCTTAAACTTAAGGAAGAAGTTCAGGAACATAGAGTGCCAATTGAAGATATTAGCACTAAAATTATGATTGCTGATCCTTTGACGAAAGAATTACCGCCTAAAGCATTTATAGAACATGTTGAAAGAATGGGCGTTATAGATTGAAACGACCTCGGTTAGTCGTTTCGGAAGTTAGGACTACGATTGGCGTGCCGATAATTAAAAAAAAACTTCGTAATTTCCAGTAGGACCTGTCTGTAAAATTTGAGCTAAATCAGACCTCGTTTGGTAGGCATCGGAAGAAGGTTTCAGTTTTTATTGTCGATAACTACAAAAAATAGATTTTCGAGCTCGGTTTTGGTGAACAAGCTCCATTCAAAATCTGAAAGCGCCGCTAGGTTTGTATGATTATCTGTGACTTTTGTGCTTTTTCGAAAGTGAATTTCGAGGTTGTTCGACTAGCTTCCGCTAAAATGCCGAAAGTTAAATAATTTTACCTTTCACATCTCTTCACTACTACAAGTATGTAACAGATCGTTGCTTAATGCTTCTACATACTTCATTTAACATTCGAGGACGAATGTTCCTAACGGGGGAAGATTGTTACACCCTGTATGTCTAAAGTGACGTATATCATCCTAATGACATGTTAAGAATGATTTAGGTAAGTTTAAAGACATAATATTACCACAGAAGATGTTTATATGTTGAATATAAAGTTTGAGAAAAATCGGATTTAAGTTGCGGAAAAACCGACTAAGGAATTGCCTTATAAGGAAGCTTTTTCATCAATTAATTTCATGTGTTATATGAGGTCTTTTGGAGACATATCATATACTAAATTGAAGGTATTGAAGTGTAGTTTCCAACACTCTTGACGGTTTGTTCATACAACATATAGATAAAAAGACACGAGCATCAGAAGTCAGGCCAGAAAAAGGGTCATAAGCGCAAAAGAGGGCTAGAAATGAAATGTTTTTGTTATAAAAGAGAAATCCTTCACTTTCTTGAAATTTTCCAGTAACCCCACGACATAAACAGACCTTTCTTCAGTTTGAATCTATTTTTTTTTATTTTGAAGAAACAACATCAATCTTGACTCGAAACGGAAGACGGGTTGCGTCAAAATGCTCTACGCGATTAAGGTAACGTTATGCTACCTTCAATTTCGTCTGTAGTTTGAGTTTTACAATTACTTCATGGCTAAGTAAAGTGTATAAATGTTGTATTATAGCTTGTTTAAGCTTTAGAAGGTGTGGAATTCAAAGGAAACAAGGTTTAGAAGCAAGAAACATCAAAGGTATGTAAGACTAAACCTTTCTTTTGGCAAGACATGTATCTTTTAGCTTTTGAAACTTTTCTTAGTTCTAAACTTAGTGTCTCTTGTGAGAAACTTGTATGGTATCAAGGAAACCTTGTATATACTTAATTTGGTACTAAAATCCAAGGTGAAAGACGTCCGAATCAGCAAGACAAAACATTTCAAAATCTGGAAAATCATTTTGATCTCTGGACAGCTGTTAGTATACTGATCATAACTCCTTGTACAAAATTGATATTTATATGTTTTAAGAATCCCCAGAATCCTAAGACATATATCTACAACTTTTATGAATACCATGAAGTCTATATCTTTGATTTACAATCTGAAAATTAGGTTTAAAGTCAGGACAGTGGTGCTGTCCAGATATTCTATATGCGGATGAGTTATGTCATCCAGTTGTCTCATCTTGTTATTCGTTTAACATGTTTATCTTATCAGTTTATCCGGGTATCCATTCCCGTGTATAGTATAGTGCTGGTTCTGTTTTTGCGGATCATCCAGTTTCAGAGGAAACTCTGCCGAAATTTTTATAGAAATTCAAGGAGTTGGACAAATTCTGAGTTCTAGGTTGTGTCTATAATTCTATCCAAAGTTTTCTTCTCATTCCTTTGAGTCCATATCTATTGTTGTCACATGTGTTATACCTCATACATGCTTATACTTATATTGAGATCATGTTATGTGTGATTTGGAGTCCCCCATAGAGGCTGGACATTGAACACACAGTCCGATCGCGTGGGTATCAGGTTCCTAACCGGATTACCCTATGATGTGGGGAATGAAACCTTTAGCCTTATGTGATATATTTTTTCTGGTTATTGAACACAACGAGATCGTTTGTCAATGGATCCAAAGGACAAAGCAGTTATTGAGTTGTTGTACTAACTTTGTAACAAGGTAAGTATTTATATCCATTTCTTTGGAGGCACCTGGCCTCGTGGATTTTCTACCACGTGTTCCTTATGTGTGTAGCTGCCGATAGGCGTACTCATTACGCCGTAGCTTTGAATTTACATTGTATATTATATGTTATGTCCTGTTGTTGGTATTGCATTGAGGATCTGAGCATTGTACTCTGGCTGTGAGTTGACATATACTTCCCGGTTGGCGATGAGAGTCCCGTACTGGTGAAGGGTCATTATTGCATATACTTTCTGGTTGGCGATGAGAGTCCCGCACCGGTGAAAGGTCATTATTGCATATACTTCCCGGTAATCGATGAGAGTCCCGAGCCGGTGAAGGGTCATCCTTGCATATACTTTCCGGTAATCGATGAGAGTCCCGAGCCGGTGAAGGGTCATCATTGCATATACTTCCTGGTAATCAATGAGAGTCCCGAGCCGGTGAAGGTTCATTATTGCATATATCTCCTGGTAGACGATGAGAGTCCCGCGCCGGAGATAGGTATCAGGCATATGTGACTGCATTGCATCGTACCGCGTTCATCACATCTCATTGCACCGCATACTGACTATTATGTGTATTGTGTTGTATTTTTTTTTGTATGCGGTATGTATACCATGTCGTGGACATATCTCAGTTTGCCTATATATTTCTGGCTCGTATTATGAGTTGCAGGGATCGAGTTGCACGCCGCAACGGCATAAATATATGGATCGGGTTGCACGCCGCAACGGTATAAATATATGGATCAGGTTGCACGCCACGACAGTATGAACATATGGATCGGTTTGCGCGCAGCAACAGGATGTATTTCTGATTGTTGATATGTTCGGGATACCTACATGTTCTGGCTATCTTACATTCCTGGTTGTTGATGAGTTTGTCATTCCATACGTGTTTCTAGTTATTATCTGGCTTTGCCTTTTTATAATTTAAATAAGAGGAATTTGGTTTATCTGTTTCTTTTCTCCTTGGCTAGCTATCCTATTCTTTGAGGTGGCTAGTCTGCCCCACTTATTGAGTCCTTTTGACTCACCTTTGTTTGTTGTTTGTTTTTGTCTATCTATTTTATTTCGGCAGGTTCGCTCCAGGATTGAATTTGCCACGTTGTGAAGGAGCGAAGACGACTTCAGCTGTCAGGGTGAGCCATTTTTTGTTCTTGATGGCCACCAGTTTTATGTTTATTATTTCAGTTGCATATTGCTCCCTTCAGGAGGTATTTGTCTTCTTTTGTACTCTTAGATGTCTAGTCTAGATAGCCTAAACCTAGTATGATGGGTAGTCAGCTGTAATTTCTTTTGTACAACTTAGAGATATCAGTATGTCAGTGTTTTAGTTTTTGGTCTTGTCCTTATTATGAATTGTTATATTTATTTTCCTAATTTAATTGGTAAGGGTTCGCCCGACGGGTTTAGGGGAGGATGTCGGGTGCCCGCACGGCATAGCCGGAATCCGGGTTGTGTCATTGATAGCAATATATGACTTTATGAAAAGACTTTATGATATTTATGGATTTGACACTTTGAGCTCATTTATATATATGTTTCTGTTATTGCCTGTTTTCTCCTGTATACATAAAGTTGAGAATGACGATGACAGGTTTTGGCTTAGATAAAATATTCTAAGCATTATGTTGGACCCATGATGTATTAAAGGTTGTGTTGAGTAATAGACTAATATTGTAGTACATGGAAAGGACTATGTCGAAAAGTGATGTATGACCGCCATGACTCATATTAATTGATCTATTCAATAGCAACTAATGATGTTGGATTTAGCATTAACTGTGCACATGATGATTGAATTATTTATTAAACCATTAAGTGAATGACACGTGCGCCAAGTGGGAGAATGTTGGTTTTGGCCCACGTGGCCTTAAGTTTTTTTTTTTATTGGTTTAATAAAATAAATATTACTAAATTCCTATTGGTTGAATATAGAAGTTATTCTAATATAACTTCCCATAACCCACATTGATGGAGAGTGGGTTTTAATTGGTGGTCCCTCTCTCTTGCCTATTAAAAAATCAAAAAGGATAACCTACTCCATCTATGGTATTCAGAAAAGAACAGTAAGGAAAAGAGAGAGAAAATAACTATTTTCAAGAAGAATATCAATTGCTTCCGCTCAAGACTAATCAAGAAGACAACAATAGATTCAAGTAAGTCTTCTTGTTTAAAGTATTTATGTTTGTGTATTATGTGAAAATCATTAAGTTCAAGTTCCTGAAATTATTGATATTGCTTACACATTCATCCATATGAAACATGTAAAGCTTTTGCTTCAAGTAGAGTCTATTTTCTACTGTGTTTTTCAAGTATAGAACCTTTAATTTTTTCCACATTCCTTTAGTAGTGCTTTCAGCAGCTACTTCACGCAAAACCTCATTGGAGAGATTTCAAATGATACCTTATTTTGCCTTTTTGTCTATGATGATAAATTCCTCGTCAATCATATTCTCCAGCTTCGCCTGCTTTCCTTGTAGTGCCACATCTACGCCATCCTGAATTAGGATAGCGTCCATCTTTAATTTCCATATTCCAAAGTTTGCACTTTGGTCAAATTTCTCAATGTATGTCTTTGTTACAGTCATCTTGGCTACTGCAACTAACCTGGTTTGATCCAGCTCTGATACTAATTTGTTAGGATCGAGACCCAGGTATAACGCGGAATAAGACAAAGTAGCGTAACAACGACAATAATAAATATAGATTAACTTGATAATAATGGCAATTAAAGTAAATAATGAGGTACAAAAATTACGTGGTTTAATCAGTGTGACCTAATGCACGGTGGAGCGGAGCAAATTCACTATATCAACGAAAACAAGTAGAGAGTACAAAATTAGAGTATATACTCTAATTTATCCCAATTATCCCAAGAGAATAACCTCACTAAAACACTCAAAAAGAAATTCTCATAACTGTTTCCCAAAATAAATCTCTCAAAATAAAATACTTTCTAAAAGGAAATGGAGAAAACAAAGAAAAAGGTCTCAATAATTAGGTGTGTTAGAAGTGAAGGGACGAGCTCCTTTTATAAGAGAAATGTACGTGCCCTCAAAGCTTGCTACAGGAGAAGAAATAATTCTCCTCTACACATATACAAACTTTGGCTCCAAGAAACAATTGCCAGCAATTCCAAGTTGTAAATAGGTGTGTGCCTATTAGAGAATGGACTCCAACTTGGCTTAGACAAAACATAGGCCATATTACACATTGTCATGTCGCTCTTTTTGAACTTCAATAATTTAATACATTACGAAATTGATCTTAGGTCATGTCATACATCGACCTACAATTACACCATTCATAGAGGTGAAGCTATAGTAAGCCAAGATGTAAGATGAGGACGAGGTACACTAAGATCATACAAAATGAAGTTATATGGAAGTTATAGTGAATTTTTTTCATTAAACTCATCAATAGATCAGTTACTTGTTTATATAAAATCAATTAAATGATAGCAATAAATTTTCTTAAGTTGCACATAGAGGTAAAAATTCTGGTAATTCACACAACTGTATTTCTTTGTTTTGTATTTTGAGTCTATGCTACCTCCACCTAGTACATATATATTTGTATATGTGGCCCTATCTTTTTAAGTCAGTTTAAAAAGGAATAACCCTTTTCTAAATTTTGGAAAAATCTAACTTAAACTTCTTATTTTATAATTAATAAGAAGCTCTAAGAGCTAAAGAAATATAATAATTACACTACAAATTTCACAAACATTATAGCCATATAAATATTAGTATAATTTGTTTAGGACTGCAATTTATAAAAGCTTTTTTCTTTCTTAAAACTCGTCTCCCGTAAAATACGTTCACATATGAGTTGAAAGCAACTCTCTTTCCCGCCAACAACTTCCTTTAACACACATTAACTAACAACACTCGAAAAGGTCACCCATGAAATCACTGTTAGATTGCGCCAAGTTTCAAACCCATATCATCAAATCCGGTCTAATCCCAAGAATCATTGACTCCAACCACCTTATTCATATATACTCTAAGCATTATCGGATTCAGGAAGTTCAAAAGATGTTCGATGAAATGCCCGAAAGAAACGTTTTCACTTGGAATGCTATTATAAACACTTATGTTAAAGATAAAAACTTTTCTCAAGCAAGAACACTATTCAATGCTGCTCCGTTAAAGGATTGTGTCACTTACAATACAATGCTGTCTGGTTATGTGAATTCTGAAGGATTTCAGGATCAAGCAGTTCGGTTATTTGTCGAAATGCAGTATGAGGGGAAATTATCTGAATATACCTTGACTACAATGCTTGGTTTGGTAACAAGGTTGGGTCTTTTGTTGTATGGTAGACAATTGCACTCGTATATGTTGAAGACTGGGAATGATTTAAGTAGGTATGCGTTGAGTTCATTGATCGTTATGTATTCGAAATGCGGGTGTTTTGAAGATGCTTGGAGGGTCTTTGGTGGATCTGAGATTGGGGCTGTCGACACGGTTTCAAAGAACGCGATGGTGGCTGCTTGTTTTAGAGAAGGTGAACTGGAAATGGCCCGGGATGTGTTTTTGAGGAGGCCCGAGTTAAATGATGAAGTTTCTTGGAACACGATGATTTCGGGTTTTGCCCAAAATGGGTATGAAGAGGAGGCCATTGAGTTGTTCAGAAGCATGATGGAGGAGGGATTTGTATGGAATGAACACAGTTTTTCTAGCGTTATAAGTGCTTGTTCTGGCGTGAAGAATTTGAAACTTGGGAAGGAGGTTCATGCTTGGATTTTGAAGGAAGGAATGAGTCTGCAACCATTTATTAGTAGTAGTATAATTAATCTATACTGCAAGTGTGGTCTCTTGAATTATGCATATTCTGTTCGTACAACTACTCAGAATGAGAACCCTTTTGCTGTCACACCATTAATTGTAGGATATTCAGGAATCGGTAATATGTTGGAAGCAAGAAGGCTTTTTGACTCGTTGCCTGAGAAGAATCATGTTGTATGGACTGCTATGATATCTGGATACGTGAAAGCTCATCAATGCGAAGATGCTTTTCAGCTTTTCAAAGAGCTAATGACACAGGAAACAACTTTTCCTGATGAACTGATTTTTATAAACCTGCTTGGTGCATGCGCCAAACATGCGACTTTTAATTATGGTAAGCAAACACATGCCTATATACTGAGATGTGGCGCTGCACTGGATACTAAGGTGGCAAATTCTTTGATTGATATGTACTCAAAATGTGGAAATGTAACATATGCACAGAGGGTTTTCCAAATGGCTGTTGATAGAGACTCTATCCTTTACAATAGTATGATAGCTGGTTATGCTCACCATGGATATGAAAATGAGGCTATTCAGGTTTTTTGTCAGATGACAGAACAAGGTTTCCAACCTGATGCAGTCACTTTCCTTGCCCTTCTATCAGTTTGCCGGCACTGTGGATTAGTAGAAATGGGCGAAACATATTTCTTTTCCATGACCAGAGATTACAAAATATCACCGGAAACTGACCACTATGCAAGTATGATTGACTTGTATGGAAGGGCAAATCAACTTGAGAAGGCAGTAAGCTTAATGGAAAAGTTGCCTATGGAACCAGATGCTGTACTTCTGGGTGCATTTTTAAATGCTTGCAAAATGAACAGAAATGCCGAACTTGCAAAATCTGCAGAGGATAAGCTATTGCAAATCGAGGGAGAGAATGCATCTAGATATGCACAGTTGGCTGGTATTTATGCCTCAGAGGGGAAATGGAATGAGATGGGAAGGGTAATGAAAATGATGAGAGGAAAAGAGGTCAAGAAAACTGCTGGTTGCAGTTGGATATATGTAGGAAACACAGTTCATACCTTTATCTCTGGTGACAAATCTCACTTGGACAATGAGGCCATACATATTATTTTAGGATGTTTGATCAGAGAATTAACTGAACTATCAGCCTTCATATTCTTAGAAGAAGAGACGTGAACATTCTGTTGATTAAAGTTAACTTGCTGTTGCTGCTTGTTAAATTTCAAGAGGCTACATGGTGGCACTTTGAAAGGGGTCGATATCATTTCAGGTGAATATGTGAAGTAAAATGCATGTTGCACAGATTATTTCTGGACACTACGGGTAAAACGTAAGTGTGCCACTATATTTCCCTTGGGTGAGTGTGTCACTATATTAAAGCTTTAGTGTTTGTATTCTTAGAAGATAAGGACAGAAAAGAGTGCACTGATTCAGATCATTGAGTTGCTTCCTTTTCCATTTTGCCTTTGGCTTACGTTTACCAACAACTGGAGGGTGGAGCTGTAATTGATCACGTCCGTTCTGTTCCCTTGTGTAGCTGCCAAAATGCATCATTTGCACTCCATCTGCGTATAGCTGATGGCATGCGCTATTCCTGTGACAATTCTGAACGAGGGAGACTTCCTATGCATTTGAGTGCTCGTCCTGCTTAGGGTTGTAGTGGTTTGTCAATCAGGTGCCATGAATATCATCAATGGCTGTCAAAGAGTCCAAGCTCACACTAGCGTTAACATACAGCAGGTCCTCCGAGTCCAGGTAAAGTCATATTATCTGGATTTTCTCTGAATGGGTTTTGATAATCCCAGATTTTCTCTATTCGCTTAATATTTACCCATTTCTCTGTTTTGTCAGCCTATGATGCTTGCATGATGCAGTTTGTGGTGACTGGTCTTAAGTTTTGTTGAAGCAGGTATTTCTGATTTCCCATAGGTGCCGATGGTAGCTAATGTTTTTTGCCTTCTCCACAAAGGGTATGGTTCTAGATTCCATCTTTGAGGAGTCAACCCAACCAACATGATGGAGAAGAAAATGACCCGCAACACTTGCCTATATCCGCATTTCAATCAATTAGGTAGAGCTTCAAGGTGCGAAAAGACATTGTGATGGCTAGATGCAATAGGGATAAGATCTGCATGTATTGCTAAACTATAGCCAATTCGTAAGCATCTGACTCTGGAAATACTTGTCAAACTTTGATTCTGCAACCTATTATTAGTCATGACTTCTAATTGGAATTTCTGAATGTGTTGACATGACAGCAGATCATGCTTGGACGAAGCGGAAGATATTGTCAATAAATAGGACGTCTTGTTTATTGACATCTCGGAAATATGCTTTTTCATGAGTACATATGGAGTTCAGGCCATTTATCGAAGGTCAAAAAGCTGGTTCAAAAGATATACAAGTGTATTGAAATTACTGTATTTCTGTGAATACCCTATCTTAGAACTCTCTTGTTCTTTTGTAACTTTAAATAGGTGCATGGTCCTGCTTATGGAATCCAAGATCATCTTCTACATGATAAATCTTGGGGGACTAGCCATGGTGTTCGGAGTTTCCCCAAATGCCTTGGTCAATGACTACAAATTTCATACAAACGAGTGGTCTAAGGGGAAGAAGGCTATTAATGGCGGAGTGTGGGTGAAATAGGGTCAAGGTTAACAGGATGGGGAAGATGACTACACGTATATTAGAATTAGAATATAATGGCGTGCCATTTTAAAAAGTGGTACCATTTAAATGCAAATGGTTTAATCCATACAAGGCACATCTACAACACGACATAGTTGAGGTAAAGCACACCTAAGGCATATGACTTCTTTTTTCTATTAATTGTCGCACAGAAAGTAGAAGAGGATCTTGGACTGCATGTGTACTATGCTCTCACAGGCGTTGAATAAGGACAAGTCTGGGTGGTGGATAGTGATAAAAACTAAGCCTGTTGGTAGAGTTGAGGTTGAGGAGGCCATAGAGCGCACATATCAAACTGACACATCTAATGTGCTACACTTTAGTAGATAATGAGTCGGTTGATAACTCATGAGGTGCTGAAGGCACAATATACCAAGATTTTAGGGAAGGGACGTCTAGCGCAAACGAAGAAGAAGAGAAAGAGGAAGAAGTGGAGGAAGAAAGAAAGAATAATAAGGTCAATATGTAGTATCACCTACAATTGGAAGAATTGATTGTAATGGATGCAAATGTACATTTTGAGAGTTCTGAGATTTTTGAACTTTTTTTTTTTTTTTTTTGCTTAAAATTATAAGTAATTTCAATTGTTTGCATTTTATCTTCTATTGTTTGTTATTGGCTGTAGTGCATTTTTGTGCTTTTGGGTTGTTTGGGCGTGCCTAGTGTAGGCATTGGCTTTGCCCAGCTCTATGGTGGGTTGTGGGGTGGGGGCTGGGGGGAGGGGGAACTACTAACACTCTGTTGGGATGGTTGTTCCCATCGTTTCATAATATATTGTTTGTATTGTATTGTATCGTATTGTGTTGTACAATATTTGGATAGACTGTATTATTTAGCGTGATTTAATAAGTAAATATAAGGTAAAGGGTAAAACCGCAATAGTAAATAATAAGTGATGGCATGATGAAAAGAAAAACAAGTACGACAAATATATAGTTTATTAGTTTATTTTGATAATTACTCTAAGTTTCATCCTATTAAATATTAAATCCGTCATAAGCTAAGGACAAATATGCCATATTATGTTAGGATCGAATTATATGATCATGTCTCTTTAACATTTAAAAAATTATACTATACCTTTACTCTACCACGTATACCCTACTCTAATTTTATGATATTTTAAGTTAATCCCGTTCTTTTTAAATTGTCAAGCTTGAAACAATTGAATCTATTCAAGATTACACTAACAAAAATAATAAGACAAATTAAAATATATTATACAACAGAATATAACAGAGGATATACATTATGACACGTATGTAACAACTACTGATGTTTGGCATTTTATGCCTATATTTCTTTAATATTTCCTCACGTTTTAGTACCTTATGCCTATATTTCCTTAATATTTCCTCACGTTTTAGTACCTTATTCGCTCGTTTTATAGTTTATGAATGTGATTTTGCACTGATTTGATGTCGTGTGTATGTAGGTTGTTGTGCAGTGCAATTGGAGCTTTTAAGAGCATGATTGAGCGAGAAAAGATTGGATTTTGATTGAGGATTGGATCGAGCACACGAAGGCACAACACGAAACGAGAAAAGGAGGAACGGAACAGAAAAATGGCTGGGCGTTGTGGGCCATGCGCCGCGCCCTCCAGCGCGCGCCACCCCCAGGCGCGGTTCTCCATGCGCCGCGGAGCAAAAGCGGGCAGATTCTGGCGTCCTCTGTCTTGGTTCACGCGTTCCGAGGCGCGGGACGCCCGTTATAGCGCCCCTTGTGCGCGTTTTTACGTCCTATTTCGTCTAGGATTGGATCTAACTTATTACTAGGTGTTTGTAAACTCTATAAATACTCTTTTATTTAGTTTTTTAGGGGAGTTCAGACTTTGGAGCAAATTTGAGAGCTCATAACATCAAGACAAGGGTTTTTTCTTCCTTCCATTAATTTATTTCATCATTATTTCATTATTACATCAATTCCTTGTGTTGTTATTATGAGTATGCGTAGCTAAATATATCGTTCTAGGGTTAGAGTATTTCATGAAGGTTGATTGTTTGAAGATTGATTCCCATTAATTGAATCCCATAACGGGTTGCTTATTCTTTCTTGATTTCACTTGTGTAATTGTCAGGGCCCGATTATTACGCATTATCTATGGTTTTTAGATTGAACTCGAAAGAGGGAATTTAATTACGTAATAAGAAAGAATAGGACTAGTTTGTGAACCCGGGCATCGGGGAACCAATTTGTGAGTAGGATAGACATATACTTGCTCGCCTAGTTTAACTAATTACAGAATTCGTTAATGCGTGCACGTGATTCAACCCATAGACATATAGAGATTGGAGTAGCCTGCATAGACCGTGAAGAATCGAAAGGTTTTCACGGGTACATTTAATCTGTTAGTTAGTAACCCGGGATTTAAGAAGTGGAATCAATTGGATAACTCAACTGGATTGTTCGTAACTCTGACCCTGGATCGTCTCTTTATTACTGATAACAACCAAGTCTCGCTCCATTGTTTGAATTCACTTCTACCATTTAATTACTGTTCTTTAGTTAATAAACTCATCATTATTGGAAAAAGATCCCTGAATAGTTTAAATAAATTGTTTGCTAGAACTCAGTCTGCATAGTCCTCGTAGGAACGATACTCATCTTATCACTTTATTACTTGGCGACCACGTATACTTGCGTGTGCGTTTGGGAGCAACAAGTTTTTGGCGCCGTTGCCGGGGACTAATTATTGACTGATTTCTTTTTGAACAGTTTATTACTTACTATTCAGGTTTAATTTTTTGTTTTGAGTTTTGTGCTGTTTCAGGTATTAGGTCCTGCTTGATCTTTACCTACAGGAATGGCAGAAGACCAAGCTTTAGCTGTGCGAGATGTTGCTCTTCCCAGCCTGGAGGGAGTAGCATCGAGCATAGTTAAGCCCGCTATCACCGGGGGCTTTGAGATTAAGTCCGGCATGATTCAGTTGCTGCATGTGACTGGACAATATGGTGGATTACTTCATGAGGATCCGCAGCAACACATTCAGAACTTTCTGGAGATCAGTGATACTTATACACCAGCGGGTGTTCCTACTGATTATGTTCGCTTGACGTTGTTCCCGTTTTCACTGATTGGGGCAGCAAGGAAGTGGTTAAAGGCTGAAAAGTCTGGGTCTATCACTACTTGGGAGGATTTGGCTAAGAAGTTCTTGGCTAAATTTTATCCGTCTGCCAAGACAGCCCGGCTGAGGAGCGAAATTATGTCCTTCAGACAGTTAGAAGGAGAATCCTTGTATTCAGCCTGGGAGCGATTCAAAGCTCTATTGAGAGATTGTCCACACCACAACCAATCCAATGAGGTTGTTGCACACACTTTTGTTGAGGGGCTGAACCAACACACTAAGATCGTGGTTGATGCTGCTGCTGGAGGCCAAGTACTGGCCTTAAATTTTGATCAGATTTATGATTTACTTGACAAGTTTTCGCAGAGCAATCCTGATTGGCAGGGAGATGGTAGAGCTATTACGCAGAAACCTGCAGGGGTACTTCAGTTAGATGCAGTTTCAGAGCTAAGGGCGAGGATGGATGCTATCTCCAATCAAATTAGCAAGTTAGCTCTGCAAAAGGCTCAGCAACCAGTGGCTCCAGTGCAACAACTCCAGAGCTTTTGTGAGGTTTGTGGTCAAGACCATGCTACAGAGGTTTGCTCCTCTAATCCAGAGTCAGTTTATTACGTGGGTAATCAAAACAGGCTGCAGGGTCAAAATCAGTTTGGTAATGGTTATTATCAAGGTAATACGAGAGCCCCGAATAATTACCACCCACTTCCACCTCCACCACAGCAGGTTAGCAGTTCAGTTGAAGATATGCTAAAGCAGATAATGGCAGGCCAGCAGAGAATGATAGCTGACACTGCAGCCCATGCACAAGCCATACAAGATCTTGCCAATGCTCACAAGAACCTAGAGCACCAGTTGGGGCAGTTGGTGGGAGAAATAAGCACTATGAAAAAAGAGCCTGAACAATGTCTTGCAGTGACTTTAATAGAAGGTGGAGAGCTGATGGCCAAGTCCGAGGAGAGAGCTGAAATAGAAAAAGTTGAAAAAGTGGAGAAGGTAAAGAAGAAAGAAGAGAAAAATGAGGCACCTCTGCCACCTCCACCATTCCCGCAGAGACTATTACCATCGAAGGACCTGGCCCAATATCAAAAATTTGTGAGTATGTTGAAGGAACTTCAAGTTAATATTCCTTTGACTGATGTGTTTGAATTGATGCCATCCTTTGTGAAGTTCGTAAAAGAAATTTTAGTGAAGAAGAAAAAGCCTCAAGAGATAGATACAGTTGATTTAGTTGAGGAGTGTAGCACAATCTTGAGCAAGCTACCTCCAAAACTTCAAGATCCTGGGAGGTTTACTATTCCTTGTACCATTGGAGGGCATAATATCACTGGTGCCTTGTGTGATTTGGGTGCGAGCATAAATCTCATGCCTCTGTCTGTTTGCAAAAGGTTAGGGCTAGGAGCAATCAAGCCCTCTTCAGTTACTCTTAAGATGGCAGATGGATCACTCACTCACCCTGATGGTAAGTTGGAGGATGTGTTGCTAAAAGTTGGTAAGTTTACATTCTCTGCTGATTTTGTAGTCCTAGATTATGAAGAGGACCGAGAAGCTCCAATCATTTTGGGGAGACCATTCTTAGTCACCTCGAAGGCAATTATTGACATGGAGCTGGGTGAGATGACTGTTAGAGCGCATGGAGAAAAAGTTACTTTCAAGGTTTATAATGAGAAGGAGCACATAGCTAAGGTGGAAGAGTGCTCTATGATTGAATGTGTCAAACAAGAATATGGAAGTAAACCAGAGGTGAAGTTGAAGAGGGGTTCTCTAAAAGAAGGGAAGAAAGCAAAAGTTCGGCGTAAGAAGAGAAGACATAAATGTTGGAAGTGAGCTAAAAGTGTCGTCGTTCCACGACGTTAACTAAGGCGCTTCTCGGGAGGCAACCCGAGTTTGTACTTGTATTATTTTATTTATAGTGTCATGTAGTTGTTGTTTTTCCTTGGATTGCTGGTTCATGTAATGTCGAGGCTAAGTGTGGGGTGTCCTCACCCTTGCCTAATATTGATGACCTGATGAGGGAAGTCTGAGTACCTCATACGATATGGAAGCTTGGAGGATGCTAGCACCAAGGACTAGAATCTTCAGGAAAGTTTTCTTTACCTTGCGCTTGCTTATTTTTAGCACTGAGGACAGTGCTTAGTTTAAGTGTGGGGTGGGGAACTACCCTTTACCTATTTTGAGGTTAGGGATGCATGTACCGTTAGGATTTTTCTTTTGTCACTTGACTTTATTTTGATTTATTTCTTGCTTTAATATATGAAAAAAAAAAATTAGAAAACCAATGAAAAATTCCAAAAAGATTTTCCTTTTAGTTTTATTAGTGGTACATGTCATCCACCCCGTGGTTTTTCTTATGACTGCGGTTCTTTTCCACGGGGAGGCCTTTGAATCGGGTAGTTTTAAATTTTTATTAGGATTAGAGTAGTTAGTTATAGGTGGCCCTAGACGAAGGAATAGGTAGAATGCTAGGTGCCTTTGATTTGTTTGATACCGGTGGACTTGAATTGATTGCATGTGCTATTTGTGGTGTCCGTGGATTTTAAATTGTGATGCATGCCTAGAAAAAAAATGGAACGACCCCCTTGAGATGCTTGAGTCCACCCACTTGACTTTGTTGTGAACCTTTGTGCATTAGTGCTTAATTTTTCACAAGTTGCATTCTAGATGCTTAGTTGAGAGTTGTTGATGGAACCTTTTTGTGTGGATCATGTGCAATGTGTGTTGTGAGGCATGTTCTTGTTTACTCCATGTTGCATATTAATGTCTAGAACTTGCCCCGTGTGTGTGCAAAGCAAAATCCTAGGTTTGCTCTAGTTGGGAAATGATACAAGGCCTTCTTTTGATTTGCCTACCCTTACATATATACCTTGGAAAAAAAATTGTTGTTGTGATTTCTTTGACCCTTTTTGTTGGCACCCACACCCCGAGCCTACCCATTTGTTCGAAATTGTTCTCTTTTGGCCCTTTACTCCTTAAGCACTTTAGTTGATATTGTGTTATTATTTTGGAGTTGTGGTTGGATAGTGGGAGGTTTTTGAGTGGAACTAATGAAGGGGAATACTTGTTAAAATTGTGAAGTAGTGAAAAGCATTGGCAAGGTTGGAAGATAATGAAGTTGAAAAAGAAAAAAAAAAAGAGCAAAGTTGAAAAGAAAAGAAAAAAAATTGTGGAAGAAGAAATAAAAAGAGAAAAAATATACATTCCTTGCTAGTGTGTGCTTAAAAGAAAAATGCTACTTGTTGAGAAGGTGTGTGTGTGAAAGTTGTTGATTGGGTGGCTTTGATGAGATTGATGATTAATTTGAATGTGATGTATTAAAGTGCTTAGGGAGGTAGTCACTATTACCATATGTATCCTACCCGCCTCTTAGCCTACATTACGACCTTTCTAAAGTCCTAGTTAATCCCGATTGGAGTGAGCTTACATTAGTGGAGTCCTACACTACGGGCAAGCCTATGGTACATTGTGTGTGACGTGTGAGATTTTCGTGAGAGTGAGTGAATTAATTTGTTATTGCCCCCGTTCTATTCATTATATTGATTGTTGTGTGTGATTTTTGGGGGGCACCCTTTTGCTTTATATTGGTGAGGGCACATGGTTTGCATGAAGTAGGTGAAGTTGATGATTCTTGCTTGAGTAGATAGGTGTGATTTTGTGGGAGCATGGTTGCAATAAGTTGAGTTTGTGCATTTGAGCTATTTTGGGGTGGTTGTTCTCATATTTTTGAGTTTGGTAAATTATTGGCATGTTTGTGGATCCAGAGTAGTCATGTGTGCATGTGTTCAATGATCGGTATCAACCATAGTCATGGGCAGACCTGTTCTACCTAGGTTGGAAGTTATTTGTGATTGCTCGAGGGCGAGCAAAGGTTCAAGTGTGGGGTGGTGATGTTTGGCATTTTATGCCTATATTTCCTTAATATTTCCTCACGTTTTAGTACCTTATTCGCTCGTTTTATAGTTTATGAATGTGATTTTGCACTGATTTGATGTCGTGTGTATGTAGGTTGTTGTGCAGTGCAATTGGAGCTTTTAAGAGCATGATTGAGCGAGAAAAGATTGGATTTTGATTGAGGATTGGATCGAGCACACGAAGGCACAACACGAAACGAGAAAAGGAGGAACGGAACAGAAAAATGGTTGGGCGTTGTGGGCCATGCGCCGCGCCCTCCAGCGCGCGCCACCCCCAGGCGCGGTTCTCCATGCGCCGCGGAGCAAAAGCGGGCAGATTCTGGCGTCCTCTGTCTTGGTTCACGCGTTCCGAGGCGCGGGACGCCCGTTATAGCGCCCCTTGTGCGCGTTTTTACGTCCTATTTCGTCTAGGATTGGATCTAACTTATTACTAGGTGTTTGTAAACTCTATAAATACTCTTTTACTTAGTTTTTTAGGGGAGTTCAGACTTTGGAGCAAATTTGAGAGCTCATAACATCAAGACAAGGGTTTTTTCTTCCTTCCATTAATTTATTTCATCATTATTTTATTATTACATCAATTCCTTGTGTTGTTATTATGAGTATGCGTAGCTAAATATATCGTTCTAGGGTTAGAGTATTTCATGAAGGTTGATTGTTTGAAGATTGATTCCCATTAATTGAATCCCATAACGGGTTGCTTATTCTTTCTTGATTTCACTTGTGTAATTGTCAGGGCTCGATTATTACGCATTATCTATGGTTTTTAGATTGAACTCGAAAGAGGGAATTTAATTACGTAATAAGAAAGAATAGGACTAGTTTGTGAACCCGGGCATCGGGGAACCAATTTGTGAGTAGGATAGACATATACTTGCTCGCCTAGTTTAACTAATTACAGAATTCGTTAATGCGTGCACGTGATTCAACCCATAGACATATAGGGATTGGAGTAGCCTGCATAGACCGTGAAGAATCGAAAGGTTTTCACGGGTACATTTAATCTGTTAGTTAGTAACCCGGGATTTAAGAAGTGGAATCAATTGGATAACTCAACTGGATTGTTCGTAACTCTGACCCTGGATCGTCTCTTTATTACTGATAACAACCAAGTCTCGCTCCATTGTTTGAATTCACTTCTACCATTTAATTACTGTTCTTTAGTTAATAAACTCATCATTATTGGAAAAAGATCCCTGAATAGTTTAAATAAATTGTTTGCTAGAACTCAGTCTGCATAGTCCTCGTAGGAACGATACTCATCTTATCACTTTATTACTTGGCGACCACGTATACTTGCGTGTGCGTTTGGGAGCAACAACTACTTAAACAAGTGTAATAGACCTTTTCTTTTTTTGACCATCTTTACTGTAATATACGTTTTTTAATTTCCAGAAAAATACAAAAAACATTTGAAACGGATTTGACCGCTTCTTTTAACAGGTGAGATTCACGTAATAAACACCTTCTTGTCTTCTTACCGAAACAAAGCAAAATAAAAGCTGATTACTCCATTTGCATATCAAATTCAAAGTTTTAGTTTAATCATTTGTAGCATTTTAAATTATGTTTTTGGTTATCATGGAGACGCTAGTATCAAATAATGTATGGGTAGGAAATCTAAAACCAAAGTCACTGAATCAGAGCTAATGTCTTTTTTCAACAAGTATGGCACTGTCGATAGCGTTACTTTGTTTTCGGCTTTTGTATATTTCAGAAATCTTAACTGCTAAGGATGCTCTACAAGGAACTGTTGTTCCTGGAAATCCACTCAACATTGATTTTGCAAAACCGGTTTGTCTTCTTTTTATTTGTTTTTTTAATTCTTTTGTGATGCTGCATGCAAAATTCGTGATTTTTTGCCATGATTCATTGATTGGATGTGTTTTTTTTATTACTAGTGTTTGTGTTAGCTTGGGTGCACCTCAATTATCCTTTCGGGTACCTGGTATTTCTCATCTGAGTAACTCTCTTTGCTAAGAAGCAATAATGACATATCAAAGAATGACCCCCAAAAAAAAAAAAAAAATCCCTCTGTTCACTAAGGCTTAGACAGATACGAAAAAATAATCTAGTGATTTTTTCGATCTCATTGGGATTTTTCAAAGGCAGAATGTACATCAAATGTTCTCCATAACTGTCTCTAAATTAAGTTTTTTTTGGTGATGGAGACGCCATCAAATAATCTATGGGTAGGAAATTTAACACCAGAAGTGAACAATCAGACCTTATGCCTTTGTTTAACAAGTAGGGACCTGTCGATAGCCTTACTTCGTATTTAGCACGGAGTTTCGCTTTTATATATTCCAGGAATCTTAGCGATGCAAATTCGTGTTTTTTTTTTTTTCAATGATTGGATATGCTTTCTTAATTAATGGTTTCCGTGTCAGCTTGCGTGTACCTCAATTCTTTTTTCGTGTTCCTGGTATTTGTCATCGAGTAACTCTGTTCGCTTGAACTATTGATTTACGTAATTGGTTGGATATGCTTTTTTATTTTTCTATGAGAGAATGTATATTGAAAATTCTCCATAACTGTCTTTATATACTAGATCTGAAGAAAGTTAGAATTTCACTTTTCCCTTTTTGATTATTTTCTGAACAATAATTAATGGGGAAAAGGATATCGTTTTTGTTGGATATGAATTCTCACCTTCTGTAAATTAATCAAAATATAGTGATTAAATAAGAGAAGATAGGTGAATTATGTTGATTTATTGTAAAATATTTCTAAGAAAATTTATAATTTATAATTTTTTTTTTGATATTAAATGCAAAATTTGATCTTGATTCAAGATACTAAAGTCTGGGTGGATCTGTGTAGGGATTAAGTTTAACGTTTCTTAGTCTGCTGAAAAAATTGAATATAAATGTCCACAAGGAGATGCTAAAACTATTGAGTAGTGCTCCTTAATTCCAATTCATTACCTACTAGTATAGTACCCGTGCATCGGCCGGAAATATCATAAGAAATTGAAATTAAATATATCTAAATAGAAAATATGTTATTGAGTCTTAAATTGCAGTTATTTGTCCATAGTAATAGCTAAAAGCTTAAACAAATAAAGTAGAAGGGAAAAGCATGAGCGCAAATTGAGGTCTAAGATTTAAAAAACCATTAGTATTCATTACGTGTGTAACAATTTTAAATATAATCAACAAACTGAAGCTTGAGATTTAAAAGAACAGATGAAGAAGAAACAAACTCAATATAAAAAAGAAAAGCTTAAAATAAAGCATTTTTACGATGCTTCAGACCATCAAATTTTTTAAAGATATAGTAAGCAATTCACTAACTACTTCATAATCTAAATATATAGTTATACTTGAACTTCCAATTCACATTTGTACGCTCTATGACAACTAAGTAATTTTATCAATCTACAACGCTGTACATTTCAGTAAAAAAAAATGTTCGCAAGTTTCTCAATATTATTTCCCTACAAAGCATGCAAACAAAACAAAGTTCTCCAATATTTGAGTTGAAGCATTGAAAAATTTCTATCACACTTTAAAATATGGTTCCAAGCCTTACTGGCTGCATTGTAAAAGATATCTTGAAGGAATATTACAATTCGTCAACATGTTGGTTTTAAAAGAAAATCAAAGGCTTATCATCCTCCAAAACACTGTCCAAAATAGTGATTATGGTGATTTGATAAATGAAAATTATACCTTATCCATTTTTTACCTTCCTTTCCTTACCAGAAGATTTTATTACCTTGGGCATAAAGAAAAGAAACCAAAATATTAGGATTCTGTTTGGAAGAGAAAATGGGAATAAGAATATTCATCAATATCTCGAGCTTCCTCTTTTGCGACTTAAAACCAAAAAATGTATGAAATAAGCACGAAAAGATCATTAACTTTATGGATTTTTCTTAATTATAATCAACCTATATGAGAATAGAAACTTGAGATTCGCTAATTAATTCTAATATTTCTTTTTTGGTTAACGAAGAGTTAAGAATTCCTTTCCTTAACATCTCATTTCTCATTATCGATAGAGATAATACAAAGACGTAAAACAGTTAGTTCACTCAAGGTGTCTAATTTCTCCAAATAAAACTTTTCAATTTTGTATGTTCTAACATTCCAAAAATATATTCTACTTCCGTGTCTATAGAGATGTCCAAATTCATGTTTGTTCGGAAAAGGCTGACTAACACCCAAAGTACAAATAGTCCGATCAAAGTAGTAAAAAAAAGCTTGATTGAAATATTGCAATAAGTGTTGATTCATGAGCTCAATTGGTTGCTTTATTGTGGCTTTAAGAATCTGCGGTGGGTGAAGAAGCATTAGTCAGTTGTGGAGTATAGGTAGGAAAATTTAAAACTAAAGTGAATTGTAATATTGATTAATTGATAATAAAAAACTCATAGCATGTACACATGTTTATAACTTAAGTGTAAAATTCACATGAATACGTGAGAGAGTGTGATATCCTTGTCATTGTCTTATGATATCACTATAACATTGCGGACTTTTGCTTCGATTCTGAAAAAATGTTTGCGCCGAATTTTGTATACATTTTGCATTACTAATCATCACCTTTTTGTTCATAAGAACGCTGATTTAACATTTATTTAAGAAGTACTACGAAAGGACATTTAATTAATATCACCACTATTTTAATTTTACTGAAAGCTCAATTGCTTTTTCTAGTCTACCATGTTATAGTTATATACTAATATATCATGCATCATGGAATATGATGATACGTCTCAAGGCCATAAGAATTGAATCATTTTACAAAATCTAAAATTTCATTTTCTCTTGTCCTTCACCTTTTCCTCTAATTTCTTCAAAGCTCTTTTAGTCACCTTGCAAAAAATCCTACAAAATTATTTGATTAATTTAAATTATTTTATCAAAAATAGTAATTAAAAAAATACACACACATATAGAAAGTATACATGAAGTTGTATCAGTCACAATTTTCATTACTATAAGAAATCTATACACAAATGTTAGATCTTATTCTAAAAAGATAGTAAGCTATTATAGTGAAGTAGTCAAAGAAATGCAGATTTATCCTTAATAATACGCCCGTTATAAATTTAGTATCTGCTATTTATAATTTCTGTATACATAACATAGTTCTAGGAAAAAAAAGGATCATTTAACTATCCAAACATGCCTTAGATTCTTCTCCTAAGCATGATAAGACAAAAATAATTGGAACATTAGAATAGTACATGCCACATTGATAGGAAAAACTAAAATTTATATACTTAACTTCCAACCCACAAAAAAATATAAGACAATTTCTAATATTTTTTTTTAACTAAATTCAAGAAATGATAACTCAATCAGCATTTGACTTTTCCAAATAGCCTAAAAGATATCTTTTTGTCAGCAAAAAGGCACCAAGGTACTCAGACTATTCATTAGATTAGTGCATCATAGAAAACTAATAGCAATCTATTACTTAACTGGAATTGCAATACTACAATTAGTAGTTAGTGAAATGCTAACAAAAGGAATAATAATGAAGCATAGTGCACTAAAAAAAATACATAAGAGACTATAGAACCTTAATGGGAACCATAACCTCTTAGTGCATTTTTTATCCTTTTTTATGCTTCAAACTATAGTAAAAATTCATATTCAATGTATCAACTTACCTATTTAGTAAGCCAAAAGAATACGTTCTTTTATAATCGAAGTACCAATTGACCTTCACATCCAAAATTGATTAAAAGTCTTGCTTAACTATGCCTGAATCCATAGCGAGCATCTGCCTGCAATGTCAAATAAGCCAAGTAGAAAGGCATAAAAAAATTGAATTGCACAATGTACACATTCGTGAAAGCAGGAAAAAATGCATAAATATACAAAAAAAAAGGATAAACAATTCTAATACAGTGCTGGTTATGTATTACACAGTGCCATACTTCGTTGAATAATGAGACTCCAACTGTATCAATAACACTCAAAATTGAGAACAATCGATAAAAATAGACGTTGAATATTTAGGACCATGTTTCAATTAACCATATATTTAAGTCAGGATTGTTTCTTGATTATTTTTTTCTTTTTACCTTGTGGCTCTTCTTCCTCCATTTATCTTGAAATCTTTCTACATAAAAAATAATATAAAATCTGAATATTTATAGAAAGGCCAAAAAAAAAAAAAAAAAAAAAAAAAAAAAAAAAAAAAAGAGAGAGAAAGCAAAGCAAAAGAGAAACTGTAGCAAATTAAGTTCCACAGTTACTAACCTTTTCCTTCTGATAAGTAGCATTAGCAAAGTTGATAGGAGTTTCAATACTTTGAATATTAAAATCATGAAGATGCATTGCAGTTCTGGCGATGGGAAACAACATATAATACATTTATCATAGTAAGAAGAATATAAAAGTAACACTACTAAAATACAACAGTTGGAACATTAAAATTCAACATCAAGCAAGTAAAATGAAGAAATTAGTGTAATTATTTGTACATTTTGCTTAATGACGGGAAGTATGGCTGAATATACCAACACATTCTTCTAATTTATTATGGGTACTTGTTCCACAAAATAAGAAAACATTTTAGAATTTGAATTCCCAATTCATGGAAGAAACAAAGTGTTGGTTATTTTTTTTCCAAGTATCAATCCTTATGTCACCATAATAGAAGGAAGATCCCCACGTATGTATAGGTTACTGCCCCATAAAGTAGGAGCAGTTAAAATGGAAGTTTATGCTGAAAATTTTGCTTAATTTTATCTCTTAAGAAATTATAATTTATTGGACTCCTATATTTTGGGAATAATGGTGAGAAGTGGGATACATGGTTATCCTAAATAGGGCAGTTACCCAATGATTCATTAAACTTTATCCTTTTTAATTATATTTTCATCTCTTTGTTTTTTGATTTGTTGTAGTTTATATGGAATCAGTTGCGTTAGTCTAATTCAAAATGTAGTTATCTTCTAACTAAATCACCTAATTTAACTATTTTGTCCTAAAAATTAACACATGGTCTTTTTTTGATATGCCACTTGGCTAATTATTAATGGCTACTATGTTCCTTTTAATATATATATAGATTAGAGATTCCTTTGTTATCCCTTTTTTGTTCCTTTACATCCTCTTGGTGGAGTTTTCTGATATTTAGTACTTTAGAGTTCTTTTTAACACTAAAGAATTATGCTTGAAGTTCTGCAGGTAATGTTAAGCAGCTGAGAAGTAGTTTAACCACTGCGACACCGGCTTCTAATTAGTCAAACTTCTTATTGTATTAAGTATGTAAAAGGTGATTTGCTTACATCGTTAATCAAATAGAGGAAAAGTAACAAAAGGACAAGGCAGTTGCTGCATTGAAATTTTGAATCTACTAAGAGAGTGCATTTTTTAATTGGGTGATGATACACACCATTCCATTTTGCCGCCCAAATTGCCACACCCAACGTGGCCCACATGCAAAAAGTCTTAAATGCACTTGGGCTTCCAACTTCACTTCCACTCGCCGAGAGTGGGCAATGTTTTCAAGTTTGCCTTTGGTTGATGGATCAACCAATACTACACTACAAAAAAGATTATTGTTGTTGTTTGATGGGTCAACCTAGACCTTTTTTCCCACTTTTATTAAAAATAAACAAAATTTATTTTTTAATTCACTCATAATTCTTGTTATATTAATATTTATTAGATACACGATATATGTATGACATTTAATATTTATTAGATATACGATATATGCATGATATTTTAATATTATTTATTTGATATACAATATATATATATATATATATATATATATATATATATATATATATATATATATATATATATATATATATATATTATTATTATTATTATTATTATTATTATTATATTTTTTAAATCCCTAAAATAACGTTAACAAATATGAGATCAACATTAATTAAATTCTTAAATTAAAGGATAAAAATAAAATATTTATTAATTTATAAAATGAGTGAATTAATTATAAATTACCTAATGGCTAGAGAAAGAAAGGGAGTGAAAAGTGGGGCTAGGAAAAGTAAATTTGAAAAGTCGGACATCTTTTCTAAGGTTGTATTAAATTTGAATTTGGTCTTGAAATATTATAAAAAAATCGTATTTGATTAAATATAGTAGAAATGGATTTTGTTAACCAATACCAGTAATATAGAATTATGCATGAATTAAAAAAAGGAAATAAATTTGTTATGGAACTATTATATATAAGACAATATATTATCAAGTGAAATAATTAATCAAACCATTATTTTGGACATGCTTTGTGTAAGATCATAAAAAGTAGGAGTAAGAGAAATTGTTAGCATCTTTCTACTCTTTGTGTTCATACTCAGAATAACATTTGATTGTACCATCAACCAAAGTCATTTTAGCCCCTACTTTCCGAGTTTGCCTTTGGTTGATGGGTCAACCAATACTACACTACAAAAAAGACTATTGTTGTTGTTTGATGGGTCAACCAAGACCTTTTTCCCCACTTTTATTAAAGATAAACAAAATTTATTTTTTAATTCACTCATAATTCTTGTTATATTAATATTTATTAGATACACGATATATGTATGATATTTTAATATTATTTATATATTACATATTGTATATTTAATATTTAATCACTTAATATTTTAACATATGTAATTAATATTGTAATTAATATTTTATATATTAATATTTATTAGATACACGATATATGTATGGCATTTAATATTTATTTTATATAGTAATATTTATTAGCTATACGATATATGTATGATATTTTAATATTATTTATTTGATATACAATATAAATAAGTATTGATACATTTGATTGTACCATCAACCAAAGTCATTTTAGCCCCTACTTTCCGAGTTTGCCTTTGGTTGATGGGTCAACCAATACTACACTACAAAAAAGACTTTTGTTGTTGTTTGATGGGTCAACCAAGACCTTTTTCCCCACTTTTATTAAAGATAAATAAAATTTATTTTTTAATTCACTCATAATTCTTGTTATATTAATATTTATTAGATACACGATATATGTATGATATTTTAATATTATTTATATATTACATATTGTATATTTATTATTTAATCACTTAATATTTTAACATATGTAATTAATATTGTAATTAATATTTTATATATTAATATTTAATAGATACACGATATATGTATGACATTTAATATTTATTAGATATAGGATATATGCATGATATTTTAATATTATTTATTTGATATACAATATATATATATATATATATATATATATATATATATATATATATATATATATATATTATTATTATTATTATTATTATTATTATTATATTTTTTAAATCCCTAAAATAACGTTAACAAATATGAGATCAACATTAATTAAATTCTTAAATTAAAGGATAAAAATAAAATATTTATTAATTTATAAAATGAGTGAATTAATTATAAATTACCTAATGGCTAGAGAAAGAAAGGGAGTGAAAAGTGGGGCTAGGAAAAGTAAATTTGAAAAGTCGGACATCTTTTCTAAGGTTGTATTAAATTTGAATTTGGTCTTGAAATATTATAAAAAAATCGTATTTGATTAAATATAGTAGAAATGGATTTTGTTAACCAATACCAGTAATATAGAATTATGCATGAATTAAAAAAAGGAAATAAATTTGTTATGGAACTATTATATATAAGACAATATATTATCAAGTGAAATAATTAATCAAACCATTATTTTGGACATGCTTTGTGTAAGATCATAAAAAGTAGGAGTAAGAGAAATTGTTAGCATCTTTCTACTCTTTGTGTTCATACTCAGAATAACATTTGATTGTACCATCAACCAAAGTCATTTTAGCCCCTACTTTCCGAGTTTGCCTTTGGTTGATGGGTCAACCAATACTACACTACAAAAAAGACTATTGTTGTTGTTTGATGGGTCAACCAAGACCTTTTTCCCCACTTTTATTAAAGATAAACAAAATTTATTTTTTAATTCACTCATAATTCTTGTTATATTAATATTTATTAGATACACGATATATGTATGATATTTTAATATTATTTATATATTACATATTGTATATTTAATATTTAATCACTTAATATTTTAACATATGTAATTAATATTGTAATTAATATTTTATATATTAATATTTATTAGATACACGATATATGTATGGCATTTAATATTTATTTTATATAGTAATATTTATTAGCTATACGATATATGTATGATATTTTAATATTATTTATTTGATATACAATATAAATAAGTATTGATACATTTGATTGTACCATCAACCAAAGTCATTTTAGCCCCTACTTTCCGAGTTTGCCTTTGGTTGATGGGTCAACCAATACTACACTACAAAAAAGACTTTTGTTGTTGTTTGATGGGTCAACCAAGACCTTTTTCCCCACTTTTATTAAAGATAAACAAAATTTATTTTTTAATTCACTCATAATTCTTGTTATATTAATATTTATTAGATACACGATATATGTATGATATTTTAATATTATTTATATATTACATATTGTATATTTAATATTTAATCACTTAATATTTTAACATATGTAATTAATATTGTAATTAATATTTTATATATTAATATTTATTAGATACACGATATATGTATGGCATTTAATATTTATTAGATATACGATATATGCATGATATTTTAATATTATTTATTTGATATACAATATATATATATTTTTTTTATTATTATATTTTTTAAATCCCTAAAGTAACGTTAACAAATATGAGATCAATATTAATTAAATTCTTAAATGAAAGGATAAAAATAAAATGTTTATTAATTTATAAAATGAGTGAATTAATTATAAATTACCTAATGGCTAGAGAAAGAAAGGGAGTGAAAAGTGGGGCTAGGAAAAGTAAATTTGAAAAGTCGGACATCTTTTCTAAGGTTGTATTAAATTTGAATTTGGTCTTGAAATATTATAAAAAAAATCGTATTTGATTAAATATAGTAGCAATGGATTTTATTAACCAATACCAGTAATATATATATATATATATATATATATATATATATATATATATATATATATATATATATAAATAATTAATCAAACCATTATTTTGGACATGCTTTGTGTAAGATCATAAAAAGTAGGAGTAAGAGAAATTGTTAGCATCTTTCTACTCTTTGTGTTCATACTCAGAATAACATTTGATTGTACCATCAACCAAAGTCATTTTAGCCCCTACTTTTCGAGTTTGCCTTTGGTTGATGGGTCAACCAATACTACACTACAAAAAAGACTATTGTTGTTGTTTGATGGGTCAACCAAGACCTTTTTTCCCACTTTTATTAAAGATAAACAAAATTTATTTTTTAATTCACTTATAATTCTTGTAAATTAATATTTATTAGATACACGATATATGTATGGTATTTTAATATTATTTATATATTACATATTGAATATTTAATATTTAATATTTAATCACTTAATATTTTAACATATGTATGTAATATTGTAATTAATATTTTATAAATTAATATTTATTAGATACATGATATATGTATGGCATTAATATTTATTTTATATAGTAATATTTATTAGCTATATGATATATGTATGATATTTTAATATTATTTATTTGATATACAATATAAATAAGTATTAATCATGTGTTTATGGGGTAATTTTCTCTTTAGTTAATGTTGATCTCATATTTGTTAACTTTATTTTAGGGATTTAAAAAATATAATAATAAAAAATATTAAATATCTAATAAATAAATTTTAATACCCTTTTAATACAATATATCACTCTTTGAATCTATTGTGTATTTAATATTTATTTGTTTTATTATTTGTTATTCTTATTTTTAGGTGATATGTATTTCATTTATGAAAATATTAAACATGACAATTAAAAGGAAAACGAAAAAGAAAAAGAAAAAAATCGCCTAAAAATCGTTCTTAAAACATGAGTGTCTGTTGGTATATACCAGATTTATCTCATGGCATATTATTTTGAATTGAATAATATCCCTTAAATTTAAGAAAAAAAATATATTAAATATCAATACAAGTATTTAATATTATATATCTTGTATTTAAGAAAAATTGTATTGAATAATTATTAACACTAAGAACTTTTTTTCATTATTTTAGTGCAATGTTGTGGCTACAAAAAGTAAGGACAAAAGGATAGTAAATATTTTCATATGCGCTGCTATTTAGGTAAAGAACCTTTAACTAAATTCTTAAATTAAATGATAAAAATATAGTGTTTATTGATTTTATAAAATGGGTGAATTAATTATAAATTACCTAATGGCTAGAGAAAGAAAAGGAGTGAAAAGTTGGGCTAGGAAAAGTAAATTTAAAAAGTCGAACATCTTTTATAAGGTTGTATTAAATTTGAATTTGGTCTTGAAATATTATAAAAAAATCATATTTGATTAAATATAGTACAAATAGATTTTTTTAACCAATACCAGTAATATAGAATTATGCAGAATTAAAAAAAGGAAATAAATTTATTATAGAACTATTATATATAAGACAATATATTATCAAGAATATATACATATGTGATATAATTAACCAAACCATTATTTGGACATGCTTTGTGTAAGATCATCAAAAGTAGGATTAGGAGAAGTTGTTAGCGTCTTTCCACTCTTTGTGTTCATACTCAGAATAATATTTGATTGTACCATCAGCCATTTTAGCTCCTACTTTCCGAGTTTGCCTTTGGTTGATGGATCAACCAATACTACACTACAAAAAAGACTATTGTTGTTGTTTGATGGGTCAACCAAGACCTTTTTTCCCACTTTTATTAAAGATAAACAAAATTTATTTTTTAATTCACTCATATATCTTGTTATATTAATATTTATTAGATACACGATATATGTATGATATTTTTATATTATATATATATATATATATATATATATATATATATATATATATATATATATATTTATTTATTATATTTTTTAAATCCCTAAAATAACGTTAACAAATATGAGATCAACATTAAGTAAATTCTTAAATTAAAGGATAAAAATACAATATTTATTAATTTATAAAATGAGTGAATTAATTATAAATTACCTAATGGCTAGAGAAAGAAATGAAGTGAAAAGTGGGGCCAGGAGAAGTTGTTAGCTTAACATTTGATTGAACCATCAACCAAAGCCATTTTGGCATCCACTTCTTGATTTTGCCTTGGTTGATTCATCAACCAATACTAGACTACAAAAAGAAGCTATCACGCGCTGAAAAAAAAAATGATTCGAGGCTATTTTTGTCATTATATATGTGGGCCACGTTGGGTGTGGCAATTTGTGCGGCAATTTGGTATGGTATGGTTCTTTTCTCTAATTGTTAAGGTTCTATATTATTATGTAGACTGTGAAAGCTGTTACAATTTTTTGTTTTTTAAATAATCGAGAAGTCAGCGTGGGTCAATCATGCACAATTCAAAACTTGTTGGATAATAGGCCCTCCCTCTATTCTTCTCCATTTAAATACCAGGCTTCTGTCTGCAACAGGGTTCGAACCCTTGACGTGAACCTGACACATCACAAGTCGAACACTTACCACTAGATCAGAGCCTTGGGGCGAAAGCCATTACAATTTACAGGTACTAACTTAAAGGTGATGATAGTATTTACCTTTATATAGTTTAGCTTTTCACGTAAATAGTTAAGACTTGAGTGTTATCCTTGGGAAGGACAAGACGTGACCATCATCTCCTGTCAATGACCTTGTATCCTCACCCATCTTAGAGATATCTGTTAGAAAATGACGGATATCTTGTCTTACAGAAACTATTTAACTAGCCTTAGGCTGTAAGGTAACATTTAGTGTTTATTTATACATGGGTATGTAAGATAGTATAAAGCAAGTATTAGCATTTGCTTTTTTGAATAAAAATCACTTTAGATAGAGCAGCATACAATAAGTTTGGAAGGAGACTTAGGTCTCTGGTCACCAAGTTTGCATACTAATCAATCATATCTTACCTTATAAAGAAAACACTTGCATGTTATTCAATTAAAATTGGTCTGCGTATGATTTAGTTTCTAGAAGGAGAAACAACTGACTTTGGTTATGTAATGCTTCCAAGGAACTAAGCCTTTACATATGCTTAAGGTGTTGTTAAGAAAAAACATATGCTTAATTTGTTCTGAAGCCCTACTTCTGATCGTGATGGTTATATTTGTTATGTTCCAAAGCGTTCAGTTGCAAATGGTCACTTCAATATTCTTACGTGATGCGCTTATGAATTGAACTGCTTGCTAAAAAGATGCGTACATAAACAGGTTGGAGAAGGCTTGAGTCAAATAGCATAATGGGCACTGAAAGAATAATTACTTAAGGATCACAAGATTAAGCTATATGGAAATAAATCTGGAAGATTAAGCTGCCCCCTAAGATTAAAGCAGATGAGAAATGTTGGCCGAGTTCCTTCCTAAAACAATTTAGCCACTGCATCTGCTTAGCTTTATTCAACATTCTGCTTAAGCCCTCCATTGCAAGTATAAAGAGGAAGGATAAAAGTGGGTCACCCTGCCTCAGGCCTCTCTGTGGAGAAAAAAAAAAAGACCAACTGGGCTCATATTGATCAATATTGAGTATTTAGTAGTGGATATGTTGAACTTGATCCATTTAATCCAACTTTCACCAAATCCTATCTGCCTGAGAACAGAAATAAGATAGGACCAGTTCAATTGATCAAAGGCTTTCTCTATTGCATAAGATGCATGCTTCCTCGCTCTTCAATTTCCAGTCAAGTACCTGATTTGCAATCAATGATCTGTCTATCCTGTATGAATGCATTTTGATGATTTGAGACCAGTTTCCCCGTCACTGCCTTTATTCTTTCTGCCAACACCTTACCCACTTATACACACTTACAGTTAAGCTTATTGGCTTGTTTTCTCTAAGTTCCATATCACCTTTCTTCTTAACTTTCCCTTATATGTGTATTTATCACTGTATCATCTTAAAGGGGGAAATTCTTCTCATGTGTACCTTGGGGACCTTCATATCTCGCCACATTGACCTAAATGGATTAGGATGCATCAAGTACATTCAGTCATGTCAAGTATCTGTTCATAAATCAGTTTTTGCTGTATATTCGCTGTCCAGTTCCGCGATATTGACAACTTGAGTTTTTTCTTCGTTACAACTAAATTCTAGTCAGTGCTATGTGGCATTTAGCTATTTTGCAATATGCTCGGAGAACAATGTTACCACTATTATGTGCCTAACATGGCCGCACTACTAAAAAAAACTGAATCTACGACTACCAAATCGGTCGCCGATCGGTCGCCAGGTCGACCGATCGGCGACCGATACGGGTAGTCAGAAAATTCATGGTAGCAAATAGCCCTGCGACCGAAAAACGGTCGCTACTTCGACCACCATGCGACCGAATTTCGGTCGCACAATAGCTCACATACAGTGACCAAGTATGCGACCGAAAATCGGTCGCACATCCTAGTGCGACCGATTTTCGGTCGCATAGTTGGTCTCATTTGTGGTAATTAATGGTGACCAATTATGCGACCGAAATTCGGTCGCACAGAATGTGCGACTGAAAATCAGTCGCATACGTGGTCTCAGTTGTGACCACTATGCGACCGAAAATCGGTCGCCAAACCTGTAAAAACCTGCAATAAAAATCCTGCAATCAGGCACATCGCAACAGCAAAAACCAGCACCTGGGCAGCAATAAAACAGCAATCCAAACATTTCAAAAACATCTAATCATTTCAAAAACATCCATACACCATTAGTTATATTCTAAAATTGTTAACAATACAACTTCACAAACATTTAAAAGACTACTGGGGCTCGGGAGAGGCTGAGCTAGACCCGGACTCGGAAGAGGAAGAGGAAGAGGAGCTGCGGCGATGCTTGCTCTTATGCTTTCTTCTCGATTTCTTCTTCTCCTTTTTGGCAAGGAGCTTTCTGATCATGTCATGCGTTTCTTGGTTTTCCCTCGACAGCTGTGCGATCTGCTCTCTCATTTGAGCCATCTCAGCTGGATCAACGGAGCTCGCCGGAGAAGAAGTAGCTGAAGAGCCCAAAAAGCGAGAATGATGCTTATCCGGAGCATATAGCGATCCAAGACCATAAGCATACCCCTTCTTAACCCCTCCAACAGTATCGACCCATATTTGCTTTTCTTTCTCGAACGTCAATGGAGCCGGGGTGCTGCTTCCTGCGTCCGATGCTTGGGTCGATGTCCAGTCTTCCACGGCCTTTGTAGCCTTTTCCTGAATAACATAAATATAGTAATGATGTTAATAGAAAGACTAAACTTTGAAGGATTGAGGCGACTAAAGATCGAATTTTACAAACTTACCCATGCCTCTTTTGCGCGGGGCTCGACCCACTCTCCACCGCCCTTCTTGCCCCCCTTCGTATGCCTTATCTTGTGCAGCTCGAGCACAGGAATAGTGCGCTTTTCTTTCTTTTCCTACAAATTATAAAACATAATATGTTAGACAAAAAGCAACTGTTCAAGTAAATAATCAAACAATTAAATATACTGTACCAAGCGCATCTTTTGTGTAGCCGCGCTAATTGAGCCACCGGTATGGAGCGATCCACCCTTATCCGACGCTCGCGCAGCCTTTCCTTTCTCGCTCTTCGCCTCGAACTCGGGCGTGTGCCAATATTCATCCAGCTCCGCCCACTGAGGGCCTTGGAGGAAGCCGGGCCTTATACCTCTATGCCGCGCATTGTAAAGGGTTTGCTTGAATAGCGCAGCACATTTCTTTGGGAAAATGCTGCGAATGTTATAATCCAGCCCCTGATGCCAGATACATTTGCCCTGAAAGAGTATCAAAATAATTTCTTTAAACATGTTCATGGTTTAAAAAACTAAAATTAGTTTTAAACCAAATGCATATGTGTTACCTCAAAATCAACCAATATCTGCTTCTTTACTTGCTGGGGCACATCGCTCCATGTTCGCCAAGGCTGGTTCCAGTGCGCTCTCATGCACGCAGTCAGCACTTTGGTGGACTCATCGCTTGGGCAAAAGCTACAAAAAAAAATTTACCAAGAGTTATTCATAATACTAGCAAATAAAATAGGAACTAATCATTTAATCGACAAGAACTTAAGAAATTAGGTAGCTTACCCTTTATCCGCCTCGGGGTAAATAATCATTCTGCCTTCTAGCCGAGCGCCAGGCTCACCAATGTAATAAGGCGAATGGGGATGATACAGCATGAGCTCCTGCTGACTCGGTGGGTCGTCACAACTATCTAGGGGGAATTCAGGGGGCTGAGTCTCACTGTCATCAGCCTGGGAGGGATCGCCCTGTGTGGGAGGGACCTGTGTCTCAGTATAATCAACGGTAGGGAATGTCCATTGCCAATCATGAGGCAACTGAGACGGGGTAATAAGTGGTACCTGATATGGGCCAGGGGGCCTGAAAAAAGCTGGATCATAGCCAGGTGGGGCAGCAGTAGGCAGCGAATGCGGGACCTGTGATTGTTGACTGTCACCACCCGCAGAAGCTGAACTCTCACCCACAGGTCTCTTGCCAGGCCTTCTGCTAAAAACTTTAGGGCAAAACTTGTCCATACCTGTTGAAACATTCAAATGAGTTGGTACCAATTTTTAATAATCCTAGCCTTTTTTTGAATATCCATTGATCCGTTTGAATTCCATATTATCTAGTAAGTTGAATGCAATTTATCCGTTTGATACAATTTATCCGGTTTAGTCACAAGATGTTGCAAACATGAACAATCAAAACAACAATACCTAAACCCTAACTTTAAATGCATAACAAGTATTCCAATTGCCACAACCCATGACAAGACATCAACACATTGCAAACAACTCTACCAAACAATTTCCAACATATTATACATCACATTATATAGAATAAAGTAATTATAACTAACAACTAACATGTTAACAACATATATAGGCTACCCATTATTTATAAATATATATATATAATTAAATTCGGATTATTAAACCAAAAAAAAAAAAAATTACCTCTACTTTGAATTGGATCCAATGGCAAGAAAGTATGAGTTACCAATGTGCTATCCACAAAAAAACTACAAAAAAAGTGCATTAAAAAGTCATTATATGAGTTTTTAAAAAAATCACAAAAATTACTAAAAAATGAAATTTACCTTGAATTTGTAGGTTTAGATCGTGTTAAATGTTAATATGGAGGTAATAGAGTAGTAATTTAAAGTTATATGGGGTTTATAGTGGTGGAAAGTTGATTATGGGGTGGGGGGGTTCGGTTTTTAGGGATTGGGTGGGTTTTGGGAAATTTGAAATGGGGAAGAAAGGGGTTCTGCCCCGTTTTTAGTAACAGTTATGCGACCGACATGCGACCGATTGTCGGTCGCATAGCTGTGACTAATTTTTCAGAGACCGCTGTGCGACCGATTTTCGGTCGCCACTTTTTTTCGTTGAGTGTGCGACCGAAAATCGGTCGCACAACTGTGGAGACTGAAATTCGGTCGCATGATGGTGGTCTCAGATTCAGCTTTTTTTAGTAGTGCCGGGAGCTTAAGTAGACGTCTAGACGACACCTGTGTTTGATGATGATACAATATTTGATAAGGACATTATTTAGGTGGTTCTTAAATTAGAAAATAGTTTTAGTTTTCTTTATTTATTTATTTATTTTTTTTTTTTTTTGTGAGTGTTTGGATTTGGTTTTAGGAGAATTGCATTTGAGTTTGGTTTGGAAAAATTGATTCTGGTTTCAGTATTTTGGAAAAAACAAAACATAACTGTTTTGGAGAAGAATACAATTATCTTCCCTGGACAATTGTTTTGTTCTTCAGTCCAATTTTTATTATTGAGTTCTGCTGATTTACTCAAACTGTTGAATGGAGTTTTTGTTGTTGGTGTGGGATGTATGTCTGGGTTCCTGCAGCATTCTGTACCTCGAGCTCGTAACACCTAAAAGTAGATGTGATTCACTTGATATATGGATTTTGTTACAGCTTTCCAAGTGGTTAATTGTGTCTGATAACTAGGTTGCATGTCTGTGATTTCTGTTGCTGTGATCCTCATTCTCTGATGTGGTGTGTCTGGTTATCTGATCTGTTAGTACATTTTTGTTATTGTCTCCATAAAAAAATATATGTTATCCTGTCTTGCTTGCAGGCGCAGCCATGCAAAAGTTTTTGAGTGGCTGGAATAGACAAGTCTGTTTCAAAAGAAGAATTGGAAGACCAATTCAAGAGATTTGGTAAAATTCAAGAGTTTAAGTTCATCAGGGATCGCAACACAGCTTCTGTTGATTTTTCCAGACTGGAAGATGCAACTGAAGCACGGAAGAACATGAATGGACAAAATATTGGTGGCCAACACATCCGTGTGGATTATCTCAGGTCTCAATCTGCAAGAAGAGTAAGTTGGTTCCTCTTAAGGAAGGCTTGCTCTTGCTGCGGAGATCAGATATATACTTTCGAGTCTAACTAGAGAAATTAGATAGTCCCTTCATCCCAATTTGTTTGTCATACTTGGCACAAAGTTTAATAAAAGAAGACTTTTGAAATTTGTGGTCTAAAATAAGTCTTAGATATTTGCGTGGTTGCAAATGAGTAATGAGAAGGTTAAAGTTAATGTTAAAGTTAAATTATTTCCAAATTTAGAAGTATGACAATCTTTTTGGGACGGACTAATAAGGAAAGTACGACGAACAAAATGGGACGGAGGAGAGTATATATTTGTAAAAAGAGGAAATTACATTATGGATTTGAAGAAAATCCTAGGCTTAAAATATTTTTGATTCTATCTCCGGTAAATGATATTTAAATTCTAATATTTGTATCAAGTTTTTAAGTGCCACCAAGGAACTGGCACATTAGATGTTGAACCCTTTTTCTTTCAGTGATAGAGATGATGACTGGACTAAGGAAATCAAAATCCTAGCCCTTAGTGTTGCATCAGTATCTTGGTGGTTGCATATGGTGTCTAAATTTAATCTTTTGTTTAAGCTACAACTGTTCCCTCAATTAATGTGTTCTATTTAATCTTTCAGGAGCAAGGATTGGAGTACCGAGAAACGTGGGAAGGACCTTATCCTAGGAGCATTAACCATTCTGATACACGTTTAATGCCTCAAGATCATCGGAGGGACTACCCTGAACCTATGCATGCTGGGTCAAAGAGGCAAAATGTAATGCCTCTTGGGAAACATTTCACCTTTCTAGTAATTGTGCTTTTACTTGGTATAATGATGTAGAAACAAGGTGTATTGTAGTCGTGATTACTAGAAAATGGAATATTAGCTTGATGGTTAACTTCGTTCCATACGATGTTAATTCTAATATATAGATTTCAGCGGATCATTTTCTACTTGACATGTATTTTTATTTTCTTTTTACTCCTCCGCACTGGCTTTCTCCTTTGGGAAAACTTCTTTCTACTCCTTTACCCACGTACCTTTTTTGGTATTCTTCCCTCAGATCTAGACCTTCTCTCTTTTTATTTAAACCAAGGGCATCAAGACCCAGAATGGGTCGAATATGTAAGTCCGCTCTTTGCATGACAGACATTTCAGCTACCCACCGTACAAAGAGAACAACCTAGCAAAGTATTGTGGATACGGCATCCTCCATCTGTCCGTGTTGATGAAGACGTGCTACATTGTGCTATGATGTTATTTGGTGCGATTGATAGACTAAAAACATTTAATGATAGGAATTACTCATTTGTTGTATTTAGAAGCATAGAAGAGGCCCAGCATGCTAAAGAGGGTTTACAGGGAAAACTTTTTAATGATCCCAGAATAACTATTGAATATTCAGGCAGTGCTTTTGTACCTGGCAGAGTTTTGTTTGGGTATTATACACCAATTAGAGAGACCCGACCAGATCTGTATCCAAATGTAAATCCATTCCTAGCCGCACAAATGGGCATATAAGGCCATAATCATCTTATGTTGGCACCCAACTTACCTGAACATTTTCCACCCTGTTGTAATCATGGGCCTGATATTCCGCCGGGACCTTTGAGTACTCAAGCTAGGTTCGATCCTGTTATTTCAGTCCCAGAATGTGCCGATTTATGCTTCAGAAATATCCTGATACTAGTCCGTGTACACTGCAGATCCTCTTGGAAATATTCATTCAAATAACCGTGTTAGCCCTGTTGGATTTGGACAGCACCATTCAAGTGACTATATATGGCGTGGCATTCTTGCCAAGGGAGGAACACCAATTTATCGTGCTCGTTGTGTACCTATTGTGGAAGGGATCGGATATGATATGTAAGTATATCTTTATATTTCTCTTTTAGGAGTACTTATTACGGACAAGTTATCTTTTCCGAATTGGCTGCTACGCTGCAGCATTGCTTTCAAATTTCTCAGCTTGATGTGTGGTCCGATTTCACCTTTCAGATTTGTTTTATAGCTGGCTTCGAGAACGTTTTATATGTGGAGAGTTTTTTTTTTTTTGGAAATTGTTTAGGAGGTTGTTTTAAGAGAAAAGGTTATTATGAGCGTGGGTGTTCTATTACCTGTTTCCCTAATATTTTATTTCTTAACTACTTAGTTCAAGCAGCTCCGTATATTATTTATTTTTTATTATGTTGAAAGGGATTGTATCTAGGTTGATCACATGAGATATTTTCTTGTATGCTTTGTAATACATAATTGGCTGTTATGATTCACTACAATTATGTGCGATTTTCACTAGTTATTTTAAGTTGCCCGAGTTATTTATTTCTGAAAGAAGATTTTTTGTTCTGGGTATAATCAGTTTGGAACTAATACATTATGTGGATTTATTTCTTCATTGGTAAGGAATATCTTTTTTCTAGTAAATTTTTTTGGTAAGGAATCTCTTTTCCAGTAATAGTGTTAGTGTAGTAAAAAAAATGTATTGCGCGCATATGCTGACATTCTTCTTCTGCAGTCCGGAGGTAGTCAATTGCATCGCCAGAACTGATTTAGACAAGCTAACCAAACACCATACAGATGCTGTTGCGTCCAGTGTTGTTTACTTCTTACTTGATAGTGGGGAAGATTTTACATCGTATACAGAATTGCTTCGGTATCTGGGTTCAAAAGATCGTGCCTGGGTTTCCAAATTTGATGATGGAACCACCTTGTTCTTGGTGCCACCTTTTGACTTCCTTACTAAAGTTTTGAATGTTTTCGGCCCAGAACGTCTATATGGAGTGGTCCTAAAGTTTGCACACCAAATACCCAGTGGAACATCCCTGCAGCCCAAGTCCCATCAACCTCAGCATGTGGATGCACCACAAATCACGTCCTTGCAAGCTACGTATGATGCAATGCCTCCCGTGGAAAGGGTTTTCCAGATGGATTATGGTCAGGTTGCATGTGAAGATTTGAAGCTACCTTCAAAAACAGTTGGTTCTGACACTGATACTCATTCAATGAATCCTGTGCTGCCAAATAATACTGGAGCGACGACCCAAGCTGGGGTCACTTTAACACCTGAACTTATTGCAACCCTTGCAAAGATGCTACCTGCAAACAAGTCAGCGAATGTGGAAGGTGCAGCAGTGCCTACTGGAGCTTCTGTTGGGATCCTTGCATCAGATGTTGCTTTTGCACCTGACCAGGTACAGCAAACACCCTGGAGATACAAACATCATGCTCCTAACCATTGTACTCAAGGTGCCACTAGTTTTAGCCAAATGCAAGATCACAGCCTGAATTTTCAAACACAAGGTGCTCCTCTTTCAAAGCCATTGACATCTACCATCCTTTCTCAAGGTATGCAGCTTCCAGCCTGGCCATATGTTGATCAGCCGCTTCAGCTCGGAGCACTTCAAAATCCTGCTAATGGTTCTGGGGTAGCACATGGAACTGACACCTTGGCTGTCTGGATCATGTGTCCTTCAAAAACCCACGAATCATCCTTCATTGTCCAGTCCAATTCACTGTTTTAACATTTCCCAGTCACAAGCTGGTACGCCTTTTGCTTCTGACACGGAGCTGCCAACTCAAGTGCAGCAGTTGCAGTCTGCACTTTGTGCACCTGGTCAGGAGGGGTCTGAATAATAGGTTGATAAGAATGAACGCTACCGGTCAACTATATTATTTGCAGCTAATCTCCTTTCCCAGATACACCAGCAGCCACCAGGTAGTCCAAGTGGGCAAGGGTCGGGCAGTCATTAACAAGGTGACTTTAAGCATGGTAACTCTTCAGCTCTTGCTTGATGTTGGTTGTTCTTTTTATTTTTCTACTGGAGTTGTTGAATGTTTTGTGCATAATTGCTCTCTCTCCCTCTCTCTCTCTCACACACACACACACACACACTCTCCATCTGTAAGCTTCTTCTGTTTCCTTTTATGGTTCCCTTTGTTTCTACCTGATATGGTTAAAATTTTGGTTCTTTCTTTACGTTTTAATCTCCCCCGCTCCCCAAATTTTTTTTATCTCTAGGGTAAAGAAAAAGGATCAATATGCAATACATGAATTGGTATTGATAAAAAGAGAAATCCACGAATTGCTTGGGAAGAGTTTGAAGTTTATCAGTTAGGAAGTGCCTTTAGGCTGTAAATCTAGGCTCTTGACAGGCGTGAATAGCTTTGGTATCATATGCGAAATCTTTGCCTGAAATGAAGAGCATTTTGGTCTTGAAATAATCGTAAGAAGTTGGAACATTCTTTCTGTGAAAGTTGGTCTCCTGGAATTTTGTCTCTAGCCAGGTAGTTGTAGTTATGTATTGTAGGCACTGTTACTTTGCCTCCTTAAGACTCAAGTTCAAGGTTCTTGAGCTCACTAGTTCAAAATCGTACTTCTTTGGATGCTTGTAGGGAGTATATAGTATGCAGTTCAAACAGTGGAGGTTTGGTTATGAGTGAAATCATAACAGCAGTGGGAGTTGATTCCTTAAGACTCAAGTTCAAGGTTCTTGAGCTCACTAGTTCAAAATCGTACTTCTTTGGATGCTTGTAGGGAGTATATAGTATGTAGTTCAAACAGTGGAGGTTTGGTTATGAGTGAAATCATAACAGCAGTGGGAGTTGATTCCTTTTTGGATTATTTTTGGGCAAAACATGACAAGGCTCATGTTTAGCCTTACTGGTCTGCATTTTCAGAGTATTTACTTGGAGGTTGTAGCAGACCAGTGGTAAAATTGGTTTAGGTTCCTATTTGTTATCTGTTAGCAAAAGGGGCACTATGCTGTGTTTAGAAAGTGAAGTAATTCTATAAATAGACCAGCTCAAAGGATGTGATGTGGACTTTGTGTGACATATTCTTTTCTTTCCTTTCCTTTTTCTTTCTTGTTCCTATTTGAGTACAAGAAGGCTAACTCGGAACTTGAAAATTTTAATAAACCCAGAAGATCCAGTTTTCCTGTGTCGCAAGATAGAAGGTTAATTCCAGACTGCTGCCATGCCAAGAATTTGCAATTTTGTTGGTAACACATTTCCTAGCTGCTGTTGAGGATTTTCTGGAAGCTACTCTGTTGACGTCTTAGTTGTTACAACTGTTATCATTGCAGTTGTTTCTTTTATTTTTGGAATAATTTCTCAGTCCAAGAAAGTATACATTTGTTGATACATTTCTTGAGTCTGTTATCCCATAAAGTTTGTAGACTAGCAATCTGTTATTTTGTCATGGTAGGCCTCAATTGGTGTTTTTATTTTCAAAATTGAAAAGGTTGTGTCTGGTTTAGCTTGTGCGTAGCTTGGCTATTCCACCATATACCTGACGACTTTGTCCACAAAGACTTCGTCAGATGTGATGAAAGTACATAACTTTTTTTTTAATCTTTGCTAGGATTCAAAGCCTAATTTCCCATAGTTTTCAATCTAGCCTTATTGAGCACTACACTACACCCTTGAATGCCAAATGGTAGTGCCTTCTTTATTTGCATGATGATAGGGCCATCCTTTAGACAACAAGAAATGGGATATGGGTATTGACATATTCAATTTAAAAGGAACCATTCTTTTAATGAAAGAAAATATCCTAAAATAGGAAATAATTTCGTTCTTCACCTATCAGTTCCTTCATGGATCTTTCCTGTGCAACATGATGTAGCAAGGGCCTGGTTTGTATTAGAAACAACCCAATTTTTGGAAAACATATGTGTGTCTTCCCTCAAAAAAGTTTCATATACAAGGGCATGTTTGTATTAGGAACAACCCAATCTTCGGAAACCAAATCATGTGTCTTGAATTCATGATCCAAATGACAATTGGAAAACATAACAGAAAACCTATATCACAGTAAGGTTCCTTTTTATTTTCTTTTCTTTTTTTCTGAAGAGGAACTAAAAAAGCCGCACTAGGGGTGTTGTGTGTTAGAAATTTGCATCTGGCATCGGGACAATTTCAGCTTGTGCACAAATGTATTTGGCGCCAAAAAAGTTCTTCATACCGGAACGTTTATCCCCGTTAGCCACAAAAGAAAGAAATAATTTAAAAAAAATCTTTTCTATAGGAAATCTTTAGTAGTATTCCAAGATATTTAGACTGTCTCCATTAAGCTCACCCATATGAGAAGCATTTATTGGTTTAGTGATAGCTCCATAAAATGGAGTTCTCTTGAACTATTTTTCCCCTTTACCAAAAAAATCTTTTCTATTAGGAAGTATGTTTAGTAGTATCTAAAGATGTTCAGGTGATTTTCACTTGATTAATTTTAACCATATGAAAAGAGCATACAGTTTTAGCGATATCCCCCCTCCCCCCTTTCTTCTCCCAATAAAAAACTAAACACATTCTCCTAATTCAACATCCAAACACTGATGATTATATTCCAAAAGTCTAATTGCTTTTTATATCTAAATGCCACTTATCTTGTACCTCAGAATTTGATTATATTTGACGTCTTCATTTTCCATGAATATAATTAGATTGGTATACAGAAGCCTGAGGAGAAGTACCAAAAATTGAGGCCTTCAAACCTGCTGGACCGGGGCCATTTGGCCATAGATCTTGTTTGGAATGAAATGATATTTGCAAATGAGTGTTTGGTTCACAAGTTTAGTTTCATTATTCCAATTTCCAAATACTTTTTATTAACTTCAGCTTCAATAAGATTCTGTTCAACTTCAGCCAAATATTGTCCAAATGCCTATTAAGATTAGCTCTGATTCCGCCTTAGGGCTTAACTCAAGTGGCAAAGATTGAGGTAATTATGATTTAGGTCACAGGTTCGAGCCCTGCCACATGCAATGTATTAAGTGGAGAAAGATAGAGGGGTGTGACCATTATCCTCGAATTTCGGAGGTTGCATTTAGTCTGCATGGTTGGCCCCCAATAGATTTCTTGGTTATTAAAAGAAAAGGATTCACTCTGATTACGAATTGATTGTTCATTATCTATGTAGCATGATTGAATCTTTTGACGTTAAAAGCACTTGTGGCTTTTCATATGCCATTCCTTTTTGGGGATTGGAAGGAGCCAAATCTAATGAGACAATTCTCCTTCTGGAGTTTGAAAAATGATTGTCCAAAAGCATGATGTTTTTTCTTTATAAAACTTAGAATGTTCAATGTGCTTTTCCAGTAATGATATTAATGCTCCAGTTAATTGTTTCCATTTAGCAACAGACATAATCTCATCTAGTAATGAAAAAATAAGTAGGCAGTTTGGAGAAAATCGGTAAATAATTAAACATAAAATCTGGCTGTACTGAAGCAAGCAGTGAAATGGACTGGTGTTGTCAAAGGCGTGCTTCAAGCACGCTTATGCCCTGAAGCGAGGCCCAAAACATGTTTAGCGCTTCGCCTCGCTTAAAGGGCGCTCCAGTGTCTACATCAAGGCTCTAAGGCATATTTCTTTTTTCCAATGAGCGTTATCTTGAAGAGGCGACACTATACAATTAATATCTCACTTTATCAAGTTTTTTCCTATTTCTTTGTTCATATATTTATTATTCATGCTTATAATTGTTAGTCCTAGGATACGCGCATATTTTTGTATATTTTCTTCAGTTGGACTTTTCATCATTAAAGCCCATGCTTTCTTGGCGCTTAGCGCTTAAAGTCCAAAATAGACCTTAGGCTTTTTTGCTTCTTTGTTCATATATTTATTATTCATGCTTATAATTGTTAGTCCTAGGATACGCGCATATTTTTGTATATTTTCTTCAGTTGGACTTTTCATCATTAAAGCCCATGCTTTATTGGCGCTTTGCACTTAAAGTCTGGAATAAACCTTAGGCTTTTTTGCGCTTTTTGCTTTTGATAACACTGAAATGGACCCGCTTCCTTCAGTACGATCATATAGAGTTGCCTCTTAAGATCCAATTAAAGAAATTGCAGATTGTTCTGCAATAAAGAGAATAATTTATATAGCACGAAAAGGTCTTTCTTGTTTCACTTTCTTTTTGTGTAAAAAGAGAATACTGTATTGTGGGGACAACTGGCAAGCTTGACGAATGCCAGTGGTTGAGTCGTCGCTACTCATGTAGACGACTTTGTCAATACGTTTGACATCGCTTGGTGTTTAGTAATGAAATTTGACTTATAAAAGAACCAATTAACTATCTGCTGTTAGTTCGCTGCTCGAATCTGTGCAAATGATGCACTTCATAGAAGCACACTGGAAAATCTGTTTTTCTGTTGTCAGGTCTTTTGAGTAAATTAAAGAGGATTTCTGTTGCCTTTTGACCATAGTCACCATCTAGTGCTGCAATGTAGATATGTCTAATTGGTTTTGGTTTAGTGTTAGTATTCCTCTGATTCGGTGGTAATATATCTAGTTCTGTCTTTCCATCCTTGTAGAATTAAATGCAATGCAAGAAGACGAGAGTTGAGAGCTCCAATGTCCTTTAGAAATATTATTATTTGAAATTTTACTTTGTTGATATATTTTAGGGGTAGTGAGATTGCCTGAAGTTTCATTGCATTGTGTTAATGCATGAGTATGTAGCTTTCCCCATGTCTTTTTGATCGTTGTCGATAGTTGGACTTAGATAATTATTATCTATGCTATACATGCTTTAACCTCTATTAGTTTATCATGATGTATATAGTATTAGAGCTCAGTTGGATTAGATACAAAAGCTGGTTTGTTGGGATTATTAGGTACGTCTTACAATGATCTATAGCTTCTCTGTGTATAGTTATGCGATGTGTGTATCTTCTTTTGCATCCTCTTTCAATTGGGAACAAAAGTTATTTGTAGTACCATTTGTAATATAAGGAGGTCTGAAACTACAGTACATTCGTCTATTAGCTTGTCTATCGTTACGTAATTTGTATTCTATCAGTGGAGCCAACTGCTGGTAGATTGTCACCTGAACTCCCACATGTCTATTAGCTTGAGTGCTCGACATCTCCACTAGGTTAAAAAGCAGGCTGTAACCTGTAGATATAATAGGCTCATCTTTACTTGTAATTTTCTTTATTGGGGAGATTCTTATTGTCACACTTGTATAAGAGACTACAAGCAATTGGTTGGTTTGAGTTTTGTTTTGTTTATGATAATTTCTGTTGAAATGCTCAGAATCTACTACAGTAACGATAATGAGACTTGGGAATGTGCATGCTTAAATATCATTAAAGAAGAAATATATCCTATATGGTTAAAGATCAACTTTGCATACGGTCATCACTTCCATGCTCTGGACTGACCAAATAGTTTATTCATGTACAGAGAAGTCATTAAATGGCATGGCTATTGTGTGATACTTCTGTATGTCCCTCATTTATTGGTGAGGACATAACTGTACTATTGATCTCGATGGAAGGTATATCTCCTTAATTTTCCTTAGGTTCTAATGCTGGTAATTTGAGTGTTTTGCACAGTTCTAGTTAGCGATAGCAGACGGCAATGGATATAGTGCTAGGGTGTAGTTCCCTAAAGTTCATCCTGGGGTGGTTCTGCAGTAATTTGTATGACTCTAATCAACAATAGCCAGCTGCTTAGTGGACCTAATATGCTTGGGGCATATACTGGGTCAGTTGTTTTTCTGTTTGCCTAACCAATGTGCACCCCCGTGGAACATGATACGTAAATATCTCAGTCTGAAGTGGTGCTTCTTGCTCATTTTCTAAACTAATAATGTGTCAGTAGTTCCCAGTCTACCCAATTAATGCTGATTGTAGTGACCTGATTGGTTAGTGCATATTTGTGTCTTCTCGCTCACCTCCTCCACTACTGTAGAATTGATGTCTACTTCTTTTTTTAGAAGATTTATGTTCATCTGGTTATGCACAAGTGCAACTTTGATGAAGAGCTTGTCACAAAGATAACCTGTATCTGAGATTAAATTATTGAGTTTCATGCTATTGTTTTTAATTCATATGAACCCCTGACACAAGAATATACTGTTGATTGTGGGAGTTATTCCTGGATTCCAAATGCTAGTTAGCTATTTTTCCATGAGTAGATAGACTGTTTTGGTATGTCGGTGATGAGAATTTTTACTAGGGTTCTAGTTAGTTGTCGAGAAACTGTTGTGAGGGGTCATGCCTCCGTTGTTTAGGTTAAACTGTAATGGTGGAGTAGCACGTGCATTTTGGGGTTCTTTGGCACTTTTTTATCTTAAGCTAGACTGGTTTTGTCGGTCAAGTGAGTGTATCAGCATTGATCTTCTCTCTTTTCTCCTGGAACTCCCTTTATGATAAATAGCTTTTTATGACTGTTATATTCTGAAAATTAAAGCTAATTATGTTAGTTGTACCTAGAGTCAGACTTATTATTCTCAGAATCTCGTTGATTTCCATTCAAGATATCCAAGTCTTTGCTTAATTATATTACAATCCCTCTGTCTGTTTCTGATTCACTGATCTAATTGTCTTTTCATGTTTGCCTGTTTTGATATCATATTAGTACCCATGATGGTTTTAACTGCACTTTATTTTTTGTCCTGTTTTGGTTATATGGAAGTGCATGAAGAGTCTATTTTAGGCATATCATTTAAGCTTTAACCAATTCAAAACTATTTAGGTTTTAACTGCTAGATCGAACATCACACCTTCGGGTCTTTACTTCAAGTCAGAGACCTGTTTTAAGTGACTAGGCGAACAAAGTACAGACTGCAACTGCTGCACCTGAGTCGGTAGCTCCATGTCAGAAGCACAAGGCTTACCAGCTTGTGAATGGGAAATGTTAGAACGATGAATTGGATTGGACAATGAAGGATGATTTGTGGGTTTTTGAAGGACACATGAACCAGACAGCCTCAAGGTATCAGTTTCATGTGCTACTCCAGAACCATTAGCTGGATTTTGAAGTGCTCCGAGCTGAAGCGGTTGATCAACATATGGCCAGGCTGGAAGCTGCATACCTTGAGTAAGGATGGTAGATGTCAATGGCTTTGAAAGAGGAGCCCCTTGTGTTTGCAAATTCAGGCTGTGATCTTGCATTTGGCTAAAACTAGTGGCACCTTGAGTACAATGGTAAGGAGTGCTCAAGACTGATGGATGAGCTGGATGCCGTGATATAACTTGTGCATGATGTTTGTGTCTCCAGGGTGTTTGCTGTACCTGGTCAGGTGCAAAAGCAACATCTGACGCAAGGATCCCAACAGAAGCTCCAGTAGGCACTGCTGCACCTTCCACATTCGCTGACTTGTTTGCAGGTAGCATCTTTGCAAGGGTTGCAATAAGTTTAGGTGTTAAAGTGACCCCAGCTTGGGTCGTCGCTCCAGTATTATTTGGCAGCACAGGATTCATTGAATGAGTATCAGTGTCAGAACCAACTGTTTTTGAAGGTAGCTTCAAATCTTCATGTGCAACCTGACTATAATCCATCTGGGAAACTCTTTCCGCGGGAGGCATTGCATCATACGTAGCTTGCAAGGACGTGATTTGTGGTGCATCCACATACTGAGGTTGATTGGACTTGAGCTGCAGGGATGTTCCACTGGGTATTTGGTGTGCAAACTTTAGGACCCCTCCATATAGATGTCCTGGACTGAAAACTTTCAAAACTTTAGTAAGGAAGTCAGAAGGTGGCACCAAGAACAAGGTGGTTCCATCATCAAATTTGGCAACCCAGGCACGATCTTTTGAACCCAGATACTGAAGAAACTCTGTATATGATGTAAAATCTTCCTCACTATCAGGTAAGAAGTAAACAACACTGAACTCTACAGCATCTGTATGGTGTTTGGTTAAGTACATGGCCGATATAAGTACTTCCCCAACCTCACCCCGCCCCCCTCCTATATTCAATCGGCCGTGTATTTGTTCCTTTTCCTTGCATTTGTTTGCTGATTCTTTTTGCTTTTAATATTTTTGTTTACTTATTCTTTTTGTTTTCAACATTATTGTTTACTGAATCTTTTTGTTTTTCATCTTCACAGATCGACTGACAGAGCAACTCCTGCATTTGTTCTTTCTTCCACCATCTGCCCTTCTCTTTTCTTTCGTAAGGTTTATCTTTTGTTCCTTCACCATCCCCCAACCTCCTTGAATGAAGGAACTTTTATTTGAATATGATACAAGTTAAATTTTGGCTGACTTGATATTTGTTCTTCTCCTTCCCCTTTGACTTGGTATTATTGTTAAATGTATACGAATTTGTCATGCGATATTCGATCTATCTGCTATTTATTTGTTTTTTTTCTCTTTTTGATAATTGGGTATGTTATCTGTTGAATGGTTGACTTATGGTTCTAGTATTTGTGTCGCCGTATTGGTTTTGTTTGAGATGTTTCGGATTTGAAAGAAAGAGATATCTTGCTTCTTTCGTTGTTAGTATTAAGAATTTATTAAGTATAGTAAGTTGTTGAAACCATAAATACAATTAAAAGAACATTCCTATTCCAAGAAGAGGAATTATCCTTATAATATGTGTTGCTAACATCCCATAGATCTTAGCTAAATCATTAGGGTTTAATCTGTCAAATAAATTGTTATTACTTTTCAGTTGGACAAACTGCTGGTATTTGAGAAGCTTAGTCAAAAAATACCTTTTTGATGATTCAATGACTATAATGATAATTCAAGTACTTTCTGCTGGTACTTGAGAAGTTTAGTCAAATAACTTCTCTTATATTGCTTTCAGTTTGACGAACTGTTTGTACTAGCCTTTCGCTCAGTGAACATTATGAATAATCAAATCGTTACACAACATTATAAGTACACTTGCAGTTGTAAAATGAGCTCTTTGTTAGATTAAGTTATTTTGTAAAGTTTCCATCTTATCTTCTTATTTAGGTGACTGCTGATTAGTCAAAGAAACGCAAAAAGAGGACCGATATAAAAACTTTGAAGATTATTGTTGCTCATCACTATTATAAATATGATATTACCTTTGAACCCCATTGTAACAGTGCTGTAGCTACTTTTGTGTTTAGATGAACTCCCAATATCAATATCATTCTTTCTCTTCTAATAAGCTTGTACTAAAGCTCCATGCTTTTACTTATATATTAGAGAGGACTGCAAGTGGTTCAGATGAAGCAAGTCCAACAAGTCTTATGGATGCAATCTTGGTAAGTAAACTTCATCTAATTCATGTAAAAGTTTTTGCTTGAACCAATCATTGTTTAGTATTTGGCTTTGACCGTTAGTAGTTCAGAGCTTAAATTTACATCATGCTATTTATTATATGGAAGGAAATGTTCAACCATAGTTCTTAAAAGTAGGACCAGTAATAATCTTATGGTTCTTCTTTGTTGGCAAGTTGGATTTCCAATTAGAATATCATTATTTGCTCCTGAGGAATATTTCTCAAAATGAATGTATTACTCAGAAATGCCTGGAGAACTATATAGGAGAAATAAAGAAAGAACCGACTCATATTGGCACTATTATAGCATCTATTGGAGTATTTAGTAACAGAGTGAAAGAGAGTCCATCCACCATGAAAATCTGTCCAAGCTGAAATGGAGAATCATTTTGAAAATAGAAGAGAAACACGTCTCCTATGCGAATCTGTTGCCAAGAAGTTGTATCTGAATAGAAAGAAAGTGTGGTTCTAGTTGTATAAGTAGAACCAATGCACATAAAGTAGAAGGCTATTCACAAAGTTAGGAAAAATAAGGATAGAGAAGTTTATTTCCAGGCTTCTATATTTCTGCTCTAGTTGTAACACTTCTTTATGGAGAACCATTTTGAACTGATATTGTCCCAATTGAGTTTGGACGGGACAACATAATATGCCGTTCCTCTATTTCTTATTTAACCTGTACTTACGTAATTTGTAGCTTCATTTTATCAAAATTTAACTATATATATCTTCTTTTGCAGGACGAGCATGCTCAAATCAACACCTCTGCAATATGGTTCAAGGCACTGTACAGACATTGTACAGTTCGGAAAAGATAACTTGTCCGTAATAAGTACTCCTAAAAGAGAAATATAAAGATATACTTACATATCATATCCTATCCCTTCCACAATAGATACACAACGAGCATGACAAATTGGTGTTCCTCCCTTGGCAAGAATGCCATGCCATATATAGTCACTTGAATGGTGCTGTCGAAATCCAACAGGGCTAACACGGTTATTTGAATGAATATTTCCAAGAGGATCTGCAGTTCCACAGTTACCTAGTTGGCCCATACCATATTGTTCATCAAGCACAAGTCCTTTTTCATCCAATCTACTAGGAGGATGAGAACTATCATAAGCCAAAGCATCATCAGTCCTCGATCGTTTGGCTTCCCTTTCACGTTGTGGAGCATCAAAAACATCCCAGCTGCCAGGAGCAGATCTATTAGGCGGTTGAACTCCACCTGAAGGAGAAGAGAGTACCCCAGGCATTGGAGGTGACTGCTTCCAATTAGAACTTCCCATCTGTGTATGCGGACTAGTATGAGGATATTTCTGAAGCATATAGTGAAATTGGCTCATTCTGGGACTGAAATAACAGGATCGAACCTAGCTTGAGTACTCAAAGGTCCCGGCGGAATATCAGGCCCATGATTACAACAGGGTGGGAAATGTCCAGGTAAGTTGGGTGCCAACATAGGATGATTATGGCCATATATGCCCATTTGTGCGGGTGGGAATGGATTTACATTTGGATACAAATATGGTCGGGTCTCTCTAATTGGTGTGTAATACCCAAACAAAACTCTGCTAGGTACAAAAGCACTGCCTGAATATTCAATAGTTATTCTGGGATCATCAAAAAGTTTTCCCTGTAAACCCTCTTTAGCACGTTGCGCTTCCTCTGCACTTGTGGATACAACAAATGAGTTATTCCTATCATTAAATGTTTTTACTCTAGTTATTATTGATATTAATTTAGAGCAATGAGCATCTAGTCTAGAATCACATGTTATCGTTTCTACTACTTACCAAGAGAGGAAATTCAGGAAAAAGCAAGTGTTGTGGGTGTGGGTATTGCACAAAACTAGGACTTTATTTTTGGTGTCGCCGTTCTGCAAAAATGTTGTACTTCTACGCAACCAAACCTAGTGAATAGAAAATCTTCTTATATGCTAGTCGTAACAGGGCGAAGGAAAGTCATTACAATTACATTATTAAGTAGGAACCACCTATGAACATGCAATTTAAAAACTCCAAAGATAACGATGGAGTTGAGCTCTAATCAGCAATCTTCTGTGGAGTAGGTAGCCTCAGACGTTCACTTGTCCCTTTAAGACGAACTCAAAATATGTAGGCAGTTAACTCGAGTAGATCCACGGTATTAACATTATTGAATCACTACATGAATAAATTTAGTACCACCTATCAGTTAGTCTTCCGTCAAATTTGTAAGTAATCTTCGGCGTTCATGTTTACTTGTTTCTCTCTACATTCTTTATCCTTCCCTGATAAGCACAAATTATGAAGCCAGTAAACTCTAGTTGATGCATCTATTTATTAGTATAATAGGAAGAGTTTAACTGAAATGAAAACTTGAGAGATCTTTGCTATCATTTTTTTTTTTTTTTGAGAATGGTAACAATAAATTAAAATCAGCACAAAGGCAGTGCTAATGCCATAGTTACAGGAGGGAGAAACAGAAGAAGAAAATTGAAACTCTATCAATGAGCCTAAACTCATAAGGAGTCTAACATGTGTAGAAGGAATTCGACATCATCTACAAAGTTTTTTTTGCACCAAAAATGAAATAACAAGATAATCTTTTGTACCGAACTGTGCGCATCTTCAAAAATTCTTGCGTTCCTCTCTTTCCAAATTGTCCACCAAATGCAAGCCGGTACCATGCTCCACCATATTTTTTGCTTGACACATCCCCCACAGTTATTCCAGTAGTCCAACAACTCCTTAGTGTTCCCTGGCATTATCCATTTTAATCCCACTATTTTCAGAAAGAGTCGCTACAATTGATCTGTTACTTGACAGTGTATGAAAAGGTGACTATTACTTTCCAAAGCTAATCCACACAAAATGCACCTGGAACATAACTGAAAGCCCTCCCTCTTAAGATTCTCTTGTGTCAAACATGCATCTTTTACGACTAACCATGAGAAACACACCACTTTGAACGAAATTTTAATTTTCTATATATATTTTCAAGCCCATTGGTCACCCTGCAATCCCATGTTTGAAGCCAAATAGTATGCAGATTTCACAGTGAAAGCTCCATTTTTGTCGGTGTTCCAATACCATGTATCTTCTGAATCTTTAAAACCTTGAAATAGCTCCAACATCTCAAAAAAAACCAGGAATTCTTTCCAATTCTCGGTCATTTAGCCATCTTATGAAAGAGATATTCCACCCTTGTTGATCCCTGGCATCTCGAAGCATAATTGCAGGTTGATTTGTAATGTTAAAGAACTCCGAAAATAGATCTTTTAAAGGCCCATGACCGATCCAATTGTCGTTCCAGAATGAAGTTTTCCTCCCATTGCCAACTTGTATCCTTGTATTGGCAACCACAAAAATCCTAGTGCATGGTAATAGATTTCCAAACCCCAACCCCATAGGGGCTGTTGACTTTTCTCATGCACCACTAACTGTTCTGGTCATATTTTTCACAAATGACCCTTCTCTATAGAGCATTTCCTTCCGTGTTGTACCTCCAAAGTCATTTTGACAGTAAGCTTTTGTTGTGTGCTTTAAGATCCCGAATGCCTAGCCCTCCATGTCTCTTTGTTGTTATGAGTGTATTCCAGTTCACGAGGTGAATGGCTTTCTTGTCTTTGTTTCCTTGCAAGATGAAGTTCCTCCTAAGAGTGTCGATTCTTTTCCTTACCTTTACTGGTAATGAAAATAGTGACATCATATAAGTAGGTAATGCATCCAAGACACTATTAACCAATACCACTCTACCTCCCAAGGAGAGATAATGACTCTTCCATGTAGCCAACCTTTTTCCACACCTTTCCAGCACTCCATTCCAAATTTCCTGAGATTTGTTTTTGGATCCAAGTGCCAAACCCAAATGAGTGGTTGGTAAAGAACCAATTTCACATCCCAAAGTAGCAGCTAGCATGTGGAGGTTGTCAACTTCGTTTACGGGGAAAAGTAAACTCTTTCTCCAATTGACGTGTAACCCTCAAACAGATTCAAAAGTGGTTAAAATGAGCCTCAAATGCAGTAGTTGTTGAATATCTGCATCACATAGCACTAGTGAGTCGTCTGTATATAGTAGATGAGTAATCTCCAAGCCGCTACCTTCCCTACTAGAGACTTTAAACCCATTCAAATATCCATTTCCCCTCACAATCTTAGAACATATTATTCAAACCTTCCATAGTAATAAGAAACAGGAAGGGTGACAAAGGATCGCCTTGTCTCAATCCCCTTTGTGATGGAAAAAAACCTTCTGGTGAACCATTCACAAGTACGGAAAATCGAACAGTACTAATACAGTGGTAAATCCAATTGATCCACTTCCTTCCGAATCCCAGAGTGGATCTTTGTTATCATACACTAAGGAACTGTTGAGCAAGTTAACAAGTCTGTTCTATACTTTTCAAATGCCACTGGCTACCTTCTTTGTGTTTCAAAGTTTGGGTAAGCTTTTACCTTCAAATTTCTTTTCACTTGACCTAAATGGTTACAAAATGAATCTACCATTTTGAGTGCAATATAGTTAAGTGGAACCTCATGCATGTATGTTAACTATGAAATGTCCCGCATAACATGTTTCAACTTCCAAGCTCTTTTCTCATGAGTTAGTAATTTGTGATATAGTTCTAAGTTGAAACAAGGTAACTAGATTTTTAATAATTAAAATGTAAGCTTTATAAAGTAGGTTGGGACTATAGTGCAGTTTAAGGCTGGACAAACTTGATAGTTGTACTCCCGTTTTCAAAAAAGCTTTTTATAGTTAAACTAAAGCAATTGGTTCTTGATACCATCATATGATCTCTTAAACTTCTATTACTCTATGTAATAATATGGTTGCTAGTAACTATGGCGTATACTATGTAAATAGATAGGAATTAGGGACATAGTTGTAATTAGTTAGCTAGGAGTTTATTATTTGTGTCTTGGGCTAAGCGACTAAGCCCATTAACTATGTTTTATACTTGTATATAAACCTCATTGATAAACGAGAAAAGGAGAGAAATTTTCACCCCCCCAAATTTGTGTCTTGTTGGTTCAATTTTAACATGGTATCAGATCTACCGTACTATTGATTGGAAAAGTGATTGGAATCGTAAAAAATTCTTCGTAAAAGTGTGAAGAAACTGTGTAGTGATGGTTGTTCGAGGGGAAGGAACTAGTGTAGTCGCCAGAGGTCATGTTGAATGAGGGAAGTCCGACGATGAAAGGGCTAGGATGGCTCAAACAGTCTTGTGTGTGAAGAAGACAGGTTTCGGGGACAAAACCATTAAGAGACCTTGAGATGGTTCAGAAGCTTCGCAGAATAGCTAGGTGAGAGGGAATGCTCGGGGACAGAGCGACCGGGAGAGAGTTGTAACTTTTGATGTGAAAAAAGGAAAATTCCCCGGAGAAGAGTGGATAACAAGTCGAAAGGGGTGAAGTGTACGAATTGTGATCGTTCAGGACATAACCCAAAATATTTCTATGAAGTCATCGGATATTCAAAGTGGTGAAAATTTAACCCACGAAATGAGAATTGGTCGTGTACTCGAGATGAAGTGTCGAATAGTCATGAAAGATATATGCTCTATAAGACTTTGAGTGGTCATAAAGAAACATGAGCAAATACATCTCGTGCGGCGAATAAAATGGGGTTCGGGAACTCTGGTGTCCCCAGATTGAGTAGTGAATATGCGCATGTGTTGTTGAGGTTGTTGAATCAGATGAAGTCGGACACAACTGATCAAGAGAATGAATAAGACAACTCATAGTCCATGGATAATTGATACATGAGCTTCGATTTATATGACCGGAGAATTCAAATTATTGAGAGCCCTATAAGACATTACACATTATCCGTGGATTTGCCTAATAGACGCAACACCATGGCCACAAGAGAAGGGTCAATCCAGCTTAATGAACATGTGACCCTCCCAAATATTCTTTATGTGCCTGGAATGACATGCAGATTGGTTTCAGTGTCTTAGTTGATTGATCAGGTTGTATTGTGCAATTCATAAATGACTTATGTGTTATGAAGGATAGGACCACGGGCACGTTGATTGGCACAGATGAACGAATAGATGGATTGTATTACTCCAAACAATATCACAACTGAAGGGTTTGAAAGTGGATGCTTTAGATTTGTGACATCAAAGGTTAGGACATCCTTCAATGCAAGTAACAAATTCTCTTCCTATTCAAGAAGTTAGGAATTGTAGTGGTAAGAAAAATGAAAAAGCATGTGATATATGTCATTGGGAAAAATAGACTAGGAATGCATTTTCTTTGAGCAAGAATAAAGTCTCCAAAAGTTTTGAGTTGATACATTGTGACTTATGGGGCCCGTATAGAACTGAAACTTCATGTGGTGCCTCTTATTTTTTAACAATTGTTGATGATTTTTCATGAGCTGTATGGATGTTCTTATTGATTGATAAGAAAGAGGTCGGACGAGCATTGAAACATTTCTTTGCAATAGTAGAAAGACAATTTCATAAATATATCAAGATTGTCTAGAGTAATAATGAAATCGAGTTTACAAGTATGAAAGCATATTTTCGTGAATAAGGAACCCTCTTTCAAACCTCGTGTGTAGGGACACCACAAAAAATGGAAGAGTTGAAAAAAACATCGACATATTTTGAATGTAGCCCGCACGCTTAGATTTCAAGCACACTTACTGATTGAGTTTTGGGGAGAGTGTATTATGACAACATATTAGTTGATCGGATTCCTTCTTCTATGTTAAATGGAAAGACTCTGTATGATTTCCTGATGAATGTGACACCGAACTATGATCACTTGAGAAAATTCGGATGCTTATGCTATGCCCGTAATCAAGGACGAATGAGTGATAAGTTTGAAAATAGAAGTTGTTGATATGTATTTTTAGGATATCTGAATGGGAAAAAAGCATGGAAGTTGTATGATTTGGATATGAAAGAGTATTTCATGTCTTAGGATGTTACGTTTTATGAGAATAAATTTTCATTTGCACCAAAGGATGGCGTGAAAGAGAGTCTAAGTAATGATGTCGTTTGAATAAACGAAGTAGTTGAAGAAGAGAGTAATTTTGGAATGAGGGGGGTTAGTGAGAACCCTCCAGTGCATGCTGTGGAAGCTCAAGTGGAAGAAGAAATAAATCAGGGGAACGAGGGGCCAGACCACAACGATCTAAACCTAGATTTCATTCCCGGACACTTGGACGCAGAAGTGATGGAGGAAGAGCTGGGTTGAGGGAAGCGAACAAAGACGGAGAGTGTGCGAAATCCGATCGTTCACTAAACAGGACTCAGGTATGCCTTATCCTTTAGCACACTATGTTAACTGCAATAATTTCTCGCGGAAGCATGTGAGCTTCCTTGCAACAATAAAAGTAGGACATGAACTAGCATCTTTTTCCAAAGCCATGAAAGATGAAAGGTGGCAGACAGCTATGTAACAAGAGTTGCAAGCTTTGGAAGTAAACAAGACATAGAAAATCGAGCGCTTGCCTCCGAAAAAGAAGGCGATCGAATGTTGATGGGTGTATGAGATAAAAGTACAAATCTGATGGTACCATTGAGCAATACAATGCCAGGCTGGTGATCTTTAGTAATCACCAAGTTGAAGGAATTGACTACACAGAGACTTTTTGTGACATTCCTCAAAATTTTCTAAGTTTTAGAACACTTATCGGCATGAGAAACATTTACGTAAAGTCGATTTATGTCATGGTGAGGTCCGAATGTGAAGTGTATGGTGAAGATAAGTTAAAGTAATTACTATGGGTGAAGGTATAAATATCAAATCATGACTAGAGCGGAAGAAAAATTACAAAGGGCTAAAAGCTAAAGCTATCTCAAAGGACATACTTAATGATATTATATTGCCAAGTCTTAAAGTGTAACATTAAAAGGGGCTATTTACGAAATAATATAGATCAGCCCACATTGGGCCTTTTAAACAAAAGAGCAGCCATAGGAATATAATTCCTTTAGAGAATTACGTGCTAAGGAGCACAACAGTGAGCACTAACGCCTAAAAGCTACAGGCAGCAACAATTCACTAACTTTCAGGGAGCTTTTCCTTCAGTGAGGTAATTCTTTTTCTTCAAATTTGAATAGTGGCATCGCTAATATATACAAGAAGAGCAAAGTATAATAGATTATATTTTAGAAAATTATCCCAAAACCTAGAAAGTTAGTGGTTGAACCTAAGTACTTGAATTGGAGAAAAAGTTTGAAACTTTGGTATTGATTATTCGAATTGGTGGTTGTAGTTGGTTGGTGACGTAAAGTACATCGTTTGGAGTTACGTTCGTATTCAAGGAATAATCAAGGTGAGTTGAGATATACCCTTTCTAAGGTGCTTTTCTCACAAAGTGCATGTATTTAAGGTGTTTGATAAATTGCTTTAGAGAAGTTAATGTACGTTTGATTGGAGCGGACAAACGTTCATTATCCATTAATGTTTCCAAGTCGTTCTTTAGTATCAAGTATCTAGAAATATGTTTCATAGCTTCCTTTACATCTCGATCATATATCCTTACTTGAGTACAATTTCATGAGATTATTTATGTTATTCTATGATTATTATTAAATGATTCAAGATTTATTTGTGTTTGAAAGCTAATGAAGCTATGATGAGATTTTAAATGAAAGCTTAAGCGCAAATTGGGGCCTTTGGTGCCAAGCAATATTTTAAATATTTTTGGGAGCTACCTTAAATTCTGAGAAGGGTAAACTTGTTCGTAGCCATAGTCGGGCTGCGAAGTGTGACCATAGTCGGGTTGCATTTTACCCCAAAACTACCCTGACAGGGTAGGTATGTGCCATAGTCGGGCACTATGTTATATTGCCATAGTCGGGCAATGAATGCTAGCATGTCAGACTTTGAACTGTGGGACGCCACAGGGATAGGAAAGAGAAAGAAAGAAAGAAAAGATGTCAGACTTGCGCGGTACTCCCTAAAGAAAGAAAGTATAAGCTATTTTGCAATATTTAAGAGTTTATTTTGATCTAATGTTTCAGCTGTCTTAAAGTAAAATTTACGCATTCATGTCTTATTAACTCTCGTTCCGGCCTTAGTGAGGGAGTCGATGATACTCAATGGGTGACGAGCGATTCGTTACTCATGTTCCTTTTTCTTGGAACCTACGTTGGCTTCGTCAACGTAGACGCAGGTCACAGAGGCGATCAGACTACAGGCTAGGACTCTCCCTCACATCCTCAGTTGTTGGTGAGCTCCGCTTTGCTTTCAGTGGAGACATATCAGATTTTCTTACCAGTTCCTTCATTTATTTTATTTATTCAGTTGAGTATTGCCGATGGTTCATGTCTCGTGCAATATGACAGTCTTCCAGTTTTAGAGGCTTCATAGACAATGAGTTAGAAGGGTTATGGTGCACATTTTAACCTTTAACGCTTAAAGCATTTTAAAGTTATATTGACTATTTATGATAAGATGCAGAATTATTATTTATTTAAACTGTTATGAGGTTTTGAAAGATGTATGAAAAGTTTAGCAGGTCTGGTTCACCTAGCCCCCAGGTGCCGTGTCATAACTCGTTCAGAAAACGGGTCGTGACAAACTTGGTATCAGAGCAACAGGTTTAGAGAGTCCTAGGGGTCTATGAAGCCGTGTCAGTAGAGTCTTGTTTATGGATATGAAGCGTGCCATACTTATGAATAGGAGGCTGCAGACGTTTAGGAAAAGTCTCGCTTTCTTTCATACTCTAGATCGTGCAATAGAGCTTAACTTTAAGAATCCTTCTAATCTATTCATTCTTTTGGATTCACAGAAATGGTTGGTACTCGAAATTCTAACACTAGAGCTCAAGCAGCTGATCAAGAAACGCTTGCGGCTATGGTGGCTCAGCGTAAATCTAAGAAAAGTAAGAAGGGAAAGTCAACTAAGAAGACTCCAGCGCCCCAGGTTGAACCAGAGGAGCAGGTTGATCAGGTTGAGATAGATGAGCAAGCTAACCAGAACCAAGTGCCACCCCCACCTGTTGTTCCAGCTCAAGTTGTCTTGCCACCCCATATAGGTGAGGCTTTTAATACAATGAGAGGGGCTATGGAGATGTTTACTACAGTCATGGCTACTCAGGGTCCTAGGGAGAATGAGGCACCACCTCAGGGCAACAGACATGAAAGTTCTATAACCTCCAGGGCACACGAGTTTCTCAAGTTGAGACCACCAGAGTTCTACAGTACCAAGGTTGGTGAAGATGCAATGTTATGGCTTGAGGAAGTTAAAAGGGTACGACAGGAACTTGGTTCGAGATATGGGAAAGAGAGAGAGAAGAGGATTATGGTCCACCTACTTGGGAGGAATTTGAGGAGGCATTCACAACGAACTTTATACCAGAAGAAGATAAGGCAGCCAAGGCTACCTAGTTTGAGCAACTTAAGCAGGGATCAATGAGTGTAGAAGAGTACCAGATGGAGTTTATCAATTTGGCTGAGTACGCTCCCCATATGATTCCAACAGAAAGGGCAAAGATTGATAGATTCGTTAATGGATTGGGTATTCACATTCAGGACACTACAGCGGCAGCAGCAGCAGCATCAGCAGGTATGTCAGTTTTATCCTCTGTTGTGGGATTTGCTAAGCACATGGAAAGGAAGAAAAATCAAAGAAGAGATGAAAAGGAAAGCTACAACAACAAGAGGGCCCGATCATCCAGCGGTTACAATGGTTCAATGGGAGGAGGAAAGAGCTCATTTAACAAGGCTACATTTGCACCAGCTCAGTCCTCTTACCAGTCAGGTGGTGGGTCATACTTCAAGAAGAACCAGAACTATGGGAATCAGTCTCGTCAGAATGAGAACCTTAGTGGCAGGTCCAATCAAAATCAGAGTTTTCAATCTCCAGCTATTCAGAGTCAAGGCAGTGTCAACCAGCAGCTACAGTATGGTGATGTTTGTGGTAATTGTAAAAAGAACCATTCAGGGCCGTGCAAGTTGGGTTTTCGAGGTTGTTACAATTGTCTTGAAGAGGGACACTACATATTTAATTGCCCAAAGTTGCAGCGAGCCTATGATTATGGAGCAGCACATTCAACAGGTTCTTCAGCTACTGCAGTTGCACCACCCCAAGCTCGTGGCCCTCAGAACCAGGCTGCGCGTGGGGCGGGTAGAGGTTCAGGCTCAGTCCACCAGGGAGGGGGACAACCCCGCTTATATGCTACACTTGATCGTCAGAGTGCAGAGGCATCTCCAGCCGTTGTTACAGGTATACTTCAAGTTTACTCACAGAATGCATATGTCTTGATTGATCCAGGTTCTACATATTCTTATGTCACTCCGTATTTTGCTATGAGTCTCAGGTTAGAACCTGAACATCTAAGTGAGTCCTTCTTAGTATCTACTCCAGTTGGAGAGCCAGTGAAAACAACGAGAGTTTATAGGGGTTGCACGATCTCAGTGCAAGGCCGCAATACTATAGCTGATCTTATAGAGTTAGAAATGGTGGACTTTGATGTAATCATCGGTATGGATTGGCTTTCTTCTTGCCATGCCACATCAGATTGTCGTGCTAAGATAGTTAGGTTCCAGTTTCCCAATAAAGAGGTCCTAGAATGGAAGGGTAGTTCAGCGTCGCCAGTGGGTAAGTTTATTTCCTATGTTAAGGCACAAAAGATGATAAGTAAAGGATGTGTTGCCTATTTGGCTCATATCATTAATGCAGAATCCGAGGCGCCTACTCTTAAGTCTGTTCCAGTTGTTAGAGACTTTCCAGAAGTTTTTCCAGATGACCTTCCCGGACTTCCTCCAGAAAGAATCATAGAGTTTGGTATTGACCTCGTCCCAGGCACTCAGCCCATATCTATTCCTCCCTATAGAATGGCCCTAGCAGAACTTAAAGAATTGAAAGAGTAGTTAAAAGATCTTCTTGACAAGGGCTTCATCAGGCCGAGTGTGTCACCGTGGGGTGCTCTGGTCCTGTTTGTCAAGAAGAACGATGGGTCTCTCAGAATGTGTATTGATTATCGGGAGTTGAACAAAGTCACGGTTAAAAACAAGTATCCATTGCCTAGAATTGATGACTTATTTGACCAACTTCAGGGAGCAAAGTACTTCTCCAAGATAGACTTGAGATCGGGCTATCACCAGTTGAGAATTTGAGAAGAAGATATCCCAAAGATAGCCTTCAGGACTCGCTACGGCCACTATAAATTCCTAGTGATGTCCTTTGGGCTGACAAATGCACCAGCTGCTTTCATGGACCTGATGAATAGAGTCTTCAAGCCGTACTTGGATACCTTTATTATCGTGTTCATAGATGATATTTTGGTATATTCCAAGAGCAAGGAGGAACATGAAGAGCACCTCATGATAACACTGCAGACTCTAAAGAGAATGAACTATATGCTAAGTTTTCCAAATGTGAATTTTGGCTCCAGTCAGTAGCATTCTTAGGCCATGTGGTATCTAGCGAAGGCATTAAAGTAGATCCCCAGAAGATTGAAGCGGCTAAGAATTGGCCAAGGCCAACAACACCGACCGAAATCCGAAGTTTCTTGGGTTTGGCAGGCTACTATAGGAGATTTGTAGAGGGCTTTTCTTCACTTGCAGCACCATTGACCAAGCTGACTCAGAAAGTAGTTAAATTTCAGTGGTCAGATGCGTGTGAGCAGAGTTTTCAAGAATTGAAAAAGAGGTTGACTACTGCACCTGTGTTAACTTTGCCAACAAGTTTAGGTGGGTTCACGGTGTATTGTGATGCCTCCAGAGTAGGGCTTGGCTGCGTTCTCATGCAAGAAGGAAAGGTTGTTGCCTATGCTTCCAGACAGTTTGAAAACCACGAAAAGAACTACCCCACACACGACTTAGAGATTGCAGCGGTAGTATTTGCTTTAAAAATATGGAGGCACTACTTGTATGGTGAGCATTCTGATATATATATATATATATATATATATATATATATATATATATATATATATATAATGACCATAAGAGTCTCCAGTATATTTTCAAGCAAAAGGAGTTAAATTTGAGGCAGAGAAGGTGGCTCGAGCTGTTGAAGGATTATGACATCAATATCCTTTACCATCCGGGCAAAGCTAATGTGGTAGTAGACGCACTCAGCAGAAAGTCAATGGGTGTCTTAGCTCATTTATCAGTTCAAAGGAGACCGTTAGGCCGAGAGATGCAGAAGCTGGCAAATGAGGGGGTCAGACTGGATGAAACAGAAGGAGGAGATATAGCTTCTTATGCCTTAGCACGTTCCTCACTTGTTTCACATGTTAAGGCTAAGCAAGATGAGGATCTATACTTGGTGAAGATAAAAGAGGGGGTTAAAAGCAAAGAAATCACAGCTTTCACTTTAGGCGATGGTGGAGTTTTGAAAATTAATAGTAGGTTATGTGTGCCGAACGTGGATGATCTTAGGAAAACTATCATGGAAGAAGCTCACAGCTCGAGGTATTCTATTCACCCAGGTGCTACCAAGATGTACCAAGACTTGAAGGAGTTGTATTGGTGGAAAGGCATGAAGAAGCAAGTGGCAGACCATGTAGCTAAATGTTTGAATTGTCAGCAAGTCAAGGTAGAGCATCAAAGGCCAGGTGGTCTACTTCAAGATATAGAGATACCACAGTGGAAATGGGAGGCGATAAACATGGACTTCGTGGTAGGTTTGCCTCGCACGTATCGTGAACATGATTCGATATGGGTGATTGTAGACCGACTCACGAAGTCAGCTCATTTTCTACCAGTAAAGACGACAGACACTGCTGAACAGTATGTCCAGTTGTATATCAAGGAAATTGTTAAGTTGCATGGCACCCCAGTCTCGATTATTTCTGACAGAGGTCCTCAGTTCACAGCTCACTTTTGGCAAGCTTTCCAGAAAAGGTTGGGAACTAAGGTCAATTTGAGCACCGCTTTCCATCCGCAGACTGATGGTCAGACAGACCCTCAGTATGGACCATTCAGACCCTCGAAGATATGTTACGAGCTTGTGTCATAGATTTTTGAGGTAATTGGGATGACTATCTACCACTCATTGAGTTTGCCTATAATAACAGCTATCAGGCTAGTATCGGTATGGCTCCGTATGAGGCACTATATGGGCGTAGATGTAGATCTCCAGTAGGTTGGTTCAAACCAGTAGAGGTGCCGTTACTTGGCCCAGAGTTTGTTTATGAGGCTTTAGAGAAAGTCCAGCTAATTAGAGAAAGGCTGAAAGCGGCTCAGAGTCGTCAAAAGTCTTATTCTGATAAGAGACACAGAGACTTAGAGTTTAATGTACACGATATGGTATTCCTAAAAGTGTCACCAATGAAGGGAGTTATGAGGTTCGGTAAGAAGGGAAAACTTAGTCCTAGATTTATCGGACCTTATGAAATTTTAAGCAAGAAAGGTAATGTGGCTTATGAGTTAGCCTTGCCAGTTGAGTTATCTTCGGTCCATCCTGTTTTTCACGTGTCTATGTTAAGAAAGTACACCCATGATGAGTCACATGTTATTCCTTCCAACACCATAGAAATTAATACAGACTTGAGTTACGAAGAGGTACCAATCCAGATTCTTGATAGGCAAGTTAGAAAGTTAAGAAGAAAAGATATAGCTTCGGTGAAAGTATTGTGGCATGCTCATAATTCAAAAGAAGCTACATGGGAGGTCGAGGAAGACATGAAGAAAAGGTATCCCCATTTATTTGAAAAACAAGGTATGTGAACTATAAAGGTTTAAATTGTATTTAAATTTTTCTGGTCAATTATGGGATATCATGTGGTTTAGCTCCTTGCCGGAGTATATTTAATTCATTAGTGTTATTTAGCTCCTTGTCGGAGTTTATTTGATTTATTATTGAGATTTAGCTCCTTGCCGGAACACGTTTCATTTATTGTTGAGATTTACCTCCTTGCCGAAGTAGTAGTGGTTATTTTGAGCTATTGTTGGTGCCTATTGATGGCCTATTATGGTGTATTGGTGGTTGTTGTGGTATTTCTGACAGGGATATTTTTTCGGATAGTCCAATTACAGGGGAGACTCTGCCGAAATTTTTAAGAAATCTAGCACTTAGCCAAATTTTGGAACAATTGGCAAGTTGGTGGAATGGAAAAGTGGCCTAGGAGTGAGGAATAAAAATCATTCGAGGACGAATGATCTTAAGGGGGGAAGAATGTGACGTTCCTCAAAATTTTCTAAGTTTTAGGACACTTATCGGCATGAGAAACATTTACATAAAGTCGATTTATGTCATGGTGAGGTCCGAATGTGAAGTGTATGGTGAAGATAAGTTAAAGTAATTACTATGGGTGAAGGTATAAATATCAAATCATGACTAGAGCGGAAGAAAAATTACAAAGGGCTAAAAGCTAAAGCTATCTCAAAGGACATACTTAATGACATTATATTGCCAAGTCTTAAAGTGTAACATTAAAAGGGGCTATTTACAAAATAATATAGATCAGCCCACATTGGGTCTTTTAAACAAAAGAGCAGCCATAGGAATATAATTCCTTTAGAGAATTACGTGCTAAGGAGCACAGCAGTGAGCACTAACGCCTAAAAGCTACAGGCAGCAACAATTCACTAACTTTCAGGGAGCTTTTCCTTCAGTGAGGTAATTCTTTTTCTTCAAATTTGAATAGTGGCATCGTTAATATATACAAGAAGAGCAAAGTATAATAGATTATATTTTAGAAAGTTATCCCAAAACCTAGAAAGTTAGTGGTTGAACCTAAGTACTTGAATTGGAGAAAAAGTTTGAAACTTTGGTATTGATTATTCGAATTGGTGGTTGTAGTTGGTTGGTGACGTGAAGTACATCGTTTGGAGTTACGTTCGGATTCAAGGAATAATCAAGGTGAGTTGAGATATACCCTTTATAAGGTGTTTTTCTCACAAAGTGCATGTATTTAAGGTGTTTGATAAATTGCTTTAGAGAATTTAATGTACGTTTGATTGGAGCGGGCAAACGTTCATTATCCATTAATGTTTCCAAGTCGTTCTTTAGTATCAAGTATCTAGAAATATGTTTCATAGCTTCCTTTACATCCCGATCATATATCCTTACTTGAGTACAATTTCATGAGATTATTTATGTTATTCTATGATTATTATTAAATGATTCAAGATTTATTTGTGTTTGAAAGCTAATGAAGCTATGATGAGATTTTAAATGAAAGCTTAAGTGCAAATTGGTGCCTTTGGTGCCAAGCAATATTTTAAATATTTTTGGGAGCTACCTTAAATTCTGAGAAGGGTAAACTTGTTCGTAGCCATAGTCGGGCTGCGAAGCGTGACCATACTCGGGTTGCATTTTACCCCAAAACTACCCTGACAGGGTAGGTATGTGCCATAGTCGGGTACTATGTTATATTGCCATAGTCGGGCAATGAATGCTAGCATGTCAGACTTTGAACTGTGGGACGCCACAGGGATAGGAAAGAGAAAGAAAGAAAAGATGTCAGACTTGCACGGTACTCCCTAAAGAAAGAAAGTATAAGCTATTTTGCAATATTGAAGAGTTTATTTTGATCGAATGTTTCAGCTGTCTTAAAGTAAAGTTTACGCATTCATGTTTTATTAACTCTCATTCCGGCCTTAGTGAGGAAGTCGATGATACTTACTGGGCGACGAGCGATTCGTTACTCACATTCCTTTTTCTTGGAACCTACGTTGGCTTCGTCAATGTAGACGCAGGTCACAGAGGCGATCAGACTACAGGCTAGGACTCTCCATCACATCTTCAGTTGTTGGTGAGCTCCGCTCTGCTTTCAGTGGAGACATATCAGCTTTCCTTACCAGTTCCTTCATTTACTTTATTTATTCAGTTGAGTATTGCCGAGGGTTCATGTCTCGTGCAATATGAAAGTCTTCCAGTTTTAGAGACTTCATAGACAATGAGTTAGAAGGGTTATGGTGCACATTTTAACATTTAACGCTTAAAGCATTTTAAAGTTATATTGACTATTTATGATAAGATGCAGAATTATTATTTATTTAAACTGTTATGAGTTTTTGAAAGATGTATGAAAAGTTTAGCAGGTCTGGTTCACCTGGCCCCCAGGTACCATGTCATAACTCGTTCAGAAAACGGGTCGTGACACTTTTGCACTGGTAGCTAAGATGGTGACTGTCTGAGTCTTTTTGGCAGTAGCTGCTGCTAAAAATTGAGAATGGCATCAGATGGATGTTCACAATGCTTTTCTGCACAATGATCTTCATGAGGAAGTTTATATGAAGTTGTTTATGGGTATCTAAATGATGGGTTCGGAAAGGTTTGTCGTCTCCGATTGAAATCATTGGTATGGATACCAAATTACAAGTGGATATAAACGCCTTGTAGGAGGATGACAATTATAGATAGGATATATAGTCGTTCGAAGGGAGTTAGGTACATGCTCTTTTTCCCATTTCCTGACTGCAATCGCAAGATTAAGATCGAAAGTTTCAGGGTTAGTTTCACTCTCTTCATCTTGAGGCATATTAACATTTCCCAATTCAAGGGAAAGATCCTCACTGTTAACAAGAGGAACATAAGGGAAAACTACTCCTCTCGTATGGTATGAAGCAAGCTTCCAGTTGTTGGTTTGCAAAGTTATCGGTAGCTCTGAAAAACTATGGGTTTCGACAGTCAAATTTCGATTACTCTTTATTTACGATGAAGAAGGAAAATATGTGAGTGTACTCGTTTATGTGGATGATTTGATTATCTCTGAGAATAATTAGAAAGCTATTCGAATCTTTAAAATGTATCTCTCTGGTTGTTTTCACATGAAAGATCTCAGACTGTTGAAGTATTTTTGGGTTTAAAGTAGCTAGGGGTCCTAAAGGGATTTTCCCTTGTCAAAGAAAGTATGCCTTGGATATAATATTAGAAACTTGTTTGTTGGATGCTCATCCGGTTGCTACGCCGATAGAGAAGAATCACCAGTTGGCGCATGCAAGTGGCCGATATGTGAAAGATCCAAAAAGTTATTGAAGACTCATCATATGATTGATTTATTTTTGTTTTACCCGGCTGAATTTATCATGCATTGTACATATATTCTTTCAATATATGCAGCAATCGCGCATTGAGTATCGTGAGGCAGCTCTTCGAGTGGTATGCTATTTGATGGGGTGTCAGGTCAAGGCACTGTGATGAATTCTCGTTGTGACCTCCACTTATACGGTTGGTGTGATTCAGACCGGGAAGGATGCCCGTTGACCAGACGTTCTATTACCAGATGGTATGTCTTATTGGGAGATTTTTCGATCTCTTGGCGAACAAACAAGCAGCAGATAGTATCCAGATCTTTGGCTGAATTTGAATACCATTCGATGGCTATGATCGTGTGTAAATTGAAATGGCTTAAGGGAATTTTTTGGAATCTCGGAGTAAGTCACCCGTTCCAGATACAACTGAAATATGGTAGTCAAGCAGCCTTGCATATAGCTTGGAACCCACTGTTTCACGAACGGACGAAACATATTGAAGTTGACTATCATTTTGTCCAGGATGAAATCCTCGGAGGCACAATCCATCTCGGAAACGTACCAACAAACACTTAAGTTGCGGAAAATTTCAAAAAGGCTCTTGGACGAGAAAAATTCGACTACTTAAAAGGTTGGGCATGAAGAATCCTCATGCTCCAACTTGATGTGGGTAATCATTTATATGTAAATAGATAGGAATTATGGACATAGTTGTAATTAGTTAGCTAGGATTTTATTGTTTGTGTTGGGCCAAGCCCATTAGCTAGGTTTTATACTTATATATAAACCCCATTGGGTAATGAGAGAAGGAGACAAGTTTTCGCCCCCAAATTTGTGTCTTATTTTTTCAATTTTAGCATCCTTGCTTCTATTTATTAAGATAAAAGATCCGGTTAAACACTTGATAATGAACAAACGATCGGCCTTGAATTTGACGTCGTTTGATAGCTAAAGGTTGGGTTATAAAGAAAAGTCAATTTGTTGGATATGGTACAATTATTCTTATACTTTTACGAATGAGTTGGGTGGCACTTTGGACTGATAAGGTTGTCAATTTGCGAGGGGGGATTTACAAAAATAGGACACTTCAGCACTACTCTCACACTTTAACACCCATCAAAAACTCATTTAACTATTAGTCTCAAACACCAAAAATCATCAGACACACCTGTCGATCAAATTGTCAAGTCCGCACCAGGAACTCAAAAAGTTCCTGGTAACTCCTATAAAATTTTTCAGGAGTGCACCAACTTTTAGCGTAAAGGTTACAAGTTAAACATTTCTTAAGTGTGGCCAATCATGTGAGAGTGGCACGAGAAAAGGCTACTGGGCGTCCTTGATTTTGTTTATGCCTAAAATTGGTCTAGCTTAAAAAATTAAGTTTGTTGATGTCACAAGCAATACGGTAAATAGAAAGAAAATATATGAAATAGAGAGAAAAAATAATAAGCATGAAAGTAAATATATTATTCCTTGAGAATAGCTGGATTCAGTATGAATCGCTTGATTGTACAATACAATGTAGGAGGGGTAGTTATAGCCATGATTTACCAAGTCCTAATTATGGTAAAATACAAAGACTAATAAGGCCGTGGACCTGTTTACTCAACGCGGTGGTATATACTAAATCCTAACTAGGAGACTGTAAACCCTAAGGCAGCAAAATATATACCTTGCATCCCATGACCCGTACCGGCTGAGCAGTCGTGGCTTAAGAAGCAGGCGTGTATCCTTTGCATCCGGTGACTTGTAAGCTAAGTCTACTCCTACCAACTTGATTCGTATCCTCGTAATCATAGGTGGCGTATTTTTACCCATATAGTTAGTCCCCCACTTTCTGAGTGATGTCATAAGCAATCAAGAAGTGAAAGAGACATACAAAAAGGATGTGAAAGGATATCTCACTAACTCCTTGAAACTCACAGTTTCCTTGACTGAGACTAGAGCTTGATTTCTTCTAGAATTCGATCTGTCTTCATTTGATTGGCTAATGTCAACTCCATGCACCTTTCCATGAATGCCTTTTACTGCCTCGAATCGTTTCATATCTCCAGGCCATAATTATATTGACCGTTTCATGCCCCATCATTATCTCATTCCACCTATAAATAGGGGCTTCACGATAGATGAGATCACAAACTTTCTTCAGAAAACATATTATCTCTCTAAAAGCTTCCTCATGAAAGAATAACCCATCTTCTTCAGGAATATTTTCCTTTGATCTTGGTTTGATATTCCCAGAACAACTCCTTTATTCAGAATGGATGGTATGTGAGGAAACTCTAAACAAAGGAACTCTCATAATTCCACTCCTTTGTTTCCCCATTCGTGACTGGATAAACATAGTCCCCCAAGTCATGAAGTTTGATCAGTATTCTAATGAAGTTCTCCAGAATGTGTTCTTTGTGGCATGTGCACTGATTACGGTGCACTCATTTTCTAACACAGCGGTTATTGTGATATTCATCTTCTCATGCAGGGCTACGACGTAGCCCTTTCATCTTTTATGTGGCCTCTCTTCCAGGATGCCTTCGGCGTACTGGTGGCTTCTTTGACGGTGACGGATTTATGCTCCAATGCCTGGCTTCGTTACTTTGCTGGCAAAGGGATTCAGCCTTACACCATCAGCAGATTAAGGTGTCCCCAAGCCCTAGGTTTGCTTGGAACTTAGGGTTGTCACCTTGTTCCGTTGGTTCGATTGGGTTGTTGTCATGACGTCTCCTCGACCGGTGACTGTGAACTACGTGGGCAGGAACTCCTCTCTTGCATAGGTTCCCAGCTTAACCCTTCTCTTCTCTAATGGGGTCCTACTAGTGCTTGAAGATTGATGGGATTGTGCACTCATGTTTGACCAGTAGAGGTTGAAGCAGATCTTCAAGCCTTTTCCTCATGATGAGAAAAGATCCCGCCCGCACTCGGACGCTTCTGAAGTTCTTCGTACGAGATAAATGTAGGAGCATTGGTAATATATGTGGCCACACTCCGAAGAATGGTTGGGCCGACATACCTCCTAATGCTAGGAAACATTCTAGATCGCTTCTTGAGTATTAGCTACAATCCAGATGAAGAATTCTGGTTGTGCTAAATTCAGATGACCTTGCTTTTTTTAGTCTTTTAAGACCTTTTAATTTCTTAGGAATACTTGTAATGAACAATATTGTATTAAAAAAAACATGATTGTACATTATGAGCCTATGGGCTATTGATATTAATGAAAACAGGTGTTCATCAATATTTAGTGCGTACTTTCTTAGTTACTTGTAGTAGTCAAGCAGCATTATTTGGGTGCCTTTCTGGGTGTTTGTCTTTTAAAGACGGGTGTGCGCAATGTTAGGAGCTTTTTTTGCATTAGTAAGTGATGGCTTATAATGCATCTGTGATAGACGGATTTTAGGGTAAAGGCCTCCCCCACAAGGAGACGTCTTTAATCTGTTGTATGAAATAGGGTATTTTTGCGTTCAAGAAAGAATGTATGTGCTTGTCTACTCAAGTGCATAAGTGTTAACAGCACAATACGGGCGGGCATCCCCACCGACATGTCGGAGCAAATGTTGAATTAATGATTTTAACATACGAATAACGTCTGGTAGCTTAACTAGAACTGATCTAGCTTTAAGCGAGTACTTTACCCTACTTTTGTAGCGAAAAGTAATTGTATTACTTCGACTTAAGTTGTGTCGGGGCAATGAATATTTAGATCATAGATGGATCTGAATATAAAACTGACTAACTAGAATAGTAGTTTTATTGATAAAGAAGAGCGCGGAGACATCAGAAACGAAACTTATCAGAGACGGGGCTAAGTACCCGTGTAAATAACATAAAAATAAAAGAGCAAGAAAGGAGAAAATACATGTCTTGAGTATTATTGTCCTAGTTGGCCTTTCAAGAGTAGTATTTTCTAAGCCTAAGTGCTTTTGTTTCACATCTTTGGATGCTTTCATCTCCCTGTTAGCACTTCTCCATGATTGACGAAGTATTGGCTTTCGGGAGGCTCGGAGGTGTTCTATGAGGACCCTGCACTGGTTTGTGCTGGAGTGCATGATTTTGGGCCGTTTACTGCACAGTGATACAACTCTCTATTAAACTAAGAGTAATGAACAACCTGCCTTTGCAACTGCCTGCTTTCCTCCTTGTTTTCATGGAGTGTTCCCTTGACCATTTACTCGATTAATGCATGACGCCATTCTGGAATGGATCTTGTGTTTGGAACTTCGAGGTTCATCAGGTCAGCGGAGGTTATCGATCACTATCAGCCGGTTGCCCGAGTTGATGTTTGTATCTTCAGTCGGTGTATCAACTTCTGTGCATTCCCCCCGATAAATAAACTTCCATTGGCGAAAATTTTTCAGAAGTGCCCTTATCTTTGTTAGCCGTCCCGGCGTGCAGATAACTTCAACTGTGAAGACTTCATTCATTAGACTGACCATCAACTGAGATTCGCTATGGAGACTGATCTCCTTGGCCCCCAATATATAGGCTAAGTCAAGAGCTTCAATTATGGCTTCATATTTTGCTTCGCTGCACAGACATCTTGCAGTCTTGCAAAAGATCTTCCAGTTGGTGTTTTAATCCATATATCAAGGTTGGCTTCTTCGCCTCTGAGTACTACACCTGTATAGATTATCTTTCCGGGCTCAGCCGTCTCTGCATTTTTCATCACCTCCTCGGCTTCTAACGCCAATTTTGCACTGAAATCTGCAGCTAAATCCATTAGGGCTTGTGATTCGATGGCCGTTCGCGGCTGGTAAATGATGTCATACTCTCCAAGCTTTACGACCCATTCTGCTACACTATTTGAGAGCCCACACTTGGACAAAATGGTCCGTAATGGTATAGAAGAAACCACAGTAACCGTGTGATTCAAAAAATACAGGCATAACTCTTGCATTGCAATTACTATTGCCACCATGAATTGGACTGGATGTGGAAGGCGTGTGTGCTCTCCCAATAGTCCCTTACTAGCATATTGTACAGGAAGTTGCCTTCCATCCTCTTCTTGTGTGAGGATGCATTCCACTCCACTTCCGAGATTGTCACATACTGCAGCAGATACTCCCCCTGGACGGGTTCTGCTATCATCGGAGACCTTATGAGGTTCATCTTTACTCGCATCAATACCTGGCAGCAGAGTAGTGGCCATTTAGGATCTTCATGTTTTACAAGCACTTTAGAGAGCTGATATCACAGTTCTGCTGCTTGCAGAACCAAATTACTCATCTGTGACATCCGCTCTCTGAGCTCCCCTATTGCTATTCTGGCTTTTCACTCAATGGATGCGTACTATAGTGGCGCTCTTTCGATGATGTTTATTTCCACTTTCGACCTTGCGTTGATATTTGTGTTGGTTCTCGGCTCTCTTCAGGCGAGGACCGCTCACATCGTACTGCTCTGATTCCGAACGGGGTCTAGTACCTGAAGACTTGATGAAGTGTTAAGGGTACCCCCTTTACTTCATGTATCCATAGTCTTCCCAGGATAACATGGTATGAGAGGTCGCAAGTCATCACCTAAAAATGTGTTATGCTCATCACGTCAGGGATAGAGACCGATAGAGCTATTTCCCCAATAGGCTCTTCACAGATGTTGTTGAACTTATTACTTTGCAGGGGTTCGGGATCATCCGGCGATGCTGACCTATTTTTCATACAATCCTTCCTAGATCAATCAGATCTTGCTTGAACTAAAAGCCAAGCACCTTGATTGGGACGAAGAGGGCTTATTTGCAGGCTCCCTCTTTATTTTCCGAACTGAACACGATCGGGCAAGCAGATGGTTTTGATACTGCAGTCTTCCAAGTTTTGTCGAAACCGGGTGTAGCGAAGATCCGATTGATGCTCCTCCTATCCTTGGGATCGAGCACTCTGGATCATCTTGCCCCCTCTGTGATCAGGTCCTTGAGATGCCCTTCCTTCAACAAGTGCTCGATTTCGAGCATCAAAGCTTTACAGTCGACTGTTGCATGGGCATTGTTTCGATGAAAATCGGAGTAGACTGTTGAATTCCTTCCAGTCGCACTCTTAATGGTGGGTGGCAAGTGCACCCTAGAACCTAGTTTTCCAAAGTGATTGGTGACTAGTTCTACTGCATTTACCCGCAGCCTAAAATATTTGAAGTTGCATTGCTCTGCACCTTTCTCATGGAATCTGGCTCCTTGGGAACTATTTTGCTTCTCCGATATCTTCCCACACTCCATTTGAGCCATTCCTTTCATTCTCCTTCCGCCTTTTCTCCCTTCCAGAGATGGGCTTCCTGCTCGCATCCTCCGTATGCCTTTGCTGGGCTCTAGAGGCGGCTCAAGTTTAAGACAGATTTTCTCGTTATACTACAAATGTCGGGATTCCATGTTGTCATCGGGTGTTGCGTAAGAGTCCATTGTAATTCCCGAGTAGCTAGCGAACCCCTGGAGTTTATACTGTTGCCGAAACTACCACAGCAATATTATCGGGAACTGGAGGGAGCTCCATGCGCTCCCTTTGAAATCTCTCCTGGTAGTCTTTTAGCAACTCATCGTCGCGTTGCCAAATCTCAAAAATATTTTCCATGCGCTTCTCTCGCTTGCGGGCTCCAGATTGCACTTTCTTGAATAGATCTTGCATCTAGGTAAATGACTCGACTGATATGGTAGTTGGGTACACCATGTGACGGCACTTTTATTTAAGGTTGAACCGAATCTCTTCACCAGAGTAGATTGAGTTTTTTCCTCAGAAATCTCGTTGCTCTTGATGGATGTGTAATAGGCAGCGATGTGCTCGTCCGAATCAGTAGTTCCGTCGTACTTAATGTTTTCTGGTAGGCGGAAGTTCTTAGGTATGCGCATCGGTGCAACACTCACTTTATATGTATGTTTATAGAAAGTTTTCTCATCTACGACGGTAACCTGAGGTGGAGCACCCGGCACGTTACTGATCTGATCGTGAATGACCTTCATCTCCTTCATAATGTCCTAAATGAGAGGTGTTCCTTCGAGACCTTCATTGTTGGCTATAGAGCTTTCAGGAGCGGCCTCCATCTTGAATCTTCGATTGAGAGCGGAGGCTGGTGATTCGTTCATGAGCGATGGTTCGCGCGGGGATGCTGGCCTCTGAGACGATCCAGTGAAGATTGCTCCCAACTTCTGGGCCATGCTTTTGACCATGTTGGTCGAGTTTTGCTCTGCCCGTTCTGTCTGACTCCTTAAGAGATCAGCAAGGAAATGTTCGAGCCTAGAGTTGTTTCCGCATGGTTGATCATCTTCGTCATTACTGCCTATAGAGATCGGATGATGCAGGGCAAATTGGAGCCAAAGCGCCAACCATCAAGAGCCAAGCTTGCGAGCACAAAGAGCACACGTCAAGGCCTCCAGAAGCGGCTTGAAGATCATGTATTAGAGTGCCAAGGAAGGAGGAGCACATAGGCACCAAAGGAGAGGCTCGGGGGACACATTTTGAGCCATTCCAAGCGCCCCCAGGAAGGGGCGGACCGCCTACACCAAGGGGCGGACCGCCTAGTGGAAGCTCACTCTCTGGACTTTGGGCCGTCCACAAAAGGGGCGGACCGCCTACTCCCACTAGGCGGGGCGCCTAGCTGCTATGCTTTGGACGGGAATTTGACGTGTAGTTCCTATTTTAGCCCTATGAGGCTTGTATTGTTTTTATATCATTTGAGGGTTTTTTAGACATTACATTAGGAGTGTGGAACACCTATAAATACCATACTTAGTCATTTTATTTGAGCTAGCTAGATTTGAGCATTGAAGAATAGACATTAGAAGAGACTAGGTCCTTCTTGTTGAATCTTGAGCTTCATGTATCTCTTACTTGGAATCCATGGTGGATCACCGCTAGTGTGACCCCGTTAGTGGTTCAAGTCTCTTATCCCTTTGAATCAATCTAATTTTTTTAAATTGATTCGCTCTTTCTCTTATCCCTTTGAATCAATCTAATTTTTTTAAATTGATTCGCTCTTTCTTCTATTTCTGTTCTTCACCATCCCTTATTTCTTTGATCTCGTGTTTACTTTATTGCTTCCGTTACCTTATTATTGCTTCCGTGATTTGACCCGTATCATTTTGGTATCAGATCAAGACTCGGGTTTTGTTCTTACGAATCCACGTTCCTTGTTCATCGTATCTTTACTTTATTGTCTTGTTGTTATTGTTCTTGTGAAAGAAGAAATAAACAAAAAAAAAAAATGAAAAGTGAAAAAATACAAAAAAATTTATGTTGTGGATTGGATTTGATGATCCGTTGATTGTTTGACATCGGGAATTGATCTATGATATTTAGCCGTTGATTTGGTACCCTTGTTACATGATTTGGTACCTGTTGAAAAAAAATCAAAACCCCAAAAACCCTTGAATTTGATTGAAATTTCTTGATTTGGATTTGTTATGGATTGGGTGTTGATATAAATCATTGGGGATTGATTGTGGTAGTTGTAAACACCACTGGGTACCTTTGGATTGGGAAAAAGCCTTGAAAACATTGAAGATTTGGGTGCAAAAGAACCAAAAATGCGGATTTTGAAGCTGCTGAAGGTTGCAGTAGGCGGACCGCCCCTGTGAGTAGGCGGACCGCCCACCCTGAGGAGGCGGACCACCCAATCCTGAAGGGAGTCCGGGTTGTTTCGTTTCGTGTCTTTTTGTGTTCCGTTTGCTTCCTTACTTCTTGGTTAGTGTTTCTTGGGTATTTGTCCTACTTTATTAACACTAATCTTTGAGATTTTAGGATGATTGTGTGTCTTGAAGTCTTTACTTAAAGTCGTAGAATTTGCTTGCTTCAAGTGCGCATTAAAATAGCTACCGTACATCGAGTCACTTAAACTCCATTCTGAACCATTACTTGGGTGCATTAGTTGATTGATCTTGCCATTGTGATTACTAAGAGACAAGAAGGTCTTGAGTGGAAAAAGGCTTGAGTGGTGAGAACAATAGAGTGAGGTCACAAAAGCCAACGACCTTGAGTGTATACACGAGTGGAAAGAAAATTGAGCGTCATCTTTTGAGTGATACATATGAGGGAGTGAATTTGTGAGGTCCTTAACTCTTTGATTACAACTATGGCTTCAGATGACGATTATGGAGGGTATGACTCATGCGGAGATGATGGAGACTATGGTTCCTATGATGGTGATGATGGGTATTGCTATGACGATTCGAGAAACCAAGGCTCGTATGAGGAAGAAGCGGGTCACTATGTTGATTATGAAGATGAAGAAGACTATGGGGCTTGCGAAGATGAATGTGAAGAATCTTATGCTCCAAGTCAAGAATTTGAATATAGTGACGCTTCAAGATATGATGATCCTACTTACTCTTCTTGAGATGAATTTGTGCATGATGATAGTGACATAGAGAGAATGGATAGTGAAGTTGATTATACGAATTTTGCATATGCATCATCTCTTGGTGTTGCTTGTGGTGTACAAGGAAGTAGTAGAGGACCTTCCATTAGTATGGGAGGAGGTGGTGGTTGTTCCATGGGAAACGGGAGGTTTGCATCTTCTAGTTATGCTAAACAACCTAATACTCCGTATTCCCATGTGAAGGGTGGATTGAGAAATGGTGTTGCTCTTATCGTTACAGGGGTGTATTGCTCTAGTAGTGGTGGTAGGAGTAGTGCTATGGGCTATGGAACCAAGGCGGGAGGCAATTATGGGTTCCATAGTGGTACTCCTTCCTCGACTTTCAACAACATTTCTAATGTTGGAAGAGTGACGGGAAGTGGAGGTTATTCTAGTGGTATTGCCACTAGTGGAGGGATAAGGAAGACCCAAGTTGTTGGTGTTGATAGTCGTGGGCATTCAAGTTCTTTCTTGGATGCATCTCTACAAAACTTGGGTAGACGTAGGTTCGTTCTTGATGTAGATGGTATTGGGGGATACTTGCTCAAGATTGGTGGCACCGATGCCAATTGCATTAGCACTTCGTTGGTCACTAAGCTAAGGATGTCATGCGACACTTTAGAGTATCCATATGAGTATAATGGAATTTGGGTTTCTAAGGGAGCCTTGGTGTCCATATCTCATGGGAGTTATGAGAAACATGTTTGGTGTCACGTGTATCCCATGCGGGATATTGATGTATGGCTAGGTGACCCATGGTTCAGGAACAAGAGTGTGCAATATAGTGTTTTGAAGGATGCGTATCTTGTGGGCATAGAGCAAAGGGTTTATGACTTTGTGACTTATCGGGCAAGAGGCTGATTGCCTACTAGTGCACCTTCTTTGGCTATGCAAAGGAGCGAGGAGCAAGAACTTCATTCTATGGTTGAAAGGATGCAAACAAGAAGTCCTACAATCAATAGAAATGGTGGGACAAGTGCTACAAAAGAGTTGACTAATGTCAACAAGGTGAGCCCGAAGCCACTTCCAAAGCCGAGTGGTTCACCAACGAAGAAGAATGAGACATCAAGTGATGAGTCTCCAAGTCCTAGATTCTGAGTTGATGTTAAAAGTCCACCTACTACGGCTATGGGTATTCTTGGGCCTCGTCCCAACTCATCTGAATGTGAGAGACAAAAGATTGAGAGGAGTAAGGGAGAGACCGGTGACATTCCTCGAGTGGAAAAATGAGAGGATATGTTGAGTGATGTGAGTGGGATGTCACCACCCGAATCTACACCAAACCTTGAAAAGAAAATGAGGGAAAAAGAATTGAGAGTGAGGACACCCCTTATTCTAACCTTAACCCTTTATCTTTTTCTTCTACTTGTGTTAGCTCTTGTGTAGGTAATCTTGAGGGCAAATCAATGGAGCCTCAATCATGTTCCAAGATTGAAGGATAAGGTCAAGAAGATCTTCAATGTGAGCTTCAAGGTGAAGGAACAATTCAAGACACTTCAAGGCATTGAGTGAGTTAGATGGCCACTCAAAGGTATGTGAAAGTTCTTCCCTTGAACATGTTACTTCCTTGTCTTATGATAGTGTCTGTGAAAACTCAACACTAGTTGATGATTTGTATGATTACAATGTGTTTGCAACTAGTGTAGAGTCGAATGGTCAACTTGTGTGTGATTGTGAGCCATTAGTTGAGAGGAATGATAAGCCACATCATGATGTGAGCTCGATTTTTATTGAACCTCTCTCTAGTGAAGATTGTGTAGTTGACCCTATATGTGTCCCTTGTTATGACACCCACCTATATTTGATAAAAGGGAAGATGAGTTGAATGAATACCCTATTCTTTCCCTTGATGAATTGCTTGGTGATGGTGGACCTATGTGTCGTAGTGAGGATGGTTGTGACCTTGAGGAGTCTCTAGAGTGTGAGATGGATCGATTTATTTTCGATGACTCCTCAAGTGTGGGTAAAGAACCTAGTCTTGATACCATGGTTTTGGGTGACCATGAATTTGAGGTGCATGCTTTTACATTGCCATTGTGTGAAGATAATCTCATTTATGGTAGCGAATTGTATCGGGCTAGGGTTGGTAGTAAAATAGAACCTCCATGGTATGTAAAGTTAGACTCTATGGATGATCCATTATTTGGAACTCCAAGTGGGATGAGTGGTCTTGATATTAGTTGTGTTGGACCATCCTCTAGTAGTCCTAACCTTCATTGTGTGGACTATAATGATGAATGACCTATTTTGGAAACCTTCCTTTGGAGTTTGTCAAGTGAGGGAGATTGTCTTGGAGTTGGATTTGGAGGTGAGAAAGTCACTCTTGATTTGTGTAAGAGTGCTTCCAAGAAGGGGAGTGGAGTATTTGATGTTAGTTGCCAATTAAACTATGTTGTTTACTCCACCCCACATGTTGAGCATGCCAAAGCCAATGAGTCACATTGTGGTGGTAATACATTGAAGGCTTGGTGTGTTGACCATAAGCTTGGAGGTCATAAGGAACTTAGTTGCTTAATCTTGCATGTTCCATATCTTATTGATCTCTTTGCTTGTTGTGGTAGTAAGTGCTTGTCATTGTTGAGCCAAGAACTTGTTTTTTCCTTTGGAGACATAAGCTTTTTGATTGATATTGATCCTTGGCTCTATCACAAGAGTGTGTTTTCCACACCATTTGCACTTGTTCTTGTTAAGCTAACCTACTTGTGAAGTAGGAAAAATTGTTTGTGCTTGTTTTGAATGTAGGCTTGATGGTTTGATTTCGAGGACAAAATCCTTTCAAGAAAGGGAGGATGATGCGGGGCAAATTGGAGCCAAAGTGCCAACCATCAAGAGCCAAGTCTGAGAGCACAAAGAGCACACGTCAAGGCCTTCGGAAACGGCTTGAAGATCATGTATTGGAGCGCCAAGGAAGGAGGAGCACATAGGCACCAAAGGAGAGGCTCGGGGGACATATTTTGAGCCATTCCAAGAACCCCAAGGAAGGGGCGGACCGCCTAGTTGAAGCTCACTCTCTGGACTTTGGGCCGCCCACAAAAGGGGCGGGCCGCCTACTTTTAGGGCTGAGCCGCCCACTCTGCAGTCAAGAGGAGGGTGCGGACCGCCTACTCCCACTAGGCGGGGCGCCTAGTTGCTATGCTTTGGACGAGAATTTGACGTGTAGTTCCTATTTTGGCCCTACAAGGCTTGTATTGTTTTTATATCATTTGAGGGCTTTTTAGACATTACATTAGGAGTGTGGAACACCTATAAATACCACCACACTTAGTCATTTTATTTGAGTTAGCTAGATTTGAGTATTGAAGAATAGACATTAGAAGAGACCAGGTCCTTCTTGTTGATGCTTGAGTTTCATGTATTACTTAGAATCCATGGTGGATCACCGCTAGTGTGACCCCGTTAGTAGTTCAAGTCTCTTCTCCCTTTGAATCAATCTAATTTGTTTAGTTTGATTCGTTCTTTCTTCTATTTCTGTTCTTCCCCATCCCTTATTTCTTTGATCTCGTGTTTACTTTATTGCTTCCATTACCTTGTTATTGCTTCCGTGATTTGACCCGTATCATCGGATCTCTGGTAGGGTCCTTTGGCTGTCCGTTAGGATCGCTGGGATCCTTTGTGGAATCGTCTACCGTGTCAGCAGTGTTCTTTGAAACGTTGTCGTCAGACATGATTGTTTTTTTTCCTCCATAGAAAACTACAATTGCCTGGGCCCCACAGTGGGTGCCAAACTGTTTATGCCTAAAATTGGTCATCTCGGTTAAACAATTAAATATGTTGATGGGTCTCAAGCATTACAGTAAATATGAAGGAAAATATATGATGTAAAGAGAAAAAGTGATAAGCAGGAAAGTAAATAATATAATTCCTTGAGAATAGCAGGATTAAGTGAATCGCTTGATTGCACAATACAATGTAAGAGAGGTATTTATAGCTATGATTTACTCGGTCTTAATTATGGTAAAATACAAAGACATGTGCTTGTTTATTAAAGGCGGTCGTATATACTAAACCCTAACTAGGAGACTGTAAACCCTAAAGCGGCAGGATGTATATCTTGCATCCTATGACCTGTACTGGCTGAGCGGCCGTGTCTCAAGGAGCAGGCGTGTATCCTCTATAACCGGTGACTTGTAAGCTAAGTCTAATCTTGCCAGCTGGACTCGTATCCCCTTAATCATAGGTGGCGTATTTTTACCCACAGAGATTTTGTGAGCCCTTTGTTGGTAAAAGATTGACTATGTAGCCTGTCTGCACGACGCTAAATGAAAACTAACCAATATTTCAAAAATTTTAGAAAACTAACCATATTTTAGAAACATGGAAAGTTAAACATTTTTTAAGCGCAGCCAATCGTGTGAGAGTGGTCGAGAAAAGGCTATTGGGCGTCCTTGATTTTATTAGCCCTTTGTTGGGTCAAAGATTGACTATGTAGCCTGTTTGCATGGCGCTAGATGAAAATTAGCCAACGTTTAAAACTTTTAAGAAAACTAGCCAGATTTAAAAAAACATGGAAAAAATCCAGTATCTTTTACTGGGATTATCAAACTAACTTTTTCAAAATCTCAGTATTTTCTACTAAGACTTGCTAAATATGAAGTCCAGTATATTTCACTGGGACTTTGAACATTTTAGTTCAAAAGTCTCGGTAAAAAATACTGGACTTTGAACAATATGAATGGTGTGTTTCAATTTTCTATGTTTGGTTGGCCTAAAATTTTGGAAAATATTTTCCATAACAACTCATTTTCTTTCAAATGGAGGAAAATGCTTTCTATATGTGATAACTCACACTTATTATCTACTTCTACCACCTCCCCTCAGTTCATACCCCTAACCTAACCCACCCTTTATACCCCCACCCCAACCCCTACTTACACCACCCCTTACCCCCACCCTACGACCCATCATACCACCCATCCCACCCATATCCCCCACCCCTACTATCCCACCCCCAACACCTACCACTCCACCCCTTCCTACCCAGCCCCTTAGCTCTTACCATCATCAATATCCTCACTTACCCCTTCTTTGATGATTAGAAAAATATTTTATTTTTTGGCAACCAAACACCGAAAAATAAAATAAGTAGGAAATTCATTAATTTGCTAAGAATATATTTTCATGGAAAATATTTTCTTTCATACCAAAACACAACCAAATCTCAGTATAATGTATTGAAACTTTGAACATTTTAGTTCAAACTCCCAGTAAAAAATATTGGGACTTCAATTATGAAGCTCTAGGAAAATTTTCTGAAACTTTAAACTAAGCTCCAGAAAATTTTACAAAAAACTTTGTTATGTGGCTAGTTTTAGAAAAAACGCGTGCTTTTAAAATTTTGTCACTTTTCTAAAAGTTTGTAATTTTTGGTTGATTCTCTTTAAGTGGTGCGAAAACTGACCAGTCGTTAAATTTAGGGTGACTTACAAAAATACCCACACAAGGTAAAGTATTTACACCCCCTACCCACAACTTTCACATATTACCTCATCTACCCATTAAAATAATTACCTAAATACCCATTTAAACACTCCCGCTTCTCCAGTCCGAAACATCCTCAACTTTCAGAATTTTACAACATCCAAAACACTCCCGCTTCTCCCGCTTAATCTCTTCCAATTTCACGCTTCCAAAACCCTAATTTCACGCTCACACCGTATACAGAGATCGGTATACTCTCTTCACTAATGGAAGTCGAAATTTTAGTACAATTTAACGGTCATTGGGATTCTGCTAATAGGTACTGTGATTTCCAAGTTGCTGGTTTTATGATTGAAAATAGCTGTAATTTTATACAATTTCAGACAGCTATCGCAGAGCTCCTAAATATCGATTTGTCGAAACAACAATTTGAGATCAAATTTGTGGTAAAAGATGCATATCCTCCCATGTCGATCAATAATGACATGTCAGTGAAGCTGTATATACAGCAAAAGAGGAAAAAACCTGACATGATTGATTTTCCAATCTCAGTAACCTTAATCCGCAACCTAACAAGCGCGGGGAGTTCCACGACATTGAATTATATGGAAGGGATTGAAATTTCGTCGAACGAGTTGGGGATGATCGATATGGAAATTGAAGAAGGCGATCACATTGTTCAAATTGATGAAGGCAACATCATTACGGATGAATATCATCGAAACATTAAAACTGGGCAAGTTTTCAGGGACAAGGATGTCCTCAGTAATGTTTTGAAGCACTATGCGATTTACAGGAAATTTCAATTTAAGGTTGATCGATCGTGTTCGAGAAGGTAATATAACTATAATTTATCCATTATATACTATTTTAGTATATACTTCTATTGTAATAGTATACTATTCTAATGTACTCCAAATATAACAGGACTGTATGCGCTAACAAAATACTATGGAAATAACAGTATACCAAGCAGGTATACAGTACAATTGTACCCCCTAGAAGAAGTAATTTATCACTTTACTGTTTCTGAGTAGTTGTATAACGTACTGCATGCACTATGTTTCCTGTTTTTTGCGCAAATCTATGCCATAAGAAATATGTTGCAAAAATATCAAATGTGTATACAGTGCAAATGCACTTGCTACTTCTGTTGTTTTTAGTGTAAATGTCGAGGCAGTAGCAACAGAGAAAAACTCTTCAGTGTATACCTTGGTAATGTACATTATACCCTGGAGGTATACTAGTTTTATGCCTCTGTATTACTGCTGCGCATGATTCCTTGGTACTCTTACGTAAACAGGTACTGTCTTATATGCATTGATGAGCAATGCGAGTGGGTTCTGAAATCGTCAAGTGTGGGAAAGTCAAACCTATTTAAAGTAACATCTTTCAAGGATGACCACATGTGCTCACATGAGCAGAGGTTTAATGCACAAAGACAAGCTACTGCTTCAGTTATTGGAGGAATGATAAAAGAAAATTATGAGGATCCGAGGACAGTCTACACACCAGCAGATATAATGAGGTATATGAAAAAAGAGCACAGTGTTGACATAAACTACATGCAAGCTTGGAGATCAAAGGAAAAGGCGTTACAAATAGTAAGAGGGAAACCTCGTGACTCTTATAAGAAGTTACCGAGTAATTTGTATGTTCTGCACCATGCAAATCCTGGATCAATAATACGCCTACACACTACAGCAAATGGGCGCTTCCTTTATGCTTTTGTTGCCCTTGTAACAACGATTGAAGGATGGAAATACTGTAGGCCAATAGTTGTAGTCGATGCGAGCTTCCTCAGAGGTGCATATGGAGGGACATACATTATTGCATGTGCACAAGATGCAGGAGGTAAACTACAGCTTTTTAAAGAATGAACATTTATCGATTTCAGCATCTTAGTGAAAGTTGTCAAAAAATAAAGTACACTCATATTTTTACTAAATAATAACTCTTCTTTTTACAGGACATATCCTACCCCTAGCATATGCTGTTGTCAATTCTGAGAATTATGCATCATACCATTGGTTCTTTCAATGCTTCAAAGAAGCGTACGCTCAGAGGGATGGCATGTGCTTTGTATCTGATAGAAATGAGAGCATTCACAATGCACTAACCACAGTGTATCCTCAGGTGCCGCACTGTATCTGTATATTCCACCTATGGAATAATATAAAAGTTAAGTTCAATAGGACGCACAAGAAAATTTCAAAAACATACTATAAGTTAGCAAGAGCTTACACCGTTACAGAGTTCAACATACACATGGGTGCTATTGGGAAGATTGATAGCAATGTCAAACAGTACTTGATTGACGCTGGATATAAAAGATGGTCGAGGGCATATTCCATTGCAAATAGAACAAACACCATGACCTCCAACAATGCAGAATCGGTGAACTCTAGAACGGAACATAAGATACCTCCCCGTAATTAATTTTCTAGACTATATGATGCATCTGGTTAGGGAATGGAACTTTAAAAATAGGATGGAAGCATTGGGTACTTGTAAGGAGCTGAAACTGTCTAAAAAGTATGATGATATCTTGAGAGCAGAAATCATCGCATAAAAAACAATGAAGGTATGATGTACTTCAATATATACTTTCTGAAAGTACTGTATATTGTATGTTTCAATGTCAGTAATACAATTTGTTTCACAAAAAATGTAGGTCCTGCCATCAAATGACTTCTTGCATTCAGTAGTGGATGGTTTATTAACGTATCAAGTGTCCTTGGCTGAAAAGAGATGCACTTGTCGATGGTTTGATCTGGAAGACATGCCATGTCGTCATGCCTTGGCAGTGCTGGACAAATTTAAATTGTCTCCATACCAATACTGCTCTGAATACTACACTAGGGAGAGTTGCATTCAAACGTATGCAATACCAGTTTATCCTATACCAGATGAAACTACATGGCAGATACCAGAAGAGGTTTTATCACAAGAGGTGCTACCACCAATAGGCAGAATACCACCTGGAAGGCCAAAGACTGGAAGAATCAAATCAAATTGGGAAATGTCTTATGAGAAAGTGCAACTTACATGTCAACGGTGTGGAAGGAAAGGCCACAATCGTAGGACATGCAAAAATGTCCCTATAGACCCTTGATATACCAACAAATTATGTTGGTTTCTTTTATTTTAGTGTTTGTCTGAAATAGCTGATACTTTCACTGTTGGTGCAATTTGTGCATAACTTTTAATTGTCTACATTGCTAGTGTGGTATACCCTATTGGTATACTGGATTTATTGTGTTGGCTATGAAATGTTATGGTGTTCAATATCAATTGTTCTCCACCATGTACTAAAATTTGTTCAATATGGCTATTACACTGTACATTTACTCATTAATTCGTTTACAGGAGAAAATATATTACTACTTTTGCTTTAATGTAGTGGTGTTGATTCTGTATAATTGGTTTGTATGTACTTCTGACCACTTTGTCTGTATAAATAGTATTATTCTATTTGACCACTTTGTCTCACCATTTGATACCTTTCTAATATATGATATTACGCCAATGATATACGACTTTCCCAAAGGTATAAGGCTTTGCTTTCATTAACATATTTGTCCCTACTAACAAAAAGAATACCATTTTCAATTATATACTTTTCTAATAAACAGTATACCACAATGGTATACAGATTTGATATGTTACAGTATACTTTTTATTAATAGAAAATCATGGTACAGTTGTATACCTTTGTAGTATACACGATAGCCCAAATGGTATACCATATCTGTCACATTTGTTTTGTCAAAACATACTTTCCTATTAATTATAAGGAATTATGTTGCAAGTGTATACCTTTCTACTCAAAACTATACCTAAAAAGGTATACCTTTTTACTCTGTTTTTCACCTGACTTGCTTTTGGGTAACAAAAAAATTTCTTTCTATTGTATACCATGGTGGAATACTTATATCCCAGGTGAAAGGTATATAACAGTATACCATAATGGTATACAGATTTGATTTGTCACAGTATACTTTTTATTAATAGAAAATCATGGCACAGTTGTATACCTTTGTAGTATACAGGATAGCCCGAAATGGTATACACATTTGTTTTGTTAGAACATACTTCCCTATTAAATATAAGGAAGTATGTTGCAAGTGTATACCTTTCTACTTAAAAGTATACCTAAAATGTTGTGTAATATATTTTTGAAAAATATATTTTTTTGTAATACATTTTTTGACAATTCACTGATTTTTTAATATATTTTTGTAATCTGATTTAAAATATTATATATTTTTAACATATTTGTCCATACTAACAAAAAGAATACCATTTTAAATTATATACTTTTCTAGTAAACAGTATACCACAATGGTATACAGATTTGATTTGTCACAGTATACTTTTTATTAATAGAAAAACATGGCACAGTTGTATACCTTTGTAGTATACAGGATAGGCCGAATGGTATACACATTTCTTTTGTCAGACCATTTTAAGTGTACTATACTGAAGTCTTCTATGATAAAATGTATACTGTTGGGTAGATAGCTATATACTAGTGTGGTATACAAGTTTCATTTTGTACTAGTAGAAATAGGTATAACTTTTTAGTGCATGATATGCCCCTGATGGTGTACAATATGCCACAGCATACAAGTATACTTATATGGTATACAGAGCACTAAAATAGCATACTATGAATTTTCGTTCCACACTTCTCTTTCCACTTCCATCATTCGTTTCCCCTTAAGATATGCTGCACTTTTATGGGAGCACGGTTGTCAGAAAATCTCTAACAATGAAGATAGTGATTCTGAATTTTCTAGTAAATGTATGGCGATGGTTGTTAGAAAATAGTTGGTAGCAATTAATAATGGAATGTATAGGTTTATATTGTACGAAGTAGTATTGTGCAACTACTAGATAAATTGTTGAATTGCAATCTTTTGTGGTAACTATTTATAATTGAAGATCTTTGTTATGTTTTTAATTTAAATTTCTTTCTTTCATTTGGCGGATGTAACTCAAAGCGGACAAATTGTGTTGGTGTTGGTCAAATACTGTACAACTAGTTATACAGAAACTGCTAATATAACTGTCTATATAGTATACCATTAGGGTATACTGCATAATTAAAGAAGTATATCATTAGGGTATACTGAGCAGTTGACAGTCATATTGCATGAAGTAGCCAGTTTTTTTTAATGCAAACGTGTAATGGTGCAGCTGTGCAGTTCCCTTTTTTTTTAGGCATGTAATGTGTGGAAGTTTATGTATGAAACCTGACCTATAAAAAGGGGTTATTTTGCTCTTTTATTCTTCAAAATCTAATATTAGCACAGTTTGTTTCATTTTCTGAAAAAAATTACCTAAATACACGCACACAGAGAGAAATGGCTCGTAGACCAAGCACTGCAGGATCTTCCTCTGCACCAACAACAAAGATTGCAGTGCAGCAATTAAGAGATGAACTTGCAACTTTTACGACTATTTTTGAGGAATTCCTTCAACAGTACAAGAAGGATGTTCGTCGAATGAAGAAAATGCTTCATGGACTTCTTGCAGATCATAAAATGGACCCTGCTGACTACTATACTTCTCCAGAAATTTGAAGTTATCTGTCAAGTTGTCAATTTAAGTAGTATTTTCAGTTTTAGGTGAAATACTTTATGGTTTGTTGTGTTCTATCATGTTTCTTCCAGTTAAGTAGCCTGTTTATGTTACATGTGTACTTGTTGTTGTCTTGTATTTTTATTGTAATGTATACTGTTCATAGAGCAGTTATAGAAGTTCTCTGATGTCGTCGTTTATGTTTATTCAAATCTCCATCTACTATGCATCTTTCTAATGTATACCTTCCCAGAATACTGTATACCATTGCTTTATGATATTAGGTATATGCCAAATGCTATACCTTTGCAGTATATAGTAAAATCGCAATGGCATACAACTTCAAAATTACTTATACCAGCCTTGATTGTTTCTTTCTATACAGCAGTATACCATACAGGTATACTTATAAGAAAAGTATACTACTTCAACTAAAAATATGATAATTCGAACTTTTATATTGACTGGAATAAATACATTTAAACAGTCAAAAAAGACCACCGTGTTTGGTACCCATTTTCATTTGAAGAACATTTCTTCTCAAACTAGGGTGATTCAAAATCTAGGGTTTCAAGTTATGGAGCGTAAAATAAGGTCTTCCGCTAAGTTTCCAAGTTTTCGTATTGATCATGAAATGGATTCGCCATTATTTTCGAGTGATAGCCCTTTAACCCAAAATAGTCAAGATGCGACTAAGCTAAAGGTAAATTTTTGTTTGATTTTAAAGTTCCTTTATATTGTTTGCGTTATATCAAATTAGTATACTACTTTGAAGATTTACTTTTATATGATTAGTATAGACTATTACAGGTCTATTTTTAACAAAAAAGATACTTTTGATTTAAAGTAAACATTAATGGTATACCTGTTCTTATTTTCCAGTATACTATAAGTTTTATGTAGTTTAGTTTTACTTATTTCAATACGTTATATACTTACTTTCAACAGTTGAATATAACAAACATGGTGCCAACTGATTCTGAGCAGGGAGCGCTAGATGTAGATGCTGACCAACCTGTTCCTAAAATTAGTGGTGATGCTGAACAGGAGTTGTGTACTGTTGCTGGGAAAACACAGAATGAGCAAACTCTTCCACAAGGTACTTATTTTGCTGAGGAAGACAATGAGCAAGCAGTTCCTGAAGCTAGTGATGTTGGTACTAGAAGACAACAACCACTGTCTGAAGAGGTTTTATTTATATACTTATAGTTTAATTTAATAAATAACTACTATATCTCCATTTATTATACTTGAATATATTCTTGCTTTTGTGTTCATGAAGTCAAAAGTTATACAGCCTTGTCAGTCAAGCAGTGATGATAGAAATGATTCTCTTGCTGATTTAAAGCAAATGGTATGCTCATTAGCTTTTTTTTTTGTTGGGGGGGGGGGGGGGAGGGGGAGGGAGGGAGTGCAGGGGGTTGTTTTACATGCTTTTTACATTTTTTTGTTCATTTTAGGTGCAAGATCAATTTACTTCCTTAAAGACTGATGTTGTTGATATTAAGGAATATGTTGATGTGAGAATTGCAGAGGTGCTGAAAGCAATTGAATTAGTTGCGGGTTATAAGCATGTGGCAGATTCAAAGGCAGTTTTTGTTTTTTTTGTATAGTATATTTCCAGATTCTTATAGAATAGGCTTCCTGTTTATTTCTAGGATACGGATGCTATGAAGAATTTGGTTAAAGAAGAAATTGGTGTAGTCCTCCCTACTGATACACGTATTGCTTCCCCCAAAACATCAGTCCATCCACATGATATTGCTGACATGAGTATGACAGGGTATCAGTGTCATCGTCTAACTTCGGGTATTCCTAATGAGAAGGCACCACCTAAGAGTGTTCAAATAACTAGTGCCTGTCCCAAGTCAAAGGATATTCCTTATGATATTGCAGATTGGAGTGAGTCTCAACTTCAGCTTTTGAATTATGGAAATCGACCTGAGAAAGTAGAAGCCCAAATTTGCATTGCTACCCAAGGAAAGAGAAAAGATCCACCAGTCCAAGATTCATCTTGCAACTTATTCAAGAAGAGGAAACAAATTGTGACCGTACGGTGTCCATTTGGAATGTCTATTACAGCGGACTGTGATGACGAACCATTGGTTGCATTGACTGAAGCAATGCACAAGCGGATGGGACAGTAAGTATTTGTACTTAGTTGGTATACCTTTACTGGTATACCAAATTTACTTTGTTTTACAAATTTGGTCATTATATAACTTAGTTAGTATACTTTTAAGTATATATTATACTTTACTGGTATATGAATTTGCTCACTTTGTGGTTTACTTTTTTTTATGTTTTGTCTTTCTTGTTTTATGTATTGCTGATTTGACAGCAAGAAAACAGATGATATTCTTGATCCGCCTCTTGATTTTGTGGTTGCCAAGATTAACGATAAGGATTGGTTCCGGGCGTTAAGCACTAATGGGAGCCCATTGTCTTCTCAGGTATGTGATTTGTATAACTGTCTCTATATTGTTGTCACTTCTCATTTTGTGTGTTATGTTGTGGTAACTCATCAAATTATATTCAGCATCTAGATGTCATCTTTTACTATCTGCGGAAGAAGATGAAGCATACTCTTGAAGCAAAGATTACAACTACTGATTATTATTTTCACAACACCATTCAAAATGTTTATCGGCAGTTGAGAGGAGCAGTATCTATTGAAATATTGGAGGGACGACATGTAATTGAGCAGTACATGACTGGTTGTTATTTGAATTGCAACACTGCATGGTATAATGTTGATGATGTGCTCAGCTTTGGTCATGTCGACGAAAAATCACATTGGATTCTATTGATATTGTCACTACGAACTAGGACTATCGTTGTATATGACTCAATGCAGTCTAGCTGGCAATCTAAAGCTGTTGAAGAGATGGTCCAAGCTTATGCCTTTGTAGTCCCTTTGTTTCTATGCAAAATTGGGTTTTATGATAAGAGGAACGATATTGTTTTGCATGATGGCTTACACATTGGCCAGGCATTGACAAAGCCGTATAAAGTTGTATTTGTTGAAAATCTTCCAAGCCAGTCATTAGCGTAAGAACTCTATATCCCATGTATAGTATTGACATTAGTTAATATGTTATTCAGGTTTGTGTTTTTGACATTCTGTGGAATGTATGTGTGTGCAGGGATTGTGGAGTGTTTGTAGCTAGTATTGCAGAGCAGCTCATAGAGAATATCCCTATTAAAGCTAATGATTTTAACATTGAGCGATTTCGGTATAGATATGCTGCACTTTTGTGGGAGTATGGCTCTAAGAAAACCATGAATCATGAAGAAAGTGATCCTGAATAGAGGCTAGAAATTCTGAGGATCCTGTTCAAAATGCTGCAAGATTACAGATGGTCTATGAAAACAAAACACAAGAAGTAGAAATGTGTTAATGAAGCAGTAATCCTATTGTATATTTAACTAGTAATCTACTGTCTAGGAATTACTTTTTAAATCCTATTTAATGTTTTTGGTTAATATGGCTGTTTTCACTGTCACTATTCAGTGTAGCACTGATGCTTCTCTTTTATACTCAAAGAACTTGTAGTATGCTTTAATTAAAAATTATTGTTTATTTAAGTTTGCTTACTTATTTTATTACTAGTTTTATGTTTGAAAGTCAGTTTTGTGGCTTTATGGCCTATAAAATATGTGACTGTATACCACCAACATATACTAGGAAAAATTTAAAGAAGTATAGCAGAAAGGTATACTGGATATTACAAAAGTATACGTGAATTGAAGATTGTCAGCTTATGGCAGTATACAAATATCGTTCTGTATACCTTTATACTATGCAGTATACCCAAATGGGTACTGTTTAAATTTTGCTTACTTATTTTATTACTAGTTTTATGTTTGAAAGTCAGTTTTGTGGCTTTATGGCCTATAAAATATGTGACTGTATACCACCAGCATATACTAGAACAAATTTGAAGAAGTATAGCAGAAAGGTATACTGGATATTACAAAAGTATACGTGAATTGAAGATTGTCAGCTTATGGCAGTATACAAATATCGTTCTGTATACCTTTGTACTATGCAGTATACCCAAATGGGTACTGTTTAAATTTTGTTCATATTTAAGAAATTTCTACAAAATAACCTTAAATTTGAAGTTCCAATAGGCGAATCAAAAGTTCAATTGCACACAAGGTTTTGCAAATTGACAACACTTAGGGCTGCTGTCAAAACTCAAAGTTAGTGTTGTTGATTATAGAAAAGATTTAAACGGCCTGACCTAACCAGCAGGTACAAGCAGGCAAGACATAGATATGGTGGTTTTGTGGTCGTTAACTAAAAGCACAACACCTGTTGCACGCGATTTCCATTAAAGCGACCAATTTTTTATTAAGTTAGTATTAGTATACCTTTCTACTATGAAGTATACCCAAATGGTATACTACATTGACTAGGTATACGCTCCCTACTACTTTCCTATTGTATACAATAGTAGCACTCTCAAGTAAAACTGTACAAGTTCACTTGTGTTGCAATATGTTCAAACAAATTTGATAAAAAAACACTCTGTATTGAGATAACATTATATTTAGTCCGAAATGAACATTTATAGTCGCAAAAGATATATACCTGTCTATCATAAACGACATCATGAGCCTCCCGTATGCATCAGTATTGAGAATATTTTCACAAAAAATAGGTTGGAATATTTAGGCTATATCTCTAGTAAGATGACATCTAAACTAAAAATACCACATTTTTCAATAGTAGAACAAAAATGACAATTTCACCACACAAATCTATTACTAATGCAACAATTATTCTGCATTTTCTTTCCGATAGTGTACTTTGATTAGGAAAAAGACGCAACAATTTTGCTAGCCAATTATTTCAAAATCTTGATTTATGGATTTCAAACGAATTGCAAAAAACCCTCTTGTTCACGATAATGGAAAAGATCAAATAGTTGGTGCCAACGTCAATGTTGCAGAATTTAAGAAACTTGTATGTTTATAAACTTTATTTTTGTTAATTAACACTTCCTACAGTATTTACAGATTGCATTTTTGCTACTTACTTTATCAGATAGCAAGTGGGTCTCAATCTATAAAGAAATAATTGGGAAACTTAAAGGAACATGTTGCTGTAAAATTTGATGACATGCTTGCAGCTGTTGCTTTACTTGGAAAACCTAAATTTCTGCCGTATCCAGAGGTACTTTCTTTTTTGGTTTATTATCTACACTTGTATACCATTTCGCTATGCTATATACGTCAACGGTATACTACCTTAACATTTCTATGTCCATTTTTGGAAAACAATAACAAAAAGTTATTTTCTTACTGTATACCATTGTAATAGTCTGTATACCATAAAAGTGTACTTGTTTAACTGTTTTGCAACAAGACAAAAAATTTTCTCCAAGGGTTTACCAGATTCTTTTAGAGCACAATACTTAGGTTTGCTACTTTTTTTTTTTTAAGGATATGACTAGAGATGATCGCAAGCATAATGAAGAATGTAATTGTTCTGCCAATTGGATGAATAGAGATCAACATTGTTTTTCCCAGTATGACAATAATGTACACCCATTCTCGAGTTCCGACTGTGTGAATTTAACTGATTCAATTGATCCCAGTGGTTTAGAGGAATCTTTTTTAGATCCACTATCAAGTTCTGAGTACCTGGATTTCACTGAAGATTCAATTGATGGTAGTTTGGAGCAATCTTCTATGGATGCACTTTCAAGTTCTGACTATGTGTATACAACTACTCCTAGCACCCAACCACTCTACAATGAAAGTGGTATTGCTTGTGATGGTGCTACTTTGAATATAGTAGTACCTGCAATAGTGAAGTATGCAGCATCGGGAACGGTGTCGTCTGGAACAACGTGTGTTGCTCCTTCAAGGATACCAAAAGTTATACCCCTGATACAGTCACCTCGCATTTCAGAATGGGGATCTGGTATACGTGTTCGACGAGCAACTAAAGGGAGTATTGTGTATGGACGCTAACCATTTGAAGAAAGTATTAGTACTGCTTCTATTTACACTATTGTTACCAAAATGAACAAGGACCTGAACAGAACTCGGGAGGACGACTTGCTTAAGCCAGCATACAGCTTTGAGGTTGCTATAATAGAAGATAAAGAGTGGTTTTGGCAGTTAAAAAGGAGTAGTGCTTCTTTTTCTCCTGAGGTGTGTATACTTTTGTTTATTGTTATTATTGTATACCTTTATCATATACTGTATACTCAATAGAGTATACTGTTTGGCTAACTTGAAAATTTATTGATTTCCAAGGTTTATTCCCACTGTTGTATACTTTTTTGGTATATAGTATGCCTTAGATTTATACTGGTTTTATCCATTTTATGATGAATTGTCTTCATGGGGTTAACTGATGAGAATATGAACTGTCTTGCAACGTGTGATCATATTCTCTTGATCAATCCATTCATAATAAAAGTAGAAAAACTAAAAAAGACTACTGCTTCGTTCTTTGTTAATAATGTATAATATTATGTTAGATGTATACTCATGCATTTATAGTTCTCTTCCAGCACATAGATGTCATTTCTACTACCTTCGAAAGAAGGCAAAGTATGGAGTTAAAGCAAAGATGACAACAACAGACAGTTATTTTGACAATGCCATTCAAAGTCTGTATAAGAAGTCCATAGGTTTGGAAGGGAGGTTCAGGAATTGAAACTTGAAAGCATGCTTGTTTTTACGATTGAATATGAAATTTAACTCGAAACAGAGGCTATTTGTGTTATTTGTGTCTGAAGTGGACTGTTTCTGAAAATTAAATTCGCCCTTTTTGCATAAATAGTCTAGGGCCAAAACTATTCTCAAAAGGGGCCCTTGTTTGCATAAAACTGAATTTTGACCACTCTTACGCTCCTATACACTAACCTAATAGTGTATATGGGTGTATAAAGTATTTGGGGTCGTTTATACACTTTATATGTATTTTCCTAAAGCTATAGCTATCATTTAGTAATCTATTTTAAGATTAAAACCTAAAATGATGCAACATATAGAAGAAAAGGTTAGGAATAGGCCCCTGAATAGCCAATACACAGCCTAGCAACTGTGTTCCTGTGTTAACAGATTACAAACAGGATTCATAGTTAAATTTACATAATAGGGGACAGTTCCTAAGGGAAGGGCATAGAAAAATGGGTAAAGGTCGAAAGAGTGTCCCGTTCCTTAAGGTTGGGGTCAAGGCTATCATAACAGTCACAAGTTTATAGTTCCAGCACCTCGTATAAGAACCAACATAAGAGGGTTCACTCATTGACCCTTTTTTAAGCTTTGAGGATTACCTTGCAATCAATGAAGCATAGTTTGGCCCATCTAAGACCATTCAAACAACCTGCAAGCATAAGGTTAGCAGGGGAAAGGGGAAGGGGGAAGACTGAATTGAGGCCTTTGCCCAAAACAGAGAACCTGATCAACAAAGCACAACCAATGTCCCTGTTCTTAATAAAAATGGGTATGATCCTATTGGATCTTTTAACTGGACAAGATTAACATAGACTAACCAGAACAGAGCCTAAGCATACAGTGTTTTAAGCATAAATAGTTTAAACTAAGCGAAACAGAGGTGGGATGAAACAAACAAACTTATCCAGGTATAGGCAAATAGAGAAACAATATGCAGTAAGTAGTCAGGAAGAAAAGGAGTACCTTTTGATAATAAAAGAGCAAAGAAACATTGTGTAGATTGATTAGGACCTGCAAGACAGAGCCAAGTAAACTAAGTGAAGCTATTGTTTTCCAGAAAGTCAGAAAAGAGATCAAGATTTAGAAACGTATTCTGCAGCCTTTTGTTTTCTGTGAAAAAAAAACTATGTTTTCTGTGTGTAGGTTGTGTTCTCTATTTCTTTTTTTAATTTGTAGAATAGTACCAACTTAAATAGGTGTGAGGTGAGGTTTTCAATTTTAAAGGGGTGAAAGAGAAATAAGGCAAAGAATATTGTTTCCCATAGTTAGGAAAATCAGGCTTGTATCCTTTCCATATTTAAGCTAATCAAATCTCCACAGATTAAGGTAAAATAAGTCTTAAACAAACTAGGATTCCCCTCCTTAAAACCAAGTTAAGTCTAGATTCACAATAATCAAAATCAAAAGTCAATTAACCCTCTAACAGATTTCAATAACCCTTTAATTAGCACTGTGTCAATTAATCCAAAACTAACTTCTAGTCACCAATTCAAACTAAACCTACTCGAAACCCCTTAAATCATGGCTAAATCAAACCAGTCTAGTTTTCTAAAGCATGTAATCATGCATTTTAAAAAACTAAAGATCAAAACACATTGTCAAAGATGAAAAACTTATCGAGGGTGTTTAAGCTACATTTTCAGTAAGGCTGATAAAGAACAATAGACCATGAGAGTGTCAATTTCAATGTATATAAACAAATTAAGAACAAGGTTTCACCTAATGAGTTACAAGCAAGGTTATCGATCATACAGTCCTTCACCCTAAATAATTAACTAATAACGTGCAACAACATTACACACAGATGAGAACAAGCAGACTCAAGCATAAGCACCATTATTGAAATAGAGACTAGCAGGAACAAAACTTGCTTTGAAGGAGTATATACTTGGTCACAGGTTGTTATGTAACACACCATGGAAGAATGTTGATGCGGTCCTCCTTCCTATGCATATGTTAGTGGAGTGGCATTGGATGCTAGGGAGAGTTTCGTTCCGTGATAGGTGCATATATGTATATAACTTCGATCAGAACACAGATGCTGCTCAAGAAGTTAAGCAAGTAGTAATGGCACATGCTTTCCAATTACCTTTGTTGTTAAATGCAACTAACTTTTATGCTGAAAGGGATGACATCATCTTGCAAAAATGGATTGCACAATGGACATACTTCAACAGATCCATTTAATATTATGTATATTCTAGATGTTCCCAAAGAGAAAACTACGTAAGCACTCTTTTTCTAATCTATTGTAACATTTTGTTTAAGTTTTTATACACTACTGTTTCACTAAAATTCCTGAGTGTTTCTATTCTTACAGGGACTGTGGAGCCTTTGTTGCTGTTTATGCAGAGTACCTGATTGAAAATATCCCAATTGATTATGACAAAATTTGTATACAGGCATATCGAGCGAGATATTCTCTTAAACTGTGGAAATATGGTAAGCACAAAATTGAGCAGAATGAGTGTAGTGATTTTGACGAATCTGGAATGGTTGATGAAGTTGTTGCGGCAAAGCAGAGCAAGAAGATGGTGGTCTCCAAAAACTAGTCATTTTATAAAGATGTCTGTTTTTTGTGTATGCTCGACCGTATTATTTTCATATGAAATTCTATCATAGAAGATGATGTCCAAACAGTAGTCTTTAAATGTTAAATGAAATATCAGTTGTGAAGTGCAGTTTCATTCTGTTTTTATGACATTCTGCCTATTTGAATACTGTATACATTAGGAGTTTTATCACTGGTATACGTTTCTAGTATACTATATACCCTAATAGTTTATTATTTAGTTAAACTCATATAAATTGTTTTCTTCAATATACCTTTCTATTGTACAGTTTTCACAATAGTATACTACTTTACAGCCACTGCAGTATTAGAACTGTCAAATTACAACAGTATAGGACTTTTGTTCTGTATACCTTCTTAATTAATTTTGTGCTACAAGCCTTGGCATATATAACTTATAAAATATAACACAACAAAAAATTAAAATTCTGAACACAACTTTTATAATCTGAAAGGCAAAAAAAAAAAAAAAAGAATACAATTGAAACATAAATCTAGAACAACAATATAAAGTTACACAGAATACCTATAACTACCTATCATTATAAAAAAATTAGTAAATATGTGAAAGAACAACAATAATTAATATATAAAATAAAAACCTTGTTTATTCTCCATAATTTCTAAACATTGGTTCCCCTGGCCCTCCATTGTGCAATTGCAGCGGATCTGCCATTACCTTAAGCAATTCCATCAATTTTTCGTAATATTGTCGCTGCGTGTACCTTAAATTCCACAACTCATCTTCACATTTCTTTCTGAATTCGTTCAAGGATTCCACCTCATTCTTCAGATTTTCAAAACGCCAACAGAGGTGTCTTGGTATTGAAGGTAAGTTTGTAACATGCCTTTGAGTTGATGGTCCATGACCATTCTGGAAAAACTGTCTTCCATTAGATGGTCCGTGGCCATTGGATGGTGCGTGGCCATTCGATGGTCTATGAGTATTCTCCATAGGTACTTTTTTATCAGATTGTATATTTGACAGAATTTCTTTTTCTTTTTGGTTCAATAACAAAAATGACAGATTGGGTCGGAATTTATAGACAAAAATGGCATCTGTTTGTAAGAGTCACTTTAGAAATTCTCAAAAGGTACAATGTTTACAATGGGTCACACTGTTTTTTAACAGATTTTTGAATTAGTTATATTGATAGATTGGGACATTGCCATCTGTGCGTGGTCTTATACTGACAGATTTAACTGTCAGTTTTAACAGTGCTATTATTTTAAATTTCAATTACTGTATCCGTGCAATTAATTTAATGTATAATACATTTTAACTGTCATAAGTTAAACTATTCAACCATGGGAGAGCAACCATCTGCAGAAAACTTCTGAAAGAAGAAAGAACTTAGCAATCAACTAGCCATCACATAGAAATTCAGTCACCACAGATAAAACCTGTCTAATCACGCATGGTACCTTGCTAATGTTGTATACCTTTGTAGTATACTATATAAATCCAATGTTATACGACTTTCTCAAGCGTACAAGGCTTTGCTTTCATTAACATATTTGTCCCTACTAACAAAAAGAATACTATTTTCAATTATATACTTTTCTAGTAAACAGTATAGCACAATGGTATACAGATTTGATTTGTCACACTATACTTTTTAGAGTTTTTATTAATAGAAAATCATGGCACAGCTGTATACCTTTGTAGTATACAGGATAGCCCGAATGGTATACACCTTTGTGGTATACTATATAAATCCAATGTTATACAACTAAAAAAAAAAAAAACATCTCGCAATTTGATACCTTTCTAATATATGATATTACTCCAATGGCGTACGACTTTCTCAAACGTACAAGGCTTAGCTTTCATTAACATATTTGTCCATACTAACAAAAAGAATACCATTTTCAATTATATACTTTTCCAGTAAACAGTATACGACAATGGTATACAGATTTGATTTGTCACACTATTCTTTTTATTAATAGAAAATAATGCCACAGCTGTATACCTTTGTAGTATACAGGATAGTCCGAATGGTATACACCTTTTTACTTTGTTTTTGCACCAGACTTGCTTTGGGGTAACACAGCTATATCATTCTATTGTATACAATGTTCGTATAGTTATATCCCAGGTTGAAGACTATAATATGTGAAAATGAAACAACACAATCTGCTTTGAATTACAACGAGCAAATGAAACAAAATTCATCATTTATAAATGGTAAAAAGCTGAATCTAATTCAACCGTGAAGGTGGTAGTTCACAATATTACTTCCTAAAATGTAAACATATACATTTCATATGACCAAAAAAAAAAAGTGAGCCCTGAAGTTTCTTCACTAATTGCTAGTTACTATTTCCTGATAACCATCGCCATGCATTTTCCAGGATGTTCAGAATCAGTTTCTTCATTTTGTGAGATTTTCTGACAACCATGCTCCCACAAAAGTGCAGCATATCTTGAACGAAATTTGTGTATATCAAAACCATGTAATTTGATGGCGATCCCCTCAACAATATGCTCTGCAAAAGTAGCAACAAATGCTCCACAATCTCTGTACACACACATAAATTGCACAGATTACTAAACAAATATGAAAAAAACAATAAGTTATTGTAAAAGTATATGTGCAGAAAGGCTGCTTACGCTAAATTCTGCTTGGAAGTTTCTCGATATACTCAACGTCGTATCGCTCCGTCAAAGTCTTCCCATTATGTAATCCATTTTGCATATCAAGGTCATACCTGTTAGTATAAAACCCACTATGGCACAAAAGCAAAGGGACAACTACAGCATTAGCATTCACTGCATCTTCAATAGCTTTAGTTATCCGTCGAGTGGGTATCGAGTCGTATACATATATAACTCTGGTCCGTAGCAACAGCCTCAAGAGAATCCAATGGGACTTTTTGTTAATATAAACAAGAGATAGAACCTCGTCAACATAATGCCATGGAATGTTGCAGCAGAGACGATAACCAAGCATATACTTCTGAATTTCATCTGATCCCTTCAGCGTGTCCACTCGTGCTCCTCTTTTCATTAATTGATAAACATCTTGAATGGTGTTGTCAAAATAATGATCAGTAGTTGTAATCTTCACTTCAAGGTGGTACTTTATCTTCTTTCTAAGGTAGTAGAAGATAACATCTAGATGCTGAAACAAATGTGTTTGCAGGAATTAGCATAAGTTGATAAACAAAATTAAAAAGAACACTATACTTCCAATGAATGATACAGAAAGCTAAACAATAAGAAAAAGTTGAAAAAGAAGTTGATATACCTCAGAAGATATTAGAGCACCACACGTTTGTAATATCCGAAACCAATCCTTACTTGTAATCTGAGCAACCCCCAAATCAATAGTTGGATCAAGAACATCATCTGCTTCCTTACTATATAATCAAAAAGACATAAAATCACCAAGCAAAATATATAAAAGTAAAGAATTAAAATAAAAGTATAGAATATAAAAAAGTCAAAAACCGCCAAGAGTCGATACTTACTGTCCCTTTAGGCTTATACATCGCTATCTTAAATGCAGTCAAACAGTCAGAGCTACAACACTTTGAAATAGATTTTTCAAATGGCGACCGTCCAAACAATATCTTTTTCTTCTTCTTTGGCAATACAGTGACAACACTAGTGCCAGAATCACATTTAATGACAGAAGGTGAATGCTGCACACATTGAGTTATTCTTTTGGTTTGACGAGGACCAGAGATTGGAGAGCTTTGAGACTTTCTTTTAGGACGACACTTGACAGGAGAAATTTCATTTTTTGTAAAGACACTAGGATGTACACGTTCAGAATTCAGATCTGCATCTTTTAATCCTTTATTGATAACTGATGTTCCACCAAACAAACACTGGTAAGTAGCCAATCTGGACAGGTATGACAAAGTGCAGCTATAGGAAAATCCAAACCTGCAGTAAGATTGGGACCACTACCATCTACTACTACAGCTTTCTCATGACTCTTCTGCTTATCCGTTCGACCAGCATCGCCATGATTTGCAATACCATCAGAAACTTCAGTCATTGCACTGACACTGGGACCCAAAGTTTCATGATTTACCTCTAAATTAGCTCTGGTTGCATCCTAGGAATAAAGAAAAAATTAACCTTTAAGAATCTGGAAATGTACAATAACTAAACAAGAAAAATACCTTATTATCTGTCAAATGTTTATCAATAATTGAAGGAATATCATCTAGCTCGTTCGCAATCTTGTCGTCAACATACTGCTTAACCTATTAAATTAATAAACTAGATAAGATGCAGGCAAATTTTACCTAATATAAGAAGCAGGTATAATTCTAGGGGGAAAAGAAAGACAAATACAGGGGGAAAAATAAGACAAATACAGTATACCTGCTTCATTAAATCAGGAGAGGAATCATTGGCACTACTTTCCTGAGTAGGGTTTTCCCTACATGCTGCATGTTCAGAATTTTTTCCTTCAGACCTGATAAAATCTCTATTCCTTTGACGAGCTCTATCACCAGTTTCCATAGCATCAGCCAGATCAGGTCTGGTGCCATCCTAGAAATAAAGAAAAAATTGATCTTTAACAATCTGTTAATATACAATAACAAAAAAAGAAAATTACCTTATTATCTGGAAAATGTTTATCAATAATTGAAGCAGCTGCATTTAGCGCATCCGCAATCTTGTTATCAACATACTGCTTCACCTGTTAAATTAATAAACTATAAAAAATACAGGTAAATTTCACGCAACAAAAAAAGGCAGTATAATACTAGGGGAAAAAGAAAGACAACTATGCTAATACCCATTTCATTAAATCGGGAGAGCAATCATTGGCAGCAGCACTACTTTCTTGAGAACGGTCTTTCCTACTCTTCTGCATACGGTTTTGGCTTTATAATCAGAAAGAGAAAAATATAATATATTAAGAAATTACACTTAATCATCACATTAAAACATAAGCATATAAACTGAACCTCTTTGCCCAGTGGGTCTTGCATTATAGCAGCAACATTGCTAGCTTCAGGAACAGAACTCTGATTATGAGTTTGTCCACCATCAGCACCCAAGTCTTGTTTACCAACATCACTAGCTTCAGGAGATGGTCCCCTTTTCTGTCTTTGCCCAACAGTGGAACTCAAGTCTTTTTCAGCAATATCAACAAATTGAAAACCATCTAGGCCTAACTGTTCGCGCTCAGCATTAGTTGGTAGTATGTTTCTTATGTTTAACTGTTCAACAAGTATTCAAATAAGTAAAAGCAAAGAACAAAAAACAAGCATAATTATAGATGTACACTGTAAAGGTATACTGCAATAAATAAGGATACCTTCACACTTACACAAAAGTATACCTTGAAACTATAGAAGTGAAGAAAACTAACTTGTTCAAATGACTTAGTAAATATGCCGAGCAGTTGAGAAATAGAAGCAGCATCCCTGTCATCTCCGCTCCAATTCAAAAGTCGTGGTATCTTTGAACCACCTACAGATAAAATCCGGGAAGCAATCACTCCCGCAATTGGTGGACAAGTCTCACACAACCATGCTTGAATTGCAAGTGTAAAACCAAGAATTTTATAACTACTAGGCCTTGATAGAAGCTTCTTGTCTATTGACGCTTTTGTTATGTTGAAAACATCAACACCCCAAGGATAATTGTCATAGTCTCCCCTCTCAACAATATCAACATATTTCATGTCAGCATAGCCATGATCTTTCCGTGTAGCAAATAGAAAAGTGCAAATAAAATACAGCAATGCTATCTTCAACGCATCTGCGTCATTGTTTTTCCAACATTTGTTACTGAAGCAAGTAGCTAAATCAGACCGGTAAAGACGCACCTTTCCACCAAAATACTTTTTCATCAAATAATTGTTCGTAGGAGATGTGTTCTGCTCCACATTTCCTGTACACTTCAACCCAGTGACCAAACGAAACTCACCCAACCCAAAATGAAGATGATGACCATTCACATCAAACCACAAATCATCACCAGATGCAGGCTTGATTTGCCTCATCATTAACCAATGAAGAACAGCATTCTGACGAATTTGTTGTGGCATATCCAAAAAATATCGAAAACATGTCCTACGAAACATCTCAAGTTGACACTCCGTCAAGTTGTCAGTTAACTCTTTAACGATGTTAACATTGAGATCATTGTTGATTTTCGGAGTATACCGATCATACCTAGAAGGTGCAGCATAATAATTCCAATCCTAGAAAACATATAAGAAACAACAGAATAGTAATTACTTGCTATACATTACTTTGGTATAAACAACACATATAAGAACACTTTTAATTAATTTTTAATAAGATATCACACAACCCTTTTATACTTTCACAGGTATACTACAAACAATTACTTAGTATATACACTTTACAAAAAATTTAATTTATGCATGTACTAAAATCTGTTGACTAATAGAAATTTGCCCATAACAAATGAAAACTTATCTTAACCTTATATTTAGCATCATCAACGCGACTGCCACAACTATTAATCTGTTCAGTATTACAAATTTTTCGACTTGATGCACGACCCATTAGTGCATATCAAACACAAGAAAGAAATTCACCCAATTGAACGATTAAACAGTAAATTACTAATAGAAAGATGCAAATGCACACTTTTGGCGTGGGAGAAAGAAAGGAAGTAGGTGGAAGACAGACAATAAATAGTTAAATAAATAGAAAGGAAGCAGTGGAAGAGACGTTGGATGTGACTCTAAAAAATGTTGTGTAATATATTTTTGAAAAATATATTGTTTTGTAATACATTTTTTGACAATTAATTGATTTTTTAATATATTTTTGTAATGTGATTTAAAATATTGTATATTTTTAACATATTTGTCCCTATTAACAAAAAGAATACAATTTTCAATTATATACTTTTCTAGTAAACAGTATACCACAATGGTATACAGATTTGATTTGTCACAGTATACTTTTTATTAATAGAAAATTGTGGCACAGTTGCATACCTTTGTAGTATACAAGATAGGCCGAATGGTATACACATTTGTTTAGTCAAAAACATACTTCCCTATTAATTATAAGCAATTATGTTGCAAGTGTATACCTTACTACTCAACAGTATACCTAAAAAGGTATATTGACAGATTTAACTGTCAATTTTTCATTAACAGTGCTATTATTTTAAATTTGAATTACTGTATCCGTGCAATAATTTAATGTAAAATACAGTTTAACTGTCATAAGTTTAACTATTCAACTATGGAAAAGCTGTATACCTTTCGGGCTCTATCTGTGCTATTAATATAAAATACATTTTAACTCACCAAATTGGCAGTTTTTAGATGTGACACAAGGGACAGCGACAATCTGCAGAAAACTTTTGAAAGAGGAAAGAACTTAGCAATCAACCAGCCATCATATAGAAATTCAGTCACAACAGATAAAACCCGTCTAATCACGCATGGTACCTTGCTAATGCTGTATACCTTTCTAGTTTACTATATAAATCCAATGTTATAGAACTAAAAAAAAAAACATCTCGCAATTTGATACCTTTCTAATATATGATATTACTCCAATGGTATACGACTTTATCAAACGTACAAGGCTTTGCTTTCATTAACATATTTGTTCCTACTAACAAAAAGAATACCATTGTCAATTATATACTTTTCTATTAAACAGTATACTACAATGGTATACAGATTTGATTTGTCACACTATGCTTTTTATTAATAGAAAATCACGGCACAGCTATATACCTTTGTAGTATACAGGATAGCCCGAATGGTATACACATTTGTTTTGTCAGAACATATTTCCGTATTAACTATAAGGAATTTATGTTGCAAGTGCATAGTTATGTACTCAACAGTACACCTTTTTACTTTGTTTTTCCACCAGACTTGCTTTTGGATAACACAACTTATCTTTCTATTGTATATTGGTCTATTTATATCCCAGATTGAAACCTATACTATGTGAAAATGAAACAACACAATCTGCATTGAATTACAACAAGCAAATGAAATAAAAATCATCATTTATAAATGCTAAAAAGCTGAATCTAATTCAACAGTGAAGGTGGTAGTTCAGTATATTACTTCCTAAAATGTAAAAATATACATTTCATATGACCAAAAAGAAAAAGTGAGCCCTGAAGTTTTTTCACTAATTGCTAGTCACTATTTCCTGACAACCATCGCCATGCATTTTTCAGGATATTCAGAATCTGTTTCTTCATTTTGTGCGATTTTCTGACAACCATGCTCCCACAAAAGTGCAGCATATCTTGAACGAAATTCGTGTATATCAAAACCATGTAATTTGATGGCGATTCCCTCAACAATGTGCTCTGCAAAAGTAGCAACATATGCTCCACAATCTCTGTACACACACATAAATTACACAGATCATTAAAGAAAAAATATGAAAAAATAATAAGTTCTGGTAAAAGTATATGTGCAGAAAGACTACTTACGCTAAATTCTGCTTAGGAAGTTTCTCGATATATTCAACGTCGTATCGCTCCGTCAAAGTCTTCCCATTATGTAATCCATTTTGCATAACAAGGTCATACATGTTAGTATAAAACCCCCTATGACACAAAAGCAAAGGGACAACTACAGCATAAGCATTCACCGCATCTTCAATAGCTTTAGTTATCCGGCGAGTGGGCATCGAGTTTTATACAGATATAACCCTGGTCCGTAGCAACAGTCTCAAGAGAATCCAATTGGACTTTTTGTCAATATAAACAAAAGATAGAACCTCGTCAACATAATGCCATGGAATGTTGCAGCAGAGACGGTAACCAAGCATATACTCCTCAATTTCATTTGCTCCCTTCAGCGTGTCCAGTCGTGCTCCTCTTTTCATTAATTTGTAAACATCTTGAATGGTTTTATCAAAATAATGATCAGTAGTTGTAATCTTCACTTCAAGATGGTACTTTATCTTCTTTCTAAGATAGTAGAAGATAACATCTAGATGCTGAAATAAATGTGTTTGCAGGAATTAGCATAAGTTGATAAACAAAATTAAAAAGAACACTATACTTCCAATGAATGATACAGAAAGCTAAACAATAAAAAAAGTTCAAAAAGAAGTTGATATACCTCAGAAGACATTAGAGCACCACACGTTTGTAATACCCGAAACCAATCCTTACTTGTAATCTGAGCAACCCCCAAATCAACAACTGGATCAAGAACATCATCTGCTTCCTTACTGTGCAATCAAGAAGACATAAAATCACCAAGCAAAATATATAAAAGTAAACCATTAAAATAAAAGTATAGAATATAAAAAAGTCAAAAACCGCCAAGAGTCGATACTTACTGTCCCTTAGGCTTATACATCGCTTTCTTCAATGCAGTCAAACAGTCAGAGCTACAACCCTTTGAAATAGATTTTTCAAATGGCGACCGTCCAAACAATATCTTTTTCTTCTTCTTTGGCAATACAGAGACAACACTCGTGCCAGAAACACATTCAATAACAGAATGTGAATGCTGCACACATTCAGTTATTCTTTTGGTTTGACGAGGACCAGAGATTGGAGAGATTTCAGCCTTTCTTTTAGGACGACACTTGATAGGAGAAATTTCATTTCTTATAGAGACACTGGGATGTACACGTTCAGAATTCACATCAACATGTTTTAATCTTTTATTGCTATTAGGTAATACGTGGGGTGGCCTAAGCGGGGCGCCTGGATATTGGTCGGAGCGCCCCACTGTGCAGTGGTTTGGGTGGATCGCCTGGGAGTAGGGCGGAGCGCCCAGTTGAGTAGCTCCCAGGGTGTAGCGCCTAAGGCCTTGGGCAGAGCACCTGGCCCTGGGTCTTCTTCGATGCTGCTTCAATTCACTCCCCAAGCTGTTGACTTCTAGTCTTTGGCATAATTGAAGCTTGGCACACGTTGCGAAGTGTCTTGGCACACTGGGATGTACACGTTCAGAATTCACATTTACATGTTTTAATCCTTGATTGATAACTGATGTTCCACCAAACAAACACTGGTAAGTAGCCAATCTGGACAGGTATGACAAAGTGCAGCTATAGGAAATTCTAAACCTGCAGTAAGATTGGAACCGCTACCATCTACTAATACTGCTTTCTGACGAATCTTCTGCTGAATGTTGATATCATCTATATCCGTTCGACCAGTGTCACCATGATTTACATATCTATCTTCTAATCCCTGATTGTGAATGGCTGTTGCATGGAACAAAGACTGCTAAGTAGACAATCTGAACAGGTATGACAAAGTGTGGCTATAGAAAATTGGATACCTGAATAAATATTCGGACTGGTAGAACCTACAAATGCTGCTTGTTTGGAACTGTTTTGTTCAAATCTAATAAAATCTCTATTCTTTCGACCAGCTGTACCACCACTTTCCATATTATCAGACTGATTAGCTCTGGTCACATCCTCGGAATAAAGAAAAAATTAATCTTTAAAAATCTGAAAATATACAATAACTAAACAAGAAAATTACCTTATTATCTGTGAAACGTTTATCAATAATTGAAGCAATTGCATTTAGCACATCCGCAATCTTGTTATCAACATACTGCTTCACCTGTTAAATTAATAAACTATATAACATGCAGGCAAATTTCACCCAACAAAAGAAGGCAGTATAATACTAGGCAGTACCACTACTTTCTTGAGAACTGTCTTTCCTACTCTTCTGTATACAGTTTGGCTTTATAATCACAAAGGCAACAACATAATATATTAAGAAATTACACTTAATCATCACATTAAAATAAAAGAATATAAACTGAACCTCTTTGCTCAGTGGCTTTTGCATTTGAGCAGCAACATTGCTAGCTTCAGGAACAGAACTCTGATTATGAGTTTGTCCACCATCAGCACCCAAGTCTTCTTTACCCACATCACTAGCTTCAGGAGCTGGTCCCCTTTTCTGTGTTTGCCCAACAGCGGAACTCAAGTCTTTTTCAGCAATATCAACAAATTGAAAACCATCTAGGCCTAACTGTTCGCGCTCAGCATTAGTTGGTGGTATGTTTCTTATGTTTACCTGTTCAACAAGTATTGAAATAACTAAAAGCAAAGAACAAAAAACAAGCATAATTATAGATGTACACTGTAAAGGTATACTGCAATAAATAAGGATACGTTCACAGTTTGCTTCAAAATAAAAGAATCCTTGTGCAAACAAAACTGTACTGTATACTAATTACACAAAAGTATACCTTGAAATTATAGAAGTAAAGAAAACTAACCTGTTCAACTGACTTAGAAAATATGCCGAGCAGTTGAGAATTAGAAGCAGCATCCCTGTCATCTCCGCTCCAATTCAGAAGTCGTTGTATCTTTGAACCACCAACAGATAAAATCCGGGAAGCAATCACTCCCGCAATTGGTGGACAAGTCTCACACAACCATGCTTGAATTGCAAGTGTAAAACCATAAATTTTATAACTACTTGGCCTTGATAGAAGCTTCTTGTCTATTGACGCTTTTGTTATCTTGAAAACATCAACCCCCCAAGGATAGTTGTCATAGTCTCCTTTCTCAATAATATCAACGTATTTCATGTCAACATAGCCATTATCTTTCCGTGTAGCAAATAGAAAAGTGCAAATAAAATACAGCATTGCTATCTTCAACGCATCTCCATCATTGTTTTTACAACATTTCTTACTGAAACAAGTAGCTAAATCAGACCGGCAAAGATGCACATTTCCACCAAAATACTTTTTCATCAAATGATTGTTTGCAAGAGTTGTGTTCTGCTCCACGTCACCTGTACACTTCAACCCAGTGACCAAACAAAACTCGCCCAACCCAAAATGAAGATGATGACCATTCACATCAAACCATAAATCATCACCAGATGCAGGCTTGATTTGCCTCATCATTAACCAATGAAGAACTGCATTCTGACGAATTTGTTGTGGCATATCCAAAAAATATCCAAAACATGTCCTACGAAACATCTGAAGTTGACACTCCGTCAAGTTGTCAGTTAACTCTTTAACGATGTTAACATTAAGATCATTGTTGATTTTCGGAGTATACCGATCATAGCTAGAAGGTGCAGCATAATAATTCAAATCCTAGAAAACACATAAGAAACAACAGAATAATAATTACTTCCTATAAATTACTTTGGTATAAACTACACATATAGAAACACTTTTAATTAATTTTTAATAAGATATCATATAACCCTTTTATACTTTCACATGTATACCACAAAAAATTACTTACTATATACACTTTACCAAAATTTTAATTTATGCATGTGCTAAAATCTGTTGACTAATACGAATTTGGCCATAACAAATGAAAACTTACCTTAATCTTATCTTTAGCATCATCAACACGACTGCCACAACTATTAATCTGTTCACTATTACAAATTTTTCGACTTGATGCACGACCCATTAGTACGTATCAAACACAAGAAAGAACGATTAAACAGTAAACTCTCAATAGAAAGATGCAAATGCACACTTTTGGCGTGGAAGAAAGAAAGGAAGTACGTAGAAGACATACAATAAATAGTTAAATTAAAAGAACGGAACTAGTGGAAGAGACGTTGGATGTGGCTCTAGAAAATGTTGTGTAATATATTTTTCAAAAATATATTATTTTGTAATACATTTTTTTGACAATTAACTGATTTTTTAATATATTTTTTTAATCTGATTTAAAATATTATATATTTTCAACATATTTGTCCCTACCAACAAAAAGAATACCATTTTCAATTATATACTATTCTAGTAAACAGTATACGACAATGGTATACAGATTTTATTTGTCACAGTATACTTTTTTATTAATAGAAAATCATGGCACAGTTGTATACCTTTGTAGTATACAGGATAGCCCGAATGGTATAAACATTTGTTTTGTCAGACCATTTTAAGTGTACTATATACACTGTTTTTATACTGAAGTCTTCTATGCTAAAATGTATATTGTTGGGTAGATAGGTATATACTAGTGTGGTATACAAGTTTCATTTTGTAGTAGTATATATTGGTATACATGAAATCATGTTTTTTTTTGTATAACTTTTGAGTGCATGATATGCCCCTGATGGTGTACAATTAGCCACAGCATACAAGTATATTTCTATGGTATATAGAGCACTACAATAGCATACTATAGGAAAACAGATGATCACTTTTTCACAAAAGAATAGTAATTTATGTAAAAATTAAATCGACTGAAATACATTGATTTAGACGTTCAAACCCCATGTGTCTGTATACAATAAGAGTATCTTAGATGGAAATAATGCTTTTGCTCAACAGTATATCACTTAAAAGCATATGTATACCATTAGAATACACGAATAGAAACGACAAATTCAAGTACTAATATCCATAAGTACTAAACAAATTAGTACTGATATCCATAAACATAAGAAATTTCGAATAACATTCCAAGACAGTAATGTCTAAGATATTGCAGTTTCACCAGTAAGATGTTTAACATTTTACTGCTCATTTAAACATATAAATCTAATCTATTTCTTGCGCTTCTTTCCTCGACGATGTTTACCCTGCCTTTCAGAATTCCGACCAGGATCCTAAGAGTCACTTTGTTCATTGCGTTCCTGTTTGTCCTTTCCATATTTCCACAATAAAACTGCAAATCTTGCTCTGCATGAGTGTACATCAAATTTGGCAATCTCTACACCTTCGATTATATGTTCAGCAAAGCTAGCGACAAAAGCCCCACAATCGCTGTATTACAGGCATTAGCAATATCTCAGAATCTAACATATACATTAGTTATAAATGTTAAGTAAATAAAAGAGCAAAGAATTCAATTCTTTCATGCCATCCTGTGTTGCGAGATTACGAATATACTCAATTGTGTAAGGATCTGCCAACTCTCTACCCTTATGCCTACCACCTTGTATCTCAATGTCATCCCTCTTCTCATAAAAATTAATCGTCAACAGAAATAGTGGCAGCAACACAGAATAGGGTTGTAATGACCTCTGACAGAAATTTCACCACTTGGATCCCCCAGAGAATCATACACATATATACATCTATCTACAAGAGATATTCGAGCCAAGATCCAGTGCCACCCAGTTAGGTCATGAACAGGACATAGAACCTCATCAACATCATACCATGCAGTGTTGCAAAACATAGTAAAACCAAGCATATAGTCAATCACATCATCATACTTATCTATGTTAAATTTGTTTTCTCCATTTCCAGTTAAATCTTCATAAGCCTCTATGAGGATCTTATGAAAGTTGTAATCTGCTGTTGTCATCTTCAAGTTAAGTGCATATTTAGCTTTCTTCCTCAGATAGTAGAAAATGACATCTAGATGCTGAAAAAAACAATATCAGTATACTGTGCATGTATACAAACAGAAAAACAGCTACAAAAAAATACGAATTTGAAACTGTACATACCAAAGAAGTCAGATCTTTTCTAGGAGTATATAAGGTACGAAACCAACTCTTACTGCTGATCTCACCAACTTCAAATTCAAATAATTTGTCAAGCTTCTCGGATTCCCTAATTTGAATTGAATAAAACCAAAATAAAAAACACAACAAATACATTGTTAAACTCAAAAATCACACTTGTAACACAGTAATAAAAAATCTCATTAAACTCACCCCTTTTTCTTCTTCACAAAATTGTTGAATTCACACTCAAGATTGAAATCAACATGCTGTATTATACTTCCAACGAACGGAAACTTCTTGGATACAACCTTTTTTGGTGATGATGCTGCATTTACGTTTCCCTCAGATATTGAAATAACACTTGCACCGGAATTCCATGTAGAGACATAAGGAGACTCTTTAACTGCTGCAGTACGTCTGCATCTTTTACGAACCACATGTGTCTTCTCAATACTACGTCTTTTCATACCAGCTGTAACATCATTGTCACCTTTTTCAAACACATCATCATCATGAGAATCAGTGTTATAATCCTTGGAATCATCTTTACTTGGGACCTGCAGCTAAATAAATACAAATAAGGTTATTATATCGAAGTAAAATGAATGCCAATATACCCGCAGCATAAGTGTATAACATTAAAGTATACGTTCTAGTTAAAAATAAAGGTATACCAATTATAAACTTGAAAAAATCACCTTTGAATATGTCGCCGGGAGCGCAATGAGTGCAATATGACTGTAAGATTCTGACAAGCTCCTTTCCAGCTCAGAACCCTGAGCTACAGTTACTGATAAAAAAAGGTAATTAGATATTATGAAATTTCTATTCAAAGATGAACAAATTAAAAAGTGCATACCTGAGGTTTTATCTGCAGTATCATATGTTGCTTGGCGTGCAATACCACCAACTAATTCATTAAGTTGAGACTCAGTCATTTGAAGTTCACCATCATTTTCCATTCCATCAGAGAGTTCAGTTATTGTTCCTTCAGATGTTGCAGAGACGGTGGGACAAAAAGGTTCATGATTTATATCGCCATCTTCTAATATCTGATTATCAACTGCTGTTGCGCCAAACAAATACTTGTGAGTATCCAAATCCAGACCAGAAGGCCAAGGGTATAAATCAGACTGAAAAAGACCCATACCTGCAGTAGCATTGACACTGGTAACCCCTACCGATGTTGCAAGTTCAAGACTATTCTGTTGCAAGGTAATATGATTTATTTCCTTTCGACCAGCATCACCATCATTTTCCATTCCTTCAGAGAGTTCAGTTAATCTTCCTTCAGTTGTTCTAGAGACGGTGGGACGAAAGGATTCATGATTTATATCGCCATCTTCTAATATCTGATTATCAACTGCTGTTGCGCCAAACAAACACTGGTGAGTATCCCAACTCAGACCAGAAAGCCAAGGGTATAAATTAGACTGAAAAAGGAGCCATACCTGGAGTAACATTTGGACTGCTAAGACGTACAAATATCGCTTTTTCAGGACTGTTTTGTTCCAACCTGATAGGATCGCTATCCAATCGACCAATGCTACCATCATTTTCCACCACATTAGCCTGATGACCTTTGGTACCATCCTAGGAATAATGAAAAAAGTCTTCATTGTAACATCAAATTAGAAAAGGAAAAAAATAGTATACCATTCAGGTATAATATAATTTAGTGTATGGCCTTTTACCACGATGTATACTATAATGGTATACCAGGCTTAACAATACTAACAAACTTCTTTTTCTATTTGTATGCTCATTAATGCTAGACTGTATACCCACAAAACTATATACTACTTTAACTAAAAACTACCCACCTTTTTTGTTATAAATTAAGTTAAGTGAATTATATACATTTAAGAATCTAGAAATATACAACAACAAAAGAAAAAGATTACCATATATTCAAGCACACACTTATCAGGAACTAAAGCAATTCCATTTTCCATTCCATCAGAGAGTTCAGTTATTCTTCCTTCAGTTGTTCCAAAGACAGTGGAAAAAAAAGTTCATGATTTATATTGCCATCTTCTAGTGTCTGATTATCAACTGCTGTTGCAACAAACAAACACTGGTGAGTATCACAATCCAAACCAGAAGACCAAGGGTATAATTCAGACTGAAAAAGGAGCCATACCTGCATTAACATTCGGACTGCTAAGAGATACAAATGCTGCATGATCAGGACTGTTTTGTTCAAACTTGATAGGATTGCTATTCAATCGACCACTGCTACCATCATTTTCCATAACATCATCCTGATGACCTTTGGCACCATCCTAGAAATACAGAAAAAAGTATTCATGGTAACATCAAATTACAAAAGGTAAAAAAATGGTATACCATTCAGGTATACTATTATTCAGTGTATAACCTTTTAGCATGATGTATAGTACAATGGTATACCAGGCTTAATAATACTAAAAAAATTTCTTTTTTTTGTATGCTCATTATGCTACACTGTATACCTACAAAAGTATATACAGTTAACTGAATTATATAATTTAAGAATCTAGATATATAGAATAACAAAAGAAAAATATTACCGTAGATTGGGGCACACGTTTATCAGCAACTAAAGCAATTGCCTTTAACAGCTTGTCCAACTTACCATTGATCTGTTCCTTGAAATCATCAAATTCTTTCTTTCCCTAAATTAGATGAACAAATGTATAAAGTCCTATAGATCATGGAAACGCATAAAAAGTAGAAAAAACACAATGAACCTCTATAAATTTGGTATCAACGTAAGTCTGCAAAGACTGAAAGCCACTATCAACCTAATAAAAAAAAAAGGTCAGAAATATGAAAAGTTTTAAAAATACTGTAGAGTAACTGATACTCAGCAAAACAGAAATGATTAAACATACCACTTTCTTGAATTCTGCGAGGTTTTCATTCGTATCAACAACTCTTGTTTGAGAAGGAATTGATGTTGGAGCAGCAAATGTCCTAGCTGCTTTGCTAGCTTTTGCAGTTGCAGTAAACTCTTCATTCAGTCCATGTTGAATCTGACATGTTCCAATATCACCTTGCTTACTTTGCTGTTTATTCTTAGTATGGTCAATGACAATGAAACGACTGTTCTGATACTCATTGGGTATGCCAAATTCTAAACCATCCAACTCTAATTTTGCCCACTCAGCGTCACTTGGAGTAATGTTACTAGGCTTCAACTGTTGAATTATAATGCAACATGCAAAAGCAAAACAAGAACAAAAATGTAAAGGTATACTTTAAAGGTGAAATACCACAAAGTAGTATACTGACCGTTTCAACAAGCAAATAAAATAACATATTCTATAAAAGTTACACTACATGTACCGTTTCAACAGGCAAATAAAATGAATCCAACTCAGAACTATTAGCTGCAAGTCGCTTCTTTCCTTCCCAATTGAGCATACAAGGAACCTTGGTGCCAACCCGAGTAGCAACTTTTCCCCCAATCAATGGACAGCACTCACAAAACCAAATCTGAAAAGCATGCGTAAACCCAGCATGCCTTGCAAATGTAGGGACATCTAACAGCTTTTTATGAAGTGATTCCCTTGTAACCTTAAATATGTCGATACCCCATGGGTAATAATTAAAGTTACCACTATCAACCAAGTCGACATAACACCGAGCAAGACATGCAGCTTTTAATGGTAGAAAAAGAAATGAAGAAAGAAAATGCAAAACAGCAATCTTCACCGCATCAGTGTCAGAATTTCCCCAACATTTCGTTTCAAAACGATGCGCTATCTCCTGTCGGGTGACATTGGCAGACCCATTAAAATACATGCGTAATAGGTTATTGTCTTCACGATAAACCACCTCCTGGACACCCGTACATTTTAGACCTGTGACTAATGCAAACTCACCAAGTCCAAAACGTAATTGACAGCCATTCAAATCAAACCATAAAGCATCTGGTGAATCATGATGGACTTGCCTACTCATCAAATACTGCACAAACCGAGTCTGCTTTGTTTGCTTTGGCATATCCAAGAAATATCCAAAGCAAGTTTCCCGAAATAGCTGGAGTTGTGTCGAGATCAAGTTTGACTTCAAATCGTCAACAATATTTAGATTGGCATCATACGCAATCTTTGGGAAGTACGTTTCATGTAAAGGCAAATAAAAATCCCAAACCTACAAAAAAAAAAAGTAGATTGGCATCAAAAGCAGTACAATGCATATGACAAAGTTTAAAACCTACTTCATGCAATTAAGCTAATTCTTTAATTAATTCAAAAAATTCTATTAGATGGTAATTAACAAAAGCTTAGAGTAAAAACATACTTTACTTAGGTGGTATACCTTTTAGTATATAGTATACTTTACTGGTATACCAATTTACTTCGTTTCACAAATTTGGTAATTTTATTACTTAGCTGGTATATCTTTTAGCATACAGCATACTTTACTGGTATACCTTTTAGCATACAACATACATTTAATATGTAACCTGCATTGCAGATTAGTTTAATGTTCTACATCTGCAGCACAATGTGCGACATGGTAGCTCATCTTCTATGTCCGACGTGTTTTATGTGCATTATGTACTTCATGGATGGCTTCAACAAAACTATCGAATGCTTTTTCTAAACATTGGGTGCAACACTATTAATTGCAATAACCACACAGTAAAAATGTCAAAAATGTCAGTAACAGTGGGTGCAAAACCAGTGAAACGAAGTAATTTTTTATACTACAAAAAATAAAAAAGTACCTTAGGCTCCGTAGTCTCCTTAGGCTCCGTAGTCTCCTCAACAGGAACAAGCGACATATTAGGTGGACTGTTACTACGGCGTCGACGTTTATAAACGTTTTTCAAGCTCAATTTTTGAATGTCTAGGGTTTAACATTTGGGATTGATTTGAGAGAATGTAGAATCTAATTATACAAGCTCAATTTTGAAATCGGTAGAGTGTATGCATCATAGATTTTGGGGGAGATGGGGAGATGGGGAAGATCAGAGAAATGGGAAGGGGCTGGAAAGGGAAAGGGAATAGGGATTTGAGGGAATTGGTATGGGCTATAAATATTTTTCAATAAATGGGTAGGGAAAATTCAAATGGGTATGCTCTGTAATTACTATCAAAAGGGTGGGCATACAGTGTAAATTACCCTTAAATTTACCCTTTTTTGAGTTAATTTACGGAACTATGAGCAAACATTGGACAGTGTGGCCACTTTTCACTGTATTAGTCAAGTACTAGCCAACACTTCCAAATAAAATGAAAGTAGCCACCGGTTCAGCATATTTTACTTACATGAGTTAAAACCTTTTAAAGGTAATTTTAAAATGATGCTTTTGGCATTCTTCATATATTTGGACATTTTTTATTTTTCTTCCCTGTTTACTGCATTTTAATTTGGCATAATTTTCTTGATTTTCCAGTAAAAACCAAAGAAAATTACAATGTCGTGTTGCTTGAGTTACCATTTTTTTTGTTGCTTCATAATTAAGTAATATATTTTATTTCATATTTTTTCTGTCAAAAATATCATCGTTTATTTTTTATCTTGTTTAGGATATTATTAGTGTAACTTCTGGTACTTTTTAGTGCTTTATGCGTTTAGGATATTATTAGTGTAACTTTTTAGTGTTTTATGCGTATGAACTACTGTGTTTTTTCATGTGTTGTTTTTTCATGTGTGTTATTCAAGTTACTGAACAAAAGTTTGCATTATTAAAATACTGGGGGTGTATTCATATGTACATTTTAAGCTTTTATATTTTATAAATAGAATGAAGGGGAGCATTGGAGCAACTGATAAAATTTTCTTCCTGTGATCTATAGATGACGGATTCAAGTCTTAGAAATATCTATTGATGCTTGCATCAGATTAGGCTGCATATATCATACCCCTTGGGGTCGTGCCATTTTCCGGACCCTGCATGAATGCGGGATGGTTTGTGCATCGGGCTGCCATTTTTTAAATAATTTTTGGACGAATGGATTCATGATACTTTGTTATTATTAGGTTATGCATCTGTAAGAAAAATGCTTGGATTCCATTAAACATAAGCTTTGGTTCCCCTTTAAAAAATGTTAGGACTCTGATACGAGGCTAGATATTACTATATTTCCTTTACTTTTGCCTCGTATTCATGCTTCTACTTATCATATTTGTTAGCACTTGAGCTGAATTTCTCTCATTTGATGTGTTTCATGTTGTAGGAATTATGTTGATGATATGAGGCATTCATGGAGCAAAGTTTAGTTAAAACAAGTGTTTTGAAGTCTGAGTAGAAACCCCGAGGGTCGAGCAAACGAAGTCATGGATGAAAAACGACAAAATATGGAAGAGTAGTAAATTATGTTTGCCACACCATTCTGAGCGCCACGTAGCGCAATGCGACAGGGTCGAAATTTAGAGAATTGAAATTTTGAAAAACCTGCAGAAAAAGCTCAACTACACCGCGCGGTGCAGTATTTCTTGACGTTTTGATTCCGAGTTTATTTTGGATTTCTGACTTGTGTGAGTCTATGGGGATGATAAAAAAGCCCTAGAACACGTCCCAAAACATAACTTTTGACCTGGGAAGGAGCAAAAGGAGGAAAGGAAGAGAAGAGATTAAGATTCAAGGCTCTACTTATCTATCTATCCATCTTATTGTAGTTTTGTATGCTTATAGTTATTTCTTATCTTAGAACATGACTATGAGTGGCTAAATCACTCATTCTAGGATTGATTGAACCACTCCACATGCTTTTGTGATGATAATTATTGTTTTATGAATGAACCTTGTTGATTCTTCCTATCTATGGTGTTTATGAATTTCATGCTAATTAATTGGTAGGATCCCCAATTAATTGTCTCCTTTATTCTTATGATTTCTAGGAATAGATTCATGAGTTAAGGTTAAACACATAGCAATATTACAACTTAAAACAAAGGCATTGCTTAGGTTGTCAAAACGGTGAATTAGTGATATTGATCCTTACTGTGAACCATAAGCGTAGTCCTTCCTATCTTCATTAGTTAATTGGAATAGTTAATTAACGAAAGTTATGATTACTTTACATAAATGGATAATTGTAATCTTGGAGTATTTGTTCAATAGGAAGAGTTAGGGGAAATTGATAGCACAATACTTTAGCACAAGTTAGGAGTTGGGAAAATCAATCCTAGGCTTTCCATCTCTTGAATCAAATCTATCTTTCTATACTTGTTTAGTTTTTTGTTAAGTAGTTGATAGAACCAAACCAAACGAAAGATATACGCTTTAATTTGATTGGATAGATAGTTTAGCTAGATTAACTGCTAGGAGTCGTTGAAACGACCTCGGTCAGTCGTTTCGGAAGTTAGGACTCCGATTGGCGTGCCGATAATTTTAAAATATTCGTAATATCCATAAGGACCTGTCTGTAAAATTTGAGCTAAATCAGACCTCGTTTGGTAGGCATCGGAATAAGGTTTCAGTTTTTGTTGGCGATAAATATTAAAAAGAGATTTTTGAGCTCGGTTTTGCCGAATGAGCTCCGATTCGAAATTCGAAAGCGCCGTTAGGTTCGTATGATTATTTGTGATTTTTTTAAACTTTCGAAAGTGAATTTCGATGTTGTTCGGCTAGTTTCCGCTAAAATGCCGAAAGTTAAATAATTTGACTTTTTCTATTTAAATTCGCATCTTGAGTTTCGGGAGTCCAATTTGAGATCCGCCTTCGCGAGTATGTTACATATATTTTGTATAACTCGTATGCAAAAGTTGGAATTATTTCGAATATCATAGGGTACCGTTTTAATTTTTGTTAACAAAAGAAAATAAGATAAAAGAAAATAAAAAAAATATATAGAAAAAGACAAAAATGAAATGTTGGCGGTGGGTTTAAGCTAAGGACCAGGTAGTATTGTTACAGTGCAAAATAGAAGCAAAAATGAGCGAAATGAGCAGAATCTGAGAAAGTGAGAAACGGAGAAAATTATCAGAAAAAATGCCAGAAAATAAGAAAAGGGGCCGGGAAAAAGTAGAATTTTCACCCTGAAATATTCAGGTAATGATCCTAATATATTATTTGAGTTTATTACGTGTGTTTGAATATTTTTTAACGGTAAAACTTGGAATATTATACATCGTTTTAATAAGTTCAATTAATAGTTTAAACGGTCAAATGGACCCCGATAATGGAATTAATTATATATTCGTACTCAGTGAGTTATGGGAAACATATAAATGTAATTTATTTGGGGTTTGGTTATGTGACCTTAAACCCTGTACATAGGCCAGGCCTACGTATTGCATATGCGAATAGGGTGTCTGGTTCCTACCTGGATTGTTCTAAGATATAAGGAATGAAGCCTTTAGCCTAAATTGATATATTTTTATGCTTATTGAATAGAGTGGGATCGTTTGGCAAGGAAACCAAAGGTTTAAGCGGTTGTTGATTAGCCATACTAACTTTTGGAAGAGGTAAGTGTTTATATCCATTTCTTTGGAGGCACCTGGCCTCGTGGATTTTCTACCACATGTTCCTTACGTGTGTAGCTGCCGATAGGCGTACTCCTTACGCCTCAGCTTTGGATTTACATTGTATATTATATGTTATGTCCTGTTGTTGGTATTGCATTGAGGATCTGAGCATTGTACCCTGGCTGAAGTTGGCATCTACTTCCCGGCTGTCGATGAGAGTCCCGCGCCGGTGAAGGGTTATTATTGCATCACATTGCATTCATATGCATTATATGTCATTCATATGTATTACATTGCATATCATATTGGGTGCAGGAGTATTCCGCCCCAGGAGCAGGAGTATTCCGCTCCATTGTATCATATTGAGGGTAGGAGTATTCCGCCCCAGGAGCAGGAGTATTCCGCTCCATTTTATCATATTGAGGGTAGGAGGATTCCGCCCCAAGAGAATGCAGGAATATTCCACTTCGAGATGGGATTACGGGCACATGTGACCATTCGCATCATATTTCATTTCATTTCATTTCATCTCAATTCATACCATTGTGAAGACTTGCGGTACATGACTACTATTTTACTTATATGTGCATTGCTTATTTGTTGATATGTTTCTGGCACGCATCCTTGGTTGAGTTTATAAGTTCTTACGTGTTTCCGGTTGTTATCTGGCTTTGCCTTTTTATAATTTAAATAAGAGGAATTTGGTCTATCTACTTCTTTTCTCCCTGGCTAGCTATCCTATTCTTTGAGGTGGCTAGTCTGCCCCACTTATTGAGTCCTTTTGAGTCATCCTTGTTTGTTGTTTGTTTCTTGTCTATCTATTTCGTTTCGGCAGGTTCGCTCCAGGATTGAGTTCGCCACGTTCTTCAGGAGCGAAGACGACTTCAGCTGTCAGGGTGAGCCAGCTTTTATTCCGGATGGCCACTGGTTTATTGTTTATTATTTCAGTTGCATTTTGCTCCCTCCAGGAGAGATCTATCTTCTTTTGTACTCTTAGATGTCTAGTCTGGATAGCCCTAAACCTAGTACATTGGGTAGTCAGCTGTAATTTCTTTTGTACAGCTTAGAGGTACCTGTATGTCTGTGCTTTTTCTAAGTCTTGTTTTTATTTATGAATTGGATTATATTTATTTTCCTAATTTAATTGGTAAGGGTTCGCCCGACGGGTCTAGGGGAGGATGTCGGGTGCCCGCACGGCCTAGCCGGATTCCGGGTCGTGTCAGTTGGTATCAGAGCCGAGTTTAGAGTCTATCCAGACTAAGACAGTGTCCAGTAGAGTCTCGCTGATGGGTACGTAGACGTCCGTACTTATCTACGGGAGGCTATGATGGCATTTAGGAAGTTTCACTTCCATCTTTTCTGATCGTGCGTCAGTCTAGGATGCAAAAGTATTTTTGTTAATTCTTTCGTGGTAATTGTGAACCTTCATGCGACAAATCAGCAAACGGTATTAGTTCAAGATGAAGCAGTGTAGCCTGGGGCTAGCACTGAAGAAGCTCGAGAGTTTTTTTTTGTGCTGATGATCTAGTTACGGAGGTCCCAGCTGTACGAGCTCGCGATGGGCCAGGGAGAAGGGCCTTGTGGTTCCCTTGGTTCTCTACGATTTTTTACGAGAATCTTGGTGACACAGATACCGCAAAAACCTATTATTCGCTAGGAAGCTTATCAGGTTGCCGCAGATGGAGACGTTCGGTCTCAGGGAGCCCCTGTTCCAGTCCCGGGTGTTGCCTTAGTAAATTATGTTCTAGAAGCAGCATGTGTTGCGCCACCAGTTGTTCTGGCTGGTTAGGTAACTGAGGTAATTATTGGGTCCGAGTTCTCAAAGAGGTTGTATTATTTTACGCGGTTGAACATCCCGATATTCCCAAGCAATCCATCAGATAAACCTCGTGATTTTTTTTTAAAAATAAAATGATGTCAGCGTACCCTTCAGGCTCTTGATTATATCGAGCGCTATGGTGTTGATTATTCTGCTTTCCAGTTTCAGGGGTCCATTCCTGGATTGGTGGACTGCTCTCTTATTAGCTAACTTGGTTCAATTTTCCTTCTAGATTCGTGGAAAAGTTCCTTTCGAGTAGCAAGCGAGATGAAAAGTGTTGCCAGTTCGAGTGGATTGGACAGGGTAGCCTGTTGGTTAGCCTGTTGCTGTTTCAGAATATGAGATTGAATTCTATAGAATGGCTGAATATACATTAGAACTAGTTCATGAGCCTTTCGAGAGATTCAGAGATTTACTGATGACCTTTATTTTTCCTTGAAATCCCAGATGGCTCGAGAAATTGAGGTCTGGATTTTATTTGATGTTGTTGATAATATTGCCCGAAGGTTCGAGGCATACCATAAGTTAGAGCGGGAAGAGTTAGGGCGGGAAAGTAAGAGATCCCACAACCCTTGTGGGCAACCATGGTATCTCATTTGGAGGTAAGAGTTATGATATTTTGGGAGGTCACCTTCCAGGTTATCTCAGCGTGCGTCACGTGATTCTTAGAGTGCGCCAATAGCTCGTCAAGATCAGATTCAGTCTTTTCTTTACAGCTATCAACAATCTTTCCAGCTTCCATTTTTAGTCGAAAATGTGTTATCATTGTCGTGAATCTGATTATCCTTTGAGGAGTTTTGCTTTATTCCGGCAAGTAGGCCGTCGTCCTTTCTCTTGGCCTCAGGCACCTGCACAGTCGCAGGGGATTTTATTTAGATCTCAATCAACCAGGGAAATGCCACGATCCAGTAAAGGTTGAGAACGTGGTGGCAGTTATTCTTCAGAAGGTAATTATCAGTATAACGACTTAGTTCAGCCGCAGAGGCAGTTTTATGAACTGCCAGTCTGGCAGGATGCTGAGGCATCCGATGTAGTAGTCCCGAGTAATTCTTCTTCTCTTAAATGTGAATAAGATTTGATTCTTTCGGTCGATCTGGAAATGGTGTGTCTTATCATGTTTCGATGGTTTCCTTGGACGTTTTGATTAAGAATCGGCTGCAGTAGAGGGGTGAGTTTCTGATACGATTTATTCCTGGCATTTATGAGACCCTACTAGTTTATCTGATCTAAATATGAGAGATTTGACGGTAAGTATTGCTATTGCCTGCTTGGCATCCTGTTATGCCACCTTGTGTTATTATGTCTAGTCATTTTACCTCTCTCCTCGAAAATCAGTGTTGGTAGGATGATGGGATCCTAATTCTTCACCATCAGCAAGTGTTATCATTTCTTCCAGTGTACAGTGATAGTAAGTAATATTTGATCTACGTATCTCCTTTTGGTTCAAAACGCTAATAAAGTCATGTTATCTTATGAGCTTGTCTGGGTTATAAAAGGGTTTCTGGTAAATTATCAGAATTTCCTTCTTATTGGAAGGTTAAAATTGGTATGGATGTTTTTCCATAAAGCTTATTTAATATTTATCTCTTCAATTGCGATTCTTTGGCTCGCCTGACTCGGAAGTAGTCTAGCTTTGGTAGCCAAACAAAAAAAAAAGATGAGCTTCCTGAAGCTCTAATTATTTCTATCCTCAGTCCATTGCCATCTCTTCTTTGTTCGGCACCGGTAAGCTTGGGCAGTTGGTAGCCGCTTGTGATGTTCCCTGTGTTGAGCCAGAGTACGTGTTATTGTAACCGGGTAAGCATATTATTATTTTGGATATCAGTTTATCCGGGTATCCATTCCCATGTATAGTATAGTGCTGGTTCTGTTTTTGCGGATCATCCAGTTTCACGGGAAACTCTCCCGAAATTTTTATATATAAGTACCATCCATCAGGCGGTGGTGTTTACGGCAAAGGTATTGAGTTGTGAACTTGAGAGTTGCAGCTGTTTGGCAACTCGAAAGGGTAGTTGGTAGCTCAGGTCGGAGCCGCATTCTGTTTTAGCTAAGTTTTTATTAATCCAGCAGGTTGTGCGAGGATGAATATTCCTATCTAAATAGCTGCAGGAGTTTCTGCTTTAAGTGGAGGAGTCTTCCTCTAAATACTGAATGGTAATACTAAATCTTCGAGGTGTTGATACCACTTTTCTCACGACCCAACCTAGGGCACGACCGAAACCTACAATGAGTGTCGATCACTGCTAAACCCACTAATAATCTATTAATGACAGAGATAAGCTGGCAACCTGATCATATATACGTACCTATCTACTGAAAGCATAAAGTCTGGAAAGATGATATGATTTTAACTTGCTGACAATTAGAACATTGAGCCACAAATTCTGCTATGTCACACTTCATTCCATCCCACCAATAAATCTGCTTAAGATTATGGTACATCTTAGTCGAACCTGGATGAACAGTGTATTTGGAATAATGTGCCTCTATCATAATCTATCCACGTAAATCTACAACATCAGGAACACAAAGTCTATCTTTATACATGACAACACCGTCAGTAGTAACCCTGTATGGTGACTCCGGTTTTCTTCTGGCTATCTGTCTGTATTCAACTAGAACTGGATCCTCATACTGACGTTGTTTTACTTCATGAAAATTTAGAATTAAAGGTCTAGTGCAGCTTGTCGTCCATCCATCATTGGCATATCTACTTCACACCTCAACTCTTTGAGAAGTTACTTTAGCATTATAAGTGCGCATGTAATCAACCTTGTTGCTGGTATTCTGCCTCAGCTCATGGTCCAACTACATGTCTCTTTTATATTTACTTTTTCAAGTCATAATATTTCCAATTCAAAGACAATACCCTGAAGTAGATGTTCAGTCTGGAGATCATTCCTGGTCTGCATCATACTATCCAGAAGTATTTGCATGATCCTTATTCATATATGATAGACCCTGTTCAGATGAACCTTTGACATACATTAGGATATGAGTAATTACATTCCCACAAAGAGCTTGCGGAACAACACTAACATCAGCTGAGATGTTGCCTAGTGTGTTTGTAAAGATAATATAGCTTGCATCAAATCTTCTATAATATGTAGTGAAAAAGGTACTTCAAAAGTTCCCTCTATTGCATCAAGCGTGAGCTAATTTTTAGTTCCATCGACCTGTTCTATATTGAAAGGTATATCGAAGAGATAATTATCGGCTGAATCATGTTAATCCATTCAACGTTCCGTGTATCATTGCTTTGAAAATGTAGAACTCTCCTCTCCTGATCGAGGAACGCTCAGTGTAGTCAGAATAAGCTCGGGCAATGGCGTTAGGATATTATCCAGCTATATTTTTATCCAAGAGTTCGATATGCGTGTTATGATTTTGATTCTGTAATCAGGAGAAAAATTCTGTGGGATAGTTTATGAAAGTCGTGCAAGTTCTTTTCTTATCAGCGTGAATCTTGCTTTATACTTAGGCTCGTTCGAGGACGAACGAGAGTTTAAGTGGAGGAGAATGAAACGATCTCGGTCAGTCGTTTCGGAAGTTAGGACTCCGATTGGCGTGCCGATAAGTTTAAAATATTCGTAATGTCCATTAGGACCTGTCTGTAAAATTTGAGCTAAATCAGACCTCGTTTGGTAGGCATCGGAAGAAGGTTTCAGTTTTTGTTGGCGATAGATATTAAAAAGAGATTTTTGAGTTCGGTTTTGCCGAATGAGCTCCGATTCGAAATCCGAAAGCGCCGTTAGGTTCGTATGATTATTTGTGATTTTTGTAAACTTTCGAAAGTGAATTTCGATGTTGTTCGGCTAGTTTCCGCTAAAATGCCGAAAGTTAAATAATTTGACCTTTTCTATTTAAATTCGCATCTTGAGTTTCGGGAGTCCAATTTGAGATCCTCCTTCGCGAGTATGTTACATATATTTTGTATAACTCGTATGCAAAAGTTGGAAATATTTCGAATATCATAGGGTACCGTTGTAATTTTTGTTAACAAAATAAAATAAGATAAAAGAAAATAAAAAAATATAGAAAAAGACAAAAATGAAATGTTGGCGGTGGGTCCTTAGCTTAAGCTAAGGACCAGGTAGTATTGTTACAGTGCAAAACAGAAGCAAAAATGAGCGAAATGAGCAGAATCTGAGAAAGTGAGAAACGGAGAAAATTATCAGAAAAAAATGCCAGAAAATAAAAAAAGGGGCCGGGAAAAAGTAGAATTTTCACCCTGAAATATTCAGGTAATGATCCTAATATATTATTTGAGTTTATTACGTGTGTTTGAATATGTTTTAACGGTAAAACTTGGAATACTATACATCGTTTTAATAAGTTCAATTAATAGTTTAAAGGGTCAAATGGACCCCGATAATGGAATTAATCATATATTCGTACTTAGTGAGTTATGGGAAACATATAAATATAATTTATTTGGGGTTTGGTTATGTGACCTTAAACCTTGTATATAGGCCTGGCCTACGTATTGCGTATGCGAATAAGGTGTCAGGTTCCTACCTGGATTGTTCTAAGATATAAGGAATGAAGCCTTTAGCCTAAATTGATATATTTTTATGCTTATTGAATAGAGTGGGATCGTTTGGCAAGGAAACCAAAGGTTTAAGCGGTTGTTGATTAGCCATACTAACTTTTGGAAGAGGTAAGTGTTTATATCCATTTCTTTGGAGGCACCTGACCTCGTGGATTTTCTACCATATGTTCCTTACGAGTGTAGCTGCCGATAGGCGTACTCCTTACGCCTCAGCTTTGGATTTACATTGTATATTATATGTTATGTCCTGTTGTTGGTATTGCATTGAGGATCTGAGCATTGTACCCTGGCTGTAAGTTGGCATCTACTTCCCGGCTGTCGATGAGAGTCCCGCGCCGGTGAAGGGTTATTATTGCATCACATTGCATTCATATGCATTATATGTCATTCATATGCGTTACATTGCATATCATATTGGGTGCAGGAGTATTCCGCCCCAGGAGCAGGAGTATTCCGCTCCATTGTATCATATTGAGGGTAGGAGTATTCCGCCCCAGGAGCAGGAGTATTCCGCTCCATTGTATCATATTGAGGGTAGGAGTATTCCGCCCCAGGAGAGTGCAGGAGTATTCCGCCCCAGCTTTACATTATATCGGGTGCAGAAGTATTCCGCCCCAAGAGAATGCAGGAATATTCCGCCTCTGGTTCATATTATATCGGGTGCAGGAGTATTCCGCCCCAGGAGCAGGAGTATTCCGCTCCAGTTGGTTATCAGATTGGATTCCCCTCGAATGCAGGAGTATTCCACTTCGAGATGGGATTACGGGCACATGTGACCATTCGCACCATATTTCATTTCATTTCATCTCAATTCATACCATTGTGAAGACTTGCGGTACATGACTACTATTTTACTTATATGTGCATTGCTTATTTGTTGATATGTTTCTGGCACGCATCCTTGGTTGAGTTTATAAGTTCTTACGTGTTTCCGGTTGTTATCTGGCTTTGCCTTTTTATAATTTAAATAAGAGGAATTTGGTCTATCTACTTCTTTTCTCCCTGGCTAGCTATCCTATTCTTTGAGGTGGCTAGTCTGCCCCACTTATTGAGTCCTTTTGAGTCATCCTTGTTTGTTGTTTGTTTCTTGTCTATCTATTTCGTTTCGGCAGGTTCGCTCTAGGATTGAGTTCGCCACGTTCTTCAGGAGCGAAGACGACTTCAGCTGTCAGGGTGAGCCAGCTTTTATTCCGGATGGCCACCGGTTTATTGTTTATTATTTCAGTTGCATTTTGCTCCCTCCAGGAGAGATCTATCTTCTTTTGTACTCTTAGATGTCTAGTCTGGATAGCCCTAAACCTAGTACATTGGGTAGTCAGCTGTAATTTCTTTTGTACAGCTTAGAGGTACCTGTATGTCTGTGCTTTTTCTAAGTCTTGTTTTTATTTATGAATTGGATTATATTTATTTTCCTAATTTAATTGGTAAGGGTTCGCCCGACGGGTCTAGGGGAGGATGTCGGGTGCCCGCACGGCCTAGCCGGATTCCGGGTCGTGTCAGTCGTGTTCTCTATGGGATTCGACCTCGAGACTTTAAGTACAGAGCTATATTTGTCGCAATCGCTTAATCCTTTTTATAATGCGCAGTTGGACGTGATCAAATTTTGGCGCTGTCGACGGGGAACACCGTGTATTTCTAGCTTTTAGGATAGCCAAGTTGTTAGTTCAATTAACTTCGCCTTTGTATTTATTTGTTTAGTTTATAAAAAAAATATAGCATCAGAAAATTTCATGTGGCTAGGTGATGATTCATCTTATATGTGTAATATATGTAGTAATCAAGGTGGTCATTATTATGGTTGTGCTAATACGTTCCATTCATCCTCGAGTCCCTATTATGATGGTACTTCTTTGTCTTTTGATAAAATTAGGTGCAATGAATTAGAGGATGATGAGGAAAAATATGAAGCTAAATTGAAGAAGATTTGGGACAGACGTAGAGCACAACTATGCCGCATAGAAGCTCAAGTGAATCAGTTGGCTGCGTCATTGAGAATTCAACAACCTAGCCAAGAAGACATGAAATTAGAAGAAGAAATCATGGATATGGTTGAAGATCTAAAACATGAATTTCCATTCGAGGAGACAATGATTGAAAGCCAACCATCTAGCCATATGGTGTGGGAAGATGCCGATGATGAAGATGTGGAACTAGAGTCAGACAATAAAATTGAAGCTGAAATTCTAGTTGACTCTAAGTCGTGCCAGAAAGAGGATGTGAGTAATGAATCAAAGTCTGAGCGGGTTGCACTGCATTCTAGACACTTTTCTACATTAATTTTAGAAGGGGACATGGAAATTGATCCTTCTGAGCCGATTGAAGAGTTGAAGGATGATGTGTATGATGCTTACCCTTTCAAATTTAAAATTCCATCTAGGCACGATGAAAATCCTCGTTTAAAGGCCAGTGAATACAACATAGTTTATTTGGTGCTCGGCCAAGAGTATAGCAGAAAATTTAGGGATGTTCCTAAATTGGCGGCAACGTGCAGAAGGAGATACTTAATGTTTGGCTTGCAAGAACTTGTGCTACCTCAAGAGCATAATCGGAGTGTTGAATTACAAATGGGGAGGCAATACATAACCTTGAGTTGGAGGAAAAAGTATTGATGCTGAGTGAAGTCATACTACGACAATAACTAAGGCGTTACTCTGAGGCAATCCATGATTGTAATTATATACAAGTAAAATAAAAAAGAAAAAAAATTGAAAAAAAAAATACAAAAAAAAAAAAAGAATGTTATCTTTTGAAGGATGTTACTTGATGTATTTCTTTGTTTTGCAGGTTTCGACTGGTTTGGAGTCTAAGTGTAGGGTGCCTGCAAACTCATCATGCTTGAAGATGAAGTCCTGCTATGGGGTTAGTCTGAGTACCTCGTGTCCTAAGGAAGTTCACAAGGATGTTCTTCGGGCTTAGAGCCCCCGGGAGTTTCTCTATCACTCTTAGTTTTATTCTTAATGCATTGAGGGCAATGCATGATTTTAAGTATGGGGTGGGGGATTCTTCGTATTTGTGTTAATAATCCCCTTTTGTTCTTCTTTGTGCATCGATTCTTTTCCAAAGGAAGTAGTTTGAACCGAGTATAAGTAGATTTTTTTTAGGATTAGACTGTAGTAAATGGATGGGAGAGTCTCAGCTCTACTTTGACTAGTTTTATATAAATACTATATTTGGGGTATGAAAACTTTATGCATGTATTTTGTCAGGATCTATTTGCCTTGAGAAACGTTGTGTGCATTGTTTGATCCCTATGATCATGATGTTGACTCTAGATTTTCTTGAGAGTTTGCTTGTGTTTCCTTGTTTGAGAGCGTGAATTGAGTCGTTTTGAGTTGGTTAGGTGCCATGTTTGAGTGAGGATTTTGTTTTCTCCATTTTTAATACTTGATGTCTAGAACTTTTCCGGTGTGTGCGCAAAGCAAAATGAAAAGCTTGCTCGGTTAGGAAGTTATATAGGTATTCCCTTTCATAGCCAATTTGTTTGAAACCTCAGAATTAAATGTTTACCAGTAGAATTTGACCTTAGCTAACCTTATTGAGCATGTAGCCTTTTCTTTGATAGCCATGGAGATTTCTATTTTTTGTGCTAGATATCTGTGAGTTTTACTTGTGATGCTATGAGCCTAAAAGGCTAGTTAATGAAGTGGGAAAATTGTGGTTGTTAGAGGAAGATAAAAGGTGCGTAAGAGGATGCTACTTGGAGGGATTTACAACCAAAAAAGAGTGAAAGCTTAGAGTATTGTGCAATAATTGAAATATGTATTGAAAAAAAATTATTTGAAAGATGGAAGAAAATAAAGAGTAGTCCCTATCATTAGCTCCTATATTTTCTTAATGAAAGGTTGGTAAAAAGTTGACTCTGGTAAAAGAAAGATTGGTTAGGAGGAAAATATTTAAATTAATTGTGGTGTATTAAATTACTTGGGGTTGTTAGTCACTATTACTCGTATGTATCCTACCCGTCCTATTGTCTACATTACGACCACAAGAAGTCCTAGTTGATATTAGCCGAGAAGATGAACATTGGTCGAGTCCTACACTAAGGGAAAGTTTATGGTACGTCTTATGTTGCATGTGAGTTTTTTTCCGAGAACATCTATATGTGAACTTTTTGTTCATGATCATTCTCTTGAGTGAATTCCTTCTCTAATTTTTTATTTAATTGTGAGGGCATATGATATACGAGAAGCGAGCTCTTTTATTAGTCTCTTGAATAGAGTGAGTACTTGAATGACCTATTGAGTGAGTTTGAAGTTGATGTGGGATTGAAAGGTTGATTTGATGCACTTGATTGTTCTTAAATATTCTTGGCATGGATTTTGTGTAAATGAAGCATGATTAGTGCATTTGCAACTTGTTAAGTACCCGTATAAACCAAAGTCACAGTTGTGAGTTGATTTAGTGCATACTAAGTTTAAGGTATAAATTGCTCGAGGACGAGTAAAAGGTTTAAGAGTGAGGTGTTGATATGAGGCTAGATATTACTATATTTCCTTTACTTTTGCCTCGTATTCATGCTTCTGCTTGTCATATTTGTTAGCACTTTGAGCAGAATTTCTATTATTTGGTGTGTTTCATGTTGTAGGAATTACATTGATGATATGAGGCATTCGTGGAGCAAAGTTTAGTGAAAACAAGTGTTTTGAAGTCTGAGTAGAAATCCGAGGGCCGAGCGAACGAAAAACGAAAAAATATGGAAGAGTAGTAAATTATGCCTGCCACACCGCGCTGGGTGCTGCGTAGCGCAATGCGACTGGGCTGAAATTCAGAGAATTAAAATTTTAGAAAACCTGTAGAAAAAGCTCTACTGCACCACACTATGAAATACACCACGTGGCACTGTAGGCTAAATTTCCCGACATTTTGATTTCGAGTTTATTTTAGATTCCCGACTTGTGTGGGTCTATGGGAACGATATAAAATCCCTAGAACACGCCCAAAACATAACTTTTGACCTGGGAAGGAGCAAAAGGAGGCAAGGAAGAGAGGAGATCAAGATTCAAGGCTCTATTTCATCTATCTATCCATCTTATTATGGTTTTGTATACTTATAGTAATTTCTTGTCTTAGAACATGACCATGAGTGGCTAAATCACCCATTCTAAGATTGATTGAACCACACCACATGCTTGTGTGATGATAATTATTTTTTTATGAATGAAATTGTTAATTCTTCCTATCTATGGTGTTTACGAATTTCATGCTAATTAATTGGTAGGATCCCCAATTAATTGTCCCATTTATTCTTGTGATTACTAAGAATAGATTCATGAGTTAGGGTTAAACATATAGCAATATTACAACCTAAAATAAAGGCATTACTTAGGTTGTGAATATGGTGAATTAGGAATATTGATCCTTACTGTGAACCATAAGTGTAGTCCTCTCTATCTTCATTAGTTAATTGGAATAGTTAATTAATGAAAGTTATGATTACTTTACGGAAGTCTGTAATTGTAAACTTGGAGCACTTGTTCAATAGGAATAGTTAGGTGAAATTGATAGAAAAATACTTTAGCACAAGTTACGTGTTGGGAAAATCAAGCCTAGGCTTTCCATCTCTTGAATTAAATCTATCTTTCTATACTTGTTGTTTAGTTTCTTGTTAAGTAGTTGATAAAACCAAATCAAACAAAAGAAATACTCTTAAAGTTGATTGGATAGATAGTTTAGCTAGATTAACTGCCAGGAGTCGTGTTCTCTATGGGATTCGATCTCAGGACTTTAAGTATCGAGCTATATTTGCCGCTATCGCTTAGTCCCTTTTATAGGGCGTAGTTGGGCGTGATCAGCCTCATTGCGTATAAGCCTTGGGTACCATCTAAAAATACTGGGAGTCTATTTTGCATAAGCTTTGGCCTCTTGTATACAATACTGGGACTCCATCTAGCATAAGTTTTGTGTCCCAGAATAGAGTACCGGGACTTCTATTCAACATCAGCATTAGGTCCTAACCAAAAAAAGTGGGACTCTGTCTACCATAACCGTTGTGCCCCAGTATTTTATACTAGGACTCTATCTAGCCTAAGCTTTGTTTTCCAGCATAAAATATTGGGACTCCATATAGCATAAGCCTTGGGTCCCAATATAAAATGTTGGACACTATCTAGCATAAGCCTTGGGTCCCTGTATAAAATACTGGGACTCCATCTAGCATAAGTCTTGGGACCACTTATAAAATACTGGACACCATTAAGCATTGGCATATAGTTTGTGAGTTTTTGTGATTTTTATCTTAATAGATGTTTAGCTTTGTTTCACTTTTCTTTATCTTAAAAGCATTAGTTAAGATATCTCTATGTTTTTTATAAATAACTTTTCAAAAGTATACTTTTGTGTAAAAATTTCTTACTTAAAATACGATGTTTATTACTTTATGGGCTTTTTACCCAGCATCCCATTAACTCAATAGTTATTACTCGAGATGCCACTTAAAATTTCGTACCCATTTTGAGTAAATAATTACCAGTTGTACCCATTCCCCCAAACCCTTAACTAATGTCCCTTTTTCAATCTCTCTCTCTCTCTCTCTCTCATTCCCCAATTCTAGCTTCCCAAATCTCTTTTTCCTTCACCCTAAATTCTTCAATTTTAACATAAAAAAATATTTGTTGTTATTTTTTATTCTCTCTTTATCTCTCAATATTCCTAATTCCCCAACCTAATAAATCTCTTCATTCTTCACTTTTAACCCTTTAATTTTACCACTAACTACTCAAATCTTTATATTTGTAGCATTTATCTACTCCTTTGGTATTTGGGTGAGGAATTTTCCTTTCTGTTGTAGCATTTTTGAAGCATCTCAACTTGAAAATTTGTTGCTTGATTCGAAGTGGGTGCCACAAAATATTATTTCTAGCACCTTGGAAAGTTCATACTAAAGTTTTATCACATTTAAAATTGATTTGAGATGCTTGGGAGATGATTTTTTTATACCCATAATTGTTGAGCTTGAAGCTTTTGAATATGAATATTAATTTTTTTAATTATTGTTTGATTCAAAGTGGATATTGAAAAATATTACTTCTAGTACCTTGGGGATGTTCATACCAAAATTTAGTCATATTTGGAGTTGAGCTTGAAGCTCTTGAATATGAAAATCAAAGAAGTAATGTCTAAACTATATTGCAACAGTATACTGATATAGTATACAATTTAGTCCAATAGTATACTGATATAATATACAATAACACAATTTGTTAAATGCCATCAAATAAATGTATTTTTTAATATGATATATATTTTTGGCATACTGTATATTATTTTGGTATTGTTGACACGTAATTTTGTCCCTCCTATTTCAATAGCCATTATTCAGAAGAAATTGCATTGATAACCATACAATTACCATACACTCACTCCTATTCAAAGTCATTACTTCGCACACGCACGTCAATTGGATTATTTTAAGACATTAGCACAAGCGATTGGTATTTTACAAAATTTGCACGTTCTGTTACAATTTCTTGTAATAATTCCTATTTTAGCAAAATTGATGAAATTGTTTTAAAATCTAAAATAATAGGTTTTCCTAGCTATTTAACCCTTGCAATTAATTTTCTTATTTTTATATAATTTTATAAGTATTTTATACAATTTTTCTATACATTTATATGCATTTTACACATTTTACACACACTCAGGGGCGGACCCACATACATCCTACCGATGTCATCTGACACCACTGGATCGAAAAATTTTGCTAAATATATATGTTATATTATTGTGAAAGAATAGAAAATTTTTGTATAAAAGAATAAATTGACACCAATGATATCAAAGGTGCTATAGCATAGTTGCTTGCAGTGCAAGCTTTGGACCCTGACGTTGAGGGATCAAATCCTGCTAACAGCATTGACTTTCAATGTTTTTCTTTTTAAGCTAATTGACACTGGCATCAGTAGGGTTACAAATTTTACAATAATATTAATCCTACACAAAATCAAATATGGACCAAATAAACCTATTGGACCACAATCACAACTAATTTAAAACTTGAATCCATTTAAAAATAGGATTATTATATCAAATCTATAAAACCCAAAGTTTGGCTACTATACCAATTCTTTTAACATTCTTGTTTCTTCTTCATTTTTTAAGCTGAACTTTTTTGAAATTATCTACTTATTTTTCATTATGTGTTGAATCCTAAGAAATTATTTAGGATTTATTTAAACTACTATTTTAATTTATATTTCAATTTAAATCTCAATGGAGAGATATTTTTCTAGAGCGTTTCAAAATCAACTTCAACATCTCAAAATGTTTTTCTTTTTAAGCTAATTGACGCTGGCATCAGTAGGGTTACAAATTTTACAATAATATTAATCCTACACAAAATCAAATATGGACCAAATAAACCTATTGGACCACAATCACAACTAATTTAAAACTTGAATCCATTTAGAAATAGGATTATTATATCAAATCTATAAAACCCAAAGTTTGGCTACTATACCAATTCTTTTAACATTCTTGTTTCTTCTTCATTTTTTAAGTTGAACTTTTTTGAAATTATCTACTTATTTTTCATTGTGTGTTGAATCCTAAGAAATTATTTAGGGTTTATTTAAACTGCTATTTTAATTTATATTTCAATTTAAATCTCAATGGAGAGATATTTTTCTAGAGCGTTTCAAAATCAACTTCAACATCTCAAAATGTTTTTCTTTTTGAGCTAATTGACGCTGGCATCAGTAGGGTTACAAATTTTACAATAATATTAATCCTACACAAAATCAAATATGGACCAAATAAACCTATTGGACCACAATCACAACTAATTTAAAACTTGAATCCATTTAGAAATATGATTATTATATCAAATCTATAAAACCCAAAGTTTGGCTACCATACCAATTCTTTTAACATTCTTGTTTCTTCTTCATTTTTTAAGTTGAACTTTTTTGAAATTATCTACTTATTTTTCATTGTGTGTTGAATCCTATGAAATTATTTAGGGTTTATTTAAATTGCTATTTTAATTTATATTTCAATTTAAATCTCAATGGAGAGATATTTTTCTAGAGCATTTCAAAATCAACTTCAACATCTCAAAGTTCATCTAACTTGCAAGAGAGCGTCAATGAAACAGAACAATAATGACAAACTGAAGGATTTGATTTAAATTTCATGAAGTCAGATCCTGGGGAAAGATTAGCAATTCAGAAATATCATTCAAATGATCATGATGCAATTAGAAAAACATATCTTCAAAAAGGTCCTTTCCAACCTCGAAATCACATATTTCCTCAAAGAAATATTTGTGGTCAATTGCATCGTTTTAATCTAGAATGGTTTGATGAATATGACTGGTTGGAATATAGCGTTACAAAAGATGCGGCCTTTTGCTTATACTGTTATTTGTCTGATGATGAATCCAGTGACTAGGGGTAAGAGAGTCATGGTCACATAAAGAATTTACAAGTTGGAACAAGAAAGACAGAATTGACGTGCATATCGATGGACCAAATAGTGCACATAATAAGGCAAGGAATAATTCTGATGATTTGATGATCCAAAAGCAATCCATTTGAAGTGCACTTTTTAAAACAGTCTAATCAGCAAAAGTTGGAATATCGGACTCGTTTGAAAGCTGCAATTGATGTGATAAGATATCTTTTGAACCAAGGATTATTATTTCGAGGACATCGTGAAGATGCATCGTCTTCTAGTAGAGGTAACTATATTGAACTTCTTCAATGGTATGCTAAGCGATGTGAAAATATTGACGATGCAATTAAATAAGCTCCAAAAAATAATCAACTTCTCCATACATCCAAAAGGATATTATAACTGCTTGTAAGGTAGAAACCATTAAGTGTATCATTGAGGATTTAAATGGTGATCACTTTTCCATCTTAGTTGATGAATCTCGTGATGTGTCATGTAAGGAGCAAATAGCTATTGTTTTGCGGTATGTTGATAGAAAGGGAATTGTGATGGAGTGACTTATTGGTATTTTTCATGTTTTTGATACTAGTGCTATATCTTTAAAGAATGCAATAGTTGATTTACTTGCTCAACATTCTTTAAGTGCATCTTATATACGCGGACAATGTTATGATGGAGCAAGCAATATGCAAGGTGATTTAAATGGGCTTAAAACATTGATGCAAAAAGAAAGTAAAGGTGCTCATTCTATTCATTGTTTTGCTCACCAACTCCAATTAACTCTTGTTGAGGTTTCCAATTAACCAGTAATGCTATTGCTGGTAATGCACGATTTGAAGAAAAGTGAGGCGAAGAAAAATCTTAGAGATTGTTTAACATTTGAGGTTGTCTTCATGTTGCACATCATGCGCACTATTTTAGCAATCACAAATGATCATAGTGCAGCCTTTCAAAATAAGGAGCAAGACATAGCAAATGCCATGATACTTGTTGGAGTGGCAAAGAATCGATTACAACTCTTGAGAGATAAAGATTGGGATCTACTTATTGATGAGGTATCTAGATTTTGTAGCAAATATGAAATTGTGATACCTAAGTTTGATGAGATTTACGTTATTCGTGGAAGATCACGTCATAAAGTTGTTGAATATACTGTTTTACATCATTACCGTATCGAAGTATTCTGTAGAATTATTGACTGGCAACTTCAAGAGCTCAATAATCGCTTTGACGAAGTGACAACTTATTTGCTTCTTGGAGTTTCTTGCTTGAATCCAGATGACTCCTTTTCCAGCTTTGATGTTAAGAAGATATTGAGATTGGCTTAGTTATATCCTGATGATTTTGATAAACATTCTATAGTTGACCTTCGTTCGCAACTTGAGAATTACATTGCTGATGTCCGGGATCGTGATAAAAGGTTCTTAAATCTTTGGGGACTTGGTGATCTTTCAGAGAAACTAGTAAATACAAAGAAGCATGGAACTTATCCTCTTGTGTTCCGACTTGTAAAATTTGCTTTACTTTTGCCAGTTGCTACAGCTACAGGAGAGCTTTCTCGCCAATGAAGTTGGTTAAGAACGACTTACGAAATCGAATGGATGATGAGCTTTTGAGTGGTTGTTTGGTGCCATATATAGAAAAAGATATATTTGTTAATATTTCTAATAAGTCCATTATAGATACCTTTCAAAAAATGAGAGATCTTCGAGGAGAGTTGTAGTGAGGTGCTTGGAATTGTGTTTTATCAATAAGATTAATATGAATGTTGTTATTATAGTACTTTATTAATTTGTTGGCTTCTTTATATTCTGACACTACTCATGAAAAATTCTGCGCACCCTACTGTACACACTATATACAATTTATAAATATACACACGTACACCTCAGGTTTCATGCCACCTACGTGCCTATATGGCCAAATCCTGGCCGTCCACGAAGTTGATCCAATGGCCAGGATTAAAATTTCCATTTTTAACTATACTACTCCCCTCGAAACCCTTAACACCTCTTTCATTTTCCCCAAAACCCTCAGCCGCCACCACTCTCTCTCTCCCTCTCATCAAAACTCTAACGAAGCCCTGTCATGGCCATTTTTCAGCCATTATCGCCGGCAAAACGGGAAACAAACGAAATCACGGTGTTCCTTTCAACCTCCGTTACATAACCCTTGCAATGGTTTGCTTGTTCAGCGAATGTGACGCGCAACCTTCACGTGACTGTCGCTGGTGAAGGAATTCCGGCAAGGATCCGGTAAGACCTAAACTCTACAACCTAGGGAAAAGGAAAAATCCCCACGCATGCATAGTCTAAGTGGGTTCAAATTCGACCCGACTCCAATGTTAAATGGGTAATCTCTAATCCTTTTGTCTGATTGTTTGAATTTGTGTGATAACCTGCCTACATTTTCCTATTCTTTCCCATGATAACATGACTGGTGGTTATTTATCAATTGATTAGTGTAAAAATTGTGAAATTGTTAATCTCTATCCATTTTATTAAGTTTGAATACTAATCAATACCTGAGTTTTAACATGTGTGCAGTTTATGTCTTTGTTTTCATATTCCAAGTCCTTGAAATTTGTCGATAGTCCTATGAGTATTCTATGTATGCCTAGTCGACTAGAATGAAGGTCTAACAGTCTGAGTTTGAAATTTGAATGAAACTTTGTCTTACAAAATTACAGGAATCTGATTTATGTTAATTGAGACATGTGATTAGCAGTTAAAAGGAAATTTTCTTTGGCTGATCAGCAGGGTATCCCTTAGGGTCTTTGATTGGAATTTATTAGAGTAATCAAAGTATCTCGAGCCTAAAGTAGTCTAGGATATTCTGGTACACTGATTTCTTGAATTTGGACTTTGTTATTGTTAAAAGGGCGATGGGAGGGTTTTGATTGCTTAAAATCCTGTTGGCCTTAATGTTAGGGCTTCTGATTGATTTATTTTTTGAAAAAATACCAAAGTGGATCCTTTTTACTTTGGGAGACAATATTTTAGCCTATTCTGTTTCCACCTGTTAGAACTAATTCCCACACCGTCACATCTATTTAAACCAGGCTTTATTCTACACATAGACACAGTTCAATACAAAATGAAGCACAAGCATACACAGTTCCCATTCTTAGACATACAAAGCACTGCATGCTACTCTCCTCTCTAATTTACTTTCAAGATTATTGAAAGGACCCTGCTTTCTTTTTTTTCTTCTGGACTCTCTCTCTGCAAGCACTTAGTATCATCGGCACCTTGTTTACTTGTTCACTAATGTTGTTCAGAAGGTACTTCTCTACTTTTAATCACTGTTGCTTATATTTTAAACCTACTTAGGTCTGGTCTTCCTGCTTGCTCTATCTCTGTTTGTGTCTGCATGGCTTAAACTGCCTATACCTGTTTGAGACCTTGTCACTTTGCACCTTGGCTCTAGGCTTCCTCTTAGCCCTGTTAACCCTTATACATCTTGTTAGGATGGTTTGAAAGGACCATACCACTGTTACCAAATGTAGGGTATTGAATGAACACCCTATTGCTACAGATTTCTGAAGCCCAAAAACTGAGATTATGAGTTACCTGGCCAGTTTTAACTTAAAGGGTAAAGAACAGAGCTTTAATACATGTTTTCCCCTCTCTAGTTCCCCCTTTATGTGTATATTTGTTAGGGTTCTCCCTGTTGTATCTGATTAAAACACTTTATACAGTCATGAAGACTGTGTAATTGGCTACCTAGGGGCCTTCTCTCACTCTCCTCTTTTATGTGACTGCATCATAGAAGTTTTTACATCTTAGTTCAAGTTTAATTGATCACTGTGACTTATCACACAGTATACAATGACTTAAACTTGGCCTGACAGTAAAAAATGTGAAAATCTTGATAACAGGGTTATTTCTTATGCCTTGTCGACTGAATCCAATACACTTAGTCTTTAAAATTGAAATCTGAAATAGTTTTATGCTTAAACTGCTGGAATACGTGATCTTTGATAAACGGGGGCTTATTGCGTGATTAACTGCCTAATCTGAATCACTGTTGTAAAAACAGGACTGCCCCCTTTGCATAACTAAGTTGGGCCCAAAAGCCCTTTTAAATATGGCCCGTTTTTTGTGTGTTGTCAAAATCTTTTAACTCATATACACTAATCTAATAGTGTATAGGGGTGTATGAATTATTGGGGTCAACCGTACAAATACTTATGTTTTCCAAAGTTTAAATACGAGTATTATCATGTATTTGCATGCTTATATGTATATATATTATGTGTGACATACCCTATGTGCCTTTTATGTGTTTTGCGACCTATTTTCTAAAAATAGCCCCTCTTATACATATATTCTTCAAAATTGACCCAAAAATAAAATAACCATTAAGGTTAGGGGTCGACAAATAATGTCAAGTCACACCGACCCTAAATGGCTAACAATTTATTTCAAAAATAGCCTTAACCTATTTTCCAATCAAATCTGGATTGTTTCGTCAAAACTGGCCATTTTTGCAAAATTAGTTATTGCTGCAAAATTATAATAGACACTGAAAATTGCATGACTAAACTGAATTTAACCACCCTTTTGCAATATTAACCTTGATGAGTATATGATTGTAAATATGAAGTTAAACGTGCGATTAGGCATAGGGCTTAGGCCGTTCTTCCAAATTTAGAAGCCCAATCTCATATATTTGCTGCCTATATATTGTTTTGCGTAAATTGATTTGATTTCGTAATTAATTCTGATTTTAACTCTCAAATTAGCAATATATATATATAGCGACAAACTCCTATGTTCCTTTCATTACGAAGTGTATATATATATATGACTGATATTTATAACTTGTTTAGACATCCCAAAAATTAATTGCTCGAGGGGAACCACTTTTTGTGAGACTTGGGGGAGTGCCTAACACCTTCTTCCCTAAGTCATTTGGACTTCTTACCCTCGAATCTCTGAAATTGAATATGTTAATAAAAGACCCGATCTTAGACGTTTAGGTGACCTAATACATCTTAGAAATCCATATTAGGTGGAGACTCCAATCTTTAACTCAACGAATTACCCAGTCAAACCCGAGTCTTGACTCCCTCCGAATTGAGTAAAACATATAGGTATGACAGAATAACGACTCCGCTGGGGATATCCAAAGTCCTAATCATAACGAGCTTTAAATTTTGGGATTTTACTATTTTTATTATTGTCTATATATTTTGTATTATTTACTATTATTATGTACTAACTTATTTTCTTTTTTGTTTTCTTTTGTTTATTTCATCAATTTATCAATATGTTGTATTTTATTGTAAATTTTTTGACATTATCATTCATAACGTCTGCCACTCCTGGCACCCTCTTAAATCTTAGAGCCCATAGGAAGGGACGGTTGCGTGGAACCCACGGCCGCCCCTTTTCCCACTCAAAATAAACACTTAAGAGAAGGTCTTGAAAAATTAGCCAAATAGCGAAGCTTTTGGTAGTTTGTAAGCCTTCCACTTTCAAGTTGTCTACTTGAAAGAACCGGTCTAGTAGCACCAAACTCTTAGTGGAGACGTTACTAAGTTCATGCATCATATCATTTTAGGAAATTATGACTACGGCCACGCATAAATCTTTAGTTCACCATATCTAAACCAAACTCAAACGAGTTATTAACTCCAAGAGGCGTCTAGATATGACTATGTGTGTATATTTTTTAAAATTAAAATGCCAAGTGTACGCCATTTATTCTCAAATGGGAAAAGGGGGTCGAGTCTAGCAGTTTCCTTTTTTGCAGGCTACCATGAGTCACAAAGACTACCATAGGTTCGGCATGATCATCGACATTCCAAGAGAGATAAGAGCCTAGTATAGAAATTTGGGAGAAGCTGGTCAATTTGAATCAAGTAAAACATTGGGTCACTTGCCTTCACTAATGGATGTTGAACCCAATAAATTCATTATTGAAACCACCACTTGGTTTTGGGATGATGATAGAAATGTTTTTAGATTTGGGGAGTTCGAAACGACACCACTTTTGGAGGAAATATGAGGTTTTATTGAAGATCCAGGTTTGAGACGTAAAGGACATAGATGGCAAGATGCTAGACTTATTATATCGCGTCAGCCTACCGTGGAGGAGTTTTACGAAGCACTTGACAAATGATGTACCCAAAATTTTACAAAGATCAAAATTCAGCTGTATGTATTTGTATGATAAGTTTAGCCATGAGAAAAGTTATGAAAAGCACAAAGCAGAGTTTGCATCATACTATGATTGGAAGTGTAAAAGAATTTTTGTATTTGTGGTAGAATTCTTTAGCGTTGTCGTGTTCCCACAAGGAATGCACTATAAAATTAACACAAAGATAATCCATTTCACACATGCCCTATTCTATGGTATAAAGAAGAAGATATGCACTATGGTTCCCACTATATTAGCAGACATTCTTAGAGCCTTGAGAAGGTGCAAGAATGGGGCTCGATATTTTGAAGGTTGTATTATTGCATGTATGACAGACCGAACACCTCCAAAAGAAACCAAATGTAGGCCAAGAGTTCTACGACATGTGCCGTTCAAACCACATATTGGCACAACACTATGGAGTCAAGAGGTTCAAAGCACCTTGCACTACTCATGAGTGCTATCTATTGTTGAAGAACTTGAAAGATGAAGACATACAGTGGATGTATCCTTGGTTTACCACTCCACAGGTTTTGCTCCGGTCAGAGATGAAATCATTAGTAGCTCTTATGGGTATACGTGGTCTCCATAGCAGGCAGAAGACAAGATATTCCATTGGTAGGAGACACAGTCCAATTCCGAGTCGATTATGAAAAAAACTAAATCCCATTTGTGCCAGAATTTGCAAGATATGGAATGAAAAGAGGTTTGCTGTAGAAAATTCAATTGAACCAGACAGATATCATGTAGGATGTGGAGTTGGCTATTTGGAATGGTTGTGTAATGACATAAAAGGCGCTCCCATTCCTAAAGACGACATACCTGGGGCAGTCAAAGACAGAGAAGTTGAAAACCAATATAAGATTAAATGGTTGATGGAGAAACTGAAGATGTCCGAGAAGTTAAGGAAGGAAGAATGAAAGAGGCACAGGCGTGAGGTAGAAGATTTAGATCGAGAGCTGGAAGGTCTAAAGAAGGGGTTCGAAGAAAAGTACAATAAGAGTTGCAATCAAAGAGACGGAGGTGGAGGATTACTAGCTATGGCTTACTTGATCGTTGCTCAGTTGGACATTGGGAAGATACGCAAAAAAAATGAAGAAGTCCGATGCCGAATCGAAGATGCCCGAGGATCTAAATTTTTGATTTTCTTTTGTGTCTTTGTCTGTTGTAGTCAAACTTGATTTATAAGAGTACAATGTTTTTTGTGGTCAATTGAGAATAAATACTTGGCACTTGCACGTTTAATTTTAAAAATCATTCAAAGCTTAGGAAGACTATACGTCCTTGGCATGTCATAGTCCATTAGCAAACCTTGTCCAAACGTCAAAAAGGATTTTCAACCCGAAAAAGACGAAACTGCATCCTCGCATAGGTTCAAAGAGATGTTTACGCAAAATATTGATTGTTTGTTTGGATGTAATCAAGACTATAGGATTATTTTGATCTTTTCTCTTTCTGTCTTGCTTTTAGACTATGGCTGCAAGAGGAGGTATACTTCAATTTGAGATTGTCTTCCTAGCTCCTCACTTGATCACGCTTTCGTGGGAAGATTTGGCTGCAGTCACTAAGTTCCATGTTCAAAAGGTGTTTGGAGAATTGGTGGCTCTTAAGGCTTACATTTCTGTGCCTGGTTTGGTCGAAGCTGTTACACATTTCTGGGATTACAAGAGGGCGGTGTTTCATTTCAATGGTTTGGAGTTGGCACCGATGTTAGAAGAGATGGGAGGTCTGGAAAGGTTAGAACCTGGGCCCGAGACCATGATTTACCCTCGAGATGTGGAGCCTAAGGAGTTCATTGAGCTGTTGCAAGCTCCTTATTATCCATACGTCGAGGGAGTGCATGAGGGAAAGGTTACCTTAGAGTATCTATATTCTAGATTAGGAGATCAAACTCTTAGGCACAATTGGACAGGGGCATGGGAAATTAAAAATTGGGAATGGACTGAGTCTACTGCCTTCATCATTGCTTTTCTGGAAAGTGTGGTCTTCCCCAAAAAGGAAGGAAAGATCGACATAAGGTTGGGAAGAGTAATCGAAGGATTGCATAAATGTTCTCACAAGCGCCAAGTGAGTTTGCCTCCAATGATCGTGGGAGAAATCTACAGGGCTCTGACCAAGTGTAGAAAAGGAGAAGACTTCTTTGAAGGTTGCAACATCTTGCTACAAATATGGTTGATAGAACATTTACACAAAGTCACAATTAGTACAACAGCACCAAGGGCATCGAGGGCTGGTGGAATCCTCTCACATAACACTCGCATGGCTGGGGCGACAGTACGGGAAGACCTTGTAAACATGCGAGGATGGTATGCCAAGTTCGAAAAGTTACAAAAAGTGCAATGGGTAATTGAAAACTGCGCTAGTTTCACCGTCTCCATACAAGGTTAAGACACCACTTTCTTGACATTGACTAGATTTCGAGGAACTCATCACTATGTTCCCCTAAGAATCCTCCGTCAAAAAACTCCTCAGCTGACAAAAGGAAGAAGTTTCAGCGTTGACATGAAAGAAATTGAACATCTGATGGTTGGTACAATATTGACATGTGGGAAGGAAGGGCTACTATACAATTTTGCCGTGGCCGAGACAGCAGGGTGAACCCCGGCCCTAATTTGACCTACCCTCAATGGCTCAGTAAAGATAGAGAGAAATTCCGATCAAAGACCACATTGAAAAGGAAAGCTAAAACTCCAAGTGTTGCAGAGAAGTACAAGAAAATGCAGCACAAGTTCGACCAAAGTAAGAAAGAATTAAGGGTAACACAAGAAAGGGAGATAAGAATACAATCCAAGGAAAGAATCAAGGGAGATGAACTTAAGTACTGGATAGGCAAAACCGTGGCAGCTAGACAAGCCGCTGGGAATCTGCAAAACCTGCTCAAGAGATGGGGAGACAACTTCAAATCAGTACTGTTGGTAGCAAAGGAAGCAATATGAGTAGAAATCTGCGAGTTCTTTGTAAAAGCTTTAGGTGACATATAAGCAGGGAAATACCTTATGGAAATGTTCGGTGACCCTCCACCAGCAAACTTAACAAATAGACCCAAAGAAAAAACCGAGGAAAAGGAGGAGGGAGAAGATGTTGGAGTTGATTCTTGATACGAGAACCTCTTTGCTTGGCACATAGTCTAGTCGTCTCTAGTCGAGTCGTTTTTCTTTTCAAGTTGTCTTTTTCGTTGATTCAACTCGTTATCTTTCTTTCAAAACTATTGATTGTAATAAAGCCAAGAAAATCAAATAAAATTTTATTATTTTGGGTTTTTAGACTTGTGTTGATTATGCTTAAGAAAACGAAACGGTGTATTTGGCGCAAACATTACTTTGAATCATAGATAGGCCTACCTCTGGCACAAAAGAGGTCCTCTGCATAATAGGACGAGAATTTACTAATACTAACATTCACTCACATTATTTTCTCTGTTTTTATTATTTTAGTCCTAAGTCCCTGAAGTTTGGTTTGTGCACTCTGGTCGCGCCGCAATATCGGTTGAGATCCAGAGGATCAATTCCAACACCTCCCCCTTTACCTACAAGGACAAGGACGAGATGCAATATCATGGCTGAGTTTGACAAAGCTGGAAATGGAACTCCTGAAAATCAATGAGTAGTTGCCTATGATGATTATGCTAAGCTAGAGCAAAGGTTGTTTGAGTTAGAGAATAGGAGGACTCAGAGAGCACCAAAGAACAAGTCAAGTGGTTGGTAGAGAAATTCAAGCAATTCCAAACAACCAAGGAAACTAGAGGACTAGCTTATGAAGATCTCTGCACGAACCCTAACTTGAAGCTGCCCGAGGGTTATAAGACACCCAAGTTAACATGTTCGATGGCAGTGGCGATCCAATGGCTCACCTAAGGTCTTACTGTGACAAGATGGCTGGGGTAGGACATGACAAGAAGATTCACATACAGTTGTTCAATCGTAGTTTGACCGAAGATGCACTAGTATGGTACTCAAAGCAGCAAAAAAAGAAGTGGACAAGCTGGGAAGAAATGGCTGGAGACTTTGTTGACAGTTTTGGGCACAACACTGACGCCATGATCGATCGATTCTATTTGGAGAAGCTAAAAAAAAGCCCACTGAGATCTTTAGGGAGTTTGCAACTAGGTGGAGAGCTAAAGCCGCCAAAGTCCAACCTCCTATGGAAGACACAGAGATAGTGGCAACTTTCATCCGCATACGAGAGAATGTCTACTTTGACAAGATGCTGAACATGCAAGACAAGAAGTTTGGAGATTTGATCAAGATTGGAGACATAGTTGAAGATGGGTTGAAAACTGGTAGGATTGTTAGCTTGGCCGCACTACAAGCCACTAACAAAGAACTACAAACCGGTAGCATAGGGGCATTAAAGAAAAATAAGGACGACGTCTCCTTCGTTGCTGCATCACTTGACCACTCTCCCACTCATAACCATTACTGCCAAATACCACCTCCATCATACCCATATATTCTACCATCACCCCGCCTATCCAGTCTACGACACCCAGCCCATGCTCTAAAACCCACCGCCACAAAGACTACCATACCCACAAAGTCTTAACTACAGAAATACCAGCACCTATTCGCCAAGACCTCACACAAACAATAACTCAAGACCCAAAAGAAACTATACCCCATTAGCCGAATCCCGCACTCAGCTGTTTAAAAGGCATAAGGTAGCTACGTACAACCCGTCCCATTTAAAATGCCTGATAGAATGTCACCCTATTTCAACCAAAGCAAAACCTGTGCCTACCACTCTGGGGGACCTGGCCATGACACCGAAAAGTGCTACGCCTTGAGAGATAAAATACAAGACCTGATCGATCAAAAGGTGATCCACTTGAAAACACCGAACGTGCACAATAACCCTGTCCTAACCACGGAGATAATAGAGTGAACTTGATCGAGTGGGATGAAAAATGCAACCTAGAAGGGACCATTGTCAAAGAAAAAGAGGCTACACCAGCATCTGTTTTTGTTGCCCTAGCAGTTAAAGCACCAGAGCCTATTGAAGTAGAGGTGACTCCAAAATTCTACATTGACGTAGTCCATCCCTACAATAACAAAGAAGTGTCATGGGATTATGATGGAGAAGAAGGACAGGTCGACAGTGGAGACCGTTGGTGCACAAAGAATGACTGGGAGCGGAAGGATCTACATTCCCGATCATCTTGTTTAAGGCATACGAGGCATCGGCGAGGAGGAGTCTGAAGAGCTGTGGAAGAAAGTCCAAGCAAAAGAATACTCCGTGGTTGAACATTTGGGAAAAACTCCTGCACAAATCTTTGTCCTGGTTTTACTCCTCAAATCAGAGAGCCACCAAATTTCCTTGATGAAAGTATTAGATGAAGCACATGTCCAGGTGGACACCACAGTTGAGAATCTGGCTAGCATGGTCGGGCAAGTCATGGAATCCAATCGAATTGCCTTCCATGAATATGAACTACCACCAGAGGGGGTTAAGTCATAAAAAGGCCTTGCATGTCACCATCAAATGCAAATACTAGTTCGTGGGAAGAGTTCTAATCGACGGGGGGTCCGGCTTGAACATATGTCCATTCATCATTCTAAAGAGAATGAGGATTGATCAAATCAAGATAAGAGAAAGCGACATAAAGGTAAAGGCATTTTATGGTTCACAAAGAAGCACCATTAGGGAAATCGACTTAACTATCATGGTAGGTCCCGTGGAGTTTTCTGCTGAATTTCATGTCATGGACATCTCTACTTCTTACAACCTGCTACTAGGAAGACCTTAGATTCACATGGCTGGGGCGGTGCCTTCTACCTTGCACCAGACAGTGAAGTTTGAGTAGAACATTAAAGAGGTGGTAGTATTTAGCGAAGGGAGCAACTCCATCTACAACGAACAAAATATATCAACAATTAAGGGGAATGCTCCTGATGGACAAACCTTCTATACTGTGGAACTTGTGGGAGCAGTGCAAGGTAGCTGAGGAGGGTACCACAAAAACTACAACAAAAGCTGGAATCCTACTAATGTAGTCCAAGGAGGGTATACTGCACACTTCACGCCTAAACTGGTCTACACACCACCTGGGACTGAAGAGAAAATGAGAAGTTTCTACAGTGCTTATTGGGACGGACGAGGAAAAGGCTATGAAGGGAGGAACTTGGTCTGGGAACTCATAATATCTGATTGGGGTGTGCCTTCACGTGAATTTCGTGAGACCATACCTTCCAAAACAGAGAAGTGACCGATGTACTCACCTAATGCTCGTCCTAACTGGAAACGCATTTCTGAAGAGATAAGGGGAAAGCAAGTATGGCTACCTAAAACACCCGAACTTACACCAATGGAGGTAGTGATTGAAGAGCCATACATACTCCCACAGCCTCCAAAGCCTGCAAAGTGGCCTGGAGACTGGGTTGTAGGCATTATGATAAGGCAAGGCTATGAATCTGGGAAAGGTTTGGGCAAAAACCTAGATAGCATGGTTGAGTTAATTCAAATTGTGATGAGGCCCGACAACGCGAAAGCCGGCATAGGGTACATTGTGACTTATGAGAAGGGCATGGAGGAAGCCTCATTGGACTTCAAATACTACAAGAGAAGCACCAAAACTCTCCTGCATATTTTCATCTCATCCGGCTACTTGGATGGTCGTAAGGGGAGGTATCTGAAGCACTAGAAGTTGAGCCAAAGATTGTGGATGCTGAAGAGGATTTACTGGCAGGCGTGCAAAAGCTGTTCCTATCTGATAAAGATTGTTGTGTGATCCTAGAAGAGCATGTTGAACCTCCTAGCATTGCAAAAGCTGAATCTGGAGCTGCACTGAACAACTGGACCAGTAACCTGGCCCGAGCTTATCGCGGACCTTGGTAGAGCTGGGGGATAGATCTTATTTATGCTTTCTAAAATAAAACCGGATCTCAAGTTATGGAACTTGTATTTTTCCTTGTTATTTCTCTTTTCCCTTTTAACATGTCTCCATACAAACTTTGTTTTGCAAGAATTCATAATAAAACATTGCGCTATTTTCCCTTTATTTTTGTTTTAGTCTTTTAATTACGCAACATTTTATTTTTCAGCATTCAAACTAATAATTCTATTGAGTCTGCAACCGCAACGTGTAACGAAACTACGGAGCTTGGAAAGTCTGATTTTGACTATGATGAGTTTGATGAAGCAACACAAAAGAAAATTGAAATATTTGAAAATAAGCCCAAACCAAATCTAGAAGAGACTGAGGTAATAAATTTGGGGGATGACAAGACAGTAAAAGAGACAAAAATCAGTTTACATCTCACTGCAGAAGATAGAAAACGGTATACCAAATTTCTTAAAGAATATGAGGATGTGTTTGCATGGTCGTATGATGACGTGACCGGCATAAACACGGATGTGGTGGCTCATAAATTTCCCATCAATCCAGGCTTTCTTCCAGTCAAACAAAAAGCCCGAACTTTCAAGTCATCTACTTTGCTAAAGATTGGAGAAGAGGTAACCAAACAACTCAATGCGGGAATTTTGAAAACAAATCAAATACCCAACTTGGTTAGCCAACATCATCCCGGTGCCAAAGAAAGATGTGAAGCTCAGAGTTTGTGTAGACTACAGAGATCTGAATAGAGCTAGCCCAAAGGACGATTTCCCCTTGCCAAATATACACATCCGGATCGACAATTGTGCGAAGCATGAACTGCAATCTTTCGTGGATTGTTTTGTTGGTTACCATCAAGTACTTATGGATGAAGAAGATGCTGAGAAGACAGATTTCACTACATCTTGGGGGACTTACTGCTACAAGGTTATTCCATTTGGGTTTAAGAATGTTGGGGCAACTTTCATGAGGGCAATGACGACCATGTTCCATGATTTGATACACAAAGAAATTGAAGTATATGTGGATGACGTGATCATCAAGTCAAAGAGGAGTTCAGAGCATCTTGATAATCTGCGCAAGTTTTTCAATCACTTGCGCAGATATAACATGAAGCTGAATCCAGCAAAATGTGCTTTCAGTGTTCTAGCAGGAAAGCTTCTGGGTTTCATTGTCAGCAAAAGAGGCACCGAGTTAGATCCATCCAAGATCAAAACCATCAAAGAATTGCCACCACCGAAGAGTAAGAAAGAAGTCATGAGCTTCTTAGGACGACTCAACTACATCAGTCGATTCATAGCTCAATCCACAGCCATCTGTGAACTAATCATCAAGTTGTTGAAGAAAGATGCAGCAACCGAATGGACAGAGAACTGCTAAAAAGCATTTGACCGGATAGAGAAGTATCTTTCTTGTCCACCCGTGCTAGTTCCACCCAAACCTAGACGACCTTTGATCTTATACTGTCTGTGGTAGATTCGGCGTTCGGATGTGTACTGAGGAAACATGACTCAACTGGAAGAAAGGAGCAAGCAATATACTGTCTGAGTAAGAAGTTCACTCCCTACAAGGCCAAGTATATACTGCTAGAGCGCACTTGCTGCGCACTAAATTGGGTAGCACAAAATCTGAGACACTACTTGACATCATATGCAACTTTACTGATATCATGGATGGATGCTCTCAAGTACATCTTCCAAAAGCCAATGCCTACTGGGAAATTAGCCAAATGGAAAATGCTACTCAGTGTATTCGACATCACTTTTATCACTCAAAAGGCGGTGAAAGCTCAAGCCTTGGCAAATCATATGGCCGAGAATCATGTGGATGATGATTACGAACCTCTTCACACTTATTTCCCTGTCGAAAAAGTCATGTTTGTAGGGGAAGACATCATAGAGAAATACGACAACTGGAGATTATTCTTTGCCAGAGCAGTGAATTTCAAAGGAGTCGGCATTGGAGCAGTACTAGTTTCTGAGACTGGTTAACATTATCCTATCACAGCCAAACTAAGGTTCCCTTGAACCAACAACATGGCAGAATATGATGCTTGTATCCTGGGTCTTAGAATAGCGGTAGATATGAATGTACAAGAGCTGTTGGCAATTGGAGATTCTGATTCGTTGATTCACTAAGTCCGAGGAGAATGGACAGCCAAGAATTCCAAAATATTGCCATACCTCGAGTGCATAAAAGAGCTGAAGCAAAGGTTCACTAAGATAGATTTCCGGCATGTACCTAGGTTGCAAAATGATTTCGCAGACGCTTTGACCACCATATCTTCCATGATCAAACATCCTGACAAGAATTACATTGACTCGATACTCGTGGCAGTAAGGAAGCAACCAGCATACTGTTATCATGTGGAAGAAGAGTTGGACTGATAGCCTTGGTTCTATGACATCAAGAGATTTCTCAAAGATGGCACTTACCCTAAAGATGCAACAAGCCCTCAAAAGAAGACATTGAGGAGATTGGCAAATGGCTTCTTTTTGAGCGGCGAAGTCCTATACAAAAGAACACCTGATCTAGGCTTACTGAGATGTGTAGATGCTAAAGAAGCTACAAGATTGTTAGAAGAAATACATTCTGGGACGTGCGGTCCACACATGAATAGTTTCGTGCTCGCAAAGAAGATCTTAAGGGATGGATATTTCTGGATGACAATGGAGCATGATTGCATAAAACACACAAGCAAATGTCATCAATGCCAAGTCAACGGAGACATAATTCGAGTACCTCCTAGCGAGTTAAATGTTATGGGGTTACCTTGGCCCTTTGCTACCTAGGGAATGGATGTCATAGGACCAATCGAACCCGTCGCTTCAAACAGACACCGTTTCATCTTGATGGCTATTGATTACTTTACTAAATGGGTGGAAGTTGCATCGTACAAGTCAGTGACAAAGAAAGTGGTAGCAAATTTCGTTCGTGACAAGATAATCTGTAGATTTGGCATCCCTGAATCGATCATCACTGACAATGGGTCTAACTTCAATTGTGACCCGGTGAAAGCAACTTGTGAAGACTTTAAGATCAAGCACCGTAATTCCACTACATATAGACCTCAAATAAATGGAGCGGTCGAGGCAGCTAACAAGAGCATCAAGAAGATACTGCGCAAAATGACAGACAATTCAAAACAATGGCATGAGAACTTACCATATGCATTGTTAGGGTACTGCACTACAGTGAGAACATCAACAAGAGCCACTCCTTACCTGTTAGTGTATGGAACTAAAGCAGTGATACCAACAGAGGTTGAGATACCATCTCTAAAGGTCATTCAAGAGGCACAATTGAAAGACGCTGAATGGGTCAAGGAGAGGATGGAGCAGTTAGCACTCATCGATGACAAGAGAATGAATGCAATTTGTCATGGGCAGTTATATCAGAGGAGGATGACCAAAGCATTTAATAGGAAAGTTCGAGAAAGGTCTTTTGAACCTGGGCAATTAGTGCTGAAAAAGATATTCTCCAATCAAGAAGAGGCAAGTTTGCACCAAATTGGAAAGGGCCCTACATAGTCCACCGGGTTCTAACTAGAGGAGCACTAATACTGGCAAAGATGGATAGAGAAGTTTGGCCGAAATCAATCAATGCAGACGCTGTCAAAAGATACTATGTCTAAGAGCTTGCATTAGTTAATGGTTTTATTATTCTGCAATATATCATGTAATTTGGAACTACGTTACGACCTGATTCCCCAAGTGGGATACGTAGGCAACCTACCCAAGGTTCGGTCGCATAAATACAAAAATTTCATTTTCCCATAAAGCATAAACTGGGGCAGAATTTTTGAGGAACTCTCAAAAATTCCAAAAGGACAGATAGAATCGACACTTGAGCAGAAATTTTTAAGACCGTCTCAAAAATTTCAAAATGAAGAAACTAGGGCAGAACTTTAAGGTCCACCTCAAAATTAATTTAGCGGAGAATCCTAGAACAACCCGAAAAACAATGACCATGATCTTATACAATGTGGCTCATGACTCAATGGAATAAAATATTTTTCTTCTTATAAAATTTTTTTCAAAATATTTGCATTATTTACTGCTTTATGTATATCCCCATCAGCTTGACCTAGGTCTCGGCATCCATAAGAAGCAGACACAAAGCGATCCGAGAATACACAAACTAAACCGTTCCCCGCACAACTCACAAATCTTTCTTAGTGCAGGCATGAGGGTACACAGCCCGATGAGATAGGCAAACATCTCTCAATAAGAAGGTATTTAGTTTCCTTTCACTACACTTTTATTTTGCAGGGTAGACAGCCCTGGAGGTAGACAACCTGGAGGGTATACAACCCAGTGAAAGGATTAGTTTGACAAAAGGTAGATAGCCCGATGTTGAGTTTGGCATGACAAAGAGTAGACAGCCCTGAGGGTAGACAACCCTGTGACAAGTTTGGCATTGACAAAGGGTAGACAGCCCGATGTTAAGTTTGGCATGGCAGATGGTAGACATCCTGATGTGGAGTTTGGCATTGACTGAGGACAGACAGTCCGATGTTGAGTTTTGAATGACAAAGGGTAGACAGCCCTAGAGTAGACAGCCCTGTGAGAAGTTTGGCATTGACTGAGGGTACATAAGCCCGATGTTGAGTTTGGCATGGCAGAGGGTAGACAGCCCGATGTAGAGTTTAGCGTTGACTAAGGGTAGACAGCCCAACGTTGAGTTTGGCACGGCAGAGGGTAGAAAGTCCGATGCGGAGTTTGGCATTGACTGAGGATAGACAGCTCGATGTTGAGTTTGGCACGACAGAGGGTAGAAAGCCCAATGTAGAGTTTGGCATTGACTGAGGGTAGTCAGTCCGATGTTGAGTTTGGCATGGCTGAGGGTAGACAGCCCGATGCGGAGTTTGGCATTGACTGACGGTAAACAGCCCGATGTTTAGTTTGACATGGTCGAGGGTAGACAGCCCGATGCAGAGTTTGGCATTGAGAAAGGGTAGAAAACTCGTGTAGAGTTTGGCATGGCAGAGGGTAGACAGCCCGATGCGGAGTTTAGCATTGACAAAGGGTAGACAACCCGATGTTTAGTTTAGCATGGCAGAGGATAAACATCCCGATGCGGAGTTTGGTATTGACAAAAGGTAGACAACTCGATGTTGAGTTTGGCATGGCAGAGGGTAGACAGCCTGATTCAAAGTTTGGCATTGACAAAGGGTAGATAAACCGATGTTGAGTTTGACATGGCAGATGGTAGACAGCCCAATGTGGAGTTTGGCATTGAATGAGGGTAGACAGCCCGATGTTGAGTTTGGCATGGCAAAGGGTAGACAGCCCAATGCAGGGTTTGGCATAATAAAAGGATGACAGCCTGGAGGGTAGACAGCCCGGTGAAAGGATTGATATGACAAAGGGTAAACAGTCCAATGAAAAGAATGGCATAATGTGTGGTGGATAATTTGGCATAGCAAAAGGGTATACAGCCCAACATGACGAACACACCTACATATGATGAGAAATCTTGGCAAGACGATCCAGCCAACAGGAAAGTACATTTTACATTTACGTATATACACTGTTTTTGCAAAATTCACTTTTACTGCAGGATATACAATCCGACAATGCAAAACATTACAATCTAGCGCTTCGTGAATTCCCATAATCTATAAACACTCCTCAAGAGTCGCGACAAAAGTAGTCATTCTGTCAACGTCTTTGTCTGAAGATTCGTTCATCATCCCCGGGCAAAGAGGGGCAGCTGCCGACACCTAATTTTGTCCCTCCATTTTCAATAGCTATTATTCAGACAAAATTGTACTGATAACCACACAATTACCATACACTCACCCCTATTCAAAGTCATTACTTCGCACACGCACGTCAATTTTGTTATTTTAAGACTTTAGCACAAGCGACTGCTATTTTACAAAATTTGCACGTTATATTACGATTTCTTGTAATTATTCCTATTTTTTAGTAAAATTGCCTAAATTGTGTTAAAATCTAAAATAATAGGTTTCCCTAGCTATTTAACCCTTGCACTTTATTTTCTTATTTTATATAATTTTATAAGTATTTTATACAATTCTTATATACATTTATATGCATTTTACACATTTTATACATAATATATACAATTTATACATATACACACGTACACCTCAGCTTTCATGCCACCTACACGCTTACGTGGCCAAATCCTGGCCGTTCACGAAGTTGATCCAACGGCTAGGATAAAAATTTCCATTTTTAACTATACTGCTCCCCCCACCCTTAACACCCCTTTCATTTTCCCCCCAAACCCTCAGCCACCACCACTCTCTCTCCCTCTTGTCAAAACCCTAACGACGCCCTGTCATGGCTATTTTCCGGCCATTATCGCCGGTAAAACAGGAAACAAACGACATCACCATGTTCCTCTCAACCCGCTACAAAACCCTTGCAATGGTTTGCTTGTTCAATGAAGGTGACGTGCAACCTTTACGTGACTGTCACCGGTGAAGGAATTTCGGCAAGGATCTGGTAAGACCTAAACTCTACATCCTAGGGAAAAGGAAAAATCTCCATGCATGCATAGACGAAGTGGGCTCAAATTCGACTCGACTCCGATGTTAAATGGGTAATCTCTAATCCTTTTGTCTGATTGTTTGAATTTGTGTGATTACCTGCCTACATTTGCCAATTCTTTCCAATGATAACATGACTGGTGGTTATTTATCAATTGATTAGAGTAAAACTTGTGAAATTGTTAATCTCTATCCATTTCATTAAGTTTGAATACTAATAAATACCTGAGTTTTAACATGTGTGCAGCTTATGTCTTTGTTTTCATATTCCAAGTCCTTGAAATTTGTCTATAGTCCTATGAGTATTCTATGTATGCCTAGTCGACTAGATTGAAGGTCTAATAGTCTGAAAGTGAAATTTGAATGAAACTTTGTCTTACAAAATTAAAGGAATCTAATTTATGTTAATTGAGACATGTGATTAGTATTTAAACGGAAATTTGCTTTGGCTGATCAGCGGGGTATCCTTTAGGGTCTTTGATTGGAATTTGTTAGAGTAATCAAAGTATCTCGAGCCTAAAGTAGTCCAGGATATTCTGGTAAACTGATTTCTTGAATTTGGACTTTGTTATTGTTAGGGGGGAGGGGGGTTTCTGATTGCTTAAAATCCTGTTGGCCTTAACGTTAGGGCTTCTGATTGATTTATTTGTGGAAAGAATACCAAAGTGGATCCTTTTTACTTTAGGAGACAATTTTTTTGCCTATTCTGTTACCACCCGTTAAAACTAATCCCCTCACCCTCACATCTATTTAAACTTGGCTTTATTCTACACATTGACACACAGTTCAGTACAAAAAGAAGCACAAGCATACATTGTTTCCATTCTTAGACATACAAAGCACTGCATGCTACTCTTTTCTCTGATTTTTCTTTCAAGATTATTGAAAGGACCCTGCTTTCTTTCTTTTTCTTCTGGACTCTGTCTCTGCAAGAACTTAGTATCATCTGCACCTTGTTTACTTGTTCACTACTGTTGGTCAGAAGGCATTTCTCTGCTTTTAAACACTGTTGCTTATATTTTAAACCTGCTTAGGTCTGGTCTTCCTGCTTGTTCTTTCTCTGTTTGTGTCTGCATGGCTTAAACTACCTATACCTGTTTGAGACATTGTCACTTTGCACCTTGGCTCTATGCTTCCTCTAAGCCTCTGTTAACCCTTATACATCTTGTTAGGATGGTTTGAAAGGACCATACCAGTGTTACCAAATGCAGGGTATTGAATGAACATGGTTCAGTAATTACACCCTATTGCTACAGATTCTGAAGCCCAAAAACTGAGATTACGAGTCACCTGGGTAGTTTTAACTTAAAGCTTAAAGAACAGGGCTTTAATACATTCTTTCCCCTCTCTAGTTCCCCCCCTTATGTGTATATTTGTTAGGGTTCTTCCTGTTGTATCTGATTAAAACAGGTTATACGGTCATGAAGACTGTGTAATTGGCTACCCAGTGGCCTTCTCTCACTCTCCCCTTTAGGGGTGTATGAATTATTGGGGTCAACCATACAAATACTTATGTTTTTCAAAGTTTAAATACGAGTATTATCATGTATTTGCATGCTTATATGTATAATATTATGTATGACAGCCCCTATGTGCCTTTTATGTGTTTTGTGACCCATTTTCTAAAAACAACCCCTCTTATACATTTATTCTTCAAAATTGACCCCAAAAATAAAATAGCCATTAAGGTTAGGGCTCTACAACTAATGTCAAGTCACACCGACCCTAAATGGCTAACACTTTATTTCAAAAATTGCCTCAACCTGTTTTCCAATAAAATCTGGACTGTTTCGTCAAAACTAGCCATTTTGCAAAATTAGCTATTGCTGCAAAATTACAATAGACACTGAAAATTGCATGACTGAACTGAATTTAACCACCCCTTTGCAATATTAGCCTTGATGAGTATATGATTGCAAATATGAGGTTAAACGTGCAATTAGGCATAGGGCTTAAGCCGTTCTTGCAAATTTAGAAGCCCAATATCATATATTTTGCTGCCTATATATTGTTTTGCGTAAATAGATTTGATTTCGTAATTAATTGTAATTTTAACTCTCAAATTAGCTCTCTCTCTCTCTCTCTCTCTCTCTCTCTCTCTTATATATATATATATATATATATATATATATATATATAACTGATATTTATTTAGACATCCGAAAAATTAATTGATCGAGCGGGAACCACTTTTTGTGGAACTTGAGGGAGTGCCTAACACCTTCTTCCTCGAGTCATTTGGACTTCTTACCCTCGAATCTTTGAAATTGAATATGTTAATAAAAGACCCGATCTTAGACGTTTAGGCGACCTAATACATCTTAGAAATCCATATTAGGTAGCGACTCCCATCTTTAACTCAAACGAGTTACCCAGTCAAATCCGAGTCTTGATTCACTCCGAGTTGAGTAAAAAATGTGGGTATGACAGGTATACAATTTTGTGTCTAGACTTAAATGTGTGGCCTCCAATCAAACAAAATTATGTTTTGAAGTAGGTGTTGCAAATATTATCTCTGGTACCTTTATAAAGTTCATACTAAAATTTGATTGCATTTGGAGCTGATTCGTGGTACTTGAGATCGAATTTTTTAGTTGAAAATCAAAGAAGTACTGTCTAAACTGTATATTACAACGATATACTGCTATAGTATACAGCTTACTGTAAATAGTATACTGGTATAATATACAATATCACAATGTATTAGTTTCTCTCAAATAAATGTATTTTTTAAATGCAATATAACTTTTGGCATACTGTATACTATTTTGGTATATATTTTTGTGTCTAGATTGAAGTATGGAGCCTATTATCAAACAGATGTATCTTTTGAAGTGGGTGTTGTAAAATATTATCTTTAATACCTTTAAAGCTGAGCTGATTCGTGGTACTTGAAATCAAAGATTTTAGTTGAAAATCAAAGAAATAGAGTCTAAACAGTATAATGCAATGGTGTACTGCTACTGTATACAGTTGACTGCAATAGTATACCGATATAATATACAATATCACAATGTCTTAGTTGCTATCAAATAAATGCATTTTTTATACGATATACCTTTTTGACATACTGTATACTATTTTGGTATATATTTTTGTGTCTAGATTGAAATGAGTGGCCTGCTATCAAACAGATGTATGTTTTGAAGTGGGTGTTGCAAAATATTACCTTTATAAAGTTTATACTAAAATTTGGTTGCATTTAAAGCTGATTCGTGGTACTGGAGATCAAATTCTTTAGTTGAAAATAAAGAAGTACGATCTAAACTGTATATTGCAACAATATATTGCTATAGTATATAATTTACTGCATAGTATACAGATATAGTTTAAAAGATCGCGTGTGTTAGTTGCTATAAAATATATGTATTTTTTAATACAATATACCTTTTTGGTATACTGTATACTATTTTGGTATATATTTTTGTGTCTAGATTGAAGCGTGTGGCCTGCTATCAAACATATATATGTTTTAAAATGGGTGTTGCAAAATATTATCTCGAATACCTTTTGTAAAGTTCATAGAATTTGGTTGCATTTGGAGCTGCTTCGTGGTACTTGAGATTGAATTTTTTAGTTGACAATCAAAGAAGTACAGTCTAAACTGTATTTTGCAAGTTGCAACAGTATACTGCTATAGTATACAGTTTATTACAATAGTATACTGATATAGCTCCCGTTTGGACATGATTTGGGATTTGGGATTTGGAACTTGGGAAATTGAAATTTTGTTTGGACATGCATTTTATTTGGAACAATATTTGAAGTTTGTGAGGGGATTTCCCAAAAAATCTCCAAAAAATACCCCAAAAACACCCCCAAAAACTATAAACAAACGCTAGCATAGTATTCAATATCACAGCGTGTTTGCTACCAAATAAATGCATTTTTTTAATACGATATACCTTCTGGGTATATTTGTATTCTCTTTTGTATAACTTTGTGTTTGGATTGGAGAGTGTGATCTACTATCAAACAACGAATGTGTTATTTATTATCGTATACTGTCCGATACACTAGCTAATATGGTAGGAATTTTGTAATAATGGAATTGACCACGATAAAAAAATGATATAGAAATTGATTTAATTTCTATAATATCAATAATATCGTGAAAAAAGAAAAAAATTTATGCGATATCCACCATCATTTTTAAGAGAGATATCATTTTGCTAAACTGAATAGATAAGAAAATAATATATTATATCTATATATGTAGAAACAAAGAAAAAGAGGAAAACAACAAAGAAAACAAAAGAAAGGAGAAAAAGCTGTATATTTAAATCAATTATTTTTATCACCAATATAAAAAAATTAAAAAAATATATACTAGATTATTTTAGTTTTTGTCACGAGTATGTAAAAAAGTATTAAAAGGTATATTATATCACATTATGTATTTAAATTAATATATTATTTCCATTATACTACAAAATAGCAAAACATGTGATGTAAAAGTTATTTTTTGTCACTTGTATAAATAGGGAAAAATGGAACAACAAAAAAACTAGGAAATACGTACAATACATCTACTAATTTTAATACTAATATAGAAGAAAGAAAGAAATAAAATAATGATAATTAGTATAAAGATAAAATATAAAAGAATAATGTATTAACTTTTTAACCAATATAAAGGAGAAGAAGAAATGACAAAAGAGGGAAAAACAAAAAGGGAAAATAACAGTATGTAAGCCCCTCTATATATTTTTTTAGCCCATTTTTTTCAAAATAACCCTAAATAAACATTTAGCCCACCTCCCTTACTTTTTGTAGCCACTAGGGTTTTTTAGTGTTCCCTTTTTCTTCTCCATTCCACCAACGTCGTCCCCTCCTCCTCCTCCTCCTCCGGCCAACCCTGCCTTCCCCGTCCCAGATCCGTCGTCCCCGTCACTGCTGCTACAGTTCTGGCGTCGGCGAAACAATTTTCGGTCACCCTCGTCACTGGTTTGCTGCTGCTGTCGTCATCCTCCGCTGCTGTCGTCACCCTCCGTCGTTGCCGAACTGCTAACTCCTCCGGCGCCACCGTTTTGCAACAGATCTGTGTGCCCCATTATTTGCTAACTCCTCCGCTTGCAGCCTGCTCCCCTCAGCTGTGACTGACCGTAGCTTTGTAGCTTCGCTGGAGCTCCGACGAGTTGCTGCAATGGAACTGCAACAGTAGCTCGCTGGAGCTCCGGCAAAGATGAAATGCTCCGGGACTGTTTCTCTTTTATTTTGGGAAGAATGAATGTATACAAAATTTAATTCTATTAAAATGTGTATACACGATTTATACATCAAAATTAACTGCAAAAAGTGTTTGTATATATTGTGTATACACGATAAATCTAATTGTATACACCATATTTTTGGGTGTATCCATTGTGAATACGTGAGGATACCATTTGTATACCTATGCTATCGTTTTTATACACTGGGTATTCTTTTTGTGTATACTAACTATAAAAAGTAAGGGCTAGTCAAAAATAAGGGGAAGGAGTTGACTGACTGTTTTGGTATTTCTCCCAATAAAAGATAAAGAAATCAAGCTAAAACAAAGTCACGTTGCGGGATTCTAGGATTGGTATGAAATACATACTCGAATAATTATTTTATAGGTGCTGGGATTCTAGGATTGTAATTAGAATCTTAACAGGCACAAATAGGTAATATCTTTACTCAGTTCGGGTATTCATGAAAGAGGCCCTTACTTTATTTAATGGAGTAGTTAGTCTAAGTTGTAAAAATTGCTTCAAGGACTACTTTTCCCCATAATATCTGGTTTCTAGCCATTATATTGAATTTCAAACCTCTCATGCATAACTTCAAACCTGAAGGTCTGAAATTGAATGTCACACCTTCAGGTTTGAAGTCAGGTGTAAAAGGTCTGAAGTTAATACCTGAAGGTCTGAAGTTGAACTTCAAACCGAAAGGGTCTGAAGTTGAACTTCAAACTTGAAGATCAGACCCAAGGGTTGAAGCTCAAAAAGTGGCTCTTCATGCACCTCCCCCTGGATTCATCTTATTGAATTCTTAAACCTGTAATTAAGTAAGGACGAAAATGCAATGTTATGTTACGATTGATTGGTATGATCGCGCCCCTTACTCATCATTTAAAAATTTGTATTTTACTTTAACTTTACCACACATACCCTACTTTAATTTCACGATATTTTAAGTTAATTTCTTGGGGAAAGTGCACGAAAGGCCACTTTTACCACTGGTCTTTGGGCACAGGCCATTAATACCAAAATATTTAGTTTGTGGCCACTTTTGCTTAAAGAGATAGAACTTCAGTCCAGAGGCCGGATTGAAGTTCAGTCCTTAAAGATTGAACTTCAATCCAGGGCCATATGGACTGAAGTTCAGTCCAGTCCTTAAGATGGAACTTCAGTCCAGGGCCACGTGGACTGAAGTTCCATCGATGGAACTTCAGTCCATGATCATACCATGGACTGAAGTTCAGTCCATGGCCATATGGACTGAAGTTCAGTCCTTAGAGATGGAACTTCAGTCCAGGGGCCGTATGGACTGAAGTTCAGTCAATTATCAGAACTTAAGTCAATATTTATTTAGTAAAGGTCCAAAAGTAGCCTCTAGTGTAAGACAAATAAAAATAGTGGCCTCAAACTAAATACCCGTGTTAAAAGTGGCTGCTGGGCGAAATTTTTACTAATTTCTTTCTTAAATTGTCAATTGTCAATACGTGATATTATGAAATGACTAAAAATGATATAATTAATTTAATGTTATACTAACAAAAATAATACGGTTTAACCAAAACCATATAATACAACACAATATTACAGAGAATATGATACATTATGACACGTAAGTAACAACTAGCCAAACAGGTGTATATGCCTTTTTAATTTCCCGAAAGATACAAAAAGAAAATTTGAAACGGATATGACCGCTTCCTTTAGCAGGTGAGATTCACGTAATAAACACCTTCTTGTCTTCTTTGTCAAAATAAAAGCTGACCTGTTTCACAATTCACGAAATCACAAATCTTCTTCTGTCACTCCATTTGCATATCAAATTCAAAGGTTTAGTTTAATCATTTGTAGAATTTTAAATTAAGTTTTTTTGGTGATCATGGAGACGCCATTATCAAATAATTAATGTATGGGTAGGAAATCTAAAACCACAAGTCACTGAATCAGAACTAATGTCTTTGTTTAACAAGTATGGACCTGTTGATAGCATTACTTCGTTTTCGGCACGGGGTTTTGCTTTTGTATATTTCAGGAATCTTAACGATGCAAAAGCTGCTAAGGATGCTCTACAAGCAACTTTTGTTCGTGGAAATCCACTCAAAATTAATTTTGCAAAATGTCTTCTTTTTATTTTTTTTCTTAATTCTTTTGTGATGTTGCATCCAAAATTCGTGATTTTTTTGCCATGATTCATTGATTGGATATGTTTTTTTTTTTTTTAATTACTAGTGTATGTGTCAACTTGCGTGTACCTCCATTATTCTTTTCGCGGTACCTGGTATTTCTTATCGAGTAACTCTGTTTGCTAAGAAGTAATAATGATATTTCTAAGAATGACCAAAAAAACTATATGTTCGCTAAGGCTTAGACAGATAGGAAGAAATGATTTAGTGATTTTTTCGATTCCGTTGAGATTTTTCAAAGGCAGAATGTACATCGAAAGTTCTCCATAACTGTCTGTAAATTAAGTTTTTTTGGTGATGATCAGATAATCTATGGGTAGGAAATCTAACACCAGAAGTGACACAATCAGAGCTAATGTCTTTGTTTAACAAGTAGGGACATTTCGATAGCCTTACTTCGCATTCAGCACGGAGTATATTTCAGGAATCTTAACATGCAAGTTCGTGATCTTTCTCAATGATTGCATATATTTTTTAATTAATGGTTTCCGTGTTAGCTTGCGTGCACCTCAATGGTTCTATTCGCTACCTGGTATTTTTTCCCGTGTAACTCTGTTCTCGTAAGATTTAGGCAGATGTGAAGAAATGACTAATGATTTTTTTCGGTTCCATTGGGATTGAATATATATGCTTGTTTATTTTTCTATGAGAGAATGTATATTGAAAATTCTCCATAAGACCATAACTGTTTTTATATATTAGGTCTGAAGAACCTTTTCCGATTATTTTTCGAACAATAATTAACGGGCAAAAGGATTTCATTTTTGTTGGATATAAATTGTCACCTTCTGTTAATTAATCAAAATATATTGATTAAATAATGTGGCAACTCGTTTTGAATAACATCGGAACAAAAGAGAAGATAGGTGAATTATGTTAATTTATTTTAAATTGCTAAGCAAATTTATAATTTTTATTTTTTTATTTTTTGGATATTAAATGCAAAATTTGATCTTGATTCAAGATACTAAAGTCTTGGTGGATCTGTGTAGGGATTAAGTTTAACGTTTCTTAGTCTGCTGAAAAATTGAATATAAATGTCCACAAGGAGATGCTAAAACTATTTAGTGCTCCTTAATTCCAATTCATTACCTATTAGAGATTCCTTTGTTATCCCTTTTTTGTTCCTTTACATCCTCTTGGTGGAGTTTTCTGATATTTAGTACTTTAGAGTTCTTTTTAACACTCAAGAATTATGCTTGAAGTTCTGCAGGTAATGTTAAGCAGCTGAGAAGTAGTTTAACCACTGCGATACCGGCTTCTAATTAGTCAAACTTCTTATTGTATTAAGTATGTAAAAGGTGATTTGCTTACATCGTTAATCAAATACAGGACAAGTAACAAAAGGACAAGGCAGTTGCTGCATTGAAATTTCGAATCTACCATGAGAGTGCATTTTTTATATGTGACGGTAGGAAAAAGGAAGCTTTGTTTCCTGTGGACTGTGAAAGCTGTTACAATTTTTTGTTTCTAAATAATCCAGAAATCAGCGAAGGTCAGTCATGCACAATTCAAAACTCGTTGGATAATACGCCCTCCCTCTATTCTTCTCCATTTAAATACCAGGCTTCTGTGTCTGCAACAGGGTTCGAACCCTTGACATGAACTTAACTAGATCAGAGCCTTGGGACAAAGCCATTACAGGTTCTAACTTAAAGGTGATGATGTTATTTATCTTTATATGGATTAGATTTATCATGTAAATAGTTAAGACTTGAGTGTTATCCTTGGGAAGGACAAGACGTGACCACCATCTCCTGACAATGACCTTGTTTCGTTGCCCACCTTAGAGATATCAGAGAATGACGGATATCTTGTCTTACAGAAACTATCTGTAAGGTAACATTAGTAATTTTTTTTATACATGGGTATGTAAGATATTATAAAGCAAACATTTAGAGCTTTTGCTCTTTTGGATAAAAATCACTTTAGATAGAGCAGCATACATTAATTTTGGATGGAGAATTAGGTCTCTGGTCACCAAAGTTGCATACTAATCAATTATATCTTACCTTATAAAGAAAACACTTGCACGTTCTTCAATTAAAATTGGTCTGTGTATGATTTTGTTTCTATAAGGAGATACAACTGACTTTGGTTATGTAATGCTTCCAAGGAACTAATCGTTTGCATATGCTTAAGGTATTGTTAAGAAAAAACATATGCTTAATTTGTTCCGAAGCCCTACTTCTGACAGTGATGGTAATATTTGTTATGTTCCAAATCGTTCGGTTGCAAATGGTCACTTCAATATTCTTATGTGACGCGCTTATGAATTGAACTGCTTGCTAAAAAGATGCGTACATAAACAGGTTGGAGAAGGCTTGAGTCAAATAGCATAATGGGCACTGAAAGAATAATCGCTCAAGGATCACAAGATTAAGCTATATGGAAATAGATGTGGAAGATTAAGCTGTCCCCTAAGATTAAAGCAGATGAGAAATGTTGACCGAGTTCCTTCCTAAAATCATTTAGCCACTGCATCTGCTTAGCTTTATTCAACATTCTGTTTAAGCCCTCCATTGCAAGTATAAAGAGGAAGGATGAAAGTGGGTATCCCTGCCTCAGGCCTCTCTGTGGAGGAAAAAAAAGACCAACTGGGCTCATATTGATCAATATTGAGTATTTAGTAGTGGATAATATGTTGAACTTGATCCATTTAATCCAACTTTTACCAAATCCTATCTGCCTGAGAATGGAAATAATAAGATAGGACCAGTTCAATTGATCAAAGGCTTTCTATATTGCATAAGATGCATGCTGCCTCGCTCTTCAAATTGCAATCGATGAAGCATCAATGATCTGACTATCCTGTATCATTTTGATGATTTGAGACCAGTTTCCCCATCACTGCCTCTATTCTTTCTGGCAACACCTTAGCCACTTATACACACTTACAGTTAAGCTTATTGGCTTGTTGTCTGTAAGTTCCATATCCCCTTTCTTCTTAACTTGCCCTTATATATGTATTTATCACTGTATCATCTTAAAAGGGGTTAATTCTTCTCATATGTGTACCTTGGGCTTGGCCTTCATATTGTTGGGGTTTTGGAATAAATAGAGTGTGAATGGGAAATGGGTGGGAAGGTGAAAAGGTTCCTTTTAGTAAGAAAATGCACCTTCTCCCATATTGGTAGAGGAAAAGACTTTTGTCGGGTTTAAATACAGATTCACTTCTCTTAGCTCTTAAAAGGGTTGAGAAGAAGGGAAGCCTCGCGCCGTCGTCGCTCGCTCGTCTCGGCTTCGGATTATCGGTCAATTGATATGATTGATTGACTTAATTTTTTGGACCAACAAAACTAAAAAAATATTTATTATTAATATTTAATATTAAATCTGTTTGTGTCACAGAAATCTGAATGGATTAATCCAGATTAATTATTCCTCCATGTTCTCCCACGTTTTCCCATTAGTGGATAATTCATTACTGACATTTAGTGAATTCAGCCATTAGTAAATTCTGATGCCATTAGTGGCAGTGAAGTCAGGTGTTATTGGCCATTAGTGGTGACTCTTCATACTCTTTCCAAAGGCTATATAAACTGGTAAGTCATCAACCTTTGAACACACACTGAAACACAGAATACACAAACACATCTTACTGCATTCCCTCTCTTTTCTGCATACTAAGTAAGTCGTGTGATTTGCTCCGTTTCTTTGAGTTCGCAGTGTTCTACTGTTTGAAGTGTCGCTACAGTAGAACTGTTATCCCGTTCCATCCTGGGAGAAATTAACCCGTGAACCTTGGGCAACTGTGAGGGGGTTAGATTTCTTAAGGAGACACAAGTAAATTGTGGGCTCGGGATCGTCCCATACCAAACTGATAATATACTTCTGTTTTTCTGTCTTTTCTGATTTATTTGGTTGCAGGAATAACAAGCTTAAGAAATCTACTGTTATTTTTTTTCTGCACTTAAATAAATATTGTTTAAGGAGACTAAAACCTTTGTGGTTTTCTACTCCTATATTGTATATTAATCTGCTGTGGAGACTAAAACCTTCGTGGTTTTTCTACTCCTAATTACTGTCAAATAATCTGTTTGTGGAGACTAAAAGCCTTCGTGGTTTTTCTACTCCTACTGTTTAAACAGTTTATTAATATTTTTTCTGCTTGTGTCACTTCACAGAGATGACAAACGGAGTGGCACAAACTGTCCCTGCTGTGAATACTAATGCTACAGCAGTTTCTGGTGCTGCTGGGCCTAGCCGTGCTGCTGCAACGGTTATGCCACCTGCAGAAAAGCCGGGGAAGTTTTCTGGTGTGGACTTTAAAAGGTGGCAGCAAAAGATGTTCTTTTATCTAACCACCTTAAGCCTGCAAAGGTTTATCAAGGAGGATGCTCCAGTCCTGACTGATGAAACACCTGAAAACGAACGCTTCCTTGTGATTGAAGCTTGGAAACATTCTGACTTCCTATGCAAGAATTACATTCTAAGTGGCTTGGAAGATGACTTGTACAACGTTTACAGTAATGTTGAAACATCTAAGAAACTGTGGGATGTTCTAGAAAAGAAATATAAGACTGAAGACGCTGGACTGAAGAATTTGTGGCTGCCAAATTTTTAGATTATAAAATGGTGGACAACAAATCTGTTGTGTCCCAAGTCCAAGAACTTCAAGTCCTTATCCATGATCTCCTTGCTGAAGGTTTGATCCTGATTAATACTTATGTTAAGAGTATTATTTATATAGTTGTTAACAAACTTTTCTTTGAAGGTTTGAAGATTAATGAGGCGTTTCAAGTTGCAGCCATGATTGAAAAGTTACCTCCATCATGGAAGGACTTTAAAAATTACTTAAAACACAAGCGCAAGGAGATGACCCTTGAAGATTTGATTGTACGCTTGAGGATTGAAGAGGACAACAAATCTGCTGAAAAGAAGGCTCGTGGAAGTACTACAATAGCGGGAGCAAATATTGTTGAGCATACTCCAAATCAAAATAAGAGAAAGAAGCCTTCTGGAGGGAAGACCAACCCCAGCAAGAAAAAGTTCAAGGAAAATTGCTACAACTGTGGCAAGAGTGGACATAAGTCCGCAGACTGTCGTGCTGCAAAGAAGGACAGGTCAAGCAAACATGGTTGAAGAGACAAAATTGGCCCAAGGAGTGTAAGACATTGATTTATGTGCTATGATTTCTGAATGCAACTTAGTTGGAAATCCTAAGGAATGGTGGATTGATTCAGGAGCCACCCGCCATGTTTGTGCTGTGAAGGAAGCCTTTGCTTCATATGCTCCCGCTGGACCTGATGAGGCGCTCTCTATGGGCAATTCTGTAACGGCCAAAATTGAAGGATATGGGAAGATATTCCTCAAGATGACGTCTGGCAAGGTTGTGACTCTGAACAATGTTCTTCATGTTCCTGAAATAAGGAAGAACTTGGTGTCTACTGCACTTCTTGTTAAAAACGGGTTTAAGTGTGTGTTTGTTTCTGACAAAGTTGTAACAACTAAGAATGAGCTGCATGTAGGAAAAGGTTACCTGACTGAGGGCCTTTTCAAACTCAATGTAACGGTCGTTGACACTATGAATAAAATTGTAGCTTCTTCTTACTTACTTGAGTCAAATAATTTATGGCATTCTTGTTTGGGACATGTCAATTATAAAACCTTGCGAAAAATGATCAATTTGGAAGTATTGCCTAAATTTGATTGCGCTAAGTCAAAATGTCAAATATGTGTTGAGCCTAAATATGCTAAACACCCTTACAAGTCAATTGAAAGGGATTCTGAACCATTAGACTTAATTCATACAGATATTTGTGACATGAAGTCAATACCATCTCGCGGTGGAAAGAAGTATTTCATAACTTTTATTGACGATAGCACTCGTTACTGCTATGTTTATTTACTTAGTAGTAAAGATGAGGCAATTGACGCATTCAAGCAATACAAAAATGTAATTGAAACGCAACTTAACAAAAAGATCAAAATGATAAGAAGTGATAGGGGTGGAGAATATGAATCTCCTTTTGAACAAATATGTTTGGAACATGGCATTATTCATCAAACAACTGCCCCTTACACGCCTCAATCCAATGGGATTGCGAAAAGGAAAAATCGGACATTAAAGGAGATGATGAATGCCTTGTTAATCAGTTCGGGACTACCCCAGAACTTGTGGGGGGAAGCTATATTCACGGCTAATCAAATACTCAATCAATTTCCCCATAGCAAAACACTTTCCATTTCCATATGAAAAGTGGAAAGGAAGGAAGCCCAACTTGAATTACTTCAACGTGTGGGGGTGTTTGGCAAAAGTGCAAGTTCCAAAACCCAAAAGGGTTAAGATTGGACCGAAAATAGTTGATTGTGTTTTCATTGGGTATGCTATAAACAGTAAAGCATATCGGTTTCTGGTTCATAAATCAGAAAATCCCGACATTCATGTTAATACGGTGATGGAATCAGATAGTGCTGAATTCTTTGAAACTATATATCTGTATAAGAAGGAATGTGAGTCAGTTGGTGAAAGATCCAAACGACCTCGGGGAGGAACCAAAGAAAATTCACCAAATGAGGAAGAACCAAGACGAAGCAAGCGTCAAAGAACTTCTACTTCATTTGGAGATGACTTTGTCACTTTTCTGTTGGAAAATGAGCCTCGGACGTTTAAAGAAGCAATATCTTCTTCAGACTCTCCATTTTGGAAAGAGGCAGTCAATAGTGAAATAGAATCTATTTTGAGCAACCACACTTGGGAGTTGGTTGATCTTCCTCCTGGAAACAAACCATTAGGTTCTAAGTGGATTTTCAAAAGGAAAATGAGAGCTGATGGCACTGTTGACAAGTACAAGGCAAGGCTTGTTGTTAAAGGCTATAGACAACAAGAAGGTCTTGACTACTTTGACACATACTCGCCGGTAACCAGAATTACATCCATTCGTATGTTAATAGCTTTAGCCGCCGTGTATGGTCTGGAAATCCATCAAATGGACGTTAAGACAGCGTTCTTAAACGGGGATTTGGAGGAAGAAATTTACATGGAACAACCTGAAGGGTTCGTGGTTCCAGGTAAAGAAAAGATTGTGTGTAAACTTGTTAAGTCACTTTATGGACTGAAACAAGCACCTAAACAATGGCATGCGAAATTTGATCATACAATGTTGTCAAATGGCTTTAAAATTAACGAGTGTGACAAATGTGTCTACATTAAGAACACTCCTAATTTTATAGTCATTGTTTGCTTATATGTGGACGACATGTTGATAATGAGCAATGACATTGCCAATGTAAAGGCTACAAAGCGCATGCTGACTAGCAAGTTTGATATGAAAGACTTAGGAGTTGCGGACTTAATTTTGGGTGTTAAGATCCATAGAACTCCTCAAGGCCTGGCGTTGTCTCAATCTCACTACATCAATAGTGTGCTTGAAAAATTTAAATATTTGGATTTTAAAATTTCAAAGACTCCTATTGATGTAAACCTTGCTCTTAAGAAGAACAAAGGTCAAAGCACGTCGCAACGGGATTATGCTCGTGTTTTGGGGAGTTTGATGTACGTCATGAATTGTACTCGACCAGATATAGCTTGCACTATAAGTAAATTAAGTCGATACACGAGTAATCCCAATCAGACCCATTGGATGGCAATGAAACGTGTTTTGGGGTATTTAAAATACACTCAAGACTTTGCATTGCATTATAACAAGTATCCTGCAGTCATTGAAGGATATTATGATGCCAATTGGATCACCAGAACAACTGATTCTAAGTCCACAAGTGGATATATTTTCGCACTTGGTGGAGGAGCGGTGTCTTGGAAATCGTCCAAGCAAACGTGTATTGCCCGTTCTACTATGGAAGCTGAATTCATAGCCTTAGATAAAGCCGGTGAAGAAGCTGAATGGCTTCGGAATTTGTTGAAAGACATTCCGTTCTGGCCTAAACCGTTGACACCAATTTGTATTCATTGTGATAGTCAATCAGCTATAGGACGAGCTAGGAATGTCATGTATAACGGTAAGAATGGTCACATACGACAAAGGCATAAAACCGTTAGGGACCTACTCTCTAGAGGAATTATCACCATTGACTACGTGAAGTCAAGGGATAATATATCGGATCCGCTTACAAAAGGCTTAACTAGAGAGGCGGTTGAGTGTTCATCGAAGGGAATGGGACTATGGCCAAGGACAAGTCATCACGGCGGTAACTCTACCTAGGAGACTGGAGATCCCAAGAACTAGGTTCAAGGAGAATACAAAGTTGTGTTTGACGGTCCAACATTGTCAGTTAATGTGTGGTCCATTCTCATGATTAGACAATGTTCAAGTACCAAGGGTAAAATGCTAGAGGCATTTTTTAATGATTGTCTAAGTTTGATATTTTAATTATCAAACAGTGTACATCTATAGGATTACACGTTTAGAAATCACCTATGTAAGTGTGAAGTGGAAGTCGCTTCAAGGAGAATTCGGTATGGCAAGTTCTCTAAGTACTTATGAAACCAGGCGGTGTTCATGGCTGAAACGAACACAACAGTGAGGACCAAAGACGGTTAAGGGTTAGTTGTGTGACTTACGTTGTCTAGGTATACACCAAAGCTCAACGGTTCAAAGATATCAAATCTACCGATTGACCGAGTATATCCGATGTCTGTTCACCACGGAAAGTTCAAAGGGAAACCTACTTATCCCGATGCAACTAATTCTTTCTTGCAAATCACACAAGTCTGTCATGCATATTTCCAATATAGCCATTCCCCATTTATGTGGGGGATTTTTGGGGTTTTGGAATAAATAGAGTGTGAATGGGAAATGGGTGGGAAGGTGAAAAAATCCTTTTAGTAAAGAAATGCACCTTCTCCCATATTGGTAGAGGAAAAGACTTTTGTTGGGTTTAAATACAGATTCACTTCTCTTAGCTCTTAAAAGGGTTGAGAAGAAGGGAAGCCTCGCTCGTCATCGTCGCTCACTCGTCTCGGCTTCGGCTTCGGTTTCGGTTTCGGATTTCGGATTTCGGATTTCGGTCAATTGATATGATTGATTGAATTAATTTTTTGGACCAACAAAACTAAAAAAATATTAATTAATTAATAATTTATTATTAATATTTAATATTAAATCTTTTTGTGTAACAGAAATCTGAATGGATTAATCAGATTAATCCAGATTAATTATTCCTCCATGTTCTCCCACGTTTTCCCATTAGTGAATAATTCATTACTGACATTTAGTGAATTCAGCCATTAGTGGCAGTGAATTCTGATGCCATTACTGGCAGTGAAGTCAGGTGTTAGTGGCCATTAGTGGTGACTCTTCATACTCTTTCCAAAGGCTATATAAACTGGTCAGTCATCAACCTTTGAACACACACTGAAACACAGAATACACAAACACATCTTACTGCATTCCGTCTCTTTTCTGCATACTAAGTAAGTCGTGTGATTTGCTCCGTTTCTTTGAGTTCGCAGTGTTCTACTGTTTGAAGTGCCGCTACAGTAGAACTATTATCCCGTTCCATCCTGGGAGAAATTAACCCGTGAACCTTGGGCAACTGTGAGGGGGTTAGATTTCTTAAGGAGACACAAGTAAATTGTGGGCTTGGGATCGTCCCATACCAAACTGATAATATACTTCTGTTTTTCTGTCTTTTCTGATTTATTTGGTTGCAGGAATAACACATATCTCGCCACATTTACCTAAATGGATTAGGAAGCATCAAGTACATTCAGTCATGTCAAGTATCCGTTCAAAAAATCAGTTTTAGCTGCATACTCACTGCCCAATTCAGCGATATTGCAGTAACTTGACAACTTGAGTTTTTTCTTTGTTACAACTAAATTCTAGTCAGTGCTATGTGGCATTTAGCTATTTTGCAATATGCTGGGAGAAAAATTGTACCACTATTATGTGCCTAACATGGCCGGATGCTTAAGTAGACTACACCTGTGTTTGATGATGATACAATATTTGATAAGGACATTATTTAGGTGGTTCTTTAGGTTCTATTTCTTTTTTTTTTTTTTTTTTTTTTTTGGTGTGAGTGTTTGGATTTGATTTTAGGAGAATTGCATTTGAGTTTGCTTTGGAAAAGTTGATTCTGGTTTCAGTATTTTGGAGAAAACAAAACATAGCTGTTTTGGAGAAGAATATAATTGTTTTGTTTTTCAGCCCAATCTTTATTATTGAGTTCTGGTGATTTACTCAAACTGTTGAATGGAGTTTTTGTTGTTGGTGTGGGATGTATGTCTGGGTTCTTTCAGCATTCTTTACCTCGAGCTCGTAACACCTAAAAGTAGATATAAGTCACTTGATATATGGATTTTGTGTCCAAGTGGTAAATTGTGTCTGATAACTAGGTTGCATGTCTGATTTCTGTTGCTGTGATCCTCATTCTCTGATGTGGTGTGTCTGGCTGTCTGACCTGTTAGTACATTTTTGTTATTGTCTCCTTAAAAAAATATATGTTATCCCGTCTTTCTTGCAGGCGAAGCCATGCAAAAGTTTGTGGGTGGCTGGGATAGACAAGTCTGTTTCAAGAGAAGAATTGGAAGACCAATTCAAGAGATTTGGTAAAATTCAAGAGTTTAAGTTCATCAGGGATCGCAACACAGCTTTTGTTGATTTTTTCAGACTGGAAGATGCACCTGAAGCACGGAAGAACATGAATGGACAAAATATTGGTGGCCAGCACATCCGTGTGGATTATCTCAGATCTCAACCTGCAAGAAGAGTAAGTTGGTTTCTCTTAAGGAAGGGTTGCTCTTGCTGCGGAGATCAGATATAATGTTTCAAGTCTAACAAGAGAAATTAGATAGTCCCATCGTCCCAATTTGTTTGTCATACTTGGCACAAAGTTTAATAAAAGAAGACTTTTGAAATTTATGGTCTAAAATAAACCATAGATATTTGTGTGGTTGTAAATGAGTTATGAGAAGGTTAAAGTTAAATTGTTTCCAAATTTAAAAGTATAACTATCTTTTTGGGACGGACTTAAAGGAAAGTACGACAAACAAAATGAGACGGAGGGGGTATATATTTGTAAAAAGAGGAAATTACATTATGGATTTTGAAGAAAATCCTAGACTTAAAATATTTTTGGTTCTAGCTCCAGTAAATGATATTCAAATTCTAATGTGTAACAAGAATTCTAGTGCCACCAAGGACTGGAACATTTGATGTTGAATCCTTTTTCTTTACGTGATAAAGATGGTGGATATTGGATCATACTTATAAGTTATCAGAGATCAGATGATGACTGGACTAAGGAAATCAAAATCCTAGTCCTTAGTGTTGCATCAGTATCTTGGTGGTTAGCATGCATATGGTGTTAAAATTTTAATCTTTTCTTTAAGCTACAACTGTTCCCTCAATTAATGTGTTCTATTTAATCTTTCAGGAGCAAGGATTGGGGTACCGAGAGACGTGGGAAGGACCTTATCCTAGGAGCATTAACCATTCTGATGCATGGTTTATGCCTCAAGATCATCGGAGGGACTACCCTGAGCATATGCATGCTGGATCAAAGAGGCAAAATGTAATGCCTCATTGTCTTAGGAAACACTTCACCTTTCTCGTAATTGTGCTTTTACTTGGTATAACGATGTAGAAACAAGGTGTGTTGTAGTCATGATTACTAGAAAATGGAATATTAGCTTGATGGTTAACTTCGTCCCATACGGTGTTAATTCTAATATTTACCCAGTCATCTTTCTTTGCATGACAGCCATTTCAGTTACCCACCGGACAAAGAGAACAACCTAGCAAAGTATTGTGGATACGGCATCCTCCATCTGTCCGTGTTGAGGAAGACATGCTACACAGTGCTATGATGTCATTTGGTGAGATTGATAAACTAAAAACATTTAATGATAGGAATTACTCATTTGTTGTATTTAGAAGTGTAGAAGAAGCTCAGCGTGCTAAAGAGGGTTTACAGGGAAAACTTTTTAATGATCCCAGAATTGTTGGGATATACTAATGACCATGTGGTTTTAGTTGGATTATTCCTAGTTGAACAATTGGTTATTCATTTATTAAATATAATGAATTATCATTAATTTAGATCAATTGTGTCATGTGTATCCTATTATTTATATAGTAGTTGATTTAGTGTGTAGAGCCAAGCTTATACACGAAAAATTAAATCATCGGTTCTTATGAATAATAAAGTAATTCACAATCTAAGATGGAAATTGGACAAATCCATCGGTATGATTGTAGTACAAGATTATATATAATTTATCTTGATTATGAGAATGATATAGTTCCAAATTCTTGTACTAGTGCACTTTGTGTGCATTGAACGGACCAAGTAGAGATAAGTGTTTTTATACTGACCATATTAAACAAACTATCGAGTTCGTCAAATGTACTTATACTCTTAATCTTGATATATCTATTATTAGTAGTGTATATTATTCATTGTCTTGATTTATCAATAGGTGAGGTCCAGGATATTTGGGTCAAATAATTCCTGATAAGTTGGATAATGATAATATGCATTTGCGAAGTAATAGCTAGTTGATAAATCCACGTCTCGTTATAGAGATTGATGACATCCCTTTATGAAAGCTTATAAGTTTCTATGTGTAAATCTGGCCAGTGAATTTTGTATCCGGCACATGGAATAAGTTGAGCGGAAGTCTAAAGGATATTCATTTAGTCAATATATTAACTTGTCAGTAATTTAATATTATTGATTGGTGTCTGTAATCTTAATGTAGGGAGTTAAATAAGATTTGATGGAAGAATTCGAAATTCAACTGAGGAGTGCAATTACGAATTTCTAGTGGAAATAATTTGTAATTTATTATGGAAAGGTTAATTCTAGAGAAAGAGAATTAATTACATAATTGGAAGCCTCATTAATTAATTCTGTGGTCCCTGTTGTGACCGAATTCAATTAGGACTAGGAGAGGGGTTTCTTGGTGGAAAAGAATCCTAGATAGTTTTGAAAAAGGGTTTTATCCTAAAACTATATAAGAAGGATTCTTGGTCTAAAGGAAAAACACACTAGAAAACCAAAAATAGTTTTTCTCTCTCTGAAACACTTGTTCCACCCAAGTGATTATTAGTCTGGGTATTGTTCGGGCACACGACAGAAGATCATGGAACTGGAGTACGACCCCGTAGATGATCCTGCTCGTGATTGAGGGTTTGTTTCAAGGTTGAAGTCACGCTTCAAGAGGTATTCCGTTTTATGTTTATGTAAAACTAAATTGCCTGCTAGTTTGTCTAGATTACATGTTAGTTCATGATCCTAGAATTGCTTCCGCTCTGTTTATATTCCTTCAAGAATAACTATTGAATATTCAGGCAGTGCTTTTGCACCTGGCATAGATTTGTTTGGGTATCATACACCAATTAGAGGGGCCCGACCAGGTCTGTATCCAAATGAAAATCCATTCCTACCTGCACAAATGGGCATATATGGCCATAATCGTCCTATGTTGGCACCCAACTTACCTGGACATTTTCCACCATATTGTAATTATGGGCCTGATATTCTGCCAAGACCTTTGAGTACTCAAGCTAGGTTCGATCCTATTATTTCTTCCCAGAATATGCCAATTACGTTATGCTTCAGAAATATCCTAATACTAGTCCGCCTACACTGATGGGAAGTTCTAATTCGAAGCGGTCATCTCCAATGTCTGGGGTACTCTCTTCTCCTTCAGGTGGAGTTCAACGGCTTATTAGATCTGCTCCTGGCAGCTGGGATGTTTTTAGTGCTCCACAACGTCAAAGGGAAGCCAAATGATCGAGGACTAATGATGCTTTGGCTTATGGTAGTTCTCATCCTCCTAGTAGATTGGATGAAAAAGGACTTGTGCTTAATGAACAATATGGTATAGACCAACGTGGTAACTCTGGAACTGCAGATCCTCTTGCAAATATTCATTCAAATAACCGTGTTAGCCCTGTTGGATTTGGACAGCACCATTCAAATGACTATATATGGAGTGGCATTCTTGCCAAGGGAGGATCACCAATTTGTCGTGCTCGTTGTGTACCTATTGCGGAAGGGATAGAATCTAATATGTAAATATATCTTCCTATTTATCTTTTACTTCTTAAGGACAAGTTATCTTTTCCGAATTGGCTGTTATGCTGCAGCATTGTTCTCAAATTTCTCAGCTTGATGTGTGGTCTGATTTCACCTTTCGGATTTGTTTCATAGCTGGCTTCGAGAACATTTTATATGTGGAAGGTTTTTAAAATTGTTTAGGAAGTTGTTTTAAGAGAAAAGGTTATCATGAGCGTGGGTATTATTACTTGAACATTTTATTTCTTAACTACTTAGTTCAAGCAGCTCCAGTATGTTATTTATTTTTTATTTTTTTGAAAGGGATTGCATCTAAGTTGATCACATGAGATATTTTCTTGTATGCTTTGTAATTCATAATTGGCAGCTATGATTCGCTACAATTATGTGGTATTTTCACTAGTTATTTGAAGTTGCTGGAGTTATTTATTCTGAAAGAAGATTTATTGTTCTGGCTATAATCAGTTTGGAACTAATACATGCTGTGGATTTATTTCTTCATTGCTAAGGAATATCTTTTCCTAGTAATTTTATGGGTAAGGAATCTCTTTCCAGTAATAGTGTTAGTATAGTTAAAAAAATGTATTGCGGGCATATGCTGACATTCTTCTTCTGCAGTCCAGAGGTAGTCAATTGCATCGCCAGAACTGATTTAGACAAGCTAACCAAACACCATACAGATGCTGTTGGGTCCAGTGTTGTGTACTTCTTACCTGATACTGAGGAAGATTTTACATCGTATACAGAGTTTCTTCGGTATCTGGGTTCAAAATATCGTGTCTGAGTTTCCAAATTTGATGATGGAACTACCTTGTTCTTGGTGCCACCTTCTGACTTCCTTACTAAAGTTTTGAATGTTTTCGGTCCAGAACGTCTATATGGAGTGGTCTTAAAGTTTTCACACCAAATACCCAGTGGAACATCCCTGCAGCCCAAGTGCCATCAACCTCAGTATGTGGATGCACCACAAATCACGTCCTTGCAAGCTACGTATGATGCAATGCCTCCCGTGGAAAGGGTTTCCCAGATGGATTATAGTCAGGTTGCACGTGAAGATTTGAACTTACCTTCAAAAACAGTTGGTTCTGAAACTGAACTCATTCAATGAATCCTGTGCTGCTAAATAATACTGGAGCGACGACCCAAGCTGGGGTCACTTTAACACCTGAACTTATTACAACCCTTGCAAAGATGCTACCAGCAAACAAGTCACTGAATGTGGAAGGTGCAACTGTGCCTACTGGAGCTTCTGCTGGGATCCCTGCACCAGATGTTGCTTTTGCACCTGACCAGGTACAACAATAATTGTGGAGATACAAACATCATGCACAAGTTATATCACGGCATCCAGCTCATCCATCAGTCTTGAGCACTCCTAACCATTGTACTCAAGGTGCCACTAGTTTTAGCCAAATGCAAGATCACAGCCTGAATTTGCAAACACAAAGGGCTCCTCTTTCAAAGCCATTGACATCTACCATCCTTTCTCAAGGTATGCAGCTTCCAGCCTGGCCATATGTTGATCAACCTCTTCAGCTCGGAGAACTTAAAAATCCTGCTCATGGTTCTGGGGTAGCACATGGAACTGACTCCTTGAGGCTGTCTGGTTCATGTTGTAAGAGTTTTCAATAATTTCAGGAACGTTGAACTTAATGATTTTCACATTCAAACACATAAATAGTAATTCAAGAAAACATACCCGAATTTGCCATAGCGTTCTCTTGACTTGAAGCGGAAGCCTTAATTCTTTGTTCTTGATAAAAGGTGATATCTCCCTCTTTCCTTTAACTTTAAGAAAACGTCTGATGGAAAACGTTATCAGTATTGGTAGAGAGAGGACCCTTTTAAAATGAGAAGAACACTTAATTTCACATTCCATCAATGTGAGGGAGTGGGTAGTTTTAAAACCACCAAGGAGTGGGTAGTTTTAAAACCACCAAGGAGTGGGTAGTTTTAAAACCACCAAGTAACTTCCCATATTTAATTAGGATTTAGTAAATATTATTTAATTTATTTATTAAACCAAATATAAATAAGTGGGCCATAACTTACATTCTCCCACTTGGCACACGTTCATTATTCACTTAATGGTTTAATAAATATTTCAATCATCATGTGCGCAGTTAATACTAAATCCCACATTATTCATTGTTATTGAATAAGTCAACCAATATGAGTCATGGCGGTTGTACATCACTTTCGACATAGTCCCTTCCATGTACTACAATATTAGTCTATTACCCAACACAACCTTCAATACATAATGGTCCAACAATAATGCTTAGAATATCTTTATCTAAGCTAAAACCTGTCATCGTCATTCTCAACGTTATGTATACAAGAGAAAAGCAGGTAATGCAGAAACATTTATATTAATGAGCTCAAAGTGTCAAATCTCATAAACATCATAAGTCTTTACATAAATTCATACATTGCTATTAATAATGCCCATTCTTTAAACATGATCCATAAATGCTTTGGACGATAATCCTTTCGTCAAAGGATCAGCAATCATAATTTTGGTGCTAATATCTTCATTTGACACTTTATGTTTCTGGACGTGTTCTTTAACGACAAGACATTTCAAGTCTATTGACTTAGCACCTTCTTATATTTGTCGTTCTTAGCAAAGAACACTGCTGAGGAATTGTCACAATAAATTTTCAGCGACATGGCAATATTATCGACTAATCCAAGTCCTGAAATAACATTCCGCAGCCACTAAGTCTAAATTGTGGCCTCAAAGCATGCCACAGCCAGCATAATCTGAATCTGAATATCTAACCATATCAAGATGATTAGATTTTCTATAAGTGAGCATATACTTCATTACTTACGTTCGAATTAATTCTTTGAATTGAGATTTAATTTATCTCCTTTCTAGATTGGAACGGGACTTGATGACAATTTTCCATTCTAAATCTTTTTAGAACTTTATTAATATAGGCCTTTTTGAGACAACCCCAACAATCCTTGTGATCTATCCCAGAATATTTCTATCCCAATCACATAGGCTATCTCTCCCATATCTTTCATTTCAAAGTTGTTAGAGAGAAATTTCTTGGTGTCATGCATCATATCAAGATCATTAGTAGCAAGCAAGATATCATCAACATACAAGACTAAAATTATAAACTTACTCCCACTGACCTTTAGATATATACACCAGTCAAGAATGTTTTCCTTGAATCCAAAGGCGACAACAATTTCATGAAACTTAAGATACCATTGTCGGGAAGCTTGTTTAAGCCTGTATATTGATCTCTTTAGTTTACACACCATGTGTTCCTTTCCTTTAATTTCAAAACCCTCTGGTTGATTCATGTAAACTTCTTCCTCTAAATTTCCATTCAGAAAGGCAGTTTTCACATCCATTTGATGTAGCTCTAAGTCATAATGAGCCACCAAAGCCATTATAATTCTAAGTGAATCCTTTTTGGAAACAGGTGAAAATGTCTCTGTATAGTCAACACCATGTTTCTGAGTGAAACCTTTTGCAACAAGTCTAGCTTTGTGACGTTCAATATTACCATTTGAGTCACGTTTGGTCTTAAAGACCCATTTACACTCGACTCTTTTGCAACCTTCTGGTAATTCAACAAGGTCCCAAACTTCATTAGGTTGCATGGATTTCAACTCATCTTTCATAGCATCTAACCACTTATCAGAATTATTACTTTCAATGGCCTGTGAAAATGAAACTGGATCATCATTGATTTCCAAATCATCCAAATCAATTTCTGGATCAATTTCTGACTCGTGTAGATATACCAAAAAATCATCAGAAATAGCATTTCTCCTTTGTCTTTGAGATTTTCTTAATGCTACTTCTTGCGGTACGTCTACTGTAGGTTCATTGATTATGTTTTCATTATGAATAGCAGGATCATTATTTTGTTGTTCTTGTTTGGTTGTTAGGCGGTACAACAACTTCGGGAACAACAATTTTAGGAGAAGTACAGGGTAAAGGAATTTGCACCCTAACTTCCCTAATTTCCACATTACGCGGTTCTTCACTCCCACTAACTTCACCATTCTCAATGAACCTAGCATTTCCAGTTTCAACAATTCTCGTACTATGGTTAGGACAATAAAATCTATACCCCTTTGATTTTTCTGGATAACCAATAAAGAAACCACTGATTGTTCATGGATCCAGTTTCTTTTCTTGTGGATTATAAATTCTTACTTCTGCCGGGCAGCCCCAAACATGCAGGTGCCTTAAACTAGGTTTCCTACCAGTCCAAAGTTCAAAAGGTGTCTTTGGAACTGCCTTACTAGGAACCTTATTTAGTAAGTACACGACAGTTTTTAAAGCATACATCCACAATGAAGCGGGTAAAGATGAATTACTTAACATACTCCTAACCATTTCAATTAATGTACGATTACGCCTTTCTGCCACACCATTTTGTTGTGGTGTGCCAGGCATTGTGTATTGAGTACATATGCCACGCTTTTCGAGAAATTTAGCAAATGGACCAGGGTGTTGTCCAGTTTCATCATATCTTCCATAATATTCACCACCTCTATCTGACCTAATTATTTTCACCTTTCTGTCTAATTGCCTTTCAACCTCATTAATAAATACCTCTAAGGTATTTACTGCTTGAGATTTTTCGTGCAACAAACAGACATAACCATAACTTGAAAAGTCGTCAATAAAGGTGATAAAGTACTTTTCTTTACTGAAAGATGGAATATCAAAAGGACCACAGATATCAGTGTGTATAATTTCAAGAAGCTGTGTGCTTCTTGTGGCTCCTTTCTTTGTGTGTTTTGTTTGTTTTCCTTTAATACAATTCACACAAATATTTAGGTCTGTAAAATCTAAATCTGGAAGGATTTCATTCTTAACTAATCTTTCCAGTCTTTCTTTAGATATGTGACCTAAACGTCTATGCCACAAGTAAGCAGAGTGTTCATTCACCAAACTACGTTTGGTTCCAACGTTATGATGCAGAGTTAAGAGGGTTTCAACAAACAGATTATCAAGATTCAGTTTGTATAAACCATCACAAAGAATACCAGAACCAATGAGATGATTATGCTTAAACAAACTAAAACATCCATTGCCGAAATTAAAAGAGTATCCAGTCTTGTCTAACTTAGACAAAGAAACTAAATTTCTAGAAATAGAAGGTACATAATAAGTTTCAAATAAGTCTAAGTGACGCCCAGTATCTAGGATTAAACGATAAGTCCCGATAGCTTGAACTGGAGCCTTCACTCTATTCCCCATGTACAAAAATCTTTCATTCTGATTTATGGTTTGGGTTGTAAGAAATCCCTGCATCGTATTAGAAACATGAACAGTACAACCAGAGTCAATCCACCAAGTATTATAAGGAACTTCAGTTAAATTTGATTCGAGACACGTAAAAGCACAAGGCTTACCTTTCTTCTCGAACCATGCCTTACGTTTCAGGCAGTCTTTCTGAAAGTGTCCAGATTTTCCACAGAAATGACACTTATCATTCTTGCGTTCCTTCTTACGTACTTGATGAGAGGACTCACTAACATTATGGTTCCTCTGTTTGCCCTTAACATGCTTCTTTCCTTTCTTTCCAGCTACTTGATGACCTACAAGGTTAATGGAGTGGGTTCCTTGGTTCTTTAGCCTTGTCTCCTCCTGAACCAGCATTCCGTGCAATTCATGCACGTTCCATTTGTCTTTCATGGTATTATAGTTCATTTGGAAAGGACCATACTCAGACGGTAATGAGTTGATGATGAACTGCACAAGGAAATTTTCATCCACTTCCATTCCCAGAGTCTTAAGTCTTGCTGCTATGTTTGTCATTTCTATGACATGCTCATGCATGGTACGCGAACCATCAAACTTCATGGTGGTCAAAGTACCCATTAGAGTCCCAGCAAGAGACTTGTCAGCAGTTTGAGAGCGTTCTTCTACAAGTCTTAGAAGCTCTTTGGCACTTTCAGTGTTGGGAAGAGCAGATTTAATGTTACCCGCTATACTCATTCGCATGAACATTAGGCTTAATCTGTTAGACCTGTCCCACTGCTTAAAATAAGACTTTTCTTCAGCAGTGCTAGTTGCAGTAATAGCAGCTGGCTTCTCAGTGTAAAGTGCAACATCAAGATCTAAAACTCCGAGATGGAATTTGATCTGTTCGCACCACTCCGAGAAGTTAAGTCCGTTAAAAGCCGTAACAGAAACAGAGTGCGAATGAAGAGCAAGTGCTGCAAATATAATATGCTCATTCGTTAACGCTTTGAGTTATAAACTAAACATACTATCAGATTCAGAAATAATTTTATATAGCTTTAAGTGTATCTTGATGTTCACCTTTGGGCAGAACGCCAAAATACTAACTTTATACATTATGATGCTTAATATAACGTAACATAATTTGATAATTTTTAATGTACCTATTAATAATATTTATTATCTTTGGATAAATAAACAAAACTAATAGTACATTTAAATTATCTCATTAATGTTCCACGATTATAAGAACAAACGATCAACCTTTGGGCGATCCATAAATATCCTATAACCATGAACTTCAATTTACCCATAACTTATGGCGTTTCTAAGCATCAAGATTAAAGGGTAATTGAATATAAGTTTATCATTATTTTGGAATTAATTTTCATAAAGATTCGACCACTTTGGTGATTAACGAATCATACGTAATAATTCCAAATAGAATTATGAAGACATTAATCTTTCAAACTTCAAGGATTTCGATTAGTCGATTATGGAAAAATCATTAGATTCGACATTTTGGTTGATTTCAATTTAAGTAAACCAAATAGTCAATTACAGTGGTTACATAAGAAGTATTACGCAAGCCTCATCTTAAATGGCTTATAAAGGCTTTTCATAAATATCAGTTATGAAGTATACATGATCCAATCCTTGAGAACTAAGCACAATAATTCTAATACTTCAGTATTTAAGCCTCCACTATAATTTAATATTTCATAAAGTGTAAGCTGAAATGAACTGATCAAAACTAATATTGAATCATGCCTCATAACATAGATGGAGATCAAAATTCCCTTAACTAATAAGGCTTTATGACATATATCATTCTAAATATGATAGCCAAAAAGTAGTGCTATAAACAGATATTATGGCAAGTTTCTAGCCATAGAACAAATCACGTCAACATACTGGAGCATTAAGTGTAAAGTGGAGCCAAATATTATAAGTGAAAGAAACCACTAGAATTAATAAAGATTTCATAAGCAGATTTCAAGTTCTCCAAATCTCAAAATCTTGACATAGTAATTTTAATATTTTAATCAATTTCATTCAACTATCTTTTCGTTTAAGTAATTGACAGTATTTTATAAACCCCTAAATTTCATAATTAGGGTTCACAAATATTTGGAAAATCATTGGTTCGAAAACCTGGCGCTGATACCACATGTAAGAGTTTTCAATAATTTCAGGAACGTTGAACTTAATGATTTTCACATTCAAACACATAAATAGTAATTCAAGAAAACATACCCGAATTTGCCATAGCGTTCTCTTGACTTGAAGCGGAAGCCTTAATTCTTTGTTCTTGATAAAAGGTGATATCTCCCTCTTTCCTTTAACTTTAAGAAAACGTCTGATGGAAAACGTTATCAGTATTGGTAGAGAGAGGACCCTTTTAAAATGAGAAGAACACTTAATTTCACATTCCATCAATGTGAGGGAGTGGGTAGTTTTAAAACCACCAAGGAGTGGGTAGTTTTAAAACCACCAAGTAACTTCCCATATTTAATTAGGATTTAGTAAATATTATTTAATTTATTTATTAAACCAAATATAAATAAGTGGGCCATAACTTACACATGTGCCCTTCAGAGACCCACAAATCATCCTTCATTGTCCAATCCAATTCATTGTTCTAGCATTTCCCAGTCACAAGCTGGTGCGCCTTTTGCTTCTGACAAGGAGCTGCCAACTCAAGTGCAGCAGTTGCAGTCTGTACTTTGTGCACCTGGTCAGGAAAGGTCTGAATAAGAGGTTGATAAGAATGAACGCTACCGGTCAACTATATTATTTGCAGCTAATCTCCTTTCCCAGATACACGAGCAGCCACCAGGTAGTCAAAGTGGGCAAGGGTCGGGCAGTCATTAACAAGGTGACTCTAAGCATGGTAACTCTTCAACTCTTGCTTTATGTTGGTTGTTCTTTTTATTTTCCTACTGGAGTTGTTGAATGTTTTGTGCATAATTGCTCTCTCTCTCTCTCTCTCTCACACACACATACACACTTTCTCTCTCCATCTGTAAGCTTCTTCTAGTTCCCTTTGTTTCTACGCGCGCGCACACACACACTCCATCTGTATGCTTCTTCTGTTTCCTTTTCTGGTTCCCTTTCTTTACATTTTAATCTCCCCCGCTCCCCAAATTTCAAAAAAAGAAGAAGATATAGCTCTCCAGGGAAAAGAGAAAGGATCAATATGCAATACACGAATTGGTACTGATAAAAAGAAAAATACACGAATTGCTTGGGAAGAGTTTGAAGTTTATCAGTTAGAAAGTGCCTTTAGGCTCTTGACAGACGTGAAAAGCTTTGGTATCATATGCGAAAGCTTTGCCTGAAATGAATAGCATTTTGGTCTTGAAATAATCGTAAGAAGTTGGAACATTCTTTCTGTGAAATTTGGTCTCCTGGAATTTTGTCTCTAGCCAGGTAGTTGTAGTTATGTAGGCACAGTTACTTTGCCTCCTTAAGACTCAAGTTCAAGGTTCTTGAGCTCACTAGTTCAAAATCGTACTTCTTTGGATGCTTGTAGGGAGTATATAGTATGTAGTCCAAACACTGGAGTTTTGGTTATGAGATGATATCATAACAACAGTGGGAGTTGATTTCTTTTTTGGATTATTTTTGGGCAAAACATGACAAGGCTCATGTTTAGCTTTATAGGTCTGCATTTGCAGAGTATTTACTTGGAGGTTGTTGCTGACCAGTGGTACAATTGGTTTAGGTTCCTAAATAGACCAGCGCAATAGATATGATGTGGACTTGGTGTGACAAATTCTTTTCTTTCCTTTCCTTTTTCTTTCTTGTTCCTATTTGAGTACAAGAAGGCTAACTGGGAATTTGAAAATTTTAATAAACCCAGAAGATCCAGTTTTCCTGTGTTGCAAGATAGAAGGTTAATTCCAGACTGCTGCCATGCCAAGAATTTGCATTTTTGTTGTTCACTGATTTCCTAGCTGCTGTTGAGGGAGTTTCCGGAAGCTACTCTGTTGACGTCTTAGTTATTACAACTGTTACCATTGCAGTTGTTTCTTTTATTTTTGGAATAATTTATCAGTCCAAGAAAGTACACGTTTGTTGATACATTTCTTGAGTCTGTTATCCCATAAAGTTTGTAGACTAGCAATGTGTTATTTTGTTCAATGTAGGCCTCAATTGGTGTTTTTACTTTCAAAATTGAAAATGTGGTGTCTGGTTTAGCTTGTGCGTAGCTTGGCTACTCCACCAGATACCTGATGACTTTGTCCATAAAGACTTCGTCGGATGTGACGGAAGTACATAATTATTTTTAATCTTTGCTAGGATTCAAAGCCTAATTTCCCATAATTTTCAATCTAGCCTTATTGAGCACTATATTACACCCTTGTATGCCATATGGCAGTACCTTCTTTATTTGCATGATGATAAGGCCACCCTTTAGACAACAAGAAACGGGATATGGGTATTGACATATTCGATTTAAAAGGAACCATTCTTTTAACGAAAGAAAATATCCTAAAATAGGTAGTAATTTCTTTCTTCACCGATCAGTTCCTTCATGGATCTTTCTGTGCAACGTGATGTTGCAAGGGCCTGTTTGTATTAGAAACAATCCAATTTTCGGAAAACATATGTGTGTCTTCCCTCAAAAAATTTTACAAGGGCATGTTTGTATTAGGAACAACCCAATCTTCGGAGACCAAATCATATGTCTTGAATTCATGATCCAAATGACAATTGGAAAACGTTTCACCTATATCACAATAAGGTTCCTTTTTATTTATTTTTTTTCTGAAGAGGAACTAACAAAGCCACACTATGGGTGTTGTGTGTTACAAATTTGCATCTTACATGGGGACCATTACAGCTTGTGCACAAATATATTTGGCGCCAAAAAAGTTCTTCATACCGGAACATTTATCCCCGTTAGCCACAAAAGAGAGAAATAATTTAGCGATATCCCCCGTCCCCCCTTTCTTCACTCAATAAAAAACTAAACACATTCTCCTAATTCAACATCCAAACACTGATGATTATATTCCAAAAGTCAAATTGCTTTTTATATCTAAATGCCATTTATCTTATACCTCAGAATTTGATTATATTTGATGTCTTCATTTTCCATTTTAAGGTCACATAATATTTTGGACATCTATGAATATAATTAGATTGGTATACAGAAGCCTAAGGACAAGTACCAAAAATTGAGGCCTTCAAACCTGCTGGACCGGAGCCGTTTGGCCATAGATCTTGTTTGGAATGAAATGATATTTTCAAATTAGTGTTTGGTTCACAAGTTTAGTTTCGTTATTCCAACTTCCAAATACTTTTTTGTTAACTTCAACTTCAATAAGATTCTGTTCAAGTTCAGCCAAATGTTGTCCAAATGGCTATTAAGATTAGCTCTGATTTAGCCTCAGGGCTTAGCTCAAGTGGCAAAGGTTGAGAGAATTATGATTTAGGTCACAGGTTCGAGCCCTGCCACATGCAATGTATTAAGTGGTGAAAGGTAGAGGGGCGTGATCATTATCCTCAAATTTTGGAGGTTGCAGTTAGTCTACATGGTTGGCCCTCAGTAGATTTCTTGGTTATTAAAAGAAAAGGATTCTCTTTGATTACGAACCGATTGTTAATTATTTTATGTAGCATGATTGAAAAAGCACTTGTCGCTTTTCATATGTCATTCCTTTTTTGGGATTGGTAGGAACCAAATCTAATGAGAGAACTCTCCTTATGTAATTTGAAAAATGATTGTCCAAAAGCATCATGTTTTTTCTTTATAGAACTTAGAATGTTCAATGTGCTTTTCCAGTAATGATATTAATGCTCCAGTTAATTGTTTCCATTTAGCAACACACATAATCTCATCTACTAATGAATAAATAAGTAGGCTGTTTGGAGACATCGGTTAATTAATATAAAATTTGGTTGTACTGAAGCAAGTAGTGAAATGGTCGACCGGTGTTGTCAAAGGCATGCTTTAAGCACGCAGCCCTGAAGTGAGGCCGAAAATATGTTGATCGCTTCGCCTCGCTTAGAGGGCGCTTCAGTGTTGTCATCAAGGCTCGTAGGCATATTTCTTTTTGCCAATGAGCGTTATCTTGAAGATGCGACACTATACAATTAATATCTCACTTTATCTTAAGTTTTCCTATTTCTTTGTTCATATATTTATTATTCATGCTTATAATTATTAGTCCTAAGATACATGCATGTTTTTGTGTATTTTCTTTAGTTGGACTTTTCATCATTAAAGCCCATGCTTTTTTGGCGCTTTGTGCTTAAAGTCCAAAATAGACCTTAGCGCTTTTTTGCGCCTTTTGCTTTTGATAACACTGAAATTGACCCTCTTCCTTCAGTACGATCATATAGAGTTTCCTCTTAAGATCCAACTAAAGAAATTTCAGATTGTTCCACAATAAAGAGAATAATTTATATAGCATGAACAGATCTTTCTTATTTCACTTTCTTTTTGAGTAAAAAGAGAATACAGTATTGTGGGGACAATTGGCAAACTTGATGAATGCCAGTGGTTGAGTCGTAGCGACTCATGTAGACGACTTGGTCAATACGTTTGACATCGCTTGTGTTTAACCTAGATCCGATTTTAGGCCAAGTAACAATTAAATTTATATTTGTGGAGTCACGATCAATAGTTTAGATTAAGAGTTTGAATGACGAACTAAAACAGCATTAGATTCAAACAGGAATTAACAAAGATAAAGCGTAAATAGGGGCAAATAGAAGTAACCGTGCGGTATCGCTTATCTTCGGTGAGAGCTCTTCAATACTAATCGTACTTTTAGAAGATTAGAGAGATGAATGTAAGTAAGCAGTCAGATTTGAGCAAGAGTGAGGGAGTATTCTTATTGATATTGTAGACATGAAGTAAAATTGTGTGTTACAATGGTTTAGAACAAATGCTATTTATAGGTCTGATAGGCGTCCTTTGGGTTTTTGTAACCGCTGGGCATGTATCCGTTGGATATGTAACCGCTGGGTTGTAATGATTGCCTTTGTGATCATTAATTGAGTGATCGCGCATGATTTGGTCAATAACTGCTCACTCAGATCGTGTTGACTGGTGAAGCGTCTCATAATTGCTTTGGGTCTGTTCGTGATAATTGTCTGTCCGTTAGATACCTGACCGGTGGAACTTCTGCCCGTGCCACGTAGTGGACACGTGCCATCTTTCAGGTGTTGTCAGCTTTTATCCAATACAGATAGTCCCCGCACTTCTCGAGCAGAGTATTTGTTCGAGGAGTGGACATGAATTTTGGCGGGAATTTCTGCATTGTAAAATCCTGCCTTTGTGTGACGAGGCTTAGTGACGTATGCATCTTATCAGCTACGTGACAAACCCTTATGACGTGCGCATTAAATGCACCGTATAAAAAAGTAACTGCAGCTGGCATGCCTGCGCATTTGCAGTCTACTTTGAAGTGACTACTGCGCGTTCCAAGAGTAAGAATGATGATTTTAACCACCTCAATCACGTGCACACGTCGACGGTTGATCGCGAGGTGACCGCTGATCTTCAGGGTAATGATGACACTATAAAAATTGGCGAAACTGAAACGACCTCGGTCAGTCGTTTCGGAAGTTAGGTCTCCGATTGGCGTGCCGATAATTTTAAAATATTCGTAATGCCCATTAGAACCTGTCTGTAAAATATGAGCTAAATCAGACCTCGTTTGGTAGGCATCGGAAGAAGGTTTTAGTTTTTATTGGCAATAAATATTAAAAGAGATTTTCAAGCTCGGTTTTTGCCGAATGAGCTCCGATTCGAAATCCGAAAGTACCGTTAGGTTCGTATGATTATGTGTGATTTTTGTAAACTTTCGAAAGTAAATTTCGATATTGTTCGGCTAGTTTCCGCTAAAATGCCGAAAATTAAATAATTTGACTTCTTTTCTATTTAAATTCGCATCTTGAGTTTCGGGAGTCCAATTTGAGATCCGCCTTCGCGAGTATGTTACATATATTTTTTATAACTCGTACGCAAAAGTTGGAATTATTTCGAATATCATAGGGTACCGTTTTAATTTTCGTCGCGAAAAGAAAAAAAAAAGAGAAAAAGACAAAAGACAAAAAAAAAATTGTATGGCGGTTTAAAGGTGAGCTTATATGCTCACCTAAGCTCACTTTTACAGAAAACAATAGAAAATGCAAACATTGACAGGGAATTAAGAAAATGACGCAGAGGCTGGGAAAAATACCAGAAAATGGGAAAAGGGGCCGGAGAAAAGTAGAATTTTTACCCTGAAACATTCAGGTAATGATCCTATATATTATTTGAGTTTATTACATATGTTTGAATATATTTTTACGGTAAAAATAGAGATCTTAGACATCGCCCTAATGACGTAAATTGATAGTTTAAAGAGTCAAATGGACCCCGATAATGAAATTGATTATATATTCGTACTCAGTGAGTTATGGGCAACTTATAAATGTAATTTATTTGGGGTTTGGTTATGTGGCCTTAAACCCTGTATATAGGCCTGGTCTGCGTATTGCGTATGCGAATAGGGTATCAGGTTCCTACCTGGATTACCCTAAAATGTGAGGAATGAAGCCTTTAGCCTAATGTGATATATTTTTCTGCTTATTGATCACAGTGGGATCGTTTGGCAATGAAACCAAAGGACAAGCGGTTATTGAGTGGTTTTTCTAACTTTGTAACAAGGTAAGTGTTTATATCCATTTCTTTGGAGGCAGCTGGCCTCGTGGATTTTCTACCATGTATTCCTTACGTGTGTAGCTGCCGATATGCGTACTCATTACGCCTTAGCTTTGGATTTATATTGTATATTATATGTGATGTCCTACTATTGGTATTGCATTGAGAATCTGAGCATTGTACCCTGGCTGTAAGTTGGCATCTACTTCCTGGCTGTCGATGAGAGTCCCGCACCGGTGAAGGGTTATTATTGCATCACATTGCATTCATATGCATTATATGTCATTCATATGCATTACATTGCATATCATATTGGGTGCAGGAGTATTCCGCCCTCGGAGCAGGAGGATTCTGCTCCATTGCATCATATTAAGGGTAGGAGGATTCCGCCCTCGGAGCAGGAGGATTCCGCTCCATTGCATCATATTGAGGGTAGGAGGATTCCGCCCTCAGAGCAGGAGGATTCCGCTCCATTGCATCATATTGTGGGTAGGAGGATTCCGCCCTCGGAGCAGGAGGATTCCGCTCTATTGCATCATATTGAGGGTAGGAGGATTCCGCCCCCGGAGCAAGAGAATTTCACTCCATCTATTTGGCACATGTGACACCATTGCATCATACTGCATTCATCCCATTTCATTGCACCGCGTGCTCACTATTGTGTGACTATCGTGTTGTGTTTTATATATGCGGTATGTATACCGTATCTCAGTTTGCCTATATATTTCTGACTCATATTCCGGGTTGCACGTCGCGAGAATATAAATACATGGATTGGATCGGGTTGCACGCCGCAAGAGTGTAAATATACGGATCGGGTTGCACGCCGCAACAGGATGTATTTCTGATTGTCGACATGTTCAGGATATCTATATGTTTTGTCTACCTTATGTCCCTGGCTGTTTATGATTCCATACGTGTTTTCAGTTATTATTTGGCTTTGCCTGTTTATAGTTCAAATAAGATGGATGTAGTTTATCTGTTTTTCTTCTCCCTGGCTAGCTATCCTATTCTTTGAGGTGGCTAGTCTGCCCCACTTATTGAGTCCTTTTGACTCACCCTTGTTTGTTGTTTGTTTCTTGTCTATCTATTTCGTTTCGGCAGGTTCGCTCCAGGATTTAGTTTGCCACGTTGTGAAGGAGCGAAGACGACTTCAGCTGTCAGGGTGAGCCAGCTTTTATTTCGGATGGCCACCAGTTTATTGGTTATTATTTCAGTTGCATTTTGCTCCCTTCAGGAGGTATTTGTCTTCTTTTGTACTCTTAGATGTCTAGTCTGGATAGCCCTAAACTTAGTATGTTGGGTAGTTAGCTGTAATTTTCTTTCGTACAGCTTAGAAGTGTCGATATGTCTGTGTGTTTTTTTAAGTCTTGTCCTTATTTATGAACTATTATATTTATTTTCCTAATTTAATCGGTAAGGGTTCGCTCGACGGGTCTAGGGGAGGATGTCGGGTGCCCGCACGGCCTAATCGGATTCCGGGTCGTGTCAGTTGGTATCAGAGGCCGATTTAGAGTCTATCCAGACTAAGACAGTGTCTAGTAGAGTCTCGCTGATGGGTACGTAGACGTCCGTACTCATCTACGAGAGGATATGATGGCATTTAGGAAGTTTCACTTCCTTCTTTTCTGATCATGCGTCGGTCTAGGATGCAAAAGTAGTTTCGTTAATTCCTTCATGGTAATTGTGAACCCTCGTGCAACAAATCAGCAAACGGTATGAGTTCAAGAAGCCCCGAGTGTTTTGATCGTGCTGACTATCTAGTTACGGAGGTCCCAGTTGTACGAGCTCGCGATGGGCAAGGGAGCAGGGCCTTGTAGTTCCCTTTGCTCTCTACGATGCTTTACGAGAATCTTGGCGACGCAGATACCGTAAGAACCTATTATTCGCTGGGCAGCCTATCAGGTTGCCGCATGTGCAGACGTTCGATTTCAGGGAGCTCCTTTTCTGGTTCTTAATATTGCTGCAGTAAATTATATTCCGGAGGTAGTATGTGTTGTACCTCTAATTGTTCTGGCTGGTTAGCCAGCCGAGGTATCAGTTCGGTCCGAGTGCCTAAAGAGGTTGCATTATTTTACGCGGTTGAACCTTTCGATATTCTTAAGCAATGCATCAGATAAACCTCGTAAATTTTTAAAATACAATGATGTCAGCATATCTTTCAGGCTCTTGATTATATCGAGCGGTATAGTTTTGATTATTCTTCTTTCCAGTTTTAGGGTCCAGCCTTGAATAGGTGGGCTGCTCTCTTATTAGCTAACTTGGTTCGGTTTCTTTTCTTGATTCGTGGAAAAGTTTCTTTCGAATAGCCAGCGAGATGAAAAGTGTTTCCAGTTGAGTGGATTGGACAGGGTAGCCTATCGGTTAGCCTGTTGGTTTCAGAATTTTCTATAGAATGGCTAAATACGCATTAGAACTAGTCCATGAGCCTTTCGAGAGATTCAAAGATTTATTAATGACCTTTCTTTTTCCTTGAGATCCCAGATGGCTCGAGAGATTGAGGTCGGGATTTCATTTGATATTGTTGTTGATATTGCTCGAAGGTTCGAGACATACCATAAGTTAGAGCGGGAAGAGTTAGAGCGAGAAAGTAAGAGATCCCACGGCCCTGGTGGGTAACTATGTTACCTCATTTGGAGGTAAGAGTTCTGATTATTTTGGGAGGTCACCTTCCAGGTTATCTCAGCGTGTGTCACGTGATTCTTAGAGTGCATCAGTAGTTAGTCAATATCAGACCCAATTTTTCTCTTTGTGGCTTTCAATAATCTGTCCAGTTTCCACTTTTCAGCGAAAAAGTGGTATCATTGTTGTGAGTTTGGCTATTCTTTTTGAGAATTTTCCCTTACTCCGACAAGTAGGCAGTCGTCTTTTCCCTCGTCATCAGGCAATTGCGCAGTCGTAGGGAATTTCATTTAGATCTCAATCAGCAAAAGAAATGCCACCATCCAGTAGTGGTTGAGAGCGTGGTGGTAGTAATTCTTTAGAAGGTAATTATCCGTGTAGCGGCTTAGTTCAGCCGCAGAGGCAGTTTTTTCTTCTCTTAAATGTGAGTAAGTTTTGATTCTTTCGATCGATCTGGAAATGGTGTGTCTTATAATGTTTTGATGGTTTTATTGGATGTTGTTTCTATTAAGAATCGGTTGCGGTAGAGGGGTGAGCTTCTGATATGATTTATTTCTGGTATTTGTGAGACCTACTAGGTTTAAATGTGAGACATTGGGAGTGAGTGGCGGTATTTTCTGCTTGGCATCTTATTGTGCCACATTCTGTTATTATGTCAAGTCAGTCTACCTCTCTCTTTGGAATTCAGTGTTGGTAAGATGATGAGATTTTTATTCGTCACCATCAGGAAATGTCGTTGTTTCTTCCGGCGTAAAGTGGCTGGTAAGTAATGCTCGATCTACGTATCTCCTTTCGGTTCGAGACGCTAGTAAAGTCATGTTATCCTATGACCTTATCTGGGTTATAAAAGGATTTTCTGGTAAATTATCAGAGTTTCCTTCTTATTGGGAGGTTAAATTGGTATGGTTGTTTTTCCATAAAGCTCATTTAATGTCTATTTCTTCAATTGCGATTTTTGGGTTAGCCTGACTCGGAAGTAGTCTAGCTCTGGTAGCCAAGAAATAAGAAGATGAGCTTCTTGAAGCTCTAATTATTTCTATCCTCGGTCCATTTCCATTTCTTCTTCGTCGGGCACTAGTGAGCTTGGGCGACTGGTAGCCGCTTGTGACGTTCCCTGTGTTGAGCCAGAGTACGTGTTATTGTAGCCGGGTAAGCATATTATTATTTTGGATATCAGTTTATCCGGGTATCCATTTCCATGTATAGTATAGTGCTGGTTCTGTTTTTGCGGGTCATCCAGTTTCAGGAGAAACTCTGCCGAAATTTTTATATAGAAGTACCATCCATTAGGCGGTGGTATTTACGGCAAAGGTATGGAGTTGTGAACTTGAGAGTTTCAGCTGTTTGGCAACTCGAAAGAGTAGTTATTAGCTTAGGTCTGCCTACTTTCAGCTTTTAGCTAAATCTTCTTTAGTCCAGCAGACTGTGCGAGGATGGTTATTCCTATTCAAATGGCTGCATGAGTTTGTGCTTTAAGTGGAGGAGTCTTCCTCCAAATACTGAATGGTAATACTAAATCAACTGAGAGGTTGTATAGTGCGTTCATAAAAAATAATATAGCTTGCATCAAATCTTCTATAGTGTGTAGTAACAAGGTACCTCAAAAGTTTCCCCTATTGCATCAAGTGTGAGCTAATTCTTAGTTTCATCGACCTGTTCTATATCGAAAAGGTGATTCTCGGCTGAATCATGTTAGTCCATCCAGAGTTTCATATATCTTTGCTTCGAAAATGTAGAATTCTCCTCTCGTGATCGAGGAAGGATCGGTTTAGCCAGAATAAGTTGGGCAATGGCGTTATGATATTATCCAGCTATGTTTTTATCCAAGAGTTTGATGTGCGTATTATAACTCTGATTCTGTAATTATGAGATAATGTCCGTGGAGTAGTTTATGAAGGTTGTGCAAGTTCTCTTGTTATCTGCGTAAATCTTGCTTTAGATTTAGGCTCGCTCGAGGACGAAGGAGAGTTTAAGTGGAGGAGAATGAAACGACCTCGGTCAGTCGTTTCGGAAGTTAGGTCTTCGATTGGCGTGCCGATAATTTTAAAATATTCGTAATGTTCATTAGAACCTGTCTGTAAAATTTGAGCTAAATCAGACCTCGTTTGGTAGGCATCGGAAGAAGGTTTCAGTTTTTATTGGCAATAAATATTAAAAAGAGATTTTCAAGCTCGGTTTTTGCCGAATGAGCTCCGATTCGATATCCAAAAGTGCCGTTAGGTTCGTATGATTATGTGTGGTTTTTGTAAACTTTCGAAAGTAAATTTCGATATTGTTCGGCTAGTTTCCGCTAAAATGCCGAAAATTAAATAATTTGACTTCTTTTCTATTTAAATTCGCATCTTGAGTTTCGGGAGTCCAATTTGAGATCCGCCTTCGCGAGTATGTTACATATATTTTTTATAACTCGTACGCAAAAGTTGGAATTATTTCGAATATCATAGGGTACCGTTTTAATTTTCGTCGCGAAAAGAAAAATAAAAGAGAAAAAGACAAAAGACAAAAAAAAAAATGTATGGCGGTTTAAAGGTGAGCTTATATGCTCACCTAAGCTCACTTTTACAGAAAACAATAGAAAACGCAAACATTGACAGGGAATTAAGAAAATGACGCAGAGGCTGGGAAAAATGCCAGAAAATGGGAAAAGGGACCGGAGAAAAGTAGAATTTTTACCCTGAAACATTCAGGTAATGATCCTAATATATTATTTGAGTTTATTACGTATGTTTGAATATATTTTTACGGTAAAAATAGAGATCTTAGACATTACCCTAATGACGTAAATTGATAGTTTAAAGAGTCAAATGGACCCCGATAATGAAATTGATTATATATTCGTACTCAGTGAGTTATGGGCAACTTATAAATGTAATTTATTTGGGGTTTGGTTATGTGGCCTTAAACCCTGTATGTAGGCCTGGTCTGCGTATTGCGTATGCGAATAGGGTATCAGGTTCCTACCTAGATTACCTTAAAATGTGAGGAATGAAGCCTTTAGCCTAATGTGATATATTTTTCTGCTTATTGATTACAGTGGGATCGTTTGGCAATGAAACCAAAGGACAAGTGGTTATTGAGTGGTTTTTCTAACTTTGTAACAAGGTAAGTGTTTATATCCATTTCTTTGGAGGCAGCTGGCCTCGTGGATTTTCTACCACGTATTCCTTACGTGTGTAGCTGCCGATAGGCGTACTCATTACGCCTTAGCTTTGGATTTATATTGTATATTATATGTGATGTCCTACTATTGGTATTGCATTGAGAATCTGAGCATTGTACCCTTGCTGTAAGTTGGCATCTACTTCCCGGCTGTCGATGAGAGTCCCGCGCCGGTGAAGGGTTATTATTACATCACATTGCATTCATATGCATTATATGTCATTCATATGCATTACATTGCATATCATATTGGGTGCAGGAGTATTCCGCCCTCGGAGCAGGAGGATTCCGCTCTATTGCATCATATTGAGGGTAGGAGGATTCCGCCCTCGGAGCAGGAGGATTCCGCTCCATTGCATCATATTGAGGGTAGGAGGATTCCGCCCTCGGAGCAGGAGGATTCCGCTCCATTGCATCATATTGAGGGTAGGAGGATTCCGCCCTCGGAGCAGGAGGATTCCGCTCCATTGCATCATATTGAGGGTAGCAGGATTCCGCCCTCGGAGCAGGAGGATTCCGCTCTATTGCATCATATTGAGGGTAGGAGGATTCCGCCCCCGGAGCAGGAGAATTTCGCTCCATCTATTTGGCACATGTGACACCATTGCATCATACTGCATTCATCCCATTTCATTGCACCGCGTGCTGACTATTGTGTGACTATCGTGTTGTGTTTTATATATGCGGTATGTATACCGTATCTCAGTTTTCCTATATATTTCTGACTCGTATCCTGGGTTGCACGTCGCGACAATATAAATACATGGATTGGATCGGGTTGCACGCCGCAAGAGTGTAAATATACGGATCGGGTTGCACGCCGCAACAGGATGTATTTCTGATTGTCGACATGTTCAGGATATCTATATGTTTTGTCTACCTTATGTCCCTGGCTGTTTATGATTCCATACGTGTTTTCAGTTATTATTTGGCTTTGCCTGTTTATAGTTCAAATAAGATGGATTTAGTTTATCTGTTTTTCTTCTCCCTGGCTAGCTATCCTATTCTTTGAGGTGGCTAGTCTGCCCCACTTATTGAGTCCTTTTGACTCACCCTTGTTTGTTGTTTGTTTCTTGTCTATCTATTTCGTTTCGGCAGGTTCGCTCCAGGATTTAGTTTGCCACGTTGTGAAGGAGCGAAGACGACTTCAGCTGTCAGGGTAAGCCAGCTTTTATTTCGGATGTCCACCAGTTTATTGGTTATTATTTCAGTTGCATTTTACTCCCTTCAGGAGGTATTTGTCTTCTTTTGTACTCTTAGATGTCTAGTCTGGATAGCCCTAAACTTAGTATGTTGGGTAGTTAGCTGTAATTTTCTTTCGTACAGCTTAGAAGTGTCGATATGTCTGTGTGTTTTTTTAAGTCTTGTCCTTATTTATGAACTATTATATTTACTTTCCTAATTTAATTGGTAAGGGTTCGCCCGACGGGTCTAGGGGAGGATGTCGGGTGCCTGCACGGCCTAATCGGATTTCGGGTCGTGTCAGAAACCTATTCCTTCTTTTGACGGACGGATCTGATCGTGGTCTCTTGGATAACTTCCACGTGTTTCGAAGGAATTTGATGGGCCGAATTTCCATTCTTATAAATAAGGGTTTGCTTAATGAGAAACCTTTTACTTGCTTTTATTTCTCTTCTGCTAATTCTTGAAAATCTTTAAGCAGCTTTCAATTCTTCTTGCGAACTTCTTAACTCTTCTGAAATCATGTCTTCAAGAGCTAGAAAAAATCAAAATGTAGACATGGCTGGTAGTTCCTCAGCGGCCACTCCCAGGCCCAGGGCTACTCAAGCTACTGCTGCGGAGATTATCCCCAAAAAATGGGGTGAGTTAGAGGCAGACTGCAATATCAAGGCCGCGTATAGATTTAAATCTGGGATCACATCGGAGCTGATTCCACGAGTTAGGATGGACTGCCACTGGGATGATAGGATTCCCCTCTTACCGGTCTCAGAAGAGGAGAATATTACCTCTCACAGGGCTGGGTGGATAGCTATGTGCACCTACCCTTTCACGGTGGGATGTAAACTGCCCCTGCATCCTGTGCTGGAAAGGCTCTGCAGGGAGTATTTACTCTGCCCGGGGCAACTGTGCCCCAGTATATATAGAATAGTTTCGCTTTTGGATTGATTTGCGACGGAAACCGGTCAATCTTTTGGATATGAACATTTCATTTCTTTGTATAGCATACAAATTTTTAAAGACGGCTATGTGAACGCCAGGATGCATGTGACACGACCCGAAATCCGGTTAGGCCGTGCGGGCACCCGACATCCTTCCCTAGACCCGTCGGGCGAACCCTTACCAATTAAATTAGGCAAATAAATATAATTCAATTCATTAATAAGAACAAGGCTTAAAAAAAACACTGACATACTGATACCTCTAAGCTGTACAAAAGAAATTACAGCTGACTACCCAACATACTAGGTTTAGGGTTATCCAGACCAGACATCTAAGAGTACAAAAGAAGACAAATACCTCCTGAAGGGAGCAAAATACAACTGAAATAATAACCAATAAACTGGTGGCCATCCGGAATAAAAGCTGGCTCACCCTGACAGCTGAAGTCGTCTTCGCTCCTTCACAACGTGGCGAACTCAATTCTGGAGCGAACCTGCCGAAACGAAATAGATAGAAAAAGAAACATAACAACAAATAAGAAATGAACATATAAGCAGGACAATAGTTATGTACCACAAGTTTACACAATGGTATGAAATAAAATGAAATAAAATGAAGTGAGATGAAATGAGATGAAATATGATGAGAAGGGTCACATGTGCCCGTAATCCCATCCCGAAGCGGAATACTCCTGCATTCGAGGGGAATCCAATCTGATAACCAACTGGAGCGGAATACTCCTGCTCCTGGGAAGGAATACTCCTGCACCCGATATAATATAAACCAGAGGCGGAATACTCCTGCACTCTCCTGGGGCGGAATACTCCTGCCCTCAATATGATACAATGGAGCGGAATACTCCTGCTCCTGGGGCGGAATACTCCTGCCCTCAATATGATATGCAATGTAATGCATATGAATGCAATGTGATGCAATAACCCTTCACCGGCGCGGGACTCTCATCGACAACCGGGAAGTAGATGCCAACTCGCAGCCAGGGTACAATGCTCAAATCCTCAATGCAATACCAACAATAGGACATAACATATAATATACAATATAAATCCAACGCTAAGGCGTAATGAGTACTCCTATCGGCAGCTACACACGTAAGGAATACGTGGTAGAAAATCCACGAGGCCAGGTGCCTCCAAAGAAATGGATATAAACACTCACCTTGTTACAAAGTTAGTACATCCACTCAATAACCGCTTGTCCTTTGGTTCCATTGCCAAATGATCCCACTGTATTCAATAAGCAGAAAAATATATCACATTAGACTAAAGACTTAATTCCTCACATCTTAGGGCAATCCAGGTAGGAACCTGATACCCTATTCGCATACGCAATACGCAGGATAGGCCTATATACAGGGTTTAAGGCCACATAACCAAATCCCAAATAAATTATATTTATAAGTTGCCCATAACTCACTGAGCACGAATACATAATCAATTTCATTATCGGTGTCCATTTGACCCTTTAAACTATTAATTTACGTCATTAAGGCGATGTCTAATATTCCTATTTTTACCGCAAAAATATATTTAAACACACGTAATAAACTCAAATACTATATTAGGATCATTACCTGAATGTTTCAGGGTGAAAATTCTACTTTTCTCCGGCCCCTTTTCTCATTTTTTGGTATTTTTTTTTCTCTTATTGCGTTTTTCCATTTTTGCTCCTCTCTGTTTACGTAGTTTCGTTCCTTAACAAAAGTTAAGGATATATATTGCATCCACCTCCCATTTGCTCTTTTTGTCATTTCCCCCCTTTTTTTTTTTTTAATTTTCTTTTCTTTTATTTTCGTGATGAAAATTAAAACGGTACCCTATGATATTCGAAATAATTCCAACTTTTGCATACAAGTTGTACAAAATATATGTAACATACTCGCGAAGGCGGATCTCAAATTGGACTCTCGAAACTCAAGATGCGAATTTAAATGGAAAAGAAGTCAAATTATTTAACTTTCGGCATTTTAGCGGAAACTAGCCGAACAATATCGAAATTCACTTTCAAAAGTTCACAGAGGTCATAAATAATCATACGAATCCAACGGCGCTTTCGGATTTCGTATCAGAGCTCATTCGGCAAAACCGAGCTCGAAAATCATTTTTTTTTAATATTTATCGCCAATAAAAACTGAAACCTTCTTCCGATGCCTACCAAACGAGGTCTGATTTAGCTCAAATTTTACAGACAGGTCCTAATGGACATTACGAAAATATTAAAATTATCGACACGCCAATCGGAGTCCTAACTTCCAAAACGACTGACCGAGGTCGTTTCATTCTCCTCCACTTAAACTCTTGTTCGTCCTCGAACGAGCCTAAGTCTAAAGCAAGATTCACGCAGATAGCAAGAGAACTTACACAACTTTCATAAACCATTCCACGGATATTATCTCATAATTACAGAATCAGAGTTATAACACGCACATCAAACTCTTGGATAAAACATATTTGGATAATATGATAACATCATTGCCCAACTTGTTCGGACTAAGCCGATCCTTCCTCGATCACGAGAGGAGAATTCTAAATTTTTGAAGCAAAGATATACGAAACTCTGGATGGACTAACATGATTCAGCCGAGAATCACCTTTTCGATATACCTTTCGATATAGAACAGGTCGCTAAAATTAAGAATTAGCTCACGCTTGATGCAATAGGGGAAAATTTTGAAGTACCTTGTCATTACACACTATAAAAGATTTGATGCAAGCTATATTATATTTTTACGAACGCACTATGCAACATCTCAGCTGATGTTAGTGTTGTTCCGCAAGCTCCTTGTGGGAATGTAGTTGCTCATATCCTAATGTATGTCAAAGGTTCATCTAAACAGGGCCTATCATATAAGGATAAGGATCATGCAAATAATACTGGCACGCATCCTTGGTTGAGTTTATAAGTTTCTTACGTGTTTTCAGTCGTTATCTGGCTCTACCTTTTTATAATTTAAATAAAAGAAATTTGGTTTATCTGTTTCTTCTCCCTGGCTAGCTATCCTATTCTTTGAGGTGGCTAGTCTGCCCCACTTATTGAGTCCTTTTGACTCACCCTTGTTTGTTGTTTGTTTCTTTTTCTATCTATTTCGTTTCGGCAGGTTCGCTCCAGAATTGAGTTCGCCACGTTGTGAAGGAGCGAAGACGACTTCAGCTGTCAGGGTGAGCCAGCGTTTATTCCGGATGGCCACCAGTTTATTGGTTATTATTTCAGTTGCATTTTGCTCCCTTCAGGAGGTATTTGTCTTCTTTTGTACTCTTAGATGTCTGGTCTGGATAACCCTAAACCTAGTATGTTGGGTAGTCAGCTGTAATTTCTTTTGTACAGCTTAGAGGTATCAGTATGTCAGTGTTTTTTTTAAGCCTTGTTCTTATTAATGAATTGAATTATATTTATTTGCCTAATTTAATTGGTAAGGGTTCGACCGACGGGTCTAGGGAAGGATGTCGGGTGCCCGCACGGCCTAACCGGATTTCGGGTCGTGTCAGCATGGGAGCAAGGGCTTGGTGCGTAGTTCTGAAGACACAGGTGACCGGGGTTGGTTACACCGGTATGTGTTTGTGCGCTCCTCGGTCTTGACTTTCGACTCCAAGACTTATCTTCCCGAAGTTTGGAACAAGAAGCGTAAGTCCCCGAGTATTTTTGAGATTTTCCGTGCTCTTTCTCTTCTTCTTATCTGCTTATTTCTTTTGACTCCTTTTTGTAGCGGCCAAACGACCCTACGACGGGCTCATATCTGTTGATGAGCTGACGATGTGGGTCGAGGCGATTTTGAAGGAGTTCTCTCCTGAGAAGAGAGAATGGGTGCATTTTGCTGCGCAGAAGTGTCTGACCGTGAAAACTCATGGTGAGAGTATTTCTGCTTTTGTGATTATTCTTTTCCTTTGTAACTTCTCCGTGTCTGTCCGTTTTACCTTTTGCAGGTCTGGGCACTCAAGGGGACTTCTTTCCTGCTCCCCCCCCAGGATGTGCCTTCTGAGCCTGTCGCTGATCCAGATGCTGAGGCCGCATCTATACTAGCTTTAGTGGAGGCACTGCGCCGCAGGGAGGGTGGCGAGGAACTCTTGTCCGGTGGCCTTGGTTCATTGAAAAGAAAGAAGAAGAGCCAGGATGAGGGCGGAGCACAGAAAAGGTCCGTTCGTAAGACTTCCGTTGCTGCCGGGCAAGCCTCAACTACTGGGGGTGAGCCTTCGCCTAGAGCCAATGTGCCAGAGTCTGCAGAAGAAAATGTCGAGACTACTGCCGGAGTCCCCGAGTCTGCACGGGGAGAAGGTTCAGACAAGGAGGTTATCGATCTTTCAGATACTGAAATTGAAGCCAATGAACCCCTTGTGCGAAAACCTTATCTCCGAAGTGATAAGAGGAAAGTTGAGGAGGAAGCTGCCCGTACTCCGGAGAGGAGTCCCCGAGTTGATGATAGGGTGAAGGCGGCTCCTTCCCGTGCGGACAAAGGGAAAAGGAAGATAGGTGAAGAAGAAGAAGAAGAAGGAGAAGAAGAGGAAGCGAGGGAAGAGGCTTCCCAAGAGAGTGGTCGAGGTCCTCGTGTTTTTCGTTTCGATGAGCTGGAAAATGTGGCCACTGAGGGGGCTAAGCCCGTCGGTCTTCGCGAGTGTGACACGATAGATCCCGGAATGGAAGGTGATTCCAACTTATCAACAACAAGGCTCATTTGGCGGTCAGTCATCGACGGCCAAACCGGATTGAAGGATATTAGGGGTGTGCGTTACAAGTTTGGGCCAAACTATCCTTCTGAACAGGCTTGGGAACCCAAGTACTATGAGAGGAAGCATACCCTGAACCTGTCCCCTGATGTTAAGTTCATATCCGGGCCGGGTGGCTTAGCCAAGGCTGTCTCTTTGCTCATCAGCCCTCGGGAAGAATGGGTGATGAGGGAACTGAGTGATGAGGAGTTAGCCTTTCAGATTGCTGTTGATTCTGCCCGGGTAAGTGTTTTACCGCTCCGTGTTAGGAATAACTTCAGCCTCAGATTTCTAACTTTTTGCTTACTTTGTTTTTTAGTCAAGTATGGTGGATACCGAACTCATGTTTCGCTCCAGGATCAGCAACGTCGATCAAGTACTCGAGGTAAAGAAAGAGTTGCTGGATGCTCTGAAGGAGAACAGGATCCTGGCAGAGCAGTGTGGTCTCCTAGAGAGTGAAGTTAATCGACTAACTGATGTTAGCAATGAGCGACTTGAGCAGATTAACGAACTCACCAAGTAGAAGTACCTTCTTTTCAGAGAGAAAGAAGGGTTCACACGCTCTACCAGGGCCTGGAGAGTCTACTTGAAGAATGTAAGGCTTCATTGAACAGTGCTATTGATGATCGCGCATCTCTTGAGCTGAATCTGCAGAGGGCTAACCAAGAATCCGTTAGGGCCAGAGCTGAGCTCCAGGCTGCCAAGGATCAGGTTGCTCAGTCGATGAGTGCTCAGGCCGCATTATCCAAAGACTTGGCAAGCTTGCGCGATCAATTTGAAATAAGTTCCAAGCTTGCTGCGGTCGAAGCTAAACGTTCATTGCTTGGGCAGATTCAAGCTAAGCAGATTTTGAAGAGATGCTGCAGATGACGAAAAGCGATGTCCGCAGAATAAGACAAGCATTGAATCTCTCTCCTGAAGAGTCTGAAGGTGAAGATGAGGATGAAGATGAAGACGATGGCGAGAATTTGGGGGACGATGGCAGAATCGACGGAGTTGGTGCGTCGGGTTCTGATCGTAGCCCCAAAAGCTGATGCCCTTCCCCAATCTTTAAGTTTGTTCATCTGGCGAGAGCCGGATTTTAATTGTTTGTGGATAAAGTTCTTTTAAAGACTCTCTGATCTCTGTATGGCCAGTTCCATTTGGCTTTTGATCACTCTATAAACTTCTGTCAGCCGTTTTCGGCATCTTATCGTTTCACAGGTGTATATATATGATTTTAGATCTATTCAATGACTATATTTAGCCTGAATTTTTGATCTTTTGTTTGTATTTATTGTGGCCTTCGTGCCTTATGTTTAGGAGCTTTTTTTCTTAAGTTTGAACTTTATTAAGTTCTGGTCTCCAAAAGTCTGCCCGAATGTTTTAACTTAGCCTTTCCTTAGGAAGAGGTCGTAAGTTATGAATAATCTGCGTAGATTTTTTGTTCTGACTGAGTTGTGGTCGTTAGACTTTTGGCCGAATCGTTGCCCTTTGTGCATAACTTTGCTTATCATTTTGATAATAGAAAGTCGTTGCATGACTTTGTAGATTGGCTCTGGCCGAGTCGCTGGCCTTGTGAACGACTTCTCTTATTTTCGTGGAAGTTTGTCACGTAAAAGATTTTGAAAAACTCTGCCTTTTGGCAAGGTCTTTCGCCTTTTGGCAAGATCATTTTGCCTTTATGAAGGTCTTATCTGGCCTACAGGGGCCTCTCAACCCCCCCTCCTTGTTTTTATGTTGAAACACGGGAAGTGATAACACAAAAAGAGTTGAGGTAAGCTGTATATAGAAGAACACATTAACCAAACGAGAAGTGTGTCCGTTGTGGGATTCGAACCCACAGCCGCGAAGTTGAAGAACTTCGAGCTCTACCAGTTGAGCTAAACAGATCTGACCTTGTTCAGGCCGTTAGTACCATTTAGAGAAAATAAAATAAAAGTAAGAACTTCCGTAAAAGTAAAAGGCAAGCTTAAGATAACTAACCGTTTTACCACTCAAAAGTGATATCTTTTGAGGTGAATCACATTCCAACTGTTCGGGACAGTGGAGCCGTCTGGTCGTGCCAAGCGATAGGATCCCTTGCCGACTGAGGCGATTACCTTGTAGGGGCCTTCCCAGTTAGGGCCAAGCTTCCCAGAGTTTGTTTCTTGTGTGCTCTGGGAGACTTTCCTTGCCACAAAATCTCCAACCTAGAAGCGTCGTACGCGCAGTCCCCGATTGTAATATTGTTCAATTCATTCTTTCTGGGCGATTGCTCGTACAAGGGCTAACTCTCTTCGTTTTTCAAGGAGGTCCAGCTCTTCGGAGAGGTTGACTGAGTTGGATTCTTCAGTGGCGAGTGCATATCGCAAACTGGGCTCGCCGATTTCGACTGGGATTAAAGCATCTGCACCGTACACCAATGAGTAAGGAGTCTCTCCAGTACTCATTTTTGTCGTTGTGCGATAAGCCCATAACACGCCAGGTAACTCTTCTACCCAACACCCCTTTGCCTGCTCGAGACGTTTTTTGAGGGATTCAACGATGATTTTGTTGGTAGATTCTGCTTGTCCATTAGCAACAGGATGATACAGAGAGAAAGTGATCCTCTTGATGTGTAGATCGTCGAGGAACCTAGTCACTTTCTGGCCAATGAATTGTGGGCCGTTGTCCATGACTATTTCCTTAGGTGCTCCAAAGCGACATACGACAAAACGCCAGAGGAAGTCGACAACCTCTGTTTGTCGTATCCTTGTGTATGCTGCCGCTTCGACCCACTTGGTGAATTAATCAGTGATGATCAACAAGAAACGCATTCCTCTCGGTGCTGTGGGAAGAGGACCAACTATGTCCATCCCCCATTTCATGAAGGGCCACAGAGAGATTATTGAATGGAGCGGTTCTGCTGGCTGATGGAGAAGATGTGCGAACCTCTGGCATTTGTCACCTTTTTTGACAAATTCGTTCGTATCTTTCTCCATTTTATCCCAATAATAACCTGTGCGAATCAGCTTTCGGGTTAACGCCTTGCCCCGGAATGATTTCCACAACAGCCTTCATGGACTTTTCTCATCACATAGTTGATTTGACTCGGTCCGAGACATTTTGTGAGAGGTCCTGCAAGCATTTTGCGGTAGAGTTCGCCGTTGACAATTGTATACCGAGTAGCTTTTATTCGGAGCTTGCGAGCAGCCTTTGTGTCAACGGGTAGAGTTCCATCGAGAAGATAGTTTGTTATCTCATTCCGACAATCCCAAGTAGCGTTAATGACATTGACTTCGAACTTTTCTCGATCTATGGTTGTGTAGAGGAGTTGAACAACAGCTGAAGAGCTGGCTGCCCCCATCTCTGCCACCGACCCTAGATTCGCGAGAGCATCGGCTTCATAGTTCTCTTCCCGTGGAATCTGAAGTGCCTCCCGGTCATAAAACTGTGTTAGGAGTTCCTTCACTCGGGCGAGGTACACTTGCATCCTGGATTCTCGTGCACTGAAGCCTCCAGTTATCTGATTGACTACCAGCTGAGAATCACTTTTGAGTTTGATGATGGTCGCTCCATAATTTCGGGCTAGTTCCAAACCTGCAATAACGACCTGATATTCGGCCTCATTGTTAGTAATAAATAGGCACTAGATAGCTTGCCTGACCGTCTCTCCGGATGGGGCGATGAGAACCAATCCAAGACCAGATCCTTTGACGCTCGAGGAGCCATCAGTGTAAAGGGTCCATGCACCAGTAGCCTGTCCAGCATAAAGAACATCTTCCTTTTCTGCTTCAGGGTATATATTAGCGCTAAAATCTGCCGCGAAGTCTGCTAAAACGTGTGATTTTATTGCAACCCTAGGTTGATAGCTGATATCAAATTCACTCAATTCTATAGCCCATTTTACTAACCTTCCTGAAAATTTGGGTTTGTGCAAAACATTTCGCAAAGGAAAAGTTGTTACCACAGCTATTGAATGACTTTGAAAGTAAGGGTGTAACTTACGAGCAGCAGTTACTAGTGCTAATTCCAATTTTTCCAAGGGTTGATAGCGTGTTTCTGCGTCAATTAGAGCTTTGCTGATGTAATAGATAGGAAGTTGTTTACCTTTTTCATCCCGAACTAGAATGGCGCTTACCGACGATTTTGAGACTGCCAGATAAATCAGCAACTGCTCCCCCTGCTGGAGTGTTGAGAGCAGTGGTGGATTGGACAGGTAGTTTTTCAGATCCTTCAATGCCTGTTGGCATTCAGGGGTCCATTCGAAATCTTTTTTTTGCTTCAAAACATCGAAGAAACTCTTGCATCGATCAGATGATCGGGAAATGAATCTTCGCAGGGCTGCCACTCTTCTAGTCAATTTCATGACATCCTTCCAATTGTGGAGTACGTCTGGAATTGATTCAATGGCTTTGATCTGAGCGGGATTGACCTTAATTCCACGCTGAGAGACGATGAAGCCCAGGAACTTTCCCGATCCGACTCCGAATGCACATTTCTCCGGGTTCAGCTTCATGTTGTACTGATCCAGAATCCGGAAAGCTTCTTTTAGATGCGATAGATGATCCTCTGCTCGTTTTGACTTGATCAACATGTCATCAATGTATACTTTCATAGTCTTTCTGATATGGTCGTGGAACATTCGATTGACTAGGCGCTGATATGTTGCACCTGCATTTTTCAACCCAAATGGCATAACTTTATAACAATACGTACCTCTGCACGTTGTTAATGCTGTCTTCTCCTGGTCCTCTGGGTCCATCAATATCTGGTTATATCCGGAATATGCATCTAGGAAGGTGAGCACCTCGTGTCCGGCTGTTGCGTCAATCAGCTGGTCTATCCTGGGAAGAGGATATGAATCCTTCGGGCAGGCTCTGTTTAGGTCCGTGAAGTCAATGCAAACTCGCCATATATCATTTTTCTTAGGTACAACGACCACGTTGGCTAGCCAGTCCAGGTATTTGACTTCACGTACCGACCCATTTTTCAACAATCGATCAACCTCATCATTGATGACCTGATTTCGAAAAGCTCCTTGTTGGCGCGTGTTCTATTTTACCGAGCGATGGTATGGGTCGACGTTCAACCTGTGAGTAATAATGTCTGGAGAAATACCTGTCATATCTGCATGAGACCAGGCGAACGTTGTATGCCGCTCCTTGAGGAACTGGAGGATGTCTCCTCGTAGACGTTCGCTCAATTCGGTCCCTAAGTATACTTTCCGTTCTTGCTTATCTGCGAACAATTCTTCGGGTTCCAAAGCCTCCACGGTCGGCATGTGGCTTTCTCTCTCGTTCATCTTCGTGATGAATTCCGGGACCTCATACTTTGTTTCTTCATGCGGCGCGTCTGCTCCCGGTTGCTGTAGTTGCTATTTGTTCTCTTCAGGCAGTTTGAGAGCCACTGAATAGCAATCTCGGGCAGAGCGCTGCTCTCCTCGGACCTCACGTACCCCCCATTTGGATAGGAACTTCATCATTTGATGATAAGTTGAGGGAACAGCCTGCATATCATGGATCCAGGGTCTCCCTATGATGATGTTGTAGGCTAGGTCCGCATCAAAACCATGAAAAGTTGTCTCCTTCGCTACTCCTTCGGCGAGAGTTGTCAGGGTAATCTCGCAAAGAGTCTTTTCACTCGAATTATTGAAACCGGAGAGAACTCGAGATATTGGTACGATTTTATCCGATAACTGTATCTCCCTCACGACCCGTGATTGGATAATGTTTGCAGAGCTGCCCGCATCAATAAGTACTTTCTTGACGTCAAACTCCGCCACGCGTAATGTTATTACTAACGCATTAGCGTGTGGGAATTGCGAACCGTCTGCATCGGAGTCCTCGAATGTTATTATTCCTTATGATCGTGGGCGTTTGGCGTTTGTGATGGAGACCTTTGCATACTTCTTCGCTGTGAAGGTGACGGAATCCACCTTGATTCCACCTGAAATAACGTTAAATGTCCTCCTTGGAGAGGATGCTCGTGGAGGGCCAGGTTTGTTTTGCTGCGCTTTCGCGTGAGTCTGCTTCCCCTTCTCGGTCAGGAACTCCTTCAAGAATCCCTGTTTCAACAAATGAGCAATTTCATACCTTAGGGCTATGCAGTCCTCGGTGGTGTGACTGTGGTCGCGATGAAAATCGCACCATAAGTCCTGGTTTCGCTTGCTTGGGTCGGTCTTCATGTCTTTAAACCATTTGACCTTTTCTCCCATATCCTTGAGTGCTGCCACCACTTCGGACATTTCTACGTTGAAATTCGGTAGGCTTGGGGCTCCTCAGAGGCTTGATTCTGAATCATCTCTCCGGGACAGTCCTTTGTTGTTGCGGTTGAGTCGTTTGGAATTGCTGCGTGACTGGTCAGGGTACGGCTCGTAACGTACGTCTGATCTCTCTGTCTCCGCCTTTCCGCAGGGGCCACCATTGCGTGCCTGCGTTTTTCCTTGGGTACCTGTTCTAATCAATTTATCTTCATCAATACATACCTTTGAGTTGTAACGGTTGTAAACGTCCGACCAGCTGGCTTTCGAGAACTCGCGAAGAGACTCGTAAAGTCTGCGTGTAGCCTCTGAGCTCCTAATATCCAAGCTATTGGTAAATGCGATCGCTGCCCATCTGTCCGGTACTTTGGGAAGCATCATTCGCGCTCTTTGGAAGCGATCCACGTATTTGCGGAGAGACTCGTCGGGCCTCTGCTTGATTTCAAAGATATCCTCTACGCGGGTTTCTGTCTTCTGCGCCTGTGTGTGCCTTCACGAACAACTCAGCCATCTCTGCGAAAGACCCAATGGAGTTTGGTGGCAATATTGAGTACCATTGTAGAGCTCCATCTGATAGGGTTTCCACGAACTTCTTCAGTTGAACATATTCGATCTCTTCGTCGGTGAGATCGCTAGCCTTTATAAAGTTGCTGAACATCATGAGGTGGTCGTTGGGATCGGATGTTCCACGATACCTCGGGATGTTTGGCATCTTGAACGTCTTAGGTATCGCCTTTGGGGCTGCTTCTTTCTTCCAAGGTCGCTGAGAATACCGTTGGACATCGACTTTCTTCAGGGTGGGCGGAGCGCCGGGTATCTGATCAATTCTCTCGTGGAGAGACTTTTGAAGTGCTTCTTGGCTTTCCCTGAATTGTTTGGTGAGAGCTTCCTCAACAAGGCTCATTTCTGTAGATGCCATAGATCCTCCATTCTCATTCTGGTTGACTTGGGTCGTTGGATCTGCAGTCCCACCATTATTTCGTTCTTCACCTTGTCTTGAGGTACGTGAAGAAGGAACATCACGACCAGGTGCTGCAGCGTCAGCTCTTACAGTCAGAGGGTTGCCCTTTCGAAGAGAGTTGAGCGCCTCGTTTATCCCTCGGTTCACCTCTGCCTGTTCCTGCATGAATGCAAAGAGTGTTTCCTGGAGATTCCCTTGGCTAGGGGAGAGACTCCTATGGCGTCGTCTCCTGGGTGGGGTAGTGCTCTGGGAGCGCATACGCCCATTTCGCTGCCTGACCGGTCCTTGGGAAGATTGTTGCTGCCCATCGGACGAATAGTCGGGAGAATAATTGGGACTGGGCGGAGGAGTACTTACCTGACTTCCGCCTACGATAGTTCGTCGCGAATTGCTTTCTGCCATGTTAGTTGTAGAGCAAAAAGATCGACGAAAAGAGGTATAATATCAGAAAAGATAAACTATTAACCTACGATGGCTATTGACCGGCTCCCACTGTGGTCGCCAAATTGTTTAACCTAGATCCGATTTTAGGTCAAGTAACAATTAAATTTATATTTGTGGAGTCACGATCAATAGTTTAGATTAAGAGTTTGAATGACGAACTAAAGCAGCATTAGATTCAAACAGGAATTAGCAAAGATAAAGCGTAAATAGGGGCAAATAGAAGTAACCGTGCGGTATCGCTTATCTCCAGTGAGAGCTCTTCAATACTAATCGTACTTTTAGAAGATTAGAGAGATGAATGTAAGTAAGCAGTCAGATTTGAGCAAGAGTGAGGGAGTATTCTTATTGATATTGTAGACAGAAAGTAAAATTATGTGTTACAATAGTTTAGAACAAATGCTATTTATAGATCTGATAGGCGTCCGTTGGGCTTTTGTAACCACTGGGCACGTATCCGTTGGATATGTAACCGCTGGGTTGTAATGATTGCCTTTATGATCATTAATTGAGTGATCGCGCATGATTTGGTTAATAACTGCTCACTCATATCGTGTTGATTGGTGAAGCGTCTCATAATTGCTTTGGGTCTGTTCGTGATAATTGTCTGTCCGTTAGATACCTGACCGGTGGAACTTTTGCCCATGCTACGTAGTGGACATGTGCCATCTTTCAGGTGTTGTCAGCTTTTATCCAATACAGCTTGGTGTTTAGTAATGAAATTTGAGTTATAAAAGAACCAATTAACTATCTGTTGTTAGTTCGCTGCTCGAATCTGTGCAAAATGATGCACTCCATAGAAGCACACTGGAAATCTGTTTTTTTTGTGTGTCAGGTCTTTTGAGTAAATTAAAGAGGATTTTTGTTGCCTTTTGACCATGGTCACCATCTAGTGCTACAATGTAGATATGTCTAATTGGTTTAGTTTAATGTTAGAGTATTCCTCTGATTCGGTGGTAATATATCTAGTTCTGTCTTTCCATCCTTGTAGAATTAAATCCAATGTAAGAAGCGGATAGTTGAGAGCTCCAATGTCCTTTGAAATATTTTTTATTTGAAATTACTTTGTTGATAAATTTTAGGGGTAGTGAGAGTGCCTGAAGTTTCATTTCATTGTGTTAATGCATAAGTATGTAGCTTTCCCCATGTCTTGTTGATCGTTGTCAATAGTTGGACTTAGATAATTATTATCTATGTTATTCATACTTTAACCTCTATTAGTTTATCGTGATGTATATAGTATGTGAGCTCACTTGGATCAGATACAAAAGCTGGTTAGCTGGGATCGTTAGGAACGTCTTACAATGATCTATAGCTTCTCTGCGTCTAATTACGCAATGCGTGTATATTCTTTCGCATCCTCTTTCAATAGGGAATAAATCTTATTTGTAGTACCTTTGTAATATCATTAGGAGGTCTGAAACTACAGTACATTCGTCTGGGAAATTTAGCTGAGCTCCATTTTCTTGAGGTAAAACCCAGGGAAATCCAGCTTTCCATACTAGGCTCAACGTGGAGAGCAGTGCCTTAGCTGTTTATTATTTGGCTAGCTTTCTAGTTTCATCTGGTTTTGTAACAGCCTGCTCGCTAGTGAAATTGTCCACTTTGGGCCTAGGTCTGGATGGGTTTAAAACGCGTTACTAGGATCTAAGACATGCATACTTTTATACTCCTGAGCAGTCTTTGCTTTATCCGATGAACTAGACCATTTAGGGACATCTTTCGCAATTTTCACTGCCGGTATCTTCCAAAAACACCTGAAAAAATTCTGTTTATGTTAAATTAGTGTCCATCTTTGTCTTTATCCCTGAAAAGAAAGAAAAATAAGGAAAAACCTTGGTTCAGCTGTACCACTTAAATAACATTCTTGTTTTCTGCAATTGAAATAACTCTAGTTAATAAAGTTCAGACTTGTGCTAGAAGATCTGATTTGTCACAAGATAAGGGATGTTTGCCTATTTCGATGTTTTTCTATGTCCTTAGAGATTAAATTTACTCTGCCTTTTGAAAAGGGAAAACATACTACTCCCTTTGTATCATTTTATATGGCACTGTTGCTCGGATTCCCGAAAAATACAGCCACACCTTAGTCGATTCCTCCAATTGCAACCCATATCCCAGAACCGGTCAGTGAAGTTTAGTAGTAACAGTAAACCATTAATATATGGTAATTAAAAAGAATCATAGGATAATTAACAATAAAAAATCAAATCATAATTACACTAATCACTGGTCAGTTACTTAATTAACTAGAAATCAAGTTAAACATTTCATTGTTGACTAACACTATAAGTACTTCTTTTAAGAATAAGTGTTTATCCGTACCCCTGAATTCTAAAATCTAAGTGATGACGAATTCGACCTTAGGATACGTGCCTGTCGGTTTCTCACACTCATATCCTATGATTCTCTTTCCTTTTAAGTTTTTTTTTTTTTTAAAAAGAACAAATCATTTCTATATTTGGAAGCTCCTTTAATTTTAAGCTTCTCATTTTACCCTTAATGAGATGCTTTTATAGTTATAGAAAAGTCATGGCATGTTTAACACAAGTTTTAAAGATACTTTTGGTATGTACCAAAAGTCTTTCACTCAGTCATAAACTCTATGCTCAGTCATACACTGCCTCATGAAATGAAATGGAGGGGCGTTGTTTATGTCTTTTGGTATACTGCTTGTATATGGAGGGAGAGTATTGCTTAAGGGGAGGTCTGTGGGATTGTTCTTGTAGTGCTTTCTCCTTGTGCACATTGGTAATTTGGATTCAATCAGTGGAGCCAACTGCTGGCAGATTGTCACCTGAACTCCGACGTGTCTATTAGCTTGAGTGCTCGACATTTCCACTAGGTTAAAAAGCATGTTGTAGCCTGCAGATATAATAGACTCATCTATACTTGTAATTTTCTGTATTGGGGAGATTCTTATTGTCACACTTGTATAAGACACTACATGCAATTGGTTGGTTTGACTTTTGTTTTGCTTATGATAATTTCTGTTGAAATACTGAGAATCTACTATAGTAACGATAACGAGACTTGGGAATGTGCATGCTTAAATATCATTTAAGAAGAAATACATCCTATATGGTTAAAGATCACATTTGCATACGGTCATCTCTTTCATGCACTGGACTGTCCAAATAGTTTATTCATGTACAGACAAGTCATTAAATGGCATGGCTATTGTGTGATACTTATGTATGTCACGTACCTCATTTATTGGCGAGGAGATAACTGTACTATTGATCTCGATGGAAGGTATATATCCTTAATTTTCCTTAGGTTCTAATTCTGATAATTTGAGTGTTTTGCACAGTTCTAGTTAGCGATAGCAGACGGGAATGGATATAGTGCTAGGGTGTAGTTCCCTAAAGTTCATCCCGGGATGGTTCTGTAGTAATTTGTATGACTCTAATCAACAATAGCCATCTATTATTTTTAATTCGTATGAATCCACTGACACAAGAATATACTGTTGATTGTGGGAGTTATTCCCGAATTGCAAATGCTAGTTAGCTATTTTTCCATGAGTAGATAGACGTTTTGGTATGTCGGTGATGAGAATTTTTACTAGGCTTCTAGTTAGTTGTCTAGAAATTGTTGTGAGGGGTCATGCCTCCATAGTTTAGGTTAAACTGTAATGGTGGAGTAGCACTTGCATTTTGGGTTCTTTGGCACTTTTTTATCTTAAGCTAGACTGGTTTTGTCGGTTGTAAGAATGTTGGAGAATATTCTAGATAATATACACTTACCATGTATAGTCGACTGAATCATAGGGATATCCTTATGATCTTTTGTTTCCTTTTATAGACACCTAGATAGTTGTATATAATGTACACCAAACACAGTGGAATAAACACAATTCTTCAGTATTAATTTCATGGTATCAGAGCACTAAAGCTCGATCCACAGCTTCCTAATCTCAAAGTTTTGGTCCTTTTCTCTTTTGGCTCACGGCTTGTTTGGGATCAGATTTCGAAGTGGTTAATTTGTCTCACCTCCACCACAGTAAGGCTCAGTGGAGGATTCCGACCGGAATAAAGTACTTCCGGTGCCTTTTGGCCGGCGCGTGGAATACAATCGCCGGCGTGTCAGATTTCCGATGGTGCGCGTGGCAGCGCGTGGGTGTTCCAACTTCAGCCAAAATTTGTTTCGGGGGTCGCACTGATATTTCTGGCCGACCCATTTGGTGCTTCCGATCAACGGGCATCCTTTGCTTTTGGATTTCGTGGTCAGATTTGGTTCGTCCTCTTCCGCTTGCTTTCTCTGATCAGTTTCAAATTTTTTGGTTTGCCTATCACAGTCAGCTCTGTTTATCCCTCCGACATACTTGTTAATTCTGTGATTTCTTTTGATTACTTGTCCAGTTCTGTTGGGGTATCTTTGTTTGATTTTAGAATCTGATCCTTTGTGATCTTTGTTGAAATAATGGCTGATAATAAAGATCTTAAGGCTGCTGTGACTGAATTATTTCCAACCATGTCAAGAATTACCGAACATAAATTGAATGGTTCTAACTATTTGGAAAGGAGTAAAACTATTAGGGTTTATTTGCGTAGTGTGGATAAAGACGATCATTTGACTAAAGATCCCACGAGTGATGAAACTAAACATGCCTGGTTGAGAGATGATGCCCTTTTGTTCTTACAAATAAGAAATTCTATTGATAGTGATATTGTTGGTTTAACTAGTCATTGTGAGTTTGTTAAAGAATTGATGGATTTTCTTGAGTTCTTATACTCTGGCAAAGAGAATTTGTCTCGGATTTTTGATGTATGCAAGACCTTTTATCGTGCTGAGAAAAGTTAGAAATCTCTCACTGCATACTTCATGGATTTCAAGAAAACCTATGAGAAACTAAATATGCTTCTGTCATTTAGTACGGATATCAAAGTGCAACAAAAGCAGAGAGAACAGATGGCCATAATGAGTTTTTAGGTGGCCTTCCTTCTGAATTTGAGACAGCTAAATCTCAGGTTCTGTTTAGCTGTGAGACTACTTCTCTCAAAGATGTGTTTAGCAGGGTACTACGCACTGAGAATACGTCATCTGCTCAACAAAATATCCTGGTTGCTAAGGGTGGAGGAACTGACACTGGGAGAAAGTTTGACAAAAAGGGAGTACGAAATAAGAATTCAGAATCAAGCAAAGATGAGTGTCAGTATTGCCATGAGCCAGGTCACTGGAAGGCATATTGTAAGAAACTACATGCTCGCAATCAGGCTAATCAGAATGGTCCTCGAGGGAAGGCTAATGTTGCAGCTGCCCCTAGTCAATCTTCTGATGGATCTGTTCTTATATCGGCAAAGGATTTTGCCAAATTCTCTCAATATCAGGAATCTTTGAAGGAGTCGGGTAAAGCATGTCTTGCTTCTGCCTCAAATAAATGGGTGATTGATTCTGGTGCCTCAGGATCATATGACAGGCAACCCTAATACCTTTGCTAGCTTTCATCCCCACAGATCATCCTCTTTTGTGACCATAGCTGATGGATCAACTTACAATACTGTGGGTTCTGGAACAGTTAAACCAACCTCATCCATTACTTTGTCATCAGTCTTAAGTCTACCAAAATTCGCCTTTAATTTAATTTCCGTGAGTAGACTTACAAAAGATCTAAATTGTTGCATCTCATTCTTCCCTGATCATTGTTTATTTCAGGATCTCGTGACGAAGCAGATTATTGGTAAAGGACATGTATCTGATGGTATCTACATACTTGATAACTGGGTGCCTCGGTCTGTTGCATGCTCTAGTGTCTTGTCTCCATTTGAAGCACATTGTCGGTTGGGATATCCTTCTCTGCCTACTTTAGAGACGTTGTGTCTGCAGTTTCAGCATGTTTCTTCGTTCGAGTGTGAGTCTTGTCGGTTTGCAAAACATCATCGCAGCCCGTTAAGTCCTAGAATTAATAAACGAGCTGACTTTACTTTTGAATTAGTTCATTCAGATGTTTGGGGACCATGTCCAGTTGTGTCGAAAATGGGATTTAAGTATTTTGTTACTTTTGCGGACGATTTTTCCAGAATGACGTGGATTTATTTTATGAAAAATTGTTCTGAAGTATTTTCTCATTTTTGTGACTTTTGTGCTGAAGTTAAAACTCAATTTAATTCAACTGTGCACATACTTAGAAGTAACAATGCTAAAGAATACATGTCAGCATCCTTTCAGTCTTACATGAAACAACATGGAATCATCCACCAGTCGTCATGTGTTGATACACCCTCTCAAAATGGGGTTGCTGAGAGGAAGAACAGGCATCTTCTTGAGACAGCTTGAGCACTTTTGTTTCAAATGAAGGTTCCTAAGCCGTTTTGGGCTGATGCAGTCTCTACAGCGTATTTTCTCATCAATCATATGCCTTCGATTGTGCTTGATGGTGGTATTCCATATAATGTTTTGTTCCCAAACAAATTCTTATACACTGTGGAACCTAAGGTATTTGGAAGCACGTGTTATGTTCGCGATGTTAGACCATCTGTGACCAAGTTGGATCTGAAGGCCTTGAAGTGTGTTTTCTTGGGTTACTCTCGAGTTCAGAAGGGGTATCGTTGTTATTCTACCGAACTTGGCAAGTATTTGGTGTCCACTGATGTTGTGTTTTCAGAGGCTGTTCGGTTCTACTTTGCACCCCCTGCCTCTGCAAGTCAGAGGGAGGATGATGAATGGTTAGTCTACCAGATTGCTGATATTGTGCCAGAAAATTCAGATGAGGTCTCTCACACATCTCCTGGTCCTTCTATTGAGCCCCAACCGGATATTGTGTCTTCTGCCACGCTTCATCTGTACCAGCAACACTAGAAATTTTTCACGTCTACTCGAAAAAGCATAAGACCAATGATACATGTCCTGCACCAGTTCCTTCGTTATCATATCCTCCTTCCCCTGAGCCCTTAGATGACCTTGATCTTCCGATTGCCCTTCGCAAAGGTACACATACTTGTCAATCCACATATTCTATTGCTAACTTTGTTTCATATGCCCAGTTATCTCCTACCTCTAGATCTTTGGTTGCTTCTCTAGACTCCATAACTGTTCCAAAAACAGTGAAGGAAGCTCTAGCTCATCCTGGATGGTCTGCTGCTATGCTTGAGGAAATACATGCTTTAGAGGAGAATCAGACTTGGAGATTGGTGGATTTGCCGAGAGGAAAGAAAGTTGTCAGATGCAAGTTGGTCTTTACTGTCAAGGTCAATCCTGATGGTTCGGGGGGAGGACATGATAGCCTCTTCGTTGTCGTGGACCGATTTTTCAAAATGGCTCACTTTATTCCTTGCAAGAAATGCGATTGTGCACAACATGTTGCTTCCTTGTTTATTGATCTTGTGTTAAAATTGCATGGTGTGCCACGTACAATTGTGAGTGATCGAGACTCGAAGTTCTTGAGTCATTTTTGGAAATGTTTGTAGGGTGCCCTCGGCACCAAACTACTATTCTCGTCGTCTCACCATTCTCAGACTGATGGATAGACCGAGGTAGTTAACCGAACCTTGGGATCTTTGCTTCGTGCAATGACCAAAGGCAAGGTCGGAAATTGGGCTGATCATTTGCCCATGATGGAATTTGCATACAATCGAACTGTGCATCGAATAATTAGAATGACTCCGTTCGAAATATGTATACGGTTTTAATCCTTTGATTCCACTTGATATAAACCCATTACCTCGAGATGTTATTAGTGATTTTGACGGTACTCACCGAGCCAAATCTTTGCTCGAGTTGCACGCCAAGGCGAAGAAGAATCTTGAGGAAGCTTATGCCAAAGTGGCATTGAAAAAAAAAAAAGGGGCGAAAGAAGTTGGATTTGAAGAAGGGAGATTGGGTTTGGGTTCACTTCCGGATAGAGGCTTCCCGAACCAAAGGAAAAGAAAGTTTGCACCTCGAGTGGATGGTCCATTTCAAGTGCTGAGCAAGATTAACAACAATGTTTATGGGATCGACCTCCCAGGTGAGTATAATGTGTCCAACACTTTCAATGTTGCTGACTTAACTACTTGTGTTGTAGGCCAAGTACTGGGGACAGATGCTGAAGCGATTTCGAGGACGAAATCTTCTCAAGAAGGGGAGGATGATGCAGCCCGAAGTGCTAATCAAGTGCTTGACAATCCACCGACAATGAATGATCCACCGAGGAGAATGATATGAAGCCAAGCCAAATTGCTACATGATATGCACATTCAGTTGGCTTGGTCGGGAGAAAGCATGTGTTCGGAGGAAGAATGGCAAAGTGCTAAAGCCGAAGGCTACATCTTCAAATTTGTGCCCGAGGACAAAGTGACCGAACACCAACTCTTGGCGCTGAGCAGCACAGAACCGAACACAACCAATTGTGTTCGAAGTCAAGTGAGCGCCCGATGACCAATGTGTTCGAGCAGGCAACCGAGCATCGAAGTCAAGGCTGCCGACACTCATTATTTCAGTCCTGTGTGGCTTGCTTTTATTGGTCAACTGTGACCATTTACTGTTTAATCCCTAGCGTAGTCAATATATACTCCTTTACATTTCATTGTAAGTAGTTAGTTGTTGTTGAATGATCAATCATAGCTGAAGCTATTGTGAGTCTCCGATGGAGCCGAACCCCAACGTGGGATTTTAAGAACTTGTTTCATTCGGTGTTGAATCGTTTGAACAATCTTCTTCTTCGGTCGTTCAATTTGCAAGAAGCTTGTTCTTCTTGAGGATTGTTGCTTACTATAGGTGATTCTTGACCTCCGATTCGATCAAGCTTGAGACTAGTTCCTTAATGTTCCTTTGAATCGAAGCATGATTTGTCTTGCTTCTATCTTTACTTTCTTATTGTTTCTTCTACGTTTCTTCGTGTTAGCTCAACCTCGGTTTTGCTTGCACCAAGGGCTCAACCATCGAGGAATTGGAACCCTTTACACTATCAAAGCAGTTCCCAAATAGTAAAGTGTTTGTTGGTTCGGAGTTGGACCCCGAGTCTAAAAAGGCAATTGTTGAATTATTGAAGTCTAATGACGACTGCTTTGCATGGTCCCACGCCGACATGGTCGGCATCGATCCGGAGATGATGACTCATAAGCTCAATGTGGATCCATGGCATGCCCCGGTGAAGCGGAAGAAGAGACCTTATGTCGGCGTAGGGAAAAAAGTGGTTGAGGATGAAACAAAGAAGTTGCAAGATAACGGCTTCATGAGGGAAGTCAAATATCGCGAATGGCTTGCTAACGTTGTTGTTGTACCCAAGAAAAATGGCAAATGCAGAATGTGTGTAGACTATACGGACTTGAATAAAGCTTGTCCTAAAGATTCATACCCATTGCCTCAAATAGACAGGTTAATAGACTCCACGGCTGGACACAATCTATTAACCTTCTTGAATGCATACTCGGGGTACGACCAAATCTTGATGGATCCAAAGGACGAAGAGAAAACTTTGTTCATCACCTACCGAGGTACTTATTGTTACAAAGTGATGCCTTTAGGACTCAAGAATGCGAGAGCAATCTACCAAAGGATAGTATGTCGAATATTTAAAGATTATATTGGAATGTCAATGAAGGTGTACATAGATGATATGGTGGTCAAATCAGTTCGGGAAGATCATTTGAGTCACCTAAGAGAGGCCTTCGTTGTTTTGAGGCAATATAACATAAAGTTGAACCCCGACAAATGTGCATTTAAGGTCGGTTTAGGGAAGTTCTTAGGATTCATAGTGTTCGAAAGGGGAATCGAGGCTAATCCTGGGAAAATCAAAGCCATTGAAGAAATTCTTAAGGTGCTCTCGGGGAGAAAGGAAGTTCAATACTTAACTGGCCGAGTCGCTGCCTTGAGTAGATTCATCTCGAGGTCCTCAGAGCGATGCCACAAATTATTCTTGGTTTTGAGGAAAAACAGTGCCTTCGAGGAAACACACTGCCTTCGAATGGACGTCAGAGTGCAAACAAGCGGTGAAAGATTTGAAACATTATTTTCCTAACGCATCGCCTCTTGCCAAGACAAAAAATGGGGAAACATTGTTGGTTTATTTGGTTGTGTCCGAGGTCTCAGTGAGTGTTGTGCTGATTTGAGAGGAAGATGGGAAGTAACAACCCATCTACTATGTCAGTAAAACACTCTTCGATGGTGAAACTAGATACCCTCATCTTAAAAATTTAGCATTTGCCCTGGTGGTCACTGCTCGAAAGCTTCGACCTTATTTTCAATGTCACCCCATAGCCGTAGTTACAACCTTCCCCTTAAGAAGCATATTATAAAAACCAGAGCTGTCAAGGGGAGGTTGTCTAAATGGGGGGTCGAGCTGATGAGTATAACATAACTTATTAACCCCAAACATCCATAAACCGGGACTCGAAATAGTGCTGGTAACCCTAATAGGGGAAAGAGTAAGGCACTAAATCAGATTGAAAAAGTGATTAACAATGAAGCAGAATACAAGGCTACGATAGCTGGCTTGGAATTAGCCAAAGAAATGGGAGTAGAGAAGATTGAATTGAGAAGTGATTCACAATTGGTGATGAACCAGGTGCTCAGGGAATATTCAGCTTGTGAGCCCCGAATGCAGCAGTTTTTGGCCCAGGCACAACGATCATTATCAATATTCTGAGAATGTAGAATTCAATATATACCTCGAGAAGAGAATGCCGAGAACGACTTCCCTAGCCAGCCTTGGCTCGGCCGTCGAAGAAGAACAGTCGGGGACTAGCTCCGTGGTTCAATTACTCTCTACGGCAATGAAGGGAATGAGATTAGAAGTAAATGTTGTGGATCATACTTGGGATTGTCGAACCAAGTTCATCTCATACTTTAACTCGGGGTCTCTTCAGCAGATAAAAGAGAGGCAAAAAAGTTGAGGACCCATGCAGCTTCATATTCAATAATCCTAGGGAAATTATACAAAAATATGTACAGCGGCCCGATGGTCAAATGTCTGGGACCAGGGGAGGTCGAATTTGTGATGAGAGAGGTACACGAAGGCGAATGCAGCAATCATTTGGGGGGAAAAGCTCAGGTGTGCAAATTTCTTCGGGCTGGTTGCTATTGGCCAACTATCAACGCAGATGACAAAGCCTTCGTGAAAAAGTGTGACAAATGCCAGCGACACGCAAAAATGAAATATCAATAGGCTGGGCCTCTCCATTCAGTTGTGTCACCCTGGCCTTTCATGAAATTGGGAATGGATATAATTGGGCCACTTTGAAAGGCCAAAGGAAGCGTTCGGTTTATACTTGTGTTGACTGATAACTTCACCAAATGGGTGGAAGAAGGATCTTTCGCCAAGGTCAGACAAAAGGAAGTGATTGATTTTATTCGAAGGAATATTATCTATATGTTCGGTGTTCCAAAAGAGATTACTTGTGACAATGACCCTCAATTCATAGGTGCAAACGTCATAGAATTTCTTAAGAAGTGGGGAATTAAAAGGATCGTATCAACCCAATGCTATCCAAGTGCAAATGGCTAAGCTGAGTCTTCGAATAAATTGATTGTTGAAAATATAAAAAAGAGGCTCAATGCAGTGAAAAGCCCGTAGCCCGAGGAGTTGCCCGGAGTGTTATGGGCTATGCGAACCACGAAAAATAACAACACTGGTGAAACCCCTTTCTCCCTTGCCTATGGAATAGATTCTTTAATCCCCGTGGAAGTTAGCGAACCCAGCCTTCGGTACGATCATTCTACTGAAGAGTCTAATCAACAAGCTATGCGCATAGAATTAGATTTGCTCGAGGAGAAAAGGGAGTTAGCTTGGGTTTGGTTAGCCGCTCAGAAAAGAAAAATCGAGGCCTATCTCAATAGAAAAGCCAAACTCAGAGATTTCAAAGTTGCGGATTACATGTTGAGGGCCTCGAATCAATCTACTAAGGAGAAGAATGCAGGCAAGTTTGTTGCTAACTAGGAGGGACCCTATCGGGTCAAGGCAATTATTGAAAAGGGGTGCTATCAGTTGGAAAACTTGAAGGGCAAACCCGATCACATGAATTAGAATATTTCTAATTTAAAGCGGTACTATTTCTAACATCGTGGTACGTTACCCTTTGTCAATAAAATTTCACCTACAGCACCGAGCCGCAAACGCTCCAACACTTGGGCTGAAAAATTCTAACCCCTCATTTTTTCTTGCTTGACCTTTTTAGGAAGCGGAGGGAATGAATACAGTGCTCGGGTCTTCACTGAAGCTCACACCCGAACACTGGAGGGGATGTAGGAGATGGTATACAGTCAAGCTCGACTCAGAGCCTCTCATACCGGGGACTGTAAAACAAACCCGAAGACTAGCTATTCGAACACGGGGACTGTCGCCCGAAGAGTAGTTTAGTATCTTGTATTTTTTTCGCCCGATAGTGGCTTCATCTCAAAATTTTCCCTAAGTCTAGCTTCGACTAGGTCGAAACTTGTGTAATGCCTATCATGGCTTATTGATATTAATGGAAAGAACTTGATTCAACATATCTTTATTTCAAAGCTTAATTTATCAATGTAACATTGATTGACCGAGGTCACTCCAACATGCCTTGACTCGGGAACGAGACATCATTCCAAGCTAGTATCGATTATTGAATGTTATTAAGTCTTGCAAGAGAAAATTATCCTATAAGTGCCTAGTCGGAAACTTTCAAAGAAAAGTAAAGACACACTTAGAAACAGAAATGAAATTCATTAAACCTAGCCCGAAGGCTTCTGAAACTGTACATTAAACTAGTCCTGAAGGCTACAAAAGTTTATACAAAATTGCTCGAAGGCCACAACAAAATATTGAAGCATAGAAAAGAAACAAATAGCTAAGCTTTGGGATCCTTTTCTCCCTTGAAGGTCCCATCCTCGGTGCTCTCTTCACCATCTTCGGACTCGCTCTCATCCGAGCCTTCACTCGAGGGCAGTTCATTTATGATCTTCTGAGCTTCAGCGGCATTATCTTAGGCTCTGGTAATCTTTTCATCAAGAACAATCTCTTTGGCTTTAACCTCCTCGAGGGCTTTCAGTCGAGTCCTGATTACGGCCAAAGTCTCTTCAAGCTTTGCTCTTGTGGCCCTGACCTCGGCTCGATTCTTGAGATCTGCAATCTTGCCCCGAAGCCGCGTAATCTCAGCCTCAAGCTCAGGGACTCTACCTACTTAACATTCTACGTATGACAACCCCCTTTATTTGCATTTTCGTACTTCTGTGACATCCATTTTCGAAAGAAGTCCTTTCGCCTATACATATTTCAAAAAAGTGATCCCTAAACAAAAAAGGCCATTAAGGTTAGGGCTCAACAATTAATGACGAGTCATACCGACCGCGAATGGCCAACATTTCGTTTTAAAACAACACCAATTTTAGTTTTAATATAAATCTCAATTTTGTAAATCTGAATTTTCTTTACAAAATTGACCTAAACAAAATTGACCATTTACGCAATCTTGTTTTAATTATGAGAATTGCATAAATAGGCTGAAATTGAACACCTTTTGCATGTTTGATCACACTTACGATTAGGCGTTTATATTAGAGGCCCTAAAATGCGACTAGGCTTAAATGTAGGCCGTATATGAAATTTATTTGTATGACTGTAAATTGAATTGCATAGACATGTTATTTTCTTGAGCTAAATGCTAGATTTACTTCCCAATTTAGTATTTATGATAATATGGCAATATATTTATCCCAAAATATAGACTCAGTCGGGAACCACCTTTCGTGGGACTCGGGGAAGTGCCTAACACCTTCTTTTCCGAGTCATATGGACTTCTTACCCTTTAGAATCTCTGGAATAGACTAGTGTGACTACTAAACTTGACCTTAGACACTTAGGTGGCCTAATACACCTTAGGAAACTATATTAGGTGGCGACTCCAACACTTGAACTCAAACGAGTTACCCCGTCAGATCCGAAACCCGACTCGCCTCAAGTTGAGTCCAAAATCGGGTATGACACAGAGATGTACACTCTGGTAACTTCCTCGGGGAAAACTGCTCCCAAAACTACGGTCGTGTAACACTCTCTTGCTGCTTCCTGATCAGCGTTAACTTTTTTTTCCCTATTGAGTAGGTTATTTCAGCTTTTGGTGCCATGTAGATAGCACTGCTTTGACTTGATGGATCCTTGGCCGCCAAACGATTTCGTTGTAAGGAACTCTCCCTCTGATTACCTGAAAAGATAAAACATAATCTGCACCTGGCAGGTGAACAGTAAGGTTAACTTCGCCGATGGATCTTTCATAAGATTTGTTGAAGCCATCGAGCATGTAAACACTCTGTAGAATTCTGTCCTCGAGCCCCATCGCCTGTAGTGTATTCCATCTGATGAGGTTTACGGTGCTATCGGCGTCAACCAAGATGCCTTTGACATCTGTATCTTCTATCCTGAGTGTTATAACCAAGGCATCATGGTGTGGAGCATTGCATCCGGTGCTGTTCTCATCGCTGAACATAATCGTCTTATCTCGGTGCGATCCTTAGGGGGTGCTACCACACTATCTTTCGACCCTTTGAGCAATGTTAGATCTTAAATTATGACGTTGATGGACCTCTTATGGTCAGGTAGATCTAGCGGTCCATCTTGGTTCTTATTTTTGGTGAAATCTTATTTTCCCCTGTCGGTGAGCAGGTCGTTGAGATAACCCTTATTCAACAAACCCATGACATCTAAGATTAATGCTCTATACTCGGCCGTATCGTGTCCGTGGTCCCTGTGAAAATTGCAATAAAGATTCTTATTTCTTCTGCCCGGTTCAGCCCTCAAATTGCTTGGCCGACGTATTTAGGCGTCCTTCATATTATCCCTTAAGAACTCTATGGCGTTGACTCGCAATCCCAACACTTCGAACCAATCAGGAACCCACTCCACGTTGAGTGACCCCTTGGTTGATGAAGCCGAGGCCGTACCGCTATCTTCCTGCTTTGGGAAATCATCCCTATGATTTCTTCTATTTCGCTTCCCTTTGTCTCCCACTCGAGATTCCTTTACATATCCCCATTTCTGTCCTTGGCGGATGACGTCTTGGATGGCTGGCTGAATTTCCTCGGGGGCAGATGATTCTCTGGGCTACAGGCGAAGTTTCTCGGTATACCTCTAGTGCAACGCGCTCCATGTGGTCAGTGGGTGGTGGGTTAAAATCCACTACAACTCTCTGGTGGCCAACAACCCCTTTGAATTCAAACTCTTTCCAAAGGCTACCATAGAGGAGATGTCAGGAACTGGAGGAAGCTCCATGCGTTCCTTTTGAAATCTGTCAAGGTAGTCTTTTAGCAGCTTGTTGTCCCGTTGTTGTATCTCGAAGATATCTTCCATGCGATACTCCCACTTTCGGGCACCAGAATGCGCTTTCTTGAACAAGTCTTGCATCTGAGTGAATGATTCGATAGATCTCATTGGTAGCTGAGTGTACAAAGCGAGGGCCCCTTTAGTCAGGGTCGAGCCAAACCTTTTCACTAGAGCAGACTGGATTTCTTCCTCGATAATTTAGTTAATCTTCACGGCTGTGTAATACGCAACAGTATGCTCGTCCGGGTCGGTCGTGCCGTCATATTTCAAGTTATTCGGCAAGCGAAAGTGCTTTGGTATGCGGACCGGTGCGACACTTGCTTTTTAGTCATGTTTGTAAAACTTCTGCTCATCTACCATGGTAACTTGGGATGGAGCACCCGACACATTACCAATTCGGTAGTGGATGGCCTTCATCTCTTTTATGAGGTCCTGAATGATAGGAACTCCTATGAGTTCTTGGTTGTTGATTGTTGACGAGCCTCCAGGGGCGGCATCCATGTTGAGCCTTCGGCTAGGAACGGATGCTGGTGAAATGTTCATGGGCGCTGGTCCTCAAGAAGATGCTGGCCTCTGAGACGAACTAGTAAACATTGCTCTTAGCTTTCAAGATACCCCTTCGATCACGTTGTTCGAGTTCTGTTCTACTTGCTCTGACATGGATTTGAGGAGATTAACAATGAAAGTTCTGAACTCGAGATTACCTTCTAGCAATCGGTCTCCTTTCCCATTACTGGCAACAGGGATCAGTTCCTGTGAAGAGTCTTTCGGCTGTTCAACAGGGCCTTTAGGCTTTACGCCGGGATCACATGTATCCTTTGCAGACTCGTCTACTGTATCTGCAGTATTCTTTGGAATGCTATCATCGTCAGACATGATTGCGTCTTTTCCTTTGTAGAATACCTACAATTGCCTGGGCCCTACGGTGGGCGCCAAACTGTTTACGCCTAAAAGTTTACGTCTAGGTTAAACAATTAATTATAGTTGGGGGTCACAAAGAATACAATAACCACATGGGAAAAGTATGTAAATATAATGAAAGTTGTAATGAATAAACAAGACGAAATAATTAATAGAAAGGTAGAGTGATTCTTAGTCCTTGAGAATAGCCGGATTTCATGGTGAATCGCATGATGTATAATACAATATAAGGAGGTTTATTTAAAGTAGTGATACCCAGTCCTAAATAAAGTAAAATACAAAGACTAATAAGGCTATGGGCCCATAACTCAAGGCGGTGGTATATACTAAACCTTAACTAGGAGACTGTAAACCCTAGACGGCGAGATGTATACCCTGCGTCGTGTGGCCGTGCTGCCTAAACGGTCATTGGCTCCAGGAGCAAGCGTGTATCCTCTGCACCCGGTGACTTGTAAGATAAGTCCAGTCTTGCTAGCTTGACTTGTATCTCCATAATAATAGGTGGCGTAATTTAGCCCACACAAATATGTGTACACATCTCGATTGATATGTGCACGTCCTTTCATTAGAGTGGTGGAGGGCAGTGGGTGGTGAAGGAGAGTGGTAGAAGGAGGTGGAGGGTGGTAGAAAGTGGCGGTGAGTGGTGGAGGATGGTAGAAGGTGGTTGTGGATGGTAGAAGGTGGGGTGAAGGGTGGTGGTGGAGTGGTGATGGGCAATAGGGTGGGGGCCGATACGGGGCGGGGGCTGGGAGGGGACATGAGAAGATGGGGGCTTTGTGCAAATAAAAATACTAGGGGACTTCTAAAATATTAGTTTTTAGTACTGTCGCTCCAAACGCACACACAAGTATATGTCGTCGATCAAGTAATAAAGTGATAAGAAAGTATCGTTCCCACGAGGACTATCGATTAACTATTAACTAGACAAACTTTAATTCAAATATTGTTCAAGAGAGTTCAACCAAATTTCGAGTGTGTTTAATTAAACTAATTGACTAAAAGTTATTAAAGTAAGAATTGAATGCAAGACAATTCAAGAGTTTTAGATATCAGTGAGATGAAATATTCCAGGATTATGGGACATTCACCAGTCCAGTTGCACTCCTCCGTTAATTGAATTAACTTTATTTATCTGAGTTCCTAATCACAGGGTTGATTATACTCACAGAGCTCTTTCGATACCCTGCTCGCCTATTCAAGCTAACTTAACGCCTATATGTCTATGGAATTAGAGTTAACAAGAATGCATGTGCTTCTCCTGTATACTGATTAAGCGTGACTGTTAGGTATATTTCTATCCTAACCGCGAAACCATTTCCCGATGCTCAGGTTCAGGAACACGCTCTATTTAACTCTATTGCAACCTACGGTTCCCACTTTTAAGTTCAACCTTAGGTTTATGGATAGAACTTAACAACTGGCCAGGAAATCAAGTAATTCAGAGCAGAATTAAATAAACAGCTCAATCTGATAAATTTAATGGATTTCAATCAACTTCATAGTACAACTTTCATGGTTAACTCATAACCCTAGAATAACAGAGTTTAGCTACTCATAGAAAAGATAGCTTCCTCACAAAATAATCCAAAAGTCATGAAACAATCAAGAGGAAAGAAGATTTACAACTCAAGTGAAGAATCTTTAATGCTCTAGCCTCTACTATCGTTCTTGCCTCCAAAAGTACGTAATAGAATGTCTCATCATCTGTTTACAAGGGTTTAAATATGGAATAATAAGAGTAACTAGCGCCCAAGGCTAGTCCAAACTCGGGTAGGAAAGCTCTCTGCCGTCCAGCAACCCATACAATGTAAGAATCCTTGTATGCTCAATTCTCAGGTCTCACAGCTTCTCATACAATGTACGCCTATCGTAAGGTTCATACAATGAGCTTACAAAGCTCCTAGTCCGCTGATTTTTTACACTAGAATTCTTCATTTTTCTACTTCAATTTTTTTGACTTCAAACTTCTCCACAAAATGTAGCCATCTCACTCCAAATTCTACCAATTCGTACCTAAGCCATTCAAACACACCAAGTTAAAATCATGTCACAGATTAGTATTGCTGGGCACGTATTGCTATGAAAACCATCTAAAAGTGTTAAATACCATTGCTAAAAATATAGGAAATATGTCCAACATCAACACCCCACACTTAGCTTTTGTCCGTCCCCAAACAAACAAACCCAACACACTTATACTCAATAGATCTCATCCAACCAACTCAAAAACTTCAATGAAGCGCATCTATGAAATAGGTTGATACCAACAATTAGCCACAAAATATACAAGCACACAACTTTCCCATATTTGCACACCACGCATTTAGAAAATAAGGATTATCAAAGCAATCAAGTAGCAACATCCAAGCCTCAAGAACGACTCCTCACACCAACTTACTCACGACATTCCCAATCGCTCAAGATTAGGGCCTAATAAAAGCTCCAACCTCTCATAATCCATGTGCCATCACCAATCAAAGTCTAGTCCCAATCACACAAAAATATATCAAATGAATTATAAGGGACGTTCAAGATAGAAAGAATTCTCTCACACTCAAAAAGAATCTCAAGTTCCACACATTGGTACCACAGACTTGCCCGTAGTGTAGGACTCCACTAATGTAGGTTCGCTCCTACCAGGATTAGCTAGGACTTTAAGGGTTGTAATGTAGGCTAAAGGATGGGTATGATATGTATGGTTAAAATAGTGACTGCCTCCCTAAGCACTTTAATACATCACTTTCAATTTTTATAGCTCAACTCTGCACAAAACCAACCAAGCTACTACCTGAACATCAACCAAAACTTCCCTCACTTTAAGTATTTTTCTTTAATTGTACACAACACTAGCAAGGATTGAGATCTTTTTCTCTTTTATTTTCTTTATTTTTCTCTTTTCATTTTTTTTTTCAATTTTTCAACTTTTTCTCAACCTTGCCAATGTACTTTCCCTCAAAATTCCACCATAATTGGTTTTTTTCCTCATTGACTCCACTCAAAATCTACCAAATTTCTCCAACCACAACTCCACTAACAAAAGTATTTTTTCAATTAAAGTGCTCTAGGGAGTAAGGGTTCAGAAAGAGGGTAATTACGAACAAAAGGAATAGGCTTGTAATGTGGGTGTCAACAAAAAAGCTAATAGGCTTAAAAAGGGGTTACAAGGGATATATATGAACAGGTAGGCTAATCAAGGCTGTAAAAGAAGGGTTTATCAAAGAAACGCCTGTATCATCTCCCGACTAGAGCAAACCTAGGATTTCGCTTTGAACACACGCGGTGCAAGTTCTAGACCAATAATGCAAGCATGAGAAGAAATACAAGTACCTCACCACTCATGGCACATAAACTACTCAAGATGGAACAATTCCAACACCTAACAAAAACAAGCGAGACAAGTCATGTTATTTGGTCAGCAGTCAGAGTCAGAAACCTGAGCCGAAGAGTCACTAACAAGACTGACTATCAATCTAATACATAACTAACACCAAAAATCTTTAGGGAAGTTCAACTTGCATGTAAAGGACTAAATATGATAGTATCAAACAATTCACAGAGAAAGCACAGGTCCTTACCACTTAGCTACTCCTATTTCCTTATATATATATATATATATATATATATTTCGTTTTTATCTAAAAACACCCGGTTCAAAACAAAAGGCATCCTCGTGAAAGAACCGTGGCTTGAAGAAAACCCAAGGATTATGCCACTAATCTGAAAAATTAAAAATAAAAGCAGTAAAAATACAATTACAAGTCATGATACCCCACCCACACTTAAAATAGTGCATGGTCCCAACTGCACAAATACAAAAATAATAAACAAGAGTGGGTATCAAGAAAGCTCCCTCAAACTGCAGAGTCTGGAGGTGCTGCAGACCGGTCTGAATCCGCGGTCTGAGCAGTGGAGGGATCTAACACTGTAGCACCAGCTGCATCTATCGCATCAATCAGCAACCTCTCCATAGTAGTATCAGTAGCCGGAGCTGGCTCTGTATCAGTGCCATTAGTAGCACTCAAATCAACAATCTCATGACTAGACTCTGCCTCAGTCTGAACGCCAATGGAACGCGTCATTCTGGTACTCTGTATGGAGGAAAAGAACTCTGAAAGTCTGCTCATCAGTGCTTCATCACGGGCCTCTAGTTGACTAAGCAACAATCTATCTCGAGCTTCTTGTTCCTCCCTCAACATGGTCAATGCAGCCTCTTGCCCCTGCCTCAACTTGGCCAACTCGGCCTCAATTCGCTCAGGCAATGTTCTTTTATCAACCTTCACCGCCTTAGGATCATGGACCGCAGTGATATCATGCACCGGTGGAGTATCTGTATCCATCACATCAGCCATGTACCTCGGGACCTTATGCTTACGCATGATGGCTGACAAAGTGTGTGCATAATAGAGCCCCCATTGCATGTTTTGTCGTGTCCGAACCATCTGCTCCCACATGAGCTCTCCCAAATTAAGAATTATACCAGTCATCAAAGCATAAACGAGCAGCACCCTAGCCTGAATCACATTGGTCTGAGGATCAGCTTGCATAATCCTATTATAAATCCAATTCAACCAAGCCTTCGCTTCCTTGACCATCAACCTATTTGGTAGTGCACTATAGGGTGTGCGGTTGTTGGGAACCCATTCTGCCATCTCTGATTCTTCACATAGCAACTTAACAATGTCATCAAAGTTAGGCTCAAATACAAATTTCTTGAAATCTGTCATATCAGCATCTGGAGCACCGTAGAACCTAGTTATAGCACGGGGGGATATGTCCACCTCTCTCCCTCTGATCCAGACAACATCACTCTTTTTATGGTTCCAGTTGTCATAAAGTTCACGAACTGCTATTATATTAGCAGGACTTTTTGGCCCTTTCATGATTGTTTCCCAATTTCTTTCCTTCAACTTGCGAACAATAGCAGGACAATCTCTATCACATGCCTGAATATTCAAAGCTCTCTCCGGCTTGTGTTTTTTCGTGCATAGCAAGTTGTATGCCTTGTAGGCGTCCTCTCGTTTATCCTTGCCCTCTGTTGGATTCCTTGGTGGTTGGCCCTCGGTCCCACCTCCATCGCTCTTGGATGCCTAGTTTGAGATTACCATTTTGTAATGAAATCCCTGCACAAAAACAATTAAAATCAGCCATGGAATGCAACCAAGTTCATCAAGAGAGCTAAAAACTAGTCCGTTCAAGCTTTGTTTTACTTTTATTTTTCCTATTGGTGTGCACTCCACACTTAAGCTCTAGTGTATTTCACTTTTAAAAATTTTAAGCTCATTGTAAACCCATTATGTCATTCGCGAGGTAATCATACTTCCCTCGACGTGCATCTCTTTGTTTGAAATAATTCTCGGGTTTAAAACGGGGTTCCTACACCCCACACTTTTTCTATTCTTCATCACAAAAAGTCAAAAACATAGGGAAATATTCAATTAAGAAAAATAATCAAGGCAGCCCATGAATTGCACAATGGGGCAGCGACTCGCGTAACTAGTGTGTGCAATGAGTGTCGCTCAAGTTAAAGTGCCTTAAACGCTGCTCCCAAGCTATAATTCTAACCAATATATGTTCAACTTATGCCCCATAACTGATTGGTTACTCAGACTTGGCCGAATGCTTCAAATTTTTCATTGGGGAATTTCATCGAACACCTTATGTGCGAGAAACTGGACATCTTGTATGTAAGCTTTTTGATTGTGTTTTGGCCTCCCAACTCCGGGAGCTTTCATGTAATACTCATCATGGTGCATCACTGCACCCCCCATAGCAGATACCAAGCAAAAATTATTCAGTTTACACTATATCGTTACCATAAAACTGGAAGTTAAACTACGCCTAAGGGAAACAGGGGTGGGGGAAAACTGAATGCAGCAGTGCTAAGGGCGAATGGCACGCCCTAAGAGAGAGAGAAAAACTGAGGGAGAAGAGATCATACCTGGGATTTTGCAACAGAGGCAGCATTATGTGAAAGAGAGCAGCGTTTTCTTTCTTGGTAAGTATTTCTTTTGCTTCAGCGTGTTTTGTTAAGAGAGCAGCATGTTTGTTTCTTTTGTTTTTAAGTGTGTGTGTGTATATCTTTAAAAAAAGGAAGTATGTCTTACAAAACCTTTACATTGTATGCCCAAAGTGGAACTTGAACTTGAAGAGTAAATTTTTCATACAATATCCTTACAATACTCTTAGTCCACTGATTTTTGTACATGTTCCCTGCACTACGGGCCTTATAGCAGGTCTTACAATGTAAGACTTGTTGTAAGGGCCTGAACTCTGCTCCTTTCCTGCATTTTTGCTTACTCCATAGTGCTTAATTCTCCATGTTCCCATGCTCATTCCCTGCCATAACACGCTTAAACAACCAATTAGTTTCAAGAATTACATCCTCTTTTTTGTATTTTTTTAAAAATATAAAAACTAACTAACTATAAAAAAAAATGATAAACCATGGGTTGCCTCCCATGAAGCGCTTGATTTAACGTCGCGGCATGATGATTACATCCCTCTTCAAGGGCCAACCAAAGAGATGGAGGATTTAAGCCTATCGACTTCACCTCCCCAATATCGCTTCACTCTTTGTCCATTCACTAAAAACGACTTGTCAGAACCCGGAGCTCGTAATACAATCACTCCATGGGGCATCACCTTAACAATTTCAAATGGACCGGACCACCTTAACTGGAGCTTACCAGGGAAGAGATTCAACCTGGAGTTAAATAGAAAAACTAGTTGGCCCAGCTCAAAGTGACGGTGTTGAATGTGCTTGTCATGCCACCGCTTAGTTTTCTCTTTATATAATTTGGCATTTTCATACGCGTGCAACCTAAACTCATCAAGTTCGTTGAGTTGCAACAATCTCTTCTCACCCGCCAACTCTATATCAAAGTTTAGCTTCTTAATCGCCCAATAGGCCTTATGTTCGAACTCGACTGGCAAGTGGCATGCCTTCCCATAGACCGTCTTGTACGGTGAAGTCCCAATTGGAGTTTTATAAGCTGTCCTATACGCCCAGAGCGCATCATCAAGCTTGGTAGCCCAATCCTTCCTATTTGCACTGACAGTCTTCTCAAGAATTTGTTTCACCTCTCTATTGGACACCTCAGCTTGCCCACTAGTTTGCGGATGATAGGCGGTGGCGACCTTGTGCTTGACCCATTACTTAGTGTTGAAAGCTGGTTTTGAAGTATGACAAACGAGAAGGACACTGAGGTTCAGGAGAAGAATCTTGTCCTTGAGATGAAGGACACGCTTGATCGAAAAGATTACGGGTTGCAAATCCCTGAGGAACTAGGAGTAGTGGCGCGTGGTTGTTGACGTATCCTAGTCAGACTAAAAGAGGCGGTGTCCAGGCTGTATCTTTGAAGTGTGGACAAGAGTTAGACTTTAACATGGAAAAGAGTTACTGCGAATCTGATATTGCCATAATTAAAAGCATTCCCAGCAGGACTCAACTAGGGTTGCAAGACCTATATAAAAGCAAGTAGAAGAGACAGCCGAAATCAGTTTTTCAAGTAGAGAGTCGAGAGCATATAGAGGTGATCTGAAGAACTGTCTACGTTGGAAAACTAAAGAAGACAACTGGTTTGCATGTTGAGTATTTGAAGTCTAGATCTCTTGTCTAGGTTCATCGAGTTGTAAGTTGTCTTTGTTACAAGTGTTCATTGTTTTGTCTATTAGCTTATTTCAGAAGCATATGTATCAGGCAAACTACTTTGTGATTACTAGAAAAAGCTAGAGTTTAGCTTTGGTCAGTGATTAGGGTCTAGAGTGTAGCCCCTTGGTTACAGAGTCTGTAATCTGAAACGTTGCTCTTGTGTTAGTGGATTGAGATTCAAAATCCCAGAGTGTGGGTCGTGGTTTTTCTCCCTTGAGCAAGGAGTTTTCCACGTAAAATTCTTGTGTTCTTGGTGAATGTTTTGAAGTGGGTTCTTAAGTATAGTTTGCATAAAAGAGAACTGAGGAACCTAGTTCTACTACGGAAGAACAGGGTTCTTGCAACAAAAATCGGAGGACACTATTCAACCCCCCCCCTTCTAGTGTCCTTAGGAGGTGCTTAAAGTATAACAAGTGGTATCAGAGCGGGTCTTCTCTTGTAAGGCTAACACCTTGAGAAGGATCAAAATGAGTGCACCGCCTACTATTACTGAAGGACAGTCGGTTCTGAGGCCTCCACAGTTTAATGGGCAATACTACGCATGGTGGAAAAATAGGATGGAGAATTACATATGTGCTGAAGATTATCAACTCTGGCTGATAGTCTCTGAAGGAAACCTGATTCCCACCAAAATAGTTGGTGAAGGAACCACTGCCACAAAAGAACCTAAGCTGAAAGAAGAATTTGATGAGTCTGACTATAAGATGATCGAAAAGAACCACAAAGCCAAGCGGTTGGTTATATGTGGTCTAGGTCCAGAAGAGTTCAATCGAGTATCATCGTATAAGACGGCTAAGGAAATATGGGATGCTTTACAAGTCGCACACGAAGGAACCACTGAAGTAAAGGACTCAAAAAGAAGAATGTTGAAGAGACAATTTGAGTTATTTACTATGGGCGAGAAGGAATCGATTCAGGATATGATGACCAGGTTGACCATGATTACAAATGAAATGAGATCTCTGGAGATGGTACTGCCTGAGGTGGAGATGGTTGACAAAATCCTGAATGTGTTACCTGAAGCATGGGAACCAAAAATGACAGCCATTATTGAATCCAAACCTTTAAAATCTATCAAGCTTGAAGAACTGGTTGGAAGTCTGAAGACGCACGAGATGATGAAGGACTCAAAGGCTAAACCTGCAGCAAAGAAGGAAAAGACCCTTGCACTGGAAGCAACAGAAGAAGCTGATGAATATGTTGATCTTCAATCAGTGGAAGCTGCAATGGTAAGTGCTCTAAGACAAAAACTCAATCTGGGAAGATTTAAAGGATTTAAACGAGGGAACAAGGAGAGCTCTAGCAGGAAGAACATAGTTGACAGTCCTGACTACTCTGGATGCTTCAAATGCTTCAAGAAGGATCATGCTGTCATGGATTGCCCAATGTGGGAAATAGAGTGGATGAAGAACAGAGCTGCTAAGGAAAAGGAAAAGGAAACCACAAAGGAAAACAATGCAGATAGAAAGAAGTCAAGACGGCCCCCAAACTTCAGAGCAGAACGAAGGAAAAAGAAGGAAGCTTTCTATGCCACATGGGGACCAACTGACAGTGAGTCTGATCACGAGAAGGAAGCTGACGATGACTCACCACTAGCATTAGCAGGAATGACGGATGTTAGTTCTGACGAAGAACATTCTCTTGAGGCAAAATGGGGAAGAGATCCATCAAAGCCACTAGTGTTCAATGGGACTCATTACAATTATTGGAAGAAACAAATGAAGAATTTCTTGCAGGCGACTGATTATAGTCTGTGGCTAATTGTGAAAAGAGGACCTCATGTTCCAGTGAAGAGAGCAGCAAATGGAGTCTTGGTACTCAAGAAAGTAGAAGAACTGGATCCACAAGATCTGGACTGGCTACAAGCAAACTCCAAGGCTGAGGGCTATCTAAGAAGAGGACTTACAGATGATGTGCTCGGACAGATACAGGAATGTAAATCAGCCAAGGAGATATGGAAGAAACTGAAGGAGTTGTACATAGCTGACAACACCAAGAAGGACTCTGCCCTCATGGCAACTGAAGGAAAGGAAGCTGACGGTTCAGCAGAGGTATGTTTATCTGATCTTAAGGAAACTTTACATACATACTCTTCTGAAAATCTAATCCTAATCACAGCCACATTGATTGAAGGATATGAAAAAGAAAAGCTTGAAAAAGATAAATTAATTGAAGAATTGGGTGATCTTAGAACTAAGCACAAGAGTCTCCTAGAACAGAACATTGAGCTTGAAGAAACAAATGCCATCATGAAAGGACAGACTCTTGTGTCAAACTCTAAGATCACTGAGCTTGAATTAGAATGTAGACAGTTGAGAGAGAGTAAGAATGGTAAGCAAGTTATGAGTGAAGTTCAAACCTTTCTGGAAGATGAATTGAAAAGGACAAATGAGATTTTAAACCAAGAAATTGAAAAAAATAAGATGTTAAATCAGAAGGTTGAAAACTCAAAACTTGAACTTACCAGGCTTACAAAATGGAATAAGTCTTCAGAAGCAATGCATTGGGTCCTTGAAAATCAAAATAAAGGAAAACAAGGTTTAGGATTCAAGAAGCCCTTGCCTCCATATAATCCTAAAAGCAAATATGTGGGATTACCTTGCAACATGTTATGCACTTTCTGTGGTCAAACCGGTCATACTAAACAAAAGTGTGTTAACATTACCAAGGCAAGGGCCAAGAATAAAAATTGTGTTTTACCCAAATGGGCCAAACAAGATCTGATTTATCCATTTTCTCATAAGAAGGGACCCAAGCTTGTCTGGGTTCCTAAGGCTAACCTCTAATTGTTTTGCAGGCTGGAGTGAGGGAGAACAACTCAAGCTGGATTCTTGATAGCGGTTGTTCTAGGCACATGACGGGAGATAGAAGAAACTTTCTCTCACTCGCAGCATTTCAAGGAGGCAGTGTGGCCTTCGGAGGAGGAAAAAGTGGTCAGATAGTAGGCATTGGGAAGATTGGGAGATCTCTTGAGCATGCAATTGAAAATGTGTATTGTGTCGATGGTCTTAGACACAATTTACTGAGCATCTCTCAACTATGTGACAGAGGAAACGAAGTGAGCTTCTCATCTGTAGGATGCATCGTGAAGAACCTACAGAGTGGAGAAGTGGTAATGGAAGGAAAAAGAGTGAACAATGTGTACAAGGCGTCACTGAGGTCCTTACCTGAAAACAATCTGACATGCTTGAATGTACAAGAAAGCGACTCTCAGCTGTGGCACAAAAGACTGGGTCATGCAAGTCTCACTCAATTAAATAAGCTAGTCTCGAAGGAACTGGTTCGTGGATTGCCAAACAAGAAGTTTGAAAACATAAAAGTGTGTGATGCTTGTGTAAAGGGAAAGCATGTAAGAACGTCATTCAAGTCAAAGAAAGTGGTAAGCACATCTAAGCCACTGGAGCTGGTACATATGGATTTGTGTGGACCTATGAGAGTAAAAAGCAGAGGAGGAAAGAGGTTTGTGTTCGTAATTGTTGACGACTACTCAAGGTATACATGGACCTTGTTCTTGGCCTCTAAGGATGAAGCTTTTGAGAACTTTAAAGACTGGGCTGGTGTGGTTCAGAAAAGGCTAAGTCTTGAACTCATCAGTATTCGAACAGATCATGGAACTGAGTTTGAAAACTCAAAATTTTCTGAGTACTGTGCAGGGAACAACATAGATCACAACTTTTCAGCACCAAGAACTCCCCAACAAAACGGGGTGGTTGAGAGGAAGAACAGGTCGTTGGAGGATATGGCTAGAACCATGCTGCTGTCAAGTGGACTAGCAAGAAATTTCTGGGCTGAAGCTGTAAACACTGCATGTTACTTGCTAAATAGGTGTTCCATCAGAGCCATTCTTGACAAAACTCCATATGAGTTACTCAGAGGTAGAAAGCCGAGCATTGCCCACCTAAGGCCTTTTGGGTGCAAATGTTTTGTTCACAACAATGGCAAGGAACCCTTGGGAAAGTTTGACGCTAGGAGTGATGAGGCAATATTCCTGGGATACTCCACTCAAAGTAAGGCATACAAGGTACTCAACAGAAGAACACAAGTAGTAGAAGAAAGTATGCATGTTGTGTTCGATGAATCAGATAAGGAAATAGGAGAAGATGATGCAGATGATCAGGTGATTGGCTTAAGAAGAGAAGAAAGCATAGATGAACTGGAGGAACCGGATGAAAAGGAGAGCAAAGTCATGTCCGATGAAGGAGTCAACTTGACAGGGGGAACTTCTGATGAAGCTGAAGATCAAGAAAGTCAAGAAGAATTTACTCAAGACGATGCTGCAGGTTCTTCTAATCAGATTCAGATCAAGCCATGGAAATATCAAAGTTCTCACCCTCTGGAGAATGTTCTATCTGAACTGGATACTGGAATTATGACTAGGTCAGCATTAAAGAACTTCTGTGCATTCTTTGCTTTCCTCTCAGCCTTGGAACCAAAAAATGTCAAAGATGCTCTAGAAGATCCAGATTGGATTATAGCTATGCAGGAGGAACTTCATCAATTTGAAAGAAGCAAAGTGTGGCACCTAGTTCCTAAACCAAAGGACAGATCCATAATTGGAACTAAATGGGTGTTCAGAAATAAGCTGGATGAACATGGCATAGTTACAAGAAACAAGGCAAGGTTGGTTGTTCAGGGCTACAGTCAAGAAGAAGGAATAGATTATGATGAAACATTTGCACCAGTGGCACGAATGGAAGCCATTAGAATGCTGATTGCTTTTGCTACATACATGGAATTCACACTGTATCAGATGGATGTGAAGAGTGCCTTCTTGAATGGATACCTAAATGAAGAAGTCTATGTAGTACAGCCTCCAGGTTTTGTGAACAATGAATTCCCTGATCATGTGTACAAACTGGACAAGGCTCTGTATGGTTTGAAGCAAGCTCCTAGAGCCTGGTATAAAAGACTCTCAGGGTTCTTGATGAAAAATGGCTTTTCAAGAGGTAAAATTGACAACACACTATTTCTCAAGAAGCAAGGAAAGGATCTGTTGGTAGTTCAAGTGTACGTCGATGATATCATCTTTGGAGCCACTGATGAGGAGCTGAGCAAAGGTTTTGCTGACCTGATGGGAAGTGAGTTTGAAATGAGCATGATGGGTGAATTGAATTTCTTCCTTGGGTTGCAGATAAAGCAGACGCAGGAAGGAACTATGATACACCAGCAAAAATATGTCAAGGAATTGTTGAAGAAGTTTAACATGGAAGGAGCTAAGGAGATGACTACTCCTATTGCTCCTGGAACAAAGCTCGATATGGATGAACTTGGTCCTTCGACAAATGAGACCAAGTATAGAGGAATCATCGGCTCACTTCTTTATCTCACAGCAAGTCGACCTGACATAGTCTACAGCGTAGGACTGTGTGCCAGATTTCAGTCAAAACCCAAGGAATCACACTTGACAGCTGTGAAGAGAATTCTGAGATACTTGAAAGGGACTCAGGATCTATGCCTTTGGTATCCCAGAGGTGGAACTTTTGAACTAATTGGTTTTGCTGATGCAGATTATGCAGGTCATTTGGTGGATAGGAAAAGCACTTCGGGGATGGCACACTTCTTAGGTCCTTGCTTGGTGTCATGGGCTACAAAGAAACAAAACTCTGTTGCTTTGTCAACTGCTGAAGCTGAGTATGTGGCAGCTGCTTCATGCTGCTCACAATTGCTATGGATCAAGCAGCAACTGGAGGATTTTGGAATCAAGTGTGGGGCAGTGCCAATCTTTTGTGACAACACTAGTGCTGTGAACATTGCCAAGAACCCAGTCCAACACAAAAGGACCAAACATATTGATATTAGACATCACTTTCTGAGAGACAATGTAGAAAAGGGTCTAATCACTATGAATTCATGCAGGACTGAAGATCAAATTGCTGACATATTTACCAAAGCTTTGAACAAGGTGCAGTTCGAGAGGAACAGGTTGGAGTTAGGGATGACCAAAATACACGGATGACCCAGCAGGTAATCCCCTGGTGATTGGCTAGTTTAGTAGTAAAAGTGTCTGTTAGGAATTTGTCATTACTATCTGGACTAAATTTGTACTTGAGTAAGTACACTCGTTTATTAGTGTTTTGAGCATTAGGTACAAATAATGTGATCCCATGAAGAACCTACTGTGTACTGAGGAGGAACCAGTCTTAACGTGAGGAATCGTGTCCAGGTACAGTAAACTTACTCTATTTGTCACAACTGGAATTAAAATTGTCTATTGAACGTGCATCATGGGAGATTCTCCATATTCTCATAACTGTCCAAAATTATAGGAACACATTCCTTTTTAGGATAGAACTCCTTTTAAATTGCTTGGACCCCACTTCTTGAAAAGGGTATATTTAAATTAAGTTTATAACCGTCAAATCTCTTAACTTCTCCCGGTTCTCAAAAAGTTCAAAAAGCTGCCCTTCTTTATACTCATTATTTTTCCTTCCCTAGACATTGTCACTTCACCAAAACCCTCTCTCTTTCTACAGTACTCCTTCAATCTCTCATAATCTCATCCACCACTTCCAATTGAACATCAAAATTCTCTCAAGCCCTAAAATAGATAAACCGTCAACAAACTCAGAAATCTTTACAAAAATTCAAGATGTCTGAAAGACCACCTCCATCCACTCTTGCTGAAAGAATTGCTAGGGCTCGCCTAAAATTTCTCAAAAAGGGGGACAAGAAACTGGTCAAGAAGTTAAAATCAAGAGCCGTTCCTTCAACACCCACTACTCAAAGTTCATCTCAACCGTTACCTGAGGTAATTCCTGATCCTACTCCATCTACACCTGTTGGCTCAGTTGATATAGCCAGTCCTGGCATTGTAGAAACTGAAACCCTAGTTGCTGAATTAGATAAAATAGTAGATGTTGAGCAGAGGGACAATTTAGATAGGGGGAACCCACGTGAGGAGGAACAAGTAACTAAAGAGAATGAACCTAGAGAAGATGTGCTGGATGGTGTAGACGGTGTGTCTAGAGGCGAGTTAAATATAGCCGAAAAATTAGAAGAACAGTTGAGGGAACTGGACAATGATGAATCTCTGAGAAAAGATGTTGGTGAGTCAAGTAAAGATGTGAGTGGAACAGGGGTGTGTTTAGAGGATTCTGTGCCTAAAGGTCCTGAGGGTGATGGAACTGCTACTGCTGAAGTTCCAGGGGGAGAGGGACAAGAACCTGTTACTTGTCTAAACCCTACTAGAGCTGATGATGCAGATTTTAGCTGGACAGAATCTGATGAAGATGGAAACAAGGAAGTTGTTGTTGAAAAACAAGAGAGTGAAAAGGAAGAGAAAAAATTAAAAAGGAAAAGAAAATTTGGGGCAGAAGATGAGAAGGTGACAGGTGAGGAAGAGGAGGATGAGGTGGTGTTTGTAAAAGAAAATAAAGTAGAACCTGACAAAAGAAGAAGGTTGGTGAGAGATGGGAAACCAGTGTTGAAATCTAGACTGGTAGATGAAGAATGTGAAGGAGGTGACCAAGAGGCTAGTGAGCCTGTGGTCAGGAGAGTTGGTACTAGGTCAGCTTTCAAAATGCAGATGGAGAGGATTGAAAAGATAGGAAAGACAGTAAAAAATGTGAAGATGAGGGAAGAAGAGAAGAAGAAAGAAGAAGAGGAGAAGAGAGCTGGTGAGGAAGAGGAGGAAAGTGAAGCTGGGAGTTATGTGGAACCCAGTGATTCTGATACTGACAGTGAGGTGGAGAGTAAAAAGAAAAGAAAAGAAGTGGATAGGGAAGCCTTCTTTTCTAGACATCAGGTGCTGCCAGGGAGTATACTATATGATGAAAAGGAGTTCCATATGAAATCTTTGTTGAGAATGATAGGCGATCAGGGTTGGTTGAGTGTGTTTGGAAACAATGACAGGAAGCTGTTTGTGGATGAAGTCAGGGAGTTTTATACAAATTGCAGGGTAGTAGCCAGGAGGGTGTTTACAACTGTGAAAGAAGTGGAGATTGAATTTGGGAGACCTGAACTGGGAGTAATTCTGGATGTTCCTGCTGAAGGGTACTGCAGGTATGTTAAGCTAAAATGGCCAAAGAGAACAGATAGAGTTACTCCCTTAGATGTTGTGAGAAAGTTTTCAGGGAAACCCAGATTGAGGAAGGAGAGGAAAGTTGAGAAAAAGGAGATGGAGCCTGCACATCAGCTTTTGTTTGAGTTTGTGCATAGGTTTCTTCTGCCTAGGGGGGAAAGGAATTGTGAGGCTAGTGCTCTTGATCTGACCTATATGGATCTGATGGACAGAGGGGTAAAAATAAATTTGCCTGGGCTCATTATTAGGCACATAAAGAGAATCTGTGATACTGATCAGAAGCCACACTCTCTTGTGCATTCTTACATCATCCATCAGATTCTTGAGCATTTTGGAGTGCCTTTAGGTGCAGGGAAGAAGCCAACTATCCATCAGAGGTTTGGGGTAAATGTGCTGAAGAGCTGTGACTTCTTTCAAGAAAGCAGGGCTTCCAAAAAGCCGATGCAGGTCAAGCAGGAGGAGTCAGAGGACAGTGAGGAGTTTGGACCTGATGAGGCCATCGGTGCTGTGCAGGAACTGGAGAAAATGGTTCTTGAAGTTAATGAAGAAAATGCTGAACTGCACAGGCAGTTGAAGGTGAAGGATCAAGAGATTGATCGCTTGAAGATTGATTGCCACAAGTATGAGGCCGAGCTGGTAATGGAGAGGGCCAAAAATACGAAACAACTTGAGGCACTCGTTAAGCACTTCAACCTTCAGCTGTGATTCTTCCAGTCCTGTCCTCCTATCTGTCTCTTTTTCCTACCTCACCTGATCTTTATTCCTCCCTATTCTCCCTTGATTGCATGATTTGGATAATTAAGACAATTTCACTTTTTTGTTGTGTAACTAAATAGAGTGGTGCTGCTGTCACCCTCTGGATGTTTGATTTTAAATTTCTTATGTTTGCGACTGTTTCCTGGTTCAGTGCCTGGTTCCTTGTTGGGCCCTTATTTTCATATACCTATGTTCTTAATGCTGATGAGTTGCCTTGTGCTCTAGTTTGGATTAAACTGACAGGTTCCTGCAGGTCTTTGAATCTTTTCGATGATGCCAAAAGGGGGAAGAAGGAATGTTGGGGTGTTTGTGACCTAACTCATCTGTTTTTATTGTTCTGTTATTTTCGTTCTTGTTTTTGGTATATGTTATGTAGGTTCTTGGGCAACATTTGTTTGTCATCATCAAAAAGGGGGAATTTGTTGAAAGCTGGTTTTGAAGTATGACAAACGAGAAGGACACTGAGGTTCAGGAGAAGAATCTTGTCCTTGAGATGAAGGACACGCTTGATCGAAAAGATTACGGGTTGCAAATCCCTGAGGAACTAGGAGTAGTGGCGCGTGGTTGTTGACGTATCCTAGTCAGACTAAAAGAGGCGGTGTCCAGGCTGTATCTTTGAAGTGTGGACAAGAGTTAGACTTTAACATGGAAAAGAGTTACTGCGAATCTGATATTGCCATAATTAAAAGCATTCCCAGCAGGACTCAACTAGGGTTGCAAGACCTATATAAAAGCAAGTAGAAGAGACAGCCGAAATCAGTTTTTCAAGTAGAGAGTCGAGAGCATATAGAGGTGATCTGAAGAACTGTCTACGTTGGAAAACTAAAGAAGACAACTGGTTTGCATGTTGAGTATTTGAAGTCTAGATCTCTTGTCTAGGTTCATCGAGTTGTAAGTTGTCTTTGTTACAAGTGTTCATTGTTTTGTCTATTAGCTTATTTCAGAAGCATATGTATCAGGCAAACTACTTTGTGATTACTAGAAAAAGCTAGAGTTTAGCTTTGGTCAGTGATTAGGGTCTAGAGTGTAGCCCCTTGGTTACAGAGTCTGTAATCTGAAACGTTGCTCTTGTGTTAGTGGATTGAGATTCAAAATCCCAGAGTGTGGGTCGTGGTTTTTCTCCCTTGAGCAAGGAGTTTTCCACGTAAAATTCTTGTGTTCTTGGTGAATGTTTTGAAGTGGGTTCTTAAGTATAGTTTGCATAAAAGAGAACTGAGGAACCTAGTTCTACTACGGAAGAACAGGGTTCTTGCAACAAAAATCGGAGGACACTATTCAACCCCCCCCTTCTAGTGTCCTTAGGAGGTGCTTAAAGTATAACACTTAGCTAGAAGGTTGTTTAGAAACTTGTTGCAGAATTGTGTACCTTCATCACTAATCAAAGCCCGCGGGGTCCCAAATCTGGTGAAAGTGTTCTTCTTGATGAAACTCTCCCCCACCTTCGCATTGTTAGTAGGTAGAGCAATAGCCTCCACCCACTTAGACACGTAATATACCGCCAGTAAGATGTATTTGTTACCATTCGATTAAGGTAAAGGGCCCGTAAGTCGATCCCCAACACATAAAAAATCTCCACCTCTAGAATGCCTTGCAGAGACATCTCTTGCTTTCTTGTGATTGTGCCGGTTCTTTGGCATCGATCACACTTCTTTACAAAAGCGTGAGCATCTTTGAAAAGTGTCGGCCAATAGAACCCGTACTGCAGTACTTTGGCGGCTGTCGTATCACCACCATGATGACCCCTATAAGGAGATGCATGGCACTCTTGTAGAATAGCCTCCGTCTCTTCCTCAGGAATGCATCTTTGCACCAACTGATTTGCACACAATTTAAACAAAAATGGCTCATCCCACATATAAAATCTCACATCATGGAAAAACTGATGCTTACCCTCTGTAGTCAGATGTGATGGCACTACCTCACTTACCAAATAATTAACATAGTCAGCATACCATGGGTCCGAGTGACTTGTGATGGAAAAAATTTGCTCATCAGGGAAGGTTTCTTTAATCAAACCTCCCTTATCCACATGCTTGTGGTTTTCCAACATAGATAGGTTGTCAGCTACTTGATTTTTCGTTCCCTTACGATCTCGGACCTCCAAGTCAAATTCCTGTAGCAATAACACCCAACGAATTAGTCGAGGCTTAGCATCCTTTTTATCAATTAAATACCTTATTGCTGCATGATCTGTGTAGACAATAATTTTGGTTCCAACCAAGTATGCCCGAAACTTGTCAAAGGCATACACTACTGCCAACAACTCTTTTTCAGTAACTGTGTAATTCAATTGGGTGGGATTGAGAGTTTTGCTGGCGTAGTAAATGGAATGAAACACTTTGTTCCTCCTTTTCCCCAGGACTGCTGTTGAACCCCTTAAAATTAACCCCGAAGGACTAAATTTAGGAATATCAACTGAATGGACTAACTCTTTTCGAGTTTTTTGGAGTCGCCACCCAATTTAAGGAAAACAAGGAACCAAATAAGTAAATGCGTGCAAAACTCCATTTTTGGAAACAGGTAGTCTTCCAGAGATTCTAAGTAAGAGGTTTTGTTAATTTCGAAAGAAAGTTTTTAAGGCACTTTCAAAATTCCACTAATGATTAATCCGACAGGTTTCCAAATTAATTTGCAAGTGCTATTTATGCGCTTTTCTAAAGATAATTAATTGAACTATTAATTAATTCAACTAAAAGATTCTACAATTTATTTAAAAGCTTTAACTATTTTCAAAATAAAATAAAATAAAAGTGCATTTTCTTTTGAAAAGGGAGTGATTTGATCGTCCTAATTTCTTTTTCAACTCGTATGTGGTAGCAAATAAATGGCACTTGCTTAATTTCAACTTTAAAACCCAAGTTTCTCACCATCTTTGTGGCAGCAAATAAATGGCACTTGCTTAATTTCAACTTTAAAACCGAAGTTTCTCACCATAAGATGGAACTTTAGGTTTCAAGTCTCTTTTTTGCAAAGTTGTTTCGGGACATTTAGAAGTTAATTAAAACTTCTTTTTAAATTTCGACTTTTTAAAGAAACTAATTCGTATCAATAAGATAGAAGCCTTTTCTTATAGTCATTTATTATTCGTGGTTTTGAAAATTTGTGAAATTTTGCACGCATTTGCTTAAATGGCCTGATTTGCAATAAATTAAATAACAACTTCAAAATAAAAGATAATGAACATAAAGTGAATCAAATAAGTCGAACAACACATATATATATTAATAAATAAATATTTCTACAAAGTTTACATAAATATTCTAAAGGAAAAAGGGAGGATAAGGGTTAAAAGATAAAACCCGGTAATTTAACAAACTCGCAGGAGCCTTGAATTTTTTAAAGTTTTCTAAAGGCCTCATTTCTTGAATGCTTGAGCCCGAACTCGATTCCAAATGACTCCAAGTCAATGAACCATCCCATTTGTGATTTAGCCGAACTCGATCCCAAAGGGTGATTCATGCCAAAGAGAAACTGAAAAAAGGATTTGTAAATGCAAGGAAGGCTTTGAAAATTAGCAGGAAGCAGACGAATTAAGAAAGCAAAATGAGCCATTGAGAACTGAACCAAATAATATGCATAAGGATATAAACAAAAAAATTTTGCAATACTTGCCAAAATCCTAAAACGGAAGAGCAAGACAATGTACCGTAACTTTCAAAATGGAGTACATTCTTTATAGCCTAAATCTATTAGTGACTAATTCTAACGAATTGAGTAGCCGAAAGGAGCTCAGATAATGCACCTAATCAGAATGTTATTTAGTCCAACTATCAGTAGATACAATGAACAAAGCAAACAAAGATTCAATTATTAATGACATTCTAAAGTAGGTTCAGACACACGTCAAAAACTCTCTCATTAAGCTAATAATCCAACAAGTTCTCTAATCATTTCATTAAAGAATGAATCAACTAGATTTAGTGGACAACATAATTGATTGATGGAACCTATTAGATCCCAGAACAATGCATTTCATACTAACAATATTCTTTAACACAATCGCATGCATGCTGCTACATGAATTCACTACTAACTCTGATAAATAATGTCCTAGAACTAGAATGGATACAATCACGAGTCACTGGCTAATTGTTTAAAGGATGGTGCGATACATACAGACTGCTTTAGTTTCCTAACTGTTCCCTAAATTGTACACTGATTGATGTCAGTGAAAATTATGGCCTCCAAGCCTCCAACTCACAGGTATAAAGTAGATACTTGATAGAGTTGAAAATTTCTCCCTACACAGTTTATGAGACTTCCTACTTGTTCATATATTCTAGTTTGATTGTTGTACTAAAATGCACCCAGCAAGAAATACAAACAGTTCAAAAAGGAAATGAGTAAGATGCCATATTCTTACAGATAAATTGGCAGCTACTGTATCAAACCAGAGAAGAAAAAGAAATTATTGGTAAAGGTAAAGATTTGTGCAACTCTTTCAAAATTTCTCTTCTTGTTTCGCCATATTCAAACCCTTTCTAGATGTTAACATAACAATGAGTAAAATAAAGACTCGAGATACTCATTTTAAGTGTATCAGGAGGGCACACATAACAACTAAACTAACAGGAGGCACACTGATGGGTAGAACTAGAAGACAGAAATCAGACAACTTAATGGTTCAAATCTATAGGAAACACATAAACCTTGTAAACCCCATGAACACAAGATATGATGCTGACATACCATAACAAACAAACTACCAGGAAGCAACACATGACCAAGAACTTCTAAAACCTCAGCTTCCATATACCAGATTCAAGCAAAAATTTAAAGAAAAATAGGGCACACAGACCTAAGCTCCCTTTACTGCCTGCAAACTACCACAATTACTTCAGAACACCTGAAATCACTTCCACCCAACTGCTGCACCTACAGTCACCCTCACTGACCAGATCAAAGCTAGAGCTAAACTCGGCTTATACCTGCAAACACTCCTCTCATCACCCTGCTAACAGCTGGCTCCTTTTCCCTGAACAAGCCCCCCCGGCTATCTTTACTCCTATCCTCTTCTAGCGGAAACCAGGAAAAACAACCTTCAACAACCCTGCACACTCTTGAGCCCCTACTACATACAATCCAGGCCTAAACTCCTCTACCCTGCCCCCTTTACTATCTCCAGGAAGCTGAAGCTCTACATACACCCTCCTCACCATTTCAATAGCAAAACATGACTAGAACTAAGCTTCCCAATTCCCTCCAAATAGCTGCAGATTCTTAGCACTCTATCAGCTTAACAGATCCTCTCTACATCCCTCTACCCATCAAAGACAACACCCAATACCTATATCCTTCATAACCAAGAACTTCTACCAGGACCAGGGAACAGATCCAGCATATACACAACCAAACAAACTCCCTGAAACCCAACCTGAACCACCTAACAACAACCCTTAAACAACTAGGATATTATATCCTCCTCCGTAGAACTACCCTGAACTAAAACAAACCCCTGAACATCAAACTCACGGACACATTGAACAACTTACACTCAGAAAGATTTGTAAAAAAAGAACAAACTCTTAAGCTTCAAAGATTGAAATTTTAACTTAATATCCTCATGTTCAGCATGGTAACAAAAACAGGATAATGACACCATGCTTATACTTTCAAACCAGCAATAACAAAATAAAGGAACAAGAAATAAGTCGAGGTTTAGTTATTACCTTTTGTGACGCAGTGAAAAAGGGCGTGGATTTGAAACCTCGCACTCGAACAAGACTACGACTCGCGCAAGGTCGATGACTCAAGTGATGAAGCGACGACACGAATCCCAAAGAACAACAAGACCAGTCACTATTCTTAAACTAAGAAGAATAAACTAAAGGAAAATTATGCCTGCCTCTAAAATTTCTCAGCTGCTCCCCTAGGTTTCCCCTTCTATTTCTGCCTCTCCCCCTCTCATTGAACCAGAAACACCCAATTTATATCAAAGCCCATTAAGGTTATCAGATTCACGGAAAATACCAAAAGAACCCTCCAACGGGCTCTAATGGATAAGCTTTTTGTACGAATTATACAAGCTGGAGAGGGGGGCCAGCGACTTTTGGCATTTTTGATTCAAAATATTAGGAAAAACGGGCGCGGGTTAAAGGGAAATGGACTGGGATTTTGAAATCGGGTTGGGGGAAAACGAAGCGGGTAAGAACTGAAATGGGGTAATGTATTATATGTATATTTTGCGTAAATAGGTTGAAGGAGGTATTCGGTGCATATTTAGCCCATTTTGTGATCTTCAAATGCTTCTCTTGCAATTGCAAAATTATTCTAATTTCAAACCTTTTATGATAAATCATTAATTTTAAAATAACTCGGGAAAAAATTGGGTGTCAACAGCTGCCCCTCTTTACCCGAAAAGGATAAAAGAGTCTTCAGGGTAAAGAAGTTGACGGGAAACCAATTTTGTCACGATAAAGCCAAGGACTTTGATTCCAAGGAACAAATGCGAGGCTTATGGACATGGCCGAACTCCAATTTCCGAGTTGCCTACATATCTCCAGCTGAAAGAGAACCATGACATATGTAGTTCGACGACACTTAGACATGAAGACCCGCTCGATTAATAGAAACAGACACATAAACAGGAAAGGATTTGACTGACCCCTAATCTGGAATGAAAGATTAGATAAGACTTGCTTGTTCGAGTGTGATTCTTCAGATCCTCGTTGATGAGTCTAACTCATATCAACGATTTTCTCAGCTCACTGCTAAGAAAGAGTTTCACGTTATGCTCCAAATGCTGCTGCGGCGCTGCTAAAATCCTGTAATAAACTTGACAAATGGTAAGCGAGTAACTGCAAACAAGACTTGATAAATGGAGTAATAAATAAATAATGATAAAAAACTTGTAGATGTTGGTTGCAATATCAATGATAAGCTTGTCTCCAATCAACTGATGATGCAATCCGGCTTTATGAGGCAAGATGACTTCGGGGCCTTGGTAGACTGAAAATAAAGCAATAAAAAGCTTCAATTAAGAGGAACATAAAGTGAAATTTAAATATAATCATAAGGGTAAAAAATCCCGCCTTTTCGGCAATAATCCATGATAAAGCATAATGCTTTAAATCATGAGGAATCAATTTGAATGCAATCTTGGATTGTACTCCAACTAAAAGTAAGAATACGTCCGAAGTATTCACATTATCCTGCATGTATTAACAAACTTATTAGCAATGTAAGGCTATTAAAATATGTATAGCAAAATGTATAAACGCCTAAGGAGGCTACAAAATATGCTCAAGAAAGTGTGCTTATAATAAACGTCTATCGAGACCATAAAAAATTACGCCTTAGAGGCATTTAAATAATTAACAACTTTGAGGTGACACAAATACACCTTAGAGGCAATAAAATTTCGCCTTAGAGGCATTCAAATAATTAACACCTTCGAGGTGACATAAATGCGCCTCCGGGGCAACAAAATTTCGCCTTAGAGGCATTCAAATAATTAACACTTTCGAGGTGACATAAATATGCCTCCGGGGCAGCAAAATTTCGCCTTAGAGGCATTCAAATAATTAACACTTTCGAGGTGACATAAATACGCCTCCGGGGCAACAAAATTTTACCTTAGAGGTATTCAAATAATTAACACCTTCGAGATGACACAAATACGCCTCCGGGGCAATAACATTTCGCCTTAGAGGCATTCAAATAATTAACACCTTCGAGGTGACACAAATACGCCTACAGGGCAACAAAATTATGCCTTAGAGGTATTCAAATAATTAACACCTTCGAGGTGACAGAAATACGTCTCCGGGGCAACAAAATTACGCCTTAGAGACATTCAAATAATTAACACCTTCGAGGTGACAGAAATACACTTATCGAAAGCGTGAACATAAAGACGCTTCTCGAAAGTTTGAAATATAAAGACGCTTCTCGAAAGTTTGAAATATAAAGACGCTTCTCGAAAGTATGAACATGCGAATACGTTATACTCTCTGAACTCTTCCACGGAGGAATGGTCTTGACTACAAAACAAAGTGAGCCCCAGGATTGGCAATATCTGTAAATTTAAAGAAAATTGAACGTTAGTAAGCATTCTCATAAAGCGAAAATGAAATGAAACAGATATTCTTAATAATTTGCAAGAGTTATGGGAAATAGAAATGCCGCCTTTCGGCAAATTGAAAAAGCGTCGGGTCATGAATCACGAGCTTTATCCAAATATTATTGCAATCCTAGCGATGAGAATCTTGGAGATTGACTTAATAAGATTTATATCTTCCGTTGCGGGTCTTAATGTCCCTACTCTCGAAGAAAAATTGTTAGTTTTGGGTAGAGAGGGGGGAGCATTTTATTCATGTTGACTCGAGCCTTCATCCTTCAACCGCTTCCTTCTTCTCCCTTTGTCTAGATTTGCGATCCGTCTTTTGAGACTTGGCCAACTTATCTTTGTCAAGCAATACGACTTTTTGCAAAATCTGCCCCAGTTATGATCTTTACGCCTTCAACTCGCTTTGCGAAATCTGCCCCAATTGCTATCTTTCAAATCTTCAACTTGCCTTGCAAAATTTTGCCCCAGTTGCTTACTTTAGGGAAAACTAAAAATTTTGATATTATAGAGTCGAGCCCGAAGAGAGCGCCTACGTATCGCATCACGGGAATCAGACCGTTCGTAGTTCTGCTTACATAAAGTTTTGGGGAATATAGCAATCTAAGTAGAAAGCCAAATCCGAATTGGAATGCCTACACATCTGCCCAGATGCGTAGTTCGGAATTACGTCATCAAAGATAAACAAGCCCTAAGCATTATAAATCTGATCGAATCTGATGTGGATTGCTTACTTATCCTGTTGCCATTCCAGGAATCAGACCAAAAGTAGTTTAAAATTACATAAAAGAGGAAATATGGGATTCCTATGCTAGTGTAACCGAGCTCTATATGAGGTTCTTACGTATCCCAGCCCTGGGAATCAGGTTACGCGTAGTTTGCATTACAATCAAAACTACATTAAAATGAGAAAAATATTTGCTTGCGCCATTTGTAAGCTCTCTTGATTGTACTTGGATTGATAACTTTTGGCCAGACTGTAATAGTGAGCCTTCTTGCAAATGAGACAATTTCAAAAAAAAATCATGCTACTAAATCGTTGGGCATTGGTTCTCTCATCTGGATTGATCCATCTTCGATTATATCTTGGATTTTGTGTTTAAGAGCAACACATTCGTTAGTGTCGTGCTTGAAAAATTCTGCATGGTAAGTACAATATTTGGTTACATCAACCCATTGTGGGGGAGGATTAAATTTACCATTTCCTGATAATGGTTCTAGCACTCCCATATCTTTTAATCTCTCATATAATTGAGCCTGTGGTTCACCTAAAGATGTGAATTTTCGACGCTGCTTCTTCTCATATTTGGGATGCGATCCTGATGGTTTAGACTGGCGGGCCACAGGTGGCAGATGTTGTTGCGGATAATTGTATGCTTTCGGTTGTGAATAAGGCGGATAAACGGTTGCTGCAAATTGATGGTAATTGGGTTGGGCATTATAGAATGGATATGGCGCGGGTGGAATTTGATGCTGACTTGGATAAGTTGGGTATAGTGTGCTTTGATAAATAGGTTGGTTTGGTGAGTTTCTGAAGGTTGGCTTCTTGTTTGGCCTTTGGTCGATGTCGGCCATATCAATACCAAATTTATCTTCCTTCTCAAAACTACTTGTGCCAGCTTGAGCATTCTGGGCAGTTGCCTTCATCGCGGCAAAGCTTACAATTCGCCCAGTTTTGACACCTTCTTCAACCAATTCTCCCATCACAAGAAGTTTAGAATAGGGTTTACCATCATAGGGAGCAAGTGCATATAATAAGAATCATCTTGGGCTCGGATGAAGTACTTCACCATGTCTTTCTCAGTCATTGGCGGTTGCACCCTTTCAGCCTGCTCACGCCATCTCAGTGCGTATTTCCTGATGGTTTCTATTGGTTTCTTCTTCAGATTGGACACGGTTATGAGGTCAGGGACTATGTCAACATTCTACTCGAATTGCTTTATGAAATCATTGGCCATGTCATAAAAAATATGCCATTTGCTTGTATCCTGTCGTGCAAACCATTCAGCAGCAATACCTTCCAGACTCTGACTGAAGTAGGCCATCAGAAGTTCTTCTTTATCTCCTGCAGCCCTCATTCGGTTGAGATACTTGGTCAAATGAGCAAATGGGTCACTATGACCATCATACATATCAAATTTTGGCACTTTAAACCCGGGAGGAGGAGTAACGTCAGGGTATAGATAAAGATTCTGGTAGGAGATGCTTTGACGTCCTCTAGACACTTGCAAATCCTTGATAGATTGATGCATAATTTTCATCATTTGGATTATCCCTTCTTTCCCAACTTTCTTTCCCTGCTTTTCCACAGTTACGGGCACTTCACTTTGTGGCACATAGTCAGTGAAATCCACGTTCTTACCATTAGGGTCATGCTCATAGTACTAGGCTTCGGGATATCCATGACTTGGATCATTGGCATTTTGAGGAGCAACAGCCACATCAATGGGTGCTTTGGATTGTGGGAGAGAGGAGTATTTTTGGCAGGTAAATATTGATAGTGAGGCAAGTTGTTCTGGTTAATGAATGCATTTGGAATGTTGTTAACTGATGCAAGCATATGAATGACACTGGAATTTAAAGGCGTGTTCGGATTGGCAGATTCAACTTTGGGATTCAAAGTTGATAGCATGGCTGGCGCGTTTCTGTGCCTCGACCCTTTCATTCTTTCTAGTTCAGCTTGCATACATTCAATCTGCTTGGCCATTCTAGCAATTTGTTCATCAGGAACAACAACTGCTTGCTCATTAGAAGATGCAGGGATACCATTCTGATTATCAATCAAATCAGCCATTGCTTTCTTCCCTTTAGATTAGACACTTAACCAACTCAGGAGTCAACACGAATCAAACTCTCTCTTTTGGGGAATAATCAAACAAAAGAAAATTTCAAAAGGTAAACTATGTTAGTTTGCGTGCCATTAACAACATTGCATACAATCACGTAGCGTGCGTCACGTAGCGCTTTGCATTTAAAACAAGTTTGACATGTGGCAATCACAATTAGTTGAGCATAAATGAAAATGCGGGCACGTCCAACCCTGTAAGGTGCCTCTTTGTGCTAGAGGTAAGCCTAATCGCGCAAACAAGTGGTAACGAAAAATAGTCCATGCCAGTTCTGAGCCATTCAGATTTAGAGTAAGCAATAAATAACAATAATTGATAACAATCATCTTTCCGCCTTGATACTGCAATTCCGTTATCCCAACTATCTTCCAAAATTTGGTGCCAACTCAAAAATTCTAACACAGCTCATGCTCTCCACAACATCTGCACAAAATTCTAAACCCAAATGCCTAAAACCTTAAACAATCCTCCATACCTTTTGCAAACATTCACACTCCTCCAAGCACAACTCCCAATTAATTTACAACATTCAGGAGTGAAATGTCCAACTGCCTTCACAATACCGGACTGCAAATCATAAAAGGTTCCATTTACCTTTTACAAGTAAAACCTCACTGGTCTTTGGCTCTGGACAAGCCTCTCAGCTTCCTAGGTTTTGCAAGGTTCACAGACCTTGTTCATAGGGCTCCTCACTGGTCCTCGGCTTTAATCAAACCTCTCAGTTTCCTAGGTAGCCAAGACCTCACTAGTCTTCAAGGAGGGGCCCTACTGGTCATTCAAAGACACAGGGGCTTCACTCTCCTAGTATGCAACAAGCATACTTCAATTTTCATAAAGTTGCAGCTGGTCAGTCAACATATTCCTGCACACACACAGGTCTTTATAAGAGAGACCCCACTAATCTTTTAAAGACACCATGGGCTTCACCTCTTAGATCTCACCATACCAGACCATCTCCAAAACAAAAACCAACCAAATCTGCCTAACTTTTCCCGGACTGCAGTTCTTTCTTGTTCACAAAACTCTGCACTATGATCTCAAATTCTCTGTGGATTGCTATGACCACTTAGATTCTGCTAAATTCATCCATTTTCTAACCTAAAAGACAAAATTCTAAATCTGATTATGCTCAAAACATGGCTACGACTGAGGATTCGTTATCACATAGTACATAATATGCATTGTCTTTGGGTTTCAAAACCCATTGACGTAAGGGCGGTTTCCTAACTATGGAGGCGGCACAAAGGATCGGGTCCAAGCTAAGGTGTAAATCCATGCATGCTCCTAAAAACTCCGTCTAAGAGTGGGTTAACGGTTGAGGCTAACAGGTGAGTGGCAAGCGGTCTCGCAGTCGAATTACTCCCACGATGACCGCCGGTGTACCAACTCTTCATAGGGTTCTTTAGTGGAAGAAAGTGTGGGTGTGCATGGGCGCACCTCGCGGATATTTGGGGTGAAAATGCAAGAGGTTCCCAGGAGTGGGGGAAGTATGAACGGAATGCCAGTTTATATATGTGCACAAATAAGGGTGTAGTGACATGCTTTTCATGGCATACAACAAACAGATATAATAAAGCAAAATAAATTAACCATGCTAGTTGCAAATAATTAGAAACCTTTATGATCAAAACCTTTATTGCTCCCCAGCGGAGTCGCCATGCTATTGAAATCCCAAAAATTAACCCCGAAGGACTAAATTTAGGAATATCAACTGAATGGACTAACTCTTTTGGAGTTTTTTGGAGTCGCCACCCAATTTAAGGAAAATAGGGAACCAAATAAGCAAATGCGTGCTAAACTCCGTTTTTGGAGAAAGGCAGTCTTTCAGAGATTCTAAGTAAGAGGTTTTGTTAATTTCGAAAGAATGTTTTTAAGGCACAACCGTTAATCTGACGGGTTTCCAAATTAATTTGCAAGTGCTATTTATGCGCTTTTCTAAAGATAATTAATTGAACTATTAATTAATTCAATTAATTAAATTTAGCAAGTTTTCAAAAGATTCTACAATTTATTAAAAATTTTAACTATTTTCAAAATAAAATAAAATAAAAGCGCATTTTCTTTTGAAAAGGGAGCGATTTGATCGCCCTAATTTCTTTGTCAACTCGTATATGGTAGCACATAAATGGCACTTGCTTAATTTCAACTTTAAAACCCAAGTTTGTCACCATAAGATGGAACTTTAGGTTTCAAGTCGCTTTTTTGCAAAGTTGTTTCGGGATATTTAGAAGTTAATTAAAACGTCTTTATAAATTTTGACTTTTTAAAGAAACTACTTCGTATCAATAAGATATAAGCCTTTTCTTATAGTCATTTATTATTCGTGGTTTTGAAAATTTGTGAAATTTTGCATGCATTTGCTTAAATGGCTTGATTTGCAATAAATTAAATAACGACTTCAAAATAAAAGATAATGAACATAAAGTGAATCAAATAACTCGAAAAACTCATATATATATTAATAAATAAAATATTTTTACAAAGTTTACATAAATATTCTAAAGGAAAAAGGAAGGATAAGGGTTAAAAGATGAAACCCGATAATTTGACAAACTCGCAGGAGCCTTGAATTTTCTAAAGTTTTTTAAAGGTCTCATTTCTTGAATGCTTGAGCCCGAACTCGATCCCAAATGACTCCAAGTCAATGAAACATCCCATTTGTGAGTTAGCCGAACTCGATCCCAAAGGGTGATTCATGCCAAAGAGAAACGGAAATAAAGATTAGTACATGCAAGGAAGGCTTTGATAATTTGCAGGAAGCAGATGAATTAAGCAAGCAAAATGAGCCATTGATAACTGAACCAAGTAATATGCATAAGGATACAAACAAAACAATTTTGCAATACTTTCCAAAATCCTAAAACGGAAGCGCAAGACAATCTACAGTAACTTTCAAAATGGAGTACATTCTTTATAGCCTAAATCTATTAGTGTCTAATTCTAACGAAATGAGTAGCCGAAAGGAGCTCAAATAATGCTCCTAATCAGAAGGTTATTTAGTCCAACTATCAACAGATACAATGAACAAAGCAAACAAAGACTCAATTATTAATGACATTCTAAGTAGGTTCAGACACACGTCAAAAACTCTCTCATAGCTAATAATCCAAAAAGTTCTCTAATCATTTCATTAAAGAATGAATCAACTAGATTTAGTGGACAACACATATTATTGATGGAACCTATTAGATCCCAGAACAATGCATTTCATACTAACAATATTCATTAACACAATTGCATGTTGCTGCAGGAATTCACTACTAACTTCGATAAATAATGTCGTAGAACTAGAATGGATACAATCACGAGTCACTGGCTAATTGTTTAAAGGATGGTGCGATACATACAGACCGCTTTAGTTTCCTAATTATTCACTAAATTGTATACTATTTTACGTCAGTGAAAATTCTGGCCTCCAAGCCTCCAACTCACAGGTATAAAGTAGATATTTGATACAGTTGAAAATTTCTCCCTACACAGTTTATGTGACTTCCTACTTGTTCACATCTTCTAGTTTGATTGTTGTACTAAAATGCACCCTGCAAGACATACAAACAGCTCAAAAAGGAAATGAGTAAGATGCCATATTCTTACAGATAAATTGGAAGCTACTGTATCAGACCAGAGAAGAAAAAGAAATTATTGGTAAAGGTAAAGATTTGTGCAACTCTTTAAAAATTTCTCTTCTTGTTTCGCCAAATTCAAACCCTTTCTGGATGTTAACATAACAATGAGTAAAATAAAGACTCGAGATACTCATTTTAAGTGTATCAGAAGGGCACACATAAAAACTAAACTAACAGGAGGCACACTGATGGGTAGAACTAGAGGATAGAAATCAGACAACTTAATGGTTCAAATCTATAGGAAACACATAAACCTTGTAAACCCCATGAACATAAGATATGTTGCTGATATACCATAAAAAACAAACTACCAGGAAGCAACACAGGACCAAGAACTTCTAAAACCTGAGCTTCTATACAACAAATTCAAGCAAAAATTTAGAGAAAAATAGGGCACACAGACCTAAGCTCCCTTTACTGCCTGCAAACTACCACAATTATTTCAGAACACCTGAAATCACTTCCACCTAACTGCTGCACCTGCAGTCACCCTGACTGACCAGATCAAAGCTAGAGCTAAACTCGACTTATACCTGCAGGCACTCCTCTCATCACCCTGCTAACAACTTACCCCTTTTCCCTGAATAAGCCCCCTGACTATCTCTACTCCTATCCTCTTCTAGCAGAAACCAAGAAAAACAACCTTCAACAACCCTGCACACTCTTGAACCCCTACTACATACAATCCAGGCCTAAACTCCTGTACCCTGCCCCCTTTACTGCCTCCAGGCAGCTGCAGCTCTACATACACCCTCCTCACTATTTCAATAGCAAAACACGACTAGATCTAAGCATCCCAATTCCCTCCAAACAGCTGCAGATTTTTAGCACTCTATCAGCATAACAGACCCTCTCTACATCCCTCTACCCATCAAAGACAACAGCCAATACCTACATCCTTCATAACCAAGAATTTCTACCAGGACCAGGGAACAGATCCAGCATATACACAACCAAACAAACTCCCTAAAACCCAACATGAACCACCTAACAATAACCCTTAAACAACTAGGATATTATATCCTCCTCCCTAGAACTACCCTGAACTAAAACAAACCCCTGAACATCAAACTCACAGACACATTGAACAACTTACACTTAGAAAGATTTGTAAAAAAAAAGAACAAACTCTTAAGCTTCAAAGATTGAAATTTTAACTTAATATCCTCATGTTCAGCATGGTAACAAAAACAGGATAATGACACCATGCTTATACTTTCAAACCAGCAATAACTAAATAAAGGAACAAGAAATAAGTCGAGGTTTAGTTATTACCTTTTGCGGCGCAGTGAAAAAGGGCGTGGATTTGAAACCTCGCACTCGAACAAGACGACGAATCGTACGAGGTCAACGGCTCAATTGATGAAGTTACGACACGAATCCCAAAGAACAGCAAGAACAGTCACTATGTCTTAAACTAAGAAGAATAAACTAAAGGAAAATTATGCCTGCCTCTAAAGTTTCTCTACTGCTCCCCTAGGTTTCCCCTTCTATGTCTGCCTCTCCCCCTCTCATTGAACCAGAAACAACCAATTTATATCAAAGCCCATTAGGGTTATCAGATTCAAGAAAAATACCAAAAGAACCATCCAACAGGCTCTAATGGATAAGCTTTTTGTACGAATTTGACAAGCTGGAGAGGGGGGCCAGCGATTTTTGGCGTTTTTGATTCAAAATTTTAGGAAAAACGGGTGCGGGTTAAAGGGAAATGGACTGGGATTTTGAAATCGGGTTGGGGGAAGAGAAAGCGGGTAAGAACTAAAATGGGGTAATGTATTATATGTATATTTTGCGTAAATAGGCTGAAGGAGGTACGCGGTGCATATTTAGCCCATGTTGTGAACTTCAAATGCTTCTCTTCCAATTGCAAAATTATTCTAATTTCAAACCTTTTATGATAAATCATTAATTTTAAAGTAACTCGGGACAAAATTGGGTGTCAACAACTGCAGCAATAGCGACATCACTAGCATCACACATTAATTCAAATGGTGCAGTCCAATCAGGAGCCACTATTATTGGCGCACAGACCAATTTCTCTTTTAGCTCATTAAAGGCCCTCAGACAGGCCTCATCGAACACAAATGCTGCTTCTTTCTCAAGTAACCTGCACAAAGGAGTAGAAATCTTAGAAAAATCTTTAATAAAACTCCTATAGAAGCCAGCATGTCCGAGAAAACTTCGGGCTCCCTTCAAAGACGTGGGCGGAGTTAATTTTTCAACCGCCTCCACCTTCGCCTTGTCAACCTCAATTTCCATCACTGGACATCTTGTGTCCCAAAACTATACCTTCACGAACCATGAAATGGCATTTTTCCCAGTTCAAAACAAGGTTAGTTTCTTCACACCTAGCAAGACTAGACCAAGATTAGTTAGACAAGCATCAAAAGAAGAGCCAAAGACAGAAAAATCATTCATAAATACTTCGACAAACTTTTCCACCATATCAGTGAAAATAGCCATCATACACCTTTGAAAAGTCATAGGTGCATTACATAGCCCAAATGACATCCTCCTATAGGCATAGGTACCGTATGGGCATGTAAAAGTAGTTTTCGCCTGGTCTTTGGGAGCAATCCATATCTAGTTATAGCCAGAGTAACTATCAAGGAAACAGTAATACTCTTGACCAGCTAGCCTATCTAACATCTGATCAATAAAGGGGAAAGGAAAGGGGTCCTTTCGGGTGGCTTTGTTTCAATTTTCTATAATCAATGCACACCCTCCACCTCATAACAGTTCTTGTAGGGATAAGTTCATTGTTCTCATTTTGCACCATTGTCATCCGTCTCTTTTTAGGAACACATTGCACTGGACTTACCCACTTGTTGTCAGAGATAGGAAAAATTATACCTGCATCTAACCATTTAATCACCTCTTTCTTTACCACATCTTTCATCATTAGATTGAGGCGACACTAATGTTCCATACTTGGCTTGTATCCTTCCTCCATAAAGATCTTGTGCATGCAAAAAATCTGTGCTTATTCCCTTGATATCAGCTATGGTCCAACCAATAGCACTCTTATTGTAACGACCCTCAAATAGTCGTTACGGGATCTGGGACCTCGATTTGTGTGTCGACAGTCCCAAAAGCTCCGTTAGGTCATTTATGACCCGTCTGTGAAATCTGAGTCGAAACGGAGTCCGTTTGATAGGTTTTCGAGAAAAGGATCCGTTTATGAAATTCCGGAAAGGAATTTGGGGTTTCGATAGGTCGTTTTGAGTAAACGAACCCCGATGGAAAATCTGAGCGCACCGTTAGGTCCGTCTTGTAATTTATGATATGTAGCAACCTTCAAAATTGAAAACGGACCTCGTTTGATAGGACTTTTGATAAAGTCCCCGTTTCGGAAGTTTAAAAGAGTTAAAAGAGGTTTCCGAGCTCGATTTGAGCAAATGAGCTCCGATGAGAGATCCAAAAGTTCTGTTAGGTTCGTATAGTCATTTGTGACTTGTAGCAACTTTCGGAATTGGATTCCGAGGTCGTTTGGTTAAATTTCGCTATTTTGGCGAAAGTCGAAAATTGAACCTTTGCCGTGGGACCCACTTTTTGAGTTCTGGAGGTCCGAATTGAGTTCCGTCTTGACGAGCATGTCACCCAAGTATTTTATGGCTTGTGTGCAAAATTTGGGATCATTCCGAGCTTTGTAGGGTCCCGTTTTGCCCCTAAAACAGTAGAAAATCTGGTGCGACTTTTCTGTTCTGTTTTGGCGCAAACAGCCGGATAAAAGCTGATTTTCCGGCCAATCCGTAAGGAATTAGGAAAAACTAAAAACATGAAAGTTGTAGCCCTTTGAGTTGTGGTTCTAATGGCACCGGTTTGAGGTCATTTGGACATTCCTATCAAAAGTTATGATTTTTTCAAAAGAAACTGTCACAGAGGCAAAAACTGCTATAAAAAGGCCATTTCGGGCCATTTCGGTTCATAACTTATAAAAATCATTTGGTGAGCTCTTGAGGCGATTTTTGGGTATTTCTTGAAGACCCAATCATACTTACACTTATGGTAAGCCCTTTCAATCCATCTTTATGTTGATTAACACAAGAATCAAAGGGTTGATTCTTGGAAATGGGTTAGAACCCTAGATTCTTAAGAATTGGGGAAAGACATCGAGCAAGGCTCGCATGTGGAATCTAAGTGTACTTTTGGACTCACGGGAGCGTGGGGAGTCCGGAAAAGTACATTTTGTAAATTTAGGGCTCGGCCCTACCCGGGGGCATTTTGGTAATTTTTACCCTAGGATGCCTATAGGCTTAAATAGCTATAATTGAGCACTCATATGTGCTATATCTTGTCTTAATAGACCTAGTGGAGAGTCCTTCGCGGACAAGGCGAGCGGGAAAGGAGATTCTTCCCGGCATTTGAGCCCGAATTTCGAAGTAAGTGAGACTTGACCTCTATTGTGCTTGTGGACTCTTCCTTCATGCTAGTATGCTTCATGTACGCATATATATACCTAACAATGGTTAGGATTAATGATGTGAATTACTTGCTATTATTGTTTGTTATAAATAGCGAGATTGTGACTCGACCGAGGTATGTGCCGGTCTAAACGCTACGTCGAGGTAGCTTAAATTTATATCGTAGTAACGCTTGCTACGCCATGCTTAGATAGCAAGAACTTGGGACATGGCCGAGGATGTTGCCGGCATGTCATGATAAATGTCTTGCCGAGGATTTTGCCGGCTTTTGTATGATATTGGTACTTGATTTGTTCACGTGCCGGGTTGGGTAGTGCTGTCTATACGTAACCTTGGGTTGGACGACATGGGAGTAGGGATTGTACCCCCAAACTGTGGTCGGGTTAACCTTCGCCTTACGTTCAGCTAGCATAACCAACCTGGGTTACGGTGACTGTGAAATATTATCGTTATTAATATTTCTGTTATTATTTCTGTTATTGTTATTAATGTCGTGGATATTAATACTGTTAGAGGGACACTTGACAGGGGGTGTGGTGTCGCCTATACTATGAGATGTGTCACACTTGACAGGGGGTGTGGTGTGGACACTTGATCTTTGAGATGTGACACACTTGACAGGGGGTGTGGTGTGGTCACTTGATTTATTGAGATACGACGCACTTGACAGGGGGTGTGGTGCGATCGTAGATAGATTTGAGATGAGCCAACGACTACGGGTCGTTGGTCTACTTATTCATGATTGTGATAGTGACTTCGGGTCACGGTATATGGTTGATACTTAGTAGTGGTGTTGCTAGTCCATCGTAGGTCTAGGTTAGTCGGCACGGGAGTAGAGATTGGACCTCCAAACCGCCGCTGAGTTGACCTATGCCTTACGTTGGATGGGCATAATCCTTGAGACTTCTGGTTACAACTTGTGTGTATGGAATGTGTTACATCTATTTGTAATTTCACTACTTTATTGTATGATTACTATAGTATGTTGTTGCTTATGATGCATGTAGCGACTTGTCCCGCAAGGGTACCTTAGCGGGCCTGTCGGTGATCTTACTGGGCTTCGGCTCATAACTTACTCTGCTACGTGCGCAGGTCCTTCATCCAGTCAGCAGCCCGGACGTTAGCGATTCCCGAGGCTTCTGAGACTTTTGATTGAGGTAAGCCGACCACACAGACCGTGGTGGCATACCGCCGGAGTCACTTAGAGATAGGACTCAGATTTCTTTGATGTATATTCATACTTTATTGAGTCACTCTTAGAATGCTCCAATTCTTTTGTGGATATATTCTTTTGGACTTCACCCTTTTATATTTATATATCCATTTATGATCTTTTCACATTATTGTTCTTTTCCGCATCTTGTTTCATTGGTTCGCCTAGGCAAATGTTGTTTAGGTGCCATCACGAGCCCTTGGAAATTGGGTCGTGACAGTTTGGTATCAGAGCCCTAGGTTCTAATTCGAGTCCTAGGAGTCTTGGAGCAGTGTCTGAGTAGAGTCTTGCTTATGGGTATGTTGTCGACCATACTTATGAGCGAGAGGCTACAAGGGCATGTTAGGAAATTTTTTCCCTTCGTTTCATCTCTATTCGTGCTGAGTAGCTTATATAGGTGCTGACCCTTTTTCGTGTATTGTATGAGATGGCGAGGACGCGAGCATCCTCAGCCAGGAGGGCTGCATCTTCTACACCCGCGTCTGCGGGAGAGCCATCAGCACCTACTCAGCCGCCAGCTGCTAAGAAGACTCGGGCAGGTCGCCCGTCAGCCACTAGGCAGGACACAGCTATCCCTGCGGTGTCCGCAGCGACTCTGTCAGCATCTATTCCCCCTGTGCCTGCTGTTGTGCCAGGCACCGTTGTGATCTCTTCAGAGGAGTATATGAGACTGATGGCCTTGTCTAGCCATCAGGTCCCTGTCAGAGATGATGTTGCAGCTCCTGTTTCGGCTCCTCATCCGACCACACCTGTTATGAGCACGCCTACTTCTGAGGCTGCTCCTGATCATATTGCCCAGCCTTCTGCTTCTGCTCCTCAGGCAGGTCCTGTTATTTCTACTCCTCCTATGGGCACTGAGGAGGTTGCCAAGAGGATAGAGTCATTCATAAAGCTTCAGCCTCCAGAGTTCGACGGTACCTCAGCTACATGTACTGCCCAGAGGTACATTCAGAAGTGTGAGAAGATTTTGACAGTTCTTGGTACTAGAGACACCTTAGGGGTGCAGTGTGCTTCTTTCAGATTATCGGGAGATGCGGAGACATGGTGAGTCTCCATGAGTCGGCAGAGGTCTAGTGACCTCCCTCCTTTGTCGTGGGCTGAGTTCGTGTCTATGTTCATGAGCAGGTTCGTGCCCCAGAGTCAGCACGATGCTCAGAGGCAGAAGTTTGAGGGGTTGAGGCAGGGAAACCTGTCTGTTTCAGAGTATGACACCAGGTTCTTGTGGTTGTCTCAGTTTGCGCCGGCTATGGTGGCTCAGGAGAGGGACAAGGTCCTCCGGTTTGTTGAGGGTCTTCATCCCCGCTTGCAGGTAGCTGTTGCCCCTGATATGGGCAACAAGTCATATTTTGAGATAGTTGATGTGGCGCGGCGGATGGAGGATATCTTCTCCAGGGCTGACGCGGAGAGGGCGGCCAAGAGATCGCGTCAGTCTGGTGGGTATACTGGATCCGCTCAGAGGGGTCAGGGTCATCAGGGCCGTTCTTACTTGATGTTCGGCATTTTATGCCTACTTTTCCTTAATATTTCCGCACATTTGAGCTTGTTTTGCACTTGTTTGGTGGCTTGTGAATATGGTTTTACGCTGATGTTGTGTTGTTCGTGTGTAGGTCGTTACGCGATACATTTGGAGCGTTTCGAAGCTTTATTGAGCATGAATTGATTGGATAATGATTGAAGATTGGATCGAGCACACAAAGGCACGACACGAGCCGAGTTTGGAGCGGAAAAGAGCAATTTTTGGCCTGGCGCTGCAGCCTCCGCGCCGCGCCATCCATAGCGCGAGGAGGTCTGCGCGTTGCCAGGCGCGTCGCAGGCCTAAGGCACGAAGCCTGGAGGCGTGTTCTGGTTGTTTGCACGCTTTTCGGGGCGCGGGGCGCCCGTTATAGCGCCCCTTATGCGCGATTTTACTTCCTATTCCTTCTAGTTTTGGGTTTAACTTATTTACAAGGGTTTGGAAACAATATAAATAGTTTATTACTTAGTTTTTGTAAGGGTTCTTGACTTGGGAGCAATATTGAGAGCTACACACTTCATTGAACAAGGGTTATTCCCAAATCTTTCATCTATTACATCAATTATTTCATTATTACACCAAATCTTTGCCTTGTGATTATGAATATGTGTGGCTAATTTCCTAACGTTCTGGGGTTAGAATTTACATGAAAGTTGATTGTTGAAGATTGATTTCCATTGATTGAATCCCATAACGGGTTACTTATTCTTCCTTGATTTAACTTGTATAATTGTTAGAGCTCGATAGTTATACATCATCTATGGTTTTTGGGTTGAACTTGAAAGAGAGAACCTAATTACGTAATAAGGAAGAATAGAACTAGTTTGTGAACCCGGGCATCGGGGAATCAATTCGCGGGTAGGATAGACATATACTTGCTTGCCTAGTTTAACTAATTACAGGATCGTTAATGTGTGCATGTGATTTAACCCGTAGACATACAGGGATTAGAGTAGCTTGCATAGATTGTGAAGAACTGAAAGGTTTTCATAATTACAATTAACCTGTCAGTTAGTAACCCGGGATTTAAGAAGTGAAATCAATTGAATACATCAACTGGATTGTTCGTAATTCTAACCCTGGATCGCTCCCTTGATATTGTTAACAACCAAAGTTTTGCCCCATTGCTTGATTACATGCCAGCACTTTAATTACTGCACTTTAGTATAAAAACTCTTACAATCATTGGAAAAAGACCCCTGGATAGTTTGTTCAGGAATTATTTATTAAGCACTAGTCTGCATAGTCCTCGTGGGAACGATACTCGACTTTGTCACTTTATTACTTGGCAACCGCGTATACTTGCGTGTGCGTTTGGGAGCAACAAGTTTTTGGCGCCGTTGCCGGGGACTAATTACGGACTAATTACTTTTGAACAATTACTTAATTGCTATTCAGGTTTAATTTTTTGTTGAGTTTCTTGTGCTGTTTCAGGCAATAGGTTTTGAATGCAAAGGAACAAAAAGGACGAATCACTCGCACCTTTTGATCCCGAGCCTGAAAGAACCTTGAGGAAGACAAGGAAAGAAGCGAGAGATCGAGAAGCATTAGCAATCGTACTTGCATCTCTTCCTGTTGAAATGGCTGAAGAACAAACAGTAGCAGTGCGAGATGTGGCTCTTCCTAGTCTGAAAGGAGTAGAGTCAAGTATTGTGAAGCCTGCTATTACTGGGAACTTTGAGATCAAGCCCGGCATGATTCAGTTGCTACATGTGACGGGGCAATATAGTGGATTCCTGCATGAAGATCCGCAGCAACACTTGCAGAACTTTCTGGAGATCAGTGATACTTATACACCGACAGGTGTGCCTACTGATTATGTGCGAATGACTTTGTTCCCATTTTCATTGATTGGGACAGCAAGGAAGTGGTTAAAGGCTGAAAAGCCTGGGTCTATCACTACTTGGGAGGATTTAGCTAAGAAATTCTTGGCTAAGTTTTATCCGTCGGCTAAGACGGCCAGGTTGAGGAGTGCAATTTTGTCCTTCAGGCAGTTTGAAGGCGAATCATTATATGCAGCCTGGGAGAGATTTAAAGCGTTATTGAGAGATTGTCCTCACCACAATCAAACTAATGAGGTTATTGCACACACTTTTGTTGAGGGATTGAATCAACAGACTAAGATTGTGGTTGATGCTGCTGCTGGAGGCCAAGTGCTGGCCTTAAATTTTGAACAGATCTATGACTTACTTGATAAGTTTTCACAGAGCAATCCTGATTGGCAGGGTGATGGCAGAGCTAATATATTTAGTGAGGGGGCTAGCAGAGCGGCTACACAGAAAGCTGCTGGGGTACTTCAACTAGATGGAATCACAGAGTTGCGAGCGAAGATGGATGCAATTTCCAATCAAATCAGCAAGCTAGCTCTCCAAGCAAAGCCACAACCAGCTCCAGTGCAGCAAGTTCAGGCCTTTTGTGAGGTATGTGGTGAGGATCATAGCACTGAGGTTTGTCCCTCTAACCCAGAATCAGTGTATTATGTGGGTAATCAGAACAGATCACAGGGCCAAAACCGGAATCAGTATGGTAATAATTATAACACGGGTTGGCGTAATCACCCAAATTTTTCTTGGAGGGATACCCGTGAGCAGTTTCAGGGTAATGAGAGAGCCCAATTTACTCAAAACAATGCACCACAGCAGGGATCACAGTCTCAGGCTCAGCCACAGCAGTCTAATACTATGGAGGATATGCTCAAGAAAATTCTTGCAGGGCAGCAAAAGCTCATTGATGAGTCAGCATCTCAGGCACAAACAATAAAAGATTTGAGCAATGCACAGAAAGATCTTGAAAGACAATTGGGGCAGCTTGCTGGAGCACAAAATAATAGACCTCGGGGTGCTTTACCGAGTGATACAGAGAAGAATCCTAGAGAATTTGTGCAAGCAGTGACTTTGAGGAATGGAAGAGCACTTGAGGAAGTTCCCCCAAAGCCAAAGAAGCCTGTTGGTGAGTTAGAGCCAAATGTTGATAGGGAGGTGGAAAAAGAAGCAGAAAAGGTAATCGAAAAGCAGCCCGAGTCTGCTATTGTGAGACCACCACCACCTTTCCCGCAGAGACTTCAGAAGCAGAAAGTTGATGCAGCATGCAAGAAATTTCTGGAGATATTGAGTCAAATTCAGGTAAATATTCCTTTGGTGGAGCTTTTGCGGGATGTTCCCAAATATGCTAAATACATCAAGGATATTGTTGCTAACAAGAGAAGATTGACTGAGTTTGAGACAGTTGCACTTACTGAGGAGTGCAGTTCCAGAGTTAGAAGCAAGCTTCCGCAGAAATTGAAGGACCCGGGCAGTTTTACCATCCCTTTGAAAATTGGGGAACATGAGGTTGGTCGTGCTTTATGTGATTTGGGTGCTAGTGTGAATTTGATGCCTTCTTCAGTTTTTAGGAAGCTAGGCCTGGGTGAGCCACGACCCACTACTGTGACCCTGCAGCTTGCTGATAGATCTTTGACATGCCCTGAGGGGATTATTGAGGATGTGCTTGTACAAGTGGGTCAGTTCATATTACCCGTTGATTTTATTATTCTTGATTATGAAGCTGATCCTGAGGTTCCTCTCATCTTGGGAAGAGGATTTTTGGCTACTGCTGATGATGTTATTAGAGTAAGAGCTGGCAAGATGATCATGAAGGTAAATGGGGAAAAAGCTGTATTTAATGTGTTCAGAGCTACCCAGCTTCCTTCTCATTATGAAGAGTTGTCCATGGTAAAAGTAATAGATGATGAGTTGACTGCTGATGAGAGGTCATTCTTGGCTTCTAATGTTGATTCTTTGGAAAGGGCACTCTTATGTGATGATGATGATATCCTGAATGATGAAGATACTGAAGAATTTGTGGAGGTTCTTAATATGCAGGGTAGATTCATCCCAGGGTGGAAGAAATTTGAGGAGCTTGATAGACCGTTGACCTTAGCTCCTGCTAAACCGTCTATTGAGAAAGCTCCTAATCTTGAGCTCAAACCTTTACCCGCACATTTACGTTATGCTTATTTGGGTGAAGGTAATACTTTGCCCGTGATCCTTTCTTCTTTGTTGTCTGATGTGCAGGTTGAGAAGGTGTTGCGGGTATTGCGAGAGCGCAAGAGAGCTATTGGCTGGACTATTGCTGATATTAGAGGGATTAGTCCTTCTTTCTGCATGCATAAGATTCTCTTGGAAGAAGATCATAAGCCATCCATAGAGCAGCAGAGGAGGCTAAATCCAATCATGAAGGAGGTGGTGAAGAAAGAAGTCATCAAGTGGCTGGATGCTGGTATTATTTTTCCTATCTCTGACAGCAAGTGGGTGAGTCCGGTGCAATGTGTTCCTAAGAAAGGGGGCATGACAGTGGTGAAGAATGAGAACAATGAGTTGATTCCTACAAGAACTGTTACAGGGTGGCGAATTTGCATTGATTATAGGAAGCTGAACAAGGCCACCAGGAAAGATCACTTCCCACTCCCTTTTATTGATCAGATGTTGGATAGACTAGCAGGCCATGAGTATTATTGTTTCTTGGATGGTTATTCGGGCTACAATCAAATTGTGATAGCCCCTGAAGACCAAGAGAAGACCACTTTTACTTGTCCATATGGCACCTATGCATTTAGGAGGATGCCATTTGGGTTGTGTAATGCCCCAGGGACTTTTCAGCGGTGCATGATGGCTATTTTCACTGACATGGTGGAAAAATTTGTGGAAGTGTTTATGGATGATTTCTCAGTGGTTGGTGACTCTTTTGATGAATGCTTGAAGAATCTTGATGCTGTGCTGAGCCGTTGTGAAGAAACAAATCTGGTGCTGAATTGGGAAAAATGTCACTTTATGGTTCAAGAAGGCATAGTACTTGGGCACAAGGTGTCAAAGCAAGGGATTGAGGTTGACAAGGCGAAGATATAGGCTATTGAGAAATTACCACCACCTATCTCTGTTAAGGGGGTGCGTAGTTTCTTGGGACATGCAGGGTTCTATAGACGGTTCATAAAGGACTTCTCCAAAATTTCCACTCCCTTGTGCAAATTGTTGGAGAAGGATGTGAAATTTGTGTTTGATGATGCTTGTATTAAGGCGTTTGAAGAGTTGAAGAAAAGGTTGGTGACCGCACCAATCATCATTGCTCCTGACTGGTCTTTGCCATTTGAATTGATGTGTGATGCGAGTGATAATGCTATTGGGGCTGTTCTAGGCCAAAGAATAGGAAGAATTTTTCACTCCATCTATTATGCAAGCAAGACGCTTGATGCAGCCCAGTCAAATTATACTACCACTGAGAAGGAGTTGCTAGCCGTGGTTTATGCTTTTGACAAATTCAGATCTTATTTGGTTGGCACTCGTGTTGTTGTCTACACTGATCATGCCGCAATCCGGTATTTGTTTGAAAAGAAGGACTCCAAGCCGAGACTTATTCGTTGGGTTCTCCTATTGCAAGAGTTTGATGTTGAAATTCGAGATCGCAAGGGGACTGAGAATCAAGTAGCTGATCATTTGTCAAGGCTGGAGAATAGAGATCATGTAGATGAGGGGCCTGAGATTAAAGAGGTATTTCTTGATGAGCAACTTTTTGCTCTAGAAGAAGCTGAAACACCATGGTATGCTGACATGGTAAATTTTCTTGTGAGTAATGTGTATCCCCCTGGGGCAACTGCTGAGCAAAAGCGTAAACTCCTTCATGAGAGCAGATTTTATGTGTGGGATGAGCCCTATTTGTACAAGATAGGTGCTGATCAACTAGCTAGGAGATGTGTTCCAAGGGAAGAAGTAGAGCCGATTCTACAGAGCTGCCATTCCTCTCCTTATGGTGGCCACCTTGGTGGAGATCGAACAGCTGCAAAGGTACTGCAATCTGGTTTCTTTTGGCCTACTTTATTTAAAGATGCTCATGCATTAGTGAAGCAATGTGATCGTTGCCAAAGAACGGGTACAATTACTAGGCGTCACGAGATGCCTTTGAACAATATTTTGGAGATTGAGCTGTTTGATTGTTGGGGTATTGATTTTATGGGTCCATTCCCACCTTCTATGGGCAATAAATATATCCTTGTAGCAGTTGATTATGTATCTAAATGGGTGGAGGCCATTGCACTTCCTACAAATGATGCGAGTGTGGTGGTGAAGTTCGTGAAGAAGAATATTTTCACTCGTTTTGGGACACCGCGGGCTATCATTAGTGATGAAGGTACGCATTTCTGTAACCGGTTGTTCAATAAATTATTGGCCAAGTATGGGGTTCGCCACAAAGTGGCTACTGCTTATCATCCCCAAACTAGTGGCCAAGTGGAAGTGTCTAACAGAGAGATCAAGCAAATCCTTGAGAAGACCGTGAATGCCTCGAGGAAGGATTGGGCTATGAAGTTAGATGATGCTCTCTGGGCCTATCGAACTGCATTCAAAACGCCTATTGGAACCTCTCCATATAGGCTTGTTTATGGGAAGGCTTGTCACTTGCCGGTTGAATTAGAGCATAAGGCGTATTGGGCTATTCAAAAGCTCAACTTTGATATGGCCTTAGCGGGTGAGAAGAGGATGCTCCAGTTGCATGAACTTGAAGAGTTCCGTTTCCATGCGTATGAAAATGCGAAATTATATAAGGAACGGACAAAGAAGTGGCATGATAAGCACATTGAGCATCGCTCTTTTGAGCCCGGAAAGCATGTATTGTTGTTCAACTCGAGGTTGAAATTGTTTCCGGGCAAGTTAAAGTCGAGATGGTCGGGGCCTTTTGAAGTTGTTCGGGTTACCGCACATGGAGCGGTTGCATTGAGAGCCCCGGGTTCTGAAAGCACATTTTTGGTTAATGGTCAACGGGTGAAACACTATTGGGGAGGTACGGTGAATCACCGCACTTCAATCACTTTGAGGGACCCTTGATTTATACCCGTCGTGCCACGACGTTAAATAAGGCGCTTCTCGGGAGGCAACCCGAGTTTGTACTTGTAATAGTTTAGTTTTCTTTTGTTTTTATAGTGTCACGTTTTTGTTGTTTTTGTGTGTCGTTTTTGCAGGAATCGGGTGAGCTAAATAAGGTGAAATGAATGCATTGAGGGGGATGGGACATCTCGAGACATGTCCCACGCTTGGCTTGTACTTGGAATCGAAATTCGGTGCGAAAAAATGTTCGTGGGCGCGTTCGGGAGTGCCCCGCGCCTCCCAAAGCGCGAGAAAAAGTGAAACAAAGAAGCTAGGCGCGGTTGGGAGCGCCCCGCGCCTCCTACCGCGCCAAGCTAGGCAGAAACCTCAAAAATTTGGTTTGTAAAACGGGTCAACGGGTTTGACCCGAAATTCTTTAATCCCCCATGCCCTATACCCCGATTCCTAACACTATTTCTCCCTTATTTTCACTACAAACACTCTCTACACACACACTAATTCACTTGCAACACTTGAATTCATCCCAAATCTTGTGCAATCACTTCTAACACCATCAAGTAAGTACATTACTACTCTTCCTTCTCAATAACATGTAAGTTGTCTTCATAATTGCTCATGGGTGATTCTCTTAACGAGTTACAAGCTTCTTCATAAAAATTCAATCTTGATATGCTTAATTGTCTATGATGCTTAGTATAGACCTTGTGACTTGTAAAAAGAGATATCCCAACACATTGGGAGGGTTGGAACATTACAAAATCAATTGAAATTGCTAGTTCAAAGTTGTGCACACTAGGTGTTTGTGAAAAAGCCTCAAAGATGAAATATCAATGACATTGTGAATTCTTGAGTAGCAATGCATTCCTTAGGCTTACAATGAACATTAGGTGTTGCATACACACTAGATTTGATCATGAGGCACCCACACTAGCTTGATTTTAAAAATTCAAAACGTGGCATATTTTGCCAAGGCTAGTTTTGTTCAAGTGTGGGGTGCTCGTGCCATTGAAACAAGTGATTGCCACATAGAGTGTGTGCTAAGTGTGGGGTGGTACCCTTGAGCTTGAATTGTTTTTGGTGCATAGCTATACATCTAACATTGATGTTTGTGTTTGTGTAGGTACCATGGTAGCCACATCTCAAAAGGCGAGTTCTTCATCTACTGCGGGCCCGAGGAGAGAACCTCAAACCGAGCCTTCCTCCTCAAAGCAAAAGGGTAAGGCACCGGCCAAGCCCAAGGCAAAAGCAAAGGCTAAGGCCAAGATTCCAAAGGACGCGGTGCCGATACCACGTCCCGGAGGCAAGACTCGGTATGGCCTCTCTTTCGTGAAGAAGGAAGATTGCCAAACATGGTATAAAAATGTGAGGCTTGCGGGGTACATCCCCGAGCAAGCCATTGATAAACGGCCGGTGCTACAAAAGTTTAGAGATGTGGCCGAGAAGATCATTGCCCTCAAGTGGGACTCAGTGTTTGAGAGTCCGGGGCCCGCCAACTTGGACATGGTCCAAGAACTTTATGCTAACTGGGAGCCCGATGAGGTGTGGAGGGATGATAACATGGTGACGGTTAGGGGAGTGAAGGTGAAGTTAGATCCCACGGCATTGAATGCCTTCTTGGGGGTAGCGGACCCCGATTATGAGGAGTTGAGAAGTTACATCAAGGAACCGGATTACACGGCCTTGCGGGAGACTTTGTGTGGTGAGGGCTCCACGCATAAGTGGGGGCGAGGAGCGGCTGGGCGACATTCGTTTATGCACTTCTCCCACTTTATCAAGCCGGCGCGTGTATGGATGCGGTTTATAAATGCACGGATTCTTCCATGTTCCCATTATTCCGAGGTCACTAAGACTCGGGCGTGCATGGTGTATTTTTTCATGACCGGGAGGCCGGTGAACATTGGGTACTACATGTTGAAAATGATGAAACAAGAGAGGTATGAAAAATCATGTAGTCGGTTGTATTTTGGGAACCTCTTGACCCGGTATTTAGAGAAGGCGGGCGTCCCCGCAGATGAGGTCGGGGATCGCATTGTCCTTGATTTTGGGAGGCCTTTTGACATTGCCTCGGTCAAGGGGGTGATCACCACAGCACCGGTGAAGCTGACGGCGGATGATTTGCGGGAGACAAGTGCCAACTTGGCCGCGCGTCAGTATTTGATGATAGAGGCTATGGCCCGTCAGTCGGGCGTTGATATGACTATTATTGACCACAAGGTCCCGTTGACGGAGACCTCGAAGGTCCTGCTGGGCGAGGTTGAGGCTGGACGGGTGGATCCGCGGGAGGATGAGAACACTGATTCCGATATTGTGGCCAATGATCCAGATAGTGAGTATGAGACTGATCATGAGGCGGAGGCCTAGGTCCACACTTCCGTGCACCATCCAGCTTTCAGGGCAGTTTTCTTGTACTCTTACTTTTGCACTTACTTCTTTGTCGCACTGGGACATTGCTTAGTTTAAGTGTGGGGTGGGGTACTGCCCTTTTATCTAGTTTTTATTTTGAGGTTTAGGATGCATGTACCTTAGGTCTTTTTATTTTGTCACTTGACTTTAGTTTTATTTGTTTCTTGCTTTACTATATGCAAAAATGAAAAAAAAATTAGAAAACCAATGAAAAATTCCAAAAAGATTTTCCTTTTAGTTTTATTAGTGGTACATGTCATCCGCCCCGTGGTTTTTCTTATGGCCGCGGTTCTTTTCCACGGGGTGACCTTTGAACCGGGTAGTTTTTATTTTTATTAGGATTAGGATAGTTAGTTTTAGATGACCCTAGGCTAAGGAAAAAGGTAGAATGCTAGGTGCCTTTGATTTGTTTGATACCGGTGGACTTGGACTTGATTGCATGTGCTATTTGTGGTGTCCTTGGTTTTAATTTGATGCATGCTTAGAAAAAAAAATAAAATAAAAAAAAAATTGGAACAACCCCCTTGAGATGCTTGAGTCCGCTTGCTTGACTTGATTGCTAACTTTTGTGCATGAGTGCTTAAATTTCCACAAGTTGCATTCTAAAAGCTTGGTTGAGAGTTGTTGATTGAGCCTTTTTGTGTGGATTGCGTGCAATGTGTGTTGTGAGGCATGTTCTTATTTGCTCCATGTTGCATATTAATGTCTAGAACTTGCCCCGTGTGTGTACAAAGCGAAATCCTAGGTTAGCTCTAGTCGGGAGATGATACAAGGCTTTCTTTTACTTGCCTACCCTTACATATATATACCTTGAAAAATTGTTGTTGTGATTTGAATTGACCCTTTTTGATTGGCACCCACACCCCGAGCCTACCCATTTGTTCTTAATTGACTCTTTTGGCCCTTACTCCTTAAGCACTTTATTGACATTGTGTAGATGATTGGAGTTGTGGTTGGATGTTGGGAGACTTTTGAGTGGAGCTAATAAAAGGGAAATACTTATGAAAATTGTGAAGTAGTGGAAAACATTGGCAAGGATGGAAGTTAATGAAATTGAAAAAATGAAATGAAAAGAAAAAAAATAGCAAAGTTGAAGAAAAAAAATTGTGGAAAAGAAAGAAAAAAAAAAGAGAGAAAGATATCCCGTCCTCGCTAGTGTGTGATTGAAAAGAAATATGCTACTTGTTGAGAAGGTGTATGTGTGGTACTTGTGATTGGGTGGTTTGTTGAGACTTGTGTTTGGAATAAATGTGATGTATTAAAGTGCTTAGGGAGGTAGTCACTATTACCATATGTATCCTACCCGCCCCTTAGCCTACATTACGACCTTTCTAAAGTCCTTGTTAATCCCGATTGGAGAGAGCCTACATTAGTGGAGTCCTACACTACGGGCAAGCCTATGGTACGTTGTGTGTGACATGTGAGCCTTTCATGAGAATGAGAGAATTCATTTGTTATTGCCCCGTTCTATTCATGATATTTGTTTTTGTGTGTGATCTATGGGGGGCACTTTCTTTCATATTGGTGAGGGCACGTGGTTTGCATGAATTCGGTGAAGTTGATGGCTTTTGATTGAGTAGATAGGTGTATTCTGGTGGGAGCATGGTTGCATTAAGTTGAGTTTGTGCGTTTGAGCTATTTTGGGGTGGTTGTTCTCATTATTTTTGAGTTTGGTAAATTGTTGGCATGTTGTGGATCCATGGTAGTCATGTGCGCATTGGTTCAATGGTCGGGATCAACCATAGTCATAGGCAGACCTGTTCTATCTAGGTTGGGAAGTGAGATGTGACTTGCTCGAGGGCGAGCAAAGGTTCAAGTGTGGGGTGGTGATGTTCGACATTTTATGCCTACTTTTCCTTAATATTTCCGCACATTTGAGCTTATTTTGCACTTGTTTGGTGGCTTGTGAATATGGTTTTACGCTGATGTTGTGTTGTTCGTGTGTAGGTCGTTACGCGATACATTTGGAGCGTTTCGAAGCTTTATTGAGCATGAATTGATTGGATAATGATTGAAGATTGGATCGAGCACACAAAGGCACGACACGAGCCGAGTTTGGAGCGGAAAAGAGCAATTTTTGGCCTGGCGCTGCAGCCTCCGCGCCGCGCCATCCATAGCGCGAGGAGGTCTGCGCGTTGCCAGGCGCGTCGCAGGCCTAAGGCACGAAGCCTGGAGGCGTGTTCTGGTTGTTTGCACGCTTTTCGGGGCGCGGGGCGCCCGTTATAGCGCCCCTTATGCGCGATTTTACTTCCTATTCCTTCTAGTTTTGGATTTAACTTATTTACAAGGGTTTGGAAACAATATAAATAGTTTATTACTTAGTTTTTGTAAGGGTTCTTGACTTGGGAGCAATATTGAGAGCTACACACTTCATTGAACAAGGGTTATTCCCAAATCTTTCATCTATTACATCAATTATTTCATTATTACACCAAATCTTTGCCTTGTGATTATGAATATGTGTGGCTAATTTCCTAACGTTCTGGGGTTAGAATTTACATGAAAGTTGATTGTTGAAGATTGATTTCCATTGATTGAATCCCATAACGGGTTACTTATTCTTCCTTGATTTAACTTGTATAATTGTTAGAGCTCGATAGTTATACATCATCTATGGTTTTTGGGTTGAACTTGAAAGAGAGAACCTAATTACGTAATAAGGAAGAATAGAACTAGTTTGTGAACCCGGGAATCGGGGAATCAATTCGCGGGTAGGATAGACATATACTTGCTTGCCTAGTTTAACTAATTACAGGATCGTTAATGCGTGCATGTGATTTAACCCGTAGACATACAGGGATTAGAGTAGCTTGCATAGATTGTGAAGAACTGAAAGGTTTTCATAATTACAATTAACCTTTCAGTTAGTAACCCTGGATTTAAGAAGTGAAATCAATTGAATACATCAACTGGATTGTTCGTAATTCTAACCCTGGATCGCTCCCTTGATATTGTTAACAACCAAAGTTTTGCCCCATTGCTTGATTACATGCCAGCACTTTAATTACTGCACTTTAGTATAAAAACTCTTACAATCATTGGAAAAAGACCCCTGGATAGTTTGTTCAGGAATTGTTTATTAAGCACTAGTCTGCATAGTCCTCGTGGGAACGATACTCGACTTTGTCACTTTATTACTTGGCGACCGCGTATACTTGCGTGTGCGTTTGGGAGCAACATTACTCTAGGCCCCAGGCTGCTGCTTTGCCTGCCCAGGATTTTTCTTCAGAGACCCCGAGGCCTCAGTCATCCCAGAGGCGGGGTGGCTCTTCGCAGTCTGGTCCGCCGCAGTGCGGGAGGTGCCATCAGAGGCATCATGGGAGGTGTTCGTCTGGAGGTGGTCATGGCAGAGGTGGTAGATGCGGTAGAGGAGGTAGAGGTGATGGATGTTTTGAGTGTGGGTCTCCAGAGAACTATGTCAGGAGTTGCCCTTATGTTTCATCAGGTCGCCAGGGATCCGCAGCTATGGTACCATCTGGTCCTCAGGCCGCCAGGCCCGTTTCTCAGATTCCTCCTAGACAGCAGTCTCAGAGAGCTCCGGGTTCAGGAGGCTTGGCGCAGGTCTATGCTATGACTCGTCAGGATGCTGAGGCATCCAATGATGTCATCACAGGTATTATTTCTGTCTGTGGCCGCGATGCTTATGCTCTTATTGATCCGGGGTCTACCTATTCGTATGTGTCGCCGGGATTTGCCCCTTGCTTGGGCAGGGATCTGGTCTTCTTAGATGATCCCTTTATGGTTGCCACCCCTGTCGGGTCTTCTATATGTGTAGATAGGGGTTATCGGCAGTGTATGATCTCCATCTGTGGTGTAGAGTCCTTAGTGGACCTGATGCTGCTCGATATGTCTGATTTCGATGTCATTATGGGCATGGATTGGCTGGCTTCCTATCATGCGACTTTGGATTGCCATGCCAAGTCCGTGACGATCGGGGCAGAGGGTGAGTCTCGGGTTGTATGGAGAGGTTCCAGGCCTTCTCCGAAGAGTAGGATCATTTCTTTCTTGGAGGCGCAGAGGATGATATCTAGTGGGTGCGAGGGATATATTGCTTCAGTTCGGGATGTCCGGGCAGAGGAGTTATCCCTTGATAGAGTTCCGGTTGTTTGTGAGTATCCGGATGTGTTTCCTGATGATTTGCCGGGTTTGTCGCCTATGCGGGAGATAGAGTTTTGCATTGATCTATTGCCAGGCACTCAGCCTAAATCTATTCCCCCGTATCGTATGGCTCCTGTTGAGTTGAGGGAGCTGAAGGAGCAGATTCAGGATTTGCTCGATAAGGGCTTCATTAGGCCCAGTGTGTCTCCATGGGGTGCCCCGGTATTATTTGTGAAGAAGAAGGATGGCTCTATGCGGATGTGTATTGATTACCGGCAGCTGAATAAGGTTAATATCAAGAATAGGTATCCTTTGCCGCGTATTGATGATTTGTTTGATCAGCTTCAGGGTGCTACCTTCTTCTCGAAGATTGATTTGAGGTCGGGGTATCATCAGTTGAGGATTCGGTCCGAGGACGTTTCCAAGACTGCTTTTCGTACCCAATATGGCCACTATGAGTTTCTGGTGATGTCTTTCGGGCTTACGAATGCCCCAGCTGCTTTCATGGATCTGATGAACCGAGTGTTCAAGGCCTACCTTGACTCCTTCGTCATTGTGTTTATCGATGATATCTTGGTTTATTCGAGGAGCAGGGAGGAGCATGAGCAGCATTTGAGAGTTGTTCTTCGGACTCTGAGGGATCAGCAGTTGTATGCCAAATTCTCCAAGTGTGAATTTTGGCTCAGTTCTGTATCTTTCCTAGGTCACGTGGTGACCAAGGATGGGGTGTGTGTTGATCCGAAGAAGATAGAGGCCGTTTAGAGTTGGCCTAGGCCTACTTCTCCTACAGAGATTTGGAGTTTCTTAGGCTTGGCAGGTTATTATCGGCGGTTCGTCGAGGGGTTTTCTTCTATTTCAGCACCTCTGACGAAGCTGACCAAGAAGAATGTTCCTTTCCTGTGGTCCGATGCCTGTGAGTCTAGCTTTCAGAAGCTTAAGACTCTGTTGACTTCAGCGCCAGTGTTGGCCTTGCCTAGTGGATCCGGGGGATTCACCGTATATTGTGATGCTTCGGGTGTTGGCCTGGGTAGCGTTCTGATGCAGGAGGGTAAGGTGATAGCTTATGCCTCGAGACAGCTGAAGGTCCATGAGAAGAATTATCCTGTCCATGATTTGGAGCTGTTAGCTGTCGTGTTTGCACTGAAGTTGTGGAGGCACTATCTTTATGGCGAGCCATGTGAGATATTCACCGATCATAAGAGTCTCCAGTACTTGTTCACTCAGAAGGACTTGAACGGGAGACAGCGCCGCTGGTTAGAGCTGCTGAAGGATTATGATCTTTCTATCCGGTATCATCCCGGAAAGGCTAATGTTGTAGCCGATGCCTTGAGTAGGAAGTCCATGGGTAGCCTCGCCTATCTTGATGCTGATATGAGGCCGTTGGCCCGTGAGTTGCAGGCTTTGTCCATTAGTGGGGTTCGGTTTGATGATTCTGTTCCAGGCCGGGTGCTTGTCGTCTTTAGCTTCCCAGATTCGGGAAAGGCAGTTCGAGGATCCTTATCTGAGAGATCTCCGGGACAGGGTCCTGAGTGGGGGAGTGTCCTCGTTCGTGATTGGTGATGATGGTGCTTTGCGGCTTAACGGCCGGGTATGTGTTCCAGCCATTGTGTAGCTGAGGCAGATGATTTTGGCAGAGGCTCACAGTTCGAGATATTCCATTCATCCGGGTACTGCGAAGATGTATCATGATCTTCGAGAGCTGTATTGGTGGAAAGGGATGAAGAGGGATGTTGCTGATTATGTATCTCGGTGTTTGAATTGCCAGCAGGTGAAGTATGAGCACCGGAGGCCAGCCGGGGTGACCCAGTCTATGCCCATTCCCGAGTGGAAGTGGGAGCAGATCACTATGGATTTTGTAGTTGGTTTGCCGCTGACCGTGGGTAAGCATGATTCGGTGTGGGTAGTAGTTGATCGACTAACGAAGTCGGCTCACTTCATTCCAGTGAGGACTACTTATACCTCGGAGCGTCTGGCTCGTATCTTCATTGAGCAGATTGTGAGATTGCATGGTGCTCCTGTTTCTATCATTTCTGACCGAGGTGCTCAGTTCACAGCTCAGTTTTGGAGATCTTTTCAGAGAGAGCTGGGTACTCGGGTCGATCTCAGCACTGCATTTCACCCGCAGACTGATGGCCAGTCTTAGCGGACCATTCAGATCCTCGAGGATATGTTGAGGGCGTGTGCTATTGATTTTGGAGGCCATTGGGATAGCCATTTGCCGCTAGCATAGTTTGTGTATAATAATAGCTATCAGGCTTCTATCCAGATGGCTCCGTTTGAGGCATTGTATGGTCGGAGATGTCACTCGCCTATCGGTCGGTTCGAGTCTGGTGAGGTCCAGGTGTTGGGGCTCGATTTAGTGCAGCAGACCTTAGATAAGGTCCGGGTTATTCAGGATCGACTCCGCACGGCTCAGAGCCGGCAGATATCGTATGCAGATCGGAGGCGGAGAGATCTTGAGTTCATGGTTGGGGACCGGGTATTCCTCAGAGTGTCGCCCATGAAGGATGTTATGAGATTTGGGAAGAAAGGCAAGCTCAGTCCTAGGTTCATTGGGCCTTTTGAGATATTGGAGCGCGTTGGCGCCGTTGCTTATAGACTGGCTTTGCCTCCCTCTCTGTCTGTTCATCCGGTGTTCCATGTGTCCATGCTCCGGAAGTATGTTCACGATCTGTCTCATGTGATCGATATGGCTTCCGTGGAGGTAGATGGCGACTTAGCTTATTCGGAGGAGCCTATTGCTATTGTGGCTAGAGAGGTCCGTAAGATGAGATCGAAGGTGATCCTGCTTGTGAGAGTTCAGTGGGGGCATCACTCCATTGCCGAGGCCACTTGGGAGCTTGAGTCCGAGATGCGTGAGAGGCATCCGCGCTTGTTCGATGATTCAGGTATGAAATCCTTGTATTTTCTAAGCCTGAATTTGCATTTTTAAGTTTTATTGATTTCGGGTGGTACCGAGGGGTCCTCGAAATCCGTGCCAGCTCCGTGGCTAGTGTGTGGATCCTACCTTAGACTTAGGCTCGTCCGAGGACGGCCGAGAGTCTAAGTGGGGGAAAATGTAACGACCCTCAAATAGTCGTTACGGGATCCGGGACCTCGATTTGTGTGTCGACAGTCCCAAAAGCTCCGTTAGGTCATTTATGACCCGTCTGTGAAATCTGAGTCGAAACGGAGTCCGTTTGATAGGTTTGCGAGAAAAGGATCCGTTTATGAAATTCCGGAAAGGAATTTGGGGTTTCGATAGGTCGTTTTGAGTAAACGAACCCCGATGGAAAATCCGAGCGCACCGTTAGGTCCATCTCGTCATTTATGATATGTAGCAACCTTCAAAATTGAAAACGGACCTCGTTTGATAGGACTTTTGATAAAGTCCCCGTTTCGGAAGTTTAAAAGAGTTAAAAGAGGTTACCGAGCTCGATTTGAGCAAATGAGCTCCGATGAGAGATCCAAAAGTTCCATTAGGTTCGTATAGTCATTTGTGACTTGTAGCAACTTTCGGAATTGGATTCCGAGGTCGTTTGGTTAAATTTCGCTATTTTGGCGAAAGTCGAAAATTGAACCTTTGCCGTGGGACCCACTTTTTGAGTTCTGGAGGTCCGAATTGAGTTCCGTCTTGACGAGCATGTCACCCAAGTATTTTATGGCTTGTGTGCAAAATTTGGGATCATTCCAAGCTTCGTAGGGTCCCGTTTTGCCCCTAAAACAGTAGAAAATCTGGTGCGACTTTTCTGTTCTATTTTGGCGCAAACAGCCAGATAAAAGCTGATTTTCCGGCCAATCCGTAAGGAATTAGGAAAAACTAAAAACATGAAAGTTGTAGCCCTTTGAGTTGTGGTTCTAATGACACCAGTTTGAGGTCATTTGGACATTCCTATCAAAAGTTATGATTTTTTCAAAAAAACTGTCACAGAGGCAAAAACTGCTATAAAAAGGCCATTTCGGGCCATTTCGGTTCATAACTTATAAAAATCATTTGGTGAGCTCTTTAGGCGATTTTTGGGTATTTCTTGAAGACCCAATCATACTTACACTTAAGGTAAGCCCTTTCAATCCATCTTTATGTTGATTAACACAAGAATCAAAGGGTTGATTCTTGGAAATGGGTTAGAACCCTAGATTCTTAAGAATTGGGGAAAGACATCGAGCAAGGCTCGCATGTGGAATCTAAGTGTACTTTTGGACTCACGGGAGCGTGGGGAGTCCGGAAAAGTACATTTTGTAAATTTAGGGCTCGGCCCTACCCGGGGGCATTTTGGTAATTTTTACCCTAGGATGCCTATAGGCTTAAATAGCTATAATTGAGCACTCATATGTGCTATATCTTGTCTTAATAGACCTAGTGGAGAGTCCTTCGCGGACAAGGCGAGCGGGAAAGGAGATTCTTCCCGGCATTTGAGCCCGAATTTCGAGGTAAGTGAGACTTGACCTCTATTGTGCTTGTGGACTCTTCCTTCATGCTAGTATGCTTCATGTACGCATATATATACCTAACAATGGTTAGGATTAATGATGTGAATTACTTGCTATTATTGTTTGTTATAAATAGCGAGATTGTGACTCGACCGAGGTATGTGCCGGTCTAAACGCTACGTCGAGGTAGCTTAAATTTATATCGTAGTAACGCTTGCTACGCCATGCTTAGATAGCAAGAACTTGGGACATGGCCGAGGATGTTGCCGGCATGTCATGATAAATGTCTTGCCGAGGATTTTGCCGGCTTTTGTATGATATTGGTACTTGATTTGTTCACGTGCCGGGTTGGGTAGTGCTGTCTATACGTAACCTTGGGTTGGACGACATGGGAGTAGGGATTGTACCCCCAAACTGTGGTCGGGTTAACCTTCGCCTTACGTTCAGCTAGCATAACCAACCTGGGTTACGGTGACTGTGAAATATTATCGTTATTAATATTTCTGTTATTATTTCTGTTATTGTTATTAATGTCGTGGATATTAATACTGTTAGAGGGACACTTGACAGGGGGTGTGGTGTCGCCTATACTATGAGATGTGTCACACTTGACAGGGGGTGTGGTGTGGACACTTGATCTTTGAGATGTGACACACTTGACAGGGGGTGTGGTGTGGTCACTTGATTTATTGAGATACGACGCACTTGACAGGGGGTGTGGTGCGATCGTAGACAGATTTGAGATGAGCCAACGACTACGGGTCGTTGGTCTACTTATTCATGATTGTGATAGTGACTTCGGGTCACGGTATAGGGTTGATACTTAGTAGTGGTGTTGCTAGTCCATCGTAGGTCTAGGTTAGTCGGCACGGGAGTAGAGATTGGACCTCCAAACCGCCGCTGAGTTGACCTATGCCTTACGTTGGATGGGCATAATCCTTGAGACTTCTGGTTACTACTCGTGTGTATGGAATGTGTTACATCTATTTGTGATTTCACTACTTTATTGTATGATTACTATAGTATGTTGTTGCTTATGATGCATGTAGCGACTTGTCCCGCAAGGGTACCTTAGCGGGCTTGTCGGTGATCTTACTGGGCTTCGGCTCATAACTTACTCTGCTACGTGTGCAGGTCCTTCATCCAGTCAGCAACCCGGACGTTAGCGATTCCCGAGGCTTCTGAGACTTTTGATTGAGGTAAGCCGACCACACAGACCGTGGTGGCAACCGCCGGAGTCACTTAGAGATAGGACTCAGATTTCTTTGATGTATATTCATACTTTATTGAGTCACTCTTAGAATGCTCCAATTCTTTTGTGGATATATTCTTTTGGACTTCATCCTTTTATATTTATATATCCATTTATGATCTTTTCACATTATTGTTCTTTTCCGCATCTTGTTTCATTGGTTCGCCTAGGCAAATGTTGTTTAGGTGCCATCACGAGCCCTTGGAAATTGGGTCGTGACACTTATGCTCTCGTAGCACTCTCAACAGCTTTTCTACCTGAAGGTCAGACAACAGAGAAGAAATAATCACAGGTAAAGTGTCAGATTGTCCCAAATAGGCATAACGCAGATGAGCAGGTAAAGGTTTGAGCTCAAGCTTGGGCGTCTCTTCAATAGATGGCTTGGGTGGTGGCCCTAGCGGTCTATTTAGAGGCTCAAACTTGGGAAACCCCATAATATAGTCACAAGAGCAGTCTAAAAGCTGCAACATCTCCTCTACGTCAGCATTTTCACTAGTTTCTTCTCCCAACAATAGTGCTCGCTGCAAATCATTACTAACATAATCAGCTGGATCACTCGACTTCTCCTCCAGGTCACTCACTGTGATCATGGACAACTCTTCATGATGGTTAGGCATTTTTAGAGCCTTGTACACACTAAAAATTGTTTCTTGATCATCCACCTTCATTGTCTTTTTTTCCCTCTCGGACACGGATCACAGCATCACCAGTGGCTAAGAAAGGTCGTCCCAAGAAAATAGGAACTTTCTTATCTACCTCATAATCCAGGAAGACAAAATCAGCGGGCAAAATGAATTGACCAATTCGAACCAATACATCCTCAATCACCCCCTCAGGATAAATAGTAGACCGATCAGCTAACTGAAATGAGACCGTTGTTGGCTTTGGAGTACCGAGACCCAGTTGGTTGCCCACAGACAATGGCATAAGATTTATGCTAGCCCCTAGATCACATAGGGCTCGACCAACTGCTATGTTGCCAACACGAATAGGAATGGTGAAACTACCTGGATCCTTCAACTTTTGTAGGAGTTTGTTCTGAACCCTTGATGTGCACTCTTCAGTAAGTGCCACAGTTTTAAATTCATTGAGTTTCCTCTTTGATGACACTATGTCGATGATGTACTTGGCATACTTTAAAATTCCTCGGAGCATGTCTACCAATAGAATATTGATACTAGTCTGACTAAGTATGCCCAAGATCTTTGTGACTGAGGGATCCTGCAGATTCTTTTGCAACCTTCGCGGAAAAGGAGGTGGTGGTTTAGCAGCAATCACTGCTTCTTGCTTTTCTACCTCCTTCTCGAATTCCACTACTGGCTCAGCTTCTTTTTCTTTGTCAGAGTGTGTCTGCTTTGGCTTCTTTGGCAATTCTTTCAGCTCTCTCCCATTTCTTAATGAAACTGCTTGCACCTGTTCCTTGGGATTGGGATAAGTATTGCTTGGCAATGCACCAAGTGGCCTTGTATTCTGATTGCTAGCAAGATGTCCCATTTGTTTTTCTAAAGAGCGAATGGCACTGTCCTGGTTCTGCTGGAGAGTTGTAATTTTATGATTAAGATCAACAACCAGTTGTTGTATCATTGCCTCTATTTTTGACATTTCAGGCTGTTTCTGCTGCGGTGGATTCTACACTTGCTGAGTATGACCTTGAGGTTGTCTGCTGCCTTGCCCGCCTTGATTACCGCCCCATGAGAAATTAGGGTGGTTGTGAAAGTTAGGCGGGTAAGTGTTGCCATACTGAGCATTTTGGTTGAAACCCCCGCTCTGCTGACCCACGTAATATGCAGACTCTGGGTTGTCCGGGCAAACATTACCTATATGATCAGCTCCACCACACACATCAAAGAATGAAGTTGCTTGCACTTGTTGAACCTGGGATGGAGCCTGTGGCTTACTTACCTGGACTAGTACTGCATCAAGTTGCTGCTTAGCAGAGTGTTGCATTGCTTCCATTTCAGCTATCATAGCTGTCAGTACATCCACTTTCATCTTTCTACCTAACTTGAGATTTTTGCCTCTGCCTGAGTCACCTTGATAATGCTGACTTCCTTCTGAAATTTTGTTAAGAATGATCTCTAGCTCATCATACTGCTTCTCTAGACTCGGTTCGCCGCAATAAGCATCCAGCAAGATTTTACTATGCGATTGGAGTCCCTCGACAAAAATATGTCCCAATACCTCTTTTCATTGACCATGGTGTGGGCAGCTTCTCAGCAATACCTTGAACCTTTCCCATGCTTCACCTATCTCCTCTGATGAACTATGATTAAATGACACTATCTCACCTCTGATCTTTGCAGTCATACCCGATGGAAAGAATTTGATCAAAAACTTCCTTGCCAGTTCATCCCAAGAGTTAATGGAGTTCGGTGGTTGGATCAAGAGCCACTTCTTAGCTTCACCCAGCAAAGTGAATGGGAACATATTCAGCCGTATATATTCTCTGACACATCAACATATTTGTAAGTGTCGCTGATCTCTAAGAAATTCTGCATGTGCTGTTGAGGATCTTCATGTGATAAGCCCGCGAACTGACCATTAGACTGGAAGAGTCGGATCATACTCTCTTTCAGCTCAAATTTACCAGTAATATTGGGCCTTACAATAGCTTTGGCCATGTTATCAAGAGTGGGTCTGGCCACATCCAATATGGCGCAGTTTTGATTTTCAGCCATCTCTGCAGGTTCATAAATAAGGGCTTTCTCTAGCTTTGCTTTGAGTCTAGCTTCCTTCCTTAGCCTGTGAAAAGGTCTTTCAGGTTCAGGTTCAAAAGTGTAGAGTTTATCACCACTCTTGCTCCTTTGCATTCAAGCTAAAACCTGAAACAACCAAAGACAACTAAAACAAAAATTAATCTTGAACAAATAACAAATAAAAGCTAATCTAGAAACTAATTAAATCTTAGTCCCCAGCAACGACGCCAAAAAATTGTCGCTCCAAACGCACACGCAATTATACGCGGTTGATCAAGTAATAAAGTGATAAAAAAGTATCGTTCCCACGAGCTATTAACTAGACAAACTTTAATTCAAATATTGTTCAAGAGAGTTCAACCAAATTTCGAGTGTGTTTAATTAAACTAATTAACTAAAAGTTATTGAAGTAAGAATTGAATGCAAGACAATTCAAGAGTTTTAGATATCAATGAGATGAAATATTCCAGGATTATGGGACGTTCACCAATCCAATTGCACTACTCCGCTAATTGAATTAACTTTATTTATCTGAGTTTCTAATCACATGATTGATTATACTCACAGAGCTCTTTCGATACCCTTCTCGCCTATTCAAGCTAACTTAACGCCTATATGTCTATGGAATTAGAGTTAACAATAATGCATGTGCTTCTCCTGTATACTGATTAAGCGTGACTGTTAGGTATATTTCTATCATAACCGCGAAACCATTCCCCGATGCCCAGGTTCAGGAACACGCTCTACTTAACTCTATTGCAACATACGGTTCCCAATTTTGAGTTCAACCTTAGGTTCATGGATAGTACTTAACAACTGGCCAGGAAATCAAGTAATTCAGAGCAGAATTAAATAAACAACTCAATTTGATAAATTTAATGGATTTCAATCAGCTTCAGAGTACAACTTTCATGGTTAACCCATAATCCTAGAATAATAGAGTTTAGCAACTCATAGACAAGATAGTTTTCTCACAAAATAATCCAAAAGTCATGAAACAATCAAGAGGAAAGAAGATTTACAACTCAAGTGATGAATCTTTAATGCTCTAGCCTCTACTATCATTCTTGCCTCCAAAAGTACGTAATAGAATGTCTAATCATCTATTTAGAAGGGTTTAAATATGGAATAATAAGAGTAACTAGCGCCCTAGGCTAGTCCAAACTCGGGTAGGAAAGTTCTCTGCCGTACAGCAGCCCATACAATGTAAAAATCCTTGTATGCTCAATTCTTAGGTCTCACAGCTTCTCATATAATGTACGCCTGTTGTAAGGTTCATACAATGAGCTTACAAAGCTCCTAGTCCGCTGATTTTTTACACTAGAATTCTTCATTTTTCTACTTCAATTTTTTTGACTCCGAACTTCTCCACAAAATGTAGCCATCTCACTCCAAATTCCACCAATTCGTACCTAAGCCATTCAAACACCTAGTTAAAATCATGTCACAGATTAGCATTGTTGGGCATGTTTCTATGAAAACCATCTAAAAGTGTAAAATATCATTGCTAAAAATATAGGAAATATGCCCAACATCAAGTACTAATGTTAAAAGTGTCCTCTCACCCAATTCTTAAAGACTTTATCCCATTTTCTTATTTAAAAAATTTGAAAGTCCCTCTCACCCACAAAACCCAAGTAATAGGATAAAACAATCAAATATTTTTCTGTAGAGATTGACCAAGTAAAGCTTGGTACATTAACTTGATAGCCACACTTTTAGGCCCATTTACCCCTCAGTCGTAACTTCTAAGAGAAAAATATTTCATCTTTATCTTCCCTCGTGTACTTTATGGTTAAATCCCAGTTATACATAGAGGTTCTAAAAGATACCACATAAGACAATACTAAACCATTGCATAAAGTTAACTAATCACTTAACTACTTAGCATAAACCATTCATTTCTTAATTTGTATCCCTAATAAACACAAATTCATTAAATAATAATGACTACATTTTGAGGTAAAATAATAACTCAAATACTTTTCAATATTTTGCTACAATTAAATAGAGCCATCCAAATGATAACGATATTCTTTTCTTTATATTTACGAGACGTTACAGTTTTAATTTATTTGGCCATATAAAATTCCTCCTTCCATTTTCAACATTATTAAATATTTATACCTCATCCAGTATAATATCATAATATAATTTCATGTTATACTTCATACTCTATTCTTACGCACATAAAATGAGCTTATTTAAATTATTTTCCATATCGACAAAGTCCAGAAAATTAGAAATTTGAGGAATGTTACATGCTGCTTGGTTTTGCAAAACCTGACTATGCTTTAATTTATAACTCTGAAAGTGGTTGCAGGTTGATTTTTAGCGATGCAAACAATGACTATATTTCAATTAACAACTGTAAAAGTGACTACTTAGTGAATCATAAGTTATTAAAAATCAGGTTACCTCTTTCATGGCAACCCAAAAAATGGCTAATTTATTCATCCTGTGGCGCACACCCTTGGGCAGCGCGATCTCAAGCAGGTAGAGTTCACCTTTTTATATGCCTACAGGCCCAAGTCCAATATAAAGTTTCAGTAACCTATTTCAGATGTGATTCATCTTAATTATTTTCTGGTTATTTTTTTGTTTAAGCGATAACTTGAGTGACTTTTATTAATTTTGTTATTCTTTTACCAACTCTAATGACATTACTCATAAGTAAAAGCTATACAACTCAAGTATTTTGATGATATTGTTAAAGTAATAGCAGTAAAAGTGGCTCTTTTGTTTGCAAGCTGTGCAAACTCTATCTCAGAATTTCACTTACAATAGTGTGAACTCTAAAAAAATTTTTGCAAAATTTATGTTAAACTACATAATAATCTATGGGATCTTTACATAAATAAACGATATTAGAGACATATGCTACATAAAATAGCTATACTATTTTTCTTATGTTGTAAAACTAATAGTAAAATAGTGCAAGAACAAGACAAAATATATGAGAGGAGAAGGAATAACTTGTATTATTCTCAAAGTGTTTCAAGTGTGTCTTCCATAGAGTTAAATGTGCTCTATTTATACGATACAAATACATAGGTTACAAATCAACCCAAAGGTTAACAAGAATTAAGTAGTGATTTAATAAGGAATTAGTGGTCACTTTGTAGGGAGGAATTAAGTAGGAGAAAGTGGGGTAGTAAACCATATGTTACAATTGAATAATGGTGAGTAGTAGTCATCCACACAAATAAGTAAATTTATAACTCCCCCTTGGATGACCATTTGGAAGGTAATATGTCTCGTTAAAACCTTACTAGGAAAAACCCGGTGGGAAAAAGCCTAGTGAAGGAAAAAGAGTACACACATCCTGTAATACGCCTTTAGAGCTGCCTCATTAAAAACCTTACAAGTAAAACCCAAGTGGGATAAAACCTTGTTAAGAGAAAAAGAGTGCAACGCGTACTTTACTCCCCCTGATGAAAACATCATTCAATATCTTGAAGACGACACATTCCGATCTTGTAAATCAGCTTCTCAAATGTTAAGACTGGTAATGACTTAGTGGACAGATCCGCCAAACTACCACTGGAGTGAATTCTTCAGCATTAACGTAATCATTCTTTTGAAGATCACGACTGAAAAAGAATCTTGTTGAATATTTGTCTCCTCAGTTGTATCTTCTTTTTAGCTGAACTATCCATGCAATATTTCATATAATATTACTGGGATCCTCGTCTTCAAAGAAATATCACACATTGTTGTTGAATATGTTGAGTCCTTGATCTCAATCACCAATATTTTCGCATAGCTTCAAGCATGGCTATTATCTCTTCATAAATTGAAGATGTAGCAGCAACAATTAATTTTATAAAATGTCATAATATAGGCATTCTACCACAACAAATAAATACAAAGTTGATATCGGGCTTTGTGGATCAAGTAGATACCATGTATTCTTCTGATATCTTCGCATTGAGGAAGAACTGAATCTTACCAATAAGCTTATAACAAAAGCTATAACCAGTGAAGTATATTTGGTAAGATACTTCAACGCACCAATTGCATTAAAATATAATATTTCAATATCAAGAAGCTCGCAAACGCAATTTTACCACATGTGGCCGGATTGTTTTAATCCGTGTAAATATTTATGAAGCTTTATTGAATAGGTTTCCTGGGAACTTTTACATGCTTCTAGGATTTCGAATCCTTCAAGGGTAAATATATTATTGCTCAATGAGCCATCTAAAAGGCTGTTGCAATATTCATACGCATATCAAGTTTTTCATGCACTGCCAGACATATAACATACCTGATTGCATCCACCAAAAGGAGAATATAGCTCCATATAATCAATGTCAGATCTTTGTACCTCAAGTCGTACTTTATATTAACGACTTATTATTATCAATATTTTTGCACAAAAATATCTTTGTACACCACTGGCTTTGCACCTTCAGGTGTTTGGACTATAGGTCCAAAAACTTCACGTCACTCGAGTGAAGCCTACTTTTGCTTGAATACATTTTGCTATTTTTGGCCAATAATTTCATGTTTGTATTCCTAACAGACTTAAGCTCAAGATCCTCATAATCATATAAATATTGAACTTTATAATATATGTAAGATATTGTCGACAATAATTTCAAATCTCGGTTCCCAATCCGACATAACATATTGAGATATCTTCACATTCATAAATTTTCAGGTACCTGAACCTCTCCTGATGAGGTTTTATGAAGTGTTATGTCGTGGGCTATTTTAGAGCCCTGCCTCCTTATCTGACCATCATAATCATTTGCTCCTTTTCTTTTTCAAGAATTTATCTTTGGAACCGAATGGTCCACCACGCTTCAGGCGTGCCTTAGACTCATTGACATAAATAGATTGTCTCAACAGGCCATCAGGAGCATTAGCAGCTGGAATATAATTTTTTTTGGGGTCAGTAATGCGTCTGGCGGTGACATGCATTATCTTAATATGAGGATAGTAATCAAATGATAATTTAATTTATTTATTCCTCAGCTGCTTTAATTTCTTCCCCTAATGTTAGCCAAACTAACATTCGTTCCCAACCTTATATGGGATCCATCTTTGTGTTGCGGTGTATCAATTGATAATATACCGCACATTAAAATTATTATATGAAAAATATTTAGTTCCTGACCCTGAACCAATTATGAGGGGAATTCATTTTGTGGCATGTTGTGCACAAGTGTTGCTTTATGGTTACACCATACCTCATACCTGATTTAGGTAGCATTGATCTCATATGCATGGTTTAGCAATTGGAGGCTTTCAATATATGAATCTACTAAACTTGCTTGCCAACATTATCAAGATAACTTGTCTTGATTGCATAATCTGGAAATATGCTCATAATGATTTATTTGAGCAAATACTTAACCTCGCAAGTATCATTGTTGGGTTTGTAATAAAACGCACATGTGACCTTATCATAGATGCATCTATTTATAATAATTATATGGTCCACATGGCAGGTGAACGGGCCCATATTCACCTTTTATACATTCCAGAAGTGCGGGGATCCTGATCCCAAATTTAGTTGGTCGAATAATTTATTTATCTTGAGAACAAACATCACAAAAAGAATTTTTGAAGAATCCTGATTCTTCAGTATATACCTATGCGAATTCTCATTTATATACTTTGTGCATCATATTTAAACCGAGATGGTCAAATCGGTCATGCCAATTTATAAATTTATTCATCTAGTAAATAAGAAGTTTACTATAACATGGGCATTGTAACAATAAACCAAAAGTTTATTGTGGCATGCACATATAATTTTACCACACTTATATTTCGAGTAGTACATACTTGAGAAGGAGGCGGGGAGCTTTTCAAGCGCATATTTCTCTCCCGACATTCTTGTAGTAATATAAAGATATTCATATCTTTCCATCAAATTTAGTCTCTTAGCCTTTTTGACAAATGTATTTGAAACTTAACAAGTTTCTTTCGAGACATACTACAATAAATATTTTATCAATCTCATTCCTCCAGGTAGTAATATTTTGGCTCTTCCGGAGCCCTCATATAGCTTTGTACTACCATATATTTTATTACACCAACCATATGGTGAATATCTCCTTTCAAGGAGAAAATCGTACTATTTTTCTCATGGTAAAATCATTATAGGCAAGATCAATTTCTTGCTTCACTTGCTCTTATGTAATTCATAATAATACATAATTATGGCGTACGTTCTGTACGAGAGCAATGACCATTTATGCCACAATAAATAATAGAATTATTATAGTCGAACCTTTTCTAGAGGTAAGTTGTGGTACTTTATCAACCACGCATGGGCACATCCATATTCATCTTTCTGAAACCTCTTCTAGAGGCGAGTTTTGATGTTTTATCACATATTGCCACATTCACTTCGGTGAATGGGTCTATATTCATAATTTTTTTATGAATTGTCTCTCATTCACTGCAAGGAATGGACCATAATCATCTGGACTTGCCTCTTGCTCATATGATATATTGAAGGCATTATTATATTTACCGTTTGAATGGTTACTTTTTGAAAACCCTTTTTGTTCTCTTATTTATTCCATAATGATAACTATTTTTTCATCCCTTGCCACGTCCATATCTATGGTCTCTATCATGGTAATTATTTTATCGTTTTTTAAACATAAAATTATTTGCCTTCTTTCAGACATAAAATATAGTGTCTTCTTTCAGACTTAAAGACATTTTGCCTTCTTTCAGGCATATTATGTTGTATCATCTTTCAGGCATAATGATAATTTGCCTTCTTTCAGGCATATTATGTATTGCTACTACATTCACATCTGAGAATGGAGTATTATGTTGTGCTCCTACATTCACCTTATAGAATGGAGCTTGTCTTGCTCTAACATTCATCTTAGGCATTGAGCATATATTGCTCCCACATTCACCTCTATGAATGGAGCCTATTTAGTGGACGGGCTTCATGATTTTTATCAAAAATACTTTATCTACTGTAGTTTGCCTCAATCATCATTATGCCATCAATATCTTATTATCGCAAAAGCGTGTTATGCCATAATGCATTAGGAGTTGAATATGATGTCTTACCCTTAACTAATGACATAATAGGCCAAAGTGTGTACATATGATGCGATTTGAAGTACAATACTCAAAGGTACCCCATTTCTTCGTGTAATTGAAACATAGTACTGTAATCATGTATCAATGATATAACACTAATATATCGGGTAAAGATCATAAAAAAAATAAGAATTATTTCTCCGGTCTCCACTTACCAAGAGTATAAAAATTTATACCCAACTATAAATTAAAGAAGCATTCTTTAAAAGTCACCGTATCTGTTTCATTCCATATATCCATGTGAGAGTAAAATATTAACCATACTACATAATCTATGTTTGCTCTCACAACCAGTTTACCTTGAAACATGAGTAGAACTGATCTACAATATCATGTTGCTAGGCCATGCACACTTAAATTGTTGTCAAAGGATAGCTACAAAATCATCCAAACAATGGAAGAATAGACAAAAGTTGTAGTCAGTGAAAGGTTTCCACAATTTAAAATGGTATAAAACAAAATGAAAATAAGGTGCTATTAATTTTGAGATTAACAAAAACCATAATATGAAGGAATTTAGAAAAAAAAAACTTATCTTGTGTTAGCAACCAGAACGTTGGCTTCTATCAATTGCATCATAATTTGCTTTTCATTTCTTCTAGATCGTGTAATAAAATAAAGACTCGTGCTGATAACGTGTTGTAAACTAATAGTAAAGTAGTGCAAGAACAAGACAAAATATATGAGAGGAGAAGGAATAACTAGTATTATTCTCAAAGTGTTTTAAGTGTGTCTTCCATAGAGCCAAATGTGCTCTATTTATAGGATACAAATATATAGGTTACAAATCAACCCAAAGGTTTACAAGAATTAAGTAGTGACTTAATAAGGAATTAGTCGTCACTTAGTGGGGAGGAATTAAGTAGGAGAAAGTGGGGTAGTAAACCATATGTTACAATTGAATAATGGTGAGTAGTGGTCATCCACACAAATAAGTAAATTTATAACAGCTTACCCATTATAACTATATATTTTTACTTTATACAACAATATGATACATAACCAAATTAGGGTTCTTTTCATCTTCTTTCCACAAACCCTAGCCCCCACGCACTACTGTCCTGCTGCCGCTACCAACCACGATCGGTGACCATCGCCATCCACCGCTAGCCACTGCTACCAATTTTTTTAAAAAAAATATTTTGATCTATACAAAAATTAAGAAAACAAGGAAATAAACACATATTTCATTTAGTTTGATACAAAAAATACATTGAGATATGAAGATATACAAAATATAGTTGTAGATACATAGACAAATAAAGATCTCATAATTATACATAGTTAGTCAAAGATATACAAAAAGATACGTATTATATGTATAGATACAAAGGTATACTAAAAAATACAAAGATATACAAAGTTATACATAGTTATACAAAGATATATCAACAACAACAACAACAACAACATACCTAGTGTAATCCCGCAAGTGGGGTCTGGGGAGGGTGAGATGTACGCCGCCTTATCCCACCAGGGTGGAGAGGCTGTTTCCGATAGACCCTCAGCTCAAGGAGAAATATTTCAAATCATGCAAGCAAAATAAGAAAAAAAACAACCATAATAAAGAAAATACCGACAAGGAAAACTATTGGTAGCTGAGGCAAACAGACAACAGAAGATAGAGAACAGACACAAAAGTCTATAAACAGGGTACATAAAACTACAAATGAATACTAGGACAGAACTCTCGCAACTACTACCTAACTGTCTACCTTAATCCTTGCTCTCCACGCCTTCCGATCTAAGGTCATGTCATTGGTGATCTGGAGGTCAGCCATGTCCTGACGAATCACCTCGCCCCAGTTCTTCTTTGGTCTACCTCTTTCTCTCCGTAGAACCAGCACTGTCAACTTCTCACACCTTCTCACTGGAGAATCTGCGCTCCTTCTCCTCATATGGGCGAACCACCGCAAGCTCGCTTCTCGCATCTTATCAGCCACTGGGGCCACTCCCAAATTGTCCCGAATGACCTCATTTATAATCTTATCCATCCTCGTAAGGCCACACATCTATCTAAGCATTCTCATCTCTGCTACGCTCATTCTCTGAATGTGTATGGTCTTGACTGGACAACACTATGCTCTGTACAACATAGTTGGTCTAACGTCCGCTCTGTAGAACTTACCTTTGAGGTTAGGAGCCACTTTCTTATTGCATAGAACACCGGACTCGAGTATCCACTTCAACCAGCCTGCCCCTATACGATGGGTAATATCATCATCGATTTCTCCATTACCCTGAATAATCGATCCAAGGTACTTGAAGCTTCTCTTTTAGGGAATAACCTGTGAATCAAACATCACTTCTGCCTCTGACTCCTGAGACGCATCAGTAAACTTGCACTCCATGTATTTTGTCTTCGTTCTGCTCAACCTGAAACCTTTAGACTCTAGAGTATGCCTCCAAACCTTCAATTTATCATTGACCCCGCCGCAGGTCTCATCAACCAAAACTATATTTTCGGCAAATAACATTCACTACGGAACCTCCACTTAAATGCTCTGTGTCAATTCGTCCATCACCAGAGCAAACAAGAATGGACTAAGAGCTGACCCCTGATGCAATCCCATCTCGACTGGGAAGTGGTCAGAGTCACCTCAATCTGTCCTCACGCGGGTCTTGGCTCCATCGTACATGTCTTTAATCGCTCTAATATATGCAACTAGCACACCCTTAGATTCCAAGCATTTCCACAGAACCTCTCTTGGAAATTTGTCATAAGCCTTCTCTAGGTCAATGAACACTATATGTAAGTCCCTTCTCTTATCCCTATACTGCTCAATCAACCTTCTCAGAAGGTGGATGGCTTCCGTAGTCGATCGCTCAGGCATGAACCCGAATTGGTTCTCAGAAATTGACATATCCCTCTCATCCTCTTCTCAACCACCCTCTCTCAGACTTTCATGGTGTGGCTTAATAGTTTGATGCCCCTATAATTGTTGCAATATTTTCACATCTCCCTTGTTCCTGTACAACGGGGTCATAGTACTCCACCTCCATTCCTCTGGGATTCTGGCCGTCTTCAGGATAACATCAAACAACCCAGTCAGCCAGGTTAAACTTGCTCTACCTGCACTCTTCCAAAACTCCGCTAGAATCTCATCAGGCCCAGTCGCTTTTCCGTCTCTCATCTTGCGGATTATCTCCTGAACCTCTTCCAGTCCAATGCACATGCAGTTCCTACAATCACGGCAACTCTCTAATTGTTCTAGATGAGCCAACTCAATGCTCATGTCCCCCTCTTCATTTAAAAGTCTATGAGAGTACTCTTGCCATCTCCGTCTAATGAGAGCCTCTTCGACTAAGACCGTGACATCCTCGTCTTTGATGCACTTAACTTGATCCAGATCGCATAACCCCCTCTCCCTTGCCTTGGCAAGCCTATGCAACTTTTTTTCTCCACCTTTATCGGTTATTTCTTGATACAGGCGTTCAAAAGCTGCAGTTTTAACATCTGAAAACCGCTATCTTCGCTTCCTTCTTCGCAATCTTATACCTTTCCCTATTTCCCCTCTTCTCCTCCTCTGCTACTCTCTACCAACATGAGGTATGCCGCTTTCTTGGGCTCCACTATTCCCTGGATTTTGTCATTCCACCACCAGCCCCCTTTGTGTCTATTAGGGATGCCCTTCAAAACCCCTAAGACCTTTCTAGCAACCCTCCTAATACAATCCGCCATCTTGGATCACATATGGTCCGCATCACCTTTACTCTCCCAAGCCCCCATAGCTACTAGCTTCTCTCCCAACTCCTGCACCTTACCACCAGTCAAGGCCCCCCACTTAATTCTTGGTCGAACACTTGAAACCATCATCTTCTTCGTCTATTGGATCTCCAGATCCATAACCAAGAGCCTATGTTGGGTTACAAGATTCTTGCTTGGGAGAACCTTACAATCCGTACATACTCCTCTATCGTTCTTCCTAAGAAGTAGGAAGTCGATTTGAGTCTTCGTCACCGAACCGTAAAAGGTGACTAAGTGCTCCTCCTTCTTTCGGAAGCTCGAATTGGCTATCACCAACTCAAACGCTCTTGTAAAATCCAAAAGAGAGACTCCTCCATCGTTTCTCTCTCCAAAATAGAAGCAGTCATGCACATCAACATAGCCCTCACAGACAACCCGATGTGACCATTGAAATCTCTTCCTATGACAAGCTTCTCTGTGCTAGGGATACTACGCACTACCTCATCCAAATCCTCCTAAAAGCGCTTTTTGACCTCAACTTCCAAGCCCGTTTGAGGTGCATAAGCATTAATTATGTATAAGTAAGCCCACCAATAATCAGTTGAATAAACATCATCATGTCATTCACCCTCTTGACCTCTACTACTTGGTCCCAAAGGTCCTTATCAACAAGGATGCCTACACCATTCCTATTTCTGGAGACCCCTGAGTACCAAATCTTATACCAATCAACATCTCGCGCCTTAGTACCTACCCACTTTGTCTCCTGGATGCATAATATGCTTACCCTCTTCTTCTTGTGAATCTTAACCAACCCACTTGGTCTCCTGGATGCAAGCAATGCTTACCCTCCTCTTCTTGAGAATCTTAAGCAACTCGATGAATTTTCCCGACAACGACCCAATATTCCATGACCCAATTCTAATCCTAGCGCCTCCCTTTGGGACCCTTGAACCCTGCCCTCAACCCCAACCGAGGACACAACCTTATACTAACATCATTTGATAAGCCACTACGAGAAAACAAGTACTTTATCTAAGCAATGCCAGAAATATCAAGTAGGAGATGCACAAAAGTAAATCAAATGGGCTAAGCTAATCTACAATAATGGGTGGAGAATTCTAAAAATAGAACTAGGAAAGAAACAGCAACAGATCCTACTACCAGATGCCAAGAGAAAATAAGGAAAATGACAAGGTGTACTAGATGTATATGCACTGATCAAGATTACACTATTATGTAATCTACCAATAACAAACAAGACTAGGGATAGGAGATAAGAGACAATTCAACAAACAAAAAATTCAACAATAATCCACCACCCGATTGCCAATACACAGACAAGAAGGAAAGCAACAACTTATACAGAAATTAATACAATCGGCAATGATTAGGCTTGCATACAGCGACCACAAGCACCAATTAGAGAAAGGTTAACGACAACACAGAACAGAAATCGCAAAGTTATAAGAAAAGGAATTGACTTATCGGTGATGGGTCGTCGAATGCCGGAGTTGGTGAAATCAGTGACGGGAAGATCGGCGCCTGCGATACAAATACAATATGTACAAAGTTATACTAAGTTATATAATAATATACAAAATTATATAAAAACATACAAAGTTAGACAAATAACCCTAACCACCATGAATTAATACCTTACCTTCCATTAAACTCATAGTAACAACCACCACCAAACACCATAACCACCACTCATATCCTCCAATAATCACAATACCACAGCAAAATACCAAAAAAGAAAACAAAAGAAAAAAAAAAAGAAAGGAGAAGATAATAAAGAAGTCAACACACGTATAGAGAATTTGAAATCATTTAGTTATTGTCATGAAGTAAAAGTAATCTTGACATTATTTTTCATTATAAATGGTCAGAGTTGTCTGATGAAATTAGAGGAAGAAGTAGCAATTGAAGAAGTCAGCGACGACAAAGATTTCAGAAGGGGGTGGTTCGGCAATAGCGTAGATGTGGGGTAAGGGGTGGGTGATGGCTGATTTAGAAGAGTTTGGAGAGAGATTTGAGAATCAGGTTTGATTGAGAGAGAGAGAAATTACTATCTTTTTTTTTCTCTAAAATGCTATGTTTTGTAGCATATGTAAACATTTTAGCTATGTTCCATAATTTTTCAAAAGTCTATCTATGTATGGTAATAAAGCTCATTAACTAGTATATTTATATAATTTTTCCATAATTTATGAATTTCAGTTAAAGATTGATTATATTTTTATCTAATAACCTTAAAAATGAGTATTTAGTTGGCAAGCTATGCAAGCCTTATATTTAAAGCGGCCACTTAGTTTGCAAAAACTTACTTTGCTTTATTTTATAGCTCTGAAAGCGGCTGCCAAAGAATGGTGATATTTTTATTAGTAATTGTAGAGTAATCATAAAAGTAGTTAAGTAGTGAACTATAGGCCTGAATAATCTGGCTACTTCTTAAAATGCAACCCAGGAAGTGGGTAATTTGCTCTCGGTGGCACAAACCCGTAAGCACGACCCCAAGCAGGTCCTCTTTGACCTTTCTATGACAGTAGTTATGAAATAAATTGAACAAGAGGCTGTGGAGTATGAGAATATATTTATATATAACAAATAGATTAAGTGAAAATGTATGTATAAGGGTCCCAGTAAAAAGTCATCTGATATTTTAATTTCATGTAAGCTACAAATGTCCCACCACACGTAGTGTTGCGAAGCCATAAGCTGCTTTTCCTTTGTTCAGTCTCTGCTGTTGTTTCTTCTAAAACATGTTGATGTAATATTGCATGATGTTTTTAAGAGAGGTACATATTGAGTAGCAGCAGTATTGGAGTGACATCTACTGCTCTCTCCGTTTAATCCAAACTGGCATACCCCTCTTCATTCTCACAGTAGGAAAGCTGATAACGGCGTCGTCCTCGGCCACCCAACTACAGGAATAAACGTAATATTTCTTTCATATATAACAACAACGATAATGTGGTAACAACATTCTTTTTTTGACAATTTAAGGAATGTGGTCAATTTTGTATACTCAAAAACAAAAAATACCTGAATTGAGTAGTGAAGTGGTGAAGGAATATAGAAACTTCAAGCCTGGCAAGATCAAGACCTGGGCACAACCTTTGTCCACCTCCAAAGGGGGTGAAGTTACAATTGTTTATGTCCTTATTCTGTAATTAATAATCATAGTAGAGCAGCTAAATTGAGGCCCATCACCATCATCTTATTTTAAAATATCGTTATGCTAATTAAAAAGTGGAGAATGGGTATGTTTAAATAATAGTATATTTAAAAAATTGAAGTTATATTAAGGAATAAAAAAAAGATCGACTACAGTATACAAATAGTAATAATGTCCTGTAAAGCGGAAACATAAGGAGCAGTAAAGTTGACATAATTATCGTAAAATTAAATAATATAACTTGCGTTTTGAAGAGAAGCTGTTCCCTGAAATATGTAACTATTTACTTGAGGAAAGATGTAACATTATGAAACATTCAAATACCAAAAAATCAATCTCATCAAGACACGCAATTTCAAGAAAATATTCTTTGTCATATATTAATACAAAACATAAACCCTAAAAAGAAAAACAAATAAAAATGCATTTGCTTGTGCTTACTTGCCAGCGCCAAGGATTGAACTGATAAGGGAAGTCATAGTGATTATCATCAAGATGAACTGATCTAAAATATGTGAAAGCGCACCATCCTTTCGGAATCAAATATCCTTTTATTTCCACATCCTTCACTGCTTTCCTCATTACCCCTACTATTATGTTTCCCAACCTCAAGGTCTCTGATATTACCTATAAAATAATTACCAATTGATTAGCTGCTTTATTAATTTTGACAAATTTAATTATAGTGGAAATATAACTTACGTGTTGTGTAAATGGTAATGATAAATAGTCGCTCCATACTAACGTCTCTCCTTGATTTTCTTTGACCCTCTTTAATGTCAGATTTTCCTCCTGTAAATTACCACCATGGGAATAAAATATCCAGTTATTTAGAGATTGAATAAAAAGATAATAATTGCAAGTGAAAATAAATGTATCAAGTACGAGTCATTCTCATTAAATATTGTTAATAGTAGTAATAAAACTCAAAAATGAAAAAGGTATTGATAAGTCAGCCTTTTGTCGTGATAATTAAGAAAATACTTAAAAAATATGCTCATATTAAACTTTCAAGTGAGATTAAATTATCACGCAATTAAACTCATTAAGTAAAAATATAATGTATAGAGGTATTGCGATCAAGTTTCATCATTATCATAATTAAAAAGGAACTTTTCATGCTTCGCCTAAGAAGAGCATCCAGACTCGCATGCGAAAAAAATGTGTCGAAGATATAATTTAAAAAACAAAAAATATATTCCCCCCAAAAATAGAACAATACAAACCGTCAATTGTTGGAGGGCAGCAGGACAATCTGAAAGGTATTTTATGGCAAGAGTTATAAGCATAGGTACTGAATCTTCTCCAGGTATCATCAAGTCAATCATGTTATCTGATATTAGTTCATCTGTTAGTTCTTCATTTGTATTATTCAGGAAAATATCAGCTACATCTTCCGTTACTGTTCCGACATTCTTGTCCCTCTTTTCTTGGATAATTCTTTGGATCGATTTCACCATTTTCTTTTTTGCCTGAAACACGATTAGCACTTCAAGATTTCCATAAATTTAGCATGGAAAAAAAAAGAATAAAAGTTTGGGTAGTTTGGTGTACAAGAAAGCAAATTAATTACCACAATGAATTTAATACTTGCCTGCAAAGAGCGGTAAAGTGTACTTCCTGGGATTTTAATTGGCAAACACACAAGACCCGCAATGAATTCTTTAAATTGACTCCTTAAAAACTCCAATTCGTCACCTGGATTTATACCAATCAATGCTTTGACTAGCACTTGGAAAGTGATCTGAACATACGTACCAAAACCAAATGTCAAGGGGGGAAAAAAAGAAAAGGAAACAAATTGAAAATTGCTCATTTATAGAAATTTTCACTTTTGTTCATTATTTTAAAAACAACGTTTGGCTATAGATTTTGATTAGCTTCCCGGTAATTTTTAAAATAAGTATTGAAGTTCCGGTTTAGACTAGTTTTGGCGTGAAACTTTGAAGCGATCATGACCAGTCGTTTCGGGAGTCCGAACTCTGATTTGCAAATCGACAGTCTTAAAACCTCAGTAAGGTCTATTAGGACCTCTCTGTAAAGTTTGAGTTAAATCGGACCTCGTTTGATAGGTCTTGGAAGACATTTTTATTTTCTAGTATTGGTAAAGCTGCTTTATGGTTTTCAAGATCATTTCGATTAAGTGATCTTTATTTCAAAATCCAAAAATATCGTTAGGTTTGTATGTTATTTGTAACTGTATGAAATTTTAATTTGAAAGTGAAAGTCGAGGTCGTTCGAATGAGTGTCGCTTATGTTCCGAAAGATGAAGTGTTCCATCTTTCCATTTAACCCTTGTCTTGTGTATCGGAGATCCGTTTCGAGATCTGAGTTCGCGAGCAAGTCTTAAATTTGTTTTAAGACATGGTGCAAACTTGGGTGTGATTTTGAGCACCGTGGGTCCCGTTTGGACACAAAATGCAACACCATCCTGTACATGCCAAATATAAATATGATCCAACAGTCGGCAGAACTTTAAATTAAACCATATCTCGCGGTAGGGATCGATTCTAAGGTGATTTCTTCATTCAAGGATTGGGGGTGTGGAATTCATGAATTGTGCGTAGTTATATTGGGTTGGAACCCTAACTCTTTGGAATTAGGGAATTTAGGTCAAATGAAGTCGAAATAGCAATTCAATCGTATAATTAATTTTGCGGGACTATGAGGAGTCCGAAAATATATCTTTTGTGGGTATTCAGCTAAGCCAGGCCAAAGGAAAATTTAGGAGTTTCCTTCTAATTCTGGCCTAATAAGTTATATATTTTTCATATGGGCACTTATATGAGTAGTACTTCTTTCATGGATCATCGCAAGGTAATTGCATGAGCATTAGGAAGGGGAAGGAGATTGTTCAGTAGCCGGATTAGCTCAGTACTTGAGGTAAGTGATATCATCCACTTCTTGATGGCCTTAAGCCTTATATATGTCATATATGTTTGCTCTTTTCACGAGTAGCTGCCGATAGGCCGTACTTACTACGTTGCAGCCTTGTTCTTATTTTTTTATTATCATTTCATGATTATTGGCTATATTATCATAGTAAAGGCATTAAGGAGTCTGCCCCAGGTTGCAATTCATTATACTGGTTAGTATTGAGGACTATGTGCTAATTCATGTATCCCTAGATGCATTGAGAAGTGTGCCGTGTTGGGCTCATGTGACCCGATTGCATTTCATGGAATCATATTGTATTTCATTTCATCTATTGATATGTTGTATATAGCTTGTATGAAATGGCTTGTTGTGCATTTGTTATTTTTGGGTTGGTATTCTCAGTTTGTTCTTAGATTCCCTAGTTATCTACCTGTAGTTCGAGGTAACTAGCTAGCCTTCACTTATTGAGTCCTTGTGACTCACTCCATGTATGTTTCTCGTTTGTTTATTCCTTTCGGAAGATTCCGCACCATGACCCAGCTCGTCGCACAACTGAGGAGCGAGAGCGACTCAACTATCAGTAGTGAGCCAGCCCTTTGTTCATGATGGCCACCAGCTTTAGATTTTTGTTGTTAGACTCATTTTGTCCCATACGAAGTTGTATATATTCTTTATATTCGTAGATGTTTGATCCTGATAGCCTATGAACTATGTATTTTGGGTAGTCAGTCGCCTTCCTTTCTTAGCAGCTTGTATATATTCGTGTTTATATCTTTTCTTGAGTTATCCCATGTTTAATATGTCGAATGAGTTTGATAGGGTTCACCGGATAGGTCCAGCGGTGGATGTTGGGTACCCGCACGACCTATCCAGAAATACGGGTCTTGTCATTTGGAATCACAACCCAGTTTAGAGTCTTTCAGATCATGATGTTGTCTAATGTAGTCTCGCTGGCTGGGCGGAGATGTCTGTACATATCTACGAGAGGCTAATGTGGCATTTAGATAGTCTTTTTCTTTCTTTCTTGATCTTACGTAGGTCTTCTTATTTGAAGCTAAAATCTCTCTGTTTAATCACTCGTAATAATATTGAGCAATTGTGCGATAGCTCAGTGTGAGGTGGAGGAGCCGAAGTAAGCACTTGTTATGCCAACTACTCCGCGTGGTAGAGGTAGATGACGAGATAGAGGTCGTGGCTAAGGCGGACGTGGGGTTCAGCCTGAGGCAACAGCCCAGCCTAGGGCTAGAGCTGCACAAGCTACGTGAGTTGTGGATCATGAAGATGATCCAATGATTGGGGCCCAGCCAGAGGCTCAGCAGTGCCAATTCTTGAAAGGAAGGGTGACCCCATATTTGTTGTCACTCTAGTCTTCCAGGACGCTATGATGAGATTCATGGCGGCCCAGTTACCTCAGAGACCTTCTATACCTCAAGCAGCTTCTCGAGTTACCGCTGAGACATATGTTCATGTTCAGGGAGCTCAGACCCGGTTCAGAATGTTTCTCAAACAATTCACGTTTTAGAGGCAGCGATTGTTGTACCTTAGATTGTTCAAGCTGGTCAGCCAAGCCAGGTGGAGGTTGCGTCTAGGAACTGACTAAGATTATATCACTTCACTAGGCTGTAGCCTCCGGCCTTTTCGGGATGTTCATCAAAGAATCCTCATAAATTCTTGGATCATTTCCAACATATATTGGAGGTTTTGGGCTATCTAGAGGATCATGGTATAGATTATACTTCTTTTCAGTTCGAGGGTCTAGCCTTGGCATGATGGACTATGCTTCTTTCAGGTAGGCATCGGTTGCCTATACAGACTTGGAGCAAATTTTCTCGTTGATTCATGGATATATTCCTTCCTCGCAACAAGTAGGATGAGAGGCATCGTCAGTTCGAGAGGTTGAGGCAGGGTAACATGTCTGTGTCCGAGTATTAGATTCAATTCTCAGATATGTCTCGTTATGCTGGGTATTTGGTTCGTGAGCCGTCAGAATGATTCAGAAGATTCATTGATGGGTTTTTCCCTTCGTTGAGGTCTAGCATGGCTCGTGAGATCGAGGCTAGTGCTTCTTTCGATGTAGCAGTAGATATTACTTGCATATATGTATTGTATCGTAAATTAGAGGGGGAAATCAAGAGGCCCCGTGGTTTTAGGGGTTATCCCAGTACCTTATTTGGAGGTAAGGGTTATCATTATCAGGGGAAGCCACCTGTCAGGCCAACTAAGCCTTCGGTGTATGGATTTTGTGTGCCAATGCCTCAACAGGATTAACCTTAGTTTCCTCCCCATATTTACCAATAATTTGTTTAGCGTTGATCTGATTCAGGGTGTTTCCATTGTCGTGATCCTAGTTACTATAAGAAGGACTGTCTCTTGCTCTAACAAGGAGATAGTCGTCCCTTCCCTTGCCCCTAAGCATCTGCTCAGCCTTAGGGGCACTTCATTTAGATCCCAGCTAGCTAAGGGTTCACCACCACTAGGCAGAGGTCGTGAGCGTGATGGTAAAGGTCCTTCTAGATGCGGTCAGCAGGGTAGCGGCTCAGCGCAGCCGCATAAGCATTTCTATGTATTGTCAACTAGGCAGGATGTTGAGGCATCCAATGAGTTGTTATATTTATTCTTTCTATCTGTGCACGTGATGCATACTCTCTAATTGACCCAGGATCCACCTACTTCTATGTATTTCCTTAGTTTGTTACGAGCTTCAATACTGATTATATGTGTTTTCGCGATCCTTTCTATGTTTCTACTCTTGTTGGAGATTCTATTGAGGTGGAGTGAGTATATCCAGTGTGTACTGTATCTTTCGGGGGTCGTGAGACCCTAGTGGACCTTCTGTTTATTGATATGGTGGATTGCGATGTAATCATGGTATGGAGTGGTTGGCGCTATATTATGATACCCTTGATTGCCATCCCAAGTTAGTCTGACTTTCTCATCCTAGTTCGGTGCCAAGGTTTCTCATTTTCCACCCACAGGGCATATATTCCTTCCTGAGGCCGAAACGATTAATGGATAAAGAATGCTCAACGTATCTCGCCTTGACCTGGGATATTAGTATGGAGATTCCATTCCTTGATTTTGTTCCTATTGTGAGGGAATTCCCTAATGTGTTTCCTGATGATTTGCCGGACTTCCCCTTCATCGGGAGATCCAATTTGGCATCGATGTTGTATCGGGGGCTCAGCCGATATCTATCCCTTTTTATCGTATTGCTTCGTCAGAGTTGATAAAACTTTATGGAACAGTTGCAGACGTTGCTGGGTATTATCCGAGTTAAAAGATTTGTATGCATTATTTTTCGGTTAACACTAACTAACAATCCATAAATCTCTCAATATGTTAATGAGTCAAAGTATTTAATAATTCTAAACAGATTTGATTTTTCAGCCTAATATACTTATCAACATTCACATTGATTATCCAAAAGCGATTCATATCCAAAAGTAAAAATCAGATACTCATAAAAGTATAGGATATTAGCCAATATGGATACTATATGAGTACATAATATAAAAAATATGTAAACATGTGCGAACTTTATACCTATCCAAATGAAAAAATTCTTACATATAAATTTACAAATCAAACACATAATGCATAACACATGGGAATGCATAAATGAGTAAATACTTGCTAAAATATTCATTTGATTACACACTTCCTATGCAAGCATAATATTCTTACACATATATATAGTTAAAAACAAATCAAACTCTTAATGCATAACAACTTGTGAATAAAATATGTATAAATACATAAATATATGCAAAAATATTTGTTTTAATACATACTGAATACTATTTGAATATAAAGATTATTTTAGATTAGTAGCATGTATTCAAAAGATTATGTACATAATATGTGTAATACATAATTTGTGAATATTTATGGATACATGATAAATAATAAGCGAATGCCAACCTAAGAGTCTTATGAAGAAGTCATGAATACAAAAAGTTCTTTTATAAGTCATAATGTTTTAAATACCTATTATAGAAGTTATTAATTGTGAAAACTAATAATTATGCCGCCAAATATAGGAGAAATTCGATAGTACTAATGAATAGAAGACTTGGTGATGCGAAGCGGAAAAGCACTAATAGTTTGGGAGGCTTTCTACTCAACATCAAGAGTTTAAAATATTTCAAGAGGCCAAGAAAACCAAGTTCTACGCCAAAGGATGGCCAAAAGAGAGTAGATTGGAGCTTGCAGGATCTAGACGCACACGATCGCGAGTAAGGAGGCTCGGACGCACAGAAGCAATTAGTTAAAGTATGCGACTGCGAGATACTCAGGCGCGATCACGATGAAATAGTTACATTCCGTGATCGCGAGAACTCAGGCGCGGTCGCGAGGGCCTTTGAGAATTAGTGGTCATGATCGTGATGAAGGGCGTTCCAGGCAGTTAATAACATTAGGATTATGGGCTATTTAGTCCATTAATCCTTGTATTTAGTAGCTACTATAAATAGTCTAATTGTGGGGTTTATTCATTAGACTAGTTGGATGATTATTGAGTATACTCTTTTGAGAGTGTGTGTGGGTTGTATCCCATTACCTCTTCATGGGTCTCTTTTGGATTTCTCATATGTGAGATTATCCATGGTATGAGTTCAAGCGTCTTTCCCCTTGGATTGTAACCTTGTTTTGGTTGCTAATAAATAGGGCTAAGCTTATGCTTTAGTTTGAGTAATTGCATCTTTGCTTATTTTTTATCCCTTATTTCTTCATATCTATATGTTGTTTCTCCTATTCTTAATTAATGTCCATTAATTGCTTTTCTTCTAAATTTGGTTGTGTTCTTGAGGGTTGAAGAACCTATTTCTTCAATTTGCTTGAATCTCTATTTTAGGATCATATATTTTGGTATCAGAGCTTGGATCGATGTTTGTTCCTGCAAACACTGCCTAGATTTTGATTTTCTATATTTGAAAATCACCATTTTTTAAAAGAAAAAAGAAAAAAAAATCTGAAAAACTCAAAAATTGGTTCATCTATTCCCTGTTCGAATTCCTTGTTATTGATTTGTGGTTGAGTCTTGAATTTTTAAATCTATAGCTATTATTAGTTGCTCGAATCTGTTTTGCGGTATTGTTGGAGAAAATAGGACCACCATTGTTAGAGTTTCCAAAAGCTTAAAGAACAAGAAGTGGTTCTTATAAATTTGAGGTTATTTGACCAAAATTTTTAGTTGGTTTTATCCGGAGGTGTAGAAGACTTAGTGATTAAATTTTAAACACCATTGGAGACAATTTGACCGAGATTTTTTTATCAAAACAATTGGTTTTTGAAGAAAAAGTTGAAGACGCTCAAGAACAGTTTCCAGTTCCTATGTGACTGTTGAAGATCGTGAATGCAACGAAGAACTTGCGAGCACGAGGAATTAAACTCCGGATCTGAAACATACTTCACGAACGCAGAGCCGTTGACGCAAACGCGAAGTGTAAATTTTCTGAGATCAACACGAAAGCGAGTGTGTTTTGTTGTGAAAGCGAAGGGAAAACAAACTTGGGAACAAAGATTGCGCAAATTGCCTTTTAATCCATTGTTAATTGAAAGATGGCTGATTGAGTGATAATTTGAACTGAACTCTTGGAACTGAACAAATGTAGAAGACGATGAACAGTACTGGGAAACCTCAAGTCCGTTTTGCAGAAATAGCCACTTTAGGCGATAATATTTGACCTGATAGCCACTTTTATGCAATGAATTCTTTTCTGCCCCTTTTTAAATATAGCCATTCCTGATTATTTTCCTAGTCATTTCATATTTATTCTTTAGCCAGATTTCATTAGTATTAATTCTACTTATGTTAGTGTAGTTAATTTTGTGTCAATTATCATTTCGTGATAATACTTTTTGTGCTTTTATCTTTTAGTTTTGTAGTGTATTTACTTGTTTTATAGTCCGTTAGTGTGTCTTTGTTCCTTTTTTTTTGTGTCATATAAATTTCATTCCGAACCGATACTTAGTTACTTGCCTTGAGATTTTGAGATTGTTGAACCTTGAAGAGACTAAAGGGAACCTTTGTGTAGAAAATGGCTTGAGTGGTGAGATCATTAGAGTGTGATCACAAAAGCCATTGACGTTGAGACACACGGGTGGAAAAAAAGTTGTATGCTTATATTTTGAGTGATACACGTGAGGGAATAAATTTGTGAGGTCTAATTCTCTTCATTGTTGCAAACATGTCTCTGGATGTTGATTTTGGAGTCTATGACTCCTATTATAATGTTGGGAGATGCTATGATGATTGGGGGATTATGGCTTTTATGATAATGATGGGAGTAACTATGACGATTCGTGGGACTATAGCTATGACGATTCGTGGGAGATGCTATGATGATTGGTGATGATGCGAGTTACTATAATGATCATGGAGGTTATGAAGAGTATGAAGCTTATGGAAATGAATGTGAAGATGAAAGCTCTTATGCTTCTAGTCGTGAAGTTGAAGCTTCAAGGTACAATGTTCTTACGTACTCTTGTTGTGATGAACTTGGAACGAAAGTGATGACATATAGTGTTGATGAAGATTGTTTTAGAAGCTATTCATGTGCATCTTCTTCTCTTTGTGTTTCTAAATATAAGCAAGAGAGTAGTACTGTTATTTCAATTGGTTTGAGAGGAAGTGGTAATTTTTTCATACGAAAAAGAGAGTCTACATCTTCTACTTGTGCTAAATGTTCAAAGCTTCTAATTCTTATGTGAAAGGAAATTTGAGGCATAAAGTGAGAAAAAGTGCTACTTGTACTACAAATATTTTGTCTTGGCCTAACAATGCTTTGAGGGTTTTGGTTAAAGGAAATCATCTAGTAGACAATCATGAATGTGATGAAATATGTATGGGTCAACTTTGGTAGGAAAAAAAGAAGTTATTCCATACAAATTGTAGGGTTGGTGAGTGCATTTGTGCAATGATAATTGATGACAAGAGTTGTACGAATGTTGCAAGTGTTTCTATAGTTGAGAAATTAAAGTTGAAAACTTGTAAACATCCCTTTCCATATGGTGGCCTTGGTTGAATGAAAATGAATTTGTGGAAATTACACAATAAGTACGGTAAAGTTCAAGATTGGCAATTATCAAGATGAAGTACTATGTGATGTGATGCCAATGAAAGTTTGTCACTTGTTTTTGAGAGAAACATGAAAGGTTGCTAGAAATGCTAAGCATAGTGAAAAGTTGGGAAAGTTTGCTCTTACTTTAAAAGGTGAAAAGTTTATTTTTAAAGCCTTTGCTCCCTTGAAGGTCAAATAAGTATACTTAAGAATACTAGAATCAACAATAAGGGAAAAAAGCAAAGGGGTTCAGGGAAAAGTTGGGTGAAGGCTCTAAAAATGACAAAATGAAAGTTGAGATGAAGAGTAATCCTACTCATTCTAAAGGGATTCTTAGAGAATGATCCAATTCAAATGCGTTTTAGAGATTGAAAATTGATAGAAGTGAGGAAGTGACTAGTGGCCACTCAAGAGTGGAAAAAGGAGAACTTAAATTGAGTGGAGTAAGTTGTCACAAGAAAATAATGAGGAGTGTGAAGAAAAAATGGGAGAAAAGAGAGAGAGAAAACAAAAGAGTGAGGGTGAGGATTTTTCTTTTTCTTATGATTCTAACCTTTCTTCTTTTTTCTAGTTGTTTTTTGTCTTTTGAAGGGGCTTTTAGAGATGATAAATTGAGGAATCTTTCTTTGGAAAAAGTTCCAATCTGGGAGGAAAAAGAAGCGGAGGTAACTTTTTTAAGTGAGCAAGTGAACTTCATTATACAAGATCAAGGTAAAGAAAGTACTTTATAAGGGCAAAATGGCTAAACCTATTACTCTTTGTTCTCTAAATGAATTTGATAAAGGTTTGAGTTTTGGTGATAGTCAAAGTAGTGTTGAGCTTATTAGTTCTTTATCTTGTGAAAATAGTCAAAGTGAAATTTGTGAGCATGCACTAGTTAGGTACACTTGTGAAAGAAAAATTGTGTGTGTGTGAATTGTTCCATACTAGTGGTGTGAAAATGGTTGAGCTTGAACAAGATGACTTGTGTTATGACACCCAACCTTTGTTTGATAAATATGAAAATGAATTGCTTGATCTTGATGTGATAACATTTGATAGCATTCTTGATTATGGTGATAGTTTGTGTCAAGTCGAAAATAGTGTCGGAATAGAAAATGTGCACTTACTTGAAGGGAGTAAAATAGTTGATGAATTGTCTTTGAATGAAATTGAATTAGCTTCCTTTATGGATAGAATTGATGAATCTTGCAATGAGTTGTTAAGTGAGTGTACACTTGAAAAGGTGAATCATTTTTTGGATGTCTTAATTTTGACCTTGTGCTTGATAGAGATTCTAATTTAGAAAGTGAGCTTGAGTGTATGGACACCATTGATGATGTTGCTTTGATTGAAACTTGTGTTTTGAAAGGTTTGCACTTGATGATCAAGTTTCTTTGAATGATACATTTCGTTTGGACTTGTTTGCACTTGATAAAAATGGTGAGTCAATACTTGTAGAGAGCATAACTTGTGAAAGTGATTTTTATGACTTGATTAAGAGCGATAATTGTGTGGATGTTAGTAAGCTATCTCGCAAAATATTTATTGAAAGATTGTCTAATATTGGGAATTCCTCCAAAGGTGAAGAATGTTCTTGAAAGAAGAAGGGAGGCACTAGAGATGATAGTGGTAAAGTAAGAAATGCTAGCTTTAGTATCAATTTTTTTACTTAATATATTCCTAGTCTTGAGATACATTTGGGATGGTCTATGCTAAAGCTTTTAATGTAAAGAATGATAAATTGTCAATGGAGGATTGACATGAGTTGAATGAGCTTAAAAATGGGAAATCTTTTGTGATTGAACGTGCTCATTGTTGCTTTTCCATCCAAGTTTTTGATGTTGGAACTGGAAAAATATTCTTTGTGGATGATTTTGATGCATTGCTATATCATAAGAGTGTGCACTTTGAGTGTAAGTTTATGAGTTTTATTACACTCGCTTTGTTGTATAGTGGTTGGGAAATTGTTGACTTTGTGCTCATTCGGGTCATGGTTTTGCAAGGTACAAATTCGAGGATGAATTCTTTTAAAGAATGAGGGAATGATGCAAATCGAAAAGTACTGATTCTTGGGGGGCTTCCTCCTTAACATTAATAGTTTGAAATGTTTCACGAGGTCAAAAAAACCAAGTTCTAAGCTAAAGGATGGCCAAAAGAGAGTAGATGCCAGCTTGCCGGATCTGGAGACACGCAATCGCGAGCAAAGAGGCGCTGACGCACAAAAGCAATCAGTTAAAGTACGCGACCATGAGAAACTCAGATGTGATCACAATGAAACAGTAACATTCTGCGATCGTGAGACCCGACGCAGTCGCGAGGGCCTCAGAGAATTAGTGGCCGCGGTCGCAATGAAGGCATTTCAGGCAATTAATAATATTAGCATTAAAGGCTATTTAGTCCATTCATCCTTGTATTTAGTAGCTACTATAAATAGTCTAGTTGTAGGTTTATTCATTTGCCTAATTGGATGATTATTGAGTATACCCTTTTGAGAGTGTGTCTAGGTTGTATTTCTTTACCTCTTCTTGGGTCTTTCTCCAATTTCTCATGTATGATTTATCCATTGTATGAGTCCAAGTCTCTTCCTCCTTGGATTGTAAACTTGTTTTGATCGCTAATTAATATGGCTAAGCTTATGTTTTGATTAATGGTATCTTTAGTTATTTTCTATCCATTCTTTCTTCATATCTAACTCATATTTCTCTTGTTCTTAAATTGTGTTGTTAATTTGTGTCTTTTAACTACTTGTCTTTCAAGTTTGATCGTGTTCTTGAGGGTTGAAGAACCTATTTCTTCAATTTGCTTAAGAGGGTGTTTGGGTAAGCTTATAAGCTGGTCAAACTAGCTTATAAGCACTTTTTGACTTATCTATGTGTTTGTTAAGTATCAAAAGTGCTTATAAGTCAAGTGCTTATAACCAAAATAAGCCATAAGTATAAGTTGGTCATTACAAACTTATCTTTTTTTTTTTAGCTTATAAGCACTTTTAGTTTGACCAAGTATTTTACTATTTTATCCCTATAGAGATAAGACTCGGATTAGAGATTATATAGGAGCACCCCAACCCCTTTTTTTTCCTTCCTTCGAGTAGGTCCACTCACTGTAAAGTTAGGTCAACAGAAAAGTTTCATCCTCCAAGGAATATCGTAAAACAGCCAAAAAGCGATGACATTCCTTGTGGCAAGAGTCGACCTCTTGGGTATCGAGGAAGATTGGAGAATATAGGTTACAAAGTTCATTAGTCCAAGTCTCAGAAGAGAGACTCCTGCGCCATCTATTCTTACAGTATGAACCAGTTAAGAGCATACATCATAGATGACAGAACTCCTTGATTACCTTCTCCGGCTTATTGATAAGAAAATCATTACACAAGCCCAAAAGCGTAACTCAATCTTCAGCCATTGCCACGATTTTATCAAAAAATTAGACTAAGTAAGACACTGAGTCTCTAAAAAAAAAAATAAAAGACAAATATTTTATAATCCATGAAATATCATTTATAAAATAAAATTTCAACCTACTCCTCATTCTATATTTGTCATTTTTAATGTAAAAATACTTTTTTAAATATATTTTTTGTAAATAACTTAAAGAATATTTTAGTCATTTTAATAAAAAATGTACTTATCATGCCTTTTTTAATACACCAATTGCTTATTACTAGTTTCAGCGCTTCTATCCAAATACATATCTGCTTATTTATAAAAACAGCTTCAACACCTAAAAGTACTTTTCCACACTTGATGTTTATCAGCCACTTTAAATCAGCTAATTCAAATAGGCTCTAAATCTCTATTTTAGGATCATATCACTTGGATTTAAGAATATGCAAAATTAGATGAAGAAAGAAGATATGATTGTCATTAAAAAAGATAGAAATCGCTTTAAAATTAACACAAATAAATGGAATGTTTTAATAACCCTGACTAATACTAAAACTGGCTAGAAAAAGTAATAAAATTTTCTAATTTCTCGTATGAAGAGATAAAAAATAAATGTGTTTGAATTTGATAAAATATCTATTTAGTGTTTACATGGTATTATTTTTCCTTGATATATTCTAGCATCATTTAAAAAATTTGCAAACATAATTATACAAATGACTCAATTTTCACGACAACATGTCAACATCAGTCATCCAATTTTAGAATACTTACCCACGAGCCACGATTGAGGTTATACTCACAATTTTCATTGATGGAAAAAAGCTTTGGAAAACAGATTAAGCTAGCATTTGGACGTAGATTTGGTTGAAATATGAGAATTTCAGTTTTTGAAATTGAGCTGAAAAATAATTTTTGGAACTTAAAGTTCTGTTTCGACCTACATTTTACTTGAAAAAAAATTAAAGTTTGTGAATGGGAAAAAGTAACTTTCCCAAAAACTAGTTGAAACCAGTTTTAAAAATTTAAAATCTTGGTTTCAGAATTGGCCAAATTTTATAAACAAACAAATTTTTCCCACAAAATGCTCTCAAGTTTTATAACAAACGGTATACTAACATCATTTTTATTTTTTCTTCACTTAGGAGAGTTAAACTTCTACGACTTAAGGGTGCAAATAATTTTTTCTTGGTTTTTGTTTTTTTTCAAGACATGTAAAAGATAACTATAAGTATTGATTTATAGAATAACAATATATCAAGATGAAATATTTCAACCAAGATAAAAAGATAATTTTATTCAATCATAATTCTAGAAGCTATTATTGTTTTAATCTTTTTTTTTTCCTTCTAAATTTTAGGCAAAATCCTCTTTTTATTCAATCCTTCAAAACATGTAAATCTAGACATTTCTCGATATTATATAATCTATATCATTATTTTGTCTTCGATATTTTCAAACTTTTTAACTAAGTATTTTTTTTTTCATATTTCTATATATAGTATAAATTTATGAGATGTACATAATTTAAATTCATGTAATTACAATAAAATGTAATGGCATTTTGATATAGTCAAACCTCTCTATAACAGCCCTTGTTATAGCAGCATTTCAGTATAACGGAAAAAGTAACTTTTCCAAAAACTCGTTGAAACTAGTTTTTGAAAATTTAAAAACTTGGTTCAAAATTTGGCCACATTTTATAAATAAACAAGTTTTTTCCATAAAATGCTCTAAGTTTTATAAACAAACGGGAGCTAAGTAGCCGGATTCTTTCGTTGTCTTCTTTATATACTAACATCATTTTTATCCTTCCTCACTTAGAAGAGTTAAACATTTACGACTTAAGGGTGCAAAATTTTTTTCTTGTTTTTTGTATTTTTTCTAGATATTTAAAAGATAACTATATAGAACGATGAAGTATTTAAACCAAGTTAATAAGATCATTTTATTCAATCATGACTCTAGAAGCTATTATTTTTTTAATCTCTTATTTTTTTTTAATTTTAGGCAAAATCCTCTTTTTATTCAATCCTTCAACACATGTAAATCTAGACAGTTCTCGATATTATATAATCTATATCATTATTTTGTCTTCATCTTTTCAAACTTTTTAACTAAGTATTTTTTTCATATTTATTATATAGTATAAATTTATGAGATGTACATAATTTAAATTCATGTAATTACAATAAAATGATTTTGATACAGTCAAACCTCTATTTAACAGCCCTTCGTTATAGCAACATTTCAATATAACGGCCTAATTTTTCTCGGAACCGATTTTTTATGTTATATTTTGCCTCTCTATAAAAGCATTCTACCTATAACAACAATGACGTTCACTATAGTGGTACACTCTTTATAAAATTACCTTTCTACAACGGCCATAGTCAAATATTGTGTAATAATATTTTGTAAGAGATATATTATGTATAAAATAAAATACAATATATTTATGATAATCATTCACAACATAATATATTGCCGTTTTACATTTGTACCATAAATATTCTTACGTAAAACTTGATTTATTTTATAGTATTAATTAATTTTAAATGCATATGTTCGTTAGATTTTAAGTTTTTATTGGTATGGTACAACTAGTTATAGATTAAATAATAATGTATTAACCTTTTCAATTTTTAATTAATGAAATATGAAAATATATTGAGATTTTAAATTTAACATGTATTTTTTTTTTTTTGGCGAATTTTTTGACTATAACAGCTCAATAGATTTAAACGTCAAATGTAAGTATACATTTATAACAACACCTCACTATAGCGGCCAAAAAAGTTCCAGACAAATACTACCACTATAGTGAAGTTTGACTGTATTTGTCTTTAGCTTTATCTTTTCTTATATAATATAAATTTATGAGATGTACATAATTTAAATCCATGTAATTACAATAAAATGTAATAGCATTTTGATGTTTGTCTTTAGCTTTGTCCTTCCTCACATCTACATAGCTTTGTAAATAATTTTTTTAATGTAGATTACACTTACTAATACTTTAAAATCAGTACTTTTTTTTAATTAAAAAAAATATTATTAGTCAGCAAGTTAGGAATTAAAGTAAAAAGAACTAAGTACACAATATTGAAATAAAAATTTGAAATGAACGTGCATAATTTCACCATTTAATCAAATCAAATAAGACATTATTCCCAATTTAATTTAATATTTTTTTTTTTTTTGCACATTAATAGGTTTTACATCAGTAGCAACGCTATTGTTATCCGTTTATCCTTTCTTTGTAGTTAGGATTTTTATTTTCTACATTAATGGGAATTATATCTAATCTACCCATGAATTTTTGGGGATATTTTTGTATATAAGATTTTTTGCGAGGCATTTAAAGCCTGTTTGGCCAAGCTTCTGCAGAGCCAAAAGTGCTTATTTTTTAAAAAGTGCTTATTTTGAAAAAATGAGGTGTTTGACCAAGCTTCTAGGAGAAAAATAAGTGCTTTTGAGTGTCAGCAAAAACTGTTTTGTGCTGTTAGGAAGAAGCTGGAAAAATAGTTTTCTTTCCTAAAAGCAGAAGCAGAAGTTGTTTTTTAATTTCCATCATTTCAAAAATATCCTTACCAAACATACTTATATATCTAATTATCCATATTAATTTAATCTAAAGATAATAATATATAAATAGTACATTAATTATTCCCCTTGTTTCTTTTACGCACATCTACATCATTATTGTTGGAAGCTTTGAATCAAATTGCATCTTTTTTTAAGGTTTGAATTTAGAATATTCAATTATGTATGGTCTATTTTTAAAAATTTTAATTAATAAAAAATTAATTATAGTCTTTGAATAAATATTTAACAGCATTCATGTATTTAATTAACTATCCAGACCTCACATGAGGAATTATTCTGGATATATTATTGTTGCTAGTTAATTAACTTCAAAGTGAATCTTTACTCGTAATTTAATACTCAAAATCACTGTTTTAAAAGTTTCGCAAACTTACTACTCAACTACTGACAAAAGTATGTCTCAAACAGGTTGGCCAAACACAAATTGCTACTCTTCAAAAGTACTTTTACGAAAAATACTTTTGAAGAAAAATACTTTTAAAAATAAGCCATATTCAGAAATTAGGCCAAACAAGCTCTTAGATATAAGAGAGAGTATGTAAATACTCTATTCTCATCTCATTAATATTAAGTGTATCACAAAATTATCTAATTTATAGCACATATCTTTATGAAATGAAAGAAAAAAAAAAGAGTGTTTATGTAGTTAATTTTTTTATCTACCCCATTATAAAATGGTAAATTATTTAAAAATTAAATAAATACACTATAAAGAATAATATTGCTTGAAAGCATGACTCAACGCTTTATTTCTTTCTTTCAAATAATAAGTAAATTTTAAATAAAAATTAAAAAATTAAGACAAATATCATAAAAATATCAAATACTTGGGTCCTTGTTGTGCACACGACATACAAATATAGTTTTTTTTCATATATATATATTTCTTTGAAGAATAGAATTAAATCTTGATTCCTGATCATAAAAATAAGACAAGTACTAATTAATGGTGAAGTAGGGAAAAGGAAACTAACATTTTTTGCTTGGTGTTGGATGTAGACGGGGTAATTTTCTTGCCAGTTAACCATAGCTTGCTGGACATATTTCTGCATGTCATGAGTAATCCGAGCTTTGACCTGAGGAGATTTGAAGAAAGCTCCTATGAGGCCATGAACTTTCCTTTGCAAACTCCCATTAATGAGCAATATGGAAGATTTCCCCATGAGCTCAGTAAGAGATTTTGGATAAAAAGGCACAAAAGTCTTTCCATCACTTTGGAGAATAATTCGACTAACTTCTGCATCAGTTGAAATTATTGTCGGACTTCCAAGTATATGTGACTTGAACACGTTGCCATACCTTCACATTTATCAGCAGCCAAACATACGTAAACAGCAATTATTACGACTCGATCAAGAAAAGATTATACATTACAAGGTGATGATCATTATAATCTAATTAGAGTGGAAGTCATCTTTCAGAATTTGGTTAGTTAGTAGAAATTTTTTTTTTTCGAAAAGCGAATATATATTTAAGATTAATGATAATATTAGCAAATGGGAGAATGATTTGGTGAAATTTTGAGTAATACTAATAATAGGGTTTTAATGTTAATATGAAATTAAAAGTGAAGATATCATGAGAAGAATAAATTTCACTGGTAAACCAGGTAAGTTGCCGTCTAATTTTGATGGAATATTAAACACTTGTCTGTCATGTAAAACACTTTGTTAAATTCTTTCCCTGAAAATTAACATTTCTCTGTCATACAAAAATATAGAAAGTAGTTTTCTCTTATAAAATATTTTTTTGAAAAATGATTTTCACTGCACCAAACACATAAGTGGAACTTACAAGAGGCGGCGCTTGTTCATAAAGCTTTCCGGGAAATCAGAGGATGCACAAGAAATGAATTCTAGGGTTTCCCCAATAAAAGGCCATCCAAGGTTTCCAAAAGGAAGTGGACTGCTTCTTGATGATGTCGGTTTCAGCCTATGGCTGATGATGACAATAATTTTCCTATGAAAAATGATGATGGCCGATATTAATATGAAGGTTAGTGTTGGTAACAAACTCCAAAGTGTGGTATCCATCTTGAATTTTCTTTTTTGTGCCCCTTTGTGTTTCCCTCTCCACTGACCCAAGTACAGAATGCTTGCGAGATTTTTATGTTGAAAGAAATGATTTTGTAGTTGTTGTTTGTTTGTGAGTTGTGTTTGCACGTTGCACGTTCGAGAGTAATTTTCTTCCTTGCGACTCTGTCCCTCTATTATGATTCTTGTGTTTGGAGTATATTATAGGGTGGGTGGTGAAGGAAAGGCAGAAAGAGGATTTTCATAATGTATCATGAAAAGTGTGGGAAATTATTATATGAATATTCTTCAACTCAATTTGTATGACTTTGAATGTAACAAAATATGTGTCGCTATTCTATTTCTACACAACTTTTAATTGTTTTAACTTCATTAAATTATTCGCACAAATTACTGTTGTCCACAAATAAATAAAAGAAGTCTTTATTTTTACTAGTAGTTTACTTAGAATAGGTGACTTTCCATGAGCAGTCTCTTTGGTTGCGTGACCAGTCTTGATAGCGTTTAAGTCATGTTCTCTCTTTGATGGGTCTTAGTAAAATATACTCCCTCCGTTCCAAAAAGGTTGTCATAGTTTGACTTGGAACGGAGTTTAAAAAATATGGTAAGACTTTTGGAACTTGTGGTTCAAAATAAACCATACATAAATATGTAGCTATAAAGCATTTCACTAAGGGTAAAGTAGTAGTTTCAACTCAAAAATATTTTCAAATTTAGAATTGTGCCATTCTTTATGGACCGGACTAATAAGAAAACTATGACAACTATTTTGGAACGAAAATAGTATCCTTTTTTTCCGCTAAGGAAGGCATATTATATATACTTAAAATTAGTAAAACCACTAGCAATGTTACAACAATGGACTCCTCTGTCCCTAGACTAGGGGAGGAGTCAAAAAGCAGTTCAGCAAAAGTAAACATAGATACAGTACCAAAAATAATAACAGAGTTTTGGCTATTACTATCACAACCAAATTTTGATAACAAGCCAACAACATCATTCCTTTCCTTATACATGTGCTGCGCCTTCAGACATCCAAGACCTGCAATCAGAAAGTAAGGAAGAGTAAGTTTTATTTGTGCCGGCTAACATGTGGAGAAGTACATCCGAGTCCAATTCCACTTGAATTCCGTACAAATTATAAATAAATAGGGGACAGGGGATCTCCTAATTGTCTTACTCCTCTGGGAGGGAGAAAGTAATCAGTGGATTTACCAATCACCATTATAGCTACAGAAGAGGAAGTAATACAGGATATGATAAGATTGATAATAGTATTTGCGAAATTAAAGACTTGAAGATAGTATCGAATGCAAGACCACTTAAGAGGGGCTTTCCCAACTTTTATCATCATTTTCCCAACTTTGCATATGGCTTTCTTAAAGGTGTGAATAGCCTCCTGGACAATGATTGCATTATTAGCTGATCTACTACTAGGAAGAAAGCTACTTTGAGAGGGGCTAATAATATCATTAAGGTGAGCCCTAATACGATTAACAAAAATCTTGGTAATAGTTTTCTAAACAGTGTTGCAAATGGGCCTATAATGATGAGATTTCTCAGGATGTTTCATTTTTGGATATAGGTAATATGGGTATTATTATGCTTTGGGTCTATTAAAAAGCTTGAAAATGAATCAAAGAAGATCATATAAATAGAGTCCTTTGTATCCATATGAAATTTCTAAACAAAAATATAGGATGAAGACCATCAGGCTCAGGTGCTTTGATGAAATATATAAACATGTTATACCACTCTGGATTGTCATGCCAAGTGTATTCGACTTTCTCTTCCTGGTTTAGTGTCAGTAGTGTGGCGTGGTTTTGAATTGCCACCTACATAGCAAATTATCACATCTTGCAGGCGACGCGAATGACAAATAAAGGATGTTCAGCGTATCTTGAAATGGTTCGAGATTATGGAGATTCCATCCCTTGAATCTATTCCTGTGGTGAGGGAGTTTCCCTATGTGTTTCCAGATGATTTGTCGGGACTTCCTCTTGATCGGGAGATCGAGTTTTACATTAATGTAGTGTCGGAGACTCAGCCGATATCTAATCGCATGGCTCCATTGGAATTGAAGGAGCTGAAGGAGCATTTGCAGACTTTGCTTTATAAGGGATTCATTAGGCTGAGTGTTTCTCTATGGTGAGCTCATGTTCTGTTTGTGAAAAAGAAAGATGGGACTATGCGGATGTGTATCGACTATCGGCATTTGAATGAAGTCACCATGAAGAATAAGTATCCCTTGCATCATCTAGATGATTTATTTAATCAATTGCATGGAACCAGATTCTTTTCTATGATCGATTTGCTATCTGGTTATCATCAACTGAAGATTTGGCAGTCCGATATTCCGAAGACTGCTTTCAGGACTCGTTATGGCCATTCTGAGTTCCTAGTTATGTTTTTTGGGTTTACCAATCCCCTTGCAGCTTTCATGGATCTTAGGAGCCATTCCTCGGTTCTTTTGTCATTGTCTTCATCAATGACATTCTGATCTATTCTCAAGTGCCATTTGAGTCTGAGTTGAATAATATGTTGGATGAGTTGAATAATTGGGTATTAATATTTGCGAAGACCTTATCACATACAACAAGGAAAGGTGGTGCAAAGCCTACTTCAAAATCTTCTCTAAATGTGATAGTATTGATAATAATATGACAGAAAACTTTAATTCATGGAGTTTGGAGCCTAGACATAAGACAATTATGTCAATGCTAGAAGAAATCAGAACAAAAATTATGAATAGGTTCGCTAAGATAAGAGCATTTGCTGATACTTGGGATTATGAGATATCTCCAATTGCCATGAATATGTTTAATAAGAATGTGGAGAGGTCAATAGAGTGCGAGATACTTTGGAATGCAGACTATGGGCATGAAGTTTTTGATGATCCCTATCGTCTGCTGACTTGAGAAAACTAACATGCAGTTCTAAATCATGGGAGCTAAAAGGCATTCCATGCGCACATGGAATTGCAGCAATGCATCACAAGCAAATGGATGCTTCTTAGGTAATGCAGCCTGATACAGGAAGGATACATATATGAAGGCATATTCAAGCTCCATACAACCAGTTCCAAACATGAAAATATGGTCAGATTCTACTAATCCTAAATTTTATCCACCTCCTGTTAGGAGAATGCCTGGAAGGCCAAGAAGGAATAGAAGAAAAGAAATTGGAGAAGTAAAAAAAGCTGGAAAGTTATCAAAAAGAGGTACTGCTATGACTTGCTCAATTTGCAAGTCAAATACTCATCATAAAAGAGGTTGTCCAAGTAAGCCTAAACCACAACAACAACAGAGGTACTTTTATGGCTTTAACAAATAGATGAATTTTTTGATTCTTTCATCTTATTCTAATATTGTGATTCATGTATTAATGTAATTCCTCTCAACATTCATCAACTAAGAACTAAAAAAAAAGAGCTGAAGATTAAGGTGAAGGAAGATTTGCAAGCCGAGGAGGTCAAACTAGAAAAGGTAGAAGTGGTTATAAGAGGCCAAGAATTGTGAGACATGGTGTATTTGTTTCACAAATAGGATACATTTGTGTTACTGTAAGTGCCTTAAACTGTTACTTTTATATATTAATCTGATAAGTTTAAAATGTCATTGATGAGGTTGTCCTATTATTTCAGCAAGGTACGACTACAAACAGGAAAGTATATACTGGTACTTCAGTCAAAAGCTCTTCACATGTTACTGGTGACATTGGATATGAACCTAGCAAGGCTTTGAAGTGGAAAGGCCAACAAGCTATAAGTCAAGGACAACTTCAAATGCAAAATGCTATGCACTAGATCAAAGCTAGATCAGAAGCTCAAGCCAAGAAAACTACTTAAATTATTGTGTTAAGTACTATATTTTTTGCTATTCTTAAGACAAGATGTGTAGTATTGTGTTTAGCTCTATTTTGGGATGTTTAACTTGTGGACCGGAGGGAGTAGTTTTTAAATCTTCAAACATATAGACTGCAACCAAAAAATCAAGACTAAAATTTCTATATATATTGCATCCTTTTACATGTTAGCACAATACCAATCAAATGAAATAACAAAAGAAAAATACTACATTACATATCAAACTAGAACATAATAAAAATTTTACATTTTTCTCATTTTCAACTCTTCCTCTTGTTTATTTGTTTTCTTTAACAAACCCCGAATCACTGCTTTAGATTGTTCTGGAAATTATGGGTCATACCATTCAATATATCCACAAGCAATTTGACCCCTAACCTGTGTAAAATCAAAAGTAGAAAAATCAGGAAAAAGAAAAAGATAATGAACAAATAAACCCAACTAAATTCCTAAATTAGACTAAACTTTAACTTTTTTAACAAAATCTGATATTTTATATACCCCATAATTTCTACATCCAAAGAACCTCCTTCCGGGGTTGGCATTTGTCCATGAAGTCTTCAATGAAGCAGGATACCCACAATGACACGCTACGTTAATTTTCTGTTTCATAATAGTAAATGGATATAAAACTAAGATAATTACAATAAGGAACTATTTTAAAGAAGAAATTGTAAGAAATGTTGAAGTTGAACCAAAAAAGGTTTTATGTTAATGGATGATGGAAAGAATGAGATCAAATAGGAAGAAGATATGCAAATTAGCCGCTGGGAACACTTTTTTCCAAGTCTCACGCGCTCAAACTAGGTTGAAATCACTTGTTGTGCTAGATGGCATATGAAGGAGTATTTAAACCTGAGTTGTCGAGTTCAGGGAGGTAATTAAGACCAACGATAGTTTAGGTGTGCAACTGAGAAAAGGTGCCAAGTTTAGGGGGTCCTTAGGTATTTTGCCATTTTTAACAAGTCCAACTGCTTTAAGGGTATGGAGGTTTTTATTCGATGCTGCAGGTACTCAGACTCATTTGGTTCAGCTGAGGCAAACTATTAAAATTTGTTGGAACATTGATTGTTGTTCAAAACTGAAGCCATTATATCATGCTTTGCCTGCAATTATTATTTGGGAGCTATGGAAAAGAAGGAATATTGTGAAGCATGGAGGTACAATATCCGTTAATAGAGTCATTCATGAGGTAAATAAAATTATCTTCTTTTTTGCAAGGGTGAGCATGGTTGACAGGAATTCTACTTTTATGGCCGGATATGGTCAGGTACTTTGAGAACTATAGACCACTTCTTGGAGGGCCTTACTTATTGTGTAGAGGATGAGCTTTATCCTTTAATTTTGGAGACGAACTCACTTGTGATGAAAAAGTTTATAGAGGGAATATAATGGAGGATGTTTTAGCTAACCTTGTTTTCTCTTTTGCAGGTGAGGTAGCTTTTCTTTCATTCTCTGATTTACCTAGTGCAGAGAGGAAATTTCTTAACATGGACAAACCACATATTCCTAATCTTAGGATTAGGATGGTAAAGAGAAGAACACTGGATTGATGATTGTACTCGTGTTGTGTTATGATTCTTGCTTTCTTGAGTGCTATACGTCAATTCCTTATCTAACGGTATTAGTGTGGTATCATGCTCATTCTGTGAAGGAGTTTGTGGTGTATGAGTGCTTGTGTTCAAGAAAGTTCAATATTTTTCAAGTACAAAGTGTTAGATTGGATGCACGTTATAGATTTCATGTGTTGTTGGATGGACTAGAGCATGTGCGTAGATTTTCATCATGGAAAAAAGCGGACAGATTTCCCTTGGACTCAACAAGAAGCTTAGCGAGCTGGAGGGTAATATATGGAGGTTGGGACAGATTGTTCTCGCCCTCAACGAGCTCCTTAGCGATCGTTGGGGTGGCTTTGTTGGTAACGGGCAGATTTAGCTCGTTGTCAACGAGCTCCCCAGCGAGCGCTTGGAGGAGCAGTGTGACAAATGAGGCGGCCGACCAAAATGTCTTCTAACTCAATGATTGTTGCATGCCCAGCGAGCCCCTTAGTGAGCTCGGCTTTGGGCATTGTTGTAGCGGGCAGCAATAGCTCGTGCTCAACGAGCTCCTTTTCGAGCTAAGCTGGGGACTCTTGGATGGATGCAGAATTCGGAGAAACTCAATGAGAACCTTGGCGAGTGCATAGGTTTTACCAATGATTGGCGATGGAAATTATTGAAATACTTGGAGTTGTTGACTTGAGGATTGGTCTTGCCATACATTCTTTCTTTTTTAGGTCTTGAAATCATGGGACTTGGTGAGAGCTTGGAGGTGCTTTTTTTAGATTTCGACTCTTGGCATATGAATGTAGCGTGATTTGGGACCTCAACAATGCTCTCCTTAGTTAGTTTTGCAATTATCTTGGAATTTAGTTAGCTAGCTTCGTTTTTTTATTGGCACTTGTTAATGGTGTAACAAATGTAATGACTATTGAATTTTGCTTTCTTATTTTGTTTTAATATATTAGCCACTAAGCTCATTGCCTAGTGGTATATTTGCTTAAAAAAATACTAAAGAAATTTGAAAATTTATACAGATTTATTCACTCGCATATCCACACTTATACAAACTTATAAAACTCTATACACGTGTATAAATTTTTATAAAATTGTATAAACTTGTATAAACTTGCGGCAGGCTGCTATCTCGGAAAATGAATGACATTTCGGGTAAGATTTGAAAATAGGGGTAACATTTCGGGTAAGATTTGAAAATTGGGCCATTTTTGGTCATTTTCGTGTGTTGATTATCTTTTACTGTAAAAAATCCCAATTTATTATGAGGGTTATTGATCTAACGTTCGAATGAGGCAATAAAGCTTGGTAAAAAAACTGTTAATCCTTTTAATTTAAATATACTATAAAACATAGTAAAAGATAATAAAAAATGTGGGTAATAGGAAATTTTTAACTCAGTGTCTCTCTCTCTATACCTCCTCAACCCAACTGCCTCCCCCTCCTCTTCCTTTCTTTGGCGACCATCATAGATTCGGAGTCTTCTCTAGCAAGGTTCTTCTCCATATTCGGCGACACATTCAAACCTCTTTATAACATCTATTCGTATAATAATACTTTGCTAGAGCAGCTAAATTTTCTCTAGAATCAATTTTACATGTTATATTTTACCTTTTTATAACAATATTTTACGTATAACAACAACATTCATTCTATGATACAATTTTTGTAAAGTTATCTCTTTATAATATTCATACTCCAATATTGATATATTTCATTTTTTACTATAATAATGCTAATTCTGATTGATTTTACTAATATTTTAATTTTCGTTGCTAGTTATTTATTTTTATATTTAATACATAATTAATTCTTTGTAGATATAATGCATCTAATTATGGCTTTATTATTAAAGTATAGTTTTTTTTTTTTCATTTTTTGTTACTCATAAATAAGCATCTATTTAGATTTTAATTTAACAAATATTTTATTTTAGTTTAAATCATAAAAAGTTAGTACTTTTACTTATAAGAGCTAATAAGATCTGAACTTCAAATTCCAGTAAACATGTATAACAACACCTCACTGTTGACACCTAATTTTGTCCCTCATGTTTCGATAATGTTTTATTCGGACAAAATTGTACTGATAACCACACAATTACCATACACTAACTCCTATTCTAAGTCACCACTTCATGTGCGAACATCAATTAGGCTATTTTTGAAACACCGACACAAACTACGACCATTTACAAAATTCGCACGCTCAGTTACGAATTTTCGCAATTACATTATTTTCAACAAAATTGCTCAAAATTATTTCAAATCTCATATTAATATTTCCAATGTTTCTTTAGGTCATTATAATATTTTTAAATTGATTTATAATTTTTATACACATTTATATGTATTTTATACACCCTTATACATATTTTATGCCATTTTTATACAACATATACCTATATACACGTATACGCGTAGACACACATCCACATCAGCTCATTTTTGCCACCTCTACGCCTACGTGTCTAAATCCTGGCTGTCCACGCAATTGATCTAACGGCCAGGATAATATTTTCCTATTTTAACTACACTCCACCCTCCAAACCCTAGAAGACCCCTCATTTTCCTCTCACGCTCAGCTGACTCACACCCCCCTCTCTCTCTCGCGAAGCTTCCACTGTTTACGTCGTTTTCTGGCCAAATTAAAAATAAAATACATCATGATGACCCTCTCTTCATCCGCTACAAAACCCCATGGTTTGCTGCCGTTTTGACGAGGGTAAAAATCAACCCTCGTCGGGAAAGTTTGTAATCACCGGACAAGTCTCCGGTCATGTTTAAACGGTAACCCTTTTCGTTCTTTTGATGTTTCTGTTCCTATGTAACATTGCACCTACATTTGCCTAATTTCTTGTTCATGCATTAGTATGCCTAGTTTTCTTTTCTAAGTCAACATGTTCTTGTGTTACTTGCTTTAAGTTGAAATTCCTATGATTATTAATCATCGCTTTTCACACTGATTTAAACCCTCGCATGCACGTGTGTGATGCTTTCGTAATTTATGCCTGGAGCCGTCTCTATTAATCTTAGACGTAGGTTAAGTGAAAGTTTGGGGTTTGATCAAGATCATTCATGTTTTGCAATGTGTTTGCCTCTTTGTCCTGTCAAGATGCATATTTTTTTTTTTTTTTTTTGTGATTAAATGTTTAAAATTCAAGTGGTGATTAGAAAGATGTTCAATTGACATAATCTTATCTCTTTCATTGAAAACTAAAATGGAAAATTGTTTTGGCAATTGATATATTGTCAATTAGGGCCTGTTAGGAATCTGTTAAGCTAATCAAGAGATTCCGGGCTTAAAATTAGTATGGAATATCTTGGCTGACATGTAAACTTGGAACCTAGGCAGTCTAGTGAAATTACCCTGCGCATCCATGTTAGTTGTAGTATATCTGGCCTTTTCCTATGCCTGAATGCCTAATTTTCATGACTATATGTTTGGAAATTGAATGAGTAGCCTATCCTGCATGCTAAGGAGAATTTGAATTAATTAGGGCAATAATTTGATTGATATCTGAAAGGGTGATAGTTTGCTTGACTAATCCGAGATTTAATTGGAACTGTGAATTGATTTTTAAGCCCAAAAATAGGCCTAAAGAACTGATTTCGAACCTAGACTATGGTAAGGTTAAAGGGAGGGAATCCAAATCGGTTTAGGATTGGCTTTACTTCAATTTTGGGGCTTATTGGTTTATTTTTTGAAGATACACCTAAGGGTGTCACTTTTATTCTTAGAGAAAATATTTCCTTACCATTTTGGACTTTTACCCATTTGAATTTGGATTCTCTCACCCCAAAACTATATAAACATGTCTTCTTTACTTCTCTACACGGAAATACAAGGGAACATACATAGTATCCCATAGACCCACCTCTCTCTCTTTCTACTTGTTCTTGTTTTTCTGAAGAATTCTTGCTCTAGTTTGGCTTGCAAACATTCTCTCTCTCTCTCTCTCTCTCTCTCTCTCTCTCTCTCTCTCTCTCTGCACTCTGTTTTCACACTGTTAGAGGTATTCCTACACCCTCTCCTACCGGTATTTGCATCTATCTATTAGAACCTGCTTGTGTTTGTTCATCTTATTTGTGCTTTTCTTCAAAACTGTATATGCCTACATGTTGTTCCACCTCTTGTTTCTGAGTTCTTTATGGTTGTCATTAACCTTGTGTAATCTATGAGGATGATCCGAAAAGATCATACCATTATTTATTAGTGCAGGGGGCTTTACATAGCTGACTACTAGAGGCTTTTGATTGCCTAAACATTACTGGGACTGGAATAAGTCACTAAAAGCTTTAAGTTCATGTTTATCTGCCTCCCTAGTCCCCTGTCTATGTATATTCATTAGGACCCCTGTCTGTATTTGTTTAAAACAGGGTACACAGCTACTAGGCTGTGTAAATGGCCACCCAGAGGCCTTTTCTTATCCTCTTCTCCTTCCGCGGTTGCATCATACAAAATCATTGCATTTAAGTGTTGAAACAGAAATTAACTTGCAAGAATTTAATGACTTTAAACGGGACTTAACAATGACAGTTATATGGAACCTTGTGGTTTTAATAATGAGCTTAACTCTTAGTCGATTGAAAAATTAAAGTAGAACAGTTCTTTCGTACTTGAATTATTTTGAAGTGTGATTTTCTTCGAACAAAGGCCATACGTGTTAAACTATCAACTCTGTTATTGTTTCTGGAAAAAATCAAGTCTGCCTTCCTTACATTTCTGATCCAGGCCCAAAAGCATTTTCAAATCTGGCTTTTATGTGTAAAAGTTGTTTTTAGCCTCCTATACGCTAATCTAATAGTGTATAGGGGAGTATAAATATCAGGGGGTCAATTATACAACTTTTACAAGTATTTTCTTAAAATATATCACTTAACACTCATGTATTTGCATGTTTATATGTATATTTATGTGTGACAGCCTTTATTTGCATCTACATGTCTTTTTTTGAAACCCGTTTTCAAAAAATAGCCTATCTATTTATTCCAAAACTGACCCCTAAATCAAAATAGCCATTAATGTTAGGGCTTGACAATTAATGACGAGTCACACCGATCCTAAATGGCTAATATTTTATTTTGAAAACAAGCCCTATTTGGTGTTTTTGACAAAATATGAAAACTAGTTGAAAAATCTGCCTATTCTCGCAAAGTTGATTCAGCCATTTAAATTGTGTAACTGCACCTTTTATCAACGCCTTCTTGCAGCTATAGCCATCTTTCGACTAGGCATTCATATTAGAGGCCAAAAGCGCGAATAGGCGTAAAATGTAAGCCGTATTTGTGAAACATAAAGCCCAATTATATGTATGCTACCTACACTTAATACACATTGCATGAATAGATTTAACTCTTTGATTACTTGTGAATTTAACCTAGTAATATGTATCTTGTGAATATGATGACGTATTATAGCCTATTTATATATCCCAAAATATATAGACTAGGGCGGGAACCACCTTTCGTGGGACTTGGGGAAGTGCCTAACACCTTCTTCCCCGAGTCACTTGGACTTCTTACCCATCGAATCTCTGAAACTAGACCGATTTAATAAAAACTCCACCTTAGACACTTAGGTGACCTAATACACCTTAGAAAATCATATTAGGTGGCGACTCCAATTCTTAACTCAAACGAGTTACCCAGTCAAACCAAAAACCTGACTCACTCCGAGTTGAGTTTAAAATCGGATATGACAGAATAGCGACTTCGCTGGGGATACTCAAAGTCCTAACCATAATGAGTCTTTATTTTTGGAATTTTTATTGATCATTATCTTGTTATGCGTATTATTATGATTTTACTAACTTGATTTCTTTTTTTTATTTTCTTTTTCCTTTTATTTATTTGTATGTACTTGAAAATTGATATAATATTGATATATTTCACTCATAGTCCCCCACTCCTGGAAAACGACACTTTACACACACTAGAGGCGATTACGTGGATCTCACGGTCGCTCCACCTTAAAAAACCCTTTAGGAGGGACATTTTGGAATATAGTTGGTCCATGGTACAACCAACAATTTCAAATGGTCCCACCCCTTGGTTGTCCACCTTGGGAAACCATGTCTAGAATTACACCACTCTTTAAATGTAATACGCATGCATCATACACTAGGAAGGACTCCCCGATCCGACTAGTCTTCAACTTGTCCAAACTACTTGATGGGTTTTTAACCTCGAAAGGACGTTTGGACATGCTTATGTGCACTTGAGAGAATAGAAAAAGTAAAGAAAAGAGGGAAAAGAAAAGTGAGACGAAAATAAAAACGCATTTTGTTTTGTCCAGTTGTTCCAAAAAAGGGAGGGGAATTTTAATCCTTTATTTTTTTCCCTATAGGTCACAATGAGTCAAAAGTTTTACCGTTTTGGAATGACTGCGGGCGCACCTCCTTTGTTAACTAATTGGTAGAATAATTTGTCGTTGGGCGAGCAAACCGAAGTACGCCAATATTTAGGCCATTTGGATTCTCTATTAGAAATGGAGCCGTGTAAGGAAACGATTGAAGCGTCGGTGTCATTCGGGGATGAATAACTAAACGTGTTATAGATTTGGGGACGTTGAGTTAACATCTTTGCTAGAAGAGATAGGAGGGTTCATGTCACACTCGGGGCTAGATAAACATTGTTGGAAGGGGAGTCATATTTTAGCTCCAAGTGTCCCCACACCTGAGGAGTTTCGTGACAAATTAGGGATGGTAACAAGTGTAAATGTAGAATTTTTGCAACAAAAGAAAATACCCTTTTCCTATTTTTACAACAGGTTTGGGTATTTGAGTGCATTTGACGACCGTAAGAAAAAGTTCAAGTCCTACAATGACTGGAGGAGAGCTAGACCACTTGCATTTGCTATTTATTCTTAGGAGTAATAGTATTCCCTGAAAGCTCGAGTCACGACATATGTTCGAGGCTTATCATGGTTGCTGATGCGGTATTTAATAGAATTGATGGTTATCATTATACCATAGTTCCTATGATTGTGGCAGACATTTATCGGGCTTTGGGTTGTTGCAAAAGAGGAGCAAAATATTTTCAAGGTTGCAACCTTCTACTACAAGCATGGTTCAAGAAACATTTGAGGAAAGTAATGGGTGCGCAAGAATTGTCTAAGCCAACTGGTTCTAACTACTTGGTTGGAGAACAGTACATGATTCCAAAATTCAAGCAGCCGAGCAGCACAGAGAAATGGATAAGATTGTTTGAAAGCATAACAGAGGATTCAATTCAATGGATGTTCACTTGGTTTCCTTCATCAGATCTTGTCATTAGCTCTGAAAAGGCGTCCTTTTTTATACTTATGGGATTGAGAGAAAGCAGGGAGAAAGCAAATCATCCTACTCGTACCAAACACGAATGCCTATCAGTCCGATTACACTGAAGACATTGTTCCAAAAGTCAAAAGCATTAGAAAATCCTGTGTAGGTAGACAAGTCATGGGGGAGGAGTCACTTGCGTCAGACCGATACAACGCTGGATGCGAACCAAACTACAATAGCTGGTTGCGTTCTAGCATAAAGGGAAATATGGTAGTAGGGCCAAGCCAAGGGAGTGACATAAGAGACCGCGAGGCAGAGGCTCAAATTCGATACCGAGAGTTCATGTTGAAGGCTGTTAAGATGGACAAAGAAAACAAAGAAAAGATCGAAGTGTGGAGAAAACGTACATTAGAGTTAGAAGAAAAGATAGAGGCGTTGGAGACAAAGCTTGAACAATGGAATTCGGAGTGTGCTGAGGTGGACATCTTGCACTTAGTGGCGGCTAAGGGATACTTCACCAAAGCTATGGAGGAAGTCAAGGAGATTACCCGAGAAGCAAAGAGAGCCAGGCTGGAGGAGGAGCGTGTTGCCTAGTCAAGTGTCATTTTAATTTCTTTTGTATCTTTTATTTCCAAAAGTCGTCATGTATTGAATTTCAAAAATTGTTTTGGGAATCTGTGAGAATAATTGGCAACAAAATGCGTATTTATTTTCCTTGCATTATGACAAACTTAGGAAGGCTATACGTCCTTGGCACGTCATAGTCCATTAGTAAACCTACATCCAAATGTCAAAAGGGTTCTTAACCCAAAAAAGACAAAATTGCATCTTTGCATGGATTCGAAGGAAGTTTGCGCAAAATATTGATCGTTTGTCTAAGTATGATCAAGACTATAAGAATATTTTGATCTTTACTTTTCCTATTTTGTTTTCAGACTTTGGCTGCAAGAGGTACACTTCAATTCGAGACTGTTTTTCGAGCTCCTCACTTGATCAGACTCTGGTGGGAAGACTTGGTTGCTGTCAGTAAGGTTCATGTTCAAAAGGTGTTGGGAGAGCTAGTGGCTCTCAAGGCTTACACCGCCATGTCTAGTTTAGTTGAGGCTGCTTACACATTTCTGGGACTACAAGAGGGCGGTATTTCATTTCAATGGTTTGGAGTTGGCACCAATGCTAGAAGAATTTGGAGGACTAGCAGGGTTAGAGCCTGGGTTTGAGACCATCATTTATCTCCGAGACGTGGACCCTAAGAAGTTCATTAAACTGTTGAACGCTCCCTATGATCCATACGTCGAAGGAGTGCATGATGGAAAGGTCACTTTGGAATATTTATATTCTAGATTAGGAAATCCAACTCTCAGGCATGATTGGATTGGGGCATGGTAAATTCAAGATTGGGAGTGGACTGAGTCAAATGCTTTCATTGTTGCTTTTCTGGGGAGCTGGTTTTTTCCAAAAAAGAAGAAAGGATCGACATAAGTGCCAAGGATCGAAAAAGAAGGAAGGATCGACATAGTCGAAGGTTTGCGCAAAGGCACTCACAAGTGCCAAGTGAATTTGATTTCAATGATTGTGGGGGAAGTTTATAGGGCTCTAACCAAATGTAGAAAGGGAGGAGACTTCTTTGAAGGGTGCAACCTTTTGCTGCAAATATGGTTGATAGAACATTTACACAGTGTCCCTATCAGTCCAATAGCACCAAGGCCATCAGGAGATGGAGGTATTCGTTCATATAGCACCCGTATGGCTAGAACGATAGCATGGGAAGACCCGCAAACATGCATTGATGGTACACCAAATTTGAAGAGCTACAAGAGGTGCAATGGGTAATTGAAAACTGTGCTGGTTTCATTGTTTCCATACAAGGTGAAGACACCACTTTCTTGACGTTGATTGGATTCCGAGAAACTCAACACTATGCTCCTCTAAGATTCCTCCGCCAAGTTGGGATGACACAACAAACTCCTCAGTTGACAAAAGGGAGAAGTTTCAACATTGACATAAAAGACATTGAGCATCCGATGGTTGTTACGATATTGACAATGTGGGAAGGAAGGCTTACTATGAAATCTTGTCGTGGCCGAGATAATAGGGTGAACCTTGTTGCTACTTTGACTTATCTAATCAAAAACTACGCTGAAAAGGAAAGCCAAAGCTCCAAGTGTCGCTGAGAAGTACAAAAAGCTACGACACAAGTTCGACCAAAATGAGAAGGAGTTAAGGGTGACACAAGAGACGGAGATGAGGAGGCAATACAAAGAAAGGATCAATGGGGATGAGCTTAAATATTGGACAAGCAAAATCATGGCAGCAAGACAAGTCGCTGGGAATCTGCAATACTTGCTCAAGGGATGGGGAGATTATTTTAAGTCAGTGCCATTAGAAGAAAAGGAGACAATGGGAGTGGAAATATGTGAATTGTTCACAAAAGCTCTGGGTGACATGCAAGCTGGAAAGGACCTGATGGAGATGTTCGTCACCCCTCCGCCAATAAACCTGGTTCACAAACCTAAGGAAGATGCCGAAGGGGAAGAAAGATAAAGAAGATGTTGGAACTGATGCTTGATTCAAAACCTCTTTGCTTGGCACATAGTCTGGTCCTCTTAAGTTGAGTCGTTTTTTTATTTTTGTCTTTTTTCCATTTAGTCGAGTCGTTGTCTCAAATTAGTGATTGTAATAAAGCCAAGCAAATAAAAAATTTCATTATTTTGGGTTTTAAGACTTGTGTTGATTATGCTTATGCAAACAAAATGATGTGTTTGGTACAAACATTACTTCGAATCTTCGATAGGCCTACCTCTGGCACAAAAGAGGTCCTTTTCATAATAGGACACGAATTTATTAATGCTAACATTTACTCACATTCTTCTCTTTGTTTTTGTTATGTTAGAGAGATAATCCCAAGTCCCTGAAGTTTGGTTTGTGCATTCTGGCCGCACTGGAATACCAGTTGAGATCCAGAGGATCAATCCCAACACCTCCTCCTTTATCTACAAGGACAAGGACAAGACGCAATATCATGGCTGAGTTTGACAAGGCTGGAAATGGAACTCCCGAAAAGCAAGGTGTGGTTGCCTATGAAGACTATGCTAATCTGGAACAAAGGCTGTTTGAGTTGGAAAATAGGATTCCTCTCACCCATGCTGATGTGATTACTGAACCAAACAAAACCGCCCGCCCTCACGGCAAAGATCCACTATTCCCCGAGAAAGACATCTCGTACCCTACCTACATTGCACCACCAAAAGCACCACAAAATATCCTAACTCCCTTCACCATTGAAACAAAAACCATTGCATCACCCACCAAAGATCATGAGATGTATGCATGGACAAGGGAAGACTCAGACAGCACCTAAGAGAGAGTCCAGTGGCTAGTGGAGAAATTCAGGCAATTCCAAGGCACCAAAGGAACCAGAGGACTAGCTTATGAAGACCTCTGACCCTGATTTGAAGCTGCCCAAGTGTTCTTAGACACCCAAGTTCAACATGTTCGACAGCAGTAGCGACCCAATGGCTCATTTGAGATCTTATTATGACAAATTAGTCAGGGTTGGACATGATGAAAAGATTCGCATGCAATTTTTCAACCGTAGTCTGACTGGATATGCGCTGATATGGTATTTAAAGCAACAAATAAAGAAGTGGACGAGTTGGGAGGCAATGGCTGAAGACTTTGTTGATAGTTTTGGGCACAACACCGATGCCATGCCTGATCGATTCTATTTGGAGAAGCTGAAGAAGAAGCCCACTGAGACCTTTAGATAATTCGCAACTAGGTGGAGAGCCGAAACCGCCAAAGTCCAACCTCCCATGGAAGACACATAGATAGTGGCAACTTTCATCCGCATACAAGAGGACGTCTACTTTGACAAGATGTTGAACATGCAAGACAAGAAGTTCAGGGAATTGATCAAGATTAGGGACATGGTTGAAGATTGTTTGAAAACTGGTAGGATCATTAGCTTGGCCGCAATACAAGCCGCTAACAAAGCCCTACAAACTGGTAACACCGGTGCATCAAAGAAAAAGAAGGACGATGTCTCCTTCATTGCTGCATCACTCGATCACTCTCCCACCCATAACCACTACTACCAAACACCACCTCCATTATACCCATATATTCCACCTACATCCACCTACCCAGTCTACAACACTCAACCCATGTTCCAAAACCCACCGCCACAAAGACCACCATACCCACAAAGTCCTAACTACCGGAATACCAACACCTATCCACCAAGGTCTCACGCCAATAACAACCCAAGACCTTAAAGAAACTATACCCCACTAGCCGAATCCCGCACTCAGTTATTTGAAAGGCTCAAAGCGCCGACCACATACAACCCGTCCCGTTCAAAATGCTTGGTAGAATGACACCCTACTTTGACCAAACCAAAACCTGTGCCAATCACTTTGGAGGACCTGGTCATGATACCGAAAAATGCTACGCCTTGAGAGATAAAATACACGACTTGATCGATCGAAAAGAGATCCACTTAAAACTCCAAACATGCACAATAACCCTCTGCCTAACCACAGGGACAATAGGATGAACTTGATCGAGTTGGACGAAGAATGCAATTTGGAGGGAACTATTGTCAAAGCAAAGGGAGTCACACCCGCACCTGCTTCTGTTGCCCAAACGGCTAAAGCACCAGAGCCAATTGAGGTAGAAATAGCTCAAAAATTCTACGTTGATGTAATTCCCCTGTACCGTGACAAGGCGGTACCATGGGATTACGAAACAGAGAAGAAGGGTAAATCGACAGTTGAGACTGTTGCTGCACAAGGGATGACTACGAGTGGGAGGATTTATACTCCTGAGCATCTTGTTCAAGGTAGACGAGGCATTAGCGAGGAGGAGTCCGAGGAACTGTGGAAGAAAGTGCAAGCAAAATAATACTTTGTGGTTGAACATTTGGGTAAGAATCCCGCACAAATCTCCGTCTTAGCTTTACTTCTCAAGTCGGAGAGCCACCGAAATGCCTTGATGAATGTGTTAGATGAAGCGCATGTTCCGGTAGATACCATAGTTGAAAATCTGGCTAGCATGGTCGGGCAAGTCATGGAATCCAATCGAATTGCGTTCCACGAGGCTGAACTGCCGCCTGAAGGGTTAAGTCACAACAAGGCTTTGCATATTACTATCAAATGCAAAGATTGGTTCATGGGAAGAGTTTTGATTGACGGGGATTCTGGTTTGAACATATGTCCATTCATCACTCTGAAAAGAATGGAAATTGATCAAAGCAAGATAAGAGAAAACAACATAAAAGTAAAGGCGTTTGATGGATCGAAAAGAAGCACCATTGGGGAAATCGACTTAACCGTCATGGTCGGTCCTGTGGAGTTCAATGCTGAATTTCATGTCATGGACACCTTCGCTTCTTACAACCTACTGCTGGGGAGACCTTGGATTCACATGGCTGGAGCGGTGCCTTCTACATTACACCAGACAGTGAAGTTCAAATGAGACAATAAAGATGTGGTAGTATTCGGTGAAGGGAACAACTCCATTTGCAATGAACAAACCATACCAGCAATTGAAGGGAATGTTCACGATGGGCAGACTTTTTATACTGTAGAGCTTGTGGGAGCAGTGCAAGGTACTCGAACAGGATATCGCAAGAACCACCACAAAAATTAGGGTTTAACCGACGCAGTCCGAGGAGGTTATACTGCACACTTCGCTCCTAAATTGGTCAACACACTGCCTGGGATTGAACAGAAAATGAGAAGGTTTTGAAGGAAGAAACTTAGTCTGGGAACCAGTAATATCTGATTAGGGTGTGCCTTCACACGAATTTCGTGAGACCATACCTGCTAAAACAGAGAAGCGGCCGACATACTCATCTAATGCTCGTCCTAACTGGAAGCGCATCTCAACAGAAATAAGGGGAAAGCAAGTGTGGCTACCTAAAGCACCCGAACCTATGGAGGTGGTGATTGAAAAGCCGTATATACTACCACAACCCAAAAAATGGCCTGGAGACTGGGTTATAGGCATCATGATAAAGCAAGGCCATGAGCCTGGGAAAGGTTTGGGCAAGAACCTAGACGGAATGATCGAGCCAATTCAATTTGTGATGAGGCCCGACAATGAGAAAGCTGGCATAGGGTACATTGTAACTTATGAGAAGAGCATGGAAGAAGCATCACTGGACTTCCAATTCTAAAAGAAAAGCACCAAGACTCTCCTACATATTTTCTTCTCATCTGGATACTTGGATGGTCGCAAAGGGAGGTATCTGCACCACAAGGGGTTGAATTGAAGACTGCTGACGTTGAAGAGGATTTGCTGACAGGAGTGCAAACGTTGTTCATATCATATGAAGACTGCTGTGTGATCCTAGAAGAGCATGTTGAACCTCTTGGGATGGAAAAAGCGGAATCTGGAGCTGCACTGAACAACTGGATCTGCAACCGGACCCGAGCTTACCGTGGACCTTGGTAGAGCTGGGGGATAGAGTTTATTTCATGCTTTCTAAAATAAAATCCGACCTTGAGTCGTGGAACTTGTATTTCTTTTTTCTTTCTCGCATGTTTCCCTACAAACTTTGTTTTGCAAGGATTCATAAATAAAATATCACACTATTTCATTTAACTTTTGTTTTAATCTTTTAATTTCATAATATTTTATTTTTCAGGATTCAAACTAATAATCCCATTGAGTCCATAACCGCAACGTGTAATGAAAGTATGGAGCTTGAGGAAACTGATTTTGACTATGATGATTTTGATGAGACTAAGCAAAAGGAAATTGAAAGATTTGAAAATAAGCCCAAACAAAATCTAGAAGAGACTGAGGTGATAAATCTGGGAGATAGCGAAACTACAAAAGAGACGAGAATTAGTGTGCATCTCGCTGCCGAAAATAAAAAGCGGTATATCGGGTTTCTTAAAGAATACGAGGAGGTATTCGTATGGTCATATGATGACATGACTGGCATAAGCACGGACGTTGTAGCCGACAAATTGCCCATTAATCCGGGCTTTCCACCAGTCAAGTAAAAAGCCCGAACTTTCAAGTCATCTACTTTGTTGAAGATTGGAGAAGAGGCAACCAAGCAGCTCAATGCGGTGATTTTGAAAACAGTCAGATACCCAACTTGGCTAGCCAACATTGTCCCAGTGCCAAAGAAAGATGCGAAACTCAGAGTTTGTATGAACTACAGAGATCTAAATATGGCAAGCCCAAAAGATGATTTCCCTTTGTAGAATATACACATCTTGATTGATAACTGTGCGAAACATGAACTACAGTCTTTCGTGGATTGTTTTGCCGGCTATCATCAAGTGCTTATGGATGAGGAAAACGCCGAGAAGACAGCCTTCACTACATCTTGGGGGACTTATTGCTACAAGGTCATGCCATTTAGGTTGAAAAATGCTGGGGCAACTTACATGAGAGAAATGAAAACTATGTTCCATGACTTGATGTACAAAGAAATTGAAAGCTACGTGGATGACATGATCATCAAGTCAAAGAAGAGCTCAGAGCACCTTGACAATTTGCGCAAGTTTTTCAATCGCTTGTGTAGATATAACTTGAAACTAAATCCAGCAAAGTGTGCTTATGGCATTCCAGCGGGGAAGCTCCTGGGTTTCTCGTCAGTAGAAGAGGCATCGAATTAGATCCATCCAAGATCAAAGCCATTAAACAATTGCCGCCGCCAAAGAGCAAGAAAGAGGTCATGAGCGCGAACCAATCATCAAGTTATTGAAGAAAGACGCAGCGATCGAATGGACTGAAGATTGCCAAAAAGCATTTGATAGGATAAAAGAGTATTTGTCTTGCCCTCCTGTGTTGGTTCCACCTGAACCTGGGAAACCTTTGATCTTGTACCTGTATGTGGTAGATTCAGCATTTGGTTGTATGTTAGGGCAACATGATTCAGCTGGAAGAAAGGAGCAGGCAATATATTATCTGAGTAAGAAGTTCACTCCCTACGAAGCCAAGTACACACTACTGAAACGCACTTGCTGTGCGCTGACCTGGATAGCACAAAAGCTGAGGCACTACTGGACGTCCTACTCAACTTTGCTGATATCAAGGATGGACCCTCCCAAGTATATTTTCTAAAAGCCAATGCTTACTGGAAAATTGGCTAAATGGCAAATGCTACTAAGTGAATTCAGCATTACTTTTGTCGCTAAAAAGGCGATGAAGGCTCAAGCCTTAGCGGATCATATGGCAGAAAATCCAGTGGATGATGATTACAAACCTTGGCACACTTATTTCCCTGTTGAAGAAGTCATGTTCGTAGGGGAAGATATCACAAAGGAGTATGATGGTTGGAGAATATTCTTCGATAGAGCAGTGAATTTCAAGGGAGTCGGCATTGGAGCAATGTTAGTTTCAGAGACTAGTCAACATTATCTTATCATAGCCAAACTGAGGCTTCCTTGCACCAACAATATGGCGGAATACGAAGCTTGCATCCTGGGCCTTAGAATGGCGGTAGACATGAACATACAAGAATTGTTGGCGATTGGAGATTCTGATTTGTTGATTCACCTAGTCCGAGGAGAATGGACAACAAAGAATTCCAAGATATTGCCATACCTCGAGTGCATAAAAGAGCTGAAGCAAAGATTCACCAAGATAGAGTTCCGGCATGTACCTCGGCTACAAAACGAGTTCGCAGATGCTTTTGCCACCATATCTTCCATGATCAAATATCCCGATAAGAATTACATTGATTCAATACCCATGGCAGTGAGGAAGCAACTAGCATATTGTTACTATGTAGAAGAAGAATCGGACGGACAGCCTTGGTTCTACGACATCAAGGGGTTTCTCAAAGATGGCACTTACCCAAAGGATGCAATGAGACTCCAAAAGAAGACATTGAGAAGATTGGAAAATGGTTTCTTTTTGAACGGGGAAGTCCTATACTAAAGGACACCTGATTTAGGATTGCTGAGGTGTGTAGACGCTAAGGAAGCTGCTAGGTTGTTAGAAGAAATACACTCTGGGACGTGCAGCCCACACATGAACGTCTTCGTGCTTACAAAGAAGATCTTGAGGACTGGCTATTTCTGGATGACAATAGAGCATGATTGCATAAGGCATGCAAAGAAATGTCATCAATGCCAAGTCCACGGGGATATGATTTCAGTGCCTCCTAGTGAATCAAATGTCATGAGATCACCTTGGCCTTTTCGCTGCCTGGGGAATGGATGTCATAGGACCAATCGAGTCGGCTGCGTCAAATGGACACCGTTTCATACTGGTAGCTATTGATTACTTTACTAAATGGGTAGAAGCTGCATCATACAAGTCAGTGACAGAAAGTGGTGGCAAACTTTGTTCGTGACAAAATGATCTGTCGATTCGGCATTTCAGAGTCCATCATCACCGATAATGTGTCCAATCTCAATAGTGACTTAATGAAAGAAACTTGTGAAGTTTTCAAGATCAAGCACCATAACTCCATCGCATATAGACCCCAAATGAATGGTGCGGTCGAGACATCTAACAAAAACATCAAGAAGATATTGTGTAAGATGACAGACAATTCAAAGCAATGGCATGAGAACTTACCCTATGCTCTGTTAGGGTATCGCACCACAGTGAGAACATCAACAGGTGCTACTCCTTACTTGCTGGTGTATGGCACCGAGGTAGTGATACCAGCAAAAGTTGAGATACGATCTCTGAGGATCATTTAAGAGACACAGTTGAAAGATGCTGAATGGGTCAAAGGAAGAATGGAGCAATTATACCTCATCGATGGCAAGAGACTAAATACAGTATGTCATGGACAATTATATTAGAGGAGAATGACTAAAGTATTTAACAAGAAAGTTCGAGAGATATCTTTCGAACCTGGACAATTAGTGCTAAAGAAGATATTCCCCTATCAAGAAGAAGCGAAAGGCAAGTTTGCACCAAACTGGCAAGGGCCGTACATGGTTTACCGAGTTCTAACTGGAGGAGCACTGATACTAGCATAAATGGATGGAGAAGTTTGGCTGAAACCAATCAACTCAGACGCCGTCAAGAGATACTATGTATAAAAGCCTGCATTAGTTAGTGGTTTCATTATTCTGCAATACATCATGTAATCTGGAACTACGTTACGACTTGATTCCCCAAAAGGGATACGTAGGCAACCTATCCAAGGTTCGGTCGCATAAATACAAAAATTTTATTCTCCCATAAAGCAGACACTGGGGTAGAATTTTTGAGGAACTCTAAAAAATTCCGAAAGGACACACATAGTTGACACAGGGGAAGAAATCTTTTAGACCCTCTCAAAAATTTCAAGAACAAACAAACAGGGGAAGAATTTTGAGGATGCCCTCAAAATTCATTTAATGGAATTTGCAACAGCCTAAGGAGCAACAGTCATGACTTTACACAACGCGACTGGTGACTCAATGGGATAAAATATTTCGTTTCATTTTCTTCTCATAAAAGTTTTCAAAATATTCGCATTATTTACCACTTTATACATATCCCTATCGGCTCGGCCGAGGTCCCGGCACTCACAAGAAGCGGGCACAAAGCATGCCAAGAATGCACAAACCAAACTACCCCACGCAACTGACCAATCTTTCTTTGAATACAGGCACGAAGGGTATGCGACCCGACGACACATGACAAACATATCCGGATAAAAGGTTATCCAATTTCTCTTACTATACTTTAATTTTTATGGAGGGTCCATAGCCCGATGCGTCGACTGAGGGTACACAGCCCGATGTCGATTTTGGCATTTTAATTTTTGTGGAGGGTACACATCCCGATGTGTCGATTGAAGGTACATAGCCCGCTGTTGTTTTTTTCATTTCAATTTTTGTGGAGGGTACACAGCCCGATGCGTCGACTGAGGGTACACATTTCGATGTCGATTTTGTCATTTTAACTTTTTTCGGAGGGTACACAGCCCGATGCGTCGACTGAGGGTACACAGCTCGATGTCGATTTTGTCATTTTAATTTTATTTGGAGAGTACACAGCCCGATGCATCGACTGAGAGTACACTATCCGATGTTTATGTCATGTTAATTTTTTGGGGAGGGTACACAGCCCGATGCGTCGACTAAGGGTACACAGTCCGATGTCGATTCTGTCATTTTAATTTTTTACGGAGGGTACATTGCCCAATGCATCGATTGAGGGTACACAGTCCGATGTCGATTCTATCATTTTAATTTTTGCTGAGGGTACACAGCCCATTGCGTCATCTTAGGGTACACAACCCGATGTCGATTCTGTCATTGTAAGTTTTGCGGAGGGTGCACAGCCTGATCCGTCGACTGAAGGTACACAGCCCGATGTCGATTCTGTCATTTTAATTTTTTGCAGAGGGTACATAGCCCGATGCGTCGACTGAGGGTATACAGCCCGATGTCGAATTTAACACTTGGCACAGTGAAGGACTCACAGTCAGAGGTAACAAACAGACTTGCATATGATCTTGGCAAGACGATCCAACCCAATGGGAAAGTATATTTTACATTTGCTTATACATACACTATTTTTTGCAAGCTCATTTCTATTACAGGGTATTCAATGTTGCGATGCAACATCTCGTCAATTCCCATAAGCGTTGCTATAGAGTCGCGATAAAAGGAGTTGTTCTGTCAACGTCTTTGCCCAAAGACTCTTTCATCATCCCCCGGCAAAGAGAGGCAGCTGTTGATACCTAATTTTGTCCCTCCTGTTTCGACAACATTCTATTCGGACAAAATTACACTGATAACCACACACTTACCATACACCCACTCCTATTCTAAGTCACCACTTCATGTACGAATATCAATTAGGCTATTTTTTAAAGACACCGGCACAAACTACAGCCATTTACAAAATTCACACACTCAGTTACGAATTTTCGCAATTACATTATTTTCAACAAAATTGCTCAAAATGATTTTAGATATCATATTAATATTTCCTATGTTTCTTTAGGTCATTATAACATTTTTAAATTAATTTTGCAATTTTTCTACACATTTATATGTATTTTAAACACCCTCATACACATTTTATACCATTTTTATACAACATATACCTATATACACGTATACACATACACACACATGCACATCAGCTCATTTTTGCCACCCCTATGCCTACGTGTCTAAATCCTGGCCTTCCACGCAATTGATCCAACGGCCAAGAAAATATTTTCCTATTTTAACTACACTCCACCCCCAAACCCTAGAAGACCCCTCATTTTCCGCTCATGCTCAGCCGACTCACACCCCCTCTCTCTCTCTCTCTTTCGCGAAGCTTCCACTCTTTACGCTGTTTTCTAGCAAAATTCACTGGCAAAATTAAAAATAAAATACATCATGATGATCCTCTCTTCATCCGCTACAAAATCCCCATAGTTTATTTCCGTTTTGACGAGGGTCAAAATCGACCCCTCGTCGGGAAAGGTTGTAATCGACGGAAAAGTCTCCGGTCATGTTTAAACGGTAACCCTTTCCGTTCGTTTGATTTTTCTGTTCCTATGTAACATTGCACCACATTTGCCTAATCTCATGTTTGTGCATTAGTATGCGTAGTTTTCTTTACTAAGTCAACATGTTCTTGTGTTACTTGCTAATTAATTAAATTGAAATTCCTATGATTATTAATTATCGCTTTGCATACTGATTTAAACCCTCGCATGCCCATGTGTGATGCTATCGTAATTTGTGTCTGGAGCTGTCTCTGTTAATCTTATACGTAGGTTAAGTGATATTTTGGGGTTTGATTAAGATCATTTATGTTTTGCAATGTGTTTGCCTCTTTGTCCTGTCAAGATGCATAAATTTTTTTATTTTTTTATTTTATTTTTTTTTTGTGATTACATGTTTAAAATTCAAGTGGTGGTTAGAAGGATCTTGAATTGACATAATCTGAACTCTTTGATTGAAAACTTAAATGGAAAATTGTTTTGGAAATCGATATAGTGTCAATTAGGGCCTGCTAGGAATCTGGTAAGCTAATCAAGAGATTCCGGGCTTAAAATTAGTATGGAATATCTTGGCTGACATGTAAACTTGGAAACTAGGCAGTCTAGTGAAATTGCCCTGCTAATCCATGTTAGTTGTAGTGTATCTGGCCTTTTCCTATGCCAGAATGTCTAATTTTCATGACTATACATTTGGAAATTGAATGAATAGCCTATCCTGCATGCTTAGGAGAATTTGAATTGATTAGGGTAAGATTTTGATTGATATTTGAAAGGGTGATAGTTTGCTTGACTGATCCAAGATTTAATTGGAACTGTTAATTGATGTTTAAGCCCAAAAATAGGCCTAAAGGACTCATTTCGAACCTAGACTATTGTAAGGTTAAAGGGAGGGAATCCAAATTGGTTTAGGATTGGCTTTACTTCAATTTTGGGGGTGATTGGTTTATTTTTGGAAGATACACCTAAGAGTGTCACTTTTATTCTTGGAGACAATATTTCCTTACCATTTTGGACTTTTCCCCATTTAAATTTTTATTCTCTCACTCCACAACTGTATAAACAGATCTTTATTAGTTCTCTACACAGAACACAGACCCACCTCTCTCTCTTTCTACTTGTTCTTGTTTCTCTGAAGAATTCTTGCTCTAGTTTGGCTCTTGCAAACATTCTCTCTCTCTCTCTCTGTCTCTCTCTCTACACTCTGTTTTCACACTGTTAGAGGTATTCCTACTCCCTCCCCTACTAGTATTAGAATCTATTTATTAGAACCTGCTTGTGTTTGTTCATCTTATTTGTGCTTTTCTTCAAAAGTGTATTTGCCTATATGTTGTTCTACCCCTTGTTACTGGGTTCTTTATGGTTCTTATTAAACTTGTAAATTATGAGGATGATTTGAAAAGATCATACCATTATTTATTAGTGCAGGGGGCTTTATATAATTGACTGTTAGGGGGCTTTTGATAGCCTAAACATTACTGGGACTGGAATAAGTCACTAAAAGCTTTAAGTTCATGTTTATCTGCCTCCCTCATCCCCTGCTATGTATATTCATTAGGACCCCTGTCTGTATTTGTTTAAAACAGGGTACACAACTACTAGGCTGTGTAAATAGCCACCCAGGGGCCTTTTCTTATCCTCTTCTCCTTCCGTGGTTGCATCATACAAAATCATTGCATTTAAATGTTGAAACAGAAATTAACTTGCAAGCATTTAATGACTTTAGGTGGCCAATTATACAACTCTTACAAGTATTTTTTACAGTTATTTCTGTTCTAAGTTGATTTGAGTTTAAAATCGGGTATGATACTAACTATAGTAGCTGTGAAATTTCCAGACAAACGCTTCCACTATAGAGATATGACTCTATATTCTCTTGTGTTACAAATCCGTTGCTTTTCTTTTTTTAAAATAAAATTTCTGGGAGCTTTTCGGGCAGCTCCTCCGGCTTTATGGTGGTTATGATGATTTTTTTTTGGTGATTGAAGATGGAAGGTGTTTTTGCCTAAATATGTATGTCTAGGTTAAACACTTAAATTAATGAAGGGTCACAAGCAATACGGTAAAATACGATAAAAAGTAAGTAAATAAAGATAATGATAATAGACAAGAAAGTAAAGAGCTTTTATTCCTTAGTCGTATTCAATGGTGAATCACTTGATGTACAATACAATGTAAGGAGGGGTACTTATAGCAGTGGATACCCGATCTTAATTAAGTTAAATACAAAAACTAATAAGGCTCATGGTCCTATAAACTGAAGGCGGTAGTATATACGAAACCCTAACTAGGAGACTGTAACCCTAAGGCGGCAGGATGTATGCCTTGCGTCTTATGCATGTGTCGCCTGAATGGTTTTAACTCGTAGAATAGGCATGTATCCAGTATGCCCAGTGACTTGTAGAATAAGTCTAGTCTCTCTAGGTGGACTCGTATTGCCGTAGCAATAGGTGGTGTATTTTTGCTAACATTGTCAATCCCCCCACTTGCTGAGTGCTGACACAAGCAGTCAAGAAGTGAAAGCAGTGTGAAAGATATCTCATTGGCTCTTTGAAACTTGCAGTCACTCTGACCAAGGCTGATACTAATTTATTCAAGAACTTTTACGCGTCTTCATCTTATTGGTTGATGTCGATTCAATGCAGCTTTCCAAGAACACCTTTTGTTGCGCGAATCGTTTCGCATCTAAAGCCATAATTACGCTTGACCGTTTCATGATCCGTTCTTATCTCTTCCAGCCTAAAATAAGGGCTTCATGTCTCGAGTCAAATCACAATCCTCCTTAGAATAGTTCATCTTCTTCAAACTTCTTCATGAAAGAATGGTTCTTCTTCCTTCGAAAATATTTGCCTTTGACCCTGGTTTGATATTCCAGAAAAACTCCTTCACTTTGAACGGATGGTACATGAGAAAATTGTGAGGGAAAGACCATCTGTGATGTTTTTCTTCTCTTTTTCTATTCGTAATTGGATGAATGGAGTCCCCCGAGTCATGAAGTCAGTTTAGGATCCTAGTGATGTTCTCCAGAATGTCTTCATTATGATATGCGCACTGATTACGGTGTGTTCTTCTTCTACACAGTGGTTGCTATGATATTCATCTTGTTATGTGGGGTCAGGACGCTTGGCCCTATAAGCTGTCATGAGGCTTCTTCACTAGGATTTTTCTGGTGCCCAACCTCTTTGACGGAGCAGGTTGAAGCCTATTTATCTGACTCCATTCCATGGCAGGAAAAAGGGCACAGTTCCGAGCCATATGTGGATTAATGAGTCACCACGCTCTAACTCTGCTCATTTTTTGAGGTTGTCTTTTGGTTCGTCCGGTTCGGTTGTATTACTGCTGCAATGCTTCATCGGCCGCTTGCTATGGGTACCTAAGGGAAGAGGCTCCCTTGAGGTAGGTTCCCAGCTCAAACCTTCATTTCCGTGATGAACTCCTAATTGTGCTTGAAGATCTGTGGCCGTGCTCAGACGCTGGACTCTTGCTTTGATCAAGGTATCTAGATCTTGTTCACTTCAGAAGTCGTGTGCCGAAGGTTACTTGGGCTGACATATCCCTTGATACCAGGATAACCTCGAACTGCTTTGTGGCCTGTAGCTAGAATCCAGATGAAAGATCTTCAACCATGAATATTTCGAGGAGCTTGAAGTTTTTTTAAGCCTTCCCTTTCCGTTTTTTACAATTGTCGTGAACCATGTTGTATTCAGGAAGAACTAATTGTATATTATGAGCCTACGGTCAGTTTGCTATTAATGAAACGAACGTCCATTAATGTTTTTATGCGTACTTGTGTAGTTTAAGCAGCATGTTTGTGTGCCTTTCTGGGCTAGTCTTTGTAAAAGACGGGTGTGCGCACTGAAGGGAGCTTCATTTGCGTTAGTAGTTGATGACTTATATTGCCCTTGCGATAGACGATTGTTTTGCATCCACAATGGGACAATTTTAGCCCGTATTGAAACGGGCACTTTTGCATTCCAATTCAAAACATTGTTGCTTGTTTACTCGAGTATTTTAAGAATTTCTGGCATTATACGGGTGTTGCATCCTTTTTTTTTTCGAACCGGTTAAGCTCCGAAATATCACTCGACTTATTGGGTAACTCACGGGTATAGAGTTGGAGTCACCACCTAAAATATTTTTTAACTAGGCATATTAGGGCACCTATTTTGTTTCTAGCTAACTTTATAATTAACTCCGAAACTTAAGTCTACGAACCAGAAATCTAGGTAAGGGTTCAAGTTAATCCGAGAGGAAGGGGTTAGGTACCTCTCAGGCTCCACCAAATGCGGTTACCAGCCGGACTAAATTATTGGGATTCAAAATATGACAAGTTAATATACATGTTAGACATCAGTGGAAATAAGGAGCCAGTAAAAGTCAGAGACAACAAACATAATGAGTATAGTGGAAATAAGGAGCCAGTAACCAGGAAACAAGATTTTTCTGGCAAGAAAACCAGCAAAGGCAGCTGGCAAAAACAACAGTGGATAAACACCATTTCAAAAGCGTGGGAATCAACAAAATAATAGCGAGGGGTCGGAGAAGGAGGAGAGATAGCCAGCTTGACTTTGCTGCTACTCCAGTGGTGGTGATTTATCTACACTGACTCGCTTCCCCAACCCCCAATCCCACTGATTTTGTACCCCCTCTGTTCCCCTGTTTCTATTTCGATGGGTGTGTGTGTGTAACAGGTATTTGTGTGGTGTGTGGTTTGGATCTTTTTCTGGTGATGGAGAGTAAAGAGGAAGAGGGAGGAGCTGTGCTCGTTGTCCGATGGTGGTGATGGTATCCGTGTAAGTCTGGGTGTGTGTAGTGCTCTGTCTTTGTTTGATTACTGTGTGTGTGTGTACGCTGTGCGTATCTGGAGTTTTGCTATGGTGAATCTGTTGGGGTGTGTATTGCGAGTGTGGTACTGTGCGACTTCTACTTCTTGAGAAGAAGACTAAGAGAGGAATTGTCTATGGGGTCTGCGTGTGTTCTTGTGTTTTTGTCCTGTGTGTTTTGAGGAAGACTAAGTGAGGTGAGGTGATGGTATATGGGTGTACTGTGAATGTATCTGTTGGCGTTTGTATGTGCTGATGTGAATAACAAAAAAATGGTCTTATTTTTAAAGAAGAAGAATTCAAAAAATAGTTGTTGGGGGATTGAAGATAATTTAGGAAAAGATTAGGAAAAGACTAAGGAGAATTAAATTTTGAAGAAAAGATTAGAAAGGAGGGATATGTGGGATTTTGGGAGAAATTATGGAAACAATTTGAAATTCAAACAAAAGATGTATTTGGTTATATTTTGGTCTAGATTCAATAGAATAATAAATAACATGAATAAAGAATTTTGGTAGAAATTGGGAAAAGGAAAAAATGAATAGTTTTGGATATTATTTAAAATAATTGGAAGAAAATTGCAACTAATCCTTAATAGAAGGGATGCATCTAGACAGACTATTGTCTTGGTTCGTAGAAATGTTTTCAAGATAAATGCTTTTAAAAGAGGAATTTGTATATATTAAAATTCAAAAGAAACTCAAATACGACAAATCACGAAGTGGAAATGAATTGGCTAATATTTTACTTAAAGGTGCTAATAAATAAAAATATAAATATATATGTATATATATTGTATAAAATGGGTGAACACATAGTAAAATGCACAAATAAAAGCAAATTGGAATACCAATTAAATTAATTAAGTATAAATAGCCACATATAATTACTAAATGCTATAAATGTACTAAAATTTCACAAATAACCATATTTTGACAAATAGCCTAAATGATGCGAAGTTACGTAATATAGCCACATTTAAGCATTAAATATATAAGTAGAGGAAAACACACATAAATGCATGCTTTCTAATGTACATTTTTCACAAATAGCCAAATTGCATCTTTAAGTTAAATTATAACCGATTTTAGAAATAGAGGGACAAAATTGGGTGTCAACAGTGGGCAGGCGTTCCCACTGGCGTGTAGGTGCAAAATTTGTTTAATTGACGAGTTCAACTTATGAATAATGTCTGGTGGCTGAGGAAGACATGATCTAACTCTAAGCGAGTAGGTTACCCTACTTTTTGTAGTGAAAAGTGGGTGTATTATTTCAACTTTGGTTTGGTCGGGGCTATGAATAGTTGGATCATAGATGGATTTAAACAGTAATTGTAAAATTGACTAAGTAATATAGTAGTTTTATTGATAGATGGGGGCGCGGAGCCTGAGTTATTATGGGTGAAAACTCGTAACATGAAAGACAAGTATGTAAATACTGAAAAAAGAAACTAAACACTTGATTAAAGTAGATACAGAGAAGGATTATACTTCAATCACTAATCGGGGATGTCCGCCCGAACTTCCTTGTTGGTATGTGCCGAACCTCGAGATGTAACTTGTGGACCGCTGACAACCTAGTGGTACAAATCCTCGTTGATTAAGCAGTAGTGAAATGCCTGCCTCTATAGTTTTCTGCTTTCTGAGTTGTCTTCGGGGAGTATTTCATTGTCAGAGTAGTTGATCAATGCGTGATGCTGTTTCGAGGCGGAACCTTTGTTTGGAACTTCAAGGTTCATCAGGTCCGCAGGGTTCAGTTCGACTACTATCTACTGATCGTCTAACTCAATGTGCGAGTCCCTAGGGGGGCTCGCCTTCACCTGAGCTCTCTTCATTATAGATAAACTCCTATTTGCGGAGATTTTTCAAAAGTGCTTTGATTTTCTCTTTCCGATCTGGCGCACAGATGTCCTCTGTGGTAAAAACCTCATTCGCCCGAGTAACCACCAACTAGGAACTACTGATGAGGCTGATCTCCCTGATCCTCAATATGTAGGCTAAGTTAAGAGCTTGAGTAATGGCCTCATATTCTGCTTCGATGCGCCGAAGTTTAACGGCCTTGCAAAAAACTTTCCCGGTGGGTGTCTTGATCCATATATCAAGGGTGGTTTCCTCTCCTTCGAGGTCCACGTTAATATGGATTTCCCAGTACCTGGGATCGATTGTTCTTACATGCTGGATTGATTCCTCCGCCTTTGCTTCTAATTCATCCATAAAATCTGAAGTGAAACCTTCCAAAGCCTGCGACAGGATGGCCATTCTCGGTTGATAGATGATATCTTGCACTCCCAATTCTTCTGCCCATTCTGCCAAACTTTTTGAAAGCCCAGGTCTGGACAGAATGTTCCGTAGAGGTACCAAAGAGACCACACTGACTGTATGGCTGAGAAAATATGGATGAAAATCTTGGTTTGCCATGACTACGGTCGCAATAAATTGGATAGATAGAGGTAGAAGCCTATCTGGATACAAAAGTCCCTTCTTAGCATATTTTACCGGAAACTGCCTTCCCTATTCTTCTCGCACGAGCACTACGTTCCATGCTATTTCTGAATTCGAAACATATAGCAGCAGGTGTTTTCCCAGGGCTGGCTCGGTAATTGTAGAAAGCTGCAAAAGTTGCACCTTGACTTGAGCCACTACCAAATAGCAGTGTATCACCCATAATGGCTCATCATGCTTTACCAATACTTTGGTTAGCTGATACCATAACTCTGTTGCCTTGAGGACTAACTGGCTCATTCTTGATATCCGTTCCCTCAGGACTCCTGTCTCTATCCTAGCCTTTTGCTCCATCGTTTTATACCAAGTTGACTCCTCATTGATCCTGTTTACCCTGGCTATTGGCTTTTTGGCCAATTCTCCTCCGGCTGCCGAAAGTCTTGGATCGTGGGCCACTTACTCCGTAAGTTATTAATACCATACAAGGTAGGGTATCTAAAAACTTGATGGAGCTTTGAGAGAACTCCCTTTACACTGTATATCCATGGCCACCCAAGGATGATATCATGTGAATACTATTGCTTTCAGTCTAGAAAGAGCTGTTGCTCGCCATGGCCGGGATATGAGCCGGTAGAGCTAATTCCCCTACAGGTTCTTCTCGGAGACTGTTGAAGCCGGTTATCCTGCGGTAGCTCTCTGTCATCCAATGGTCTTGTCTTAGCTTCTATAGTACCTTTTTTCGAATAATGTTCACATTGCTCCCCAGATCCACCAAAGCTTGCTCGATCTAAAGACTTGACACCTTTACGGGGATTGTGAGAGCATCTTGATATCCTTACACGCCTTCCAGAATTAAAGCAATAGTACAAGTGGTCGATGCTACCTTTTCAGTCCCTCAAGCTATGACAGGTCCCGGTGTTGCAAAGATCGCATTGATATGGCGCTTGTCCCCAAAGTCTGATGCTCTCGAGCACCTCGGTCCTTCTTCAATTAAATCTTTGAAGTAGCCCTTATTTAGTAGATGCTCGATCTCAAACATCAGGGCCTTACAGTCGCCCGTAGCATGGCTATTGCTGTGATAAAATTCACAATACGCCGTTGCTCCCTACTACTCTTTTTACGGTAGGCGGCCACCACCCCTAGTTTTCCGAAGTGATTGGCAACTAATTCCACGGTGTTGACTCACAAACCAAAATCTCAAAAAGTGTGGGGCTCAATTTTTTTCTCCTGGGACCCATCTTTTCTTTTACTCTTCTTCCATCCCGTTCCCCTTAAAGGGACGGACTTCCTGCTTGATTCCTTCGTTCAATTTCAGGGTTCTATGAGTGTTCCGGCTCCAGGTAGAGCTTTTTAGTGTATCTTTTATGTAAGGCACTCCATATCGACACAGGATGTTGAGTTAAACTCCACTGTAATTCCCTGGTAGCCAGCGATCCTCTGGAATTCAGGCTCTTGCCGAAGGCTACCACAATGATATTATCAAGAACTGGAGGAAGCTCCATGTATTCGCTCTGAATTATAGTCTTTTAACAGTTCATCATCGCGCTGCTGAATCTCAACGATATCTTCCATGCACTTCTCCCATTTTAAGGCGCCAGATTGCACTTTCTTGAATAAATCTTGCATCTGGGTGAATGACTCGATGGAGCCCATCGGTAGCTGAGTGTACCAAGCTAGGGCAGCCTTTGGTTAGGGTCGAGCTGAACCTTTATAGCAGAGCAGACTAGATTTCTTCCTCTGAGATTTCGTTGCACTTGATGGCTGTGTAATACGCGACAATATGCTCATTCAAATCCGTTGTTCTGTCGTACTTCAAGTTATCCGACAGGCAGAAATGCTTTGGTACGCAGATCTGTGCAGCGCTTTCTTTGTATGCATGATTGTAAAACTTTTTCTCATCTACGGTGGTAACCAGAGGTGGTGGACTAGTACGTTACCGATCTGATCGTGGATGGCCTTCATCTTTTTTAGGATGTCCAGAATTACAGGTATTCCTTCAAGGTCTTGGTTGTTGACTATTGTTGAACCCTCAAAAGCAGCATCCATGTTAAGCCTGCGATTAGGAGCAGACACTGGAGTATCGTTTATGGGCGCTGGTCCTCTCGGGGATGCTGGCCTCATAGACGATCCATCAAACATAGTTCCTAACTTCTAAGATATACCATCGACCATATTGACCGAGTTCTGGTCTGCCCTAGCTGAGAGGGTTGTGAGGAGATTAAGAAGAAAATCACTGAGATCAGAATTACCTTCGCATGATTGATCAACTTCACCGTCGCTGGGCACATGGACTGGCTCCTTGGCATGATTGTTTTGCTGCACACTGGGATCGCCAGGTTCTTGCACAGACTCGTCTATAGCATCTGCAGTGTTCTTTGGGGTGTTGTCGACTGACATGGCTACGCCTTCTCCTCGTAGAATACCAACAATTGCTTGGGCCTCACGGTGGGCATCAAACTGTTTATGCCTAAATTTGTACTTCTAGGTTAAACACTTAAATTTATGAAGGGGTCACAAGCAATATAGTAAAATATAAAGAAAAGTAAGTAAATAAAGAGAACGATAGTAGACAAGAAAGTAAAGAGCTTTTATTCATTGAGAATGATCGGATTCAGTAGTGAATCGCTTGATGTACAATACAATATAAGGATGAGTATTTATGGCAGTGGATACCAATTCCTAATTAAGGTAAAATACAAAGACAATAAGGCTTCTGGGCCTATAAACTCAAGGCGGTGATATATATAAAACCTTAACTAGGAGACTGAAACCCTAAGGTGGCAGGATGTATTCCTTACGTCCTACGCCCGTACCGCCTGAACGGCCGTAACTCGTAGAACAGGCATGTAACCAGTATTCCCGGTGACTTGTAGGATGAGTCTAGTCTCTCCAGCTGGACTCGTATCCCCGTAGTAATAGTTGGTGTATTTTTGTGCGCACAGAAGGGAATATATATGTCATGTATATCCATTATATGACTAGTGTATTTTCTATGTATCATTGTATATATAATTCGAGATATAATAGACATACAAAGTATATATAATGACATAAAAAAATTCTATAAATGAATGTGTTGTTTATTCATTGTATATATAGTGTATGTTCTATGTATTAAACATACATACATAGAGATATAATATTCATATAAAATATATATACAATGACATACAACAATGGTATAAAATTAAAACTAAGGCCTTTTGCTCGGTACCGACCACTCAAAAGGCCAATTTGTGTAAAGTTTTTGAAATAAATTTAGCTAGTCCGTTTTGATTGGGCTCCAACAAACATGTTCATTTTGTTAGCTCAAGGTCCAAATGACTATCTTAGAGCCAATGTTGTTGTCAAATGTTAAATTATATAATGCCAAGTCAAATGCAAGAGCCAATGAGATTATGGCATATGGCAGGTTATTTAGCATGCCAAGTCAAGTCAACAGAAAATCGAAGCACTCCAATTGTATAAATTTTAGGCTTTGGTAATTTACCTTAACACTAGATAAATGACATATATTTGTAAATTCAAAATAATTAATTAAATTAAAAAATATATTTTTTTCTTTTGTCATAAATTTTCTATACTACAACAATATTCATCTATCGTTACAGAATGCGTTGTAGCTAAATATAAAAATTTTTGTGGCTGAAGCCTTTAGCTACAATTATTTTTTCCGTAGCATACCATAGCAAAATGTGGGGTTAAGAACTAGTACTTATTTCTATAATATTTTTTTGTATTGTAGCTGAAATGGTAGAACCTTTTGCCACAAAATTATACTTGTAGCAAATAAATTTATTGCTTTGCCATGAAAATATTACTTAAAGCAATTGATTTTACTGTTTTGCCACAAAAAATTAAGCATGTAGATGTAGCCACAAAGTAATATCTCTTAGCAATCTTTTTTTTTTGGTGCTGAATATAATTACAAAATTAATATCTAATATATAACTTAAATTATTGGATACAATTTCCACTTTTTAAAGAGCCTGTACCAACGACCCATTTATAATTTATCTACCTAATCTAACCAATTATCAATTAACGAATTCATTAGTAGCAATTTGATTAAGATTGCACCAGTACGCGAACAACCGAACATGTTATATATATTCTATATCTAGTATAAGAGTTAAATATTAACTGACCATACTAAAGAAACTTGAAAGCAAGCAACCACAGACCTGAATCGCTGGCTGATTTGAACTCCCGCGTGGCAATCAGAAAAGAAGCGCAAGCCACTGAACTATAAGGAGCCAATGACTATTTCTCTCCACCGATGTGGGAGGATCCATACATTTTGAATCTAAGTATAATGTCTATTTCAAAAAAAAAAAAAAAAAAAATTGAGTAAATATTTTTAAGATGTAATTTTGGATAAGTAATATTACATTTGCTTAATTTAATTAAATATTATTCAAGCAACATACTTGCTATGAAATGAACTTAAACGAAGAAGAAGAAGAAGAAAATTTGTGAGTAAGAGAGAGTTGAGAGAGAAGAGAAGATGAGAGGAAATTCATATTTTGTTATTTAGCAGAAGAGCCTGTGAAGGCTTATTTCTATAAGTAGTTAGATAGGGAATTCTTAACTAACTTTTAAACTATCTAGCAACTCTTTAACTAATATCTAGACTTAGAGTAATTACTAATCCGCCACTCTATACTTATTAACACTTAACAGCCTACTTAACACTCTCCATCAAGCTAGGTGCTTTAAAAATATTAAGTGATCCTAGCTTGGAATATAAGTAAGCATGCTGCATGCGACTCAGTCCTTTAGTGAGAACATCAGCTGGTTGATTCTGGGTTGAGATGTACCGAGTAGAGATTAGACCTTGCAGAATTTTTTTCTTATGAAATGACAATCAATTTCGATGTGTTTTGTCCTTTCATGAAACAGAAGATTAACTGCAATTTGCATAGCGGCTCTGCTATCAGAATATACCTTAATAGGAAGCTCACATTTGACTCTAATCTCAGTAATGAGATATACTAACCAAGTTATCTCACCTGACAAAGAAACCATACTTCTATATTTTTCTTCAGCAGAACTTCTGGACAATGTACTTTGCTTCTTGGATTTCCAGGATACTAATGAGTCCCCCAGCTTTACCATTAATCCAGTTACAGACTTCCTAGAGAAGATGCATGATGCCGAGTTAGCATCACTGTATGCACTAATATTGTTGATAGGATTACTTGATAGCAATACCCCTTGCCATGGTCGATTTTTTACATATTTGATCACCCTTCTTGCGGCATCAAGGTGAGATTATTTTAGCTTTTGCAAGAACTGACTTAGAGTCTGTAAACTATAAGGAATATCAAGTCTAGTAGTAGTTAAGTATATAAGCTTCCCTATCAACCTCTGATAGACAGTACGATCATGTAGAAGTTTATCAGTTTATAGATTATCAGACTTCAGGAATTCATCATACTTTGTGGTAGTTTTATATTGGTATCTACGGGTGTGATAGCTAGTTTAGCAACACTAGGTCCAGTTTCAGATGTGAGTTCCAGTGGGTACTTCCTTTGATGCATCAGAATGCCCTTCTTTGATCTAGTAAACTCTATACCTAAGAAATATTTAAGTTCTCCTAGATCCTTCATTTTGAATGCCTATTGCAACTTTTCCTTGGTCTATTAAATTAAGTCTAGGGTGTCTCCTATAATCAGCATATCATCCACATAGACTAACACTACTATAATTCCAGTGCTAGTCTTTCTGGTGTATAGTGAGTGATCCAACTGACTTTTTTTAAACTGCATCATTTTTAATGCTTCAGATAGCTTACATTACATTTCCTTGGGGCCTGCTTGAGTCCATACAATGATTTAGTGAGTCTGTACACCTGATTCTCCCCCTGACTTCGAAATCCTTGAGGTAGATCCATATATATCTTATCATATAAATCACCTTGTAGAAATGCATTGTATACATCAATTCGATGAATGTGCCAATGTCTGGATGCAACAATGGATAAGATAGTCCTGAGTGTAACCATTTTGACTTACTGGTGAGAAGGTTATTTTGTAATCAATACCTTTTTTTTGGCTAAAGCCTTTGGCAACTAGACTTGCCTTGAAACTTTCTATTTCTCCTATAGACTTGTATTTAATTTTGTAGATCCATTTTCAGCCAATTGGTCTTTTATTTGGAGACAATTTGACTACGGTTCAAGTCTTACTATTAAAGTGCTTTTATTTCTGTTTTCATGGCTTCAACCTATCTAGGATCTTTCATAGTCTGCTGAAAGCTAGTAGGTTCAATCTCAGTAGAAAATGCAGCAATCTAGCCTTGATACTTAGGTGACAACTGATCATAGGAAAGATAGTTTTCACAAGATATGGTACAGTGTCATGAATGCCTAAAGACACAAAATCTTTAATCCACACAGGTGGATTTTTCACTCTTGGTGGTCTTATAAGAGGTACTGCTGCCTGAATAGGTGGAGCTATGCCATGTTCTTCCACAACTTCTACAGCTGGTGGTGGTACTTTTTTTGGTTCTTGAGGTTCATCTGGATATACAGTTTCTGCATTTTATGCCTCATTCTCCCCTCCCCCTGGATTAATAGGAAGGGCTATTTGAAAGACAATAGGTTGACTTTTTGGTTCAGGAAGTGTTTGGTGGCCTAGAAATATAGGTGGAGCAGCATAGTTTTGCGTAAAAAGGAAGATAGTTTCCTTAAATGAGACATCTCTGCTAACAAAGAAGGTTTTGCTAGTTCAATCATATAGGATGTAACCCTTCTGGACTTCTGAATACCCCATATGAACATCAATGATAGTTCTAGGTTTGAGTTTGTCTTGCTGTTGACATCCTAACACTGTCAGATGTTCCCATGAAGGTTTTCTTCTGAATAGTTTTTCAAATGGAGAGCAATAAACTATGGCTAAAGAGGGAACTTTGTTGATTAGATACACAACAGCTAGGAAACAGTGACCCCAGAAGTTTATAGGAATGTTGCCTTGAAACCTTAATGCCCTAGTTACTTATAGAATCTGCCAGCGCTTTGTTTCTGCAACACCATTTTGTTGTGGTGTATACATATATGACCTTTGATGGATCATACCAAGGCTCTTAAATAAGCTATCACAATCTGAGTTTAAAAACTCAGCTCCATTTTCTGTACTTATCACTTTAACATGACAGTTAAATTGTGTCTTAACTAGAGTAAAGACTTTCTGGAGCACAACATACACATCAGATTATAACTTCATTAGCAAACCCTGTCATATCATCAACTATTGTTAAAAAGTATTTGTTGCCATCAAATGTAGGAACCTTACATGGTCCCCACACATCCACATGAATCAGTTCAAATGCACAAGTACTTCTGATAGAGCTACTGGGAAAAAGAAATCTAGTTTGCTTTGCACAAGGGCATATTGTGCACTCATCTACCACTTTAATTACTACAGAACTATCAATAGAGAAAATTCTTATAAAAACACTTGCGGATACATGTCTAATTCTCTTGTACCACAATGTGATATCTTGATCCTTCAGTACATCAGCTAAACTGTGTGCCTCTAGCTTGCTATCACCTTGTTGTTGCATCAAAAATAGACCATTCTTCTCAATCAGCCTCACCCTCCCATTCTAGTGATCCTAAAAAACACAAAAAAAAGTTGGGTAGAAAGTGACTGAGCAACCAAGCTAATTTGTAGCTTGTGAGACTGAGAGTAAATTATATTTAAACTGTGGTAGATGAAATACATTGCTGACATAACTCGAATTTCTAGCTAGGCAGTGCGGGCACCTGACATCCTTCGTTAGACCCGTCGGCGAACCCTTACAAACCAAATTAGGAAGATATATATAAAACCAACTCATAAATAAGAGTAAGACTTAGAAAAAAAATAAATATACTGATACATCTAAGCTGTACAGAAGAAATTACAGCTGACTACCCAGCGTACTAGTTATAGGGCTATCCAGACTAGACATCTAAGAGTACAAAAAAATACATACACCTCCCGAAGGGAGCAAAACTAGATTACTAAAACAAAACTAGCACTGTTGGTCGTTCTAGATAAGAGCTGGCTCACTCTAATAGCTGAAATCGTCTCCGCTTCTCAATCGAATGACAAATTTGGTCCTCGAGCGAAACCTGCCGAAACGAATAGATACAACAAGGAACAAACAAGGGTGAGTTGAAGGACTCGATAAGTGGGGGCAAACTAACCACCTGGCAACATAGGTTAGCTAGTAAGGGAGAAGACATAATCAAATAATAACTAGAAATGTATAAGCAGGTAAAGAATATAAACAATTAGGGATACAAGATAGCCAGAAACATATAAAAAATCTTAAACAAATCTACTACCGAGTATAAATATTGCATATACAAAACACAACATAACAGTCACTCAATAATCAAAAACCCGTGTAATGAAATGGGATGAATGCATTATGATTCAATGCGGTCACATGTACCCAAACTCTATCTTTGATGCTGGACCCCATCGTCTACTAAACGATACATGCAATAATAACCCTTCACCAGTGCGGGACCCTCATCAACTACCAGGAAGTTTATGAAATAATAACCCTCCACTGACGCAGGACCCTCATCGACTATGGGGAACTATATGCAATGATAACTCTTCACCGGTACGGGACTCTTATCGACTACCGGGAAATATATGTCAAACCCATGACTGTAGTACAAAACTTATATGTTTAATGCTCAGCCATGAAGATGTGATATGCAATGCCATACAATTTGAACCATCACAAAATAAGTAGGTTGTGCATCCCTATAAGGATTTCCAACCTAGCAAGATACTTCTATCTTCTAATTTATATTCATAATCATACCCGAACTTCCCTTCATAATTCAATACCAGGCTTAGAGTTCAAAAATAGGTATTCAAAATTATAATGGAGTCTCTATCCCTAATATAACATTCACACAAAGAGGCCTAATAGTTCAAGTTCATATATCCAACGAGATATTTATATTCTTGGCTCAATACCGAGCTCGATATGATGAACATATCATAAGGCTGCATATCATAAAACAGTAAACCCTTATTCAAACAATATCCATAGACAAATATAAATAATGACACGACCCGAAATTTTGGCTAGGCCGTGCGGGCACCCCCACATCCTCCCTTAGACCCGTAGGGCGAACCCTTACCAACAAAATTAGGAAAATAAATATAAATTCAACTCATAAATAAGAACAAGACTTAAAAAAATACAGACATACTGATACCTCTAAGTTGTATAAAAGAAATAACAGCTAACTACCCAATATACTAGATTTGGGGTTATCCAGACTAGACATCTAAGAGTACAAAAGAATACATACGCCTTCTGAATGGAGCAAAATACAACTGAAATAATACACATAAAACTGGTAGCCATCTGGAATAAAAGCTGGCTCACCCTGACAGCTGAACCCATCTTCGCTCCTGAACAATGTGGCGAACTCAATCCTAGAGCGAACCTGCCGAAATGAAATAAATAAACAAGAAACAAACAACAAACAAAGGTGAGTCAAAAGGACTCAATAAGTGGGGCAGACTAGCCACCTCAAAGAATAGGATAGCTAGCCAAGGAGAAGAGCTAAGAAAATAAACTAAATTTACCTTATTTCAACTATAAAAAGGCAGGGCCAAATAATAACTGGAAACAATTATGGATCATAAACTCATAAACAACCAAGAACATAAGATAGAAAGAACATATAAGTTTTTAGGTATCCTGAATATATCAACAATCAGATATACATACTGTTGTGGCGTGCAACCCGATCCATATATTTATATTATTGCGGCTTGCAACCCGATCCATATATTTATATTATTGCGGCGTGCAACCCGATCCATATATTTATACTATTGCGACGTGCAACCCGATCCATATATTTATATTGTTGCAGCGTGCAATCCGATCCATATATTTATACTGTTGCGGCCTGCAACCTGATCAATATATTTATACTAATGCGGCTTGCAACCCGACCCATATATTTATACTATTGCGGCGTGCAACCTGATCCATATATTTATGCTATTGCGGAGTGCAACCCTGGATACGAGTACGAAACATATAGGCAAACTGAAATATGTCCACAACATGGTATATATACCGCATACATAATACACAGCACGCTACACACAATAGTCAGCATGCGGTGCAATGAAATGGGATGAATGCGGTATGATGCAATGCAGTCACATACGCCTGTTACTTATCTCCGGCATGGGACTCTCATCGTCTACCAGGAGATATATGAAATAATAACCCTTCACAAGTGCGGGACTCTCACCGACCATTGGGAAGTATATGCAATACTGATCCTTCACCGACTCGGGACTTTCATCTATTACCGGGAAGGATATGAAATAATGACCCTTCACCGGCTCGGGACTCTCATCGATTACCAGGAAGTATATGCAATAATGAATTCAATGCAGTCGCATATGCCTGATACCTATCTCTGGCGCGGGACTCTCATCGTCTACCAAGAGATATATGCAGTAATAACCTTTCACCGGTGCGGGACTTCATCGACCATCTGAAAGTATATGCAATGATGAAACTTCACTAGCTCGGGACTCTCTTCGATTACCGAGAAGTATATGCAATAATAACCCTTCACCGGCTCGAGACTCTCATCGATTACCGGGAAGTATATGGAATAATGACCCTTCACCGTCTCGGGACTCTCATTGATTACCGGGAAGTTTATGCAATGCTCACAACCAGGGAACAATGTTTCTATGTTCAATGCAATACCAACAACAGGACATAACATATAATGTACAATGTTTATCCAAGCTAAGGCGTAATAAGTACGACAATCGGTAGCTACACACATAAGGAACATGTGGTAGAATATCCACATGGCCAAGGGCCTCCAAAGAAATGGATATAATCACTTACCTCATTCCAAAGTTAACACTACTACTCGACAACCACTTTGTCCTTTGGATTCATTGCCAAACGATCCCACTGTGTTCAATAAGCAGAAAAATATATCACATAAGGCTAAAGCCTTCATCCTTACATCTTAGAACAATCCGGGTAGGAATCCGACACCTGGTTCACAAATGCAATACGCTGTCCAGGTCAATGTACATGTTTTAAAATCACATAGCCAAACTCTAAATAAATTACATATACAGGTTGCCCATAACTCCTTGAGTTCGAATGTATAATCAATTCCATTATCGGGGTTCAATTAGTCATTGAAACTATTAATTTAATTTATTAGAACGATGTCTAATATACAAATTTCTACCGTTAAAATATATTCAAACACACATAATAAACTGAGATAATGAACTAACATCATATCCTGGATGTTTCGGGGTAAAAATTCTATTTTTTCTGCTCATTTTACTTTCCTTTTTCTCTTTTCTATATTTTTTTCGTTGTCCCCGTTTCTTTATTATTTCTCTTTGTTTCTCATTCTAGTAAAGGATTAAATCCCTTAGGCACACTGCCTCCTCCTTTCCTTTTATCCTTTTTTTTCTTTTCCTTTTATGTTTTTTTTTAAAAAACTTGCTGCTGCAACTGAAATTAACATGGAACCCTGTAAATTTTGAAATAATCCCAAATTTTGAATACAAGTTATACAAAATATATGTGGCATACTCGTTAAGGCGGATCTCGAATCGGATTCCAAAAAACTCAAGATGCGAATTAAACAGAAAAAGATCAAATTAATATTATTTTTTGAAATTTTAGCGGAAACTATCCGAACGACCTCGAAATTCACTTCTGAAAGTTCATACATGTCAAAAATAATCATATGAACCTAACGGCACTTTCGGATTTCGAATCGGAGCTTATTCACCAAAGTCGAGCTCGAAAACCTCTTTTTATGATTTACTGACAACAGAAATTGAAACCTTCTTCCGATACATATTAAACGAGGTCTGATTTAGTTCAAATTTTACAGACTTGTCTTAGTGGACCTTACAAAGATTTTAAAATTATCGGTACGCCAATCGGAGTCCTAATTTACGAAATGACTACGTAAGGTCATTTTAAACACTTTGCATTCTATTCATAATTTAGGCTTATAGCTCCCCAATTAGCAGTGATAGCGAATATCACTCTCTTATCCTTAACACGACAATAAATACAGTATATTTCAATACACATATCAAATAAACAAAACATGTCATGCTCATAGCTGGAGTAAAATACTCCCAGTACACAGTAAACACCAAACAACACTTAACAACATAATAAACTGCTAGACACGAATCTCAGACGTAGTAAGTATGCCTCTTCTGCAGCTATGCAAGTGAAAAATACGTGCATAGAACATCCATAAGAGCCAAAGGCCGTGAAAGAGTAAGATGAAACTACGTACCTCAAATGCTGAGTCAAATCAATTACTGAACGACTTTCTTTCCATTCTTACACCTCTTAAGTAGCTTACATAACAATTCAATCTATAATAGCACAATTAGGCTCACGATTAATACTAAATAGAGATTACATTTGTAACGTAAGTTAGTAGATCATCTAAGCAAATTTGGGCAGCATCTCCTCCATATCATTGACTTCCTCAAACTCCATATATCACAACAACAATTAGAACAACATCAAAAATAATAAATATAAGTCATCACAATCAAATCAGACCAAAACTAATTCATTAATCTTTTCAAAACAACCCATATGCACCACACCTTAATCTTTACATTCTATTTCAAATTTATACATATTTATTCCATCAATCCCCTTCATAAATACTTACACATACTTAAAAAAAATCAAGAATACCATATTAAAGCTTTTCTATTCATTTTCCAGTCACAATAATTTCATAAATATAGCTTACAACACAGTCCAACAAGAACAACAATATTCCATACATTATTCAAGAGTTAAGTTTCAATTCTTTACTCAAACAACATAACCAACGCCCAAAATAACCTTAAGCACTATTGAGAAGATAATATACTCACCATAGATAGCAACTATAACTCGAATCCTAAGCTTGTTTTAGCTCTCAATCACCCTTGATGCCATTACAATACTATATAAGAGCAAATCCTTCTTTTGCTTCAACTATGATGTGAAATTATGGTGAAATCTTCTTGGCAACCCTTGAAACCCTTTAGAGACCTTTAGGAGAGTGCTTAGGAAAGATAGGGATGGATTTTAGGTGAAAGTGACTTAAAAGAAACATTTCTATCCCTTTTAAAACCATCAAAGGTCGGCCATCGTCATAGTAAATCCCAAAATGGACTGTTAGACTCGTACACCTTTCATTTGGTGGGAACAATGATAACACGCTCGTTAAGGATCCAAGAACTTGATAATAAAATTCAAGAATTTAAAGAAATTTGCGGAAGCTAAAAAGAAATGGTAGAAACGGAAAAGAACAAAATAGAAAGATAGAATGAATTCAAGGACGAGTTTCTTGAATTCAAGAATGGATCACGAATCTCGAGGATGAGCCAAGAAATTCGAGACAAGTCTAATTCTTGAAAAGAATTCCTAACAACAACAATTAGACTAGCTAATCGCCTTTGGTAGAGAATTTAGCAAGAAGTAGATTATGGAACCCCGACCCCCGTTAGAGTAACAAGAACAACAATAGAATTACCGCCTTTCTTGAATACCTAAAAGTAATCTAAGAGTTATGAAGAATTTAGTTCTTACCACCTTAAGTTGAATCTCGAAGGTTGAAGAATAAATCCAAGAACAATCACACTCAAAAGTGCAAGAAAAGAACCTCACAATTTTATTGATAATAATGTCTAGCTCCAATTAATAATGAAAGACTCCCCTATATATAGAGAAAGGGGCAGCCAATAAAGCTTAAAATCCTACTCAAATTAGGTAAACTAAGTCATAAGTAAAAAGGAATAAAAGCCTACTTGAAATAGAAAACCAAATCACCAACTAACTAGGATAACTTTTACTAGTTTCCTCCTAACTAACTTTGACTTGTTGACTAGCCTCCAAGGCTGATTTCCACGCCTCTAAACCCTAATTTAGGGCTTATTTAAGCTTCTCTTTGTTGACTCTTTGACCAAAAACGTGGGCCCCATTTTACCCTCCTTTTGGAGGCTATTTAGCCCATTTAATGGCTGACTTTTGGGCCCCAATCGACCTCCTCTTGGACTTGGACTTGCACCATGAAATAGTTGTAACACTTAGCTAATTCATCTTCTTTTGGGAGCTCTTCCTCTATAATTAATAGCTTCTTTATGTGCAATTGAAGTCCATCAACATCTACTTGCAACTCTTGAGCTTGTGATCTTGTCAATGGTCTTCTTGGTGCTTCCAAAGCTTCTTCCATGTCCTTGATGCTATCATTCCCCTCTTCTTGAGAAGAATTCGTCCTCGAATTCAAACCTACATCACAAAAAGATAAATCAGCAACATTAAAAGTAGCACTAACTTGGTACTCACCAGGAAGATCAAGCTTGTAAGCATTATCCCCAATTCTTTCAAGAACTTTGAATGGTCCATCTCCTCTTGGATTCAGTTTTGACTTCCTCTTAGAAGGAAACCTTTCTTTCCTCATATGCACCCAAACTAAGTCGCCGGGCTCAAATACAACTTGCTTTCGGCCCTTGTTTCTTCGTTGAGCAGTTTGTTCATTTTTCCTTTCAATTGTAAGCTTAGTTTGCTCATGGATCTTTTTCATCATCTCTGCCTTCTTCTTACCATCAAGACTAACAATATCATTAGTAGGTAAAGGTAAAAGATCAAGGGGAGTAAGAGGATTAAATCCATACACAATTTCAAAAGGAGACATACTTGTGGAAGAATGAACAGTTCTATTGTAAGCAAATTCAACCATAGGCAAGTGATCTTCCCAAGAGGTTAACTTACCTTTCAAAACAGCCCTCAACATGTTTCCTAAGGTCCTATTAACTACTTCCGTTTGTCCATCAGTTTGGGGATGACAAGATGTAGAGAATAGTAATTTAGTACCCAATTTCCCCCAAAGAACACGCCAAAAGTGGCTCAAGAACTTAGCATCCCTGTCACTAACAATAGTTCTAGGTATACCATGCAATTTAACAACTTCTTTCAAAAACAAATCAGCAACATGAGAAGCATCATTAGTTTTCAAGCATGGAATGAAACGAGCCATTTTTGAGAACCTATCTACCACAACAAAAATACTATCTTTACCATACCTTGTTCTAGGCAAACCCAACACAAAGTCCATAGAAATATCAACCCAAGGTGAAGATGGAACGGGTAAAGGCGTGTATAACCCATGTGGTAACACTTTAGATTTAGCTTGTTTACATTCAAGACATTGGGCACACACCTTTTCAACATCTTTTTTCATACCAGGCCAAAAGAAATTTTCAGCAAGTATATCCAATGTTTTTGGTACTCCAAAGTGACCCATAAGTCCCCCACAATGTGCTTCCCTCACAAATAATTCCCGTAAAGAGCAATTAGGTACACACAACTTGTTTTCTTTAAAGAGAAACCCATCTTGCAAATTAAACCTCTCAAAAGGTCCATTTAAACATTTCAAAAACGCAACACCAAAATCAGCATCTTTAGCATACAACCCCTTAATTTGATCAAACCCCATCAATTTAGAAGTTAGAGTAGAAACAAGAGCGTACCTTCTTGAAAGTGCATCAGCTACCACATTGTCTTTCCCTTGCTTGTATGAAATCACATAAGGAAAAGTTTCTATGAACTCAACCCATTTAGCATGCCTTCTATTAAGCTTACCTTGACTCTTTAAATGCCTCAAAGATTCATGATCAGTTTTAATTACAAATTCTTTAGGCCATAAATAGTGCTGCCAAGTAGCTAAAGCTCTAACCAAAGCATATAACTCCTTATCATAAGTAGAATAATTTAAAGTAGCTCCACTCAATTTTTCACTAAAGTAAGCAATAGGTTTAGAATCTTGCATTAGAACAGCTCCTATGCCTCTACCAGATGCATCACATTCAATTTCAAAAGACTTGTTAAAATCAGGTAATTGTAATAAAGGAGCGGAACACAATTTATCCTTTAGCAAGTTAAATGCCCTAACTTGTTCTTCCCCCCAAGAAAACGGTCTATCTTTCTTAATAATCTCAGTTAAGGGTGCTGCAATTGTACTAAAGTCCCTTACAAACCTCCTATAAAAGCTAGCAAGACCATGAAAACTCCGAACTTCAGTTATGCTCTTAGGTGTAGGCCATTCTTTAATTGCCTTGATTTTATCTTCATCAACCTCAACTCCTCTAGAACTAACCACAAAGCCTAAGAAAACCACTTTATCAACACAAAAGGTACACTTTTTCAGATTTGCGTATAGACGCTGCTCCCTAAGCACATTAAAGACTTGTTTTAAGTGTTCTACATGCTCTTCTAAAGTCTTAGAAAAAATCAGAATGTCATCAAAGTATACTACAACAAATTTCCCATGAAAATCTTTAAAGATATGATTCATTAAGCGCATGAAAGTACTTGGTGCATTAGTTAAGCCGAAAGGCATCACTAACCACTCATATAGGCCATACTTAGTTTTAAAAGCAGTTTTCCATTCATCTCCAGGATTCATTCTAATTTGATGGTAACCACTCTTTAGATCAATTTTAGAGAAGATTTTAGAGCCATGTAATTGATCTAACATATCATCAAGACGAGGAATAGGATGGCGATACTTTACCGTTATTTTGTTAATGGCGCGACAGTCTACACACATCCTCCAAGTTCCATCCTTCTTCGGTACCAATAGAACGGGAACAGAACATGGACTCATACTTTCTCTCACAAATCCTTTTTCAAGCAGCTCATCTACTTGTCTTTGTAGCTCCTTAGTCTCTTCAGGATTACTCCTATAAGCTGGCCTATTTGGAAGTTGAGATCCGGGCACAAAATCGATTTGATGTTCAATTCCTCTTAAAGGTGGTAAACCCTTAGGAACATCCTCCGGAAAGACATCTTCAAAATCCTGCAAAAGATTAGAGATACTACTAGGCAAAGAAGAAGTTAGTAATTCATCATTAAGTAAAACTTCCCTATATGTAAGAAGTATTATGGGCAGCCCCTCTTTTTGTGCCCTCAAACACTCTTTGGCTTTTACAAGACTCACTCTTTTTTCAAGCTTAGCCTCTTTCCTCTCACCAAAGCTCTCTTTTTTGTCACTCTTCCCAATTTTTTTTCCACTCTCGTTGCTGCCCACTCTCTCCTCACGATTTTCTCTCTTTTTTTCATCTTTTTCTTTTCTCTCAAGCTCACTCTTTTGTCCCTCCCCTTTATTCCCCATTGTTTCCCTCAATTTTTTTTGATCTTCATACACTTGGGAAGGAGTTAATGGTGCAAGAGTAAACTTCTTGCCATTGAGCTCAAGAGAATATCTATTCCTCCTTCCATCATGAATAACCCTTCTATCAAATTGCCAAGGACGTCCAAGCAAGATATGACAAGCTTGCATGGGTATCACATCACAAAGAACTTCATCAACATACTTTCCCACATTGAATGGTATCAAGCATTGTTTATTAACCCTAAGCTCACCACTATCATTCAACCATTGCAATCTATAAGGTGTGGGATGTTTCATCAACTCCAACCCTAATTTTTCTACTAAATAATTGCTCACAACATTAGCACAACTCCCACTATCTATAATCATCGAACAAATTTTCCCCTTTATCCCACATCTAGTGTGAAAAATATTTTCCCTTTGCTCCTCATGAGAATTTCCCAAATTAATGTTCATGATTCTCCTAACTACAAAATTCAAGCCCTCATTAGCCATGTCTTCCTCTTCTTCTTCAACACCCTCTTCTACTTCTCCCTCACTTTCACTTTTTTCACTATCAAATCCCCCATCGTCCCTAATAAGAATAGCTCTCCTATTTGGGCATTCAAACGCCTTATGTCCTCTTCCCCTACATTTATAACATTCAATAGAACTTGTAGGAAGAGAAGGTTTAGGATTAGGAACTCTACCTCCATCTTTGGCTCCTACTATGCCCTTACCCTTATCATCATTAGGTTTAGACATGGTTTTCTCGTCCTTGCTTGGCCATGTCTTCTTTGGTGTAGATGTTGGACGACTCCTCCAAGTGCTAGCTTGCTGCCTCTTTTTATTTTGCCTTTCCACTTTGATAGCTAAATCAACTAACTCATCTAGGGTTACATATTGTTGTATTTCTACTACATCTGCAATGTCCCTATTTAAGCCATTAAGAAACCTAGCCATAGTAGCTTCTTCATCTTCGTTACAATTAGCTTGGATCATAGCCATATCCATCGCCTTGAAATAATCATCAACAGACATAGATCCTTGCTTCAAAGTTTGAAGACGTTGCTGTAAATCTCTTTGAAAGTAGGATGGCACGAACCTCTTCCTCATTACTCTCTTCATCTCGGCCCATGTAGAAATTGGAGGTTCTCCATCTTGCTCTCTATCCCTAGAAAGCTTTTTCCACCAAATAGCAGCATAATCAGAAAATTCAACAACTGCAAGCTTAACTTTCTTACCTTCAGAATAGTTATGACAATCAAAGATAGCTTCTACTTTTCTCTCCCATTCAAGGTACAAGTCTGGATCTCTTGTCCCTTTAAAAGATGGCATCTTCATCTTTATGCTACTTAGATTATCATCTTCCACCCTAGCTCTTTGCCCCCTTCTATTTTCCACCCTATTTGCATCATCATCAAAATCATCATCGGTTGTATTTCTTCTAACTTGGGGCCTAGGATTATTTTCCCTTTTAAATTCAGCTATGGTATCCTTCATCTCCTCAAATTGCATAGTCCATCTCTTGAATTGATCAAACATAGATTGCATAGTGAATTGTTGTTTCTTTGGATCCATTTCATCACCCGAATTAGACATCTTTAAAAAAAATAAAGTTATGTGGATCTCTCAAAATCTAGCTCTTCCCTCTAATCAACTTTTGGTTGATGTTCTTAGGATTTATAATTAAACCCTACTAGTCACAACCTTAAATGGTAAGAATTAGAATTAGAAAAAGAAAAGGAAAGTGAAAGACCAAACCTAGGTAGAATAGGATTGGTAAGAAAAGAAAAGAATAAGGAAAACCCAAACCCAAAATAATAAGAGAAGATATTACCTTTTTCTTCAAAGACTAGGATCCCCTCTTCTTGTTTCCTTTGTTGACTAGGAAACCAAATAATATAGGAATTTGAAAATAATAAGCAAAGTAATTTATTTTTTTTTTTTCGGTTACTGTTCACGTGCTACAGTTTTTTTTTTTTTTTTTTTTTTTTTTTTTTTTTTTTTTTTTTTTGCTCAAGAACACCCCAAGACTATCAAGAACGGAACCTTGATACACCCGCTCTGATACCACTTGATAACACGCTCGTTAAGGATCCAAGAACTTGATAATAAAATTCAAGAATTTAAAGAAATTTGCGGAAGCTAAAAAGAAATGGTAGAAACGGAAAAGAACAAAATAGAAAGATAGAATGAATTCAAGGACGAGTTTCTTGAATTCAAGAATGGATCACGAATTTCTTGGCTCATCCTCGAGATTCGTGATCCATTCTTGAATTCAAGAAACTCGTCCTTGAATTCATTCTATCTTTCTATTTTGTTCTTTTCCGTTTCTACCATTTCTTTTTAGCTTCCGCAAATTTCTTTAAATTCTTGAATTTTATTATCAAGTTCTTGGATCCTTAACGAGCGTGTTATCAAACAACCCGTAACTCCAAGTATATTGAGATAAAAGCTAAGTGACATTAGAACCAAAATTCGGAAAAATTTATGAACGTGACTTGCGATGCTTTTTGCCAACATTTCTTTTACAACTTTCTTGACTTTTGGGACTTATCCGAACGACCTCAGATCTCACTTCCAAAGGTTTACATAAGTCAAAAATGACCATAAAACCTAACGACGCTTTCAGATTTCAAATCAGAGATCATTTGCTCAATTCGAGCTCGAAAACCTCTTTTATGATTTACCGATAATCGAAATTGAAACCTTCTTCTGATCGCTACCAAACAAGGTATGAATCAGCTCAAACTTTACAAAAGGTCCTAATGGATCTTACATAAATTTTAAGACTATCGGCACACCAATCAGAGTCCTAACTCTCGAAACGACTAGATAAGGTCGTTTCAATTGCTCAATATGTTGTCTCATGTAATATTACTAGATCAAGTGTGTGTTACAAATACGATGTCCCTATTAAGTAAAAAAACCTTGTTTAGATTGAAAGGCTGCATTGATGCCTTGTCTAACATTGACCTATCTGAGACCATATGATTGATGGCCGCAGTGTCAATTATCCATTCTTGTTGTCCAATCGATACAAGTAAAGCACTGCTAGTACCTGCAATATTAGCAGCTGATACAGAGTTGTTGTTTCCTAACATCTGCAGTATTTGAGCATATTATTCTGGGGTGAAAGTACAGCCTCCTATGTTAGCCATTGATCCATGATGTTGATAGCTTGTACCTTCTTGACCCTCTGACTAAACATCGTAGGCTGATCCAGTGGTTTTCCTTTTCTTGAAATCTTAAGGGTATCCATTCAATTTCCAGCAATCATCCCTTGTATGATTTGTCAGCTTGCAGAAGTCACAGTACAAGTTTCTTGTCTACTTTTGGCCCTTATTATTTCCTTGAAATCCCTTAGCTTTGCTATAGATAGCAGCCTGATCAAGATTAGTAATGGCTGGTGCAGCTCCAAAAATCCCAGTATTAGTTGTACACCCTTTTTTACTTTCATCACTAATGGTCATTACATAATCCTGATTTACAGTGGGAAGTGGACTCATGAGAAAGATATTGCTTCTTGCTTGAAGATAAGAATCATTAGGACCCATCAAGAATTGGTACAACTTATGTCTTTTAGCATATGCCTTGAAATCCTTTGATTTGTCACAATCACATCCTGGGGTGGGTACTAGTGCCTCAAACTCATCCCACATATCTTCCAGTTTAGAAAAGTATACATCAACTGAATTTGTGCCTTGCGTTAGAGAAGATATTTCCGTATGTAGATTAAATGTTCTTATATCATTCACTTTATCAAACCTTTCTTTAACATCTTCCCAAACTGTAGGAGCATTAGAAGCATACACTATTCCCCAAGTAAAGTACTGGACACGGAATTCATCAGCCATGATACAACAATAGCATTGCACCTTTCCCATTGAGTCCACAAACTTTCATCATAAACTTCCACTTCACCACCTCATCTATATTCAAAATGTACGTTTAAACACATCTTGCTACAAGGAGAAAATATTGTATTTCACTTTTCTGGGGCACGTGAGAGGAATTTAATATATCCAAAAATGGGACCCACTCCTCTCTATCTTGGAAAGGTAGTACTTCTTTCGTTTTTGCTTTACTTCTTTGCCGGAATAGTTTCATTGGCGCCGGTGAACCACCGCAAACCTTCCAAAACACGATCCTTCCATCACAAGTTCTCCAATTTTATCACCAAAAAATGTGATTCTTTTGCTTTTGTTTTATTTTACTACTTTATGTCCATTGCATGTTGATCTATAATTGTGATCAATTTTATTCTTCCCAACATAGAGTATGCAAAAATAGCTAACACTGTATTTCTCATTAATGTGAAGAATTAAAAAAACATAACTGCATTTTGGTTTGGAAAATTGGGATTCAAAAAGGAAAACCCCCACTTTTTGGGGACACTTAATTCACCGTAAAGATCAAAACTTTTCATCTTCAATAGAAAGTTCTATTAAGTATTACTATTTTGGTTAGCATGTACATATTTTCTGAATTTTTCAAGACGAGTTCGATGAGACTGAGCCTCCCAATCACCATATTCTCCGGTCAACAATCCTTTTCCTCTCTTGATGTTACATGTTTAGATTTCTATTTTCCCTTATATTTTAAGTGTCTTTTTTTAATGCTGACATGTAATCTTCTTATTGGTTAAAATTCTACTCTGATAAGAGAAGTGAGATTCACGCACAAGAAATGGTTTAGAGTTGTTAGATCAGTGTTTAAATACACAATATAAGCTTTGATGAGGTGCTCAAATGAAACATAGATGAGATGATGACACGACCCGAAATCCGGTTAGGCCGTGCGGGCACCCGACATCCTCCCCTAGACCCATCGGGCGAACCCTTACCAATTAAATTAAGAAAATAAATATAACAATTCATAAACAAGGACAGGATTTAAAAAAAATACAGACATACTGATACCTCTAAGCTGTACAAAAGAAATTACAGCCGACTACCCAACATACTAGGTTTAGGGCTATCCAGACGAGACATCTAAGAGTACAGAAGAAGATAAATGCCTCCTGAAGGGAGCAAAATACAACTGAAATAGTAAACATAGAATTGGTGGCCATCCGGAATAAAAACTGGCTCACTCTGACAGTTGAAGTCGTCTTTGCTCCTTTACAATGTGGCGAACTCAATCTTGGAGCGAACCTACCGAAACGAAATAAATAGACTAAAACAATCAACAAACAAGGGTGAGTCAAAAGGACTCAATAAGTGGTGCAGACTAGCCACCTCAAGGAATAAGATAGCTAGCCAGGGAGAAGAAATAGATAAACAAAATTTCTCTTATTTAAATTATAAAAAAGAAGAGCCAGATAACAATTAGAAACACGTAAGGAATGACAAACTCATCAACAACCAGGAACGTAAGATAACCAAAACATATAGGTATCCCGAACACATCAACAATCATAACTACATCCTGTTGCGGCGTTCAACCCGATCCATATATTCATCCTTTTGCGGTGTGAAACTCGATCCATATATGTATACCGTTGCGGCGTGCAACCCGATCCCCGCAACCCAGAATACGAGCCAGAAATATATAGGCAAACTGAGATATGTCCACGACATAGTATACATACCGCATACATAAAACACAACACAATACACACAATAGTCAGTACGCAGTGCAATGAGATGGGATGAACGCGGTACGATGCAATACAGTCGCATATGCCTGATACCTATCTCCGGCGCGGGACTCTCATCGTCTACCAGGAGATATATGCAATAATGACCCTTCACCAGCTCGGGACTCTCATCGATTACCGGGAAGTATATGTAATAATGACCCTTCACCGGTGCGGGACTCTCATCGCCAACCGGGAAGTATATGCAATAATGACCCTTCACCGGCTCGGGACTCTCATCGATTACCGGGAAGTATATCTAATAATGACCGTTCACCGGCTCGGGACTCTCATCGATTACCGGGAAGTATATGCAATGATGACAACCAGAGTACAATGCTCAGATACTCAATACAATACCAACAGCAGGACATAACATATAATATACAAGGTAAATCCAAAGCTAAGGCGTAATGAGTACGCCTATCGGCAACTACACACATAAGAAACACGTGGTAGATTATCCATGAGGCCAAGGGCCTCCAAAGAAATGGATACAAACACTTACCTTGTTACAAAGTTAGCACAGCCACTCAATAACCGCTTTGTCCTTTGGATTCATTGTCGAACGATCCCACTGTGTTCAATAAGCAGAAAAATATGTCACATAAGGCTAACGGCTTCATTCCTTATGTCTTAGGGCAATCCAGTTAGGAACCTGATGCCTATTCGCATACGCAATACGCAGCCCAGGCCTATGTACAGGTTTTATGGTCACCTAACCAAACCCTAAATAAATTACATTTATATGTTGCCCGTAACTCACTGAGTACAAATATATAATCAATTCCATTATCGGGGGTCCATTTGACCCTTTAAACTATTAATTGAACTTATTAAAACGATGTCTAATATATCAAGTTTTACCATTAAAATACATTCAAATACACGTAATAAACTCAAATAATATATTAGGATCATTACCTAAATGTTTCAGGGTAAAAATTCTACTTTTCTCCAGCCCCTTTTCTCATTTTCTGACATTTTCTATATCACTCCGTCCTTTCTCTGTTTCATTTTTTTTATTTTCTGCTTTGCCTTCTCCTTTCATTACCTATCTATCTAGTTGAATTTTTATATATGGGCAAATGCCCACCGCCTGTGAACCTTTTGTCTTTTCCTTTTTTTTTTTTTTTTTTTTTCCTTTAAAATTCGCTGTTACGATAAAAATTAAAACGGTACCCTACGATATTCGAAATAATCCCAACTTTTGCATGTAAGTTATACAAAATATATGTAGCATACTCGCTAAGACGGATCTTACATTGGATTCCCGAAACTCAAGATGCGAATTAAATGGAAAAAGGTCCAATTATTTAACTTTCGGCATTTTAGAGGAAAGTAGCCGAACAACATCGAAATTCACTTTCAAAAGTTCACAAAAGTCACAAATAATCATACGAACCTAACGGCAGTTTTAGATTTCGAATCGGAGCTCATTCGCCAAACCGAGCTCGAAAATCTCTTTTTAATATTTATCGACATAAAAATTGAAACCTTCTTCCGATGCCTACCAAACGAGGTCTGATTTAGCTCAAATTTTACAGACATGTCTTAATGGACATTACGAATATTTTAAAATTATCGGCACGCCAACCGGAGTCCTAACTTCCGAAACGACTAACCGAGGTCGTTTCAGATGAGGTGCCAAAATAAAATTTTGTGCCAACTTTAAGGACTTCTCTATGTATTTGGCCTAAAAAAATATATCATGGTTAAAGAAAAATTTGTGTAAGACTCGAAAATTGAATAGTGTCAACAAAAGTGGAACCTGTTTGACATGGCATAAAGTTTAACAAATAAAGAAATATTTTTTTGAGCTTGAGGAATAAAATAAGTCATTGATATTTATATGATTTGGAGTTAGATTGATTTCATATTTAAAAAAGAGATCATTCTTTTATAAATGGACTAAAAATAAAATAGACTAACATAAATTAGAGTGGATGGAGTACATTATTACTACTATATCACTTAGTCATAACAGATAACTTTAGATATTAAGCCAATTATTTCCACCAACTTTTAAAATTAAAAAATAAAATTATAAATTAGTTACAACATTTGTTTAAATAATTAAGAGTATTGCTACTATGAACCAAACGCATGGCAAAAACATGTGATAAGTTTATAAAAATTTAACTATACTAACAGTTTCATGGTATTAAGAGAACTATTGTCATGTGCATTATAGAAGTTGAATAAAATATATTTATTTAGCTATAATATTCCATTTTATATAAATTGGTGTGGCTAAAATCTGCTTTTGCTACGGAAACTTTACAAGCATGGCTAAATTTTATGACTAGCTATAAAAATTATCGTAGCAATGAATTCGCATCTATACTATAGTTGCCACAGATTTTTATAATTTGAAGCAAAATATTGTACAACTTCAATATTTTGTTACAAAGAATTATTTATTGCTAAAAGGCCAGTATTGCTACAATAATTTTAAGTTCGTGGAAAAAATAGATGTTTAGCTATGGAATCTAGTCGTAACAGTAAATTTTTAGCTATTGAGGTTGTTATATCCACAAAAGTTAGCAACTATAGCAAAAATGAGGAACTAGCTTTGGCAATTTTATTTTTGTTGCTAAAAAGTTTTGCAAAATAATAGATAGCCACGGAACCTTAATTTTTGTAGCTACTGCTATGTATTAGCCGTAATATTCATATTCATAGCAAAGAATTCGTAGCTATAGATATAAAATATTGCAGTGTTATTCTCCCACTATAAATATAGAGTTCCCATAATGACAGAAGAGGGACCATGAAACGACCTCGGTCAGTCGTTTCGGAAGCTAGGACTCCGATTGGCGTGCCGATAATTTTAAAATATTCGTAATGTCCATTAGGACATGTCTGCAAAATTTGAGCTAAATTAGACCTCGTTTGGTAGGCATCTGGAAGAAGGTTTCAGTTTTTATTGGCGATTAATATTAAAAGGAGATTTTCGAGCTCGGTTTTTGCCGAATGAGCTCCGATTCGAAATCCGAAAGCGCCGTTGGGTTCGTATGATTATTTATGACTTTTGTGAACTTTCGAAAGTGAATTTCGATGTTGTTCGGCTAGTTTCCGCTAAAATGCCGAAAGTTAAATAATTTGACTTCTTTTCATTTAAATTCGCATCTTGAGTTTCGGGAGTCCAATTTGAAATCCGTCTTCGCGAGTATGTTACATATATTTTGTATAACTCGTATGCAAAAGTTGGAATTATTTCGAATATCGTAGGGTACTATTTTAATTGTCGCCGCGAAAACGAAAAGAAAATAAAATAAAATAAAAGAAAACAAAAAAAAAGAAGGAAAAGGTCGGTTGGTCCTTAGCTTAAATGCTAAGGACGGAGTTAATAGATACAGAAACAGGAGCATTGGAGCAAAAAATTGCAGAGACGCGAAACAAAAAAATATGCAGTGGAAAAATGCCAGAAAATAAGAAAAGGGGCCGGGAAAAAGTAGAATTTTCACCCTGAAACATTCAGGTAATGATCCTAATATAGTATTTGAGTTTATTACGTGTGTTTAAATATATTTTTGCGGTAAAAATAAGAATATTAGACATCGCCCTAATGACGTAAATTGATAGTTTAAAGGGTCAAATGGACCCCGATAATGAAATTGATTATGTATTCGTGCTCAGTGAGTTATGGGCAACTTATAAATATAATTTATTTGGGATTTGGTTATGTGGCCTTAAACCCTGTATATAGGCCTGGCCTGCGTATTGCGTATGCGAATAGGGTATCAGGTTCCTACCTGGATTGCCCTACGATGTGAGGAATGAAGCCTTTAGCCTAATATGATATATTTTTCTGCTTATTGATCGCAGTGGGATCGTTTGTCAATGCATTCAAAAATAACGCGGTTGTTGGTCGCAATGCTAACTTTTGAGAGAGGTAAGTGTTTATATCCATTTCTTTGGAGGCACCTGGCCTCGTGGATTTTCTACCACGTATTCCTTACGTGTGTAGCTGCCGATAGGCGTACTCATTACGCCTTAGCTTTGGATTTATATTATATATTATATGTTATGTCCTATTGTTGGTATTGTATTGAGGATTGAGCATTGTACCCTGGCTGCGAGTTGGCATCTACTTCCCGGTTGTCGATGAGAGTCCCGCGCCGGTGAAGGGTTATTGCATCACATTGCATTCATATGCATTACATTGCATATCATATTGAGGGCAGGAGTATTCCGCCCCAGGAGCAGGAGGATTCCGCTCCATTGTATCATATTGAGGGCAGGAGTATTCCGCCCCAGGAGCAGGAGTATTCCGCTCCATTGTATCACATTGAGGGTAGGAGGATTCCGCCCCAAGAGCAGGAGTATTCCGCTCTTATGTCAGATATTGAGTGCAGGAGTATTCCGCCTCAGCTTTACATTATATCGGGTGCAGGAGTATTCCGCCCCAGGAGAGTGCAGGAGTATTCCGCCTCTGGTTTATATTATATCGGGTGCAGGAGTATTCCGCCCCAGGAGCAGGAGTATTCCGCTCCAGTTGGTTATCAGATTGGATTCCCCTCGAATGCAGGAGTATTCCGCTTCGGGATGGGATTACGGGCACATGTGACCCTTCGCATCATATTTCATCTCATTTCATCTCACTTCATTTTATTTCATACCATTGTGTAAACTTGTGGTACATAACTATTGTCCTGCTTATATGTGCATTTCTTATTTGTTGTTATGTTTCTGGCACGCATCCTTGGTTGAGTTTATAAGTTTCTTACGTGTTTTCGGTTGTTATCTGGCTCTACCTTTTTATAATTTAAATAAAAGAAATTTGGTTTATCTGTTTCTTCTCCCTGGCTAGCTATCCTATTCTTTGAGGTGGCTAGTCTGCCCCACTTATTGAGTCCTTTTGACTCACCCTTGTTTGTTGTTTGTTTCTTTTTCTATCTATTTCGTTTCGGCAGGTTCGCTCCAGGATTGAGTTCGCCACGTTGTGAAGGAGCGAAGACGACTTCAGCTGTCAGGGTGAGCCAGCTTTTATTCCGGATGGCCACCAGTTTATTGGTTATTATTTCAGTTGCATTTTGCTCCCTTCAGGAGGTAATTGTCTTCTTTTGTACTCTTAGATGTCTGGTCTGGATAACCCTAAACCTAGTATGTTGGGTAGTCAGCTGTAATTTCTTTTGTACAGCTTAGAGGTTCAGTATGTCAGTGTTTTTTTTTTTAGCCTTGTTCTTATTAATGAATTGAATTATATTTATTTGCCTAATTTAATTGGTAAGGGTTCGCCCGACGGGTCTAGGGAAGGATGTCGGGTGCCCGCACGGCCTAACCGGATTTCGGGTCGTGTCAGTTGGTATCAGAGCCATGTTTAGAGTCTATCCAGACTAAGACAGTGTCTAGTAGAGTCTCGCTGATGGGTACGTAGACGTCCGTACTTATCTACGAGAGGCTATGATGGCATTTAGGAAGTTTCACTTCCTTCTTTTCTGATCGTGCGTCGGTCTGGGATGAAAAAGTATTTTCGTTAATTTATTCGTGGTAATTGCGAACCCTCGCACGATAAATCAGCAAACAGTATGAGTTCAAGATGAAGCAATCTAGCCTGGGGTTGGTACTGACGAAGTCCGAGTGTTTTGATCGTGCTGACGATCTAGTTACGGAGGTCCCAGTTGTACAAGCTCGCGATGGGCAAGGGAGCAGGGCCTTGTAGTTCCCTTGGCTCTCTACGATGCTTTTACGAGAATCTTGGCGACGCAGATACTGCAAGAACCTATTATTCGCTAGGCAGCTTATCAGATTGCCGCATATGTAGATGTTCGGTCTCAGGGAGCTCCTATTTCAGTTCTTAATATTGCCGCAGTAAAGTATGTTCCGGAGGTAGCATGTGTTGTACCTCTAATTATTCTGGCTGGTTAACTAGCCGAGGTAACAGCTCGGTCCGAGTGCCCAAAGTGGTTGCATTATTTTACGCGGTTGAATCTTCCGATATTCTCAAGCCATGCATCATATAATCCTTGTGTAAGTTTTTTTTTTAAAAGTAAAATGATATCAGCGTATCCTTCATGCTCTTGATTATATCGAGCGGTATGTTGTTGATTATTCTGCTTTCCAGTTTCAAGGTCCAGCCTTGAATTGGTGGGCCGCTCTTTTATTAGCTAACTTGGTTCGATTTTTTTTTATCTAGATTCGTGGAAAAGTTCCTTTCGAGTAGCGAGCGAGAAGAAAAGTGTTGCCAGTTTGAGTGGATTGGACAGGGTAGCCTGTCGGTTAGCCTGTTGATGTTTCAGAACATGAGATTGAATTCTATAGAATGACTGAATATGCATTAGAACTAGTTCATGAGCCTTTCGAGAGATTCAAAGATTTATTGATGACCTTTCTTTTTCCTTGAGGTCCCAGATGGCTCGAGAGATTGAGGTCGGGATTTCATTTGATATTGTTGTTGATATTGCTCGAAGGCTCGAGGCATACCGTAAGTTAGAGCGGGAGAGCAAGAAATCTCGTGGCCCTGGTGGGCAACCATGGTACCTCATTTGGAGGTAAGTGTTCTGATTATTTTTTTTGAAGTCACCTTCCAGGTTATCTCAGCTTGTAGAGCGTGATTCTCAAAGTGTGCAAGTAGTTCATCAAGATTAGACCCAGTTTTTCTCTTTACAGCTATCGACAATCTTTCCAGCTACCATTTGCAAGTAGTTCACTGTCACGAGTCTGGTTATCCTTTGAGGAGTTTTTCTTTACTCCAGCAAGTAGACAATCGTCCTTCTTCTTGCCCTCAGGCACCTGCACAGTCGCAGGAATTTCATGTAAATTTTAATTAATCAGAGAAATGCCACCATCCAGTAGAGGTCGAGAGCGCAGTGGTAGTGGTTCTTCTAGAAGTAATTATCAGTGTAGCGGCTTAGTTCAGCCGCAAAGGCAGTTTTATGAACTGCCAGTCTGGCAGGATGCTGAGGCATCCGATGTAGTAGGCCCGTGTGTTTCTTCTTCCCTTATCTGTAAGTAAGATTTATCTTTCCGATCGATCTGGAAATGGTGTGTCCTATCATGTTTCGACGGTTTCCTTGGATATTGTCGTAATTAAGAATTGGTTGCGGTAGAGGGGTGAGTTTCTGATACGATTTATTCCTGGCATTTATGAGACCCTACTAGTTTATCTAATCTAAATATGAGAGATTTGACAGTGAGTGTCGCTATTGTTTGCTTGGCATCCTGTTGTGCCACCTTCTGTTATAATGTCAAGTCAGTCTACCTCTCTTTGGAACTCAGTGTTGGTAGGATGATGGGATTCTTATTTATCACCATCAGGAAGTGTCATTGTTTCTTCTGGTGTAAAGTGATCAATAAGTAATACTCGATCTATGTGTCTCCTCTTGGTTCGAAATGTTAGTAAGTCATGTTATTCTATGAGCTTGTTTAAGTTATAAAAGGGTATTCTGGTAAATTATCAGAGTTTCCTTCTTATTGGAAGGTTAAATTGATATGGATGTTGCTCCATAGAGCTCATTTAATATCTATTTCTTCAGTTGCGATTCTTTGGTTAGCCTGAATCGGAAGTAGTATAGCTCTGGGAGCCAAGCAAATAAAAAGATGAGCTTCCTGAAGCTCTAATTATTTCTATCATCGATCCATTTCCATTTCTTCTTCGTCCGGTACTAGTGAGCTTGGGCGATTGGTAGCCGCTTGTGACGTTCCCTGTGTTGAGCCAGAGTACGTGTTATTGTGGCCGGGTAAGCATATTATTATTTTGGAAGCATATTATTGTTTTGGTCCAGTTGTCTCATCTTGTTATCCGTTTAACATGTTTATGTTATCAGTTTATCCGGGTATCCATTCCCATGTATAGTATAGTGCTGGTTCTGTTTTTGCGGATCATCCAGTTTCAGGGGAAACTCTGCCGAAATTTTTATATAGAAGTACCATCCATCGGGCGGTGGTGTTTACGGCAAAGGTATGGAGTTGTGGACTTGAGAGTTGCAGCTGTTTGGCAACTCGAAAGGGTAGTTGGTAGCTTCGGTCTGCTTACGTTCAGCTTTTAGCCAAATCTTCTTTAGTCCAGCAGACTGTGCGAGGATGGTTATTCCTATACAAATGGCTACATGAGTTTGTGCTTTAAGTGGAGGAGTCTTCCTCCAAATACTGAATGGTAATATTAAATCTCTGAGGTGTTGATATCACTTTTCTCACGACCCAAAGTAAGGCTACGGTAGAAATCTACAATGAGTGTCGATCACTGCTAAACCCACTAATAATCTATTAATGATAGAGATAAGCTGGCAACCTGACCATATATACGTACCTATCTGCTGAAACCATAAAGTCTGGAAAGATGACACGATTTTAACTTGCTGGCAATTAGAACATTGAGCCACAAATTTTGCTATGTCACACTTCATTTCGTCCCACCAATAAATCTGCTTAAGATCACGGTACACCTTAGTCGAACCTGGATGAATACTGTATTTGGAATAATGTGCCTCCATCATAATCTATCCACGTAAATCTGCAACATCAGAAACTTAAAGTCTATCTTTATACATAAGAACACCGTCAGTAGTGACCCTGTATGGTGACTTCGGTTTTCCTTGGGCTATCTGTCTGTATTCAACTAGAACTGGATCCTCATACTGACGCTGTTTTACTTCATGGAAATTTAGAGTGAAAGATCTAGTGCAGCTTGTCGTCCATCCATCATTGGCATATCTCCTTCACACCTTAACTCCTTGAGAGGTTACTTTAGCGTTGTAAGCGCTCATGTAATCAACTTTGTTGCTGGTATTCTGCCTCAGCTCATGGTCCAACTACGTGTCTCCTTTATTTTTACTTTTTCAAGTCATAATATTTTCAATTGAAAGAAAATACCCTAAAGTAGGTGTTCAGTCTGGAGATCATTCCTGGTCTGTATCATACTATCCAGAAGTATTTGCCTGATCCTTATCCTTATATATAGACCCTGTTCAGATGAACCTTTGACATACATTAGGATATGAGTAACTACATTCCCACAAGGAGCTTGCGGAACAACACTAACATCAACTGAGATGTTGCCTAGTGTGTTTGTAAAAATAATATAGCTTGCATCAAATCTTCTATAATATGTACTGACAAGGTACTTCAAAAGTTCCCCCTATTACATCAAGCGTAAGCTAATTCTTTGTTTCATCGACTTGTTCTATATCGAAAGGTATATCGAAAAGGTGATTCTCGGCTGAATCATGTTAGTCCATCCAGAGTTTCGTATATCTTTGCTTCGAAAATGCAGAATTCTCCTCTCGTGATTGAGGAAGGATCGGTTTAGTCAGAATAACTTGGGCAATGACGTTATGATATTATCCATCTATGTTTTTATCCAAGGGTTTGATGTGCATGTCATAACTCTGATTCTGTAATTATGAGATCATGTCCGTGGAGTAGTTTATGAAGGTTGTGCAAGTTCTCTTGTTATCTGCGTAAATCTTGCTTTAGATTTAGGCTCGTTCGAGGACGAACGAGAGTTTAAGTGGAGGAGAATGAAACGACCTCGGTCAGTCGTTTCGGAAGCTAGGACTCCGATTGGCGTGCCGATAATTTTAAAATATTCGTAATGTCCATTAGGACATGTCTGCAAAATTTGAGCTAAATTAGACCTCGTTTGGTAGGCATCTGGAAGAAGGTTTCAGTTTTTATTGGCGATTAATATTAAAAGGAGATTTTCGAGCTCGGTTTTTGCCGAATGAGCTCCGATTTGAAATCCGAAAGCGCCGTTGGGTTCGTATGATTATTTATGACTTTTGTGAACTTTCGAAAGTGAATTTCGATGTTGTTCGGCTAGTTTCCGCTAAAATGCCGAAAGTTAAATAATTTGACTTCTTTTCATTTAAATTCGCATCTTGAGTTTCGGGAGTCCAATTTGAAATCCGTCTTCGCGAGTATGTTACATATATTTTGTATAACTCGTATGCAAAAGTTGGAATTATTTCGAATATCGTAGGGTACTATTTTAATTGTCGCCGCGAAAACGAAAAGAAAATAAAATAAAATAAAAGAAAACAAAAAAAAAGAAGGAAAAGGTCGGTTGGTCCTTAGCTTAAATGCTAAGGACGGAGTTAATAGATACAGAAACAGGAGCATTGGAGCAAAAAATTGCAGAGACGCGAAACAAAAAAATATGCAGTGGAAAAATGCCAGAAAATAAGAAAAGGGGCCGGGAAAAAGTAGAATTTTCACCCTGAAACATTCAGGTAATGATCCTAATATAGTATTTGAGTTTATTACGTGTGTTTAAATATATTTTTGCGGTAAAAATAAGAATATTAGACATCGCCCTAATGACGTAAATTGATAGTTTAAAGGGTCAAATGGACCCCGATAATGAAATTGATTATGTATTCGTGCTCAGTGAGTTATGGGCAACTTATAAATATAATTTATTTGGGATTTGGTTATGTGGCCTTAAACCCTGTATATAGGCCTGGCCTGCGTATTGCGTATGCGAATAGGGTATCAGGTTCCTACCTGGATTGCCCTACGATGTGAGGAATGAAGCCTTTAGCCTAATATGATATATTTTTCTGCTTATTGATCGCAGTGGGATCGTTTGTCAATGCATTCAAAAATAACGCGGTTGTTGGTCGCAATGCTAACTTTTGAGAGAGGTAAGTGTTTATATCCATTTCTTTGGAGGCACCTGGCCTCGTGGATTTTCTACCACGTATTCCTTACGTGTGTAGCTGCCGATAGGCGTACTCATTACGCCTTAGCTTTGGATTTATATTATATATTATATGTTATGTCCTATTGTTGGTATTGTATTGAGGATTGAGCATTGTACCCTGGCTGCGAGTTGGCATCTACTTCCCGGTTGTCGATGAGAGTCCCGCGCCGGTGAAGGGTTATTGCATCACATTGCATTCATATGCATTACATTGCATATCATATTGAGGGCAGGAGTATTCCGCCCCAGGAGCAGGAGGATTCCGCTCCATTGTATCATATTGAGGGCAGGAGTATTCCGCCCCAGGAGCAGGAGTATTCCGCTCCATTGTATCACATTGAGGGTAGGAGGATTCCGCCCCAAGAGCAGGAGTATTCCGCTCTTATGTCAGATATTGAGTGCAGGAGTATTCCGCCTCAGCTTTACATTATATCGGGTGCAGGAGTATTCCGCCCCAGGAGAGTGCAGGAGTATTCCGCCTCTGGTTTATATTATATCGGGTGCAGGAGTATTCCGCCCCAGGAGCAGGAGTATTCCGCTCCAGTTGGTTATCAGATTGGATTCCCCTCGAATGCAGGAGTATTCCGCTTCGGGATGGGATTACGGGCACATGTGACCCTTCGCATCATATTTCATCTCATTTCATCTCACTTCATTTTATTTCATACCATTGTGTAAACTTGTGGTACATAACTATTGTCCTGCTTATATGTGCATTTCTTATTTGTTGTTATGTTTCTGGCACGCATCCTTGGTTGAGTTTATAAGTTTCTTACGTGTTTTCGGTTGTTATCTGGCTCTACCTTTTTATAATTTAAATAAAAGAAATTTGGTTTATCTGTTTCTTCTCCCTGGCTAGCTATCCTATTCTTTGAGGTGGCTAGTCTGCCCCACTTATTGAGTCCTTTTGACTCACCCTTGTTTGTTGTTTGTTTCTTTTTCTATCTATTTCGTTTCGGCAGGTTCGCTCCAGGATTGAGTTCGCCACGTTGTGAAGGAGCGAAGACGACTTCAGCTGTCAGGGTGAGCCAGCTTTTATTCCGGATGGCCACCAGTTTATTGGTTATTATTTCAGTTGCATTTTACTCCCTTCAGGAGGTAATTGTCTTCTTTTGTACTCTTAGATGTCTGGTCTGGATAACCCTAAACCTAGTATGTTGGGTAGTCAGCTGTAATTTCTTTTGTACAGCTTAGAGGTTCAGTATGTCAGTGTTTTTTTTTTTTAGCCTTGTTCTTATTAATGAATTGAATTATATTTATTTGCCTAATTTAATTGGTAAGGGTTCGCCCGACGGGTCTAGGGAAGGATGTCGGGTGCCCGCACGGCCTAACCGGATTTCGGATCGTGTCAGACCACAACTATTAAAACATCAGTAAGTTGAGGAAGGCTAAAGAAGCTCTCAAGAAAAGTATTCAAGGTGTTCTTCTACATCCCCGATCTATGTTCCTATTCATGATCAACAGTGAAGGTCGCAGTATACTAATGTTTCATTTGTTTTGTAGGTACAATGTCTCATTCGGAAGAAAATTATTTTGTAGGCCCATTAATGTTTCAACAACTAATGAAAGAGCTAAAAGAAATGAATAGGACATAGATGAAAAGGAAGATAGATCTCAAGTCTCCAAAAAGGAAGTCTTAAAGTTAAGAAGAAAATGCAAGATGGATCTCTTAAGTTGTTTGGGAAATTAACAAGAGCGGCTTACATTAAATGGGAACTTCAAATCGAGAAGCTCTTTGGAAGTAGGAACATTAGTGATAAAAGAGAGAAAGTGAAGTGACTATAAGCACTTGGGGACGAAAATTTGATGTGTGTGGTTGTTTAAGACCTAACATTATTTTGAAAGATCCAAAGAAAGGGTTGTGGAGTTACTATGATGTTGAAGATGAGCTTTCATATGTTGAATAACCTTGTGAAGTTCCTGATATTTCATACCAAGAAAAGGATGAGAGAAAAAAATTAGAGAGAAGTGAGGGTGAGCAAATTGAAAATTTAAAAGAGGAAAAAGGAGAGGATGAATTGAAAAAGAATAGTGATTTGTCAGCAAGAGAAGAAGAAAAGATTCATGAAGAGAAAAATGAAGAAAGTGAGACAAAAGAAGACGAGAGAAAGAAAATCAAAAGAGCATGAGTAAGATAATTTCTTATTCTAGCTCTAACGTATCTTCTTCTTTATCTTTTAGATGTGTGATTCTTTTGTAGGTATTCTTAAAGATGAACAAATTAAGGAATTAACTTGGGAAGAACTTTAAGACTTGGAATATACAAAGGAAGTCGAAACTCCTTTTTCTAGTGAGCAAGAGAGCTTAATTATTTTGGTAAAATAATTTCTATTGGTGCCTATTAAGGTAAGATTGCTAATCCTAACTCATTAAATACTTTAAATGAACTTACTAGTTACTTGAGTGTGATTGTTAGATCATCATTTCAACTACTTGAGTGTGAATGTTAGATCCTCATTTCTTGAGATTGATGATTCTTTTGGGTTAATGTACAAATGGATGATTGTGGCCATTCACTAGTTGAATATGATTATGGAGCTAAAATTAGAATTAACTGTGAGCTCGAAAAGCTTTAAACTAGTATTGTGCCAATTGCTGGAAAGCATGAGATACAAAGTGTTCCCTCAGATTTTTGTCATGAAGATGAATTTATTTCATCTTTAGCTAATAGAGACTCTTTTGTTAATGAAAGGTTGGTTGATAGTAATTGTTCCTTTGCGGTGAATTTGATTGTGAAAACTCTTTATCTTGCAAGAACATGAGTTTTTGTAGTCAAACTAGTGAAGATATGAGTCATTGTCAAAGTGAATTGATGTGCTTTATTGACCCATATCTTAACATATGTTCTAAGTTGCATGAAAAACAAGGCTTTTTTTTTTTTTTTTTGTGAAAGTGAACTTTCAATTTTCAAGTTTGTGCTAATAATTCTTATCTTTATTTGATTAGTTCAATTGTGAAAGATGAAGTAGTGAAAGGTAATCTTTGTGAAGTTGAAAAGAAATACCCATTGAGTTATCGTCATTTTAAGTTTGGACTTGAATCTACTTGTTTAGACACCATTGACGGTTATATTGTGAAAGATACTCTTTTTGTAACCTTGTTTGCACTTGATGATAATTATGGGTTGAAAATTAGGAAGTGCAAACCGAAAGAAGGAAGTTCTTTACTTTGTTATGAAAATACTGATTGTTTGAGTTTGAGTGAACTAATTCCTTCTTTGCTTGATGTGAAGGATTCTAGTGAAGAACCACTGCGTCCCATGAAGAGGAGAGTTATTATGCTATCCTCAAAAGTGTTATGGCTACTAATGAAAAAGGAAGTAAACTAATAGATACTATTTTTAGTATTAATTTCTTTACTTATTCTATTCATACATTTGAGGATACATTTTGGGCATAAGTTATCCATTTGAAGCATTTTAATGTCTATGGGCTAAAATGTAAGTAACATTTTTTTATAAAACCAATAACTACTTTAATTTATTTGTAAAAGTTCATCAAGAGAGAAATCTCAAGAAAGTAAGATGTTTGAAGTTACCAATTTTCCATACAAAGGAGCTAGTTGCCTCAAAGCTTCCTAGATCTAGGATTGGCTTACTTGATTGGTTAGTATTTATTTTTGGGCTTTCCAAAAACATGAAGGTAAGACACAATACCTTGGCTTTAATATTAGAAAGTTTGTGTTAAATGATACTGCTTCTTGTATGTTATTACTTGGATTATTTTGGGATGTTGAAACGACCTCGGTCAGTCGTTTCAGAAGTTAGGACTCCGATTAGCGTGCCGATAATTTTAAAATGTTCGTAATATCCATTGGGACTTACCTGTAAAATTTGAGCTAAATCAAACCTTGTTTGATAGGCATCGGAAGAAGGTTTCAGTTTTTATTGATAATAAGTATTAAAAAGAGATTTTTGAGCTCGGTTTTGGCGAACGAACTCCGATTCGAAATCCAAAAGCACCGTTAGGCTCGTATGATTATTTATGACTTTTGTGAACTTTCGAAAGTGAATTTCGATGTTGTTCGGCTAGTTTCCGCTAAAATGCCGAAAGTTAAATAATTTGACTTCTTTTCCATTTAATTTGCATATTGAGTTTCGGGAGTCCAATTTGAGATCCGCCTTTGCGAGTATGTTACATATATTTAGTATAACTTGTATGCAAAAGTTGGAATTATTTTGAATATCGCAGGGTACCGTTTTAATTTTCGTCGCGCAAAGAGAATAAAAGAAAACAAAAAAAAAAGAAGAGAAAAAGACAAAATAAAGAATGAAAAGCAAAAGAAATGGGCGATGGGCTAAGGGATTAATATCCCTTAGCCAAAGTGCTTAGCAGCACTCAAGAAACGAACATAAATGGAGAAACGCGAGAAAAATAAAACACATAGTGGAAAAATGCTAGAAAATGAAAAAAAGAGCCGGAGGAAAATAGTATTTTTACCCCCAAAACATTCAGGTAATGATCCTAATATATTATTTGAGTTTATTACGTGTGTTTGAATATATTTTAACGGTAAAACTTTGAATATTAGACATCGTTTCAATAAGTTCAATTAATAGTTTAAATGATCAAATGGACCCCGATAATGAAATTGATTATATATTTGTACTCAGTAAGTCATGGGCAACATATAAATGTAATTTATTTGGGGTTTGGTTATGTGACCTTAAACCCTATACATAGGCCTGACCTGCGTATTGCGTATGCGAATCGAGTATCAGTTTCCTACCTGGATTGCCCTAAGATGTGAGGAATGAATGCTTTAGCCTAATTTGATATATTTTTCTGCTTATTAAATAGAGTGGGATCGTTTGGCAATGAATTCAAAGGACAAAGCGGTTGTTGAGTAATTGTGCTAACTTTGTAACAAGGTAAGTGTTTATATCCATTTCTTTGGAGGCACCTGGCCTCGTGGATTTTCTACCACGTGTTCCTCACGTGTGTAGCTACCAATAGACGTACTCATTACGCCTTAGCTTTGGATTTACATTGTATATATTATATGTTATGTCCTGTTGATGGTATTGCATTAAGGATCTGGGCATTGTACCATGGCTGTGAGTTGGCATCTACTTCCCGGCTGTCGATGAGTGTCCCGCGCCGGTGAAGGGTTATTATTGCATCACCTTACATTCATATGCATTATATGTCATTCATATACATTACATTGCATATCATATTGGGTGCAGGAGTATTCCGCCCCAGGAGCATGAGTATTCCGCTCCATTGTATCATATTGAGGGTAGAAGGATTCCGCCCCAAGAGCAGGAGTATTCCACTCTTATGTCAGATATTGAGTGCAGGAGTATTCTGCCTCTGGTTTACATTATATCGGGTGCAGGAGTATTCCGCCCCAGGAGAGTGCAGGAGTATTCCGCCTCTGGTTTATATTATATCAGGTGCAGGAGTATTCCGCCCCAGGAGAAGGAGTATTCCGCTCCAGTTGGTTATCAGATTGGATTCCCCTCGAATGCAGGAGTATTCCTCTTCGGGATGGGATTACGGGTACATGTGACCCTTTGCATCATTTCATTTCATCTCATTTCATACCATTGTGTAGACTTGTGGTACATAACTACTGTTCTCCTTATACGTGCATTGCTTATTTGTCTATATATTTCTGGCTCGTATTCTGGGTTGCGGGGATCGGGTTGCACACCGCAACGGTATAAATATATGGACCGGGTTGCACGCCGCAACAGGATGTATTTCTGATTGTTGATGTATTCGGGATACCTATATGTTCTGGCTGTCTTACGTTCCTGGTTAATGAATAGCTTGCGATTCCATACGTGTTTCTAGTTATTATCTGGCTCTGCCTTTTCATAAATTAAATAAGAGGAATCTGGTTTATTTGTTTCTTTTCTCCCTGGCTAGCTATCCTATTCTTTGAGGTGGCTAGTCTGCCTCACTTATTGAGTCCTTTTGACTCACCCTTGTTTGTTGTTTGTTTCTTGTCTATCTATTTCGTTTCAGCAGGTTCGCTCCAGGATTGAGTTCGCCACGATGTTCAGGAGCGAAGACGACTTCAGCTGTCAGGGTGAGACAGTTTTTATTCCGGACGGCCACCAATTTATCGATTATCATTTCAGTAGCATTTTGCTCCTTTCAGGAGGTATCTGTTTTCTTTGCACTCTTAGATGTCTAGTCTGGATAGCCCTAAACCTAGTATGTTGGGTAGTCAGCTGTAATTTCTTTTGTACAGCTTAGAGGTATCAGTATGTCTGTGCTTTTTCTAAGTCTTGTTTTTATTTATGAATTGGATTATATTTATTTTTCTAATTTAATTGGTAAGGGTTCGCCCGACGGGTCTAGGAAAAAATGTCAGGTGCCCGCACGGCCTAGCCAGATTCCGGGTCGTGTCAGATGTGCGAAGTGAGACATCCAAGGATGTGTGGGGATTAATATTTGTATTTGATTTCGGGGATGAGCACTTGTATTTAATTATTGTGAATTACCATGTTAGTTTTCTTTATCGTGTGCTTAGAGGAATACAATTAATTTGTGACTTAATGGACAACTTGGTCCAACTTGTTGAAGAAACTAGTTTTGACTTCAAAGTTTTAATTGGTACTATTAATTTCTTTGACCCATTTTATAATTGTTGTTTATTTTGTAGCCAAGTATTTTATGTTTTGTTTGAAAAATATTCTTTAATTTCTTGATCTTGAAAATGCTTGACTATATTTTAAGAGTGTTCATTTTGATGCTTATTATACTGGGTGAGGATTCATGTCAGTTTGAGTAGTGGTTTTGTGATATTATGTGTTGATGCCTTATTAACATTACATGAGTGACTCGATGATGTAACACACAAGATCTTGTGGGATATTTGGGATGTTAGGTCGTGTTTTACCCTAGAGATATTCCTTGTTGTTTGATGATCATTAATCTTTGTGATTTTGTGTATAAAGGATCCAATTACAATTGACATGATACATTCTTTAACTCAATTGGATTCCATGATTCTTTTTATGCTTGTACAATTTATATACAAGTGCTTGAGGCTTTATGTGGAAAAATGATCTTTCTTGAACTGCTTGACTCTTTGATATATCATAAAAGTGTGCGTTTTTTGAAGTATTGTGGAACTCATTGCTTGGATGTTTACATATTAGTTTGGTTACTTATTATTTTCCATGTTTTGCAAGGTTCGAGTCCGAGTTCGAGATCGAATTCTTTTCAAGGATAGGGGATGAGATAGATCGAGGTGGCCATCAAGAATGTCGGATTTCAAGTGAAGGCTACTTTTTAATTGAGTGGCTACCTTTATAATTTTTTTTAATATACATCCCATCTGGATGCTTGTTTATTTCATATTAAAGAGGCTACATTGTGATGATAGAACATCACACAAAAGAGACTGAATAACAGCCCAACTGTACACGTTCAACTAACATAAAAGTTATTTTTGTCATACCTAAGTCTAATACTTGGCTGCTGACATTTGTCCATCTGATAGTATCCTATTGCTTCATTAGGGATGTGCTGCCAATGATGAAACAACTTAGGACTATAATGGTTTACAACATTTTTAGCTAAACAATCAGCTACATAGTTTGCTTCCCTAAAACAATGCTTGACTTCATAGTTCACTTGGTACAAGATCTGTAATATGTCCTCCACAAAAGGTTTCAGCTTCAAGTTGTTGCAGCATCCATCTCTCAACATGTTAGAAATCAACATAGAGTCCATTTCCAGTGTGCAATCTCTGAGCCCATTGTCTAGACTCCATTGTAATCCAAACTTTATAGCCAGTGCATCAGCTAGATTATTTGAGGAGAACTTCACTGGTGCTGAGAAAGCTATGATCAACTTTCCATGTTCATCTCCACAGTGTTGATCTTCACAGTGTTTCCTTTTGGTTTATTCCACCTAACAATTCTCCAAGCTGGAATTGGTTTTAACTTTTGTACCATATAGAAGAGCTCATCCCAAGTATTGCCCAAGCTGCATTTAGGGCATGCCAATTCAACAACCACTTTGATGTTCCACCAGATTTGATGTTCCATTCTTCTGCTCCACATCTTCTTTTGTTCCCCATATTTGCATGAGCATCTTTGTTTCCAAATTTCTCAACATATCACTATTGGAGTGATATGTAAAATAATTTTATGAACCAAATTTTTAGGCTTAGTATCCCACCATTCTCTTAGCCTCCCATTGATTATGTTGCTTGTTGTTATCATTCCTAAAGGGCCACTGAATGTCCTCAAGATTTTCTCAGCTGCTTCACTCTCCATGAATACATGGTCGATTGTCTCACACTTTTTTTTATAACAACACACACAAGCTGACACTATGTTGCCTCCAAACTTACCAACTACCTCATCAAATGGTAGTTTTTCCTTAACAAGTCTCTGTACCGGAAAGAAAATTTGAAAGGAATCTTGTTGTGCCATACCTTACTTCTTAGAGTATTTCCTTGCATTTGTTGTGATATGATCTTCCAGGATGATTTAGTTGAGAATTTTCCATCCACTCTAGGTATCTAGGTAGCATAGTCCGACTGCTGATTGTCATTTATTGAAACTTCAGATATCTGTTGAACCAGATGACTAGGTAATACTTCTTGCAGTTCCTCAGTGTTCCATGTACCCTAACTAATGAATTCCCCAACATTATATTTATTTGATCTTAGCTGACCAGGAACCTATTTAGCTAATTGACCCTTTCCACTCTAGTTATCCCACCAGAAGTTTGAGTTCCCTCTTTGAATTTTCCAGACTATATTTTTCTCTACATTCTCTCTAACTTTCAACATCTTTGCCCATGTGTGAGATTGTTTGGAAGAAGCTTTCTTGGCCACAGGATGATTAATGGAACAGTATTTAGCTACCATAAATGTTGGCCATAAAGACTTCTGAGTTCTAAAGCACCACCATCTCTTATATGCAAATGTGTCACTAATCCCCTCCAACTTCCTCACACCTATGCCTCCCTCTTCCTTAGGCTTACATAGATTATCACAAGAGCTTCAGTGGTATTTGTCCTTCTCAATTTTAGAACCCCAAAAGAACCTTGCAAGATATTTTTCAATCAACTTGAATATGTCTTTAGGGGGACGCATTGCTGCTAGAGTATATATAGGCAGAGCTTGAAGAAATATGTTTAGTAAGGGTAACCTTGCCACCAAAAGATAACAACTTTGCCTGCCACCCAACAATTCTATTGACAATTTTAGCAACCAGATCATCAAAGTATTCCATATTCTTCCTTCCAAAATATAATGGACAACCCAAGTATGTAAAGGGAAATAACTTATGCTTGAAACCATTTTTGTCAATCATTCTATTAATCCTAGATATTGAAGTATTAGGAGCTCTGCAAAAGAAGCTCTTCTCTTCATTTACTTTCTGTCCAGAGCTTTTTTTATATCTCCTAATTTGCTTCATGACCAGCTTCACAGATTTTTCTTTGCCACCAGAGAAATTGACAATATCATCTGCATAAGCAAGATGGTTAATCTTGGAGAATTTTCTACTCATTGCAAATGAGACAAACTCTAGATTGTCATATAGGTTATTGAGTAGCCCTCAGCACCAAGGATAAACAAGGAAAATGATAAGGGGTCCCCTTGCTTCAGTCCCTGAGAAGATGAGAACAAGCCTCTTCTCACTCCATTAATAATGATTGAATACCACACATCTGACATCAAGCTCAGAATTATGGTCAGCCAACTCTCAGAAAAATCAAATTTCCTAAGACCTATAGTATGAAAAAGGTCCAAGATAACCTGTCATATGCTTTGGACATATCCAATTTAATGACCATATTGCCTCCTTTATTAGGTTGCGCTATTCCTTGTATCATTTCCTGAGCCAATAACATATTGCCTGTTATCAGCCTCCCTTTGACAAAGCCACTTTGGTTTTCTAAGATCATTATTGGTAATAAAGGATTCAATCTCATTGCTAAGACTTTGGATATGATCTTAGCTGAAAAGTTTCTCAGACTGATTGGTCTAAGTTCTCTAAAGTTTGATGGGGCTCTACCTTTGGTAGCAACACCAGACAAGTATGAGAGTAAAACCTTGTGAGCTTATTTCCTCTAAATAAACTCTGCACAAAGTTTGCAATGTCTTCTTTGATAATGTCCCAACACTTGTTATAGATGTTACCATTAAAACCATCTGGTCCAACTAAGCTTGTTGGACTCATTTGAAAAATAGTATCTTTGATTTCCTTCTCATCTGGAATGCTTCTCAGAGAACTGTTGTCCTCTTCATATATGCATTGAGGAATAAATTCCAGGATGTTTTCATCAACAGCTGGTGGAAGGAGGTTAAATACAGTTTTGTAGAACTTCACAATAGCCTTTGCTATTTTCTCTTTACCCTGAATCCATGTCCCTTTCTAATTCTTAATCCTGTGTAGGTGTAATTTCCTTCTTCTGTCTCTTATCACATTGTGAAAGTATTTTTAATTACAATCACCATTTTCAAACCAATTGATTCGAGACTTCTGCTTCAACATTGACTCTTGCATAGACATCCATCTTGTGTATTCAGCTTGGCCCTGTTATGTTCAGCTCTAGATTGATCTGACTTCTGCATTAAATCCACCTCATCCATTTCAAGTAATGTTGCTTCCCATTCATCTACTTTCTGACAGACATTGCCTATTTCTTCTCTTTACCAGGAACCTAGTCTCCTGCCCAGTGTTTTAAGTTTCTGTAGCAGTTTTCACACAACATTTCCTTAAATGCATACTCCATACCTCTTTGAATAAGTCATAAAATCTTGGCTGCTCCACCCAGAAATCTAAATATCTGAAGTACTTAATCGCTTCAGCTTGGTCTGAGCTGCATTTCAGTAGTAGTGGTCTATGGTCTTTGCCTGACCTGCTCAAATTCCTAACCATCATATTCTGAAACTTTTGAGTCCACTTAACATTGTTGAACACTCTTTCAAGCCTCTTCCGTATTCTCTTTCTAGCCTTCCAGTTATTACACCATGTAAAGTTGGGTCCTACATAACCAGCATCAGTAACCCCACATGTGTCCATGCACTCTGCAAAGGCAAAGCTCTTTTGAATCTTGTATGGCCTGCCACCTTGTTTTTCCACCGGATCCATAATAACATTAAAATCTCCTCCTATGCACCAAGGGGCATCAATTACCTCCTCAGTAGAAATAATATCTTCCTATAGTTCTTTCCTTTCAAAAGAAGAGTATTTAGCATAGATTGTAGTAATATACACTGCATTGTCTCCATTACTATCAATCAGTTTTATTGTGACTAGTTGTTCCTCTACTCCTCTGATTTCTGCTGAGAAGCTGTTAAACTAAAAGAACAATATTTGTCCATTATCATTAGACAAATAGTGCTGAAATCCCAAGAACATTTTATATTCTTAAAATTTTGTTTTTGTGAACAAATGGTTCAAATACTTCAACAAATTGAACCTTGTTCTTTTTTACTAAGCTTTTAAGCCTATGATTGGATTTCTTGGACCTCGACCCTCTAATGTTCCAAAAGATGGAACTAATCATTAAAAGTGGAAAATTAACTTTTTTGTGCCCCTCCCCTTTTCAGGGTTAGATTTGAATCTTACTTGCTTCTTAACCTGCTTCTCATTCTTCTTGCTCTTGCTTCTGCTTCTGCCTCTCCTTCTTGGTGAAACACCAACTCTTCCTATGACCTCCTTCAGCTGAATTTGATAAGGATCATCAGGTTCATTATTTGCACACTTTGCTGGAGAAAATGCATCTATCAGACTGCGAGCCAGGTCATCATCATCTGACTGAATTGGTGACTCTTCATCTTGCTGATACGACTGTAATTATAATGGGACATATTGTGGAAGTGGTTGTGATACTGGTATACACACCACCAAATCAAAACCTTTCTGATTCTTCACTGCAGAGGCCAAGCTTTCTGATTCCATGATAGATTCAGAGACTCTTTGGATACTGCTTCCTTCAGGATCTTTTGTGACATCTTGTTGCATATTTCTCAACTTTGGTCTGATTTCTATTTTAGGTCTTGAGCATGAGCTATTGCTTATTTGAATAGCTTTGTCAGTATTTTCTTCTTCATCTGCTTCACTATCTTTTGAAACTTTCTGCTGCTTCTTTTTCGTTGATTTCTTCTTTTCAATCGGCTATGTTATGACTTTTGGCATGAAAGTCACCTAGGGTTTCTTTTTCTTTTTCTTATTATTCTTCTCTTTCTTGGTTTTGACTCTCACTTGTTCTGTTTCTACTTCTTGAACACTCCCCCTAGTTTCTGGGGCAATATTATTAGTATTGACAATATCATTGTCCTCTTGATTTTCTGCATCTTCTCTTCTAGTACTTCAATTATAGTTTCTTCAGCTTCTTTATCTTTGTCTTGCTCTAGTGTTGGTTCTAGATTTTCAGCTTGTTTTAAGACTTGAATCCTTGCTTTCTCCATTTTTTTTTTGCTAGTCTTTTCTTCTTTAAGACTCTGCAGTTTGCAAGTGAGTTTCCCAGCTTCCTACACATTCTGTAATATCTTGGGATATCTTCATATTCTCTCTTTTCTTCAAACCCTTTCAACGCATTATATTCATCCTCCGTGCCAACCCAAACACTGCTAGGTAGAGTCTTAAGAAGATCAACTTCTACCCTAACTTTAGTCATGCTAGGCCTTGTTCTACCTCTAGTTGCTGCATCTAATTCCACCGGCGTGCCAACTGCACTTGCAATTTGCCTGATATATTGCCAGGAATGCATGTGAAATGGAAGCCTTGGAAGAAGAATTCAAACAAGTGCTAAAGGCAAATCCTCCTCTAGCTTGAAATCTGGTGTCCATTTTTGAAGCCACATTTGGATACCTTGAATCTCCACCACTCTTTTAAACCATACCATCTTAAAATCTTCCTCATTTGTAAAGTCAATGAAGACATTGATATTATCATAGACTCCTACTATTACTGAGCCTTTCAAGGGGAACCTCTTCGAAAATGGATCTAATTTGTTCAATTTGTGGTCTAGATTTCAAAAACCTACCCACTAGAGTTTTTTATATTCAATTGCCATTGTTCCATAGTAGTCTTTAGTTAGAAATCAAAGCTTGGATTCCATTGTGTGTGGTTTTCTTTACAGTAATCGGTTCTGGGGTGTTAGGTTTTGGGACTAAGATTGGAGGAGTAATGATTGTAGTAGCATAAGAGATTTTACATGCGAGATCTGTTGGTATGTTTGTCACTTCAGCTTGGGGATTAGCATGAGCTTCTACACACGCCGGATCCGTGTCGTCCGGCGGTTCCACGGTGAGGCAGAGCTGAAGGTTGCCGTTGTTGGGAAGGAGGGAAGGAGATTTTTAATTTAGGATGTGAGGCGCGTTGTTCCTAACTTTTTAAATCAGTGAGTCCCTAGTTAACTCGGATTTATTTACAGAGACAACGGAGGGCTACCTTTGCAATTTAACCATCAATTGAAGACTATCTTCCTAAATTGAGAATTCTTGTAATTTGTTCACTTTATCTCTTAATATTAGCTAAGGGATATTTGGTCCATTGCACCCTAAATATAAAACCCTAGTATAAATAGATTGTAGTTAGTTTAAGTTGATGATATTTGATGAAAATGTGTGCTCCTTTGGGCCATTGCACCCTAAATATAAAACCCTAGTATAAATAGATTGTAGTTAGTTTAAGTTGATGGTATTTGATGAAAATGTGTGCTCCTTTGACAGTGTAGAAAACCTTTGGCTCTAAATCAATTCATGCCCTAGAATTTGCAAGAAGTAGTCATCTTCTTGGGGATTCTATTAGATTAGGTGTTTTTTTTTCCTATTAAGAGGTGTTTTGGTATATTTTACCATTACATTTCTTAGTTGTTTAATCAAAATTATCTCTATCTTTTACTCCCTACGTCTCAAATTAGTTGACACTTTAGCAATAACTATTTGACCCAAATTAGTTAACACTTTATAATTTCAAGACCTTTTTTGCCAATTCTTTCCAACTATACCCTTAATAATTAAAAAAATTCTCAAAAAAAGTTAATAGCCAAATATTAAATAGGGACATAGTAAAATATACAACATATTTAATGATTTATTTTAATGGACGTGAAAAAGCTGAATGTGTCACCTTAAATGGGACAGAGGGAGTATCTTTCAATTTTATCTTTGTTCTTTGTTATCCATTTTACATCACATTGAGATGTATAAACTTGATATTGGTTTTATTTTTTCAAGATTTGTTTGTTCACGTACCAAACATGTGTACTGTAGTTTTGATGTTGGAAACTAACAATGTAAAGTTGCCTTTGGTTAAGCGACCTTTTTATACGCGATTGGAAAAATCTGTAGATGCATATGTGGCATGGAAATCAGGATTTGCATCCTCAAGAAAAAATTAGCTGCTATGTATTAGTAGGTGGATGATTCTTTAATGCTCGTTCTTCCCTTCGTCTATTTTTATTTATTATCTTTAGCTTTTCACATCCACCAATAAATGAGGGGAGATTGTAAGATTATATGGACTTGCAAATATATAAATTCATAAATAATTAAATGTCAGTTGCTATCATTAAAAAGTTGGTCCAGATTAAACGTGATCTACTAAGGTTTAAGTTATGTGGACCTATTTAGACACCTCGTAAAGTGTGGGGGCCTATGTGTAGATACTCGGATGTAATTCTAATTTAATGATGGGCTAAACTAGAATTACATAAACTATACTCTAGTATAAAAAAAGGGTTATGGTCCTCAAATCAGACGTAGGTTTTATTAACTGATATCCCATCATCAGTTAAATAGAGAGAACGGCTCACGTCTAGATTTGGAAGACCTAAAACCAAGACAAAGAAGAAGAACCACATCAGTTGCTATGGATCCAGGTACGCTTCTGCTTTCAGTTTATAATTCTTGATGATTTGACATAGTAGATCCTGAGGTAGATGTAGTTTAATCTACAACTAAGATCTAACAAGTGGTATCAAGAGCCTCTATTATGTGAAATCATTAGGAATAAATTCTGGCTAAATTTTCTGCTAATGTATACGGATTGTGGGTAACAAAAAAATATATATATTTGAACAGTTTTCTGTTTCGAAAAGAAAATATTTGGTAGAGCCCTAATCCGCTAAAAACAAATCGGTCGGCTTTGAATATGAAGTTTATAGTCTCCTTCAATGTTTCTGTAATGATTTGCTTTGGTTTTAGTGAAACTATCTACTTGCTTTATGCAATTTGATTAGATCATATATGTAAAGCTAAGGGTTCTGTTAGTGCGGTAATCAAGCATGTTTTTTTTCAAAAAAAAAAAAAAAAGTTCAAGCCTTCACGCCACTGTTGCATTTTTTTTGGGAACCCTTGTTGAGGAGAGTCAAATATGACGACATCAAGAACTAATTGGCTGCCAGGAGCCTTAAGGTTTATTAAGAGTTATTTTACTTGCTTAATAATTTAGTTTAGTTTGTATTATTTAATTATTAAATTTGTTACTTAATAAATGGCAACCTGGCAGTATGCTTTAAGTTATAAGTTTGCCCACTATCAGTTTAATTTAAGTTCAGAATCTATGTATTCTATTTTGGTGAATTTAAATTTGAGTATTGGTATATATATTTTGAGATGAATAAATTGAAGCCAGATGTTGCCAAAGCGTCCTCTCTTGTGGAGATTTATTCGTTTTGAAATATAAAAGGCTGTGTGCGTGTAACCTATGTGAATATTAATCGGCCCAAAGAAAGGTAAATATTTGACAGAATTACACGTATATTTTATGGTAATAAACATGTGATGATCTTTGGTTTACGTGTGAATAATAAATCGGCCCAAAGGAAGATTTTTTATTTGACATGTTATTTTATTATCAATGTTTGATTACTACGACAACATACCACTTACATGTTAATATTTTATCCAAAGATGAAATATTAATGGAGTGTCCGGTATCTTGAGATGGGGTTTACCTTTATTCAAATTTATTTTCAGTTTTGGTATAAATTTAATGTGAGCTTATTTTGTTATTGTTCTCTGATTCAGCTGAAATTACTCTTGCAAGTATTACTGCCAACATCAATTCCATTCCTATGCTAAATGGAACTAACTTCAAATCGTGGCAAGAGAACCTCAATATAGTTCTCGGAGTCATGGATCTCGACCTTGCGTTAAGGGTTGATTCTCCACCACCTCTTACATATGACAGTACTTCTGAACAGAAGAAAGAGATGGAAATGTGGGAGAGATCAAATCGCATGTGTATGATGATCATGAAGAAAGACATTCCAGAAACTTTCAGGGGCACTATGTCTGATAAGGTGAATACGGCTAAGGAATTTATAGCTGAAATTGAAAAAGTATTTGTCAAGAGTGAAAAGGCTGAAATTGGTAAACTTTTGACAAGTCTGATTTCAATGAGGTACCAAGGAAAAGGTAACATCAGGGAGTACATTATGCAAATGTCTCATCTTGCTTCAAAGTTGAAAGCACTTAAGCTGGAACTCTCTGAGGACTTTCTAGTGCATCTGGTTTTGATATCCCTTCCTCCACAGTTTAGCCAGTTTAAGGTGAGCTATAACTGTCAGAAAGAGACTTGGTCTCTGAATGAGCTCATCTCACACTGTGTTCAGGAAGAGGATAGATTGAAGCAAGAAAGGACAGAAAGTGCTCACTTAGCCGTTGTGCCAAAGGACAAAAGGAAAGACAAGAAAAGAAAGAATAAGGAAGCTGCGGATACGGCAACACAAAAGAAGCAATATAAGGAACCATCTAAGGATAATGATGGTTGTTTCTTTTGTGGAGCTGCAGGCCATAAGAAGAGGCAGTGTACCAACTATCACGCTTGGCGTGCAAAGAAAGGTACGCTTCTTAATTTTGTTTGTTCAGAGGTTAATTTGACTTCAGTGCCAAGACACACGTGGTGGATAGATTCTGGTGCAACAGCTCACATCAGTGTGTTTGTGCAGGGTTGCCTGAATTGTCGAAAGCCAAGTGATGGTGAAAGATACATCTACGTAGGTGATGGCAAGACGGTGGAAGTCGAAGCAATTGGAACTTTTAGATTATTGTTAAGAACTGGTTTTTATTTGGATTTGAATGAGACTTTTATTGTACCGTCTTTTAGACGGAATTTGATTTCCATTTCAGCTTTGGACAAATTTGGTTATTGTTGTTCATTTGGAAATGAAAAATTTAGTCTTTTTCATAATTCAAAATTGGTTGGATCTGGTTCTTTATCAGGTTATGATAATCTATATTTACTAGACAAAATTGCTTCGTATAATGAATCCTTGCATGTTAATATAATTGGTAAAAAGCGCAAATTAACCAGCGAGAATTCAGCTTCATTGTGGCACAAGAGATTAGGTCACATCTCCAAAAGGAGAATAGAGAGACTTGTGTCCGATGGTATTCTCGATCCCCTTGATTTTTCAGATTTAGATGTATGTGTGAATTGTATAAAGGGGAAACAAACAAATATTAGGAGATTTGGAGCCAACAGGAAACTTGACGTCTTAGAACTAATACATACTGATATTTGTGGACCATTCCCTACAGCTTCTTGGAATGGTCAACAGTATTTCATAACGTTCATAGACGACTTTTCAAGATATGGCTATATATATCTCATTCATGAAAAATCGCAATCACTGGATGTGTTCAAAAATTTTAAGGCTGAAGTTGAAAATCAACTTGGCAAGCATATTAAAAGCGTTAGATCTGACCGTGGTGGTGAATACTATGGTAGATATGACGGATCAGGTGAACAACGTCCAGGACCATTTGCGAAATTCCTAGAGGAATGCGGTATCGTCCCACAGCACACCATGCCGGGTTCGCCCACTATGAATGGTGTTGCTGAAAGACGAAACAGAACGCTTAAAGACATGGTGAGAAGTATGATTAGTCATTCTACCTTGCCTGAATCACTCTGGGGAGAAGCATTAAAGACCGCAACATATATACTCAACAGAGTTCCAACTAAAGCAACTGATAAGACCCCTTATGAGCTTTGGACAGGCAAAAAGCCTAGCTTAAATCATTTGCACATTTGGGGATGTCCAGCTGAGGCAAGGCCTTATAGGCCAAATGAAAAGAAACTGGACTCCAGGACTATCAGTTGTTATTTTATTAGATACTCCGAAAGATATAGGGGTTACAAATTTTATGATCCCACAACTAAGGCTATTTTTGAGACGAATAATGCGCGGTTCTTTGAGGATGTTGAGTTTGCGGGGAAAGAAAGAATAAATGACTTTGTCTTTGAAGAGAAGCATGTTGATATTCCTCAAATTGCTATTGACAATGCTCAGGAACAGTCTCTTATACCTGACGTTGCTCGAGAAACAACTCCAGATCAAGACAATGTCATTGAACAAACTCTACAGCCTCAAGAACCAATGCCATTAAGGAAATCCACTAGAGAGAAGAGAAATGCAATTCCAGATGACTATTTTGTGTTTCTCCAAGAACATGAAGATGACATTGGAATGACTGAAGCTGATCTAATCAGCTTCCGTCAAGCCATGGAAAGTTCTAACTCTCAAAAGTGGATTGACGCCATGAATGAGGAGATGAAGTCTATGAACGACAATGACGTATGGGAGCTTGTCCAATTGCCTGAAGGTGCGAAACCCATTGGTTGCAAATGGATATTTAAAACCAAGAAGGATTCGAAGGGCAATGTGGAAAGGTACAAGGCACGTCTTGTTGCTAAAAGCTTCACCCAGAAAGAAGGCATCGATTATACAGAGACTTTCTCTCCGGTTTCATCGAAAGACTCTTTCAGGACTATAATGGCATTAGTCGCATATTTTGATCTTGAGCTACATCAGATGGATGTTAAGACTGCGTTTCTCAATGGTGACATTGATGAGACAATTTATATGGTGCAACCTGAAAACTTTGTGTCTGGTGATGCAAAGTCTATGGTCTGCAAATTAAAGAAATCCATCTATGGGCTTAAACAGGCGTCTCGTCAGTGGAATCACAAATTTCATCAAGTTATCACCTCATTCGGTTTCGAGATGAATCTTGTTGAAGATTGTGTATACCACAAGTTCAGTGGGAGTAAGCATATTTTTCTGGTTTTATATGTTGATGACATATTGTTTGCCACAAACGATATGGGCTTGTTGCATGATACCAAGAAATTTCTGAGAAAGAATTTTGAGATGAAAGATCTTGGTGATGCAAATTTTGTATTAGGAATTCAGATACACCGAGATCGCTCTCGAGGTATTCTTGGATTATCACAAAAAGCCTATATTGAAAAAATATTAAAGAGATTTGGCATGCAAGATTGTAAACCAAGTGATACCCCTGTGGCTAAAGGAGACACGTTCAGTCTCGAACAGTGCCCTAAGAATAAATTTGAGCATAAGGAAATGGAGATGATTCTGTATGCTTCAGCAGTAGGAAGTCTGATGTATGCTCAAGTTTGTACACGTCCGGATATTGCGTTCATTGTTGGCATGTTGGGCAGATACCTGAGTAATCCGGGAATGGATCATTGGAAAGCAGCCAAACGAGTCTTACGGTATCTACAGAGAACAAAAGAGCACATGCTCACATACAGAAGGTCGGATAAGTTGATCATTGGATATTCAGACTCCGACTATGCGGGATGCCAAGATAGTGTTAAATCTACTTCAGGCTACATATTTCTGCTTGCTGGAGGAGCTGTCTCTTGGAGAAGTGCTAAACAGTCACTCGTTACTCCGTCCACATTTGCAGCTGAATATGTAGCGTGTTTTGAGGCATCTGAACGTGCATCATGGCTGCAAGATTTTGTCACTGGGCTGCGAATTGTAGATGGAATTGAAAGACCACTTAAGATATTCTGTGACAATGAAACGACAGTCAGGTTTGCTAATAACAACAAGAGGTCAAAGAAACACGTTGACATAAAGTTCTTGGTTGTTAAGCAAAAGGTTCAGGGAGGTGAGCTGTCTATAGAGCATATTAGTACAAACTCCATGGTTGCGGATCCGCTTACTAAGGGACTACCACCCAATGTCTTCCATGAGCACACTGCTCGTATGGGTGTTATGTCATCTGAGGATATTCAGTTTTAGTGGGAGTTTGTAACTTTTAATGTTCTATTCTTAGACACAATTTGGTTTTCAGTTTTTGGTTCAGGTTTATGGTTTTCAGTGTATGGATATTTTAAGAATATTTCTGCAGAAATAAAGTATTCAGTTTATTATCCTCCCTGACTTGTTTTCGGTTGGACCAGTTGGAAATAGGCATGTTTAGATCACATTACATGTAATTTCCATGCTACGCATCCATGCTTGATCTATGTCATTCGGTTATGTTGGTATACGTGATCAAGGAAGGTTTAGTTATGATATAAATGTAGCGAAAGCCGCCTTGGTTCTATGCTGGCATGATTGATGGACGAGATTGTTAAGAGGTACTTCAGTTTATGATAGCGAATATTTGGAGCTCATTAGGTGACATAAAATTATAAGGTTATGTGAATGTATATATGTGTAGTCCAAGTGGGAGATTGTAAGATTATATGGACTTGCAAATATATAAATTCATAAATAATTAAATGCCAGTTGCTATCATTAAAAAGTTGGTCCAGATTAAACGTGATCTACTAAGGTTTAAGTTATGTGGACCTATTTAGACACCTCGTAAAGTGTGGGGGCCTATGTGTAGATACTCGGATGTAATTCTAGTTTAATGATAGGCTAAACTAGAATTACATAAACTATACTTACATAAACTATACTCTAGTATAAAAAAGGGGTTATGGTCCCCAAATCAGACGTAGGTTTTATTAACTGATATCCCATCATCAGTTAAATAGAGAGAACGGCTCACGTCTAGATTTGGAAGACCCAAAACCAAGACAAAGAAGAAGAACCACATCAGTTGCTATAGATTCAGGTACGCTTCCGCTTTCAGTTTATAATTCTTGATGATTTGACATAGTAGATCCTGAGGTAGATGTAGTTTAATCTACGATTAAGATCTAACAGAGATAACTAGGTTACAGAAGTACAAATATGCTCTAAATATAACGATGCTAAGCTCAGGGCTTTTCGAGATATTATATCTAAAGGTAAAAAAATATTTTCCTTAATAGTTGTTATGTGAGACTTGGTAATTCTGCCCTGTACTCGAATATTTACTAATCAATAGTATTTCATTGTTATATGAAAAAAGAATTTATGCCAAATGAAAGATTAAAAAACCGACGTCTGGAGTAATCATTTCTTCTCATAATAAGAAGAATAAGACGATGAAGAAGAAAGACATGCATGACAGCGGAGAACCCAAGATGAAGTTAATTAAGAAAGATTTCATTACAAACCATAGTAAAATACACACTTGAATAACATGGCACAAGAAAACGTAAGAAGAAGAAGAAGAAGAAGAAAGTCATGCATGACACGAGAAAACTCAAGACGAAGAATTAAGAAGACACAGGGCACAAGAAAACCCAAGAGAAAAAAGAAAGACAGGAATGAAAAACCAAAAGGTGGAATTCTTTCTCTTAAGTATCCTTTGTATTGTTTTGGCACTGTCTTGAAACAGGGAATGTCAAGCCAAAACGTTCAAATTTTTCCTGCGTTATATGATCAATTGATTTTGCCATATCTTCAGTCAAAAGATTCTTCCAATCGCCAATTTCTCCTTTTCGAAAAAAAGCTTTGTTGTTTATTCTGAACCAGCTTGTTTGGTTAATCCAACCATTTTTATTCACTTCTAAATTGCGCAAATATTTTATATCACAGCGTGCCACTATTTTTTCAGCTGCACCTTGAGTTTCCTCCTCCTTTGTGAAGGGTTTTCCCATGAAATCAGCCAACTTCTTCACATAGCTTAACGTATCATTCTTCAAGTCTTCATACTTTAAGAGGAACACGCTGTCGGGTCTATCTATGCTTGCTTTCCAGTACCCCATGACGTGATCCCAATAAGGGCCAAATGCGGATATGCCTTCGACGAACCACTTGACTTCTTGTTCAAGTGGAACAGGATTGGGCATAATGTCAATATCGTTGCTTTCTTTAACCCTTTGCACAAAATGCCACATAGAAGCAAAGGTGTCTTTTGGTTCCCTACAAAGGTAAATGATCTTGCAGTCAGACTCTAATATAGATTGTGGTAAGCAAGTATAAGCAAGATGTGTGGCAACCAAGGGCAACTCCGGGTCTAGAGAGGTAAGATCGCCGGAATTTACACTATCCAAGCTATGTATGCATTCATGGGGTACCTTGGTGAGTAAAGGGTTTGTGGAGTCATCAAAACGATCTCTAATCATAATGGAAAACACCAAAGCTTTAAGCCAGGTGGTACCACATTTGGGAAAAGTACAAAGGAAAATATCGGAGGGTTGAGCCTTGAAGTTTTCTTGCACAAATAAAGTTGCTTTTAAGTTGACTAAAGGTATCCAGAAGCCTTTGTGATGGTGGAGATGAATAGAAGGAGAGGGAACTTCTCCTTCTGGGAGATTTGAAGTTATCTCTTTGTATTTCATGCTTATTTCGTTGGAATCGTTGGAAGAGGAGGATGAACTCATTTTTGGTGATATAAACCGAATCTAAAACCTGATCAATGCTGACAGGAAAGCACAACTTCGCTATTGAACACACACACACACATATATATATAGAAGAGAATTTCAGCACATCTATAAAAATTCCTACATTCATTTGTAATTGGATTTTATTATAACTACCCATAAGAACCAATTAGTCGTATACTAGTAGAATCAATCAATATTTATCATATAAAACTAGACTCAAAAGTAGTGCTGTGGCACCTCTATTTGGCCTTCATTCATTTCCCAAATTTTAATGTTTAAATTTATAACACCTTAAACTAAATTTAACGTCTAATTTAATGGACTTTTGTGCAAATGATGTTTCTATGAATACTCTTTCTTGGATCCAATGCACGCATCCGTTTTGCATTGTGAAAATATGAAGCCACTACCTAAATATTATATTTCGTTTGCATCATAACAATCAATATATCAATCAATATATATGATATAAAGCTAGGCTCAAAAGTAGTTATGTGGCACCTCTATTTGGCCTTCATTCACATTTATCTTTTTTCTCATCTATTTGCCTTTTTCCTCAATTTTGTTTTTTTTTTCAATTTATACCTCCATAAATCACATTTATTAATCGCCATAATTTCTATTATTAGCAAAGTTTATAACTCCAGACCTTTTATGTCCATAACTTCCAAATTTTTAATGTGTAAATTTATAACACCTTAAACTAAATTTAATGCCTAATTTAATGGACTTTTATGCAAATGATGTTTCTATGAATACTCTTTCTTGGACTCAATGCACGCATTAGTTTTGCATTGTGAAAATATGCTGCCATTACCTAAAAATTTTATTCCGTTTGCATCATAACAATCAATATATATAATATAATATAAAGCTAGACTCAAAAGTTGTGATGTGGCACCTTTATTTGGCCTTCATTCATATTTATCTTTTTTCTTATTTATTTGTCTTTTTCCTCAATTTTCTTTATTTTTCTTGTTTCCCTCTATTTGGCCTTCATTCACATTTATCTTTTTTCTCATCTAGGCTCAAAAGTAATGATGTGGCACCTCTATTTGGCCTTCATTCACATTTATCTTTTTTCTCATTTATTTGCCTTTTCCCTCGATTTTCTTTAATTTTCTTTTTTCAATTTATACCTCCATAAATCACATTAATTAATCGCCATAATTTCTATTGTTAGCAAAGTTTATAAATCCAGAACTTTTATGTCCAGAACATCCAAAATTTTAATGTGTAAATTTATAACACCTTAAACTAAATTTAATGTCTAATTTAATGGACGACGTTTCTATGAATACTCTTTCTTGGACCCAATGCACGCATCGGTTTTGCATTGTGAAAATATGCAGCCATTACCTAAAAATTTTATTCCGTTTGCATCTTAACAATCAATATATATAATATAAAGCTAGGATCAAAAGTTGTGATGTGGCACCTATATTTGGTCTTCATTCATATTTATCTTTTTTCTCATTTATTTGTTTTTTTCCTCAATTTTTCTTTATTTTCTTATTTCCCTCTATTAATTGGCCTTCATTTCCATTTATCTTTTTTCTTATTTATTTGCCTTTTTCCTCAATTTTCTTTATTTTTCTTTTTTCAATTTATACCTTCATAAATCACATTTATTAATGGCCATAATTTCTATTATTAGCAAAGTTTATAACTCCAGATATTTTATGTCCATAACTTCCAAAATTTTAATGTGTAAATTTATAACACCTTAAACTAAATTTAATGTCTAGTTTAATGGACTTTTATGCAAATAATATTTCTATGAATACTCTTTCTTGGACCCAATGCATGCATCAGTTTTGCATTGTGAAAATATGCTGCCATTACCTAAAAATTTTATTCCGTTTGCATCATAACAATCTATATCTATCTATCTATCTATCTACTATTTGAGGACTATAGAAAAGTGATGTGGCACCTCTCTATGGCCACCATTTCTTCAAAAAGTTAAGAAAACAATACTTTTTTTAGTTTCTCATGTGTTAGGCTTTTTCACTCATTTTTCTTTTAAAGCCTATTTACATCCCCTATCTTCCCTCATCCTGTGAATTAACTACAGCAACGCATTAAATTGGACGTTGTTGCTGATAGGTAAAGGCTCATTTATTTTTATTCTTAATTGTTAAAAATGTAACAGTTTGATCTCTCATTAAAAGGTCTTCAATTCCAGTTTTTTGGGCCTATTATTTGTTAAGTTTATCAATCCATATATTATTACAACCATTTACCAACATCTGACTATTCTCATCCAGGGATATAGGTAAAATATCAAATATCCTTGCATATGATTTTTTGGCACTGACATCCTCTATATTTTTTTAATTATGTGATTTCTTTTTCCTTCATCAGGAGATCAAAAGAGGTACCTCATAGAATTCTTACCTTTTTCAGTTTAATCCTTGCATGTAAAATTGTTGTTGCATACTTGCTTATTTTTGCTTCGTTGTTCTTTTTTGTCCTTCTGTTTTTGAACAATTGCCCCTGATATTTATTGACTTTGTATTTGAATTTTTTTCCGTAGTTTTGTACGGTTCCAACCAAATCAGATGCCGAGAAAATAGTTACAGTATATCATGAATCATTGTACTTAAATATAGTTTGATGATTTCTTATTTCTCCAGCAAACATTTCATTGCTCTGTATCAATATATTTATGATTTAACAATGACATTACTATGTCACTATCATAGAGTATCTGCTTTCAATTAATTGTACATGATTCAATTTTTTGAGTTTGCCTACTATTTCTGGAGTTGGTTATTACAATTGTATAGTTCGAAGAAACCTTGCTGCATTCTTATACTTATAATGCCTTTGTGGTAGGACTCAATTTATGATCCTTTGTGGATAGAAAATTAGTAGTAAAGACGTCCTCCTTTTGGCTCTTTGGGTAATGTTATAATCTATGCACCTCCTAAGGACACTAGAAGGGGAGGGTTGAATAGTGTCTACCGATTTTCGTTTTAAGAACCAGGTTTTCCTGAGTCAAGAACCCAGTTCTTGCCTTTGCAATTCCGCCGTTCAAACACTGCAACACACACCAACCACACACACAGAAGACACGAGGATTTTACGTGGAAAATTCCTTGCTCAAGGGAGAAAAACCACGACCCACACTCTGGGATTTGAGAACTCAATCCACTAACACAACGAGCAAGTTTCTGACTACAAGACACTGTAACCAAGGGGATACACTCTTGACCCTAATCACTAATCAAAGCTAAACTCTAGCTTTACAAGCAATTTCTCACAAGTTCACCTAATATATATGCTTCTACAATAACCCAATAGGTAAAAATAATGAACGCTCAAACTAAGACAACTTAGCACGCAATGAACCTAGACAAAATATCTAGACTTAAACAACTCAAGCACACCAGTTGTCTTCTTCAGTTATCTCACGTAGAAAGATGCTGGATCGCCTTTATCTACTCTCAACTCTCTGTTTGTGAATAAATGAATTACGGCTGCATCAACTACTTGTATTTATACGGGCCTTGCAACCTTAGTTGAGTCCTACAAGGAATCCTTGTAATTATGGTAAGACAGGATCTCTAGTAACTCTTTTCCTTGTTGAAGTCCAACTCCTATTCACACTTCGAAGACACAGCCTGGGCACCGCCTCTTTTAGTCTGACTAGGATGCATATTCATTCACGCGCCACTACTCATAGTTCCACAGGAATTTGCAACCCACAATTCTTTTCGATCAGTCGTGCCCATCTATTCGAGGACTAGGTTCTTCTCCAAGACCACCGAGTCCTTCACGTTTGTCATTATTCAAAAACAATACTCAACAAATTCCCCCTTTTTGATGATGACAAACAAATGTTGCTAAAGAACCTGCATAGACAAGATTTCCAAAAACACAAAAACGAAAGATAACAAGTCCAAGAAATTGAAACAGATGAATTAGGTCACAAACACCCCCAACATTTCCTTCTTCCCCCTTTTGGCATGATCGAAAAGATTCAAATAGCTGCATGAACCTGTTAGTACTATCCAGTCTAGAGCACAAGGCAACAAGTCAGCAACAAATACACAGAAGCAAGAGTAAGGGCCCAATCAAGAACCAAATACTGTAAAGCAAACAGTCATAAACATGAGAAAATTTAAAACCATTATCCAGGGTGTGATAGCAGCACTACCCTATCCATTAGTACACAACTAAAAAAATAAATTGTTTGAAACAACCATCACATGTGCAAGAGAGAATAGAAAAAATTAACAGCATGTAGGAGAAGGGACAGGAGGACAGGACAGAAGGACTCAGGGCTGAAGGTTGAAGTGTTTGACAAGTGCCTTAAGGTGCTTTGTATTTTTGGCCCTTTCCATCACTAGCTCGGCCTCATACTTGTGGCAGTCTATCTTCAAACGATCAATTTCTTGATCCTTCAACTTTAGCTGTCTGTTGAGCTCTGCATTTTCAGTATTCACTTCAAGAACATGAGTCTCCAGCTCCTTCACAGCATCAATGGCCTCCTCAGGTCCATAATCCTCACTCTCCTCAGCTAGCTCTTGCTTGACCTGCATAGGTTTCTTAGAAGCTCTCCTCTCCTTGAAGAAGTCACAGTTTTTAAGCACATTGTACCCAAACATCTGATGAATGGCTGGCTTCTTCCCAGCTTCCAGTGGAACCCCAAAATGCTCTAGAACTTGCCGGAGGATATAGGAATGCACTAAGGAATGTGGCTTCTGATCAGTATCTGCAATCCTCTTAATATACCTGATAATTAGCCTTGGTAAGTTGATTCTTACCCCCCTATCCAGCAAGTCCATGTATGTTAGGTCTAAAGTACTAGCTTCACTATTCCTTTCTCCTCTAGGCCGCAGAAGGAACTTGTGCACAAACTCAAACAACAACTGGTGTGAAGGCTCCATCTCCTTTTTATCTACCTTTCTTTCCTTCCTTAGCTTGGGTTTTCCTGAGAACTTCTTGACCACACTCAGAGGGGTTACTTCATCTGTCCTCTTAGGCCACTTCAGCTTTATATACCTGCAATAACCTTCAGCAGGTATGTCAAGGATCACCCCAAGCTCAGTTCTCCCAAATTCTATCTCAACTCCCTTCAGAGTGATGAACACTCTCCTGGCATTGACTCTGCAGTTTGTGTAAAAATCCCTCACCTCATCAGCAAACAACATCCTATCTTTGTTTCCAAACAAATCAAGCCATCCTTGGTCACCAATTATTCTCAGCAGTGGTTTCATGTGATGTGCCTTCTCATCATGCAAAATACTACCAGGTAGCACCTGATGCTTTGCAAAGAAGGCCACTCTATCAACTTCCTCTTCAGAACCTCTCCTTTTCTTCCTGTTCTCCGCTTCACTATCAGTCTCAGAATCACTTGGCTCTACATAACTGCCAGCCTCATCACTTTCTTCCTCTATCTCCTCAGCTCTCTCCTCTTCCACCTTTTTCTTTGGCTCTCTGTCTCTCACATTGGTAATTGTTCTTTCCAGCTTCCCGACCTTCTCCAGCTGTTTCTTCAAGGCAGACCTAGTGCCAACTCTCCTGGCCACTGGCTCAGCAACAGTCCTGTCACCGCTTTCTTTACTTGATTCATCAACCAATTTAGTTTTTGACACTGGCTTTCCCCCTTTCACCAATCTTCTCCTCTTTTCCGGCTTTACTCTGTTTTCCTTCACAAACACTACCTCTTCTTCTTCTTCTTCCTCACACACCAGCCTCTCATCCTCCTCACCAAACTTCCTTTTCAGCCTTTTCCTCTTTGTTTCTTCTGTTTTCTTGGTAACCTCTTCACTCTCAATTTTTCCTTTCTCAGCCTCCTCATCCCTTTCTTCTTCTGAATCTGTCCAATTGAGTCCTGCATCATCAGGCTCAGTAGGATCTTGGCAAGAAGCAGGTTCTTGACTCAAATCCTGTGAAGCCTTGGACCTTTAAGGATAGATACCCCTTCACTCTCCTCAGCACCCACAGCACTAGTACTTGGTTCATTAACACGTTCCTTAAGGGACTCAACTAGATCATCCTCCCTTAGTTGTTGTATCACTCTCTCTGCTACATCCATCTCCAAGTCAGTCTTTTCTACTAAAGGCACACGCAAATTTACCCTAGGTTCTTCCTGAACAACCTTTTGCTTTGCTTCAACTATGTTCCCCCTACCAGCTTTATCACCAGACTCTACTACTCCTACAATTTATCTAGTCCTGTTACTAGGGTTTCAGTATCCACTATACCAGGGCTTTTTATTTCTTCTAAACCAACAGGAGTAGAAGGGATAGGATCAGGGGTTACCTCAGTAGATTGTTCGGATGAAACTTGTGCAGTAGGCGTAGTAGACAAAGATCTTGACAACATTTTGTTAACCAATTTCTTTTCTCCCTTTTTAAGAAATTTTGTCCTGGCCTTAGCAATTTTTTCTGCGAGGGTGGATGGAGGTGGTTTTGCGGATGATTTCTTGAGAGTCTTTGTGGGTGAAGTGGATGACGATTGTACTTGAGACATGATGAGATTTGTTAGGGTTTTGACTGAGATTTCAAGAATTTTCAGTCTTGAGCTTTTTGAGAGAGAATGTAGAGTTGAAAAGGCGATGTTGTTGAGTGTGTGAGTTTTGTGTATATTCACGAAGGGGAGAGGGTTTTTGTGATTAGGCAGTCTTTAGGGAAGCCAAAGAAATAATGAGATAAAAGTGAAAAAGCAGCTTTTTGAAATTTTTGAAAATCGGGAAGGGTTATGGACTTATTTAATTAAGCCTTTTCAAGTGGTGGGGTCCATACAAGTCAAATAGAATTATATCCCAAAAAGGAATGTGTTCCTATAATTTAGGATAGTTACAGGAACATGGAGGATCTCCCTTGACGCACGTACAATTGACAATTTAATTCCAGTTATGACTTCTATCATGCAAGGTAGTGTGACTGTACCTGGACATGATTCCTCATGCCTCAGTCGGTTCCTTCTCAGTACATAGTAGGTTCTTCGTGGGATCACATTATCCTCACCTGGTGCTTAAGGGCTGAACAAGTATACTTAATAAAGTACACAATTAGACTGAACAGTAATAACATAATTTTACACACAGATAATTGAATACTTAACTAACCAATCATTGAGGGACCATCTGCTGAGTCATCCGTATATTTTGGTCATCCCTAATTCCAACCTGTTCCTCTCAAACTGTACCTTTGTTCAATGCTTCGGTAAATATGTCAGTGATTTGATCTTCAGTCCTGCAAGAATTCATAGTAATCAGACCCTTTTCAACATTATCTCTAAGGAAATGGTGTCTAATATCAATATGCTTTGTTCTTTTGTATTGGACTGGGTTCTTGGCAATATTCACTGCACTTGTATTATCACAGAAAATTGGCACTGCTCCACACTTGATACCAAAGTCCTCCAGCTGTTGTTTGATCCATAGCAGTTGTGAGCAACATGATGTAACTGCTACATACTCAGCTTTCGCAGTAGACCAAACAAGGACCAAGAAAGTGCGCCATTCCTGAAGTGTTTTTCCTGTCCACCAAATGACCTGCATAATCTGCATCAGCAAAACCAATTAGTTCAAAAGTACCTCCTCTTGGGTACCATAGACAGAGGTCCTGAGTTCCTTTCAAGTATCTTAGGATCCTCTTCACAGCTGTCAGGTGTGACTCCTTGGGCTTGGACTGAAACCTGGCACACAGTCCCACACTGTATACTATATCAGGTCGACTAGCTGTGAGATAGAGGAGTGAACCTATGATTCCTCTATATTTTGTCTCATATGTCGAAGGACCTAGTTCATCCATATCCAGCTTCGTTCCAGGAGCAATGGGTGTAGTCATTTCTTTTGCTCCCTCCTCGTCCAATTTCTTCAGAAGTTCCTTGATATATTTTTGCTGATGAATCATAGTCCCTTCAGGCATTTGCTTTATTTGCAATCCAAGGAAGAAATTTAGTTCACCCATCATGCTCATTTCAAATTCACTTCCCATCAGATCAGCAAACCCTTTGCATAGCTCCTCATCAGTGGCTCCAAAGATGATATCATCGACATACACTTGAACCACCAGTAGATCCTTTCCTTTCTTCTTGAGGAATAACGTGTTGTCAATCTTTCCTCTCGAGAAACCATTTTTCAGCAAGAATCCTGAGAGTCTTTCATACCAGGCTCTAGGAGCTTACTTCAATCCGTAGAGAGCCTTGTCCAGCTTGTAAACATGATCAGGAAATTCATTGTTCACAAAGCCTGGTGGCTGTGTTACATATACCTCTTCATTCAAGTAAGGTGCTCTTCACATCCATCTGATAAAGTGTGAACTCCATGTATGTAGCAAAGGCAATCAGCATTCTAATGGCTTCCATCCTTGCAACTGGTGCAAAGGTTTCATCATAGTCTATTCCTTCTTACTGACTGTATCCTTGAACTACTAACCTTGCCTTATTCCTTGTCACTATACCATGCTCATCCAGTTTGTTCCTGAACACCCATTTTGTTCCAATTATTGATCTGTCTTTCGGCTTAGGAACTAGGTGCCACACTTTGCTCCTTTCGAATTGATGAAGTTCATCCTGCATGGCCAAAACCCAAACTGGATCTTCCAGAGCTTCTTTTACATTCTTTGGTTGCAGAGATGAGAGAAATGCAAAGAATGCACAGAAGTTTTTCAAGGCTGACCTGGTCATGATTCCAGTGTCTAGTTTTGACAATACATTCTCCAAGGGATGAGAGCTTTGATGTTTCCATGGCCTGAGTTGAATGTGACTGGAAGAACCTGCAGCATTATCTTGGGGAGGTTCTTCCTGACTTGCTGTATCATCAACTTCATCTGATGTTCCCCTTGTCATGTTGACTCCTTATTCTAGTGTGCTCGAATCTTCACCAGATGTCTTTTTGTCTTCTGAGTCTTCCAGTCCGTCTACTTCATCTTCCCGACTTAGTCCAATCACTTGATCTTCTGCCTCAGTTTCACCCAACGCCTTATCAGATTCATCAAATACAAAATGTATACTTTCCTCCACCATTTGTGTTTTTTTTGTTAAACACTTTGTAGGCCTTGCTTTGAGTGGAATAACCAAGAAATATTGCTTCAACGCTCCTAGCATCGAACTTCCCCAGTGGTTCCTTGCCATTGTTGTGAACAAAGCATTTACAACCAAAGGGTTTCAGGTGAGCGATATTTGGTTTTCTTCCTCTTAGTAGCTCATATGGGGTCTTGTCAAGAATTGCTCTGATGGAACACCTGTTCAGCAAATAACATGCAGTGTATATTGCTTCAGCTCAGAAATTTCTTGCAAGCCCACTTGACAACAGCATAGTCCTTGCCATATCCTCCAGAGGCCTGTTCTTCCTTTCAACCAGTCCATTTTGTTGTGGAGTTCTTGGTGCAGAGAAGTTATGATCAATGCTGTTCTTTGCACAATACTCAGAAATTTTGGGTTTTCAAACTCAGTTCCATGATCAGATCTGATACTGATGAGTTCTAGACTTAACCTTTTCTGCACTACACCAGCCCAGTCTTTAAAGCTGTCAAATGCTTCATCTTTAGATGCCAAGAATAAGGTCCATGTGTACCTAGAGTAGTCATCGAAAATTACGAACACGAATCTCTTTCCTCCTCTGCTCTTGACTCTCATAGGTCCACACAGATCCATATGCAATAGTTCCAGTGGATTTGATGTACTTACCACCTTTTAGGATTTAAAGGATGATTTCACATGCTTCCCCCTTACGCACGCATCACACATTTTTATGTTTTCAAATCTCTTGCTTCGCAATCCACGAACCAGCTCCTTAGATACAAGCTTGTTCAGTTGTGAGAGACTTGCATGACCCATCCTTTTGTGCCACAGCTGAGAGTCACTTTCTTGCACATTCAAGCATGTTAAGTTGTTTTCAGGTAATGACTTCAGTAATTCTTTGTATGCGTTGTTGACCCTTTTTCCTTCCATAACAATTTCTCCACTCTGTAGATTCTTCACAATATATCCTACAGACGAGAAACTCACTTCATTTCCTCTATCGCATAGTTGGGAGATGCTCAGCAGATTGTGTTTGAGACCATCAATACAGTAAACATTTTCAATTGCATGATCCAGAGTTCTCCCAATCTTTCTGATTCCCACGATTTGACCACTTTTTCCTCCTCAGAAGGCCACACTGCCTCCCTGAAATGCTGCGAGTGAGAGAAAGTTTCTTCTATCTCCTGTCATGTACCTTGAACAACCACTATCAAGAATCCAGCTTGGGTTGTTCTCCCTCACTCCAGCCTACAAAATAGATTAGAGGTTAGCCTTAGGAACCCAGACAAGCTTGGGTCCCTTCTTACGAGAGAATAGATAAAGCAAATCATGTCTAGCCCATTTAGGTAGTACACTTTTTTTTATTCTTGGCCTTTGCCTTGCTAACATTCATGCACTTTTGTTTGTAGTGGCCAGTTTCACCACAAAAGTTACACAACATGTTGCAAGGTAGCCCCACATACATGCTCTTAGGATTGTATGGAGGCAATGGTTTTTTGAATCCTAATCCTTGTTTTCCCTTGTTTTGATTTTCAAGAACCTATTTCATTGCCTCCAATGATTTATTCAATTTAGTTAATCTGGTAAGCTCGAATTCAGATCTTTCAACCTTTTGGTTTAAAATCCTGTTCTTTTCAGTTTCCTGATACAGAATCTCATTAGCTCTTTTCAGTTCATTTTCCAGAAAGGTTTGAATTTCACTTATTACTTGCTTACCATTTATACTCTCTCTTAACTGATTGCATTCAAATTCGAGTTCAGTGATCTTAAAGTTTGACACAAGAGTCTGCCCTTTTAGGATGGCATTGACTTCTTCTAGTTCAATTGTTCTAGGAGACTCTTTTGCTTGGTTCTGAGATCACCCAGCTCTTCAGTTAATTTATCATTTTCAATTTTCTCCTTTTCATAACCCTCAATCAAAGTGGCAGTGATTAGAATCAAATTTTCAGAAGAGTATGTATGTAAGGTTCCTTAAGATCAGATAGACATACCTCTGCTGAATGAGCAGTTTCAGTTCCATCAGTTGCCATAAGGGCAAAGTCCTTCTTTTGGTTGTAATCTATGTACAACTCCTTCAGCTTATCCCAGACTTCCTTGGCAGACTTGTATTCAAGTATCCTCGCTAGCACATCATAGGTAAGTCCTCTCCACAGGTATAATTCAGCCTTGGAATTTTCCTGTAGCCAATCTAGATCTTGAGGATCTAGTTCTTCCACCTTCTTTGGTACCAGAACTCCATTTGCTGCTCCCTTCACAGGGACATGAGGTCCTCTCTTCACGATCAACCAAAGACTATAATCAGTTGCTTGCAGGAAGTTTTTCATCTGTTTCTTCCAGCTCTTATAGTTAGTCCCGTTGAACACAAGTGGCTTTGACGGATCCCTCCCTCCTCTGAACTCTCGAGGGTCTTCTTCATCTGAGCTGATGTCTGTCAGGCCCATCAACGCTAGTGGTGAGTCATCTTCAGATTGCTTTTCATGATCAGATTCACTGTCAGTTGGTCCCCATGTGGCATAGAAGGCTTTCTTCTTCTTTTTTCTTTCAGCTCTAAAGTTTGGAGGACGTCTTGACTTTTTCTTATCTTTGTCATTTTCTTTTGACGTTTCCTTTTCCTTTTCCTTAGTTGCTCTGTTTTTCATCCATTATATTTCCCACATAGAACAATCCATAATGGCGTGATCTTTCTTGAAACACTTAAAGCATCCTGAGTAATCCGGACTGTCGACTATGTACTTCCTGCAAGAATTCTCCTTGCCACTTCTTTTGAAGCCTTTGAATCTACCCAGGTTAAGCTTCTGTCTCAAAGCACTAACCATTGCCGCTTCAACTGATTGCAAATCAACATATTCATCAGTTTCCTCAGTTGCTTCAAGCGCAAGGGTCTTGTCCTTCTTCAAAGCTGGTTTAGCTTTTGAGTCTTTCATCATCTCATGAGTTTTCAAGCTGCCAATAAGTTCTTCAAGTTTGATGGATCTTAGAGGTTTAGACTTAATGATGGCAGTCATCTTAGGTTCCCAAGCTTTAGGAAGCACATTTAGAATCTTATCGACCATCTCCACTTCTGGTAGTCCCATATTCAGGGATCTCATCTCATTAGTAATGATGGTCAACCTGGTCATCATATACTGGATTGATTCCTTCTCACCTATAGAGAATAGTTCAAATTGTCTCTTCAGCATTATTCTCTTTGAGTCCTTCACTTCGGTGGTTTCTTCATGCGCTACCTGCAGAGCATCCCAAATTTCCTAAGCCGTCTTGTAAGATGATACTCTGTTAAACTCCTCAGGACCAAGGCCACAAATAACCAGACGTTTGGCTTTGTGATTCTTTTCAATCATCTTATAATCTGCCTCATTCAACTCCTCTTTCAGTTTAGATTCTTGTTTGGCAGTGGCTCCTTCACTAACTATTTTAGTGGGGATCAGGTTTCCTTCAGATACTATCAGCAAGAGTGGATAGTCTTCAGCACATATGTAATTCTCCATCCTGTTCTTCCACCAAGCATAGTACTACCCGTTAAACTGTGGAGGCCTTTGAACTGATTGTCCTTCAGTAATAGTAGGTGGTGCACTCATGATTCCGATCCTTCTCAAGGTGTTAACCTCACATGAGAAGACCTGATGTGATACCACTTGTTATAATCTATGCACCTCCTAAGGACACTAGAAGGGGGGTTGAATAGTGTCTACCAATTTTCGTTTTAAGAACCTGGTTCTCCTGAGTCAAGAACCCAGTTCTTGCCTTTGCAATTCCCCTGTTCAAATACTGCAACACACACCAACCACACATATAGAAGACACGAGGATTTTACGTGGAAAACTCCTTGCTCAAGAGAGAAAAACTACGACCCACACTCTGGGATTTAAGAACTCAATCCACTAACACAACGAGCAAGTTTCTGATTACAAGACTCTGTAACAAAGGGGCTACACTCTAGACCCTAATCAAGCAATTTCTCACAAGTTCACCTAATACATATGCTTCTACAATAAGCCAATAGGTAAAAACAATGAACGCTCAAACTAAGACAACTTCCAACGCAATGAACCTAGACAAAATATCTAGACTGAAACAACTCAAGCACACCAGTTGTCTTCTTCAGTTATCTCACGTAGAAAGATGCTGGATCGCCTTTATATGTTCTCAACTCTCTGTTTGTGAATAACTGAATTACGGCTGCATCAACTACTTGTATTTATACGGGCCTTGCAACCCTAGTTGAGTCCTACAAGGAATCCTTTTTAATCATGGTAAGACAGGATTCCTAGTAACTCTTTTCCTTGTTGAAGCCCAACTCCTATTCACACTTCGAAGACACAGTCTGGGCACCGCCTCTTTTAGTCTGACTAGGATGCATATTCATTCACGCGCCACTACTCCTAGTTCCACAGGGATTTGCAACCCACAATTCTTTTCGATCAGTCGTGCCCTTCTATTCAAGGACTATGTTCTTCTCCACGACCACTGAGTCCTTCACGTTTGTCATTATTGAAAACCAATACTCAACAGGTAATGATGTCATTATTTTAACTAAAGAAAGGCTGAGTTATTCGGTAAAAAAATAAAAAAATAGAAATTATTACTCAATTAAGAAGAGGAATTCAATTTTAGATTACAAAGAGAGTGTAATAGTTAAGTAATAATGTACTACATTACCTACTCCATCTTTATTGTAATATTAATGTTGTGACTATCTTTGATTTAAATTACATAAATTTTCCACCCAAAATTCGATATTTTTCTGGAGAGATTTTGTGTCCAGAGATTTTGTTTTAAAGCTTCTTGCATCCTTAAGCGCATGGGATTTGCGCTTTTGCTCTGCCATCTTTAGAAACATTTCTTTTGTTCTACTTAAACAGTTTGTCTTCCATCTTCCTAACTATAGGATCTTTTGATATTCTCTTATAAAATTGGACAATTTACTCATCGGAAACTTCTAAACCATTTTCTTTAATATGTTTTATGCACTGTCAATTTAATTTTGATTACATATTATCACCGGTATTAAAAAGATTATTTACATTTCTTATAAGAATATTATCTCTCGATACTTAACTAATTATTAGGAACCTAAAGAAGAATAAAGAAGGACATTCGACATTGTTTTGGAAAAATATACTTATAGATAGTAGAAGAAGAGTAAGAAGGTTGAAAGAAGGCCGAGAAAGGAAACGCAAATATATAAACATAAATAAAAGAAGTGATTCGTATAATTAAATAGCCATGTACATATATTAATTGTATAAAGAAAAAAATGTTTTTAAGGTTTGTTAAACATATACACATAGAGATTAAAGGATAGAAAATGCATTACAAAAAAAAAAAAAAAAGGAAGAACAAGTTTGAATGGATGAGTTAAAGAATGAAAAAATTGGAAAAAATATGACTTCTTTGGAACAAGAGCTACTTGAGAAGGAGATTAAGGGATAGGAAATGCGTTTTTTTTTAAAAAAAAAGAAGAACAATAAAAGAGAAGCTATAAAGAGAAAAAGGAAAGGTAATACATAACAGAAGCTAATTCAATGGGCATACACCTTATCTGGACACTAATTTTGTTTAATTTGTATCTTTTCACCTCTTAATATGTTAAATTAAATGTTAACATTTATTTTCATTATAATGTTAATATAATTAAACAAGTATTTACAATAAATATAAGAGAGTAATGTGACACATCTATTTGGTCATCACTCCATCAAAATGTAAAGAAAATAAGTTTAAAAATTCTATAGATTTCTCTCATCTCTTCATATACAATATATTCTTATATTGACTTTTCCTTTCTTTTTTCCATTAATAATTTATTTGAAAATATTTAATAAATGAATGGTCTTTGAAAATCTACTTAATGAAAAACAAAAATTTCCAAGGAGAGTAACGAATATCATAAGAAAAATAAAACGATTAATAAAAATATTGTAACGTCCATATGTTATGGAAGAAAAAGTTTTACGAATTTGTTGTCTTACAACTAAAGGAAGATAAAATTGTCGCAATAACTAATAAAATGATATAACTATCAAATAATGGTGTCAAAATAAAGTAGCAATAAATGTGATAACTAGGAAAGAGAAGAAGAAGCCCTTGCTCATGAATAGGGACAGATCCATGGGGCTTTCGGGGAGGAAATTTGTAGGTAGAATGGTTAAAATTAAGTTTAAATAATTTTATTTTTACTCAATTTTTTGCTTAAACCTTGTTGTTGAAGTATTGATAGGGTTTTTCTCTTTATATATGACACACGTTATTAGTAACTTCCAACACAGTTTTTAACGACCGCGCGATGCGCGGACAAGTTTCCTAGTATCTACTAATTGAGGACTATAGCCAGGTGATGTGGCATGCCTCTATTGTCTCCATTTCATGAAAAAGTGAAGAAAAATTATAGTTATCTATTTCTTTTAAGTTTTGGCCTTTTATCTCATTTTTGGAGTAGAGCATTTGGTAGTAATTAAAGTACTAATGCGTTAGTACATATATTCTTTCTTCATTATTTTGGGATTCATAAGTAGCATTTAAGTGTATTTAGTAGTATTTATTGGTCTTTAATATATTTTTGCAATTATAACTGCATTCCCTAGCCTATAAAACTTTGTATTTCCATCTACTTGGAATACATTTTGTAGGATTTTGAGCCTTATAGTTGATTACTATTATTGTTTAGCTAAAAAATGATATACTAAAAGATGATTCTTTTTTCTATAGTTTCCGCACAGTAGCAAATCCTCCAAATTAAAGCCTCAATATGGTGGAGAAATAATTGTGAATCCATGTAATTCAATGAAGGATTGAACGGCTGTTCCATATTTGGATATGTAAAACTTGATAGAGACAAAGACATCATAACAAGGCAAGCGTTTTAGTATTTTTTTTGGTTTCCCACCCGGTATTTGGTGCTCATATTAGAGCCCGACTAATTTGGATTCCCGCCGGGAGGTCCCGCATTAGGGTAAAGTGCTCCCTATCAAACGCGATTTCATTCCTCAGGCTCGAACCCGAGACGCCTGATTAAAGGACGGAGGAGTACCTACCACTCCACCCCAACCTTGATGGTAAAAGCGTTTTATTGTTGCTTCTGTTGAACGGAGCAAAGCTTCTAATAGTTAAAGGTATCTTGATAGATTTCAAATTCTTAAGAGTAATTTAGAAGCAAATGTTGTTAGTGTGATTTAGCTCTCACGAAGAGGCTGACAATAATATAGTCATCTGCTAATATTGCAAATATGGGCGTAACACTTTCCTTATACCTTGACTATCATAAGTACGTTGATAGATTTTATAAAATTAAAGACTCAATTACAAATAACATGTTGTTAGTATGATTTAGCTCTCACGAATCTGAATTTTCATGTGTGTATTTTTTTTCCGGAGTTTTCGAAAAGTTCTTATCTCTTGTAGCGAAGTTGAGAGTAAAATACTTAAAAGGTCACTCAATTTTGAGAAATATGTGACCAAGTCACTTTGCTTTGAATTGTACTAATAAAGTCACTCAACTTAAGGTAATTCTCGCTAAAAGTCACTATAACCGGATTTTGCACAGTCATCTCACTGGAAATCTGACATGACATTTTTGTTTTTAATTATATATACATGTGACACACTTTATATTCCATGTATGATTTTATAATAAGTTAATTAACCCAACTCTTGATCCATAATCCATTTCTCCTACCCATTTTTTCGGATCCGGCTCCCTTTTCAAAATGGATGGTCTAGATTTAATGAAGTAAAACTAAGTGTTTAACCATGCTTAGAAAAATATATCTTCTCATTTTAAATTCAAAGCATCTAACCTATTTTATAATTTAGCAACAAATTTCATCCCTCCTCCTAAATTATTTTTCGATCGCCAAAATTTTCAGTCCATTTATCTTTTTTTTTTAATAATAAGACTTTGTTTTTGCTAATCCATTCTCAAACATATAGCAGAAAATTAAAAAAAGTGTTAAACTATTTGCAAGTGATAACATCGCAAGAAATAAAATTAACAAGACAATATTTAATAATGTCAATTTACTCAAATAGTAATACGCGAAGAAATCCTTTTCATACAATCACATCAGTTAAATCTAGTTACAAAGATAGTACTTAATATTCTACTCATAGTTATTCACATTTTATCTTGGAAAGAAACTTTCCAACCAATTTGTAATACTTATAGGAATCACATAGGTCTTCAGTGCTTATATATCTAAAAATAAGATGAGTTTGTTTAACTATTGATATAATTTTTATTTAAAATGCTTCTTAATTTTTTGAGTGCACGTTCTCGAACAATAGAAAAAAATTACTCCTATTAAAGAATTAAAATAAAATAAAAGGTTAAGCTTGAGATGATCGAAATTTAGGTTTTGGGGGGGGGGGGGAGGGGAGGTTGAAATTTTGCTGCTAAATTATAGGGTTGTTTAAGATAATTTGAATTTGAAATGGAAAAATATTTTACCCAAACCATAGTTAAATGCCTTTATTTACCCTATTAAATCTAGAATATTGGTTTTAAGGAAAGCCAAGTGTCATTCATCCAAATAAGAACTTGAAAAAGTGGAGACACTAGGTAATGAACAGGAGTCCAATCCTATTTTTTCCTATCCACCTATTATCTATTATATAAAATATATATTTAATTAATAGATTTGTAAAAAATAATGAAACTAACCGTAACTAATTAAAGGATTAAGTATTTGAAAGAGTAGTAAAGCTAATACTTCGACAGTACCCGTAACAGTTTAGCTAGTACACAATATTATTGTTACACCCCGTACGTCTAAATTGACGTATATCATTATAATATCATGTTAAGAATGATTTAAGTGAGTTTAAAGTAATAATATGACCATATATGATGTTTATATGTTGAATATAAAGTTTGGGAAAAATCAGATTTAAGTTGTGGAAAAACCGACTAAGGAATTGCCTTGTAATGGAGCTTTTTCAGCAATTAATTTCATGTGTTATATGAAGTCTTTTGGGGACATATCATATACCAAATTGAATGTCTTGGAGTGTAGTTTCCAAAAATTTTAACGGTTTGCTCATATCACTTATAGATAAAAAGATATGAGCGTCAGAAGTCAGACCAGAAAAAGGGACATAAGCGCAAAAGAGGGCTAGAAATGAAATGTTTTTATTATAAAAGAGAAATCTCTCTCTCCCTCTCGACATTTCCAGTAAAACCATGATATAAACAGAGCTTTTTCAGTTTGAATCCATTTTTTTTGATTTTGAAGATAGAACATCAATTTTGACACGAAACGGAAGATGGATTGCGTCAAAACGCTCTACGCGATTAGGGTAAAATTATGCTACCTTCAATTTCGTCTATAGTTTGAGTTTTAGAATTACTTCATAGCTAAGTAAAGTATCTAAATTCTATTTTATAGCTTGTTTAAGCTTTAGAAGGTGTGGAATTCAAAGGAAACGAAGTTTAGAAGCTAGAAACATCAAAGGTATGTAAGGCTAAACCTTTCTTTTGGCAAGGCATGTATCTTTTAGATTTTGAAGCTTTTATTAGTTTTAAAATTAGTTTTTCTTGTGAGAAACTTGTATGGTACTAAGGAAACCTTGTATATACTTAATTTGGTACTAAAATCCAAGGTGAAAGACGTCCAAATCAGAAAGGCAAAACGTTTCAAAATCTGGAAAATTGTTTTGAACTTTGGACAGTTGTTAGTATATTGATCATAACTCCTTATACAAAATTGATATTAAGATGATTTAAGAATCTCCAGAATCCTATTACATATATCTACAACTTTCATGAAGACCATGAGGTCTATAACTTTTATCTGCACCCTCAAAACTATGATGCAATACAGGACGCTGGTACTGTCTAGAAATTCTGTACATCCGTAGAATTGTTACGCCACTCTCATCTTGTTATCCTTTTAACATGTTTATGTTATCAGTTTATCCGGGTATCCATTCCCGTGTATAGTATAGTGCTGGTTCTGTTTTTGCAGATCATCCAATTTCAGAGGAAACTCTGCCGAAATTTTTATAAAAATCAAAGAGTTAGACAGATTCTAAGTTTCAGGTTGTGTCTACAATTCCATCCAGAGTTTTCTTATCATTCCTTTGAGTCCATATATATTGTTACCACATGTGTTATGCCTCATACATGCTTATGCTTATATTGTGATCATGTTCTGTGTGATTTGGAGTCCCCCATAGAGGCTGGACATTGGACACACAGTCCGGTCGCGTGTGATACTACCCGTCTGGGGGGATACAGCCCCTCTGGTTCAGGCGGGAGTTGAAACACCTAGTGTGACCGGGTGTCATTCACACACTCTGACCAGAGAGACTAGATATTACTGGATGGGGGGGATATAGCCCATAACACCCACCAGGTTTGTTATATATGCGTATATAGCCACAGTATGCACTGCATGATTATACATGAGACTAGTTCAGTTTTTCAGTTACCTGATTTGGGGGGATACAGCCCATAACGCCAGACAGGTACTAGTTCAGATGTTCAGTTACCTGATTTGGGGGGATATAGCCCATAACACCAGACAGGTACCAGTTCAGATAACAGTTCAGTTTTAGCTCGGTACCAGTTATCAGTTCTCAGTTATCAGCTACCAGTTCTTAGCGTCAGTATCAGTTGACAGTTATCAGTTCTCAGTTATCAGCCACCAGTTCTTAGCGTCAGTATCAATTGACAGTTATCAGTTCTCAGTTATCAGCCACTAGTTCTTAGCGTAGGTATCAGTTGACAGTTATCAGTTCCAGTTTCTAGTAACGAGCTATCAGTCATATTACAGTTATTTATTAGTATAGTTCAGCTCAGTCTTCAGTTCCAGATTCAGCTAGACTTCAGTTTATATTCAGATCATGTTTAGTACGTTCTTCAGATTTCCAGCTATATTGCTATGCTCCAGCTCATATTTACATATTTATATTCCAGCCTTACAGTTTCATTCAGCTATGATATATTATATGCTCATGCCTTACATACTTGGTACATATCGTACTCACGCCCTTTTCTGGGGCGCTGCGTTTCATGCCGCGCAGGTGCAGATAGATCAATGCTTGGACCATGTTAGTAGGCCATCTATCAGCTACTGGAGTCACTCCGCTTACTCCCGGAGTTTCTTATCTTTTGGTATGTGTACAGTCAGCCAGCTTGGGTATGACGGGGCCTTATCTCGTCCTTTGTATATTCAGTTCATCACTCTTAGAGGCCTGTAGATATGTCCCTGTGTGGTGCAGTCAGTATGTTATGTATGTCAGCTTATGTTAGCCTTGTCATCTTTTTGCATTGCATACTCCTTATCAGCTAGGTTTATGCTTATTCTGTTTATCAGTTATAATGGTTAGCAGAGTATCAGTAGGATTAGTGATGATCGACACTTAGTGTTGGTCATCCGTCGCGGCCCTAAGTTGGGTCGTGACAATTATATTATTGTGATAATTTAAAAGAACACTATCCAATCCCTTAGAAAAAAATCAACTTATTATAAAATCCTACGTGGAAATAAAGTGTTCCACATGTACATATAATTAAAAATAAAAATGTCATGTTAGATTTATGGTGAGATGACTGTGCAAAATTCAGTTACAATGACTTTTAATGAGAATTATGTTAAGTTGAGTGACTTTGTTAGTACAATTCAAAGCAAAGTGACTTTAGTCACACATTTCTCAAAGTTGAGTGACCTTTTAAGTATTTTACTCGCGAAGTTGATAGCCCAACTGAATAATTCTAAGGATCAAAGAAGAAAACTCGGTACCTATCAATTCGAAAAGTTAAACTAGCTGGGCGTCTTATCAATATAGAATCAAATTTGTGTCTACATTAGTTCATGGAAGAAACATGATCAGAAAACCTGAAATAGCAGAGCATGTTAGCCTTTTAGTTTCTTTTCTATTATTCGTAGTCTTCGATGAAATATTGTTTATGTTGTCAAATTGAGTTGTGAAGTATAAGAACGAGAATGCAAGAGGATAGGAAAAGTTGAGCACAATGTCACTTCATCTATACTTGCTTGGCAGTTAACCTCTTTTCTGTTCAAAGATAGTATACCAAAGCTTGCAAGGATGTTAGGCATGGATTAGTAAATGAAGAAAATAAGACGTGTTTTCATTTATCAAGAATAAGATATATAGGTCACACTTAAAAAATATTAACACTATTAACTTATTCAGCCAATAATCTACTCGCTAAGAAGATCTGGCAATCAAAATAACAAGCACAATGCACTTTGACTAATACATTCCAGTGTAGCCAGTGACAAGAATGCACAAAGATGTAATGAGTTTGAACTGCAGAACATAAGCCGCTAGAGACCATTATCCAGCACATGAAAGAATTCAACAAAAAAATACTTCAAGATTGCAACTGATGCAAGTAATCATTAATACATAGTAACCATATAATTGTTTGATGTCACTATCACTTGATACCCGTTAATAGTAGAATTCAATCATAACAAATTAAAAATTTCACAGTCTATGGAATAGAAAGCAACTAAAAGTCACGGTACAAACAATATAAATTATAAATTTAGTATAGAAGCTTACGATCGCGCGAGCGTGGTCTATTTCCCTAGTCAATATCTATAATATAAAGCTAGCTCAAAAGTTGTGATGTGGCACCTCTATTTGGCCTTCATTCATATTATCTTTTCTCATTTATTTGTCTTTTTCCTCAATTTTCTTTCTTTTTCTTATTTCAATTTATACCTCCATAAATCACATTTATTAATCGCCATAATTTCTATTATTAGCAAAGTTTAAAACTCCAGACCATTTATGTCCATAACTTCCAAAATTTTAATGTGCAAATTTATAACACCTTAAACTAAATTTAATGTCTAATTTAATGGACATTTATGCAAATGATGTTTCTGTGAATACTCTTTCTTGGACCCAATGCACGCATCAGTTTTGCATTGTGAAAATATGCAGCCACTACCTAAAAATTATATTCCGTTTGCATCATAACAATCTTCAATGTTTTCCTCCACTTGGATTCCTGCTTTCACATTGCCTATTGGTATTGATATTGATGGTGGCCTATCCTTTAGTAAGTCTTTCTTTTTTATCTCTCATTTCATGTTAAATTCTTTTCATTTCTCCTTTCATCTTAAGCATTATTCACAATCCTTATCCTAACTTTCTTTTGTTTTCTAATTTCTTTCTTTTTAACTCTAATTATTTAGGAAAAAATAATGTTGCAGTCGAAGTTGATATGTGCAGGTACATGCTTTTTCATCTTTTAAACCCCTCCTTTTCGCCATTAAATGTATGATCTCTACGGGGAAATGGAATTTCTTGATATTCTTCAAAATAATATGGCAGTTCCTAAGTATTGTGATGTTTTAGAAATACAGTGAATGATTATGCGGGACCAAACATGTGATGGGCTTTGATAGTATAAAGCTTGATTAATGTATACAGTGTCAACAGTAAGTTATTTAATTTATCACCTTTAGCTAGCTAGTTGTATCATATGTTTGTCACTGTATATATTAAGATGAATATTGTCGTGCAATTTAATCCTTTGAATTCACCACTTATATAGAATCTTTGACAATGAGTATTAGGACAAAGTATTTTTACGAATTTAACCATACTACATTTCTTAACTTGAAATAATGCTCACTGATTTAAATAACACGTTTAGTAAGACTAAAATATTTAACAAAAGAGCAATCCACTTTGAGAATACGGTTATGTCAAGGAACAAGTGAACAACTGACAACGTTTTGGTAAATAATAATCAAAAGATAAAGCTGTCAAAGAGTATAATATGTGACGATAATGACATTTGTATCTTTTATTACTTTTTATTATGCAACTCACAAATACTTCTAAAATGCATGAATATTTGTGAGTATAAGAATTATAATTTTAGACATGTATGATTTTATAAGGATTTAACTTTAACTTTTAGTAATTAGTAAAAGATAATCCAACCAATCCGAGAGCACAAATAAGAGTATGCGAGGGGGCTATGAGTTCTGGTCATCAGCAAGTTATGAATATTATAACAACGACATTGTACTTCATGAGTACTAAGGTTGATCAGATCAAGATTGAGACAAATGATTGTTAAAGGCAACAACCAAATTTAATCATTTCACATTCAACATGTTATCAATGTTGTAAGCAATTCTAAAATGATGTAATTTTAATGTGTAATAGTACTACCAAAATATGGTAATATTTTTAAATGGATATACATAAAAACATATCTTTTTTTTTGTCTCGATTAAACTACAAAATGATTATTTCAAATTTACTAATCTGTTCTACAACCCGAGCTTCGCGCGGGTTACTACACTAATTATATTTTGGGATTTTTACATTCTATACCCATGAAATTTAAAGTATTTACAAGTTATACCCATTAAAAATTACACTACCCATAAAATTAAAAGTATTTACCAACCTACCCATTTATTATTGTATACTTTTGTTATACCTTATAGGTGTATACCTTTAAGGTATATTATTTATTATTGTATACCTTGTTATACCTTATAAATTATATGTGTATACCTTTATGGTATACTGCATAAACTATGGTATACAAGTCTGGATGGGTAGAATGAGTAAATAGTTTAGTGGGTAGGTTGAGTAATATTTAAAAGTAGTGGGTAGTGGTTGTAATTATTTTTGATTTTGTGGGTATTGTTGTAAGTGTCCCTTATATTTTAATCCAACGGGGTCTGTATGGTTGCATTGTTTAATTTAGTCATTTCAACATAGAGATTTAAAATTAAATTAATTTTTCCATGTGCCGAAGAAAATGACCCTTTAAAGATCTCATATGTCAATTTTACGAATCTCGTCTATAATGTTTTCAATGATCTCATGTAAAAAGATCATATAACAAAATCACCCTCCAATTTGTGATAAAAGTTAAATTCCGAACTCTTTCAAATCACATATATTCAGACTGCAGCACATTTTTAATAAATCAATTCGTATTTTAAAGTCAAACGAAGCATTATCAAACATATCTTTCTGATTATGATTGATCCATTATTTGCATATGAAATTCAAGCAATATGAAATGTAAATTTTCTTCTGACAACGGATGAAAGAAGCTTGGCTACACGATATTCTTAGTTAATTCTTTTAATTTCAAAAGGTGTAGGTTTGGTAGTGCTCTTCATGTCGTGTGTAAATTTATAACGTTATTTTAGAAATAATAATCCACATGTCTACCGTTAGGAGAAAATTAATCAAGTCAACTCTTTAAGAAAATTTCTTTTATCCTTATATTTGAAAGCATCATTTGCATTAAAATTAATTTGAGAGACCTTCGTCTAGGTCTCACATTAACCTACGTATATATATATAGTTTACGATATTATGTAAATCCCTTATTTTAATTCTTTTAACAGTTCTATTAAATTATCTTTAATATTATAAAATATATACAATAAGACTAACTTGCTCTTTTCTAATGTATTCTTATCCTTAACTAAATTTATTAATTGTTTTTTCCATTAGTTTCTCCTCCACTTCGATACATTGCCATTGCTGCCGATTCTGGTGTATTCTACAGGTAACTGAGCAATTGTTGAATACGCCGGAGTTATTTTCTAGCATTAGGGTTCCAATCTTAGATTAACTCATTGGCTAGAGAAATATTTTCTTCTTCTTTTATTTTCCAAGAGAGAAATTTCATTCATTATTCTATTGTTTACTATTGATAATTATTGTAATACTTTCAAAAAATGATTATATATTCTCGGTGGCAATTCTCAATACTGGAAGTTGAAGATGATGTTGAGTATTGGTTTTGAAGAATGACAAACGTGAAGGACTCAGTGGTCTTGGAGAAGAACCTAGTCCTTGAATAGAAGGGCACGACTGATCGAAAAGAATTGTGGGTTGCAAATCCCTGTGGAACTAAGAGTAGTAGCGCGTGAATGAATATGCATCCTAGTCAGACTAAAAGAGGCGGTGCCCAGGCTGTGTCTTCGAAGTGTGAATAGGAGTTGGACTTCAACAAGGAAAAGAGTTACTAGGAATCCTGTCTTACCATAATTACAAGAATTCCTTGTAGGACTCAACTAGGATTGCAATGCCCGTATAAATACAAGTAGTTGATGCAGCCGTAACTCAGTTATTCACAAACAGAGAGTTGAGAGAATATAAAGGCGATCTAGCATCTTTCTACGTAAGGTAACTGAAGAAGACAACTGGTCTGCTTGATTTGATTGAGTCTAGATATTCTGTCTAGGTTCATTGTTTTGTAAGTTGTCTTATTTTGAGCGATCATTGTTTTTACCTATTGGCTTATTGTAGAAGCATATGTATTAGGTGAACTTGTAAGAGATTGCTTTGTAAAGCTAGAGTTTAGCTTTATTTAGTGGTTAGGGTCTAGAGTGTAGCCCCTTGGTTACAGAGTCTTGTAATCAGAAACTTGCTCATTGTGTTATTAGTGGATTGAGTTCTAAAATCCCAGAGTGTGGGTCGTGGTTTTTTTCCTTGAGCAAGGAGTTTTCCACGTAAAATCCTCGTGTCCTCTGTGTGTGTGGTTGGCGTGTGTTGCAGTGTTTAAACAACAGAATTGCAAAGGCAAGCACTGGGTTCTTGACTCAGAAGAACCAGGTTCATAAAACAAAAATCGGTAGACACTATTCAACCCCCCCTTCTAGTGTCCTTAGGAGGTGCATAGATTATAACAAGTGGTATCAGAGCAGGTCTTCTCGTGTGAGATTAGCACCTTGGGAAGAATCAGAATCTTGAGTGCACCACCTAGTATTACTGAAGGACAATCAGTTCAAAGGCCCCCACAGTTTATCATTTGTGGTCTTGGTCCTGAGGAGTTTAACAGAGTATCATCTTACAAGACGGCTAAGGAAATTTAGGATGCCCTGTAGGTTGCGCATAAAGGAACCACCGAAGTAAAGGACTCAAAGAGAAGAATGCTGAAGAGACAATTTGAGCTGTTCTCTATGGGTGAGAAGGAATCAATCCAGGATATGATGACTAGGTTGACCATCATTACTAATGAGATAAGATCCCTAGATATGGAATTACTAGAAGTGGAGATGGTTGATAAGATTCTAAATGTGCTTCCTGAAGCATGGGAACCTAAGATGACTGCTATCATTGAGTCTAAACCTCTAAGATCCATCAAACTGGAAGAACTGGTTGGCAGCTTGAAAACTCATGAGATGATGAAAGACTCAAAAGCTAAACCAGCTTTGAAGAAGGATAAGACCCTTGCGCTTGAAGCAACTGAGGAAACTGATGAATATGTTGACTTGCAATCTGTTGAAGCAGCAATGGTTAGTGCTCTAAGACAGAAGCTTAATCTTGATAGATTCAAAAGCTTCAAAAGAAGTAGCAAGGAAAATTTTGGCAGGAAGAACATAGTCGACAGTCCGGATTAATCAGGATGCTTTAAGTGTTTCAAGAAAGATCACGCTGTTATAGATTGTCCTATGTGGGAAATAGAATGGATGAAAAACAGAGCATCTAAAGAAAAGAAAAAGGAGACGTCAAAGGAGAATGATAAAGATAAGAAGAAGTCAAGACAACCTCCAAACTTCAGAGCAGAAAGAAGAAAGAAGAAGGAAGCCTTCTATGCCACATGGGGACCAACTAACAGTGAATCTGATCATGAAAAGGAATCCGGAGATGATTCACCACTAGCACTGATGGGCCTGACAGACATCAGTTCAGATGAAGAAGACCCTCGAGAGTTCAGAGGAGGGAGAGATCCATCAAAGCCACCTGTGTTCAACGGGACTAACTATAAGAGCTGGAAGAAATAGATGAAAAACTTCCTGCAAGCAACTGATTATAGTCTTTGGCTGATCGTGAAGAGAGGACCTCATGTCCCTGTAAAGAGAGCATCAAATGGAGTTCTGGTGCCAAAGAATGTGGAAGAACTAGATCCTCAAGATCTGGATTGGCTATAGGCAAATTCCAAGGCTGAAATGTACCTGAGGAGAGGACTTACCTATGATGTGCTAGCAAGGATACTTGAATACAAGTCCGCCAAGGAAGTCTGGAAAAGCTGAAGGAGTTGTACACAGATGACAACCAAAAGAAGGACTCTATCCTTATGTAAACTAATGGAGCTGAAACTGCTCATTCAGCAGAGGTATGTTTATCTGATCTTAAGGAAACTTTACATACATATTTTTCTGAAAATTTGATTCTAATCACTGCCACTTTGATTGAGGGTTATGAAAAAGAGAAAATTGAAAAGGATAAATTAACTGAAGAGCTAGGTGATCTTAGAACCAAGCACAAGAGTCTCCTAGAACAAAACATTGAACTAGAAGAAGTCAATGACATCTTAAAAGGGCAGACTCATGTGTCAAACTCTAAGATCACTGAACTAGAATTAGAATGCAATCAGCTAAAAGCGAGTATAAATGGTAAGCAAGTAATAAGTGAAGTTCAAACCTTTCTAGAAAATGAACTGAAAAGAGCTAATGATATTCTGTATCAGGAAACTGAAAAGAACAGGATTTTAAACCAAAAGGTTGAAAAATCTGAATTCGAGCTTACCAGATTAACTAAATGGAATAAATCATCGGAGGCAATGAACTGGGTTCTTGAAAATAAAAAAAAGGTAAAACAAGGGTTAGGATTTAAGAAACCGCTGCCTCCATATAATCCTAAGAGCAAGTATGTGGGGTTTCCTTGCAACATGTTGTGTACCTTTTGTGGTGAAACTGGACACTACAAACAAAGGTGCATGAGTGTTAGCAAGGCAAAGGCCAAGAATAAAAGAAGTGTTCTACCTAAATGGGCTAGACATGATTTGATTTATCCATTCTCTCGTAAGAAGGGACCCAAGCTGGTCTGGGTTCCTAAGGCTAACCTCTAATTTGTTTTGCAGGCTGGAGTGAGGGAGAACAACCCAAACTGGTTTCTTGATAGTGGTTGTTCAAGGCAAATGACAGGAGATAGAAGAAACTTTCTCTCACTCGCAGCATTTCAGGGAGGCAGTGTGGCCTTCGGAGGAGGAAAAAGTGGTCAAATCGTGGGAATCGGAAAGATTGGGAGAACTCTGGATCATGCAATCGAAAATTTTTACTGTGCTGATGGTCACAGACACAATCTGCTAAGCATCTCCAAAATGTGTGATAGATGAAATGAAGTGAGTTTCTCCTCTGTGGGATGTATTGTGAAGAATCTACAGAGTGGAGAAATTGTTATGGAAGGAAAGAGGGTGAACAACGCATACAAAGCATCGCTGAAGTCATTACCTGAAAACAACTTAACATGCTTGAATGTGCAAGAAAGTGATTCTCAGCTGTGGCATAAAAGGATGGGTCATGCAAGTCTCTCACAACTGAACAAGCTCGTATCTAAGGAGCTGGTTCGTGGATTGCCAAGCAAGAGATTTGAAAATATAAAAATGTGTGATGCATGTGTAAGGGGGAAGCATGTGAAATCATCATTTAAGTCCAAGAAGGTGGTAAGTACATCAAAGCCACTGGAACTATTGCATATGGACCTGTGTGGACCCATGAGAGTCAGGAGCAGAGGAGGAAAATGATTTGTGTTCGCAATTGTTCATGACTACTCTAGGTACACATGGACCATGTTCTTGGCATCTAAAGATGAAGTATTTGACAGCTTTAAAGACTGGTCTGGTGTAGTGCAGAAAAGGTTAAGTCTAGAACTCATCAACATCAGATGTGATCGTGGAACTTTGTTTGAAAACTCAAAATTTTCTGAGTAATGTGCAAAGAACAACATTGATCATAACTTCTCTGCACCAAGAACTCCCCAACAAAATAGTGTAGTTGAAAGGAAGAACAGGTCCCTGGAGGATATGGCAAGGACTATGCTGTTGTCAAGTGGGCTTGCAAGAAACTTTTGGGCTGAAGCAATAAACACTGCGTGCTATTTGCTGAACAGGTGTTCCATCAGAGCAATTCTTGACAAGACTCCATATGAGCTACTCAGAGGAAGTAAATAAAATATTGCTCACCTGAAACCCTTTGGTTGTAAGTGCTTTGTTCACAACAATGGCAAGGAACCATTGGGGAAGTTCGATGCTAGGAGTGATGAAGCAATATTCCTTGGTTATTCCACACAAAGAAAAGCATACAAGGTGTTTAACAAAAGAACACAAAAAGTGGAGGAAAGTATGCATGTCGTATTTGATGAATCTGATAAGGCATTGGGGGAAACTGAGGCAGATGATCAAGTGATTGACCTAAGTCGGGAAGATGGTGTAGATGAACTGGAAGACTTAGAAGACAAAGAGACATCAGGTGAGAATCTGAGCATACTAGAACAAGGAGTCAACATGACAGGGGGAACAGCAGACGAAGCTGATGATCCAGCAAGTCAGGAAGAACCCCCCCCCAAGATAATGCTGCAGGTCCTTCCAGTCATATTAAACTCAGGCCATGGAAACATCAAAGCTCTCACCCTTGGAGAATGTGTTATCTGAACTGGACACAGGAATCATGACCAGGTCAGCCTTGAAGAACTTCTGCGCATTCTTTGTATTTCTCTCATCTCTGGAATCAAAGAATGTAAAAGAAGCTCTAGAAGATCCAGCTTGGATTCTAGCCATGCAGGGGGAACTTCATCAATTTGAAAGAAGCAAAGTGTGGCACCTAGTTCCTAAGCCGAAAGACAGATAAATAATTAGAACAAAATGGGTGTTCAGGAACAAACTGGATGAGCATGGTATAGTGACAAGGAATAAGGCAAGGTTATTAGTTCAAGGATACAGTCAGGAAGAAGGAATGGACTATGATGAAACCTTTGCACTAGTTGCAAGGATGGAAGCCATTAGAATGCTGATTGCGTTTGCTACATACATGGAGTTCACACTATATCAGATGGATGCGAAGAGCACCTTCCTGAATATTACTTGAATGAAGAGGTATATGTAACACAGCCACCAGGCTTTGTGAACAATGAATTTCCTGATCATGTTTACAAGCTGGACAAGGCTCTCTATGGATTGAAGCAAGCTCCTAGAGCCTGGTATGAAAGACTCTCAGAATTCTTGCTGAAAAATGGTTTCTCGAGAGGAAAGATTGACAACACGTATTCCTCAAGAAGAAAGGAAAAGATCTACCGGTGGTTCAAGTGTATGTCGATGATATCATCTTTGGAGCCACTGATGAGGAGCTATGCAAAGGGTTCGCTGATCTGATGGGAAGTGAATTTGAAATGAGCATGATGGGTGAACTAAATTTCTTCCTTGGATTGCAGATAAAGCAAATGCCTGAAGGGACTATGATTCATCAGCAAAAATATGTCAATGAACTTCTGAAGAAATTTGACGAGGAGGGAGCAAAAGAAATGACTATGCCCATTGCTCCTGGAACCAAGCTGGATATGGATGAACTAGGTCCTTCGAAAAATGAGACAACATATAGAGGAATCATAGGTTCACTCCTTTATCTCACAGCTAGTCGACCTGATATACTATACAGTGTGGGACTATGTGTTAGATTTCAGTCCAAGCCCAAGGAGACACATCTGACAGCTGTGAAGAGAATCCTGAGATACTTGAAAGGAACTCAGGATCTTTGTCTTTGGTACCCAAGGGGAGGTACTTTTGAACTAATTGGTTTTGCTGATGCAGATTATGCTGGTCATTTGGTGGATAGGAAAAACACTTCAGGAATGGCACACTTTCTTGGTCCTTATTTGGTCTCTTGGGCTACAAAGAAGCAAAACTCAGTTGCCCTGTCTACTCCAGAAGCTAAGTATGTAGTAGCTGCATCATGCTGCTCACAACTGCTATGGATCAAGCAACAATTGGAAGACTTTGGTATCAAATGTGGAGCAGTGCCAATTTTCTGTAATAACACAAGTGCAGTGAATATTGCTATGAACCCAGTCCAACATAAAAGAACCAAGCATATTGATATTAGACACTATTTCCTTAGAGATAATATAAAAAAGGGTCTGATCACTATGAATTCTTGCAGGACTGAAGATCAAATTGTTGACATATTTACCAAAGCATTGAACAAGGTACAGTTAGAGAGGAACAGGTTGGAATTAGGGATGACCAAAATACACGGATGACTCAGCAGGTGGTCCCTCAATGATTGGTTATTTAAGTATTCAATTGTCTGTGTGTAAAATTTTGTTATTACTGTCACGCCCTAAAAAATTAATTAACTCCCTACGGGTTTTATTATTTAAAGGCTCGTGACTGGTGTTCAAAAAGGTACCAAATTAGTTTAGAGAAACTCGGAGTCGCCACTTGACATAGTTTAAGGTGTGCCAAGTCACTAAAAGGTACCTTAGAACACCTCTGACTCGTCTAATGGTCTGCGTTAGAGATTCGGGTAAGGTTCTCAGTTGACTCTCGGGAAGGTATTAGGCACCCTCGAGTCCTGTGCCGAGCACAGCTGCTTTATTGTCACAATTTTAATTTATTAAAAATGTGGTTGTTATCTTTTGCCGTTGATTTGAATTTATACTTTGATTAAGAAGTTTAAAGAAGCGTATCATTCTTATCCAACCTCACGGAGGACTGGACGAATTTACATCTTTATTCATGATAAATAGATAAAATATATTACGCATTTCCAACCTCACAAAGGACTGGTCTATTTTAAAAGAATTTAATTAACTTCAGAAAATTATTAACTTTTACCAAATAATTGAACCATTTAGTAAAAGAAGTGTGGCTTCCCACGATTTAATTTTTTCTTTCAAATTGGATTCTCTCAATTTAGTTTCTTTTAACCTAATAAGTAGATCACAAATCATACTTATCGTTATATAATTGTACGAGTCTTCACGATCCTATTTTTTCCTAATAAGTAAACCACCGATCATACCTATCAATGCCTAATCGTGTGAGTCTTTCAATCCTATTAATTTGCCTAATCTTTGCATCATTTTTTTTAATTGTCAGCTTACACTACAACAAATATGGTATTTAGCTACGAAAATTTTAGTGACGCTATAAAATTCGTCACTAATTATTAATTTTTAGTGACAAAATTTATATTTCGTGTCTAAATCTATAGGTCGTATATTTTTTGTGACGAAATTCAAATATCGTAGCAGAAGTTTTGTCCACTAAAATTTACCACCAAAAAAAAGGATTGGCGCCATTTATTGACTAATATTAGCCACAAAATTAAATTAAATGGTGACACTTTATTTTGTCACTAATGTTATACCTAATTTGTGACAAACTCACTATTTGTCTTTTAATTTTAATTTGTTAACTTTTTGACACGAAAAAATTTCGTCACGAAAATATACTATCCCAAAAGCGACAATCAAATTTCGTAGTTAATAGATGCAAACTTTTAGCCACAAAAAATTATAATTATTTATGACCTTAATTTTTGTCACTAATAGTGCAAATAATTAGGGAGATTTATTTTATTGTCTCTAATAAGCCTAAAATTTAGCCACAAAAGTTTACACTATTTTGTGACATTAGTTTTTGTCACAAATAGCACAAAGAATTAGGGACGTTTATTTCATTGTCTCTATTTGATATAAAATATAGCAACAAAATTTTATACTTATTTGTGACATTAGTTTTTGTCACTAATAGTACAAAGAATTAGAGACATTTATTTTTTTGTCACTATTTAATCTAAAATCTAGCCACAAAAATGTATAACTAGTTTGTGACATTAGTTTCTGTCACTAATAGTTAAAAGAATTAGATACGATTATTTTATTGTCTATAAATAACCTATTAGCTACAAACTTTTATATTTTTGTTGATCTTAATTTTTGTCAACAATAATGTAAATGATTAGGGACATTTATTTTATTGTCTCCATTTATGCCACAATTTCGTCACAAAAATTTATACTTATTGTCTCTATTTAACCTACAGTTAGCCATAAAAGTTTATTTATTCGGGACCTTAGTTTTTGTCTTTAATAGTGAAAACATTTCGAGATGTTTATTTTATTTTTCCTAATTAACCTACAATAATATAACCACAAATATTTTATACTTGTTCATTTGGGACCTTAATTATTTTTTACTAATAGCAAAAATAATTAATATGATTGAATAATCTGCATGTATGCGTGAGTCCCTAAAATCTCTTGCATTTGCAAATAACGTACCGGTTTAGTTATTGCTTAGAACTACGGGACACATGAGATGATTAAATATTGCTCCAATGCCAATAAACTGATGTCGCAACGCATTTTCCATGAACCTTTAACTAAGTCATAATCATATTAAATAGTTTGGCACATTTATCTAGTCATTTATAATTATTGCACCAAGTAGCTCATAGACAATGTAAATTATTTAGAAAAAATACTTGATAGTAATTTAACATTCCTTTTCATTTATAGGCGCGAATATTTGGAACTCGCTTGCCTTAGAGGAGATTGATAAACGGAAGTGATTTAAAATGTTGAATTACTTTGTAAATTGGTGGTTTATTAGAACCAATTTACTTTGTAAAGTCATAAATTAGAACCAATCCAAATAGCAAATTGAAACAAAACCAACCTTGCTAGGCGTGAACAAATCTCATTAAATGGTTAAGATTAACTCTGGCCAAGTGCAATAACGTTTGAGAAATTGGAGTCTTCACAAAATCAGATGTTGCTTTAAAATAATTCTTTTGTGTTGGAACACTCTTTTCTAGCAAAACTTCAAGTGGATCAGTTGTTCTCCTGCCATAAAAGTACAAGACTGAACCAATTCATGAAGATTCTCTACATTCTTTTTTAATACATGGTCTGTTACTACAATCAACAACGGGTTCTTGAAAACAATCTTTTTTCTCCAAATTAAATTCAGGCAATTTTTTTTTGAGTAATGGATTTAACTCATCAACTGGTCCAAGAAATAGTAATTGAAAAAATACTTCAATATATTTCTCGTTACCTGTTCCATCATTTTGTATCACTGTTCTTATCAACAAATTCTCAGGTAATTGACTTGCGATTTTTTCCCAATTTTGAAGGAGAGTTATGTTACCTTCTTATCTCTTGTAAACTGTAAGCAGAGTATCTTTTTCTGGTACGCGTACCAATTTGAGTTTCCATGCTAAAATAACACCAAAACTTGATCCTCCACCTCCTCGTATTGCCCAAAACAAACATATATGCAACAATAAATATGCTAATTTAAAGTGACAAATATCGAAGTGAACAAACGAGCAGTAGAAATAACAAAAAAAGAATCAAAGTTTTCCAGAAATGGAACAGTAACAACATAGTAATAACTACAGTATTGCTTTTGTTCTTGCTTGAATTGCATGTAAACTAATATCTGCTTTCATGATGCAAGCAGGCATCATCATCTCTTTTGTCCAAAGAGCCAAAGAAGCTGTGAGAAGTCCAAACTTCAAACATCTTGTCGAAAATCTAAATATGAGAGCAAAAACCAAACTTCAAACATCCTCCAAATATTGTTGTGAGAAGTCAATGTGCTTCTGTGAGTCTACTCTCACCATGAATGAAGGAACATTCACCACTTGCCTTCCAACCCTGCAAATGCACTTAGTATTAGTCTTATTAGCTTACTTTGTTGTTGTGCATACAAGTAGAAATCCTTTTTACGTAAAGGAGGTAATCAATTACAAGGCTTAATTATTCGCAATCGCAAACTATATTACATGATCATCACTACAAGAACCTCCTAAAAACAAGACTAAATTTAAGATAACTTTTAACCAGAACATTGAGATGATCAGGTTGCACCAGAAACAACCCCTTCCCTTCAGGCCAATAAACCTTAACAACATCTCCTTTTTTACTCCCAAATGATTTCATCTCTCAATCTATTACATCAAACTCAATTGTGGGAGGTCGAGCCAAAGATGATCTGAGGCTAATCAGGGGTTCACCTAAGCAATCACCAGCGTCATTAATATTCAAATCAAGCAATTCATATTTAACCTCTTTAGCCAAAATCCTAGGAGTTTTCATCAATTGTTTAATCATAAAATTCAAATAATCTAAGTCACCGCTGGCCAAATCTATGCTAATCCATAATTCAAAAAATGCAGATCAAATATTTTACATGTAGTAAATCTTAAAACATGTTTTTCATCAAAAATCAGAAGATTACCATAGGGGAAGCTAATATTACAAATCTGAACTAACTAATCGACCTAAACAGCAAAAAGAGACTATAGCGCCAATTGCACGATGTTTCAGATGCCATGATATGCAAACAAACAGGAGATAAAAGAAGAAGAAAAAAAGAAGACAAATGAAACTCAGCAGAATTATTAATAGGATACTAACCTTACCATTATGAGGTTACATCATTAATTAGTTTCGTCACCATCATCTGTACTATCATCATCTTCATCATTACTACTACTATTACCGTTATTCCCTTCATTCCCCTCATGATCACTGATGTACTCTACCATAGTATCATCTTCTTGTTCTGAGTCTTCTTGGTTAGAACCAACTTCATATTCTGCCGGAGTCTCACAATGAACTTCATAATCAGATTATCAACTTTAGGTACATTAACTTCATCATTATTTGTTCTCATTTATTTTAACTTTCACAATTTTGTTATATCTTTTGCCAATTAGAATATTTTCTTTGTATTATGATACCAAAGTTTGTAATCAAAATTTAATCTTTTTTTTTTCCCTTTCTTTTTCACAGGTTTGTGAAAGTGGGAACTAAATCAAGACTAATCGCTAGCAAAGTGTCACTGCATTGCTACTCTGAACAACAACCTCCAGTTTTTAGTCTTAGCTTTTTAGTACTAGTATGCATCAATTACGCTTTCATGTTGGACAAGTTTTACTTTATTTATTGCCTTTTATTTAAAGAGTTTGTAGTGAAATATTATTTCAATATTGTTCAGCTGTTCTTGGTTATTGCATCGTGAGTTTTTTTTTGGGGATAAACTCCTATCTCATTAAATATTTAAGAAAATTTGTTACAAATTATATTGCTCTATTGAAAATTAATTAAATAATAATTAAAAATATTAGAACTATGACGAAGTTAAAAATTTCACCAAATGTTAGTAATTACTGACGAAATTTTTTATCCTCAAAGGGTAATTTTTTTTTAACGACGATTATATTTTTTTTTCAAGACAATCCGAGATTGTCACAGAACACATTAGTTTGTCATAAATTAAATACATTCAGTGACAAAATTAATATATCGTAGAACTATCTTTTTATTGACTACGAAAGAATATTTTATTTTATGACAATTGCAATCGTCTTTAATTGTGAATACTTTAAGTGACAATTTTGTTACGTCGGTAAATATTATATTTTTGTGACGATAACATAGTTTTTACTGACAAAAATGTTACCATATTTATTGTCACTAATTAGTACATTTTGCGACGATTTTTTTTTTTGTAAGTAAAAGATAATCTTTAGTGACGAAAATAGATTTGTTCAACCACGAATCGCACATAACATTAATGACAATTTACGTCGTCACTAATTAATAAAATAATCAGCGACATGTTAATTTTCGTCGACATTAATAACCTTTTTAGCGACGAAAGCATATAATCAACTACAAAAATTATATACCTTTACTGATAAATATATTCGTCACAAATAGTATACATTTTGGGACAAAAGAGTTTTTCGTAGCCAATACAATGTTGTTTAGTGACGAAACATTAAGTCGTCTCTAAATACTTTTAGCGACACATGGTATAGGGACGAATAGTTGACAAAAAAAATTTCGTCGAAAATTATTTTTGGTGACGAAATATGAACTTTAGGTGACGAAATAATTCGTGGCTGATAACCACTTTTGTTGTAGTGTTAGTCTTTGATCGAGAACTTAGACTTAGTACTGTCCATTTGTAAATGATTAACCAACTTCAAAATAATAGGCAGTTTTCACGCCAGCTACCATGGGCCACACTTTTACAAATTTTGTTAAGTGAAGTTCCAAGGACACATGTTGAATACATGGGAAACAGAGTATAAATGGGTGCTACAAAAAGCAAAAAGGAAATCACAAGAAGCTCAATTGTTAAAAGCTAGTATAAGCAGAGTTTACTCGAGTAGTGTGGCAGGAGCGAAGAGTAGTGTGGCAGGAGCGAAATGCAAGGACTTTTGAGAATAGAGAAACAATTCTATACTGTTGCAAAGGAGGTGGCCTCTGTATATAATGTTCGAGCTACCCCACATACAAGCAAAATTTTACAGAATTATCAATTTTTAGGAATTAGTTAGTTTTGAGTTGTAATCAGAGTAAAGTAGTTTGGCGAAACAAAGGATATAGTTGACTGCGGTATAGTAACTATATTTGATCAATTTTCCTAGAGTCTTTGCTTAAATAAATACGAAATGGTCCATTTTACCACATAAAACTACTTTAAAAAAAGTGCTGGATCTTCAACATTCTGTAAAAAAATGTGATTACTTAAATTTTACCACATGCAGTCCATTAACAACACAATGGACAAAACAGCTTCCAGGCTACCTTCTTCTCCATCCTTGTTATGTTTTAAATGTTCTTCTCTTTAGAAAGGATGACAAATAGGGATACAATATAACTAAATACAATAATTAAAAGAACTGAATTGGCCTTTGACAGCCATGTTATACTCAATGAAGCAGCAGTTTACAAGGTAAAATAAAATGTAACATTTACCTAGTAGTTTAGATCCCCAACAGCAAATGTCAATGAACACCAACCGCTTAACCAGACCAACACCACAACCATGGAAGTAGAAAAACGCAGCAATAAGATACCAGTAGAAACAGGAACTTAAACCCGCTAAGAAAATCAGCTAATCCCCATATTCAAACACTCAATCTAAACTAAATAAACACTCATTTATCTCTCTTTTCTTAAGTGCTCTCTTAAGTTTCTCTCGAACTTTCTTCAAGTTTCAGATCCCAAATTTTTTTTGAGCAGATTGTTTGAATATTTTTCAGTAGGTAGTTCCGATTGTTTAAAGAGTAAAAGGCTCCTATTTATGGCTGAAAATTCTATCAAAGGTGGAGTGTTTGGTTGGCTAAAAGTACAAGCCCATCCCCTCTTGAGTACCCTTGTCAAGTCCCACATTTTATGGCTTTTATAAGACTATTTCAGCCACCCTATATGTCTCCTAAAAGCTGAAAAATGTACAAGTAGGGCCTTCTAAAGGACACCCATCACTCATTATAGTAACTAGAAGGTCTAGGACCAAACTAGAACAACTAAATCCAACTAAAACCAACCTAAACAGCCCTATTCTAACTAAATGGAACCAAAGGATAACCAAATTTCTAACTAAATTGACTAGAACTAACCAAGCTAAAAACAGCCCCAAACTTGAAATTAACTAAAATACAACCAGCTTCCAAACTTGGACCAAGACAAGAACAAACAACTAAGCTACACAAAGATATTCATTAATTGAGATCATAAGCAAAATCATGGCTAAAAGAAATACTAGCTTGTGTTTCAACTAAATTAACAAGTCCAAGACTACTTGGTTAGATAATAGATTATGTTCACATACTCTAACATGAATGAAACCAAAAAAAAAAAAAACTCACAACTAGATACTCCAATAGTGTTTACATTTGAACAAAACTAAACACAAACTAATCCAAGATTAATCTTACCAATCAATATTCATAACTTCATTAAGCCATAACAACGGGACAACATACATGATTTGGTACTAATCCTAACAAAGTAAACGATGACACAAAAAGTAAAGGATTTTCGTGTCTAACCCGTAGGTGCAACCAAATGCAATCACTGCCTCTTCTTTGCTACGATGCCATCGTTATAGCCTTGCTAATCCCATTGCCATTGAGAGCCGAAGCCAAACAACCTCATCACCACTCACATGCCGAATCACAGCCTTCAAGATGACACCATAAACAGCCCGTCACTGCCTCGTCTCAAACGTAATCAATCACCATGACAAAACGGACCAAACAAATGCACAACCCCCACTGCCTAAACGCTATTGAGAACAGCCCCTATATCACATCCGAAAAAAAGCCCCTCTACAACACTTCATAACCGCCACCAATACGCAGCCAAAATATCATAGCCTCGCCCTCAGATCAACTGCGTCACCTCTACCTTATCGACAAACAATCAACAGCCCTTAAACGTCCTTAACACAAACTAATCGTCACAGAAAACAAGCCCCGCTGCCTTGCCTCGTTACTGCCTCACTCACCCATCATAACTGAAACAAATGTCAATCCAAACAAACCTATTCCCCTCCTAAGTAGTACGTAGCAGCAAACACCAAACAAACCTCACGTCCCTAAATCAAAAAAAGCCCCTCATCCTCACCATAACGATCACACCACGCCAAAAAAACAGAAAAGAAAAGAAAGGTAAGAAGAAAGAAGAGAAAAACAGAAACGGAAGGGAAATGGGGTACAAGGGGCGGGGTATTATTATTTTATTTTTGGGGAAAGAATGGGATACGAGGGTGGAGGAGAAAGTGGAGAGGAAGAAATAGACAAAAGAAACTAACAAAACAAGTAAAACTTACCGGAATTGAAGTTTTGGCAGGACTTTGAAACCCAATCTACGAAAATCCGTTGTGATTTTAAATAAACCAATATGAGAAATGGAATGAGGAGGCCGAAACGAGTCGAGTGATATATTTTCATATTTATCCGGCCACCGGAGGTGGTGGCCGGTTGCGGCAGAGCGGCGGGAGTACGGTGGAGCAACGGCGGGTCAGCGGAGGTGGGAGATTTCCGGTGTGCTGTGGGATTTTGGGCAGGGTGGCCCCAAGTCCTAAAGACTTATGAAGGAATGAGTGTGAAAATGGGAGCATAATGATGTTTATAAGGGGAGTATGGCAATGAATGAGAGCCATCAGATCAATTATGATCGAAGGGCTGGGATTGAGGGAGACTAATGGGTGGGCTTCAGAAATTGGGCTTGGACTCAAACTAGTCGGGCTACTATTTTTTTCACAAATGGCCACTAAAAGGTCTATACTTATTAAAAGCCAACACAATTAACTACAATCAAAAACACATAAATCTACAATATTGTCAAAATTAAACATGGAATCATAGTTAAACACATAAAAAGTATTTTTTGGCAATTTTCATATTTTCTATCTTAATTAATGACAATTTTAATTAAAATAAAGACTAAAATTTAGGAAAATTTCGGCAAGACTCCTAAGAATCTAACACGGCTATTTTGAGCAATTTTATGAATTTTGGTGCCAAAATTAGGTGATTACAGCTGCCCCTCTTTTTTCGGGAACAGGAAGAGTTTTCGGACAAAGAAGTAATCGACAACTAATTTTGGCTTTTCGGTTCTAGCCGAGAACATGCTTTTCAAAATGGTGACCGTACCTTGAATTTCGGTTCTAACCAAGAACAAGGCTACCTACATATCCCCGGACTAAAGAATCAGGTCAGTGCAGTTCCTCACGTGCGATAGCTGGGACTACCGCATTTAGACAGATACTGAACTCTTCTAGACTAACACTAAGCACTCTCTAGACATACACAGACTAACTCTAGACACTTTCAGAACTAACTGGGACTGACTCGACGCTCCTAGACTTACCCGGGCTGACACAAGACACTTTTGACACACTAGAATTGTTGCTGCTGGTCACTGTCGCTGGTTGCTGGCTAGCTGGCTGGTGGTCACTGCTTTACAAAGAAAAAATGAAAATACAACATTTGAAATGTAAAATTAAAATTCCTAAGTTAACTTCTTCATGCTTCCCAAGCTGATAAACCTGTCCGAAGCTCCCACTACCAAAGTAGTCTTGAAAACTTGAAGTTGCCGCTCGGGCGGGCTTTGCCTCTAAAGTTGAAACCGCTGCTTTGACAGGTTTTGACTTGAATAAAATTGCCGCTTTGACAGACTTGACTTGAAAGATAAAACTGGAGCTACCACTCTAGTAGGTCTTGGTTTTGCTGAAAATTAAAACCATCTCTCTGATGGGTCTTGTTCTTGCTGAAAAGTAAAATCATCTCTCTGATGGGTCTTGTTCTTGCTTAATTGAAAACCATCACTCTGATGAGTCTTGCTTTTGCTGAAAAATTAAAACCATCACTCTGATGGGTCTTGTTCTTGCTGAATTGAAAACCATCACTCTGATGGGTCTTGCTCTTATTGAAAATTAGAAACCATCACTCTGATGGGTCTTGCTTCTGCTGGAAATTGAAAACCATCACTCTGATGGGTCTTGCTTTTGTTGAAAATTAGAAACCATCACTCTGATGGGTCTCGCTTCTGCTGGAAATTGAAAACCACCACTCTGATGGGTCTTGCTTTTTGTTGAAAATTAGAAACCATCACTCTGATGGGTCTTGTTCTTGAAGAGGAATCCCATTATCCCAACGGGTCTTGCATTGAAACTTGAATCCCATCATCCCAATGGGTCTTGTGGTTAAAGTTGAAAATTCTACCCATTATCCCAATGGTTCTTGTCTTGAATGTTGAAATTGCCGCTTTGACGGGCTTGACTTGAATGTTGAAATCCCGTTTTGACGGGCTTTGCCTTGAATGTTAAAATTGCTGAAACTTGAAATTGTTGCTCGGGCGGGCTTTAACTTGAAGCTGGGGATGGTTGCTATCTTTGAGCGGGACTAACTTGAAAAGGAAGCGGTTGCTATCTTCTAGCGGAACTGACTCGAAAATGAAATGGGCGCTATCTTTTAGCGGGACTGACTCGAAAAGGAAATGGGCGCTATCTTTTAGCGAAACTGACTCGAAAAGGAAATGGGTGCTATCTTTTAGCGAAAATGACTCAAAAGGGAAATGGTTGCTATCTTTTAGCAGAAATTGACTCGGAAAGGAAATGGGCGCTATCTTTTAGCGAAACTGACTCAAAAGGGAAATGGTTGCTATCTTTTAGCAGAAATTGACTCGGAAAGTAAACGATCGCTATCTTTTAGCAGATCTTGACATGGAAAGGAAATGACGCTATCTTTGAGCGAAACTGACTCAAAAAGGAAATGATCGCTATCTTTTAGCGGAAACTGACTTTAAAAGAAAACTGACGCTATCTTTGAGCGGAATTGACTCAAAAAGGAAATGGGCGCTATCACTTAGCGAGACTGACTCGAAAAGGAAATGGGTGCTATCTTTTAGCGAAACTGACTCGAAAGGAAATGGGTGCTATCTTTTAGCGAAACTGACTCAAAAGGGAAATGGTTGCTATCTTTTAGCAGAAATTGACTCGGAAAGGAAATGTGCGCTATCTTTTAGCGAAACTTACTTAAAAGGGAAATAGTTGCTATCTTTTAGCAGAAATTGACTTGGAAAGGAAATGTGTGCTATCTTTTAGCGAAACTGACTCGAAAAGGAAATGGGTGCTATCTTTTAGCAGAAATTGACTCGGAAAGGAAACGACCGCTATCTTTTAGCAGATCTTGACATGAAAAGGAAATGACGCTATCTTTGAGCGAAACTGACTCGAAAAGAAAACTGACGCTATTTTTGAGCGGAACTGAGTCGAAAAGGAAACTGACACTATGTTTGAGCAAAAATGACTTGGAAGGGAAACTTCCTGCATTATCTTGGGGGAGTATGTTATTGTGGTTGACATCTTCCTGGTGAGTTATGTCCTCTCTGTTCACCCGCTCATGATTAGCCCATGTCTGGAAGCTGTACAGTCCACACATTTTTCACATGTGGCTTTGACTTGAAAGCTGCAAACTCTAACCTATTATCTTAATGGGGTCTTGTCTGGAGATTTGAAAACCTTAGCCATTTTTCAAAGATGGGATTTTGTCTGAAACTTAGAACAAATGCTCCCGATTCATGTGATCCTTGATCTTGCTGACAATGTAGCAAATATCACAATGGCTTTTTTCATCATGACTATACAGACCCTGAATCATGTCCTCGCAAAATAAACTTGGGGTTCTTGTTCAAACAATATCTTGATATTGTTGATGTATTTTTGATCCACCCCAAAGTCCACCAATGCCAAATAGTTTCTCCCAATATTTAGTCACTCCTTGGTAGAAACAGCATGTCGTTCCATGGTGACTTTCCTGGTACAATCTTGGTGTGTCATTCTCATACGAGGTGCGGCACGAGCTTCATTTGCTCATTGGTTCCCGAACAATGATTTGGTACAACTGAGAAACCTGTAAACAAGCTTTGCGAAACTTTCTTTGCTCGTTTCAATGATATCAAAGGAGAGGGGTGGCGGAAAAAAAGTAAAGACAAATTGAAGAAATTCAAAGAGGAGACATCGAACGAAAGATGTCTCTGAAAGATAGAAAGAAAAATTATTTAGGGGTGAAATGACGAGCTCAATGAACATGACATACATCTTAGAATAAAGTCTTGACCTTTTCAACACGTTCTATCCTTGATTTTACCCCAGTTCGACAATATAGAGGCAATTGCTTGCTTGGTTCGATCATGATGAGAAACCGGACATCCCTCATTCGACTAGTGGCGCCCTTTCGGGTTTTCACCAACTAGCCTCTCTCTTTGTTCTTTTTCCTCACAATGGTCTGTGGCGCCCTTTCAGGTTTTGACCAACAGGATTCATTTTCTTCTCTTTTTTTCCTCTCTCTTTTTTTTTTTTTTTGTTCATTTGTTTGTTTTTTTCTTTCTTTTATTTCCATTCGACTTCTTATCCCCTTTTTCGGTCGACCTCATCTTTCTCCTCTTTATTTTTGAGTCAATCTGTCATCTCTTATTTTGACTTCTCACAGAAGTTTCTGTCCTAATGGCAATCGTACTCCCATCTCTTGATTACGATGATCAAAATAAACTTCGACTTCCCCGAGCAGACTCATATTTTGATTGTACATCAATGCGCTACATTCTCAAAGATCGGTCAAAAAGGTCTTTATTTGGATCATAGTATGGGATTTGGTTAGGCTAGGAAAAAAGTATTCAGCATCAAAGCTCAGAAACATCTCATGAGACGGCTAGATGAACATTACAAATTTTGAAATCACCGCTTTTGAAAAATAAACCCTCTATTCTTTTCTTTTTTTCTTTTTTTCTCCCCCTTTTTATTCTTTTTTTTTTCGGGTTTTCTTTTGCTCTTTGTTTTGAAAAGCGGTATAAAAGAATCTCATGAAATGACTTGGTGAATAATACAAACATTGTAATCATTTTCTTCTAAGATAACATTAAAATTTAGCCTCAGTTTAGTGAAAATTGAGGAATTTCTTTTGAATTTTCTCTGATATGAAAACATGGGGGATATTGAGAGTTGCCCCCGAGATGAACACAAAGAAAGCAAAAGGAATATTGGATTTCTCGCTTTTCTTTAAAAAACTTCTGCGGAGCGCTTTGAGTTTCTTCCCCGACTTCGAAACTGGTATGCTAAACATCTCATGAAACATGTGAATGAATGTTACAAAAATAGAATTTTGTTTTTATTTTATTTTATTTATGAAATAAAATAAAAACAAACTTCTGCCCCAGTTTAGCATAAAATGGGGATCTAAATTTCTTTTGATGTTGGCCGCAAACTTGGAGGCAAGTTTTGCGTCAATAAAAGAAAACAGGGAAAAAGGAATTTTCTATTGTTGCGACCGCACCGGAATGGTTGCCTACGTATCCTTTTGAGAGGAATCAGGTTAGACGTAGCTCTAGCAACTTAATGATAGCTTTTGTGTTGTTGTTTTTGTTGTTTTCTGATTCTCTGTTTTTTTTTTCTTTTTTTTTTCTTTCACTGGTATAATAACATTTATTTCAAAGGAGGGTAGCCGAAAGGAAAAATACACAAAGCTCAAAGACTATTAAATTGGTAAAATATTTGGGTAGTAGAAACGAAAGCTGTTCGTCGTCCCGACCCGAGAATGCCTCTCACAGATATACAACAAAATAAGTCGACCTAAAGTCACAAGTAGAGACAAAACTTAATCACTCAGTATCCTTGGTTCCGCTCCAACAGTGATCTTGAAAATTACACTTGAAACTTCCGACCAAAATGGTTATGCACCATTTTCAACTCTTTTCATAATTCCTTTATCACAGTCATCCTCACCGTCCAGTTAGTTCTTAGGCCTGATATTAGACCATGTGTTTAGATCAAGATACAAATTCCGCAGATATGTCATGTTACTAAAGCTAACAAGAATAAAACTTCAAAAAAAAAAAAACTAAAAGGATAAAAATAAGGAACAGAAAAAACAAAATATTTGAGACAAGGAGTGGATCTCACTTTTTATTGAATTAAAGACATGAGGGTTTGAACATCAAAATAAGCAAAATAATGCACTTGGATTACAACCCTGAAATAACCAAGTGCACAGAAAGTTTGGCAAAATAAGTTGGCAAATGCTTCTCAATTGTTCATTTTCATATCATGTCCAATGCACTGCTCTCATGCCATGTCGAAGCCGTCATCAGATTGTACCATGTTGTTTCCACTGGCGTGCTTCAAACTTGACAACATCTTCTTCTTTCCTTCATTTTCTTGAAATACCATCAGGGTAGACATGTCTTCTTTGAAAAAAATGAATGACTGTGTAAGATACTGAATTGGCTCAACGACTACATCTTGCATTGTTGCATGGACAGTTGATTTATTTGGCCTATCGATTGATGCAGCAATAGATGAGTCATGGCGTCTGATGTTTTTGGAATGATCAACTGCCACAATCTGCTTGGCGCCATTACTTTTCATGTCTTCTTCTATGCATACCATCCCTACCATGTGTACGTTGTTTTGAACATCATGAGCTGGTAAAAGATTCTGATTCACATTCTGTGTTTCATCCCCCACGACTTTTATCTGATTGTTGTCTATCATTGCCTGCATTGCCCTTTTGAGTTCCCAGCAGGATTCCGTGTCATGTCCAGGCGCTCCAGAATGAAACGCACAATGGCGTGAATGATCAACTCTTCCATTAGGGTTCACTTTTCTCGGGATTGGTTTCAACAGATTGGCTTGCTGCAACTTTTCAAACAAATTAGTGTAAGTTTCCCCCAATGGGGTGAACTTAGTCTCTCCCCTCCGTCGCAACTTTTTGTGACTTGTGCTTGGACAGGAACACGGATTCTTTCGCTTTTGGTTGGGAAAGTCAGGCGAAGCTTGGAAATGGTTGTGTGGGGTGTTATATGTGGCTTGTGGGGTTGGTGCGTGCCATTGCGGATAGGAAAATATTGGAGCATATGGCTGCGCTATATGGAGTGGAGGAGCGGAGTAATTTGGATTATCTGGGGAGTAATGCTGCTGATGATGCTTTTGTGGAGTTCGGGAGTATAACAGAGGTAGTTTAAATTCTCTCTTGTTCCACTTTCTGGGATCCCTTTTCTTTTCTATTTCATTGCGAAGACTCTCTGACCTAAATCAAACAGTGAATTGTGGAGCGAAGGCCGATGGTGGAGCAAATGGAGGTGGTGGTGCCATAGGACACATTGTGGAGGATCCTGCCACTTTTGCCGCACTGTCGTAGTAAGGAAAGTCGGGAGAATATTGAGGGTCCTCAACTGTAGTAGGCAGACCATGTGCTTGATGCACGATGGTCGGTGCAATTCCTGAGAGATTAGATGGCACGGGAGGAGGTGCATGTCCCATGGTAATAGCATGATACAGTTCAACTACCAACTCTTTCATATTTTTGGCCTCTTTTGTAAACCTCTCATTCTGCTCAAACACCAACTTTTTTAGATTCTTGACTTCTTCAGTCAACCTCTCATTCAGCTCAATCAAATGCTCGTAATCTTCGAACTCAGAATTCTCACCTTCAGACGTCATGATCATGGATCCCATTGATCTTGTTCTATACGTGTGATATGATGCCAGAATTTCCTCTCAAGTTACCGCAGAACCCCAAAAACTATGACAAACAGATCGGGTTAGCACAAAAATGCACACTGGCAAACCTAAGGTTGTTATGCGTCATCCCGAAAAGGTTCACGGTATAAGCCGTGTGTACCGATTGTATCCCCAAAATATGTCGCATTAGACAAAATCATGACGCAAATCAAAGCGACACATAATTCCGAACAAGGATAAACTTGAATTTTTTTTTTTTACCTTTTTTTTTTTTGACTCAACAAACTTAATTTAGACAAACGACATGAGACAGACTCAAAATAAATTGCTTGACATAATGCACGAGTCAAAAGATATATACAAACTGACATGATAATGTGTGGGTTCACCCGCACGGTGAAAATAATGAGACTCGGCATTTGAGCGGAGTCAGATTACTCCACGAGGATCGACGCAAAATACAACTCAAGTAATTGCAATTTATCGTCTGTACCCTGTCTTGACCTTGAAAAACACAATACAAAGTAAAGTGGGACCCTAAAATAACATTTTTTTGTTTAAAGAAAATTTAAGACTCAACCCGAGGGAGGTTCTAACGGAACTTAAGAACAAATTATGAAACGAGCTATGATTATTATTTTTTTTGAAAGGTGACTCCAAAATTGGACATTATGACAACACAAATATGGACACAATTTTTTTTTTTGGAAACAAACTCTTTGGTCTAATTCGAACAAGAATCTTAGAGTATTTACAAAATTTGGCCATTGTAACGACATAAAGACACAAAATATTACACGAATTAGATGCACAATTGGTTGACAAAAATTGGTCATTATGACGGCGTAAAACCCCGATAAATTACTTTCCAAAAATATGAACTTGACTTGGACACAGACTCAAAGACAAAAGGGTCCCAAAGTTTCGCCATTATACCGGCACAAAACTATAACGGTGCAAAACTATGACAAATTATTTTCTAACACTAGGGACCAAACCCGGACACCAAATGAGACTCTAAAAGTTCTTAAAAAAATTCGCCATTATAACGGCGTAAAATGACAACTAAAGATATATTGAGACACGGGACTAAATCCATTTTTCATTTTTTCTCTCTCTTTTTTTTTTTTTTTTTTTCAAAATTTAACACCCACCCCCTGTGATCGGTCAGCATAACAACCCTCTTTCTACAATGAATGCAACATATAAGATTCCAATAATATGCCTTTTCGGGACATGGGCCCATCTTGACGCAAAGGGGTCAGCCTAGACGAGTGCAGTACCGGTGTACCGCACCTCATTAAGTCAAATATGATGCAGATAATTGGGCCTAAAGGTTTAACTCCAGGTGACACAACTGACTTAGTGTCTAGACTGGCTGAAAAACCCGGTGGACAAACCGGGCGGAAAGCGCATCAGGGCCATCCGGAGACAGTATGTCCGGCCTAAAACCCCGTCACGCCTTCCTCCTAAATCATGGGTAATTTAGTAAGAAGTCCAAGATGCCGCAAGCAATCTGGTAAGTGCACGTATGTGTGTGTTTCAGAGACTCAGAGGGTTACGGAGGAAGACATTTTAAATACAGTTCAACAATATCAAAGCAGTAACATTCTATTTTTTATGTGATAACGGCAAGAATATAACAACCAAATATTTAATAAATTAAAGCATGCGACAATTTTATCAAAGCCGGAGATTCTAGTTTTCACTAATTTCCCCAGCAGAGTCCCCAAGCTGTCGCACCCTAAAAAATTAATTAACTCCCTGCGGGTTTTATTATTTAAAGGCTCGTGACTGGTGTTCAAAAAGGTACAAAATTATTTTAGAGAAACTCGGAGTCGCCACTTGACATAGTTTAAGGTGTGCCAAGTCACCAAAAGGTACCTTAGAACACCTCTGACTCGTCTAATGGTCTGCGCTAGAGATTCGGGTAAGGTTCTCAGTTGACTCTCGGGAAGGTATTAGGCACCCTCGAGTCCTGTGCCGAGCACAGCTGCTTTATTGTCACAATTTTAATTTATTAAAAATGTGGTTGTTATCTTTTGCCGTTGATTTGAATTTATACTTTGATTAAGAAGCTTAAAGAAGCGTATCATTCTTATCCAACCTCACGGAGGACTGGACGAATTTACACTTTTATTCATGATAAATAGATAAAATATATTACGCATTTCCAACCTCACAAAGGACTGGTCTATTTTAAAAGAATTTAATTAACTTCAGAAAATTATTAACTTTAACCAAATAATGGAACTATTTAGTAAAAGAAGTGTGGCTTCCCACGATTTAATTTTTTCTTTCAAATTGGATTCTCTCAATTTAGTTTCTTTTAACCTAATAAGTAGATCACAAATCATACGTATCATTATATAATTGTACGAGTCTTCACGATCCTATTTTTGCCTAATAAGTAGACCACCGATCATACATATCAATGCCTAATCGTGTGAGTCTTTCAATCCTATTAATTTGCCTAATCTTTGCGCCATTTTTTTTAATTGTCAACTTATTCTTTGGGCGAGAACTTAGACTTTCTACTGTCTATTTGTAAATGATTAACCAACTTCAAAATAATAGGCAGTTTTCACGCCAGCTACCATGGGCCACACTTTTACAAATTTTGTTAAGTGAAGTTCCAAGGACACATGTTGAATACATGGGAAACAGAGTATAAATGGGTGCTACAAAAAGCAAAAAGGAAATCACAAGAAGCTCAATTGTTAAAAGCTAGTATATGCAGAGTTTACTCGAGTAGTGTGGCAGGAGCGAAGAGTAGTGTGGCAGGAGCGAAATGCAAGGACTTTTGAGAATAGAGAAACAACTCTATACTGTTGCAAAAGAGGTGGCCTGTGTATATAATGTTCGAGCTACCCCACATACAAGTAAAATTTTACAGAATTATCAATTTTTAGGAATTAGTTAGTTTTGAGTTGTAATCAGAGTAAAGTAGTTTGGCGAAACAAAGGATATAGTTGACTGCGGTATAGTAACTATATTTGATAAATTTTCCTAGAGTCTTGCTTAAATAAATATGAAATGGTCCATTTTACCACATGAAGCTACTTTAAAAAAAGTGTTGGATCTTCAACATTCTGTAAAAAAATGTGATTAATTAAATTTTACCACATGCAGTCCATTAACAACACATGGACAAAACAGCTTCCAGGCTACCTTCTACTCCATCCTTGTTATGTTTTAAATGTTCTTCTCTTTAGAAAGGATGACAAGCAAGGGTACAATATAACTAAACACAATAATTAAAAGAACTGAATTGGCCTTTGACAGCCATGTTATACTCAATGAAGCAGCAGTTTACAAGGTAAAATAAAATGTAACATTTACCTAGTAGTTTAGATCCCCAACAGCAAATGTCAATGAACACCAACCGCTTAACCAGACCAACACCACAACCATGGAAGTAGCAAAACGCAGCAATAAGATACCAGTAGAAACAGGAACTTAAACCCGCTAAGAACATCAACTAATCCCCATATTCAAACACTCAATCTAAACTAAATAAACACTCATTTATCTCTCTTTTCTTAAATGCTCTCGAACTTTCTTCAAGTTTCAGATCCCAAATTTTTTTTGAGCAGATTGTTTGAATATTTTTCAGCAGGTAGTTCCGATTGTTTAAAGAGTAAAAGGCTCCTATTTATGGCTGAAAATTCTATCAAAGGTGGAGTGTTTGGTTGGCTAAAAGTACAAGCCCATCCCCACTTGAGTACCCTTGTCAAGTTCCACATTTTATGGCTTTTATAAGACTATTTCAGCCACCCTATATGTCTCCTAAAAGCTGAAAAATGTACAAGTAGGGCCTTCTAAAGGACACCCATCACTCATTATAGTAACTAGAAGGTCTAGGACCAAACTAGAACAACTAAATCCAACTAAAACCAACCTAAACAGCCCTATACTAACTAAATGGAACCAAAGGGTAACCAAATTTCTAACTAAATTGACTAGAACTAAACTAAGCTAAAAACAGCCCGAAACTTGAAATTAACTAAAATACAACCAGCTTCCAAACTTAGACCAAGACAAGAACAAACAACTAAGCTACACAAAGATATTCATTACTTGAGATCATAAGCAAAATAATGGCTAAAAGAAAGACTAGCTTGTGTTTCAACTAAATTAACAAGTCCAAGACTACTTGGTTAGATAATAGAATATGTTCACATACTCTAACATGAATGAAATAAATAAAAAAAAACTCACAACTAGATATTCCAATAGTGTTTATATTTGAACAAAACTAAACACAAACTAATCCAAGATTAATCTTACCAGTCAATATTCATAACTTCATTAAGCCATAACAACGGGACAACATACATGATTTGGTACTAATCCTAACAAAGTAAACGATGACACAAAAAGTAAAGGATTTTCATGTCTAACCCGTAGGCGCAACCAAATGCAATCACTGCCTCTTCTTTGCTACGACGCCATCGTTATAGCCTTGCTAATCCCATTGCCATTGAGAGCCAAAGCCAAACAGCCTCGTCACCACTCACATGCCGAGTCACAGCCTTCAAGATGACACCATAAACAGCCCCTCACTGCCTCGTCTCAAACGGAATCAATCACCATAACAAAACGGACCAAACAAATGCACAACCCCCACTGCCTAAACGCTATTGAGAACAGCCCCTATATCACATCCGAAAAAAAAAGCCCCTCCACGACACTTCATACCCGCCACCAATACGCATCCAAAACATCATAGCCTCGCCCTCAGATCAACTTTGTCGCCTCTGCCTTATCGACAAACAATCAACAGCCCTTAAACGTCCTCAACACAAACTAATCGTCACAGAAAACAAGCCCCGCTTCCTTGCCTTGTTACTGCCTCACTCACCCACCATAACTGAAATAAATATCAATCCAAACAAACCTATTCCCCTCCTAAGTAGTACGTAGCAGCAAACACCAAACAAACCTCACGTCCCTAAATCAAAAAAAGCCCCTCATCCTCACCTTAACGATCACACCACGCCAAAAAAACAGAAAAGAAAAGAAAGGTAAGAAGAAAGAAGAGAAAAACAGAAACAGGAGGGAAATGGGGTACAAGGGGCGTGGTATTATTATTATTATTTTTTTTGGAAAAGAATGGGATACGAGGGTGGAGGAGAAAGTGGAGAGGAAGAAATAGGCAAAAGAAACTAACAAAACAAGTAAAACTTACCGGATTTGAAGTTTTGGCCAGACTTTGAAACCCGATCTACGAAAATCCGTTGTGATTTTAAAGAAACCAAGTTGAGAAATGGAATGAGGAGGCCGAAACGAGTCGAGTGATATATTTTCATATTTTTCCGGCAACCGGAGGTTGTGGCCGGCGGCGGCAGAGCGGCGGGAGTACGGTGGAGCAGCGGCAGGTCAGCGGAGGTGGGAGATTTTTGGTGTGCTGTGGGATTTTGGGCAGGGTGGCCCCAAGTCCTAAAGACTTATGAAGGAATGAGTGTGAAAATGGGAGTATAATGATGTTTATAAGGGGAGTATGGCAATGAATGAGAGCCATCAGATCAATTATGATCTAAGGGCTGGGATTGAGGGAGACTAATGGGTGGGCTTCAGAAATTGGGCTTGGACTCAAACTAGTCGGGCTACTATTTTTTTCAGAAATGGCCACTAAAAGGTCTATACTTATTAAAAGCCAACACAATTAACTACAATCAAAAGCACGTAAATCTACAATATTGTCAAAATTAAACATGGAATCATAGTTAAACACATAAAAAGTATTTTTTTGGCAATTTTCATATTTTCTATATTAATTAATGACAATTTTAATTAAAATAAAGACTCAAATTTAGGAAAATCTCGGCAAGACTCCTAAGAATCTAACACGGCTATTTTGAGCAGTTTTATGAATTTTTGTGCCAAAATTAGGTGATTACAATTACTGTTCAGTCTAATTTTGTACTTTATTAAGTATACTTGTTCAGCCTTTAAGCACCAGGTGAGGATAATGTGATCCCATAAAGAACCTACTATGTACTGAGAAGGAACCGACTAAAGCATGAGGAATCATATCCAGGTACAGTCACACCACCCTGCATGATAGAAGTCATAACTGAAATTAAATTGTCAATTATACGTGTGTCAAGGGAGATCCTCCATGTTCCTGTAACTGTCCTAAATTATAGGAACATATTCCTTTTTGGGATAGAATTCTATTTGACTTGTATGGACCCCACTACTTGAAAAGGCTTAATCAAATAAGTCCATAACCGTCAAATCCATAACACTTCTCGGTTTTCAAACATTTCAAAAAGCTGCTTTTTCACTTTTATCTCATTATTTTTTTGGCTTCCCTAGAGACTGTCTAATCAATAAAACCCTCTCCCCTTCATCAATATACACAAAACTCACACACTCAACAAAATTGCCTTTTCAACTCTACATTCTCTCTCAAAAGTTCAAGACTGAAAATTCTTGAAATCTTAGCCAAAACCCTAACAAATCTCATCATGTCTCAAGTACAATCTTCATCCACTTAACCTACAAAGACTCTCAAGAAATCATCCTCAAAACCACCTCAATCTACCCTCGCAGAAAGAATTGCTAAGGCTAGGACAAAATTTCTTAAAAAGGGAGAAAAGAAATTGGTTAAGAAAATGATGTCAAGATCCTTGTCTACTATGCCTACTGCACAAGTGTCATCCGAACCATCTACTAAGGTAACCCCTGATCCTATCTCATATACTCATGTTGGTTTAGAAGAAATAAAAAGCCCTGGTAAAGTAGATACTGAAACCCTAGTAACAGGACTAGATGAAATTGTAGGAGTATTAGAGTCTGATGACAAAACTGATAGGGGGAACATAGTTGAAGCAAAGCAAAAGGTTGTTCAAGAAAAACCTAGGTTAAATTTGCATGTGCCTTTAGTAGAAAAGATTGATTTGGAGATGGATGTAGCATAGAGAGTGATAGAACAACTAAGGAAGGATGATCTTGTTGAGTCCCTTAAGGAACGTGTTAATGAACCAAGTACTAGTGCTGTGGGTGCTGAGGAGATTGAAGGGGTATCTGTCCTTAAAGGTCCAGTAGTTGGGGGACTTAGTCTTGCTGAGGCTTCACAGGATTTGAGCCAAGAACCTGCTTCTTGCTCAGATCCTGTTGAGACTGATGATGCAGGACTCAATTGGACAAATTCAGAAGAAGAAAAGGATGAGGAGGTTGAGAAAGAAAAAATTGAGAGTGAAGAGGTTACCAAGAAAACAGAAGAAACAAAGAGGAAAAGGTTGAAAAGGAAGTTTGATAAGGAGGATGAGAGGCTGGTGTGTGAGGAAGAGGAAGAAGAGGTAGTGTTTGTGAAGGAAAATAGAGTAGAGCCGGAAAAGAGGAGAAGATTGGTGAAAGGGGGAAAGTCAGTGTCAAAAACTAAATTGGTTGATGAATCAAGTGAAGAAAGTGGTGACAGAACTGTTGATGAGCCAGTGGCCAGGAGAGCTGGCACTAGGTCTGCCTTGAAGCAACAGCTGGAGAAGGTTGGGAAGCTGGAAAGAACAATTACCAGTGTGAGAGATAGAGAGGCAAAGAAAAGGGTGGAAGAGGAGAGAGCTGAGGAGATAGAGGAAGAGAGTGATGAGGCTGGCAGTTATGTGGAGCCAAGTGATTCTGAGACTGATAGTGAAGCTGAGAACATAAAGAGAAGGAGAGGTTCTGAAGAAGAAGTTGATAGAGTGTCCTTCTTTGCAAAGCATCAGGTGCTACCTGGTAGTATTTTACATGATGAGAAAGAACATCAGATGAAACCACTGTTGAGAATGATTGGTGACCAAGGATGGCTTGGTTTGTTCGGAAACAAAGATAGGATGTTGTTTGCTGATGAGGTGAGGGAGTTTTACACAAACTTCAGAGTCAATGCCTGGAGAGTGTTCACCACTGTGAAGGGAGTTGAGATAAAATTTAGGAGAACTGAGCTTGGGGTGATCCTTGACATACCTGTTGAAGGTTATTGCAGGTATATAAAGCTGAAGTGGCCTAAGAGGACAGATGGAGTAACCCCTCTGAGTGTGGTCAAGAAATTCTCAGGAAAACCCAAGCTGAGGAAGGAAAGGAAGGTAGATAAAAAGGAGATGGAGCCTGCACACCAGTTGTTGTTTGAGTTTGTGCACAGGTTCCTTCTGCCTAGAGGAGAAAGGTATAGTGAAGTTAGTGATTTAGACCTAACATACATGGACTTGCTGGATAGGGGGTAAGAATCAACTTACCTAGGCTAATTATCAGGCATATTAAGAGGATTGCAGATACTGATCAGAAGCCACATTCCTTAGTGCCTTCCTATATCCTCCAGCAAGTTCTAGAGCATTTTGGGGTTCCACTGGAAGCTGGGAAGAAGCCAACCATTCATAAGATGTTCGGGCACAATGTGCTTAAAAACTGTGACTTCTTCAAGGAGAGGAGAGCTTTTAAGAAACCTATGCGGGTCAAGCAAGAGCAAGCTGAGGAGAGTGAGGATTATGGATCTGAGGAGGCCATTGATGATGTGAAGGAGCTGGAGACTCATATTTTTGAAGTGAATACAGAAAATGCAGAGCTCCACAGACAGTTGAAGTTGAAGGATCAAGAAATTGATCGTTTGAAGATAGACTGCCACAAGTATGAGTCCGAGCTGGTGATGGAAAGGGCCGAAAATACAAAGCATCTAGAGGCACTTGTCAAACACTTCAACCTTCAGCCCTAGTCCTCCTGTTCTATCCTCCTGTCCCTTCTCATATATGATGTTAATTCCTTCCATTCTCCCTTGCACATGTGATGGTTGTTTCAAACAATTTACTTTTTTTGTTGTGTACTAATGGATAGGGTAGTGCTGCTGTCACACCCTGGATAATGGTTTTAAAATTTTCTCATGTTTATGACTGGTTGCTTTACAGTATTTGGTTCTTGATTGGGCCCTTCTTCTTGTTTCTGTGCGTTTGTTGCTGACTTGTTGCCTTGTGCTCTAGACTGGATAGTACTAACAAGTTCATGCAAATATTTGAATCTTTTCGATGATGCCAAAAGGGGGAAGAAGGAAATGTTGGGGTGTTTGTGACCTAATTCATCTGTTTCAATTTCTTGAACTAGTTATCTTTCGTTTTTGTGTTTTTGTAAATCTTGTGTATGAAGGTTCTTTGGCAACATTTGTTTGTCATCATCAAAAAGAGGGAATTTGTTGAGTATTGGTTTTGAAGAATGACAAATGTGAAGGACTCAGTGGCCTTAGAGAAGAACCTAGTCTTTGAATAGAAGGGCACGACTGATCGAAAAGAATTGTGGGTTGCAAATCCCTGTGGAACTAGGAGTAGTGGCGCGTGAATGAATATGCATCATAGTCAGACTAAAAGAGGCGGTGCCCAGGCTGTGTCTTCGAAGTGTGAATAGGAGTTGGACTTCAATAAGGAAAAGAGTTACTAGGAATCCTGTCTTACCATAATTACAAGGATTCCTTGTAGGACTCAGCTAGGGTTGCAAGACCCGTATAAATACAAGTAGTTGATGTAGCCGCAACTCAGTTATTCACAAACAGAGAGTTGAGAGAATATAAAGGCGATCTAGCATCTTTCTACGTTAGATAACTGAAGAAGACAACTGGTGTGCTTGAGTTGATTGAGTCTAGATATTCTGTCTAGGTTCATTATTTTGTAAGTTGTCTTATTTTGAGCGATCATTATTTTTACCTATTGGCTTATTGTACAAGCTTATGTATTAGGTGAACTTGTAAGAGATTGCTTTGTAAAGCTAGATTTTAGCTTTATTTAGTGGTTAGGGTTGAGAGTGTAGCCCCTTGGTTACAGAGTCTTGTAATCAGAAACTTGCTCACTGTGTTAGTGGATTGAGTTCTAAAATCCCAGAGTGTGGGTCGTGGTTTTTTTCCTTGAGCCAGGAGTTTTCCACGTAAAATCCTCGTGTCCTCTGTGTGTGGGCTTGGCGTGTGTTGCAGTATTTAAACAGCAGAATTGCAAAGGCAAGCACTGGGTTCTTGACTCAGAAGAACCAGGTTCTTAAAACGAAAATCGGTAGACACTATTCAATCCCCCTCCTTCTAGTGTCCTTAAGAGATGCATAGATTATAACAGATGATTTATTCAAGACCCTTACAATTTTCAATGTTTCCGTTTCATTAGTAATAATTATGTAAGCCATTAGTGTCTTTTATAGAATTCCTTATATCCTAGTTTTTTAGTAGGATTGAGATTTACACATTAGATATAGATTATCCTAGTTTTAGAGTAGGATCAAGATTTTCACATTAGATAAAGATTATACTTTTTGTTTTAATTTTAAAAAATAGTTAGTGGAACTATGGCTGCAGAATTGAAAAACGAGAGGAAAACTTAAATTCCAATATTGAGAAGTTAATACTGAATAGGAACGTTAAGCAAAGTGCCACAAATGTTACATATGAAAATGTGGAAACAAGTCAAGTGGGAGAGACCTCGTCAGAATGTAAAATTGAATACAGATGGAAGCTATATAGAAGCTAAAAGGCTAGCTAGAATTGGAGGCATAATCAAGAACAATCAAGGACATTTTATCGTAGCCTTTGCATTTCCAGAAGTTTGCATAAGCAATAATTTTTCAAAAATCAAGGCAGCTGAGTAAGGACTCATAATTTGTGAAATGATAGGTTTGAGGAACTTTGTGCTGGAAATATGAAGCTGATCAGTAAAAGAGGCACTGAAAATATGAAGCTGAAGATGATAAAGGAAGATACCAACAGGAGATTAGAGGAAGCAGAAGTAAATGTAACACATTGTCACAGAGAGGCTCACATGGTAGCTGATTATTTGGCCAAGCATGCGACAACACTGCAGGAACCAAGACTGTTTAGCAATGTTAAGATGTCAGCATGCTGTAGAAACTTGTTTCAAGATTATTAATTGCAAAACTAAAATGGTAATGTTATTAAATAGATATGGTAAGAAAATATTAACCATTGGCACGGGATCCCATTACAACTAATAAGATCAGGGACATACGACACATTGCTCTTCCAATTATTCTCTTTTTGTGTCGGTTATTTCATTTTAATTGTAGATATTTGAGTTCTGCATTAACAGCTATAAGTTAGTCGTCATCTTTTTTTTTTAATACATAGTCATCTTCTTTGAAATTCGTATTTAACTAGAAAAGACATTTAAGTAACTAGTTTTTTTAATTGACAAAACATATTAATGTGTCATTTTCTTAACTTGCATATTTATGTGCTTCAATTCTCTTTGTTTCGTGGTTCTAATATTATCAACGATTTATTTATAACATATGAATGATATTTATTAAATTGGAATGTCTACACTAAACAAGTCAAACTTTTATTATAAAAAGTGATAATAAAGTAAAAGATTATATGTTAAGAAAAAATAATATAAAATATTCCATATCTATTGACTTATTAATCAATTCATACGTCAGACAGTGGATTAGATGTGCGAACACACATATATTAAATACACACATATATATAGAAGAGAATTTCAGCACATCTATAATAATTCCTAAATTCTATAATAATTCCTACATTCATTTGTGATTGGAATTTATTATAATTACTCGTCAGAACCAATTAGTCGTATACTAATAGAATTATATTTTATTCCAACGGAGTCTGTATGGTTGCATTATTTAATTTAGTCATTTCAACATATAGACTTAAAATTTAATAAATTTTTCCAGTGCTGAAGAAAATGACCTTTAAAGATCTCATATGTCAATTTTACGAATCTCGTGTATAATTTTTTCAATGATCTCATGTAAAAAGATCTTATAACAAAATCACCCTCCAATTTGTGATAAAAGTTAATTCCGAACTCTTTCAAATCATATATATTCACAGGCTGCAGCACATTTTTCTAATAAACCCTAGATTAATTCGTATTTTAAAGTCAAACGAATCATTACCAAACATATCTTTCTGATTATCATTGATCCATTATTTGTATATGAAATTCAAGTTATATGATATGTGCATTTTCTTCTGACAACGAATGAAATAAGCTTGGCTGCACGATATTCTAAGTTAATTCTTTTAATTTCAAAAGGTGTAGGTTTGGTAGTGCTCATCATGTCGTGTGTAAATTTATAACGTTATTTTAGAAATAATAATCCACAAGTCTAGCCTTAGGAGAAAATTAATCAAAGTCAACTCTTTAAGAAAATTTCTTTTATCTCTATATTTTGAAAGCATCAATTGCATTAAAATTAATTTGAGAGACCTTCATGTAGGTTTTACATTAACCTACTTATAGTTTACGATATTATGTAACTCCCTTATTTTAATTCTTTTAATAATTCTATTACTCGATTATCTTTAATATTGGAGTATAAAATAAATACAATAAGACTATTTTGCTCTTTTCAAATGTATTCTTATCATTAATTAATTTTATTAACTGTTTTCCCATTGTTTTCTCCTCCACTTCATACGTTGCCATTATTGCCGATTCTGGTGTATTCTACAGGTGCCTGAGCAATTGTTGAATACACCAGAGTTATTTTCTAGAATTAGGGTTCTAATCTTATATTAACTCATTGGCTAGAGAAATATTTTCTTCTTCTTTTATTTTCAATAGAGAAATTTCATTCATTACTCTATTATTTACTATTAATAATTATTGTAATACTTTCATTGGCAAAACATGATTATATATTCTCGGTGACAATTCTCAATACTGGAAGTCGAAGATGATTGATTCAAGACCCTCACAATTTTCAATGCTTCCGTTTCATTAGTAATAATCATGTAAGCCATTAGTGTCTTTTATAGAATTCCTTATATCCTAGTATTTGAGTAGGATTGAGATTTTCACATTCGATATAGATTATCCTAGGTTTAGAGTAGGATCAAGATTTTCACATTAGATATAGATTATACTTTTTGTTTTTAAAAAAATAGTTAATGGAACTATGGTTGCAGAATTGAAAAACGAGAGGAAAACTCTTAAATTCCAATACTGAGAAGTTCATACTGAATAGGAACGTTGAGCAAAGTGCAGCAAATATTACATATGAAAATGTGGAAACAAGTCAAGTGGGAGAGACCTCATCAGAATGTAAAATTGAATACAGATGGAAGCTATATGGAAGTTAAAAAGCTAGCTGGAATAGGAGGCATAATCAGGAACAATCAAGGACAATTTATCGTAAGCCTTCGCATTTTCAGAAGTTTGCATAAGCAATAATTTTTCAGAAATCAATGCAGCTAAGTAAGGACTCATAATTTGTGAAATGATAGGTTTGAGAAACTTTGTGCTGGAAATATGAAGCTGGTCACTAAAAGAGGCACTGATGAAGACGATAAAGGAAGATATCAACAGGAGATTAGAGGAAGCAGAAGTAAATGTAACACATTGTTACAGAGAGGCTAACATGGTAACTGTCAATTTGGCCAAGTATGCGTCAACACTGCAGGAACCAAGACTGTTTAGCAATGTTAATGAGATGCCAGGATCCTGCAAAAACTTGTTTCATTTACATAGATAGCAACTTCCAAACATTAGGAGTGGATTTGAGAAAGTCCAACTTTTTTGTTAGCTAGTGTAAATAGCTGGAGGAATAGGTATTCCTCCAATTTTTTGTCTGTCTTTGATGTAATGACTTTGAACAGGCTAGGCTAAGTCCTTATCTCTTTTCTTCATGATCAATATATTAAAGGCAGTTATTATTTAAAAAAAAAAGGAATACTGTATAGGAACAATGTCTGTGGGGTACAACTACTTGCTTTCTTCTGATTGAAAGTTTAAGCCTGGGTGCTAAGATTGAAAGGTTTCATTCATCTTTTTGTATTATGAAATTTGTTCCACTCTTAGTGAATGAGCTTGATGAAAAATGGATGAATCATGCGGCCTTATGTTTGATTGGTGTCTTTTTATAAAAATCATTTTGTCTTTTGAACTTGATTGAGAATATGGAATTTTTTTTCCAAGATGAACTTCTAACTAGCCTGGATCTTTAGTTTGCTTTTTCAATTCGTCCCTTTCTCCTTGCACTTGATTGGTAACATAATCATTCATAGTAAAACTGGATTCTCATAGAAGCTGTGGTGGAATCTTCACGACATCTTATTTTAATGGATATTTATTTAACTTAATTGGATGAATAAAGAAGAAGAGGGTAAACCGATGATTTTTAAAGGGTGGGTCGGATCAGATGAGTGGGTTGTTGGTTTTATTCTTTTTAAAAATAAGTAGTTATATGTCGGACTAATTAGGGAGTGTCATGTCATTAAATTAAATAGACTCCACGGAGCTAATTTATAATTCTACTAGCTTTAGGGGCAAGAATAGTCCCAAAAAAAATGGTGAGGGCATCTAAGGTCCGAAAGGTTGGCAAAGGCCGGGTAGTAGTGAGATAAATCAAATATGTTTGGCGTAGATTTGAACCTTTTAGAAGAAGAAGAAGAAGTAGAGTAATTTGTATATTGTATCCTTATCTTTAGCCGTGCAAATTATATTCTTCCTCATCAAACAATTAACATATATGAGAAGGGAAAGCATACACACCCATCTTCGTGTAAACCTAACTTCTAGTACTTCAAATACATCCATCTTGGTTTCGCTTAGTAACACTGACATCTCGTATTGTTTACGACATTATATTTGTTTCCTTTCATCTATTCTTTTCATAACATTTCTTTAACATACTTACTGTTAATGTAAAACAATTACAATTTGACTGATTTAACCCTTGATTAGATTAACAAATGGAGATTCAATGTTAATTGATAAACCAAAAAACACTACCGAGTTCCATAATCGAAACTCAATTTTGTGGGAAGATCTCGCTACTATATTGCGTACTTAACGCATACGATGCAATTGTCGTAACACATAATGGGTAATTACCTTACCATCAAAGAACTCAACACACACCTACTTAAATCATTCCCAATCCTCAACATATATGAACGCAATTACATACCAAACGGACAAAAGACTCAATTTTAATTTGCTATCAAACCAAGCATCGTAGTCAATGCATATTTACATACTTTATCCTCATTGGCTAGAAAAATATTTTCTTCTTCTTCTTTTATTTTCCATAAGAGAAATATTTCTTTCATTATTTTAGAGTTTACCAATTAATGATTATTGCAGAAATTTTCATGGGCAAAATATGATTATGTATTCTCGTTTGGCAAATTTCTTATTCTCAATATTGGAAGTGGAACGGTGGAAGATGATTGATTCAAGTTCCTCACAATTTTCATAGCTTCCATTTCATCAGTAATCGTGTAATTCATTAGCATTTTTCAGAACTCTTATATCCTAGTTTTTGAGTAGCGTTCAGATTTTCGCATGGATATTGATTATACTTGGACCTATAGCAACATCATTGATTTTTTTTTTAATTAACATCCAAGATTGGATGTTTGTTTATTTCATTAAAAGGCAAAGTGATGAGAGTTCATCATACAAAAGAGGCTTTGATACGTTGTACCAGTAGCCTAGTAAATAGTACATTAGCTTACAAAGAAATTTGCCCTATCATACCTTAGTCTAATACATAGTAGTTTCCATTTATCCATTTGGTAATAGCCTCTAGCCTCGGCAAGTAGTTGTTTCCAACTATAGTACCACCTTGGATCCTCATATTAGCAGCAGTTTTTGCGAAGATATCTGCCACATAGTTCGCTTTACTTAAACAGTGAGTAACAGATACATTTTTCTAGCTTGACAAGAATGTCTTCAATGATAGGGTTGATCTTCAGATTGTATGTAGTCATCTTTCTGAGTATGTCAACTATAATCAGAGAGTCCAGCTCTAGGATGCAGTGAGTTCTTCTCTTCTGTAGGCACTACTCTATTCCTTGTTTTGCAGGTAGGGCCTCTGCTTAACATGTGACTGGAGAAACAAAGACCATGATTAAACATCCCATGTTGTCTCTAATGATTCCCCCAATCCCTCATTTTCTAGTAGAGAAACTCCCATCTGTATTAATTTTCAAGGTATTGATAGGAGGTTTAGTCTATTTCACAATATTTCATTTTGGAACTTGTTTAAACCTCTCATCACTTTACAAAATTCTAGCAATGATTCTTTTCTAATACAGCTAGGGAAAGATAGACCTAGAGCCTGTCTAATGTTCCACTATATATCATTTAATTTTCCATTTTCCTGTGCCAAATCTGTTTTTGCTCACCATATTTACAGCTTCTTCTTTGCTTCCAAATTTCCCAGCATATTACCAATGGTGTAGTATGATACACCATCTTGTGAATTCCATTTTTAGGTCTAGCATTCCACCACTGATTTAGCATATTTTCAATATCGAATCTCCTGTATAAGATACCCAAGGTACTCCCGAAGGTGTTCCAAAACTTGAAAGCCACCTCACTCTCCATAAAAACATGGTACGGTGTTTCTATTTTCCTCTCTTTACAACACGCACAACTTGAGACAATATTGTTACCAAACCTTCTTATTGTATCATCAAATGATAGCTTTTTTTTGAATCATTTTACATGCAAAGAAGGATCTCTTAAAGGGGAGTTTGTTGTTCCACACCTTACTTATCAATTTCTGCTACTTGACTTTGAGGTGCTTGTATTTGGTATGTTGATTTTGTGGAAAAGAAACCATCATCCCCTGGTAGCCAAATTGCACAGTCCTCCTTTATAGGATTGCCAGTACCGATCTTCTAGATCTCTTAAACCATGAAAGGGGGAAGAGACAAACCAAGCTTATATAGATGCCATCTTTTATGAATTTCCTAACTGTATTCTTAGTAGTGACAGGCTGAGTAGGGGAAGATTATGCCAGAGGACCCTTGCATGTCCAGTTATCCTACCACATACTAGAATTGCCCTTATTAATTCTCCAAATAATGTTCTCCTCTGCTTTATCTCTGATCTGAATCTACTTTCCCATAAATGAGAATGTTTGGCAACTTTACCTTTAGCCCCTGGGTGATTCCTAGAACAATATTTTGACTTGAGTAAAGAAGCCCAAATAGACTTCTTTATTATGAAATTCTACCACCTTTCGTAAGCAAATGATTCCCCAATGTCCTGAAGGTTCCTTATGCCTATTCCATTTTTCTGTGTAGTGCAAGATAGTTTTGACCAAGAGCTCCAATGATACTTTTGCTTTTCATTCTGAGAACCCTAGATAAATCTAGCAAAGTGCTTTTCTATCAGCTTGAAAACACCCTTAGGTGGACTCATAGCAGCAAGTGTAATTAGGCATAGCCTGTAACACATGCTTGATCAAAGTAACCTTGTCACCATAGGATAAGAGTTTATTCTGTCATCCAGAGTTTTTATTGATTATTTTGTTCAACAACTCATCAAAAAAAAGCCATTTTTTTCCTCCCATCATACAAAGGACACCCCAAGTATGTGAATGGAAAGTTCTTTTTCTTAAAGCAGTCTTGACTATTATACTGTAGACTCTTGAAATAGATGTTTTGGGAGTAGTGCGAAAGAAGCTCTTATCTTCATTTACTTTCTGTCCAGAACTCTTATCATATTTCCTTATCTGTTTCATGATGCGTCTGATAGTTCTTCCCTTTCCTCCACTAAAAATGACTATATCATCTACATATGCAAGATATTTAATCTGAGGCCCTCTTCTGTTCATGCTAAAGGGGAAAAACTTGGGATCATTGTATAATCCATTAAGGTGCCTAGACAGAACTTCTGAAGATAGAATGAATAAAGAAGGGGAGAGACGATCTCCTTGGTTTAATCCTTGAGATGAATTGAAAAAACCCTTTCTTGTTCCATTGATGACAATTGAGTACCAAGCCTCTGAAACCAGGTTGCAGATGATTTGTAACCACCAGTCACAAAATCCAAACTTCTTTATCACATCTAGTAGGAAAGGCCATGACAATCTGTTATAAGCTTTTGTCATATCCAGTTTTATCACTATGTTCCCTCCCTTATTTGGATTAGCTATTCCATGTACAATCTCCTGAGCTAGTAGAACATTATCACTGATCAGCCTATCCTTCACAAATCCACTTTGGTTCTCAAAGATAAGCCTATGGAGTAAAGGATTCAGTCTTATAGAGATTATTTTGGAGATGATCTTTGCTGAGAAGTTAGTTAGGCTGGTTGACCTTAGATATGAAAAGGTAGAAGGAGAGACTACCTTAGGTATAAGAAAAAGGCGTGAGTGAGAGAAGAACCTTGCAAGCTTGTTCTCACTTAAAAATCTTTTTACGAAGTTCACAACTTCTGGAGCAATAATATCCTAGTACTTCTGATAGAAGGTGCCATTGACGCAATCAGGTCCACCAAAGCTATGAGGACTTCGATAAAAAACTGCTGCTTTGATTTCCTCAGGAGAGGCAGAAATGACATGGTTCTCTTCCTGATGCAATATATTTTATGCGGAAGCAAATAAAAGTAGAATCAACAAGATAACAAGAAAGCTGATGATGGGAAGAATCGAAATAAAAGAGGCAAGGCCTTTCTTTGTAGAAGCTTGAAGCTTCGATTTATCTCATTGCTTGGAACTTAAGGAGATTCATCTCTTGTATGAATTTCTTGTAAGGTTTGAGTTTTTGTCCTCCCTTGGATAATCATTTATGTATTGAAGGGGTTATCTATTCTTTCTTCTATTTCTGTTCTTCCTCATCTTGAATTTCTTGTTATCTTGTTTGAATATCTCTTTATTTGCTTCCGCGTATTTTATATTGCATCTATTGGTATAAGATCAAGGAAAGGGTTTGTTTCAACAACCCCAATCTTGTTCTCCGTATCTCGTATCTCTTAATTCTTTTTGTTTTTTTTAACAAAAAAGGAAAAGAAGAAAAAAATAGAAAAAGGTGAAAAAAAAAAAAATCAAAACAGTTTGGATTTGATTCCCAAATCGTTGAAAGTATAGGGGATTGTTCTATATTATTTTTCCATTCTTTTGGTACCAATATATCGAGATTTGGTGTTGTGATTAAAAAGTTTGAAGAATCAAACCCCTATTTTGAAACCCTTGTTGAAATTTGCTTTTAATCTTAAATCGAAGCTTGTTGTTGTTTGTTTTGGGTTAGAAATCATTGAGGATTGTTAGGAATCATTAAATACACCATCGGGCACAATTAGAAATTGAAAACAAGTGAAAATCGATTGAAAATTTGGTGAAAATGAGTAAAACCCATAGTTGAAAAGTTGCAGAAAAAAGTGCAGGTTCCAGCACTAGGCGGACCGCCTCAGCATTTAGGCAGACCGCCTTAGCTTCAAGTCCTCTCTGAACTTTTCAGGCGAAGTGCCCTCCTTGGGTAGAGCGCCTCCACATGTTTCAGCAGATGGGTAGCTTTTTCGTCTAGGTTTTTATTGTTCTTTGTTTCCGTACTTCTTAGTAAGTGTTTATTGGGTAATAGTCCTACTCCATTGACACTAACTCTTGACAGTTTTAGGTACTTGTGCGTTTTGAATCTTTCCCTATAGTCGTAGAACATTCTAGACTTCAAGTCCGCACCTTAAAGAGTCGTTCGTCCATAGAGTCACATAAACTCCATTCCGAACCAATACTTGGACGTATTTGTTACTCCGAAACGCATACACAATTATACGTGGTCGACAAGTAATAAAGTGATAGGATTGAGTATCGTTCCGACGAGGTCTATTATAACTGTATTCCAATAAACAATTCTTAAAACTATTCAGGGATCTTTTTCAATATTGGTTGTAATTTTTACTAACTAAGAAAACAATAATTAAAAGAAAGCAACTGAGATCAAGTATTCCAGAGCAATTTGTGAGTTGTTATCAATAAGAGAGAAACGGTCCAGGGTCAGAGCTACAAACAATCCAGTTGAGCTTTCCCGTTGATTCTACTTCCTGATTTCCTAGATTGCTAACTAACAGATTAATTATATTCGTGAAACCTGTCGATTCTTCACGACTCTATGCAATTTTTGAGTTGTTATCAATAAGAGAGAAACGGTCCAGGGTCAGAGCTACAAACAATCCAGTTGAGCTTTCCCGTTGATTCTACTTCCTGATTTCCTAGATTGCTAACTAACAGATTAATTATATTCGTGAAACCTGTCGATTCTTCACGACTCTATGCAAGCTACTCTAACGCCTATATTTCTATGGAATTAAATCACATGCATGCATTAAAAAAACTCTGCATTTAGCTGAACCAGGCGAATAGGTATATGTCTATCCTACCCGCAAATCAATTTCCTGATGCCCAGGTTCACAACCAAGTCCTATTCTTTCTTATGTGCATTGACAAGTTCCCTCTGTCGAGTTCAACTTGTAAACCATAAATAGTGTTCAATTATAAGGCCTCAATAACCAAACAATTAGGCTCAAGAACGAATAAACAATCCGTAATGGTAAATCAATAGCTAGAAATCAACTTTCAAACATCAACCTTCATGTATTTGCTCTAACCCTAGAACGATATGTTTAGCTACGCATATTCTTAATAACAACACAATAATTCATGGAAGAAAGATTGAATACTATAATAGATGATGTAAAAGAATTAAACCCTTGGTTCAATATGTTAGGAACTCAAAACTTGCTCCAAAATCTGACCTCCCCTTAATATTCACGAAATAATAAGCTTTTATAGCGTTTATAAAGTGCCAGGATAAGTTAAACCAAAACATAAACTAGTTGGGAAAACATAATTCACGTCAGACTCAAAGCTTTCTTGGAAGCCCCGCTTCCACTATAGCTCCCAAATTTAAAGCTTTCTCTGAAGCTTTGCTCTCATGACAGCTTCCAAATTCCAAGGCTTTCTTGGAAGCCTTGCTTTCAAAAGAGCTTCCAATGCATCAGTTTAGTCCCAGCCTTGCTTTTCAACGTATTTTGCTCCAATTTGATTGTTCTTGCCTCGAGTTTATCCAAAGCATTCCTAAAATCCCAAACACAGTAAGTGATCACAAGAAACACAATTATTCCGTGTAATGGGCGAATAACATATCAAAATGCGAGGAAATATTATGATAAAATAGGCAAATATTGCAAAACATCACCACCCCACACTTAGACCTTTGCTCGCCCTCTAGCAATTAACAAAACTAATTTCCCAAGTAGATTCCAACACTTGATAGAACATGTCTACCTATGATTATGGTCGATACCGACCATTAGAAGAGAACATAAGTACATACCATGTGACCCACAACACGCCAAAAATTATTTAATTTAAAAATACTAGAACGACCAACTCAAGACATCCTAATTTCAAAAACCGACTTTCACAAAATCACACCCATTCGCTCAAACAAGAAGTCAACAACTTCACCTATCTTTCGCAAACCATGTGCCCTTACCCAAAAATAATGAATCAAGAGAGCGTCCCAAAAATCAGACATAGAATATATTTCAAGAATAGATTAGGGACATAATTTAGAAAGAATTCACTCGCTCTCACAAAGAAGTTCACGTGCCACACATGACGTATCATAGGCTTGCCCGTAGTGTAGGACTCCACTAATATAGGCTCACTCCAATAAGGATTAACTAGGACTTTAAGGGTTGTAATATAGGCTAAAGGACGGGTAGGATAAATATGGATTAAATAGTCACTACCTCCCTAAGCACTTTAATACATCACTTTCAATTTTTTTTCACAATTCTTCTCAAAACCAACCAAGCAACCGCCCAAACATCACACAAGAATTTCCCTCTTAACTGTAAGTAATTTGCAACTTTACTTTTTGCACAACACTAGCAAGGATTGAGATTTTTTTTCTTTCTTTGGTTTTCTTTATTTTTCTCTTTTTCATTTTTTTTTCTTTTCAATATTTTTCTCAAACTCGCCAATAATTTTTTTCAAATTGCACCATATTTTTCTTTAATTTGTTCCACTCAAAAGTTATCCAGTTTCTCCAACCACAACTCCATAAACATCAAACATTTCAATTAAAGTGCTCAAGGGAGTAAGGGTTCAAAAGAAGACAATTACGAACAAAAGGGATAAAGCTTGTAATGTGAGTGCCAACAAAAAGGTCAATAGGCTCAAAAGGGCTTAATAAGGATAATATTAAAGGGTAGGCTAATCAAGACTAAAAAGACTTATCAAAGAAACGCCTGTATCATCTCCCGACTGAGCAAACCTAGGATTTCGCTTTGAACACACACGGGGCAAGTTCTAGACATCTATATACAAGCACGGAATATAAGAAAGGATACCTCACATCACACATGGCACATAGTTCACTCAAGACGGTTTCATTCCAACTCTCAATTTAAGCAAATAAGGCGCAACTTTTGAAATTTAAGCACTAAGGCACAATGGTTCACAAAAGAGTCAAGTAGCTGTACCTAAGCGTCTCAAGAAGGTCATTCAAATTTTTCTAGGCATGCATCACAATTTTTAAGATCAAAAGGGATTCACAACTAGCATATGCTCAGGTCCAATTTCACCGGTATCAAACAAACCAAAGGCAGCTAGCATTCTATCATTTTTCCTAAAGAAAGTCTACTAACTAATACTATACTGCTCCTAAAAACATAAATTGTACCTGGTTCAAAGGCCTACCCATGGAAAAGAACCGAGGCCATAAGAAAAACTACGGGCCGGATGACATGTACCACTAACTAAACTAAAAAGAAAATCTTTTTGGCATTTTCATTAATTTTCTAATTTTTTTTTTCATTTTTATATATTAAAGCAAGAAATAAATAAAAATAAAGTCAAGTGACAAAAGTAAAAATTGCTAAAAGAAATTCCTAAAATTACAGTCATCCCCAACCTCAAAAATTTTGGGAATTCCCCCGCCCCACACTTAAACAGAGCAACGTCCTTAATGCGATAACAATAAAGTGCAAGAGCTAAAGGAACTTCTCTGAAGGCCCACCGGCCTAGGTCTCATCATCAGCATAATCATCAGAATCCTCCCGCTCTGCATGCACGGGAGGGTCATCATCTCGCTCACCAACAGTAGGCACAACAGCCTTGCTTCTCACAGACCCCCAGGACGGTGCGGTGGAGTGCGTGTCTCCTCCTCCTTTTCCTCTTCTTCATCTTCATCCTCGTCCTCATCTTCATCCTCGTCGCTACTGCTCCCCGCAGCAATCACGTCAGAATCAGTATTTTCATCCTCTTGAGGAAGTACCTCTACTGTCTGAATCATTCCCAATAGCCGTTTAGACGAATCCAACAATGGAAGTTGCTGATCAAGTGCTGCCATATCCATCCCTACTTGCGTTGTGAAAAATTCTATCATGAAGTATTTACGGCCTTCCAAATTGTCTTGCATATCACGCCGCTCATCATTGGATAGTTTATAAGCATTTGCATTCGGACCTAGCACCTTCGAGATAACAAATTTTCTTTCCATGGCTGGCATAATGCGGTCACCCAATGGTATCAACTGGTACACCCTCTTTCAGTAGGTATTGAGCGAGAAACACTGCCAAAGGATAGCCTCTTCGACTTGTTGGTGCGCGTTTCCTTCATTTCATTGAGCATGTAGTACCCAAGGTTGACAAGTTTCCCCGACATGAGAAAGTACACTATGCACGCCTTCATCTTAGTCACATCAGTAAAGTAGTCAGATGGAAATAATTTTGCAGTGATTAACCAAAGCCAAATTCGGGCTTCCTTTTGAAACTTACAAAACTGCATAGACTTGTGCCGACCCGTTCTCTTCTTTCTGCCCCACCTGTGACTAACATCATCCCAACATAAAGTCTGCCTCAATGCCTTGTAATCCGGTTTGCGAATGAAATCTTTTAATTTTCCAAGATCATGATCCTCCACGCCTAAAAAAGTGCAAAGAGCTGAAGCATCTAATCTCATGGATTTCCCTCGAACCTTCACCAAGTCATCCGGTTGCTCTAAGTCCCATTTAGCATATAACTCCATCACAAGATCAAGGTTGGCATCCCCCGGGCTTTCAAAGACTGATCCCCACTTTATTGTGTGAATAGCATCCCTTATATTTCGGAACAGCCTCATCAATTTACTTTCATCAATGGCAAGTTCGGGGATGTAGCTGGCTAATTTTAAATTCTTGTACCAAGTTTGGCTCTCCCCTTTCTTCACAAATTGTAATCCATATTTGGTTTTACCCATGGGCCGTGGAATAGAGACTGCGCCCTTCGGCATTTTTGGTTTTGCCGTGCTCTATGCTTTGGCCTTAGCCTTGCCCTTTGGCACTTTGCTAGTCGAGGCGACACCTAGCTTTGGCCTTTTTACAGCAGGTACAACAGAAGAAGAGGAGGAGTTCTGTGTAGTTTTCACCATTGTACCTGCACCATAAAGTCCGAGTTTACAATCCTAATTAAACAAGCGATAACTTCCGGGGTAAAGGAATAACCCCACACTTACTTCTAACTATACTACGGCAAATGAAACTACATGAAAACAATTAATGAACATGAACGAATCAAAAGAAAATAGTTGGGGCAGCGGGGAAACTGTACAGTGACACCTCGGCGCATATGCCGTACAACATTGCCCTATGGCATATTTAACTCATGATCAACTCAAATTTAGCACCAGAAGTAATGACTTCAATCATTCGGACATCAATTTGTTCAAATCATGCCGTTATGTAACTATGCTACTCAAGAATTCGCGCAGTGTTTAAGCTTTTCTTCACTGCGGCATTATGTCGAATACTTTGAGTGCATCGCTTTAAAGTTTTGGTTTCACAAGTATTTAAATAGGAAGAACCCTCCCAAATTTTTAAGGGAGATCTCTTACAACACCCAGTGTAAACCAACAATGTTCTATGTTTATATCTAACCCGACAAGGGTTCTCTTTAAAAAAAATCAGCACATACACATGTAGTATTTAGTTATGATTCAGCACACACAGAGGGACTGGGGTGAGAGAACAAGGGTACGAGGAGCATACCTGATCAGTTATGATTCAATGGAAGGGTTGGATTGTTGCCTTGATTTCAGAAAAAAAATTTGTAAGGTCTTAGGTATTCTGCTCTGTTTTGTGTCGTTTTGAAACCAAAGGGAAGAGGGAAAAGGAATCCTGTTTTTAATGTTTTAATTACGCGGGTCAACGGGTCGAAACAAGGCCGACCCGTAAAAATTTTGCACTTACCTGGCAGCGATCACAAGAGTGACCCTTGGTTATCGCTTCACAGGATATTGGACATTCTGGTTGCCTAGGCGCGATTCAGGGAGTGGCGCTTTGCACTGGTTTTACTCAGCTTCTCAGCAAAAATTTTCAAAGTGTCGCTAGATGAGAGCTATTACTGCAGCAACGCTTCATATAAAGCTTCCAACAATTCTGAAGCAATGCTTGGTGATTGCATTAGCAGTTTTAGGACCTACTGCCTAACTCAAAGCGAAGCTGGAAGCGACGCTTCAGCTCTGTTCTCTTCCAAAAAATTTCTATGTGTCGCGATATGTCGAAGCTATTCCCAAAGCGACGCTGTGGAGATCACGTTAACCAACTCTGGGATTTCAATTACATTGAAGCGATACACCCCGCGATGCCTTGACATCGCTTGAGCAGTTTTGGAGGTCACTGCCTAACTTAAAGCGAAGCTGGAAGCGACGCTTTGCCTGTTGCTGTGCAGATTTGGCTTCCAAAAATTGTCCGAGTGTAGCAGCAGTTGAGGGCTATAACTGGAGCGACGCATCATAGATCGCGTTCATCAAGTCTGGAGCGAATTTATGGTCAAGATGTTCTAGATGCGACGCTTTTAAAAGAATGCATTCAACATATCTGAAGCTATTAATTCAGAAGCATTCATTCTGCACAATGTTATTAGCTTAGCACCTCATACAGATGCACTCAACCTGTTAAACCTCCACTATTAACAAGTTCCTTAAAGCAATGCCTCCAGTATGAATTTTGTCACTCCAAACTTCCCGCGCCCTACAAAAATGACAAGAAAAAATACGTAATACTAATATATGAAAACGACTAAAACAATAAAAATTGGGTTGCCTCCCAGCCAGCGCTTGATTTAACGTCGCGACACGACTCTTTTTTTTTATAAATATTTTCATTTGTTTCTATATATTACATACAAGGCTCGGGTTGCCTCCCGAGGAGCGCCTTAGTTAACATCGTGGCACAATAATTATAATTCACGGCTCTCGCAATGTAACAGAGGTATGACGATCTACTAAACCTCCCCAATAGTGCTTAACTCTTTGCCCGTTCACTAAGAATGTTTTCTCAGAATCCAGGGCTCTTAACTCAACGGCTCCATGTGTCGTAACACGAACTACCTCAAAGAGACCCGACCATCTAGACCTCAACATTCCAGGAAATAGCTTTAATCTAGAATTAAACAATAACACCAGTTGGCCCGACTCAAATTGACGATGCTCAAATGTTTATCGTTCCATATTTTCGTCCGCTCCTTATATAATTTTGCATTCTCATACACGTGGAAACGGAACTCATCTAATTCTTGCAACTGAAGCATTCTTTTTTCACCCGCCAGGTCCATATCCAAATTGAGCTTTTTAATTGCCCAATACGCCTTATGTTCTAATTCGACAGGCAAGTGACATGCCTTACCATAAACCAACCTATATGGAGAGGTTCCAATAGGTGTTTTAAATGCCGTTCTATAGGCCCAAAGAGCGTCGTCAAGCTTCGTAGACCAATCTTTTCTCGAAGCGCTAACAGTTTTCTCAAGAATCTACTTTATCTCTCTAATCGACACCTCCACTTGGCCACTCGTTTGGGGATGATAAGCTGTGGCTACCTTGTGATGTACCCCATACTTAGCCATAAGTTAATTGAAAAAACGATTGCAAAAATGCGTACCTTCATCACTGATGATAGCCCGTGGTGTCCCAAAGTGAGTAAAAATATTTTTCTTCAAGAACTTGACTACCAAACTCACATCATTGGTTGGAAGTGCAACTGCCTCCACCCACTTTGACACATAGTCAACTGCTACAAGAATATATTTGTTGCCAGTGGAAGGTGGAAACAGACCCATAAAATCAATTCCCCAACATTCAAATAACTCGATCTCTAGAATGTTACTTAAGGGCATCTCGTGACGCCTTGAGATATTACCAGTTCTTTGGCAGCGATCACACTGTTTAACAAAGGCATGACCATCCTTGAATAGAGTAGGCCAAAAGAAGCCCGACGGAAGCACCTTTGCAGCTGTCCTATCACCACTATGATGACCACCATAGGGAGAGGAATGATAGCTTTGCAACACAGACTCGACTTCCTCACTTGGAATACATCTCCTCTCCAATTGGTCTGGGCCAACTTTATACAAGTACGGCTTATCCCAGACGTAAAATCTTCTCTCATGGAGGAGTTTCCTTCTCTGTTCAACGGCAGCATCAGGTGGATAAACTTTACTCATCATCAAATTCACCATATCTGCATACCAGGGCACCTCGGTTACCTGTAGAGCAAAAAGTTGCTCATATGAAAAAACTTTATTTATCTCAGGCCTTTCATCTACATGTTTTCTATCTTCCAACCTCGACAAGTGATGGCCCACTTGATTCTCGGTCCCTTTTCGATCACAGATCTCCACATCAAACTCTTGGAGTAGAAGAACCCAATGAATCAGTCGCGGCTTTGAATCTTTCTTCTCAAATAAACACCGGATTGCAGCATGAACAGTGTAGACTATAACCCGAGTGCCAACCAAGTAAGATCTGAACTTATCAAAAGCATAAACAAGAGCGAGCAGCTCCTTCTCGGTGGTAGTGTAATTGGATTGAGCAGCATCAAGGGTCTTGCTTGCATAGTATATAGAGTGAAAAATTCTACCTTTTCTTTGCCCGAGAACATCCCGAACAATAATATCATTCGCGTCAAACATCAACTCAAATTGTAGAGACCAATCAGGAGCGATAATAATTGGTGCAGTTACCAACCTCTTTTTCAGCTCTTCAAACGCCTTCAGACAGGCGTTATCAAATTCAAACTTTCCATCCTTCTCTAACAATTTGCACATGGGATTTGATATCTTCAAAAAATCCTTAATAAATCGCCTATAAAACCCTGCATGTCCCAAGAAACTACGCACGCCCTTAACCGAGATAGGTGGTGGTAACTTTTCAACTGCTTCAACCTTTGCTTTGGCAACCTCGATCCCTTCCTTTGACACTTTATATCCAAGTACAATGCCTTCTTGAACCATAAAGTGGCACTCCAGTTAAGTACCAAGTTTATTTCTTCACATCGGCTGAACACAACGTCTAAGTTCTTCAAGCAGTCATCAAAAGAATCACCAAAGACTAAGAAGTCATCCATGAATACCTCAACAAATTTTTCCACCATATCGGTGAAAATAGGTATCATACTTCTCTGAAAAGTCCCAGGCCCGTTACATAATCCAAACGACATTCTTCTAAAGGCATATGTACCATAAGGACATGTAAACATCGTCTTCTCCTGATCTTCTAGCGCTATCACAATCTGGTTGTAGCCCCAGTCAGGGGCGGATCTATGCCTAAGGGACCGGGTGCCACGGCACCCGCTAGCCTCGGCAGAAAATTTGTGATTTATGTGCAACTATCTGAAGAAAACGGATATATAAAAAAAGTGGCACCCGCAATACAAAGTGAGGTGCTGGTGCCAGTGGTCGGGCTTTGCCTTTGTAGTCTCTTCTTACCGCTAGGTCCTGTTTTCGAATCCCCTCTGTAATTATTTTTCCTGCCACGTTTTGTTTTCTTGTCCTTTCGCCTGCCCTTTTTCGTTTGTTCCTGTTTGCTTTCCTTTTGTCTTTTCCTTTTTCCCAGCTTCATTATTCTCTAACCTCAAGATATAGCCTGTGTTTTCTTCCTTTTCTTTTTATTTCCTTTTATCTAAATCTCTTTTTTTTTCTACCATTACAGGAATACTTTATTTCATGAACAATTTATTTTTATTTTGGTGATAATATGAATTGATTTTATTTAAATAATTTTTCTTGTTTTGATAATGCGACGTTAATCTATACAAACTAAGAATAATTTAGGCAATATCTTCTATCGAATTTAAAATATTAAGTGGCTTGATTACTAAATTTTTTGAGTTTTGAATTTTATAGATTGAAATTTTAAAGCTTTTGTTATGCAAAGAATTGTCATTAAACCTAAGAATTAAAATAAATTTATTAACTTGAAATTATTGAAGTGAAATTAATTTACTCAAACAATGAAGATAAAGTAATTAAGTTACATTTTAAAAATACACTCTTTTATGATTTTTCTTTTTCTTGCTTTTTTCATTTGCAAATTTTTTTTGTAATATAGTTGTAAAAGGTGAAAAAGAAAACAGTGAACTGAACTGAACCTATTTATCTATTGCGTATAGAAGACTAATAAACTTAGTTGAATTAACAAATATCTTACTGAACTGACCCGTCTTTCATATTCGGTCATTGTGTCAAAGGACAAATATAAAGAATGACACCCGCTACCATGAAATCCTGGATCCGCCCCTGGCCCCAGTATCCATATAGAAAACAGTAATATTCATGCCCCGCTAGCATGTCCAACATCTGATCAATGAAGGGAAGTGGAAAGTGATATTTTCTGATGGCTTTTTTTAGTTTTCTATAATCAATGCAAATTCACCACCCTGTGACTGTTCTTGCAGGAATCAATTCATTCTGCTCGTTTATCACGACCGTCATGCCACCCTTCTTTGGAACACATTGGATTGGACTCACCCAATTGCTGTCAGAGATTGGAAAAATAATTCCTGCATCAAGCCACTTGATAATTTCCTTCTTCACAGCCTCCTTCATGACTGGATTTAGCCTTCTTTTCTGCTCGACACTTGGCTTGTGGCCTTCCTTCTATAAGATTTTATGCATACAAAAAGAACAACTAATCCCTCTAATATCCGCAATGGTCCATCCAATAACCCTCTTGCGCTCTCGCAACACCCTTAAAACCTTTTCAACCTGCACATCAGACAACAAAGAAGAAAGGATTACATGCAAAGTGTTACCCTCACCCAAGTAACCATAACGTAAATGAGCAGGTAAAGATTTAAGTTCAAGAACGGGAGCTTCCTCAATAGACGGTTTAGCAGGAGCTAATGTCAGCGGTCTATCGAGCTCCTCAAACTTCTTCCACCCTGGGACATATTGATACTCCATGTTGAGAATTTCCAAGTACTCATCAGTTTCCTCATCATTGAGTTCATCATTTTCATACATTAATGTTTTTTCAAGAGAGTCGTCATTAGATGCCAGGAATGATTTTTTCAGAGGCAGTTAAATCCTTATCCACCACCTTTACCATAGATAATTCTTCATAGTGTGATGGAAGTTGAGTAGCCCTGAACATATTGAACACATCTTCTTCGCCATTCACCCTTATGATCATCTTCCCTGCTCTAACTCGGATCACATCATCAGCAGTAGCCAAAACTTCTCTTCCAAAGATGAGGGGAACCTCTTGGTCAGCCTCATAATCCAAAATATTTAAAGCAATAGGGAGGATAAATTGGCCTACTTGTTCAAGAACATCCTCAATAACTCCCTCGTGACATGTCAAAGATCTGCCAGCTAACTGCGAGGTCATTGTGGTTGGTCTTGGTTCACCTAGGCCTAGCTTTCGAAATACCGATAATGGCATTAAATTTACGCTAGCACCCAAGTCACATAAGGCTCGTCCAACCTCATGCTTCACAATTTTTGTAGGAATAGTGAGGCTACCAGGATCTTTCAATTTTTGAGGAAGTTTACTTCTCACTCTAGAACTGCACACTTCAGTAAGTACAACTGTCTTGAACTCAGTCAGTCTCCTTTTATTCGCCACAATATCCTTGATGTACTTAGCATATTTTGGAACATCTCGCAAAGTTCAACCAAAGGATTTTAAACTTGTACCTGACTTAAGATCTCTAGAACTTCTGCTTTTTAAGACTTTGAGGGAAAGGTGGTGGTGGTCTAACAGTGTTAAGTTCAGACTGCTTCTCTACAACTTTTTCAGCTTTCTTTTCAGCTTCTTTTTCAGTATTTGGCTCCAGTTCACCAATAGGCTTCCTTGGCTTTGGACGTACTTCTTCTAGAGCTCGTCCATTCCTTAGAGTAACTGCTTGCACAAATTTTTTAGGATTCTTCTCTGTGTCACTTGGCAAGGCACCACGTGGTCTAGTATTTTGTGCTCCAGCTAGCTGACCCATTTGGCGTTCAAGGTCTTTTTTAGCATTAGTAAGATCTTTTATAGCCTGCGCCTGAGCTGCATTTTCCGCTATAATTCTCTGTTGACCTGCCAACATTGGCTTTATCAAGTCTTCGACTGAACTGGTCGGCTGCTGTGGTTGAGCCTGAGGTTGTGAATATTGATTGTTATTCCGAGCTCTCATATTACCTTGAGTAGCCTGGTTATCACCCCCAAGAGAGATTTGGATGATTTCGCCCATTAGGATTGTAGCTATTACCAAACCGATTCTTATTACCTATTTTGATTTCCCACGTAATAAACTAACTCTGGATTAGAGGGACACACCTCGAGAGCATGATCCTCTCCACATACCTCACAGAAAACTTGTTGAACTGGTTGCACTTGTTGCTGAGTTGGTGGCAATGATAGCTTGTTAAACTGATTAGCTATGGCATCCATCTTTGCAGTCAATGCTGAAACCGCATCCAATCGAAGTATTCCAGCAGCTTTTTGACTTGTAGCTCTACTATCACCCTTCCAGTCAGGATTGCTCTGAGAAAATTTATCCAGCAATTCATAAATCTGATTAAAATTCAAGGCCAAGACTTGGCCTCCAGCAGCAGCATCCACCATGATCTTGGTATGAGCATTCAAACCTTCCACAAAAGTATGGGCCAACACCTCCTTAGACTGGTTGAAGTGTGGGTAATCTCTCAACAATGACTTGAATCTCTCCCAGGCTGAATAAAAGATTCTCCGTCTCTTTGTCTGAAAGACATAATCTCACTCCTTATTCTGGCTGTTTTGGCAGATGGATAAAATTTAGCCAAAAATCTCTTAGCTAAGTCATTCCAAGTTGTGATAGATCAAGCTTTTCAGCCTTTAACCACTTCCTTGCTGCCCCAATCATTGAAAACGGGAAGAGTATCAGTCGAACATAATCAGTTGAGATGTCTGTCGCATCCTACTTTTACCTGAACCGGTTAAAGTTCGAAATAGGGCTCGACTTATTGGGTAACTCATGCGTAAAGAGTTGGAGTCGCCACATAACATACTTTTTAACTAGGTGTATTAGGGCACCTATTTTTGTTTCTAGCCAATTTTACAATTAACTCCGAAACTTAGTCTACGGACCAGAAATCTAGGTAAGGCTTCAAGTTAACCCGAGAGGAAGGGGTTAGGCACCTCTCAGGCTCCACCATATGTGGTTTGCCGACCGGACTAAATAATTGGGACTCTAAGGCGAGTGATTAAACTAACTAAGCAATAAAATAACTACGATATGCAAATTTAAAGATAAGTAATAAATATTTGTCTCTTCTAATAACTAAACTTTGTCCAAATGTGCCTTGCAAAATAAACAAACAAGTTAGTGAGAACTGCAATGAAATTAATAAATGAAATTAAATAAAGTTGATGATTTTAGATATTTTGTCCTTTTTCGAAAGTGTCGCCTTCTTAATTCCGTCACGTTGTACCTCGTAAAAAATATAAAAATATGAATTAGTGCAACAATTAATAAAGTAAATAATAAGAATAATAATACTAGTATTATTAATAAATAATAGCAATAAAAATAATAAAAAGAATTTTCTTCTAATTGTTCTCTTTCAAAATAGACCGTCGTCTTTCATCCAATTTTACAACGCAAAAATATAAAGAAAATAAGATAGTAATAATAAAAATAATATTAACGATAAAATGTAAATTATAGCAATAATAATTAATATAAAATGATATTAAAATAAAGGAGAAATGGTTTTTATAAAAATGTAGGCTCAGAATGGTGTATTGCATCAAGCAGAGGTTAGGGACGTCGGTATGTCTGCAAACACAGAGCCCGGGGTAGTTTGCCATGCTAGGTACATTCAATCTCACCACTCCACTATCGCTACTTTGCAAAATGATATGCATCGTCATCGCCTATTTGTTTTTAAGGACGCGAGGTGTGTAACGGGACTGATTGTAGGCCTCCAAACGTCATTGGCCTAAGTGCAGTATCGTGTTCAAAATCAGTCCTATGGCTCAATATATGTAAATATATTTTCATTGGCCAGTAACAAATGTAAAAGCTTTCAGTCATTTTTTCATTAACTAGAGTAGCACAAGCAAACAAATATCATGTTCTTGTATATATCCGGGTCAAACCAAATACGGAACAGTACCAATTCCCCCTCTAAATAAACAACACATAAAAGCCAAGTGATTAAGCCTGCATTAATTCCAAAATATATAACAGAGTAAAAGTAAAGCAATTCCCCAATCGAACAAAGCAAGCCAATAGAAGGAGCGAGTAAACCAAAGCAAACTCCGGTGGGGAATGACGGTGACAACGAATCAAACTTCCCACACAATCGAACAAAGATACAATTCCTCCAATGGACAAAGGTATCAAACAGAACAGAGCAGCAGTTAAAAGGGAGTGAGGAGCGATGGCCGGCAAGACTTCCAAGTGAGCCTCGCGGCGCCACATCGACTCGCCTCTTCCTCCGCTTCGCCCTTGTTCTATCTTTTCCAGTAACAGATCGACGGTCAAGTTGAGAGCACGAGAAAAATTAATGTCACCGGCGCTAGAGGTCTTTCCGGTCAAACTTCCAGCGGCGATAGCGTAAACCACTGCCCCTTCGTGTGTCAGCTTGTGAATCTCCTCGATCCTCTTCTATTTCCCCACCATCATTGATATTGTGTGGTGTATTACCTCTTCCGCAATTTCCCCTCCTTTTCCTATTTCTAGTCTATGTTTATATGTATATGGTGTACGTGTGTGTGTATTTCAACTGGGTATCGTGTGGGTGGGTTGTGTAAATGGTGTTTGTACTCTGTTGACAATGTAATGTGTTACTGATTGTGTATTGTGAGTGTGGAGGATGAAGAAGAAGGTAACGGGTGTATATATTGGTGTATGTATTGTTGTATGATGGTGGGTGTGTAGTGTGTAGTGATTTGTGGATGTGTGATGTTGTGGTGAAGAAGACAAAAAAGGGGTACTGTATATTGTGTGTCTGTATATGCTGAATGTTCTGTGTGCGTAAAATACTGTGTACTGATCGTGTATTGATGTGTCTCTGTGATATGTGTATATTGTATGCGCTGATGTTGATAAAAGGAAGGGTGTAGAGAAGATGAAGATGGGGGTGTGATTATCGTACTTCGTCTGATCTGTTTGTATGGTGGAGTGTATTGTTGTTGCTATTGATGTTCATGGAGTGTGTGGTATTGGGAAGGAGATAAAGGAGGGGTTAGTGTGGGGTCCCTTGATCGTGTGAGTATCGTGTGTATTCTCTGGTTTTTGTGTGTGTATGTATGTGTTTTTGTATGCTGATTTTTGAATAAGTCATCCTAATAGGAGAAAATAGAATGATCTTCTTTTTAAAGAAGAAGAATTCAAAAAATAGTTGTTGGGGGTTTTCCAAAAATAGGAGTGGAAATTAGGGATTGGAGTGATTTAAGGGAAGAGATTATGAAAGAATTAATTAGAAGATTAGTGACTAATTAGGAAAGGATATTGGGTTGGATTTTGAAGATATTTCCTTTCACATTTAAATAAAGAAAATGAACTTGGACTACCTTTTGTCAAGATTCAAGTAGGAGAAAAGTATTTGATATAACTTGAAATTAGGAAGATGAGGATTCCATGTAAAAATGTATTTGGTTAGGTATTGTGTCTAGGTTCAAATGAAATTTGAAAGAATTGAAATAAATTGAAAAATATATTTTGTATAAGTAATATGTAGAAAAAATGTATGGTGCAAAATGAACGAATCCAAACGAACACTTGTCTAGATTCAAGACAAAGGAGTATTTAAAGATAATGGAAAAAGAAATATTTTGGAATATAAAAAATAATTATATGAATATGAGAATATCCAAATTTGAGAGAATTCGAACTAAATGATTGTTAGAAAAATAGAAATTGATTTCTAACGTAATGGACGTACCTAGACGGACTCTTGTCCAGGTTCATAGGAAAGATTTCAAGATGAATGCTTTAAAAAGGAAGACTTGCACATATTTAAATTCAGAAAGAACTCGGATATGACAAATCAGGAAGTCGAGATGAATTGATTATTTGCTCGGCTAATATTTTACTTAAAGGTGCTGAATAAATGAAAAATATAAATATACGTTATATGTTGTATAAATGAGATGAAAAAATAATGAAATGCACACATAACAAGAAGTTGGAATGCAAATTAAATTAATTAAGTATAAATAGTCACAAATAATTACTAAATGCTACAAATGCAACAAAATTGTGCAAATAGCCGCATTTTGACAAATGGCCAAAATAATGCAAAATTACATAATATAGACGCATTTAAATATGTAATATATAAGTAGGGAATAACACACGTAAATTCATGCTTTCTATTGCACATTTTTGCGCAAATAGTAAAATTGCACCTTTAAGTTAAATTATAGCCGATTTTAGAAATAGGAGGGACAAAATTGGGTGTCAACAACTGCCCCTCTTTGCCCGGAGATGATGAAAATAATCTTCGGGTGAAGATAGTTGACGGAGTAGCCAATTTTGTCACGATTGGTAGGCGAAATGATTGAAAAGGGAGGGAAAAGGGTGTTTTGGGGGTTTTTTTGGCCGAACTCTAGTCTCTGAGTTGCCTACATATCTCAGGTTTCACGAGAATCAGGCCGTGTGTAGTTCTATAATGGCATGTTGCATGTGTGAGATGTTTATGGCGCACGATTGTGGATGTAAAGACTAAACTTATCCAAGCATGTAAAGTTTAGATTCGTGCATGCTTTGCCTTTTGGCGAGATAAATGAAGAATGAGGCAAAGGCACTAGCGATAATGAGATAACATCCATAGATCGAGCGTGGAAAAAGAGGCTTATAATCATCCTAGTTATGAAAATGTGGCGCGCTAGACACCCATAAGGAGGAGTTTATATGTACATAGTTTCCACTTCACCTCGATGAATGAGTAATCTTGTCTTCAATATCGCCTTGACTGAGCTGGGAAGCATTTGAGGAGCGAGTTTTGTAAATGCGCACAAGTCAAATAGATGGGCAAGATTAAATACGAAAACACACACGATTGACGCATATAGGCTTGAATAAACAAAGTAGGCATTGGAGGGAAATGTAAAGTGACATCCTAATTTGTAATGAAAGATTAGGCGGGTTATTTGTGGGAGTATGAGATGATCGGCTTTGGTCATGTCAGACTTCGACAGAATAGGTAGTTTGCAGGTAGGACAAAGGCATTGTCGAAGTCGAGATAACATCGATAGATCGAGTATGGTGAAATAGGCTTGTAAACGTCCTAGTTATGAAGATGTGGTGCACGTCACACCCATAAAGAGGGGTTTACATGGGCACATTTTCCACTATAACTCGATAGAGGAGTCATATTGGCCTCAACATTGTCTTGAATGAACTGAGGAACATTGAGGAGTAAAGCAAGATAAATACGAATGATTCAAACAGATAGGCACGAATAGGAAGGAATACGGAGTTGGTACCCAATCAGCAAGGAAAGATTAGGTAGATCACTGGTGTGAGTATGGAACTGTCGCTTTGAGTGCTTTGGAACTCAGCAAAATAGGTAGCTTGCAGGTATAGCTAAAGCATTTTCTATAGGATTAAGCTTCTCGAATTGGGTCTTTTGGATGATGGTTTGAGGTATATTTGAGGCTTTGCGGTTGCATAATTGGTAGTGACTTTTGGGAGCAAGTGTGAGAGTAGGGCGCATGGGTCTGTCGAGAGATCGGAGAGTCCCTATAGAAAAATCAAGACGAATGCAAATTGAGATAAAAATAAAGATAAAGTAAACTTCCCTGTTGAGTTGATCTCTCCTTGTCTGGTCCGCTTTCACGTACTTAGTGCTAGGGAACGTGTGCCTCTCCTAAGGGGGATATCCATTTGCTAAACGCTTCTCGTCAGGAGGTAATTGCTTTGTCGTGCCGGGCTGTTGTTGGATCATCTTTCGAGTGCAACACCGGATTGTATGTCCATTGCTTTTTGTCATTTTAATGTGTGCTTGTCACGTCGGGCTGTATACCCCTTTTTGCATTGAGCTGTGTATCTTTCCATGCAGGGTTTCCTATCATTCCTTCATTTCGGTTGCACACCCTCTGTCATACTCTCCTTCTATCGGGCTATCCATCTATTACAATGTCAAACATTGCATTGGGCTGTATACCCTTCGCTGTGTTAAGTGCTAAATTCGATATCGGGCTGTGTACCCTCAGTCGGTGCATTGAGCTGTGTACCCTCCACAAAAATTAAAATGCCAGAATCGACATCGGGCTATGTACCCTCAGTCGACGCATCGAGCAGTGTACCCTCTGCTAATGTAAATGCCGGAATCGACATCGGTCTGTGTACCCTCAGTCAACGCTTCAGGCTGTGTACCCTCAGCTGATTTAAATGGCAAATCGAATTGGGCTCCGTACCCTCAATCGACGCTTCGGGCTGTGTACCCTCAGCTAATTTAAATGACAAATCGACATCGGGCTGTGTACCCTCAGTCGACGCTTCAGGCTATGTACCGTCAACTAATTTAAATGACAAATCGACATCGGGCTGTACCATCAGTCGACGCTTCGGGCTTTGTACCCTCAGCTAATTGAAATGACAAATTGACATTGGGCTGTGTACCCTCAGTCGATGTTTTAGGCTGTGTACCCTCAGCTAATTTAAATAACAAATCGACATCGGGCTGTGTACCCTCAGTCGACGCTTCGGGCTATGTACCCTCCGCAAAATGAAAGTGTGAAATTCGACATCGGACTGTGTACCCTCAGTCGATGCATCAAGAGTAAAGTGCAACAAGTAGAATGCTATTGTTATATCATGCGATGTGCTAAGGACTTTTTCTTGAAATTTTTGAGGGGATCTCAAAATTCCCTCAAAAATTTCTGCCCCAATGTCAAGTTTGCGCCTTTTTGAATTTTTGAGGGGGTCCTCAAAAATTCTGCCCCAGTTTATTATTTATGACAGATCACCGAGAGAGGAGGTTGCGTTGCATTGAACACCAATGTATTGGCTAGAGTCTGCATTCGTACTTTAGTGTGGCGATTGGATGTATTGATGACTATGAGTATGTGGATATTTGCATACTCAAACTGGGGTTTGATATTTGGATTTTGCCAGATTTAGAGATTGTTCAAAATTGTATTTGTCTTGGGTTGTGATGGGGGACTTCATGTTTCATGCTTTTATTCTCGAAAGTCATGGAGCTAACTTTGATAGATTGGCCTTTGTAGAAAGTGAGATTTTGTAGTTTGGGAGTTAGAGTTTCCCTTTGTTATTTTTTGTTGTACCACTGTTTTGGGTAGATCAGACTCTAGACTTTGTGTTTCAGTGTTGGATGTCTTGTGGTGTCATGGTATGGAATGTTTGAGTGACGAGTTTTAGACCTTGTCGGATCGAATTGAGAAATAGGTATCCAATGAGTAGTTTGTCTGTTGGTTGCAATGTCATTCGATTGGGCTAAAGGAACAAAGGCGTGAGGTTTCGTCTTTTTGTATGTCCCTGATAGGGTTGAGCCTGATAGGGTTGTAGTTGAAAGTCTTGACAGAGGGGAGGTTGATTATTGTGTGAGTTTGGGTGCAGTGTGATGTTGTGAGTTTTATCAGCTTCGGTTGTATAGCGATAGGATTTCTTTGCAGTGACTCTCATGCAAGTTGTACGGCATTGGGAGGGTTCAAAGGACTTTTTGGTAGGAGAAAGTGTTTTCAGCTTGGCTTGTCATTTCGGCTTTTCTAAATGCTGATTCTTGACCAATTTCGGTGTCCAAACGCGAAGCAACCATAACAAAGTGGTGAAATGCACAAAATAGTGTGGGCATATTAGCAAAGACTTGAAGCAAAAATGACACGTAAGCTTAAGAGAAAGCCTAGACCGTGGATAACGGATTAGCGCTTGAATTTTGAGGTTATGATATATCGTATAGATATCACAAGAGATTAAGTGCTTTATGTAGCAGTCAAGGCGAGGATTTTGACCAAACGACCGACATTTGTTTAAGTCGGAGGTGAGGAGTTGAATGTCAATGAAAGGTGGTAAAGATGTTGTGTAAGGAATAGATTGTGTTATGTAACAGAGAGGGATGTAGGCTTTTATCGAATACCAGGACCTTGAGTGTATTTGTCATCCTTTTTGCAATTTGTCTGTCATGATAGTTATGTGTCTTTCAAAGAGGTTCTTGACGTCATTCATACTCGTCGACCAACTGCTGCAATATAGTCCTTGCACCAAATTTCCTAGTTGGATAATATCTTATTGTTGAGCCGTTGAGTTTGATGTAGGTTGGCGATTTATCATGTTCATTCTTAGATTGTTGCGTCTTATTGTGGTCGTCGTCATGAGAGTTCATATCACCCCGATAAAGCCTTTGACCGAAATTGCTCCAAAAAGTCTATTCGCTTGTGCCTTTATATCAACTCAACCCTTGCTATGGTGAGTGTGTCGAATAGCCTCATCATCTTTCTTTATCTTTGCTAGTGGATAGAAATATGCTTCAAAATGCTCCAGGGGTCTCCAAGTTTGGCTTTGTCATTGTGTTTTTGTCTCTCCTTTGCAAGTTGAATCGGCTTGCTTGTTTTGATTGTTGTGCACAAGTATTTGCTATACCTCTATCTTTCCAATATTATCTTTCACTGGCCCTTTGAATGCTTGGAGCGAGTTGGAAGCTTTAGGTCACAGTCATGTATTGTAAATGATCCTTGGCTATAGGTGTCCAAAAAACCTAAGGTGTGTCATGTGTGCCTTTGAATTTGACCAACATTTCTCTTGCTTTGTCAATTTTCCTTTCCATGTGCATAGTGCTTGCCAGAACAATTGAGGTACTGGGGACAATAAGCCTGGCAGTTTCCCATCTCACGAACAATTGAATGTGGGATTCGGCTAGTGGAGTGTAGTTTCTATTTGGTCTTTGGTTGGCATTAGGGGTACGACTAGGAGGGTGTGGTGGTGCATTTCCGTAGTCGGGTTGAGTGTTTTGCTGGTATGGCAGATGATTTGGTGCTGGATTTGGAATATATGTCGAGTGGGCCAAGCGGGATATTTAGGTAGTGTATGAGGGTAGGGATAAAATGGTGGTGCTATTTGATAATAATGGTTGAAGGTAGGGTCTTGAATGGTTGCGATAAAAGAGACTTCATATTTCTTCTTGGAAATGCTCACATTTCAAGACTAGCAAACCTTAATTGTAGTTTGTAGAGAGAGGAGAGAGCTGGTGGGAATTGCTGTGAAAAACTCCCTTATTTTAGAAAATCTCTGACAAATGCACTCGCTTAACCATATCTCTTGCCTTGTTATTCAACTCGAGCTAACCTTTTGGGTAATAGACTTTTGAATGAATTAGAGACAGTTTGGACATGCGTAAGATTTTAGATATAAGGATTTAAGCATAGAGTAGGGAGAGGAGGTGCCTTGGTAGGAGATTGAATTTGAACAAAGAATTCCTTTAGAGACCAATAGCAACAGACACATTCATGCAATGCACACATATAAAATAAAAAATGCATCCTATAATGCGAATTTTACGCACGATGACTTGAAAGCGCTTTGTGCCACATGCATCATTTCGTTTGCTAACAAAATATGGAGTTTAAAAGATAACATTGCATTTATTGGACTTTTGTTATATTGGCTGATATTGAAGTAGTACGAAAGGTGGAAAACATTGCTAGGAGAGTTAGATCATGGCCAAGTGAACATCTTTCATGCCGATCCTTCACTAGAAGATTCTATTTCTTCTTCTTCGGATGAGTCTTCCTCGAACAAGATTGCTTCTGATGAGTATCCTTGGAAGATGATACTGTCTGCATCAGTTAAGAGCCAGGATATGTCAAATGTGAAGTTCTTCAACAATTCCCAAGCCTTTCTTCCTTTCTCCTCTATTCCTCTTTTTCCACAGAGTTCATTCCCTCGCTAGCCCAGACGCCGATAGACTCTATGCGTTTTGTCAGGAGTTCTTCCTTGCTGCGCCATTTGCCTTTTTCTTCGTTCTTTGCTTCGACCAAACTTTGCTTCTTTGCTATTTTCCCTTGTTCCCTTGCCAGTTGTTTGCGTAACCTTTTGTACTCAGATTCTAACTCATCAACATTTCTTTTCCTTTTTGTTGTTGAACTTGGTTGAATTGCCCTTGCTATGTCTTTCTAAAGCCAGTCTGGATAGTCTTCGTCATAGCCAGTGTCAAACCTGTCTTGTCCAATAGTCTTGATTCCCATTCGTTGCCTTTCTTTCCAAAGTTTTATTATCTTGTCTTTAAATGGGATTACTCCTCCGAGAATATTTGCTTTGAAACATTTGATGTCCGTAATTTGTGGTACAGTCTGCTTTCTCCCTGCTTATCTGAGTGCCCTTAAAAGAGTGTATGGGTAAACTCCTTTAAAACCCACTAAGATGAGAAATGAATCTTTTTCGGATCGTATGATTATTGTTGTGCTAGGAAAGTAATCAAACATCCATTGTATGTTTTCAGGTGTCAGTTGACAAAACATGTGGTGCCAACCGTTGGCAGTTGTTGGTTGTTCCCATTTCTTGAGAACGTTGTCCATGCGAGCGGTATGAGTCAAGATATAGTTTTCTCTTGGTATGGCATGGAAAGCTTGCTCTGTACCATCCATCGTTTGCAAATGCTCCACCAGCAAAATTTGTAATAATAAATTGCAACCCTCGAAATAGCTAGCACCCTTCTTGCATCTTTCTAAAGCTTGGTACATTTTTGCAAGAGTCATCGGTACCAAAGTGTATTTCTTGTTAATGTCTTTGAGTGAGACAACAACAATTGTGACCATGCAAACATCAACTCGTCTTTTGTTTTTTGGAAACACGGCAGTCCCTAAAAAGCTAGTGACAAAAGCAAGTATCCTCCGCTCTTTCCAATCTGCTTGGTTAATGCTGAAATAGTCTTCGGATTCTTGAAATGTTTCTCCATACCCAAATTTGATGTAGAGGGAAGTTAGAAATTCTCGATTGATGTATACTGTCTGTGCACAACTCGGGCTTAAACCCTACCATTTCGAAGAACTCCTCGGGTGCAATGTTCTTAGGCATCAAGATTTCTTTATTTTCAAACGGTAATTGAGTTAACTCGCCTATTTCTTCCAGTAATGGTGTCAACTATACTTTCCCAAAGTGAAAACTGCTAGGTCTACATCCCAATAATGTACTGCTGCTTCTATCATCCCTTCCACTGCAGTGTGCTCCATTAATGAAATCATATTGCCCAACACTATTTTGACTTTGTCTTTTTAATCTATGCTTAGGTTTCCCCACCAATCTTTGAGAAACTGAGGGATTTCAACAACCATGTCAAATGTTCTAGCGGCCATGATCTTTTAAAAAAGGTGAAGGATGATAGGAAAAAAGGAGAAGGAAAATGCCTAAAATTTGCTTTATTGTGAGCAAAATGATCAATGTGTGGCATAAGCTTTTGAAACAATGCAACAGAGGATATGAAGAGATGTGTCGTTGTGAATTGAGAACCGTTTAGACACTTTAGACGAACTTGCTAATGGACTTTTGACACGTCGAGGATGTCAAATTTTTATACAATGCTTAAAGGATAAACGTGCATTATGTGTCATCCCATCTATCAAGCGGTCATTTCTGCTTCTAATTAGGCTTTTAATGCCTCTTCGGTTACCATTTAAGCCTTTGAATAGCATTGAACATAGAATGATGCCAAACTTTTGGGAATACGCGGTCGTTTCTAATTCAATTTTAGTATTGTAATGCCTCTTAAGTTACCTTCGTTCTTTTTGAATGGCATTGAATACAGAAAAATTTTGACTGTCTATGAAAATACAATCATTTTTTATTCAATTTGGGCTTTTGACGTCTCTTAGGTTACCTACGTGCCTTTGAATGGCATTGAATACAGAATAATTTCGACTGCCTATAAACAATCATTTCTAATTCAATTTGGGCTTTTGACGCCTATTAGGTTACCTACGTGCCTTTGAATGGCATTAAATACAGGATAATTTCGACTGTCTATAAACAATCATTTCTGATTTAATTTTGACTTTTAACGCCTCTTAGGTAACCTTTGTGCCTTTGAATTGCATTGAATACAGAATAGTGCCAATTGTTTATGGATAAACAATCATTTCTGATTCAGTTTGGACTATTAACGCACATTGGGTAACCTTTGAGCCATTGAATAGCACTGAATGCAGAACAATGCCAACAAACGGTCCATATTTTGCACGTTCGATCTTTTAAGCGAATGCAAATAAATCATGTTCAACGCTCTTTTGGGGCTGAAAACCCGTTCGGATTGTTTTGAACAAGTTGGCCTATTGGACTTGAGAATAAGTCGACTAATGATATGTCATGATGCATGATTCCTAGCGCCGCTACTAAGGAATAGAGTTAGCTAGACCGGGTTTTATTATTTTCCCAAGCGGACGATTCGGGAGCGGGAACGTCTCGGACCAAATAGATTCGAAGTCATTCCCCCTAAAGAAATTTTTATGCGAGGGAAGATGTGGTTGTAATCACCGTATTTTCAAAGCACGATTTAGAAAGTTGCCAGGAGTGGCGGAAGGTATGCATGCACAAGTTAAAAATGTACGAGTTTTGAAAGAAATGCACAAGTCAACCTCGGGAGTGGGAGTAAAGCAAACACATGAAACAACAAGTCAGTGTTGAGATAATAATTTTCATAGGCAAAGCATATCATGTTTTATAATGCAAAGAACTTCTTTTGTGCGGTGGTAGACCTAACAAGATCAATACACATAATATGCATGATAGGCGTCATATGATGACGCTTTTGGACAAAGTTGGCTAATGGACTTTAATATGCCAAGGATGTTAAGCCTTCCTAATTTTAATTATGGTGTTTAAAATTGAATGAATATTTTGTGTCATCCCATTTGTTCTCATAACCCAAAAAAATGAATGGAAAATAATTTTATTAAATAAATATAGAAATACCATATTTTCTTTTTAGGTAAATAGGAATAAATAAGTGAACTTGTTAAAAGTAAAAGAAATTAATTTAAAGTCTATGATTTTATTTGCATAAAAGTAGAAAAATTAACTTCGTGCATGACCCAAAAAATAATTTTATAAAATAATTAGTTTTGTTGTATAAATATAGAAATAATGATTTTAGGTAAATAAATAATTTATTTATTACACAATAGCAGAAAAAATTAATTTAAAAGCTAAGTCATCGTGACTTGTGACAACCTCCAACCAAAATAAATAATTAGATGATCCACACTTTTGAGAATAAATGGTCTATATTAGACACATTCAATTTTAAATAAATGCACACGTAGCACATTTAAACGTTCCTTAGGGTTGGAAACCCGTTTGGTTCGGTCAAATATGGTAAACTAATAGACTTAGAGCTGAGTCGTAATCAAAATGGTCCTAGATATGACATGATGAATGATTCCTAAAAAGAGTCTTCACTAAGAGTTGGCTAATCTAGATAAAGACATGGTTCCCCTAGGCAGACAACCAAGGGGTGGGAACGTTTGGAATTGTTGGTTGTACCACGGACCAACTATACCCCAACCGCACCCCCTAAAGGGTTTTTTGAGAGTGAAATGGCCGTGAGATCCACGTAACCAGTTATAGTGTGTGTAAGTATAAACTTTCCAGGAGTGGAAGAAGTGTGAGTGACATAAAGAAAATATAACCAAACAATTAAAGAATAAAACACCAATATTTAAAAATTCAAAAATAAACCTTAAACCTGCAAAAAAGGAAAGGAAGAAAAGTTAGTATCGAAATAAATGGCAAGAAAATAGAGCAAGTAAAGAATCCCAATTTAAAGTCCGTTATGGTTTGAACCTTGATGTCCCAGCAGAGACGCCATTCGGTCGCATCCTATTTTACTCTAACTGGTTAAAGTTCAAAATTTGGCTCCACTTAATGGGTAACTCACGGGTAAGAGTTGGAGTCGCCACCTAACATATTTTTTAACTAGGCGTATTAGGGCACCTATATTTGTTTCTAGCCAATTTTACAATTAACTCCGCAACTTAGTCTATGGACCAGAAATCTAGGTAAGGGTTCAAGTTAACCAGAGAGGAATGGGTTAGGCACCTCTCCACCAAATGTGATTTACCGGCCGAACTAAATAATTGGGATTCTAAGGCGACTGATTAAAGTAACTAAGCAATAAAATAACTACGATATGCAAATTTAAAGATAAGTAATAAATATTTGTTTCTTCTAATGACTACGCTTTGTCCAAATGTGCCTTGCAAAATAAACAAACAAGTTAGAAATAATTGCAAACGAAATTAATAAAATTGAATTAAATAAAGTTGATGATTTTTGATATTTTTTCCTTTTTCGAAAGTATCGCCTTTTCTTAATTCCGCCATGATGTGCCTCGTAAAAAATATAAAAATATGAATTAGTGCAATAATTAATAAAGTAAATAATAAGAATAATAATACTAGTAATATTAATAAATAATAACAATGAAAATAATAAAAAGAATTTTCTTCTAATTGTTCTCTTTCAAAATAGACCGTTGTCTTTCCTCCAATTTTACCTCGCAAAAATATAAAGAAAATAAGTTAGTATTAATAAAAATAATATTAACGATAAAATGTAAATAATAGCAATAATAATGAATATAAAATGATAATAAAATAAAGAGGAAATGGTTTTTTTATAAAAATGTAGGCTCAGAATGGTGTATTGCATCAAGTAGAGGTTAGGGACGTCGGTACGGCTGCAAACAAGGAGTCCGGGCCGGTTTGCCATGCTAGGTACCTTCAATCTCACCACTCCACTATCGCTACTTTGCAAAATGATATGCATTGTCATCACCTATTTGTTTTTAGGGACGCGAGGCATGTAACAGGACTAATTTTAGGCCTCCAAATGTCATTGGCCTAAAGTGTAGTATCGTGTTCAAATCAGTCCTAGGCCTCAATATATGTAAAAATATATTCATTGGCGAGTAACAAATGTAAAAGATTTCAGTCATTTTTTCATCAACCAGAGTAGCACAAGCAAACAAATATCCTGTTCTTGTATGTATCCGGGTCAAACCAAATACGGAACAGTACCAATTCCCCTTCCAAATAAACAAAACATCAAAGCCAAGTGATTAAGCCTGCGTTAATTCCAGAATATATAACAGAGTAAAAACAAAGCAATTCCTCAATCGAACAAAGAAAGGCAGTAGAAGATACGAGTAAACCAAAGCAAACTCCGGTGGGGAAAGACGGTGACAAAGAATTAAACTTCCCACACAATCGAACAACGATACAATTCCTCTAATGGACAGCGGTGTCAAACAGAACAGAGCAGTAGTTCAAAGGGGGCGAGGAGCGGCGACCGGAGAGATTTCCCGGTGAGCCTCGCGGAGCCACTGCGACTCACCTCTTCCTCTGCTTCGCCCTTATTCTATCTTTTCCAGTAACAGATCGACGATGCAGTTCAGAGCACGAGAAAAATTAATGTCATCGACGCTAGAGGTTTTTCCGGTCAAACTTCCAGAGGCGATAGCATAAACCACTGCCCGTTCGTGTCTCAGCTTGTGAATCTCCTCGATCCCCTTCTATTTCCCCACCATCCTTGATATTGTGTGGAGTACTGCCTCTTCCCCAATTTCCCCTCTTTTTCCTGTTTCTAGTCTATGGTTGTATGTATATGGTGTACGTGTGTGTGTATTTCAACTGGGTATGGTGTGGGTGGGTTGTGTATATGGTGTTTGTACTCTGTTGACAGTGTAATGTGTTACTGATGGTGTATTGTGGGTGTGAAGGATGAAGAAAAAGATAACTGGTGTATGTATTGGTGTATGTATTGTTGTATGATGGTGGGTGTGTAGTGTGTAGTGATCTGCGGATGTGTGATGTTGTGGTGAAGAAAGCAAAAAGGGGTATTGTATGTCATGTGTCTGTATATGCTGAATGTTCTCTGTGTGTAAAATACTGTGTATTGATCGTGTATTGATATGCCTCTGTGATATGTGTATGCTATATGCGTTGATGTTGATAAAAAGTAGGTTGTAGAGAAGATGAAGATGGGGTGTGATTATTGTACTTCGTCTGATCTGTTTGTGTGGTGGAGTGTATTGTTGTTGCTACTGATGTCCATGGAGTGTGGGGTATTGGGAAGGAGATAAAGGAGGGGTCAGTGTGGGGTCCCTTGATCGTGTGAGTACCGTGTGTATTCTCTGGTTTTTTAGTGTGTATGTATGTGTTTTTGTGTGCTGATTTTTGAATAAGTCATCCTAATAGGAGAAAACAAAATGTTCTTCTTTTTAAAGAAGAAGAATTCAAAAAATAGTTGTTTGGGGTTTTCCAAATATAGGAGTGGAAAATTAGGGATTGGAGTGATTTAAGGGAAGAGATTAAGAAAGAATTAATTAGGAGATTAGTGACTAATTAGGAAAGGATATTGGGTTGGATTTGGAAGATATTTTCTTTCACATTAAAATAAAGAAAATGAACTTGAACCACCTTTTGTCTAGATTCAAATGAAATTTGAAAGAATTGAAATAAAGTGAAAAATATATTTTGTATAAGTAATATGTAGAAAAAATGTATGGTGCAAAATGAACGAATCTAGATGAACACTTGTCTAGATTCAAGACAAATGAGTATTTTAAGATAATGGAAAAAGAAATATTTTGGAATATAAAATATAATTATATGAATATGAGAATATCCAAATTTGAGATAATTCGAACTAAATGATTCGAAGAAAAATAGAAATTGATTTCTAACGTAATGGACGTACCTAGACGGACTCTTGTCCAGGTTCGTAAAAAAGATTTCAAGATGAGTGCTTTAAAAAGGAAGACTTGCACATATTTAAATTTAGAAAGAACTCGAATATGACAAATCAGGAAGTCGAAATGAATTGATTATTTGCTCGGCTAATATTTTAGTTAAAGGTGCTGAATAAATGAAAAATATAAATATATGTATATATATTGTATAAATGGGATGAACAAATAATGAAATGCACACATAACAAGAAATTAGAATGCAAATTAAATTATTTAAGTATAAATAGCCACAAATAATTACTAAATGCTACAAATGAACAAAAATTGTGCAAATAATCACATTTTGAAATATAGCCTAAATGATGCAAAATTTCGTAATATAGCCACATTTAAATATGTAATATATAAGTAGGGGATAATACACGTAAATGCATGCTTTCAATGCATATTTTGCACAAATAGTTAAATTACACCTTTAAGTTAAATTATAGCTGATTTTAGAAAAATGAGGGACAAAATTGGGTGTCAACAACACCTACTGGTGTGTATGTATGACTAATCTCCAAGAAATTCTGGATATGTTGTTATGGATCCTCACGTAGTAATCAAGCATATTGCTAGTCGCATGAAGCAGGTGTATCATGTCGGGCTTAATCTCAAAATGTCCAGTAATTTCAGGCTTAACAATGCTCGAGGCTACTCCCTCCAAACTGGGATGAGCAACATCTCGAACAGCTAAAGCTCGTTCTTCTGTCATTCCTATAGGTAAGGAAGCAAGTACAAGTGCAAGTTCTTTACGGTCTCGTGCTTCTCTCCTCAACCTCCGTAAGGTCCTTTCAGGTTCAGGATCAAATGGTTCAAGTGGTTCGTCCCTTCTCTCCTTTCGCATTCAAGACCTATTACCTAAAATAGCACAAGAAACTCAAAACAAAAATTAAACCTGAATAGAAAATAGTAAATCGTTAAAAAGAAAACAGTCAATTATTTAGTCCCCGGCAGCGGTGCCAAAAACTTGTTGCTCCCAAAAGCACACGCAAGTATACGTGATCGACAAGTAATAAAGTGATAGGATTGAGTATCGTTCCTACGAGGACTATTATAACTGTATTCCAATAAACAATTCCTAAAACTATTATGGGATCTTTTTCAATATTTGTTGTAATTTTTACTAACTAAGAAAACAATAATTAAAAGCAAGCAACTGAGATCAAGTATTCCAGAGAAATATGTGAGTTGTTATCAATAAGAGAGAAACGGTCCAGAGTCAGAGCTGCAAACAATCCAATTGAGTTTTCCAGTTGATTCTACTTCCTGATTTCCTAGATTGCAAACTAACGGGTTAATTATATTCGTGAAAACCTGTCGATTCTTCACGACTCTATGCAAGCTACTCTAACGCCTATATTTCTATGGAATTAAATCACATCCATGCATTGAAGAACTTTGGATTTAGCTAGCCAGGCGAATAGGTATATGTTTATCCTACCCGCAAATTGATTCCCTGATGCCCAGGTTCACAATCAAGCCCTATTCTTTCTTATGTGCATTCACAAGTTCCCTCTGTCGAGTTCAACTTGTAAACTGTAAATAGTGTTCAATTATCATGCATCAATAACCAAAAAAATTAGGCTCAAGAAAGAATAAACAATCCGTAATGGTAAATCAATAGCTAGAAATCAACTTTCAAACATCAACGTTCATGTATTTGCTCTAACCTTAGAACGATATATTTAGCTACGCGTATTCATAATAACAACACAATAATTCATGGAAGAAAGATTGAATATTGTAATAGATGATGTAAAAGAACTAAACCCTTGGTTCAATATGTTAGGAACTCAAAACTTGCTCCAAAATCTGACCTCCCCTTAATATTCACGAAATAATAAGCTTTTATAGCATTTACAAAGTGCTAGGATAAGTTAAACCAAAGCCTAAACTAGTTGGGAAAACTTAATTCACATCAGACTCAAAGCTTTATTGGAAGCCCCGCTTCCAGTAGAGCTACAAAATTCAAAGCTATCTTTGAAGCTTTTCTCTCATGACAGCTTCCAAATTCCAAGGCTCTCTTGGAATCCTTGCTTTCAAAATAGCTTCCAATGCATCAGTTTACTCCAAGCCTTGCTTTTCAACGTATTTTGCTGCAATTTGAATTTTCTTGCCTCGAGTTCATCCAAACCATTCCTGAAATCCCAAACACAATAAGTGAGCGCAAGAAACACAATCATTCTGTGTAATGGGGCGAATAACGTATCAAAATGTGAGAAAATATTAAGATAAAATAGGCAAATATTGTCAAACATCAGTATTAGTTTGTGATCTTGCCATCGTGGTTCGTAAGAGATAACGTGCATCTTTGGGTGGGGGTTTGGAAGTGTGAATCCTAAAAGAATGTTTAGTGCCACCACCAAAAGTGAGGAAGTCTAAGTGAGGTTGTTTATACTAACCTTTGTGCTTTCTTAAGATGCCTTTTGCAGGTACAAAGAGCCATAAAGGAGGTTTGGATGGATATGGGGACGGATTGGGGGAGAGGAGCTCTTACTACACTCCTACCTCTAGGAGAAGCTCTTCTAGATATCTTGAGGAGGAGTATCCATCTCGTGGTGGTGCGTCAAGTGAGACTATTATTAATGGGATGTTTAAGGGACACTAATACGATGAGCTTTTAATAATGAGAGAGCGGTGTCAATTCGTAGTGAGCCTTAATGGGAATCATGGTTATATGCTTCAAGTGGATGAGGGTAAACCAAGTTGGATTATCCCTTTTTTTGTTAGAAAGTTGGGAATACCTTGTGTTGATAGAGTAGTCTGGGTCGTTGTTTCGCAAAGGAACTATGAAGAAGAAGTTGAGTGTAAAGTGGGTCCTTTAGCTGGATGTCATGTCATATTGGGGAGACCTTCGCTTCACCAAAGGTACTATAACTATGAAAAGGGCGTTGGCGTCTATTATGTTAAAGCACAAGGGAAGTTGCAAACGCTCCTTCCTAGGAAAAAAAATGTACTAGCAAGAAATCCCACGAGTATGAGAAATAGTGGGACACAAATGGGGAGAAGTTCTATGGTTGAAATGGTGCAATCAAGAAGTCCTACAAGCACATAACTTAGTGGGACAAATGCATGTGAAGGGTTGACAAGTGTCAACAAGGTGAACACGAAACCGCAAGATTAAAAATCAAGTGGATCACCAAAGAAGAGGAGGATATCAAGTGATGATTGTCTAAGTCCTAGGTTCTAGGTTGATGTTAAGAGTCTATCTACTCCAGCTAAGGGCATTCTTGGGACTCATCCCAACTCGCCCGACTATGAGAGACAAAAGATTGAGAGGAGTAAGGGAGTGACCGGTGACAATCCTCGAGAGGAAAAATGAGAAGTTGTTTTGAGTGATGTGAGTGGGTTGTCACCAACCCAATCTACACCCTACCTTGAAAAAAAATGAGGGAGAAGAGAGAGGGAAAAAGAACAATTGAGAGTGAGGACACCCCTTATTTCTAACACTAACTCTTTATCTTCTTCTTCTACTTGTTTGAGTTCTTGTGCGAGGATTCTTGGAGGCAAACTGATGGAGCATCAATCATGTTCCAAGGTGGAAAGACAAGCTGAAGGAGATCTTCATTGTGAGCTACAAGGTGAAGAGACTAGTCATTACAGTTCATGTGCTTTGAGTGAGCAAGATAGCACTCAATTGCAAATGTTAGTTCTTCTTCCCATGAGCATGCTACTTCCTTGTCTTGTGATAGTGTTTGTGAAAACTCCTTGCTAGTTGATGATTTGTATGACTACAATGTGTTTGCAACTAGTGTAGAGTCGATTGGTCAACTTGTGTGTGAATGTAAACCACTAGTTGAGAGGGTTGATAAGCCACATCATGATGTGATCCCGATATTCAATAAACCTCTCTTTAATGAAGAAATTGTAGTTGACCTTGTTTGTGAACCTTGTTATGACACACCACCCATATTTGATAAAGGGTAAAATGAGTTGAATGAATATCCTATTCTTTCCTTTGATGGCTTAGTTGATAATGGTGGTCTTATGTGTTATAGTGAGGATGATCATGACCTTGAGAAGTCTGTAGTGGATAAGATGGATAGGATTATATTTGATGACTCCTCAAGTGTGGATGTTGGCTCTAGTTTGGATACTTCACCTTTGTTGGGAAGTGAGCTTGAGAAGCAAGCCTTTACTAATCTGTTATTTGATGGCATCTTCAATATGGGTGGTGAGTTGTATCAAAGTAGAGTAGAGTGTGAGCTTGAACCTCCATGGATTGGAAAGTTTTGCTCTATAGATAATCCATTGTTTGAAACTCCAAGTAAGATGAATGACATTGGTGTTGATTGTGATGGCCCATCCTCTAGTAGTCCTAATCTTGATTGTGTGGCCTATAATGACGAAGAAGCTATTATAGAGACCTTCCTTGGGAGTTTTTCTAGTAAGAAGAATTTTCTGGGAGGTGAATGTGGAGGTGAGGAGATATATCTTGTTGACACCCAATTTTGTCCCGAATTTTCTCAAAATTATTAAATTATGGTAATATTTTTATAATTGAGATTTAATTTAAAAATTAAATAAAATAATGATAATAAAAGAGGATCAATTGAAATTTCAAAGAATGTGCTAAATTTGCAAAATCCCTCCAATTTTAACCCACCCGTACAACCCATTTACTTTTTTTAAAAAATTTTTAATTAATTTTAAATTGAGGCCAAATCCGCTCACCCCACCCCCAAGCACTAGCCTATTTGTGCAAATCCTCTACCTATATTTACATATTTATCCCAAAACCCCAGCACACAATCACTATTCATCTTCATCACCTCTCCCACACCAAAAAAATCAGATCCACTACACCCCCACCCCTATCATCTTCCTCATTAACAAAACCCCCCCCCTCTTTTACACCTTACAACACAAAAAATCAGACCCATACACACATAAAAAAACCCCTACATAAACACCTACATACACACGGCTAATCATGACCACATCCCTCCTCACCTCCTTTGATACCAACAGTCCCACCATTTTTACACCCCTTTCATTTTTTTTTTAATCTCCATCGCCACACAATAACACAAACACACACATTAGATCTGAAACCAAAAAAAACACAAACGGTAACCGGAGACTTTTTTTTTGTTTTGTTCAAAATGGTTCAGGCTGTTAGCTGGCGTTGTTTGTGGGTTCTCTTTTGTTTCTTTGTTGATTCGTGACTGAAAAAGAGAAGTGGGGTAGCGGGTTGACATCGTTTCGCGAGATCTGGCCGGAAATATCGATCACCGGCGATCAAATTTTTTTTTCTGCTCGTTTCTATCCTATCAGTTTCTAGAAATAAAATAAGGAAAGGGGTAGTGGCAACTCCGCATAACGCCGTCAAAGCCTCTCGCCGGTGTCGCTCCTCCCTTGCGCCGTTTGTCGTTGGCTTTGGTCCAATGATCCTTCGTCGTTGCTTGGGCACTGCTATGTTGTGCTGTGATTTTGAGTTTATCTTGACTGCACATTTTTTTTGGAACTGGAGTTTGCTCACTGTCGAGTTTTTGACCCACCGGAATTTGGATGTGTTTGGCTAGTGGAGTTCCGGCTGGTCTCTTGGCTTTGATGGTTTATTGACTGGTGATATTATTTGTGGGGACTGGATTCTGGATTTTGAGGTTGAATGGATTCTGAGTTTTTGTTCCACCGGAATTCTGAGGTTGAATGGTTGAATGGCCTTGATAATGGCGCGGGCTTATACTGTGTTTGCTTGCTTTCGTTGCTACTAGTCTAAACCATGCTGCACTGTGATGATATTGACATGGGCTATGAAAACATTCCATTTGAGACTTTGCAAAACTAAACTGATTATGAACAGATATTACACCATTTGGCCAATGAAAAAATACATATACACGTATTGAGGCCTTAGGATTGATTTGAACATGATACTACACTTGAACAGTCCCTTCCCCGTGTCCCTAAAGCAAAAGGCGATGATGAATGTATGGACTTTAATGAAAAGCAAGTTGAATAGAGTAACGGAATTGGTGCTTGGCATGGCAACACAATCGGCCGGCGTGTTTGCAGCCGTACCAACATCCCGAACCTCTACATGACGTGCCATACAAACATGAGCCTAAATTTTGCAAAAACAAACCCCCCTTTACTATTATTATTATTACTTTATTACTTTATTATTAGTATTTTATTTTCATTAACTATTACACTTTATTATCGTACTACCTCAGTTTCATAATTTTTGCGAGGTACATTTGACACGAACAATTTGTGGACTAGTTTGGCTAACTTACAAATGGGGATATGCATTGATTTGGAGTCATTTGGGATCAAGTTCGGGCGCAAGCATTCAAGAAAATGAGACACATTGGAAATTCAGAAAATTTATGACTCCCGCAAGTTGATCAATTTTCCGGGTTCTATCTTTAACTTTGCATTCCTTTCCTTAGATATTTATGCAAATAAATGTGTAAAATATTTTATTTATCAATAATATTTTACTGTTTGTATATTGCTTTACTTTATGTTCATTACCTTTTATTGTGAAGTCGTTATTTAATTTATTGCAAATTGGGGCCATCTTAGCAAATGCGTGCAAGTAAAAGAATATTTTGCAAATAAGCTTTTATTCGATTAATTATTCTTATTATTATTATTACTACTATTTTAAATAATTCTTTTGAAAGAAAAGTGCACTTGTAAATATTTGGAAACCTGTCGGATTAACCGTATTTTACGGAATTTTGAAAGTGCCTTAAAAACCTTCTTTCGAAATTAATAAAACCTCTTACTTTGAATTTCTGAAAGACCTTCTTTTTCTAAAACGGAGTTTTTGCACGCATTTGTTAATTTGGTTCCCTGTGTTCCTTAAAGTGGGTGGCGACTCCAAAAACTCCAAAAGAGCTAGTCCATCCTGTCGATATTCCGGAATTTATCCTTTTCGGGGTAATTTTTGGGGTTCAACAGCATGGCGACTCCGCTGGAGAAAAATTAAAGGTTTTGACCATAAAGGTTTTCAATTATTATCAACTAGCATGTCTAATTTATTTGCTTTATTATATCTGTTTGTTTGGTTTGCCTTATAAAGCATTTATTATATTTATTTGTGCATAGTCTGCATTTCGTTCATATTTCCTCCCTCATGGAGCCTGTCAATTCTCTTTCATCTCCTCGATTTCATCATGGGAGGCCTGCTTGACGGGCAATAATACAGGAAGGGCATTGTCCTTCCTAACTCTTTGAATTTCTTTCGTGTCACTAAAGTTAGTTGGGGTATGTTTTGCCTGGTTTTGTCATGGCCGGTTTTACTGGTTTATGAGGCCAGGTTTATCCTGCATAGGTCGAATAAACCTCAACCGTTAGCCCACTCTTAGAAGGAGATTAGGTCATGCATGCATATACACCTTAGTTTGGACCCGGTCCTTGATACCGTTTCCAGGAATTAAGAAACTGCCCTTTTGTTGACGGATTATTGAATCCCAACGACACTACATATTATGTGATCGTGTGGACATTATAATGAATCCCAAACCATTTTCCATGTCAAATTTGAGAAGTTGACAATTATGTCGGTTAATTTTTATCTCAGATGTTGTATTGACAAATGGCTTCTGTCGTTATAATAACCACATGTATTTGCAACTTGTCGATTAGGCATACCTCTGGCACAAAGAGGCACCTTACAGGGTAGGACGTGTTCGCATTTTATTTACGCTCAACTAATTGTGATTGTCACATGTCAACGTGCTTAAATGCAAAAGCGCTACGTGATGCGCGCTACTTGCTTATGTGCAACCTCATGAATGACATGCAAACTAACATAGTTACCCTTTGAGGTTTCTTTGTTTTGTTTATTTCTCTAGCAGAAGTTTGATTTGTAAAGTTGTTGACCATGCAAATCATGCAAGACTCAAGATCTGATTGACGCTTTAGCTCGTGAATGATGCAGCACCAGAAGCTAATGGCATTGTTTGAAATAACTTGGCAATTGAACTTATTAGCATTATTTTCAATTTTAATTCAGATTGAGGCCCTGAATTGCATTGTACTTTAAAGCTTATGTTAATCTGAATCAACTCATTTTGATTTCATGAAAATTGAAATAAAATGCATCTCATTCTTATTATATTATTTACGCTTGCATTTGTTTCCATTTCAAAATTAAAATTGATAAACATGCCAAAGCTTTGCTTGTAACGTATAGCAAAACAACTGAACAATTTGAACCGACGCACTGAAATGTTATTGTCTGCGCTCTTTGGATATCGCACTATCTGTTAGAACTTCAACTGGGGCAGCTTTTATTTGTTGGTATATGGCGTTGAAGCAGTGATGTAGAACTACGCACGGTCTGATTCCCAATGAGGGATACGTAGGCTCCCCCATCGGGCTCGACCCTTTAGCATTTAAGTTTTCATTTTCCCCCTCCAACAAGGACAACTGGGGCAATTTTTGCAAAACGAGTTGGAGATGCGAAAGATAATAACTGGGGCATAATTTTGCAAGAAGCGGTGTTGGTTATTAAAGATGAGTTGGCAAGAATTCTGTAATTGGTTAAGCAAATGGTGCAAAGTCTAAGATAAAGGACGTTCAGTTTGTTTTAAAATATGTTACAAGTTTAAGTCAAGGCAAAAATTTTCAAAATGCATGACTTCATTTGCATGCTTGCTTTGCTTACTATATTGCATTAAATTAATTTACCCTTGCCTCTATTTTTTTTCAAAAAACTCCTATGCTATTAAGTTCTTGAGCCAAGTTTCTGAACATGATGCGCAAATGTTAGTCCGAGGAAGGCAAGGAAACAGCAGTAGTAACAGCAACAAGATCAAGCCAGCACAAATCAAATGCTTCTCCCTTCCTCCCTAAATCTAACAAGTTTTCTTTGAGAGCAAGAACATGAAAGCTTGCAATGAAAGGATCATTCGCACTATGGATGAACAATTTATGGGACGCGCATTCAAAGTTGCCTTGCGGATTGCGTCGCATTGCCTTTTTCAAGATTTAAAGCGTTTAGCTTTGCCATGAGTTATTGCCGAACAGGCAGCATTTCTGCTTCTATGATTTTCATTCCCAAATAAGCAATGAACCCAAGGCATGCGTTGTGTTTTCAAATCACGCCAAAATAAGGTGCCTTATTTTTTTTCAAATGACAATCCACTGTTGGCCATCATTGCCTGATTGTCTTGCCAATTGATTTATCAATGGCTACCGCACTGACGATATTTCTGCACTACTTTGCTTTGCACTTATTTTGAATTATGCCTTCACACTTGCTTTAAAATTGATGCCTTGCTTTACGTTTTTCAGGTTGACCATCGCCTACGAGGATTCCGATTGTTGGACTATCTTGCCTATTGATTCGCCAAATGGCTCTTGCATTGCTCTACATTCCCGCACTGCTTTTCTTTTCACTTGCTTTAAATTATGTTGTCGCACTTGCTTTAAAATTGATGCCTTGCTTTACGTTTTTCAGGTTGACCACCAAGCGGGGTTACTCTCTTGTTGGACTTTCATGCCTGTTGACTCGCTAAATCACCTTTGCGTTGCTTTAGATTTCACGCTGAATTGCCTTGCACTTGCTTTCAAATATGATTTTGCACTTGCTTTATATTATGAACTGCTTTACTTTTAGCTTAACAAGTTAACAGGTCAGTCCCGAGACCCTCCTTGCTTCGTGCCGGACCGGTTCGCCAGCTGATTTGTTTGATAATCAACCCCAAGACCCTCCTTGCTGCGTGCCCGACCGGCCTGCCAGTTGATTTGTCAAGATTGTTCAAATTGCTTTGCACTTGCTTTAAATTATGCCTTAGCATTTTCTTTGTATTACGTCTTGTTTTACTTTTCAGGTTGACAGGTCAGTCCCGAGACCCTCCTTGCTTCGTGCCGGATCGGTTCGCCAGCTGATTTGTTCGACAATCAACCCCAAGACCCTCATTGCTTCATACTCGACCGGCTTGCCAGTTGATTTGTCAAGATTGTTGAAAATGCTTTGCACTGTGCCTTTGCATTTGCTTTATTGCTTCGCCAGTGGATGGGAAGACAATTTGTCAAAGATATTGCAGCTTGCACTTACAAATTACGTCATGCCTACCGTAAGCAATCGGGGGTCTTATTATCAAGTCTATCGTGAGCAAGCGAAGACATCATTAGCATTGAAGCCTACCATAAGCAATTGGAGGCATTATTCTGAAGCCTATCATAGACAATTGAAGGCTCTTTTGTTATTGATCCGACCGTAAGCAATCGGGGGTCTTATTATCAAGTCCATCGTGAGCAAGCGAAGACTTCATTATCATTGAAGCCTACCATAAGCAATTGGAGGCATTATTCTAAAGCCTATCATAGACAATTGAAGGATCTTTTGTTAATGATCCTACCGTAAGCAATCGGGGGTCTTATTATCAAGTCTATCGTTAGCAAGCGAAGACATCATTATCATTGAAGCCTACCATAAGCAATTGGAGGCATTATACAGAAGCCTATCATAGACAATTGAAGGCTCTTTCGTTATTGATCCTACCGTAAGCAATCGGGGGTCTTATTATCAAGTCTATCGTGAGCAAGCGAAGAGTTGAAGCCTACCATAAGCAATTTGAGGCATTATTCTGAAGCCTATCATAGACAATTGAAGGCTCTTTTCTTATTGATCCTACCGTAGGCAATCGGGGGTCTTATTATGAGTCTATCGTGAGCAAGCGAAGACTTCATTATCATTTTAAGCCTACCATAAGCAATTGAAGGCATTATTCTGAAGCCTATCATAGACAATCAAAGGGCGCTATTGTTATGGAGCCCACTGTAGGCTCGACCATGAGTTATTGCCGAACAGCCGGCATTTCTACCTCTATAATTTTCATTCCCAAATAAGCAATGAAGCCGAGGCAGGCGTTATGTTTTCAAATTACACCAAAATAGGCATTGCCTTATAGTAAATTGACAATCCACGTAAGGCCATCATTGCCCGATTGTCTCGCCAATTGGTTTATCAAATGGCTATTGCGCTGATTATATTTCCGCATTGCTTTGATTTGCACTTGCTTTAAATTCTGCTGTTATATTTGCTTTAATTTAATGCCTTGCTTTACTTTTTCAGGTCAACCATCAGTTCCTCGAAGAATATTTGCCTTGTCGCATATGCAGAACAACTCTATTTCTCTCTTTGTTATTTTAGCTTTTGTTCGATTATCGCATCATCAGCACAAGCCAGACGATTTCAGATTTTGCAAGATACAGGGTTTATCCACCCATAAATAGGATATTCGGGTTCTTCCACCCACAAATAGGATATTCGGGTCCTTCCACCCACAAATAGGATATTTGGGTCCTTCCACCCACAAATAGTATATTTCGGCTTCTTCCACCCACAAATAGGATATTCGGGTTCTTCCACCCACAAATAGGATATCTCGGGTTCTTCCACCCACAAATAGGATATTCGGGTTCTTCCACCCATAAATAGGATATTCGGGTCCTTCCACCCACAAATAGGATATCTTGGGTTCTTCCACCCACAAATAGGATATCTGGGTCCTTCCACCCACAAATAGGATATCTTGGGTCCTTCCACCCATAAATAGTATATCTCGGGTCCTTCCACCCATAAGTAGGATATGCAGTTTTCTTTCAAGAAGATTGATAGTCTAAGACAAGTCGGCTGAAACAGCACTTTCGGAGTGTTTTCGCGATGTCGGTTGTCTTGTAATATTGGCATTATATATTTAAAGTAGATTGATAGTTTAAGACAAGTCGGCTGAAGGACCACTTTCGGAGTGTTTCGTGATGTCGGTTGTATCGCAATATTGGCATATTATATTTGAAGTAGATGATAAATATAGACAAGTCGACTTGAGACGTTATGTCCCGTTAGTCGACTTATCCCATGAAACCCTTGCATTCTACAATTTATTCCCGCTTTATTTATTGTCTTGTTTTACTGTTTCAGAATAATGATCAGCCTAGAGGTTTTCCGGGCGGAGCACCTCGTCAGTTTATCGAAAGAAGAACTTATTGATGATATCACAACCCGCATTTGCAATTTTATGTTATCACTTTATCTATTTCGTATTCCAATTATTACCATTTATTAGCAGTTGCTTGCTTACCGTTTGTTGAGATTATTACCGGATTTTTAGCAGCACCGCAGTAGCATTTCGAGCATAACATGGAGCTTTTCTTAGCAATGAACCGGGGCAATCGTTGATATGAGCTAGACCCGTCAACGAAGACCTGAAGAATCGCACCCGCATAAGTCATCCACCCTAGAGGTAAGTCTCTTGTTAACCCTGAGTCTGAGGTTTGAGATTGAAGACAAGATGGCTCGGTTATCGAGGTGCAGTGAAAGCTATGTTCGTGTAAACCCCTCTTTATGGCTGTGTCATCGACCACAATTTCATAACTTGGGTGATTACAAGCCTCTTTTCCCGTGCTTGAGCAGTCGTTACTATCTCGTCTTTGATTTTCAAATCCCGTCGAACTACATATGGCCTGATTCTCTTTCAACCCGAGATATGTAGGCAACTCGGAAACCGGAGCTCGACCATGTCCATAAGCCTCGCATTTTGATCCTAAGAATCAGAGTCTTGGCTTTACCGTGACAAAATTGGCTTTCACGTCAACTTTCTTTACCCTAAAAACTCTTTCATCTTTTTCATGTAAAGAGGGGCAGCTGTTGACATCCAATTTTGTCCCGAATTTTTTGAAAATTATTAAATTATGGTGATATTTTTATAATTGAGGTTTAATTTGAAAATTAAATAAAATAATGATAATAAAAGAGGATCAATTGAAATTTCAAAGAATTTTCTAAATTTGCAAAATCCCTCAAATTTTAACCCACCCGTACAACCCATTTGTGCAAATCCTCTACCATATATATACATACTTATCCCAAAACCCTAGCACACAATCACTATTCATCTTCATCATCTCTCCCACACCAAAAAATCAGATCCACTACACCCCCACCCCTATCATCTTCCTCATGAACAAAACCCTCCCCTCTTTTACACCTTACAAAAAAAAAATCAGACCCATACACATATAAAAAAAAACCCTACATAAACACCTACGTACACACGGCTAATCATGACCACATCCATCCTCACCTCCTTTGATACCAACAGTCCCACCATTTTTACACCCATTTCGTGTTTTTTAATCTCCATCGCCACACAATAACACAAACACACACATTAGATCTGAAACCAGAAAACACAAACGGTAACCGGAGACTTTTTTTTGTTTTTTTCAAAATGGTTCAGGCTGTTAGCTGGCGTTGTTTGTGGGTTCTCTTTTGTTTCTTTGTTGATTCGTGACTGAAAAAGAGAAGTGGGGTAGCGGGTTGACATCCTGTCGCGAGATCAGGCCGGAAAAATCAATCGCTGCCGATCAGATTTTTTTTTCCTGCCCGTTTGTGTCCTATCAGTTTCTAGAAATAAAATAAGAAAAGGGGTAGTGGCAGTGACGCCGCGTAACGCCGTCAGAGCCTCTCGCCGGTGTCGCTCCTCCCTTGCTCCGTTTGTCGTTGGCTTTGGTCCGATGAACCTTCGTCGTTGCTTGGGCACTGTGGTGTTGTGCTGTGATTTTGAGTTTATCTTGACTGCACATTTTTCTTGGAACTGGAGTTTGCTCACTGTCGAGTCTTTGTCCCACCGGAATTTTGATGTGTTTGCTAGTGGGGTTCCGGCTGGTCTCTTGGCTTTGATGGTTTATTGACTGGTGATATTATCTGTGGGGACTGGATTCTAGATTTTGAGGTTGAATGGATTCTAAGTTTTTGTCCCACCGGAATTCTGAGGTTGAATGGTTGAATGGCCTTGATGATGGCGTGAGCTTATACTGTGTTTGCTTGCTTTCGTTGCTGCTAGTCTAAACCATGCTGCACTGTGATGATATTGACATGGGCTATGGAAACATTCCATTTGAGACTTTGCAAAACTAAACTGATTATGAACAGATATTACACCATTTGGCCAATGAAAAAAATACATATACACGTATTGAGGCCTCGGGATTGATTTGAACATGATACTACACTTGAACAGTCCTGTCCCCGTGTTCCAAAAGCAAAAGGTGATGATGAATGTATGCACTTTAATGCAAAGCAAGTTGAATAGAGTAATGGAATTGGTGCTTCGCATGGCAACACGATCGGCCGGCGTGTTTGCAACCATACCAACATCCCGAGCCTCTACATGATGCGCCATACAAACCTGAGCCTAAATTTTACAAAAACAAACCCCCCTTTACTATTATTATTATTACTTTATTACTTTATTATTAGTATTTTATTTTCATTAACTATTACACTTTATTATCTTACTAACTCAGTTTCATAGTTTTTGCAAGGTACATTTGACACGAACAATTTGTGGACTAGTTTGGCTAACTTACAAATGGGGATATGCATTGATTTGGAGTCATTTGGGATCGAGTTCGGGCTCAAGCATTCAAGAAAATTAGACACATTAGAAATTTAGAAAATTCAAGACTCCTGCGAGTTGATCAATTTACCGGGTTCTATCTTTAACTTTGCATTCCTTTCCTTAAATATTTATGCAAATAAATGTGTAAAATATTTTATTTATCAATAATATTTTACTGTTTGTAAATTGCTTTACTTTATGTTCATTACATTTTATTGTGAAGCCGCTATTTAATTTATTGCAAATTGGGGCCATCTTAGCAAATGCGTGCAAGTAAAAGAATATTTTGCAAATAAGCTTTTATTCGATTAATTATTATTATTATTACTATTTTAAATAATTTTTTTGAAAGAAAAGTGCATTTTTAAATATTTGGAAACCTGTCGGATTAACCGTATTTTACGGAATTTCGAAAGTGCCTTAAAAATCATCTTTCGAAATTAATAAAACCTCTTACTTAGAATCTCTGAAAGACCGTCTTTTTCTAAAACGGAGTTTTTGCACGCATTTGTTAATTTGGTTCCCTGTTTTTCTTAAATTGGGTGGCGACTCCAAAAACTCTAAAAGAGTTAGTCCATTCTGTCGATATTCCGGAATTTATCCTTTTCGGGGTAATTTTTGGGGTTCAACATATCTTTGTGTGTGTAAGAGTGCTTCCAAAAAGGGGAGAGGAGTAGTTGATTTTAGTTGTCGATTGAACTATTTTGCTACTCCATCCCATATGTCGATCACACCTTGAGTGTTGATCATGCCAAAGCCGTTGTGTCACATTGTGATAGTAATGCATTGAAGGCTTGGTGTGTTAGACATGATTTTATGGGTTGTAGGGATTTTGATTGCTTAATCTTCGATGTTCTATGTCCTATTGATCTCTTTGCTTGCTATTGTTGTGAGTGTTTGTCATTGTTGAACCAAGAACTTGTTGTTTCCTTTGGCGACATAGACTTTCTTATTAGTATTGATGCTTGGCTCTATCATAAGAGTGTGTTTTCCACACTATTTTCACTAACTCACTCTTGTAATAGGAAGTTTTGGTTGTGTTTGTCGTTGCTTGTAGGCCTTGATGATGTGATTTCAAGGACCAAATCCTTTCAAGAAGGGGAGGATGGTATCAGATCAAGGATATGGTTTGTTTCAACAATCCCAATCATGTTCTTCGTATCTCGTATCTTTAGTTTCTTTTTTGTACTTGTTTATGACAAAAAGAAAAAAAAGTAAAAAACTGAAAAATTGCAAAAAAAAAAAAAAAAAAAAAAAAGATCATCAAAACAGTTTGGATTTGATTCCCCAATGGTTAAAAGTTATTGGAGGTTGTTCTATATTGTTTTCCCATTCTTTTGGTACCAATATATCGTGATTTGGTCTTGTGGTTGAAAAATTTGAAGAATTAAACCCCTCTTTTGAAACCCTTATTGAAAATTGCTTCAACTCTTAAATGGAAGCTTGTTGATGTTTTTTTTTTTGGTTAGAAATCATTGGAGATTGTTTGAAAATATTAAACACACCTTTGGATGTTGAAAACAAGTAGAAATCAATCGAAAATTTGATGAAAAACGGGTCAAAACCAGTTGTTGAAGTTGCGGAAAATTGCAGAAGAACAACCTTGGGCGGACCACTCTGCAGATTAGGCAGACCGCCTCAGCTGAATTTCCTCTCTGAACCTTGGCAGGCGGAGCGCCTCCCCCTGTTTTGGCGACCGGGTAGTTTATTTCCTAGGTTTTTGTGTGTTCTTTGCTTGCACTACGTCCGACTCGTACTTCTTGAGTAATCTTCCTACTCACTTAATACTAGTTCTTAAGCGTCTTAGGCTAAGTCGTGCAAATTGAAAACTTGATTCCAAGAAGATCCGTAAAAAATTCTTTTTCTTCAAGTGCTCTCTTAAATAGTCGTCCGTCCATAGAATCACATAAAATCTATTCTGAACCAATACATGAACGATTCAAAGAAATATACGTCTGCTTTGATACCAATTGATGCAATATATTTTATGCGAAAGCAAATAAAAGTAGAATCAACAAAATAAGAAAAAGGTTGAAGATGCAAAGAACAGAAATAGGAGAAAGAAGGGATAAAACGATTCAATACATGAACGATTATCCAAGAGGAAAGAAGGAAACTCGAACCTAATCAGAGATTCATACTAGTGATGAAATACATGAGGTTCCAAGAAAAAGAGATAACCCGAAGCTTCAAGCTTCTACAACGAAGGCCTTGCCTCTTTTATGTTTTCTTCTATCCTCAAAATAGACTTCACTAATGAAATAAAACTCGAGTATAAGGTATTTATAGGTTCCCTTACACATAGTAATAAATGTTATAAAAGCCCTCAAGTTGGGTCAAACAATAAGTACCACGCAGGGTCCAAATAGCAAATACATCTACAGCTCATTAAAATCCCATCATTTTCAAAAACTTCAGAGAGCTTCCTCAGAAAGAGGCCCTTTGCCTCAGCATCTAGGCGCCCCGCCTCAGCAAACTTCAGAGAGTTTCATCTTCAGCACTAAGCCGCATTTTGAGGGACTTTGGGGGGAGGCGGTCCACCTTAGCCTGAAGCTTGTCATGTGGAGTGCTGAGGGCGCTCCACCTTGTCAGCCCTCGCATGTGCTAAAGCTCATGATCTTCAAATCACTCCCGAACTCTTCTCCGAATCTCGCGTCTTTGCAACCTCTAAGCTTGGCCTTTGATGGTTGGGATCTAAGCCCAAAATGGGTTGCATCACTTCCTCAGTAATACATTTAGGAATACATTTAAGAATGTTATCATGCATTGAAGAGCTAGGCAGGTTGAAAAGCTTGGAGAAATGTCTGACTGCGTCTTTTGTTATTTTATCATCACCTTGAATCTACTTCCTCCTGTGGTTTTTCACACTGGTAATCTATAGTTTCCTTCTCTTCTCCCTGATGACGTTGTGGAATTACTTAGAGTTACAGTGACCCCTCCTCGAACCATTTAACTTGAGATTTTTGTTTATGGAGTGATTCTTGCTTTGCCATCCATCTGATATATTCATCATGTGCTCTGCTCGGTTTCTCCCTTGATTCTTCAAATATTACACTGAGATCAATATCTTCTAGTTCTTCTACCTTTGCCTCCCATTCCAAAAGTTTTTGGTGAACCACTACAAGAAAAGGGCAAACTACGGCTATTTTTTAGCGGCGGTTACAAAAAGTGCCGCTAATTTTTATTTTACGACGGTTCGACTAGCGGTTATATAAACTGCCACAAAGTGGTTTCTGTCCTTCTACTGGAGGATGTTGCGTATAAGTTGAGTTTTGCAGCGGTATTTTAGCTTTTCCCAGCGGTTTAATAAATATTTTTTTAAATTTTTTTTGGTGAAGTTAGGCCTTAAATAATATCACAGCAACGTTTGTGACACGACCCGGAATCCGGCCAGGCCGTGCGGGCACCCGACATCCTCCCCTAGACCCGTCGGGCAAACCCTTACCAATTAAATTAGGAAAATAAATATAATAATTCATAAATAAGGACAACACTTAAAACAAAAACACAGACATACTGATACCTCTAAGCTGTACAAAAGAAGTTATAGCTGACTACCCAACATACTAGGTTTAGGGCTATCCAGACTAGACATCTAAGAGTACAAAAGAAGAAAAATACCTCCTGAAGGAAGCAAAATGCAACTGAAATAATAACCAATAAATTGGTGGCCATCCGGAATAAAAGCTGGCTCACCCTGACAGCTGAAGTCATCTTCGCTCCTGAAACCTACCGAAACGAAATAGATAGACAGAAAACAAACAACAAACAAGGGTGAGTCAAAAGGACTCAATAAGTGGGGTAGACTAGCCACCTCAAAGAATAGGATAGCTAGCTAGGGAGAAAAGAAACAGATAAACCTAATTCCTCTTATTTAAATTACAAAAGGGCAGAGCCAGATAATAACTAGAAACACGTATGAAACCTTAAACTCAGCCAGGAATACGAGCCAGAAACATATCAACAAATAAGCAATGCACGTATGAGCAGAACAATAGTTATGTACCACAAGTCTACGCAATGGTATGAAAATGAAATGAAATGAGATGAAATGAAATGAAATCTGATGCAAAGGGTCACATGTGGCCACAATCCCAGCCCGAAGCGGAATACTCCTGCATTCGAGGGAAATCCAATCTGCTAACCAACTGGAGCGGAATACTCCTGCTCCTGGGGCGGAATACTCCTGCACCCGATATAATATAAATCAGAGGCGGAATACTCCTGCACTCTCCTGGGGCAGAATACTCCTGCACCCGATAAAATATAAAGCTGATGCGAAATACTCCTGCACTCAGTATGATATGCAATGTAATGCATATGAATGCAATGTGATGCAATAATAACCCTTCACCGGCACAGGACTCTCATCGACAGCCGGGAAGTAGATGCCAACTCCAAGCCAAAGTACAATACTCAGATTCCCAATGCAATAGCAATAACATGATATAATATATAATATAGAATGTAAATCCAAAGCTAAGGCGTAATGAGTACGCCTATCGGCAGCTACACACGTAAGGAACACGTGGTAGAAAATCCACGAGGCCAAGTCCCTCCAAAGAAATGGATATAAACACTTACCTCTCTCAAAAGTTAGCATTGCGACCAACAACCGCTTTATTCTTTGAATTCATTGCCAAACGATCCCACTGTGTTCAATAAGCAGAAAAATATATCACATTAGGCTAAAGGCTTCATTGCTCACATCTTAGGGCAATCCAGTTAAGAACCTGATACCCTATTCGCATACGCAATACGCAGGTCAGGCCTATGTACAGGGTTCAAAGTCCCATAACCAAACCCTAAATAAATTATATTTATAAGTTGCCCATAACTCCCTGAGTATGAATATATAATCAATTTCATTACCAGGGTCCATTTGACCCGTTAAACTATTAATTGAACTTATTAAAACGATGTATAATATTTCAAGTTTTGCCGTTAAAACGTATTCAAACACACGTAATAAACTCAAATAATATATTAGGATCATTACCTGAATATTTCAGGGTGAAAATTCTATTTTTCTCCGGCCCCTTTTTCCATTTTCTGGCATTTTTTTTCTGTTTCGCTTCTAAGTTTTTGTTTCTGCCCCCATTTCATTTTGATGTTTCTGGTTACATACGTACATACATAGGCTAAGGGTATATCCCTTTAGCCACCGCCTAACCTTTGTGTTTTTGTCTTTTTCTCTTTTTTATTTTTTTTCCTTTTAAAATTCGCTGTTACGGTAAAAATTAAAACGGTGTCCTACGATATTCGAAATAATTCTAACTTTTGCATACAAGTTACACAAAATATATGTAACATACTCGCGAAGGTGGATCTCAAATCGGACTCCCGAAACTCAAGATGCGAATTTAAATAGGAAAAAAAAAAGACAAAAAGACAAAAACACAAAGGTTAGGCGGTGGCTAAAGGGATATACCCTTAGCCTATGTATGTACGTATGTAACCAGAAACATCAAAATGAAATGGGGGCAGAAACAAAAACTTAGAAGCGAAACAGAAAAAAATGCCAGAAAATAGAAAAGGGTCCGGAGAAAAGTAGAATTTTCACCCTGAAACATTTAGGTAATGATCCTAATATATTATTTGAGTTTATTACGTGTGTTTGAATATATTTTAATGGCAAAACTTGGAATACATCGTTTTAATAAGTTCAATTAATAGTTTAACGGGTCAAATGGACGCTGGTAATGAAATTGATTATATATTCATACTCAGGGAGTTATGGGCAACTTATAAATATAATTTATTTAGGATTTGGTTATGGGACTTTGAACCCTGTACATAGGCCTGGCCTGCGTATTGCGTATGCGAATAGGGTATCAGGTTCTTAACCGGATTGCCCTAAGATTTGAGGAATGAAGCCTTTAGCCTAGTGTGATATATTTTTCTGCTTATTGAACACAGTGGGATCGTTTGGCAATGAATTCAAAGAATAAAGCGGTTGTTGGTCGCAATGCTAACTTTTGAGAGAGGTAAGTGTTTATATCCATTTCTTTGGAGGCACTTGGCCTCGTGGATTTTCTACCACGTGTTCCTTACGTGTGTAGCTGCCGATAGGCGTACTCATTACGCCTTAGCTTTGGATTTACATTCTATATTATATATTATATTCTGTTATTGCTATTGCATTGGGAATCTGAGTATTGTACTTTGGCTTGGAGTTGGCATCTATTTCTCGGCTGTCGATGAGAGTCCTGTGCCGGTGAAGGGTTATTATTGCATCACATTGCATTCATATGCATTACATTGCATATCATACTGAGTGCAGGAGTATTCCGCCTCAGCTTTATATTTTATCGGGTGCAGGAGTATTCCGCCCCAGGAGAGTGCAGGAGTATTCCGCCTCTGATTTATATTATATCGGGTGCAGGAGTATTCCGCCCCAGGAGCAGGAGTATTCCGCTCCAGTTGGTTAGCAGATTGGATTCCCCTCGAATGCAGGAGTATTCCGCTTCGGGCTGGGATTGTGGGCACATGTGACCCTTTGCATCAGATTTCATTTCATTTCATTTCATCTCATTTCATTTCATTTTCATACCATTGCGTAGACTTGTGGTACATAACTACTGTTCTGCTCATACGTGCATTTCTTATTTGTTGATATGTTTCTGGCTCGTATTCCTGGCTGAGTTTAAGGTTTCATACGTGTTTCTAGTTATTATCTGGCTGTGCCTTTTTGTAATTTAAATAAGAGGAATTGGGTTTATCTGTTTCTTTTCTCCCTGGCTAGCTATCCTATTCTTTGAGGTGGCTAGTCTGCCCCACTTATTGAGTCCTTTTGACTCACCCTTGTTTGTTGTTTGTTTTCTGTCTATCTATTTCGTTTCGGCAGGTTCGCTCCAGGATTGAGTTCGCCACGTTGTTCAGGAGCGAAGACGACTTCAGCTGTCAGGGTGAGCCATCTTTTATTCCGGATGGCCACCAATTTATTGGTTATTATTTCAATTGCATTTTGCTCCCTTCAGGAGGTATTTGTCTTCTTTTGTACTCTTAGATGTCTAGTCTGGATAGCCCTAAACCTAGTATGTTGGGTAGTCAGCTGTAACTTCTTTTGTACAGCTTAGAGGTATCAGTATGTCTGTGTTTTTGTTTTAAGTGTTGTCCTTATTTATGAATTATTATACTTATTTTCCTAATTTAATTGGTGAGGGTTCGCCCGACGGGTCTAGGGGAGGATGTCGGGTGCCCGCACGGCCTGGCCGGATTCCGGGTCGTGTCAGTTGGTATCAGAGCCCAGTTTAGAGTTTATCCAGACTAAGACAGTGTCTAGTAGAGTCTCGCTGATGGGTACGTAGACGTCCGTACTTATCTATGAGAGGCTATGATGGCATTTAGGAAGTTTCACTTCCTTCTTTTCTGATCGTGCGTCGGTCTAGGATGCAAAAGTATTTTCATTAATTCCTTCGTGGTAATTGTGAAACCCTTGTGCGATAAATCAACAAACGGTATAAGTTTAAGATGAAGCAGTCTAGCGTGGGGCTAGCACTGACGAAGCCCCGAGAGTTTTTTTTTTTATCGTGTCGACGACCTAGTTACGGAGGCCCAGTTGTACGAGCTCGCGATGGGTAAGGGAGCAAGGCCTTGTGGTTCCCTTGGCTCTCTATGATTCTTTTAGGAGAATCTTCGCAACGCAGATACTGCGAGAACCTATTATTCGCTAAGCAGCTTATTAGGTTGCCGCAGATGCAGACGTTCGGTCTCAGGGAGCTTCTATTCCAGTTCTTAACATTGCCGTAGTAAAGTATGTTCCAGAGGCAGCATGTGTTGTGCCTCTAGTTATTCTGGCTTGTTAGCTAGCCCGAGTAATGGCTCGGTCCGAGTGTCTGAAAAAGCTGCATTATTTTACGCGGTTGAACCTTCCGATATTCTTAAGCTATGCATCAGATAATCCCTGTGTAAATTTTTAAAATACAATAATGTAAGCGTATCCTTCAGGTTCTTGATTATATCGAGCGGTATAGTGTTGATTATTCTGCTTTCCCGTTTCAAGGTCCAGCCCTGGATTGGTGGACCGCTCTCTTGTTAGCTAACTTGGTTCGGTTTTTCTTCTAGATTCATGGAAAAATTCCTTTCGAGTAGCGAGCGAGATGAAAAGTGTTGCCAGTTTGAGTGGATTGGACAGGGTAGCCTGTCGGTTAGCCTGTTGATGTTCCAGAATATGAGTATGAATTCTATAGAATGGCTAGATATGTACTAGAACTAGTCCATGAACCTTTCGAGAATGTTCAAAGATTTATTCTTGACCTTTCTCCTTCCTTGAGATCCCAGATGGCTCGAGAAATTGAGGTCAGGACTTCATTTGATGTTTTTGTTGATATTGCTCTGAGGTATTAGGCATAGCATAAGTTAGAGCGGGAAGAGTTAGAGTGGGAGAGCGAGAGATCCCACAGCCCTTGTGGGTACCATACCCCCCTTTGGAAGTAAGAGTTCTGATTATTTTGGGAGGTTACTTCCCAGGTTGTCTTAGCTTATGGCGCGTGATTCTCAGAGTGCGCAAGTAGTTCGTCAAGATCAGATTCAGTCTTTTCTTTACAGCTATCAACCATTTGTCCAGCGAAAAGGTGTTATCATTGTCGTGAGTCTGATTATCCTTTGAGGAGTTTTCCCTTGCTCCGGAAAGTAGGCAGTCGTCCTTTCTCTCGACATCAGGCACCTGCACAGTCGCAGGGGATTTTATTTAGATCTCAATCAGCCACAGAGATGCCACCATCCAGTAGAGGTCGAGAGTGTGGTGGTAGTGATTCTTTTGGAAGTAATTATCAGGGTGGCTGCCCAACTCAGCTGCAGAGGCAGTTATTTGAACTGCTTGTCTGGCGGGATGCTGAGGTATCCGATATAGCAGACCCTAAGATTTCTTCTTATCTTATATGTGAGTAAGATTTGATTTTTCGATCGATCTGGAAATGGCGTGTCTTATCATGTTACGATGGTTTCCTGGGATGTCGTTTCTATTAAGAATCGGTTGCGGTGGAGGGATGAGCTTCTGATATGATTGATTCCTGGCATTTATGATGACCCTACTAGTTTATCTGGTTTAAATGGGAGAGATTTGTATGTGAGTATCGGTATGGTCTGTCTGGCATCTTGTTGTTCCACCTTCTGTTATTATGTTAAATCAGTTTACATCTCTTCTCAGAATTTTGTGTTGGTAGGATAATGGGATCCTAATTCTTCACCATCAGCAAGTGTTATTGTTTTGTTTCTTCCAGTGTAAAGTGGTTAGTAAGTAATACTCGATCTGCGAGTCTCCTCTTGGTTCGAAATGTTAGTAACGATGTTATTCTATGAGCTTCTCTCTGTTATAAAAGAGTTTACCGATAAATTATTGGAGTTCTCTTCTTATGAGAAGGCTAAATTGGCATGGGTGTTGTTCCATAAAGCTTATTTAATGTCTATTTCTTCAATTGCGGTTCTTTGGCTAGCTTAACGCGGAAGTAATCTAGCTCTGGTGGCCAAGTAAATAAGAAGATGAGCTTCTCGAAGTTCTAATTATTTCTATACTCGATCCATTTCCATTTCTTCTTCGTCCGGCACTAGTGATCTTGGGCGATTGGTAGCCGCTTGTGACGTTCCCTGTGTTGAGCCAGAGTACGTGTTATTGTAGCAGGGTAAGCACATTATTGTTTTAGATATCAGCTTATCCGGGTATCCATTCCTATGTATAGTATAGCGCTGGTTCTATTTTGTGGATCATCCAGTTTCAGGGGAGGATGTCGGGTGCCCGCACGGCCTGGCCGGATTCCGGGTCGTGTCAGTTTGGGTATATTAGGATTGTGGTGACAGTTATTTTAGCATTAACGGCGATTTATTTATATATAATTTTTTAAAAGGATTAGTGAATTCTTTAGAAAAGCTACAGATTTTTTAAAAAATCTTGAAAAAGTTTAAGAAAAAATTAAATTTTTACATATCCTGGAGTTATCTTTTAAAATTACTCTTATAAAAAGATAACTAACATAATGTAATAGATCACATAACTGAACATCACAAACTATATTTATAGATTAAATTGAACTAATTGAAGAATAATAAGTAAAATAAATTTAATAAGAAAAACTGTTGTAAAACTAATAGTAAAGTAGTGCAAGAACAAGATAAAATATATGAGAGGAGAAGGAAGAACATGTATTATTCTCAGAATATTTCAAGTGTCTCTTCCATAGAGCCAAATGTGCTCTATTTATAGGATACAAATACATAGGTTACAAATCAACCCAAAGGTTACAAGAATTAAGTAGTGACTTAATAAGGAATTATTGGTCACTTAGTGAGGAGGAATTAAGTAGGAGAAGTGGGGGAGTAAACCATATGTTATAATTGAATAATTGTGAGTAGTTGTCATCCACACAAATATATGAATTTATAACACTCCCCCTTGGATGACCATTTAGAAGATAAAGCCTAGTAAAGGAAAAAGAGTACACACATCCTGTAATACGCTTTTAGAGCTGCCTCATTAAAAACCTTACAAGTAAAACCCAAATTGGATAAAACCTTGTTAAGGGAAAAAGAGTGCAACACGTACTTTACTCCCCCTGATGAAAACATCATTCAATATCTTGAAGACGACACATTCCAATCTTGTAAATCAGCTTCTCAAATGTTAAGATTGGCAATGACTTAGTGAACAGATCCGCCAAACTATCACTTGAGTGAATTCTTCAGCATTAACTTCATCATTCTTTTGAAGATCACGACTAAAAAGGAATCTTGTTGAATATTTGTCTCCTCAGTTGTATCTTCCTTTTAGCTGAACTATCCATGTAATATTTCATATAATATTACTGGGATCCTCGTCTTCAAAGAAATAACATAGTGTTGTTGAATATGTTGAGTCCTTGATCTCAGCACCAATATTGTCACATAGCTTCAAGCATGGCTATTATCTCTTGAAGATGTAGCAGCAACAATTGATTTTCTAAAATGCCACAATATAGGTATTCTACCACAACAAATAAATACCAAGTTGATATCGGTCTTTGTGGATCAAGTACATACCATGTATTCTTCTGATGTCTTCGCATTGAGGAAGAACCGAATCTTACCAATAAGCTTATATCAAAAGTTATAACCAGTGGATTATATTTGGTAAGATAATTCAACACACCAATTGCATTAAAAGATAATATTTCAATATCAAGAAGCTCGCAAACGCAAATTTTCCACATGTGGCCGGATTGTTTTAATCCGTATAAATATTTATGAAGCTTCATTGAATAGGTTTTCCGGGAACCTTTACATGCTTCTAGGATCTTGCATCCTTTAAGGATAAATATATTGTTGATCAATGAGCCATATAAAAGGCTGTTGCAACATCCATACGCATATCAAGTCTTTCATGCACTGCCAGACATACAACATATCTGAAGGTGATTGCATCCACCAAAAGGAGAATATAGCTCCATATAATCAATATCAGATCTTTGTGCCTCAAGTCGTACTTTATATTTAACGACTTATTATTATCAATATTTTTTCACAAAAATATCTTTGTACACCACTGGCTTTGCACCTTCAGGTGTTTGGACTATAAGTTCAAAAACTTCACGTCACTCGAGTGAAGCCAATTTTTGCTTAAATGCGTTTTTGCTATTTTTTAGCCAATAATTTCATGTCTATATTCCTAACAGACTTAAGCTCAAGATCCTCATAATCATATAAATATTGAGCTTTATAATATATGTAAGATATCGTCGACGATAATTTCATATCTCGGTTCCCAATCCGACATAACATATTGAGATCTCTTCACATTCATAAATTTTCAGGTACCTGAACCTCTCCTGATGAGGTTTTATGACGTGTTATGTCGCGGGCTATTTTAGAGCCCTGCCTCCTTATTTGACCATCTCAAATATTTGCTCCTTTCCTTTTTCATGGACTTTTATCTTTGGAACCAAATGGTCTACCACGCTTCAGGCGTGCCTTAGACTCATTTACATAAATAGATTGTCTCACCAGGACATCAGGAGTATTAGCAGGTGGAATATAATATTTTTCTTTGGGTCAGTAATGCGTCTGGCAGTGGCTTGCGTTATCTTTATATGAGGATCATAATCAAATGATAATTTAATTTATTTATTCCTCAGCTGCTTAATTTCTCCCTCTAATGTTAGCCAAACTAACATTCGTTCCCAACCTTATATGGGATCCATATTTGTGCATTGCGGTGGAGCAATTGATAATATACCGCACATTAAAATTACTAGATGGAAAATATTTAGTTCCTGACCCTGAACCAATTATGAGGGGAATTCATTTTGTGGCATGTCGTGCACAAGTGCTTCTTTATGGATATACCATACCTCATACCTGATTTAGGTAGCATTGTTCTCATATGCATGGTTTAGCAATTGGAAGCTTTCAATATATGAATCTGCTAAACTTGCTTGCCAACATTATCAAGATAACTTGTCTTGATTGCATAATCTGGAAATATGCTCATAATAAAATTTATTTGAGCAAATGCTTAACCTCGCAAGTATCATTGCGGGTTTGTAATAAACGCACATGTGACCTTATCATAGATGCCTCAATCATATAAGAATTATATGGTCCACATGGCAGGTGAACGGGTCCATATTCACCTTTTATGCATTCCAGAAGTGCGGGGATCCTGATCCTAAATTTAGTTGGTCGAATAATTTATTTATCTTGAGGACAAACAGCACAAAAAGAATTCTTGAAGAATCCTGATTTTTCAGTATATACCATGCGAATTCTCATTTGTATACTTTGTGCATCATATTTGAACGTGGATGGTCAAACCGGTCATGCCAACTTGTAAATTTATTCGTCTAGTAAACTAGAAGTTTACTATAGCATGGGCATTGTAACAATAAACTAAAAATTTATTGTGGCATGCACATATAATTTTACCACACTTATATTTTGAGTAGTACATACTCGAGGAAGAGGCGGGGAGCTTTTCAAGCACATATATCTCTCCCGACATTCTTGTAGTAATATAAAGATATTCATATATATATCTTTCCATCAAATTTAGTCTCTTAGCCATTTTGACAAATGTATTTGAAACTTAACAAGTTTCTCTTGAGATATACTACAATAAATATTTCATCAATCTCATTCCTCCAGGTAGTAATATTTTGGCTCTTCTGGAGCACTCAAATAGCTTTGTACTACCATATATTTTATTACACCAACCATATGGTGAAAATTTCCTTTCAAGGAGAAAATCATATTATTTTCCTCATGGTAAAATCATTATAGGAAATATCAATTTCTTTCTTCACTTGCTCTTATGTAATTCATAATAATACATAATTATGGCGTACGTTCTATACGAGAGCAATGACCATTTATGCTACAATAAATAATAGAATTATTATAGTCGAACCTTTTCTAGAGGTGAGTTGTGGTACTTTATCAACCACGCATGGGCCGTCCATATTCATCTTTCTGGAACCTCTTCTGGAGGCGAGTTTTGATATTTTATCATATATTGCCACATTCATTTCGGTGAATGGGTCTATATTTATAATATTTTTTATGAATTGTCTCATTCACTGCAAGGAATGGACCATAATCATCTAGACTTGCCTCATACTCATATGATACATTGAAGGCATTATTATATTTACCGTTTGAACGGTTACTTTTTGAAAACCCTTATTGTTCTCTTATTTATTTCACAATGATAACTATTTTTTCATCCCTTGCCACGTCCACGTCCATGGTCTCTATCATGGTAATTATTTTATCGTCTTTTAGACATAAAATTATTTGCCTTCTTTCAGACATAAAATATTATGTCTTCTTTCAGACATAAAGACATTTCGCCTTCTTTCAAGCATATTATGTTGTGTCTTCTTTCAGACAAAATAATAATTTGTCTTCTTTCAGGCATATTATGTATTGCTACTACATTCACATATGAGAATAGAGCATTATGTTGTGCTTCCACATTCACCTTATGGAATGGAACTTGTCTTGCTCCCGCATTCATCTTAGGGAATGGAGCATATATTGCTCTCACATTCACCTCTTTGAATGGAGCCTATTTAGTGGACGGGCTTCATGATTTTTATCAAAAATACTTTATCTTTTTTATAATACTTTAGTTTGCCTCAATCATCATTATGCCATCAATATCTTATTATCGCAAAAGCGTGTTACACCATAATACGTTGGGAGTTGAATAGGATGTCTTACCCTTAACCAATGGCATAATAGGCCAAAGTGTGTACATATGATGGGATTTGAAGTACAATACTCAAAGGTACTCATGCTTCGTGTAATTGAAACATAGTATTATAATCATATATCAATGATATAACACTAATATATCGGGTAAAGATCATAAAAAAAATATAAGCATTATTTCTCCGGTCTCCACTTACCAAGAGTATAAAAATTTATACCCAACTATAAATCAAAAAGAAGCATTCTTTAAAAGTTACCATATTTGTTTCATTCCATATATCCATGTGAGAGTAAAATATTAACAATACTACATAATCCATGTTTGCTCTCACAAGCAGTTTACCTTAAACATGAGTAGAACTTATCTACAATATCATGTTGCTAGGCCATGCACCCTTAAACTGTTGTCAAAGGATAGCTACAAAATCAACCAAACAATAGAAGAATAAACAAAAGTTGTAGTCAGTGAAAGGTTTCCACAAATTAAAGTGGCATAAAATAAAATAAAAATAGGGTACTATTAATTTTGAGATTAACAAAAACCATAATATGAAGGAATTTAGAAAAAAAAAAACTTATCTTGTGTTAGCAACCAGAACGTTAGCTTCTATCAATTGCATCATAATTTGCTTTTCATTTCTTCTAAATCGTGTAATAAAATAAAGACTCGTGCTGATAACGTGTTGTAAAACTAATAGTAAAGTAGTGCAAGAACAAGATAAAATATATGAGAGGAGAAGGAAGAACATGTATTATTCTCAAAGTATTTCAAGTGTCTCTTCCATAGAGCCAAATATGCTCTATTTATAGGATACAAATACATAGGTTACAAATCAACCCAAAGGTTACAAGAATTAAGTAGTGACTTAATAATGAATTATTGGTCACTTAGTGAGGAGGAATTAAGTAGGAGAAAGTGGGGGAGTAAACCATATGTTACAATTGAATAATGGTGAGTAGTGGTCATCCACACAAATATATGAATTTATAACAAAAACTTATTTATTCTAAGAATGTAAAAATCGGGATGTGAGAAAAATATTAAAGAATGACATGTTACTTGAATAAACATAAATATGAATTTATTACTATTATGAATATCATATTTAAGAAATGAAGAGAAATGAAATATAAACAAAAATTTATAACTAGTCTAAAGTGTGCACCAAAAAAAAAAATACTCTAAAGTGTACTGATGCAGGAGTTCCATTACCTTGTCCCACATCGGACACAAAGGCCAACCATTTTCCCTTTATCAGCAAAAAGGTATGTTGTGACAACCAGCAGTCGTACATCGTAGTCCCATGCGGGATGAGCAACCATTTGCCAATGAGACCTCACCACGTCGTCGACTGAACCTCAATATATGAGATATGAGTAGTGTGTTGGTAAAGGGGGTGTGTGGGGGGTGTCTAGCGTTGGAGGAGCCTGGGATAGGGGGTGAGCAGGGTGGGGGTCCCTACTACTTTGAATGCCAGATTTTGGCTTTATAAACCAAAATTTGGAAACTGCCGTAGTTTTTACAATTTTTTTAGCTTACCACGGCGGATCATTCCAGCGGTTTCAAAAACCCCTGTAGAAAATCTCACGACGGTTGAAACATCAACGGTTTTTAAAACCGCATGGACATGCATTTGGCAGTGGTTAAAACCATCGTTAACTAGCTTTTAAACCGCCGTTATATTCCTGATTTCTTGAGGTGAACATTCCCAATTGCCTCTCTATACTATCTGCTCAGCTTCTTGCTCAATGTCTTCAGCTTTTGTTGCAATATCCACATTGGATTTCCTGATATCTACTTATTCCAGGACTCCCTTACCACCTCATAAAAACCAGGTTATTCAACCCGGAAGTCCAGAAACCTGAAGTACTTAATGGCAGGTTTTTGATCTGTTTTGAAGTTAACCAGTAATGGTCTATGATCTGAACCTGTCTTAGGAAGATGTCTTACCTCCACAAACTGGAAATAGTGCATCCAAAGGTCATTGATGAAATTCCTGTCAAGCATCATCAATATTCTTTTACCCAAGCCCCAGTTGTTACACCAAGTAAATTTTGATCCCACATAACCTGCATCTGTCACTCCACATGTTTCCATGCACTCTACTATACCAAATATTTAATTGGACTGTGAGGTATGCCCCCTCTTTTTTCACTTGCTTCAATGATAACATTGAAGTCACCACCAATCAACATGAACCATCTACAAGTGGTTAGTATGTTGACTAGGTTGCTCCACAATTTTTTTTCTCTCTGTGGAAGAGCATTTTGCATACACTACAGATATGACAAAACTCCTCTCCTCATTTTGACTTGTCAACTTGATAGAAACTTGTTGATCCTCATTAGACAGCACAGTGGCACTGCACATATCATTCCAGAAGCATCATATCTAGCCTATGTCATTGGTCAGACAATTCTGCATCCCAGAGAATTTTTTATATCCTTCTATTTATTCTTATTGAACAAAAGGTTTAAAGATGGCAACAAATTGAAATTTATTGATATTTTTAAGATGTTTTAGCCTATGATTGGATTCTTGAAGCTTACCCCCTAATATTCCAAAAATTGCACTAATCATTAAGCTTAGGATTTAAATATTTGTGACCTCCGTTTGCAGGGTTGGGACTTCTGTCTTTCTTTCCTCCCATTTTTCCTATCTCTATTTCTTCTTCTTTTGATAGGTGACAAGCCTAGGTTATCCACCACTTCATTCAAATAAGTTTCATGAGGGTCATCAGGTACTTCATTCAAGTTACCTGGAGGTGAAAATGCATTGATAAGATGGTGAACTACTTCCTCATTTGGGTCTTGTGATATGTCATCAGTTATCTGCTTCTGATTTAGGTACCCATTAAGAACAACAATCAAATTGACTCCCTTATGGTTCTTTATCTCTGTACTCAGACAGAAGATCCTTCTTCTGATCCCTCTTTTGATTCTGGAACCAATTGAGTGCGGCAGGTGTTGACATCTTTTGAATTCCTAACTGAATTGTTTGGATTTGTACTACTACTCAAGGTATCTTGTGTCATATTTTCATCTTCATTTTTGTTAGTTCTGACTGCCATCACATGACTGTGACCATCTCCGTCACTATCTTTTGGAGCCATATGTTGTTTCTTTTTCTTTGTTTTCTTCTCCTCTATCAACTGTGTTATGACTTCTGCTTTGAATGTCACCTTGGATTTCTTTTTCACAACTTTCTTAGCTTTTTCATATCTCCTTTTTTTGGTTCTGGTTCTGACTTTAGTTGCTTCAACCTCCTAAGTACTACTTCTGGTTTCTGTAGCAATGTCATTAGTGTGAACTATTTCATTGTTCTCTTGATCTGCTACGTCATTTCTCTTTGTGCTGCCATTTTTTGTAACCTCATCTTCATTCTCTTCTACATTTTGTTCTTGCACTTGCACCAGGTTCTCAACTTACTTTAAAGCTTGAACCCTCTCATCCTCCATTCTTTCTGCCATCTTTTCTTTTCTAAAACTCTACATTTTGCCAGTGAATGTCCCAATTTCTTGCACAATTTACAATACTTTGGTATACCTTCATATTCCACCTTTTATTCAAATCCTTTTAGTGCATTATCTTCATTTTCAGTACCAACCCAAACACTTTTTGGAAAATATTTCAAAAGATCGACTTCTACCCCGACCTTAGTCATGCTGGGTCTGGTTCTACTTCTTGTAGTTGCATCTAGTTTCAATGGTGTTCCAATTTCACTTGCAATTTGCCTAACATACTGGAAGGAATGCATATGAAAAGGCAGTCTTGGAAGCACGATCCATACTGGAGCCAGAGGTAAATCATCATCTAGCTTAATATATGGTGACCACTTTCGGAGCCACATTTGAATTCCTTGAATTTCCAGCATTCTCTTGATCCATACCATATTAAAGTCTTCATCATTTGTGAAGTATATAAAGACATTAAAGTTGTCATAGACTCCAACTCTGAATGAACCCTTCAAAGGAAACTTCTCCGAGAATCTAGATCTAATTTCTTCTATTTGTGGCATATATTTTAGAAACCTACCCACTAATGTTATTCTATAATCAGCTGCCATTGTTCTATAGTAGTCATTAGTTTTAAAAATCAGGGCTGGGATTCCATTGTGTATAGTTTTCCTCGCAGTTATGGGTTCTGGGATGTTGGAGTTTGGAGCTAAGATACGAGGAGTAATAACAGTGGTGGCATAAGAGTTTTCACCTGAGAAATTTGTTGATATGTTGGTCGCGTCAACTTGGGTTTTAGGATGAGCTACTACACGCGCCGGATCTGTGCCATCCGACGGTTCTATGTGGGGAAACGGAGCTCAGGGTCACCGTGGTTAGAAAAATGACGAAAAAGGGTTTTTGTCTTAGTGTGTGAGGCGCGTAGCGGGTGGTGGTTGCTACAACATTGATTTGATTCCAACGTTGAGAGAGGCTTATTAAAAGGGTAAATCAGTAAATTGTAATTGTTTTACATTAACAATAAATAAGTTTAAAATTTTTATGGAAAAATTAGTACAAAAGACATAATAATATCAAAAACAACAAGTGAGGTCGGTGTTACCAAGCGAAACTAGAGGAATGTCTCTGAAATACTAAAAGCTGTCTTTACTGGATGTTTGGTGAGTATACTTTCTGGTTTCTCCTAGCTAGTCCCACTAGGTAAGCCTGGAGATTTTTAACTAAGAAGAATTAAAAATTAAGATAAAAGCTATACCAAATAAGAAAGCTAATGTCACAGGAAAAAACACAATCATGTTGGTGGACAAATTTTTTTGCCAATATTTATGATAAAATATGGTGTATAATTTGAGTTATTCACTCACCATATATACTGAGGGTGTTCGGATAAGTCTTCAACATTTAAAGATATTTTTAAGCATTTGATGTCATTCAACTACTTTCAATCGACTAGTTTAAACATAGTTGACTGAGATTTTTATTGATTATTGTCAATATATAATAGGATGACTGTGACTTACGAATATGTATTCACAATACTAAACAACTTGCCTATCATGATGATCATTTAGTTCTTTCTCCATAGCTATGTAATCTTCCTCTTGTTTACCTAAGAAATTCGAAAAATCTCCTTAATCTTGGCAATTAAGATATTCGATCCATAATTTGTAGATGTGGAATATGCAAGGCTCATTCTTTGACAAATCCCAAAATAAGGTTGAGAATTTTATTGAATAAACTATTTATCTTAAATCTCACATAATCCCATTAAATTAAGTTTCTGTAGTTGTACTCCATTTGTTTCAAAAAGGATGAACCTTTACGGACTACGATGGTCAAATTGACTAATTTTCAACGGAAATTTGCACATCAAATTATTAAACTTTTCTAAAAAAATTTACATATTTAGAAACTACATAAAAAATACTATAAGTCACCATAGTTAACAATTCAAAATAGTTAGAAAATATTTGTAAGACATGTGGTCAAACATAATCTTGTTTGACCCATCAAATAGTAATAGGTTCATCCTTTCTGAAACAGATGGAGTATTAATTAGTCGTCTGGTGGTGTGGCCCTATCATATAACTGAAAACAAGTAAAACAAATGAGGGGACCATGTATCCTTACCTCGGAAAAAAACACAAAATGGACAAGGCTAAAGCCTCTCCACAACACATTTCTGAGCAAATAGTAGGTAATTTCATACTTTTGTAAGATTAACAATAATTGGGTAACAAATCATCTCTTAGGTATAAGAAAAAATTTGATGGATGTTTATGTCTATATGTTGTGTTCTTAAATATTACGAGTACTAAGATTATCTACTAGGGTTGTAAAACAACTCTAGTTGTGTGCTTGATGGTACGTTGGCAAAAATAATATCTAATTGTAGGTTGAGATTATCTAACTACTTTCATGTTTAAATTCTAGAGTTGTGGTTGGAAACATTAACCTAGTACCCATTTCCCTTTGTATTCACTTGAGAAGGTAATATTAATGTTGGGTAAAAACTAGTTAGCAAGGATTTCGGGTCCTAAATAGATTCACAACCCGATCTAAAAGAAGTGAATTAAAAATAGAAATTTTCTTACTTGGATCATTAACGCTTGTTCTTCAAGCAATCCAAGAGAAGCCAGGAGATTCTTTAGGATTAGGCTTGTTAATAGTCTAGAGATATTTAGTAAGAAATAGTAAGTGTAGAAACATATACAACAAGGCAAACGCAAGTGACACCCCCATTGAGTACATGCTTAGGTGAGGGATACAACTCTAGTTCTGTTTATCCTTTTGATAATCATATTTAGTTGTTTTCTATTAGTTTACATTAGTTTACATTGTTAATTTTACTTTGAAGTTTTACATTAAGCAAAACTTGATTCAAGGAAGTGATAAACTAAGTGAACCAAATTAGCAAAATTATAACTCAATTAATAGCTAGCTCTCTTTGGATTCCAGCCAGTCTGACAATATAATATATTTGCATTGAGCGTGTTGCTCTTTTTAAGGGTAGACGTGTTTCATAATTTTATACAACTGTTGATGATTGTCTCGTGTTGTGAGGGTTCTTTTTGTTAATAGATAGAAAGAAGTGAGTCAGCCTACGAAAAGCTTCTTCGGCGTGGTCGACTAACGATGTAACAATCAAGTTAAGATTGTTAGAAGTTATAACAGAACTGAATTTACTAGTTTGAAAAATTATTTCTTGAACAAGGAATAATATTCTAAACCTCTTGTACAGGAACACACAACAATACAGAAGTGTAAAACGGAAAATCGACACATCTAATAGATCAATCATACTCACTCATCTATGTTGGATGGAAAGACTCCATACAATTTTTTTTTTGTTACATTTGAGAGTGTTGGGGGTGTTTGTATTACGCTTACCTCCGAGAAAGTTTGGGAGAAACTTTGTGACGTACAAGTTGTAGGGTGAGTGTTTATTGGATCTTCCTGCAGAAAGAAGGCATGAAAAATACGACTTGGATACAAAAGAATTTTTTGTTTCAAAAGATGTTTCTTTCTATGAGATATAAGTTTTCTTTGCACAATAATAGGTACAAAGGAGTTATCGAATAAAACTTTTATTAAAGAATTAGCAGTTGCCAAAGAAGATGATATTATCGTAGTAAAGGAGGTATTGAGACTCACTTTGAACAGACTGCGCACGAGGATGGGATGGGAGAAACCTAACTGGAGGATAAAATAATTTTGGGAACTAACATACATTCTCATAATGTTTCGATTACCTTCCTAGAGATCTGATTAGAGAAGTCATAGAGGACAAGTTGGGGCGAGGGATGTGTACAAAGAAGAATATTCTTTTGTATGATTTTGTCAATAATATGGTCTGAAAATTGAGTAATCAGATTTCGACTGATATCCAGAATTCCGATTGATCTTCCGAGCCTTAACACGGCTCAAGTACACCCTATCTTTAAGCACAATATGTGTATTGTGATACTTTTTCTCCATGACATCGAAGATTTCTTGTAGCCATAAGCGTCGATAATGAGCCAAACTCTTCTTGGAGACTATGAAAGATGGCCAATGGAGGAAAGCAATACAAAAGGTGATACAAGCATTGAAGATAACAAAACAAGGGTGACTAAGAATCTACTAAAGCACTGGGGAATTGGTTGGTATACAAGACTAAGTATAATTTGGATGGTATCATCGAATTGTACAAGGCCCGATTAGTTATTTTTTGTAGCCACCAAGTAGAAGGAATCGAGTATACAATGCCTTTTCCGCCCGTTGTCATGATGGTAACTGTACGGTATTTCCTCCAGCAGTCGCGGCTAAAAATTGGGTGTTGCATTATATGGATGTTCATTATACTTTTCTTCATAATGATCTTCGAGAAAAAGTTTACATGAAGTTGCCTCCTGATTGTCAGACTGAGACAAGCATCGAATTATGAATTTAAGCAATAAAGAATCAATTACATGAGTCAACCTGTAATTTTGGACCTTTTTCACGAATTTATTTTGCATATAAAGGAATTTATGGGTTGGGTATTGAGTTGGATATGAGGTTATTGGTTAGAATGAGTCAAGTATTATTTTTATTTTTAAAATAAAAAAAATTAGTTGTTAAGTCATTGAAAAGTGGCTATGTATATCATTTCCTGTTTGAGTAACCTTTCGAGTAAAATAGAAAAAGATAAGTGACTTTTTGACACAAAAGAAAGAAAAGTAACCTTTTAAGTTAAATATATAAATAATAGTAAATTTCTGATACAAAATAATGAAGGATGATTTTATTAATCTATTTCTAATAGGTTAGTGACCATTCAGATAACCAAATCAAAGTTTTTATACCTAACAATCGAGTATGGTACAGAATTTGAGTGATTGGATAAGTCTACTGCCCATTTATTTTAAAAAATTTATCCACACATATTGTTTAAAAGCGTTGTTCAACATTTGATGCTTTCAACTACTTGTAATCAGCTAGTTAAAACATATCTGATTGAGAGTCTTATTGATTATTGCCAATATATAATAGGATGACTATGGCTTACAAGTATGTACTCACGTTATTATACAACTTGCTTTTCATGATGATCATTTAATTCTTTCTCCATAGTTATGTAATCCTCCACTGCTTACCTATGAAAATTCTAAAAATATCCTCGATCTTGACAACTAAAATATTCTATCCATAATTTGTCTATGCGGAATATGCGAGGCTCATTCTTTGACAATTTTCAGAACACAGTCGAGATTTTTATTGCATAAATTATTGAATAAATCTCACTTCGCCCCATCAACTTTTAAGGTTTCTTTTTTTTCTTTGTATTAATTACGCCGCCGGGTGGCATGGCCCTATAGTGGATTATGTAATAGAGTTCTTAATAGAATTGAAGGTTTGGCCATTATTTTGTTTTTAATTTGAATAAATGAAATATTTTTGTTGAATATGTCATGGAATTCTACTAGAAAACGGTTTTGGTTGGCTAATATTTAGTTTTTTTTTTTGATGAGTGTATTTTTTATAATCGTCCAACATTTTTTATTGTATGTTGTCAGGGAAAATCAAAATGTGTGAAAAATAGAATACAACAAATATGTTAAAAATAATAACGTCGTAAATTTCTTATGACGTTTTTCAGTTGATGAACTGATTTTGGAATTATTGTCAAGTTATGTCTTTTTCTTTTATTTCTTTTTTACATTGTCGACGCAAAACAAATGACGTTTGAAAACTAAAATACAACAAATATTTTGAAAAATTAAATGTGCCAAATTTATTTGGGAAATTTTCAAAAATAGACAGTCCAATACCCAAAATTACAAACAGCACGCCATATTTTATTTTTCATACTTAGCCACTCATCCCTAAAATTATAAATTTAATCACTTTTTTAAAATAAAAAAAATCTTAGCTACCAAATCTCCTCCTCCCATTCCACTAAGTCATCGGAAGACACCCTCCTTCGCTGGTGGTATCGTTACTTTTTTTGTATTTCACTGAAGTTATGTTGTTAATTTTGCCTAGTTCATTGCTTTGGACAATTTTATACACAAAAATCTCCCTTTCTCGCTCCCCTCCCCCCCCCCCCCCCCCCCCCAAAAAAAATTATACATGAATATACATAGATAAATGCGTAAGCAATGAGAAAAATACAAAAATATACGCAAAAAAGGTAAAAATTCATATAAACATCCTTAATACTAAAGAAATCTGAAAATTTATACAGATTTATTCACTCGCATATACACACTTATACAAGTATAAATTTATACAATTTTATACACGTGTATAAACTTGTATAAACTTCCAGCAGGCTGCTATCTCGGGAAATGAGTGACATTTCGTGTAAGATTTGATAAGAGGGGCCGTTTTTGATAATTTTTGTGTGATGCTTGTCTTTTAGGCTCATTTGCAAAAATATGACACGGGAAGCTTTGGTTTGTCAAAATGCCCTCACTAACAGATGTTTAGCAAAAATACCTTGATTAGTTTAATGAAACATTTTTCGGACCAAATTACCCCTACAAACTAATAAAAAGACGCGCCCCAGTCCCTCCTCTTCCTTTTCTCCATTCACGATTCAAGAAAACCATAAAGACCCATTCCTTTTACAGATTGCTCTGTTCAAGAGAAGATTCGACGTAAGATCTCTTCAAGTTGCAAGGGTAAAGTTCTCTGCAACTATTGCCAAGAGTTTAAGCTCTTGTGCAATCAGCACCCTACATACACTTCTTGCCTATTGCCAAGACTCTATTGCCTTTTGCAAGTGCCAACTTGCAGAGAAAGTCTCTGCAACCCTTGGCTTATAGCTAAGAGTTTAAGCTCTGTGCAATGGGCACCTGGGAAAGACTTCTTGGCTATTGCCAAGACTTTAAGCCCTCTTGCACTGACCAACTTCATGAAAATAATCTCTGCAAGTCTTGGCAATAGCCAAGACTTTAAGTTCTGCGGCAAAGGGAAAACTAACACTGAAAATCTCTAAAGTATTGGCAATAGCAAAGAGTTTAAACTCTACTGCAATGGGAGGCTTGTAGAGACTTCTTGCCTATTGCCAAGACTTTAAGCCATGTTGCCATGGTCTCTACAACTACAGAAAATTTCTCTACAACTACTGCCAATAGCCAACACTTTTAAACTCCAGCGGAAGGGGCAACTTGTACAAATGGTCTCTGCAAGTATTGACAATTGCCAGGACTTTAAACTCTAGTGGAAGGAGCAACTTGTACAAATAGTCTCTGCAAGTATTGGCAATTGCCAAGACTTTTACCTATATTGCAGTGCCAAACTTGCAGAAAAAGTCTCTGCAACTCTTGGCAATAGCCAAGACTTTAAGTTCTGCTGCAAGGGGGACCTTACACTAAAAATCTATAAGAGTATTAGCAATTTCCAAGAATTCTACCTCTACTGCAATGAACAAGTTGGAGACAAAGTCTCCGCAACTCTTGGCAATAGCCAAGACTCTAAGTTCTGGTGGAAGCGACAACTTACACGGAACATCTCTGCAAGTATTGGCAATAGCCAAGACTTCAAACTCTACTGCAATAAGCACCTTGCAGAGAAAGTCCATGCAACTCTTGGCAATGGTCAAGATTTTAAGCTCTATGCAAAACATGAATATCTAATAGCCATAGGCAATAAAAACCTTCAAATCATTGGAATCAAGCAAACACAAAAAAAAATCCCAAATTTCCAGCACACAAGGAAGAAAGAAGGAGGCCAGGAATGGAGAAAGAGAGAAAGAAACATGTTCAACGTGAATTATATAAGTTGGGGCAAAATAGTCCTTTCATAAGGGGGGTATGATGTGGAGGGAATTTACTTAAACCATTTGTAAGTGGGGGCAATTAGGTAAGACCATGTCTTATTGAGGGCACTAGGTGAAATTTTTTGTGTCTTTTACTGTAAAAAAAATACCAATTTATTATGAGGGTTATTGATCTAACGTTCGGATGAGGCAAAAAAGCTTGGTACAAAATCTGCTAATCCTATTTAATTTAAATATACTACAAAACATAGTAAAAAATGATAAAAAGTGTGGGTAATAGAAAATTCCTAACTCTAGTTTCTCTCTCTCTATACCTCCTCCACCCCCGCCCCTCCCTTCCTTTCTTTGGCGACCATCATAGATTCAGAGTCTTCTCCAGTGATGTTCTTCTCCAGATCCGGCGACACAGTCAAACTTTTTTATAACATTACTATAGCAGCCAAATTTTCTCTAGAATCAATTTTTCATATTATATTTTACATTTTTATAACAACATTTTACGTATAACAACAATGACATTCATTTTACAATACATTCTTTGTAAAGTTATCTCTTTATAATATTCATACTCAATTATTGGTATGTTTCATTTTTCTCTATAATAATGCTAATCCTGATTGATTTTAATAATATTTTAATTTTCGTTGCTAAACATTTATTTTTATATTTAATTAATATTTTGTAGATATCATACAGCTAATTATGGCTTTATTATTAATGTATAGTGTTTTTTTCAATTTTAATTACTGATTAAATAAGCATCTATTTAGATTTTAAATTTAACAAAAATTTTATTTTAGTTTGTAACATAAAAAGTTACGCACTTTTACTTATAAGAGCTAATAAGATCTGAACTTCAAATTTCAGTAAACATATATAACAACACCTCACTATAGTAGCCATTAAATTTCCATACAAGTGCTTCCACTATAGAGGTTTGAGTCTATATTTTCTTGTGTTACAGATTTGCTGCTTTTTTTTTCTTGTTGCTTCTCGGGTAGCTGCTCCGGCTTTATGGTTGTTATGATGATTCTTTTTGGTGATTGAAGATGGAAGATGTTGTGCCTAAATTTGTACATCTAGGTTAAACACTTAAATATACTAAGGGGTCACAAGCAATACGGTAAAATACGACGAAAAATAAGTAAATAAAGAGAACGATAATAGACAATAAAGTAAAGAGATTTTATTCCTTGATAATAGTCGGATTAAGTGGTGAATCGCTTGTACAATACAATGTAAAGAGGGGTATTTATAGTAGTGGATACCCAATCCTAATTAAGGTAAAATACAAACACTAATAAGGGTCATGGTCCTATAAACTTAAGGAGATGGTATATACGAAATCCTAACTAGGAGACTGTAACCCTAAAGCGGCAGGATGTATGCCTTGCATCCTATGCATGTGCCGCCTGAACGGCCGTAACTCGTAAAACAGACATGTATCAAGTATCCCCGGTGACTTGTAGAATAAGTCTAGTCTCCAGCTAGACTCGTATCCCCATAGCAATAGGTAGCGTATTTTTGCTCACACAGTCAATCTCCCCACTTACTGAGTGCTGACGCAAGCAGTCAAGAAGTGAAAGCAGTGTGAAAGATATCTCACTGACTCCTTGAAACTTGTAGTCACTCTGACCAAGGCGTATACTAATTTATTCGAGAATTCCACGCGTTTTCATTTGGTTGGTTGATGTCGATTCCATGCACCTTTCCAAGAATACCTTTTGATATGCCCAATTATTTCATATCTCAAGCCATAATTATGCTTGGCCGTTTCATGATCCGTTATTATCTCTTCTAACTTATAAATAAGGGCTTCGTGACTGCAGGAAAATCAAAATCCTCCTTCAGAAAAATACTTCATCTTCCTCAAAGTTCTTCATGAAATAATGGTTCTTCTTCCTTCGAAAATATTCTCCTTTGACCCTGGTTTGATATTCCAAGAAAAACTCCTTAACTTTTTTTTAAAAATTTTCTTTTTCCTTCACTTTGAATGAATGGTACATGAGAAAATTGTGAAGGAAAGACCATCTGTAGTTCTCTTCTTCTCTTTCTCCATTCGTGATTGGATAAATGGAGGCCCCCGGCTCATGAAGTCGGTTCGGATGCTAATGAGGTTCTTCGGAATGTCTTCATTGTGGTATACGCATTGGTGATAGTGTGTTCTTCTTCTAACACAGCGGTTGCTGTGATAAAACTCTTGTCATGCAGGGTCAGCTGTCATGAGGCTTCTCCACTAGGATTTTCTGCCCAAGTTGCCTCTTTGACGGAGTAGGGTTGAAGCCTACTTGTCTGACTCCGTTCTATGGAAGGCTAAAGGACACAGTTTCAAGCCATGGGTGGGTTAACGAGTCACCAAGCTCTAAATCTATTCCTGTTTCGGGGTTGTCTTTTGGATCGGCCTGTTTGGTCGTATTGCTGCTGCAACGCCTCATCAGCTGCTTACTGTAGGATACCCAAGGAAAGAGGCTCTCTTGTGGTAGGTTCCCAGCTTAAGCCTTCATATCCGTGATGAGCTTCCAATTGCGCTTGAGGATCTATGGGACAGTGCACTCCCGTTTGACCAGTAGGGATTAAAGCATATCTTTTAGTTTCTCTTCGAGTTTGAAGGACGAGATGGTAGATGGTTGTGGCCGTGCTCAGATTCTGGACCCTTGTTTTGATCAAGGTATCCAAATCTTGGTCACTTCAGAGGTCGTGTGCCGAAGGTTTTTCGGGTTGACATATCCCTTTATGTCGGGATAACCTCGAACAGCTTAGCAGCCTGTAGCTACAATCCAGATGAAAGATCTTCAGCCGTGTAGATTTCGAGGAGCTTGAAGTTTTTTTTTCAGCCTCCCCTTTCCGTTTTTTACAATTATTGTGAACAATATTGTATTCAGGAAGAACTAATTGTATATTATGAGCCAACGGGCTATTTGTTATTAATGAAATGAACGTCCATTAATGTTTTTATGCGTACTTGTGTAATTGAAGCAACATGTTTGTGTGCCTTTCTGGGCTAGTGTCTGTAAAAGACGGGTGTGCGCACTGAAGGGCTCTTCATATGCATCAGTAGTTGATGGCTTATATTGCGCTTGCCATAGACAGCTGTTTTGCGCCCACAGTGGGACGACTTTAGCCAGTGTGGAAACGGGCACTTTTGCGTTCTGATTCAGAACGTCGTTGCTTGTTTACTCGAGCACTTTAAGACTTTCTGGCTCTATACGGGCGGGCATCCCCACCTACATGTAGGTGCAAAATTTGTTGAATTAACGAGTTCAACTTACAAATAATGCCCGTAAGTGAGTAGTTTATCCTACTTTTTGTAGTGAAAAGTGGGTGTATTAGTTCAACTTAGGTCTGGCCGGGGCTGTGAATAGCTGGATCGCAGATGGATAAATAGTTAGTGAAAAACTGACTAAGTAATATAGTAGTTTTATTAATGGATGGGGGCGCTGAGCTAGAGTTGTTATGGCTGAAAACCCATAACATGAAAGAAAAGTATGTAAATACTGAAAAAAGAAACTAAAGACTTAATTAAAGTAGATACTGAGAAGGATTATACTTCCATCACTGATTGGGGGTGTTCACAGAACTTCCTCGTTGGTATGTGTCAAACCTCAAGATGTAACCTGTGGACCACTGACAACCTAGTGGTATAAATTCCCATTGATTAAGCAGTAGTGAACTGCCTGCCTCCGTAGCTGTCTGCTTTCTAACTTGTCTTCGAGAAGTATTCCCTTGTCCAAGTAGCTAATCAATGTATGACATTGCTTCGAGGAGGAACCTGTCTTTGGATGTTCAAGATTCATCAGGTCGGTGGGGGCCAGTTCGACTACTATCTGCTGATCATCTGACTTAGTGTACAAGCCCCAGGGGGCTCTCCTTCACCTGAGCTCTCCTCATTATAGATAAACTCCCATTTGCAGAAATTTTTCAAAAGTGCTTTGATTTTCTCTTGCCGATCTAGCACACAGATGTCCTCTGTGGTAGAAACCTCATTCACTCGAGTAACCACCAACTAGGAACTACTGAAGAGGCTGACCTCCTTGGCCCCAAATATGGAGGTTAAGTCAAGAGCTTGAGTTATGGCATCATATTTTGCTTTGATGCGTGAAACTTTAACGGCCTTGCAAAAACCTTCCCAGTGGGCGTCTTGATCTATAAATCGAGGGTGGCTTCCTATCAACTCTTCGGCCCATAAATCGGTTGATAGATGATATCTTACTCTCCCAACTCTTCGGCCCATTTCGCAAAACCTTTTAAAAGCCCAAGGCTGAGAAAATACGGATGCAACTCTTGGGTTACCATGACTACGCCCACAATAAATTGGACACGTAGAGGTAGAAGCCTATCTGGATACAAAAGTCCCTTGCTAGCATATTTTATCGGAAGCTGCCTTCCGTCTTCTTCTCGCACGAGCACTACATTCTATGCTATTTCTGAATTCGAAACATATAGCAGCAGTTGTTCTCCCTGGGCTGGCTCAGTGATTGTAGGAAGCTGCAAAAGTTACACCTTGACCTGAGCCACTACCAAATAGCAGTATATCACCCATAATGGCTCATCATGCTTCACCAATACTTCGGTTAGCTGATGCCATAACTCTGTTACCTTGGGGTCTAATTGGCTCATTGTTGATATCCGTTACCTCAAGACTCCTGTCTCTATCCTAGCCTTTTTCTCCATCGTTTTATACCAAGATGACTCCTCATCGATCATGTTTACCCTAGCTATTGGCTCTTTAGCCAATTCTCCTCCGACTGCCGTCAGTCTTGGATCGTAGGCCTCTTACTCCGTAAGCCATTAATCCCATACAAGGTAGGGTATCTAAAAACTTGCTGGAGCATTGAGGGAACTGCCTTTACACTGTGTATCCATGGCCACCCAATGATTATATCATGTGACATATCATAGGTGAGTACCTGGAAAGAGGTGATGCTTGTTATGCCCGGGATATGAACCGGTAGAGCTAATTCCCCTACATGTTCTTCTCAGTGACTGTTAAAGCCGGTTATCCTTCGGTAGCTCGGTGTCATCCAATGGTCTTGTCCTAGCTTCTGTAGTATGTTTCTTCGAATAATGTTCATATTGCTCCCGGGATCCACCAAAGCTTGGTCGATCTGAAGACTCGACACCCTTACGGGGATCGTGAGGGCGTCTTGATATTCTGACTCGCCTTCCAGAAGACTGAAAGTAATAGTACAAGTGGTTGATGCTACCTTTTCAATCCCCTAGGCCGTCAGAAGTTCCGGTGTTGCAAAGATCGCATTAATATGATGCTTGTTCCCAGAGTTTAATGCTCTCGAGCACCTCAGTCCTTCTTCAATTAAATCTTTGAGGTGACCCTCCTTTAGTAGATGTTCGATCTCCAACATCAGGGCCTTGCAGTTGACCCTAGCATGGCCATTGCTGCAATGAAAGTCATAATAGGCCGTCGTATTCCTCCCAGCTGCTCTTTTTACCGTAAGTGGTCATCGTACTTTTGGCCCTAGTTTGTCGAAGTGTTTGGCAACAACCTCCACGGTGTTAACTCGCAAACCAAAATCTCAAAAGCTGCGGGGCTCGATGTTTTTCTCCTGGGATTCGGGCCCCAGGGTGTTTCCTTACTTTGCCGATCCCGTTTGGTTCTGCATCTTTCCTTTTACTCTTCTTCCATCCCCTTTTCCTTCAAGGGACAGACTTCCTGCTAGTTTCCTTCATTCAATTTCAGGGTTCTATGAGTGTTCCGGCTCAAAGTAGAGCTTTTCAGTGTATCTTTGATGTAAGGCACTTTATCGACACAGGATATTGAGTTAAACTCCACTGTAATTCCCTAGTAGCCAGCGACCTTTTTGAATTCAGGCTCTTGCTGAAGGCTACCACATTGATATTATCGGGAACTGGAGGAAGCTCCATGTGTTCCCTCTGAAATTTTTAAAGATAGTTTTTTAACAGCTCGTTATCGTGCTGCCTAATGTTAAAGATATCTTCCATGCGCTTTTCCTATTTTCAGGCACCAGATTGCGCTTTCTTGAATAAATCTTGCATTTGGGTGAATGACTCAATGGAGCCCATCGATAGTTGAATGTACCAAGCTAGGGCAACCTTTCGTCAGGGTCAAGCCGAACCTTTACAGTAGAGCAGACTGAATTTATTCCACTGAGATTTCTTTGCTCTTGACGGCTATGTAATATGCGGCAATATGCTAATTTGGATCCGTTGTTCCGTCGTACATCAAGTTATCGGGCGGGTGGAAGTGCTTTGGTATGCGGATCTATGCAGCGCTTACTTTGTATGCATGCTTGTGAAACTTTTTCTCATCTACGGTGGTAACCTAAGATGGTGAACCCAGTACATTACCAATCCGATCGTGGATCGCCTTCATCTCCTTTAGGATGTCCTGAATGATAGGTTTTCCTTTGAGGTCTTAAATGTTGACTATGGTTGAACCCCCAGAAGCGGCATTCAAGTTGAGCTTGCGATTAGGAGCAGACGCTGGAATATCGCTCATGGGCACCGGTCCTCTCGGGGATGCTAGCCTCTGAGACGATCAATTGAACATAGTTCATAACTTTTGAGATATACCATCCACCATATTGACTGAGTTCTGCTCAGCCGCTGCTGATAGGGTTGTGAGGAGATTAACAAGAAAATCTTTGAGAGCAGAATTACGTTCGCTTAACTGATCAGCTTTACCGTTGCTGGGCACATGGACTGGCTCGTTGGCAGAATCGTTTTGCTGCACGCTGGGATCGCCATGTTCCTACACACACTCGTCTATAGCATCTGCTGTGTTCTTTGGAGGTGTTGTCGTCTGACATGGCTACGCCTTCTCTTTGAAGAATACCTATAATTGCTTGGGCCCCAAGATGGGTGCCAAACTATTTTTGCCTAAATTTATACGTCTAGGTTAAATACTTAAATTTATGAAAGGGTCACAAGCAATATGGTAAAATACGAAGAAAAGTAATTAAATAAAGAGAACGATAATAGACAAGAAAGTAAAGAGCTTTTATTCCTTGAGAATAATCGAATTCAGTGGTGAATCACTTGATGTACAATACAATATAGGGAGGGGTATTTATAGCAGTGAATACTCTGTCCTAATTAAGGTAAAATACAAAGACTAATAAGGCTCATGGGCCTATAAACTCAAGGCGGTGGTATATACGAAATCCTAACTAGGAGACTGTAACCCTAAGGCGGTAGGATGTATTCCTTGCGTCCTATGCCCGTACCGCCTGAACGGCCGTAACTCGCAGAAGATGCATGTATCCAGTATGCCCGGTGACTTGTAGGATAAGTCTAGTTTCTCCAGCTGGTCGAATCCCCGTAGCAATATGTGGCGTATTTTTGCCAACATAAAAGGGAATTTATATGTTGTGTATATCCATTATATGTCTATTTTCTATGTATCATTGTATATAAAATTGGAGATATAATAGACATAAAAAATATATATAATGACATACAATAATTGTATAAATGAATGTGTTGTTTATTCATTATATATATAGTGTACGTTCTATGTATTAAACATACATACATGGAGATACAGTATTCATATAAAGTATATATACAATGACATACAACAATAGTATAAAATCAAAACTAAGGCCTTTTGCTCGGTACCGACCACTCAGAAGGCCAATTTGTATAAAGTTTTTGAAATAAATTTAGCTAGTTCGTTTTGATTGGGCTCCAACAAATAAGTTCATTTTGTTAGCTCAAGGTCCAAATGACTATCTTAGAGCCAATGTTATTGTCAAATATTAAATTATATGACGCCAAGTGAAATGCAAGAGCCAATGAGATTATGGCATATAGCAGATTATTTGGTATGCCAAGTCAAGTCAACTAGAAAATCGAAGTACTCCAATTGTATAAACTTTAGGCTTTGGAACTCACATTATCACTAGATAAATGAGATATATTTGTAAATTCAAAATAATTAATTAAATTAAAAAAGTATATTTTGCTTTTGTCATAAATTTTTCTATACTGCAACAATATTTATCTATAGTTACGGAATACATTCTAGCCAAATATAAAAAATTTCTTGGCTAAAGCCTTTAGTTACAATTATTTTTTCCGTAGAATACCGTAGCAAAATATGGGGTTAAGAACTAGTACTTATTGCAACAATTTTTTTTATATTGTAGATGAGATGGTGGAACCTTTTGCCACAAAAATTATACTTGTAGCAAATAAATTTATTGCTTTGCCACAAAAGAATTACTTATAGCAATTGATTTTATTGTTTTGCCACGAAAAATTAAACATGTAGATGTAGCCACAAAGTAATATGTCCTAGCTAATTTTTTGGCGGTGAATATAATTTCAGAATTAATATCTAATATATAATTTAAATTATTGGATACAATTTCCACTTTTCAAAGAGTCTGTAACAGAGACCCATTTATAATTTATCTACCTAATCTAACCAATTATAAATTAACCAATTCATTAGAAGCAATTTGATTAAGATTGCACCAGTACGCGAACAACCGAACATGTTATATATATATATATATATATATATATATATATATATATATATATTCTATATCTAGTATAAGAGTTAAATATTAACTGACCATACTAAAGAAACTTGAAAGCAAGCAACCACAGACCTGAATCGCTGGCTGATTCAAACTTCCGTGTGGCAATTGGAAAACAAGCGCAAGCGATTGGACTATAAGGAGCCAATAACTATTTCTGTTCGCCGAAGTGGGAGGATCTATACATTTTGAATCTAAGTATAATGTCTATGTCAAAAAGATTTTTTGAGTAAATATTTTTAAGATGTAATTTTGGACAAGTAATATTACATTTACTTAATTTAATTAAATATCATTCAAGGAACATACCTGCTATGAAATGAACTTAAATGAATAAGAAGAAGAAGAAGAAGATAATTTGTGAGTAGGAGATAGTTGAGAGAGAAGAGGAGAGGAAATTCATATTGTGTTATTCAGCAAAGGAGCATGTGAAGGCTTATTTCTACAAGTAGTTAGACAAGAAATTCTTAACTAACTTTTAAACTATTTAGCAACCCTTTTAACTAATATCCAGACTTAGAGTAATTACTAATATGTACTTCTATACTTATTAACACTTAACAGCCTACTTAACACTCCCCCTCAGCTAGGTGCTCTAAAAATATTAAGTAATCCTAGCTTGGAACATAAGTAGCAATGCTGCACGCGACTCAGTCCTTTAGCGAGAATATCAGCTGGTTGGTTCTTGGTTGAGATGTACTGAGTAGAGATTAGACCTTGCAAAATTTTTCCTTATGAAATGGCAGTCAATTTCAATGTGTTTTGTCCTTCATGAAACACAAGATTAGCTGCAATTTGCATAGCGGCTCTGCTATTAGAATATACCTTAACAAGAAGCTCACATTTGACTCCAATTTAGTAATGAGATATACTAACCAGGTTACCTCAGCTGACAATGAAGCCATACTTTTGTATTCTGCTTCAGCAAAACTTCTGAATATTGTACTTTTCTTGTTGGATTTCCAGGTCACTAATGAGTCCTCCAGCTTTACCATCAATCCAGTTATAGACTTCCTAGAGAAGATGCAAGATGCCTAATAAGCATCACAGTATGCACTGATATTGTTGATAGGATTACTTGATAGCAATACCCCTTGCCTTGGTTGATTTTTACATATTTGACCACCCTTCTTGCTGCATCAAGATGAGATTATTTTGGCTTTTGCATAGAGTTTTTACCCTATAAGTAATATCAAGTCTAATAACAGTTAAGTACAAAAGCTTCCCTATCAACCTGTGATAGACACTAGGATCACGTAGATGTTTATCAGTTTGTAGATTATCAGACTTTAGGAATTCTTCATACTCTCTACTAGTTTTATATTGGTATCTATGGGTGTGATAGCTGGTTTAGCAGCCTGGGTCTAGTTTCAGATGTGAGTTCCAGTGAGTTCTTTCTCTTATGCATCAGAATGTCCTTCTTTGATCTAGCAAACTCTATACCTAAGAAATATTTAAGTTCTCCTAAATACTTCATTTTGAATGTCTGCTGCAACCTTTCCTTGGTCTGTTTAATTAAGTATAAGGTGTCTTTTATAATAAGCATATCATCCACATAGACTAACACTACTATAATTGTAGTGCTGGTCTTTCTGGTGTATAGTGAGTGATCCAACTGACTTTGTTTAAACTTAATCGTTTTCAATGCTTCAGGCAGCTTAGCATTCCATTTTCTTAGGGCCTGCTTGAGTCCATACAACGATTTAGTGAGTCTGCACACCTGATTCTCCCCTGACTTCTAAATCCTTGAGGTAGATCCATATAGATCTCATCATACAAATCACCTTATAGAAAGACAATGTATACATCAATTTGATGAATGTGCCAATGTCTGGATGCAGCAATGGATAAGATAGTCATGAATGTAACCATTTTGACTTACTGGTGAGAAGGTTTTTTTTTGTAATCAATACCTTCTTTTTGGCTAAAGCCTTTGGCAACTAGTCTTGCTTTTCTATTTGTCCTATAGACTTGTATTTAATTGTGTAGATCCATTTGCAGCTAATTGGTCTTTTACTTAGAGACAATGTTACTACAATCCAAGTCTTATTTTTTTCAAGTCCTTCTATTTCTATTTTCAAGGCTTCAACCTATCTAAGATCTTTTATAATCTGCTGAAAGCTAGTAGGTTCAATCTCAGTAGAAAATGCAGCAATGTAGCCTTAGTACTTAGGTGACAACTGACAATAGGAAAGATAGCTGTCACAAGATATGGTACAGTGTCATGAATGCCTAGTGACAAAAAATCTTTCATCCACAAAGGTGGATTTTTTTCAGTCTTGGTGGTCTTATAGGAAGTACTGGTGCCTGAATAGGTTGAGCTATGCCCTGTTCTTCCACAACTTCTACAGCTGGTAGTGGTATATTTTCTGGTTCTTGAGGTTCATCTGGATATACAGGTTCTGCATTTTGTGCCTCATTCTCCCCTCCCCTGGATTAATAAGAGGGGCTGGTTGTAAGACAGTAGGTTGACTTTGTGATTCAGGGAGTATTTGGTTGTCTAGAATATAGGTGGAGCAGCGCAGTTTTGTTAAAAAGGGAAGATATTCCTTAAATGTTATATCCCTGCTAACAAAGAAGGTTTGTTAGTGCAATCATGTAGCATGTTACCCTTCTGGACTTTTGAATACCCCATATGAACATCGATGATAGTTCTAGGTTGGTGTTCAATTTGTGTTATTGTTGGATTATCTTGGCAAAACATTGGCATCCTAACACTGTCAGATTTTCCAATATAATGAAGGTTTTCTTCTGAATAGTTTCTCAAATGGAGAGCAATGTCCTATGGCTGAAGAGGGAACTCTGTTGATTAGATACACAACAGGTAGGACACAGTATCCCCAGAACTTTATAGAATATTGCCTTGAAATCTTAATGCCCTATTTACTTCTAGAGTCTGCCTGCGCTTTCTTTGTGCAACACCATTTTGTTGTGGTGTATACACATATGAGCTTCGATGGATCTTACCAAGGCTATTAGATAAGATATCACAAACTGAGTTTAAAAACTCAGGTCCATTATCTGTCCTTATCACTTTAACATGACAGTTAAATTGTGTCTTAAATATAGTAAAGATATTCTGGAGCACAACATACATATCAGATTTTAACTTCATTAGAAAAACCCATGACATTCTTGTCACATCATTAGCTATTGCTAAAATGTATTTATTGCCATCAAATCTAGGAACCTTCTAGGGTCTCCACACATCCACATGAATCAGTTCAAATGCACAAGTACTTCCAATAGAGCTACTTAGAAAAGGAAATCTAGTTTGCTTTGCACAAGGGCATATTGTGCTCTCATCTACCACTTTACTTACTACAGAACAATCAATAGAGAAAATTCTTTTAAGAACACTTGTGGATACATATCTAATTTTCTTGTACCACAATGTGATATCTCGATCCTTCAGTACAATAGCTAAGTTGTGTGCCTCCAGCTTGCTATCACCTTGCTGCTGCATCAAATATAGACCCTTCTTCTCTTTAGCAATCAGCCTCACCCTCCTATTGCAGAGAACCTGAAAAACACAAAAGGTTGGGTAGAAAGTGACTGAGCAACCAAGCTCCTTTGTAGCTTGTGAGGCTGAGAGTAAATTATATTTAAACTATGGTAGATGAAACACATTGCTGACATGGCTCGAATTTCTAACTAGGTTGTGCAGGCACCTGAAATATTCCCTTAGACCCGTCGGCGAACCCTAACCAACCAAATTAGGAAGATAAATATAAAACCAACTCATAAATAAGAATAAGACTTAGAAAAAAATAAACATACTAATACATCTAAGTTGTACAGAAGAAATTACAGCTGACTACCCAATGTACTAGGTATAGTGCTATCCAGACTAGAAATATAAGAGTAAAACAAAATACATACACCTCCCGAAGGAAGCAAAACTAGATTACTAAAACAAAACTAGCACTGGTGGCTGTTCATGACAAGAGTTGGTTAACTCTGACAGCTGAAATCGTCTCCGCTTCTCAAACGAACGACAAACTCGGTCCTCCAGCAAAAGCTGCCGAAATGAATAGATACAACAAGAAACAAACAAGGGTGAGTTAAAGGACTCAATAAGTGGAGGCTGACTAACCACCTCCCAACATAATTTAGCTAGCTAGGGAGAAGAGATAAGCAAATAATAACTAGAAACATATAAGCAGCTAAAGCATATAACAATTAGAGACATAAGATAGCGAGAAACATATCAAAAATCTAAAACATATCCATAACCAGGTATACATACAGCATATACAAAACACAACATAATAGTTACTCAATAATCAACAACCCGTGTAATGAAATAGGATGAACGCATGGTCACATATACTCGAACTCTATCTCCGACATAGGACCCTCATCATCTACCAAGAGATACATGCAATAATAACCCTTCACTGATGCAGGACCCTCATCGACTACCGGGAAATATATGCAACAATATTACTCCACCGGCGTGGGACCCTCATCGACTACGGGGAAGTATATGTAGTAATAACCCTTCACCGGCGAGGATCCTTATCGACTACCGGGAAGTATATGTCAAACCCATAACTTGAGTACAAAACTCTTATGCTCAATGTTCAGCCATGAATATGTGATATGCAATGCTACATAATTCGAACCATCACACAATAAGTAAGTCTTGCGACCCTATAAGGATTTGCAACCTAGCAAGATACTTCTATCTTCCAATTTATATTCATAATTATACCCGAACTTCCCTTCTTAATTCAATACCAGGCTTATAGTTCAAAAATAGGTATTCCAAATTTTAATGGAGTCTCTATCCTTAATATAACATTCACACATCGAGGTCTAACAGTTTGAGTTCATATTTCCAACGAGATATTTATATTCTTGGCTCAATACCGAGCCCAATATGATGCACCTATCATAAGGCTGCATATCACAAAACAATAAATCTTTATTCAATCAATATTCATAGTCCAATACAAAAATTTTGCCTTCTATTCATAATCTTAGGTTTATAGCTCACCAATTAGCGCTCATAGCGAACATAACTCTCTTATCCTTAACTCGGCAATAAATACAGTACATTTCAATACACATACAAAATATACAAAACATGTGATGCTCACAGCTGGAGTAAAATACTCCCACTATACAGTAAACACCAAACAACACTTAACAACATAATAAACAGCTAGACACGAAGCTCCGACATAGAAAGTATGCCTCTTCTGCAGCTACGCACGTGAAAAATACGTGCATCGAACATCTACAAAAGCCAAAGGCCGTGAAAGAGTAGGATGAAAAAACTTACCTCACATTCTAGGTCAAATCAATTACTGAACGACCTTCTCTCCATTCTTACACCTCTTAAGCAGCCCACATAACAATTCAATCTATAATAGCACAATTAGGCTCACGATTAATATTAAATAAACATTACGTTTGTAATGTAAATTAGTAGATCGTTTATGCAAATTTGGGCAGCATCTCCCCTATATCATTGACTTCCTCCAACTCCATATATCACAACAACAATCAGAGCAACATCAACAATAATAAATATAAGTCACCACAATCAAATCAGACAAGAATTAATTCAAAAATCCTTTCAAAACAACCCATATGCACCACACCTTAATCTTTATTTCTATTTCAAATTTATACATATTTATTCCATCGATACCCTTCATAAATACCTAGACATACATAAAAACATCAAGAATACCATATTCAAGTTGTTCTCTTCATTTTCCAATCACAACAATTCATAAATATAGCTTCCAACACAGTCCAACAAGAACAATAATATTCCATATATTTTCAAAGTGTTAAGTTACAATAAGTTACTCAAACAACATAACCAACGCCAAAATAACCTTAAGAATAATTGAGAAGATAATATACCCACCTTAGACATCAACTATAACTCGAATCCTAAGCTTGTTTTAGCTCCAAATCACCCTTGATGCCATTACAATATCATAGAAGAGCATATCCTTCTTTTACTTCAACTTTGATGTTCAATTATGGTGAAATCTTCTTGGCAACCCTTGAACTCCTTAAGAGACCTTTAGGAGAGTGCTTAGGAAGGATAGGGACTGATTTTAGGCAAAAGTGACTTAAGAGAAATATTTCTATCCCTTTTAAAATCATCAAAGGCCGGCCACCGCCTTAGTGAATCCCAAAAGGGACTGCCTGCGCAGTCTCGTGAAAACGCAAATATCTCTCAATTCCCACGTCGCATTGACGAACAGTTTAATGCATCTTTCATTTGGTGGGAACATCCAGTAACTCAAAGTATACTAAGAGAAAAGCTCAGTGACATTAGACCCAAAATTCAGTAAAATTTATGCACGTGACTTGCGATGCTTTTCGTCAACTTTTATTTTATAACTTTATTGAATTTTGGGGCTTATCTAAACGACCTCGCATCTCACTTCCGAAAGTTCACATAGGTCAAAAATGACCATACGAACCTAACGACGTTTTCAGATTTCAAATCGAGCTCGAAAACCTCTTTTATACTTTACCGATAATCAAAATTGAAACCTTCTTTCGATACCCACTAAATGAGGTATGACTCAGTTCAAACTTTACAAACAGGTTCTAATGGACCTTACATAGTTTTTAAGATTATCAGCACGCCAATCAGAGTCCTAACTCTCAAAACGACTACATAAGGTCGTTTCAATTGCTCAATGTGTTGTCTCCTACAATGTTACTAAATCAAGTGTGTGTTACAAATACTGTGTCCCCATTGGGTAAAAATACCTTTTTTGGATTGACAGGCTACATTCATGCCTTGTCTAACATTGAACTATCTGAGACCATATGATTGGTGGCCCCAGTATCAATTATCCACTCTTGTTGTCAAGTAGATACAAGTAAAGCACTACTAGTACCTGCAATGTTAGCAGCTGATATAGAGTTGTTGTTTCCGAACATCTGTAGTATTTGAGCATATTATTCTGGGGTGAAAGTACATTCTCCCATGTTAGCCATTGATCCATGTTGTTGATAGCTTGTACCTTCTTGACCCTCAGACCGAACATTGTGGACTGATCCAGTGGTTTTCCTTTTCTTGAAATCTTCAGAGTATCCATTCAATTTCCAGCAATCATCCCTTGTGTGATTTGTCATCTTGTAAAAGTCACAGCATAAGTTTCTTGTCTGCTTCTTGCCCTTATTATTTCCTTGAAATCCCTTAGCTTTGCTATAAATAGCTGCCTGATCAAGATTACTAATGGCTGGTGCAGCTTCAAGAACCCCAATATTAGTTGTACACCCTTTTTTACTTTCATCACTAATTACCATTGCATAAGCCTCATTTAGAGTGGGAAGTGGACTCATAAGCAAGATGTGGCTTCTTTCTTGAAGATAAGAATCATTCAGACCCATCAAGAATTGGTACAACTTATGTCTTTGAACATATGCCTTGAAATCCTTTGATTCGTCACAATCACATTCTGGTATGGGTACCAGTGCCTCAAACTCATCCCACATATCGTCTAGTTTAGAAAAAGTATACATCAACTGACTTTTTTCCTTGCATTAGAGAAGATATTTTCTTATGCAGATTAAAAGTTCTTGAATAATTCACTTTATCAAACCTTTCTTTAAGATCTTCCCAAACTGCATGAGCATTAGAAGCATAGACTATTTCCTCAAGTAAAGTACTGGACACATAATTCATCAGCCATGATAGAACAATGGCATTGCACCTTTCCCATTGAGTCCACAAACTTTCATCATAAACTTCTTTTTTACAGGTACCATCTACTAACCCTAACTTGTTTCTTCCAAGTAATGTTATTCTCATAAATCTACTCCAAAGGGAATAATTTTCACTACTATTTAAATGAACAGAAATCAAAGAAATCCCACTAATGTCATTTGATTGCAAAAGTAGAGATGCCAGCCATAGATGCAAGTAGAAGACTAATTCTTGATAAATTTCAGACGAATCAAGAAAGCTAAGAGCCAGAAAAAGAACTTTAGAGAAAATGAGTTACCAGAATCAAGATTCAAAAGCAGATGGTTGATTCGTCTGATCGCTCTGATACCACGCTATGAAATGAACTGAAACGAGGAAGAAGAAGATAATTTGGGAGTAAGAGAGAGTGGAGAGAGAAGAGGGCAGGAAATTATTATTTTGTTATTCAGCAGAGGAGCATGTGAAGGCTATAGAAGAAGTTAGTTAGGAAATTCTGAACTAACTTTTAAACTATCTAACAACCCTTTTAACTAATATCCAGAATTAGAGTAACCTGCCCTTCTATACTTATTAACACTTACATGCATAGAAATATAATAAGTTGTATAATATAATATTAAAATTATTGATAATTTAAAATATTTAAAAAATATATCATGGTTAAAGAAAAATTTGTGTAGGTTGAAAATTGTATTGTGTCAACAAAAGTAGAATCTGGTTGACTTGGCATAATGTTTAATAAATAAAGAAAGATTTTTGGAACTTGAGGTCGAAAATAAGTCATTGATATTTGTATGATTTGGAGTTAGATTTTTTTCATATTTGAAAAGAGATCATTCTTTTATAAATAGACTAAAAATAATATAGATTACATAAATTAGAGTGGATGAAGTACATTATTACTACTATATCACTTAGTCATAACAAATAACTTTAGTTACTAAGCCAATTATTGCCACTAACTTTTAAAATTGAAAACTAAAATTATTAATAGTTACAACATTTGTTTAACTAATTAGGAGTATTGCTATTATGAACCAAATGCGTGGCAAAAACAAGTGATAAGGTTATAAAAATTGAACTATCCTAATAGCTTCATGATATTAAGCCAACTATTGTCATGTGTATTATAGAAGTTTAATAAAAAATATTTATTTAGCTATAAATTTCCATTTTAAATAAGTTGGTGTGGCTGAAATCTACTTTTGCTACGGAAACTTTACTAGCATGACTAAAGTTTATGTCTAGCTATAAAAATTATCGTAGCAATGAATTCGCATCTATACTGTAGTTGCCACAAATTTTTATAATTTGAAGCAAAATATTGTACAACTTCAATATTTCTTCAATATTTTGTTACAAATAATTGTTTGTTGCTAAAAGGCCATTATTGCTACAATAATTTTAAGTTCGTAGAAAAATAGATGTTTAGCTATGGAATCTAGTCATAACAGTTTTGTAGCTAATTAGGTTGTTGTTACCACAAAAGTTAGAAACCATGGCAAATTGAGGATTTAGCTTTGCCAATTTTACTTTCGTGGCTAAAAAATTTGTGAAATAATAGATAACCAAGGAATCTTAATTTTTGTAGCTACTGGTATGTATTAACCATGATATTCATATTCATAACAATGAATTCGTAGCTATATAAGTAAAATATTGCAGTGTTGTTCTACCACTATAAATATAGAGTTCCCATAATGATAAAAGAGGGACCACAACCATTAAATACATCAAGTAAGTTGAGGAAGGTTAAAGAAGCTCTCAAAAAAGGTATTCAAGGTCCTCTTCTACATCCACGATCTATGTCCCAATTCATGATTAACAGTGAAGGTCGCAGTCTACTAATGTTCATTTGTTTTGAAGGTACAATATCTCATTCTGAAGATAATTATTTGGTAGGCCCATTAATGTTTCAACAAGCAAAAAGAAATGAATAGGACTTATTAGATGAAAAGGAAGGTAGATCTCAAGTCTCTAAGAAAGGAAGTTTTAATGTTAAGAAGAAAATGCAAGATGGATCACTTAAGTTGTTTGAAAAATTAACAAGAGCGGCTTACATTAAATGGGAACTTCAAATTGAGAAGCTTTTTGTAAGTAGGAACATTAGTGATAAAAGAGAGAAAGCGAAGTGACTATAAGCACTTGGGGACGAAAATTTGATGTGTGTGGTTGTTTAAGACTTAACATTATTTCGAAAGATCCAAAGAAAGAGTTGCGGAGTTACTATGATTTTGAAGAGGAGCTTTCATATGTTGACTAACCTTGTGAAATTCCTAATATTTTATACCAAGAAAAGAATGAGAGAAAAAAATTAGAGAGAAGTGAGGGTGAGCAAACTGACAATTCAAAAGAGGAAAAAGGTGAGGATAAGTTGAAAAAGAATAGTGATTTGTCACCAAAAGAAGAAGAAAAGATTCATGAAGCATAAAATAAAGAAAGTTAGAGAAAAGAAGATGAGAGAAAGAAAATCAAAAGAGCATGAGTGAGATAATTTCTTATTCTAACTCTAACATATCTTCTTCTTCTTTTATCTTCTAGATGTGTGATTCTTTTGTAGGTATTCTTAAAGATGAGAAAATTAAGGTATTAACTTGGGAAGTACTTCAAGACTTGGAAAATACAAAGGAAGTCGAAATTCTATTTTCTAGTAAGGGAGATTAATTATTTTGGTAAAAAGAAATTTTATTGGTGCTTATCAATGTAAGATTGCTAATCCTAACTCATTAAATACTTTAAATGGACTTATTAGTTACTTGAGTGTGAATGTTAGACCGTCATTTCTTGAGGTTGATGATTCTTTAATTTGTGTTAATGTACAAATGGATTATTGTGGCTATACACTAGTTAAATATGATTATGGAGCTAAAATTGTAATTAATTGTGAGCTCAAAAAGCTTCAAACTAGTATTGTGCCAATTGTTGTAAAGCATGAGATACAAAGTATTCCCTCAGATGTTTGTCATGAAGATGAATTTATTTCATCTTTAGCTAATAGAGACTCTTTTGTTAATGAAAGGTTGGTTGATAGCAATTGTTCCTTTGCGAGTGAATTTGATTGTGAAAACTCTTTATCTTGCAAGAACATGAGTTTTGATAGTCAAACTAGTGAAGATATGAGTTTTTGTGAAAGTGAATTGATGTGCTTTATTGATGCATCTCTTAACATATGTTCTAAGATTCATGAAAATCAAGGCTTTTTTTTTTTTTTTTGAAAGTGAACTTTCAATTTTCAAATTTGTGGTAATAATTCTTATCTATGTTTGATTGGTTCAATTGTGAAAGATGAAGTAGTGAAAGGTAATCTTTGTGAAGTTGAAAAGAAATACCCTTTGAGTTGTCGAAATTTTAAGCTTGGACTTGAATCTACTTGTTTAGATACTATTGACGGTTATATTGTGAAAGATACCTTTTTTGTAACCTTGTATGCAGTTGATGATAATTATGGGTGAAAATTAGGAAGTGCAAATCGAAAGAAAGAATTTCTTTGTTTTGTTATGAAAATACTGATTGTTTGAGTTTGAGTGAATTAATTCCTTCGTTGCTTGATGTGAAGGACTCAGTGAAGAACTATGGCGTCCCTATGAAGAGGAGAGTTATTATGCTATCCTCAAAAAGTGATATCGATGTAGGAATATAAACACAGCCGGAAGCAATTCCAAGATTAAAAACTCACATGTAATCTAGACAAACTAGCAGGCTATTAAGTTTTACATAAACATAAAACGGAATACCTCTTGAAGTGTGACTTCAACCTTGAAACAAATCCTCAATCAAGCAGGATCATATATGGGGTCGTCCTCCAGTTCCATGATCTTCTGTCGTGTGCCTGAACAATACCCAGACTAATAATCACTTGGGTGGAACAAGTGTTGCAGAGAGAGAAAAACTATTTAGGGGTTTTTGTGTTGTGTCATTCCTTTTGACCAAGAATCCCCTTTATATAGTTTTAAGGGTAAAATCCTTTTTCAAAACTGTGTAGGATTCTTTTCCATCAAGAAACCTCTCTCATAGTCCTAATTGGATTCGGTCACAACAGGGACCACATAATTAATTAATGAGGCTTCCAATTATGGAATTAATTCTTTTCTCTAGAATTAACCTTTCCATAATAAATTACAAATTATTTCCACTAGAAATTCGTAATTGCACTCCTCAGTTGAATTTCGAATTCTTCCATCAAATCTTATTTAACTCCCCACGTTAAGATTACAGACACCAGTCAATATTATTAAATTACTAGCAATTCAATATATTGACTAAATGAATATCCTTTAGACTTCCGCTTAACTTATTCCATGTGCCGGATACAAAATCCACTGGCCAGATTTACACATAGAAACTTATAAGCTTTCATAAAGGGGTGTCATCAATCTCTATAATGGACGTAGATTCTACCAACTAGCTATCACTTCGCAAATGTATATTATCATTATCCAACTTATCAGGAATTATTTGACCCAAATATCTTGGACCTCACATATTGATAAATCAAGACAATGAATAATATACATCACTAATAATAACTATATCAAGATTAAGAGTATAAGTACATCTGATGAGCTAGAGAGTTTATTTTATATAGTCAGTATAAAACTACTTATCTCTACTTGGTCCGTTCAATGCAAACAAAGCACACTAGCACAAGAAGTTGGAACTATACCATTCCCATAATCAAGATAAATTATATATAATATGTACTACAATCATACCAATGACTTTGTCCAATTTCCATCTTAGACTGTGAACATTACTTTATTATTTATAAGAACCGGTGATTTAATCTTTCGTGTATAAGCTTGGCTCTACACACTAAATCAACTACTATATATATATATATATATATATATATATATATATATATATATATATATATATATATTTTATAAATAATAGGACACACATGACACAATTGATCTAAATAAATAATACTTCATTATATTTAATAAATGAATACCAATTGTTCAACTAGGAATAATCCAACTAAAATCGCATGGTTATTAGTATATTCCAACAATGGCTACTAATGAAAAAGGAAGTAAACTAATTGATACTAGTTTAAATATTATTTCTTTACTTATCCTATTCATATATTTGAGGTAGGGAGCGAATGGGGCCCTACGCGGCGCGAATCCGGATTAGTGGGGCTCCAATAAGGGTACCAGACACCGGGTGGGAAACAAAAAAAAATATAAAAAAATATATTTGAGGACATATTTTGGGCATAAGTTATCCATTTGAAGCATTTCATAATGTCTATGGGCTAAAATGTAGTAACCTATCTTTTGATGAAACCAATAACTTTTTTGACTTATTTGTAAAAGTTCGTTAAGAGAGAAATCTTAAGTAAGATGTTTAAGGTTACCAATTTTCCATACAAAGGAGCTAGTTGCCTCAATGCTTCCTAGAGCTAGGATTGCCTTACTTGATTGGTTATTACTTATTTTTGGACTTTCTAAAGCCATAAAAGTAATACACAATACCTTTGACTTTAATATTAGAAACTTTGTGTTAAATGATGTTTCTTCTTGTATGTTTTTACTTGGATTATTTTGGGATGTGCTAAGTGAGACATCCAATGATGTGTGGGGATCGATATTTGTATTTGATTCCGGGGATGAGCACTTGTATTTAATTATTGTGAATTACCATGTTAGTTTTTTTAATCGTGTGCTTAGAGGAATACAATTAATTTGTGACTTAATGGACAACTTGGTCCAAGTTGTGGAAGAAACTAGTTTTGACATCAAAGTTTTAAGGAGTTCTAATTGGTACTATTAATTTCTTTGACCCTTTTTAGACTTGTGTTTTATTTTTTAGCCAAGTATTTTATGTTTTGTTTTAAGAAATGTTCTTTAATTTCTTGATCTTGAAAATTCTTGATTATATTTTAAGAGTGTTCATTTTGATGCCTATTATACTTGGGTGAATTCATGTCACTTTGAGTAGTGGTTTTGTGATATTATGTGTTGATACTTTACTAACATTACATGAGTGACTCTATGATGTAACACATAAGATCTTGTGAAATTTTTGAGATGTTAGGTGGTGTTTGACGCTAGAGATATTCCTTGTTGTTTGATGATCATTAATCTTTGTGCTATTATGTATAAAGGATCCAATTGCAGTCGACATGATACATTCTTTGATTCAATTGGATTCCATGATTCTCTTTATGCGTGTACAATTTTTATACAAGTGCTTGAGGCTTTAAGTGGAAAAAATGATCTTTCTTGAACTCCTTGACTCTTGGCTAGATATAGAAGTGTGCGTTTTTTTGAAGTATTGTGGAACTCATTGCTTGGATGTTTATGTATTAGTTTGGTTACTTATTATTCTATGTTTTGCAATGTTCGAGTTCAGAGATCGATTTCTTTTCAAAAAAAAAAGAAAAAAAAAAGGGGGGAATGATGTAGATTGAGGTGGCCATCAAGAATGTCGGATGTCAAGTGATGACTACTTTGTAATTGAGTGGCTATCTTTGCAAATTAACCATCAATTAAAGACTATCTTCCTAGATTGGGCATTCTTATAATTTGGGATTATAACATATATAGCCATCCCAGTAATGAGGCTTACATCTTGTTAAAACTATCAAATAATAGCCATAATATTTCTAACCTTAAAGCTAATAAAGAGAAAAAATAAAAATATTCACCAATCACATTACCTAAAATCAAGGGATTGAGTAGTATTTAGTAAACTGCTATGCGTTTTTTAAGCCTAAAATACAAACAAAAGCTTCCCAATCTAAAAAGGATTCATATCCAATAATCCAAAGACCAAAATTAAAACTTCTCACCAACGGTATAAGAAAGTTACATATAAAGTCAAAAACAAATTAAACTTGCATTGCATAATACTTACGAATACAAAATGCTTAATAAGTAGATATATGCTAAAAAAAATTTTTGAATACCAAATGAATACAGAAAATTGGGTTAAACTCGTATTACATGACACATATAAATACGGTTAGGCTACATAATACATAATAAGTTGATATATGCTAAAATGTTTATTTGAATACCATAGGAATACTATATGAATACAGAAAAGTAGTTTAAACTTGTATTGCATAACACGTGAATATTATATGGATAAAAAATGCATATAGTTTTCTTATGGTATACTATATGCATGTGACTAAAGACCTTATAATCTATACATAATAAGTGTAACATAATAATCATTTGTGAGTAATGTATGGATACGCGACAAATAATAAGTAAATACAAACATAAGAATCTTATAAAAAAGTATTGCACACATAAACTGGATGCAAACTGAATATAGAAAAAAATCCTTTGATAAGCCATAATAATATAATACAAATTATCGAAGTTAGTTATGGTGAAATTGATCTATATGACAGTGAAGTAGAAGAAATTCAATGATAATGATGAATACTAAGCTTGGATTTAGGGACATACTACATTAGGCTAAAAGAGAGAATATAATTATTAGGGAGAAAATAATGAAAAAGATTGATATAATTTAAATTAAGGAAAATAATGGAATGTGTATCGATTCCTATATAATAGGCATACATATATCTAAAATACTGGATAGTTAACCCTTAAAATGTGGAATATTTATTAACCTTCGAGTAATATAAAAAACTGGCTAGAAGAGATAACAAAATGTTCTATTTGTTTATATGGAGAGATTAAAGATAATTGTGTTTAGAGATTGATAAAATCTCTATTTATTGTTTACCCAGTGTTATTTTCTCTAATTTGAACACTTAATTTCTAAACATTAGTAAAAATTTAGTGTAGGGGCCTGTTTGGCGCGCGTTAATTGATTTGTAGCCGTCAAAAACAAATTCGCTGAGAAATAGCCACCTCCGGACAAATCCCAGTATAAATACTGGGGCCTTGAACAAAACTTGTTCAAAGCCCCAGTATTTATACTGGAAAACTTCAGTAAACTAACCCCGGTATAAAATACTGGGGCTTTGAACAAGTTTTGTTCAAGGCCCCAGCATTTTGTTATGGGACTTTGTATAAAGCTTCAGTCCCATAACAAAATGCTGGGGCTGTGATCAAAACTTGTTCAAAGCCCCAGCATTGTTATGGGACTGAAGCTTTATATATAAAGTCCCATAACCCATAACAAAATGCTGGGGCTGTGAACAAAACTTGTTCAAAGCCCCATCATTTTGTTATGGGACTGAAGCTTTATATATAAAGTCCCATAACAAAATACTTAGGCTTTGAACAAGTTTTGTTCAAAGCCCCAGTATTTTGTTATGGGGCTAGTCTGGGGTGTTTTTCCAACGCTAATGGAGCTTAAGTGTGCGCGCGAATTTTTGGCTATTCTTCAATGAATTTTGAAACGGTGGATAATCCCCATTGAGCGCGTCCAAAAATGGCTAGTGATCAAAATTTCCCTAAAGATTAGCTAAGGGATATGTGGGCCACTACACCCTAAATATAAAGGGACAATTACATTGAGAGACACCCCACTCATGAAAATTACCAAAAAACACCCCTATTTTGCTACCTTACATGACATAGCACCCCCTTCCTTTTTTTTATTTTTTCTTTCACTCCATAGCACCCCCTTTATAAAGAAAAAAAATCCTAGCCCCCATTTTTCCTCTCCTCCTTCCCTCCTTCCCATTTTTCTCTCTTCTCTTCCCCATTACACATAATCCCCCCCCCCCACTCTTCCACCACTGTCCCACCGTCATCCTCTCTCCTCCAAACCACCAATATCGCCGTCGCCGAGGTCGTCACCACCACCACCGCCGCTGCTTCTTCTTCTTCTTCTTCTTCTTCTTCTTCTTTTCTTTTCTTTTTTTTTTTTTTTTTTTGCTTTTTGAATAGCAATGTTGATTTTCGTGTATATTCCGATCCAAACTCCGGTGAGGAGTTTATTTATCGAGTTTCTTTTTTTTCTTCACTTTTATTATAAAAATTTATTGAGATCTACTAGTTTTTTATTAAAACTTTTGTTTAATGTTTAGATCTAGTGTTTTTCTTGTATAAAACTGTATATATCTGGGATGTTTGTTAAGCTTTTGTGTAAAAGCTGCCCGAAGCACTGTTTAAAGTCAGTTTTGTGAGTTTATACACTTTTATACATTTTTATACAAGTTTATACAATTCTGTAAACGTGTATAAAAATGTATAAATCTGTATATGTACGCATTAACAGTGTATAAAACACATTCTATGCATTGTAACTTTTGTATAAAGCTGTATATGCGGGTATGAACAATGAATAAAATAGTATAAGTTTCAGATTCGTGCACTTTTATGGATGTTTTGTATAAAATTTATATTTTTTGTGTATATTTTTGTATTTTTCCTCTTGCATACACAATTTTATATGTATTTACATGTATAATTTATTATTTTGATAGATTTAGGTGTATAAAATTATCAAAAAATAATTATTTAAACAAATCCACAAATAAAATAAATAAATCCAGTGAATTTTTGGTTTTCCGGCCACCGGCCACCGCCGGCCGGCGGCGGCAGCGGTGGCAGGTCGGTTTCTGGTGGTGGGGGAGGGTGAGGGAGTGGTTCCTAGGGTTTTAGTTTAAATGGGTGCTATGTTGTGTAATTTTGAAAATAAGGGGGTGATATGTTGTGTAATGTAAAAATAAAGGGGTGCTATGGATGAAATGTGGCCTCTCATTTGTAATTTTGTATCGAGGGGTGCCTAGTTTTGAAAATTCCCCAAATATAAAACCCTAGTATAAATAGATTAGAGTTAGTTTTATTTTAGTTAGTTTAAGTTGATGATATTTGATGAAAATGTGTGCTCCTTTGAGAGTGTTGAAAACCTTTGGTTGTAAATCAATTCATGTCCTAGAATTTGCAAGAAGTAGTCAATCTTCTTGGGGATTTTATTAGATTGGGTGCCTTTGTTTTTTTTTCTTTTGTTATTAAGAGGTGTTTTGGTATATTTTGTCATTACATTTCTTAGTTGTTTAATCAAAATTATGTCTATCTTCAATCTTTCAATTTTATCTTTGTTCTTGTTATCTGTTTTAAATCACACTGAGATGTATAAACCTGACATTGCTTTTTTTTTTTAAAGACTTGTTAGTTCACGTACCAAACATGTCTACTGCAGTTTTGATGTTGGAAACTAACCATGTAAAGTTGCCTTTGGTTAAGCGACCTTTTTATACGCGATTGAAAAAATCTGTAGATGCATATGTGGAATGGAAATCAGGATTTGCATCCTCAAGAAACAATTAGCTACGCATGTATTAGTAGGTGGATGATTCTTTAATGCTTGTTCTTTAATTTCTATCTACTATATTTGTCAGGGTTCTCTAGGCTATCAATTAGTTAATTAAGCCTAGGGAGCTGTGGGGAGACAAATAGTTCACAGAAGTACAAATATGCCCTAAATATGGGGATGTCCAGAAATTTTATTATATGTCTCACACGCTACGTCATATTTGTGTGAGACACTTAATTTTTTGACAAGTGGACTCATGGAACCCATTTGTTTGAGTGAAGATAAAAAATAAAAATGGTAACTTTCTAAGATTATTAATTACAAAACTAAAATGGTAATGTTATTAATAGATATGGTAAGAAAATATTAACAATTGGCACGTGATCCCATTACAGCTAATAAGATCAGGGACGTACGACACATTGCTCTTCCAATTATTCTCTTTTTGTTTCGGTTATTTCATTTTAATTGTAGATATTTGAGTTCTGCATTAACATTTAACAGCTAGTATAAGTTAGTCATCTTCTTCTTTTGTTTTTTCTTTTTTTTTTATTACATAGTCATCTTCTTTGAAATTCGTATTTAACTAAAAAAGACATTTAATTAACTAGTTTGTCAATATATTAATGTGTCATTTTCTTGGATTGGGATCCGCTCCAATACATAAACCTCCGGTAAGTAACAGTACGCGTATCCCATGAAATTTAAATGGCCAGATTGTTAAAGTATCAAATATTTTAAAACTAAATTTGTTTAACTCACCGTCCACTGCCCATAACACAAGTCCATTCCAGGGCAGAGTTTGTTCCCGATTAGTGAACTTCATTAAAAGAGCATAACTAAAATTTCGTGAAAAGATAACAAGTGAATACCATAACTCCATGCTGATCAACTTGTTGTAGAGACTTCGATCATATCGGCCTGTGTTGCTCTGTAGAAGTGCACTTTGCACAAGTTCCATGGAGTTTGTCACTTGTCAATGGTGAGACCCAACTAATTTTCTTAAGAAGATATTTTCACATGCTTTCTTGTAAAGAAAAAGAGTTACAGTATATAATTGTAGACTACAAAGTACAGAGAAGATGAACACACCACCTTTTTTTTCTTTGCTACAACTCATAATTAACATTGTCTTAAATTTTCACGAATTCTTTTTATCCATCTCGAAAACCTATGAGCTCAGAGAAAGTGTAAGCAATACAAAGATTATTCTAGAGAATCTGATTTTAAATCTATACATTGTGCTTCTCATTGCTCTCCGTTGATTTTGCATCTTCTTGCCTTGTTTGGAAAGAGGAAAAAAAGAGCTTTAGACGGTAGAGTAAAGGAGATACCAATCTGGCCATTTAATTTTCATGGGACACGTGTCCTTAGTTAAAAGGTGTACTGTTACTCATTGGTACTTTACTTACCGGAGCGGATCCGGGGATCCGCTCCAATACATAAAGCTCCGGTAAGTAACAGTACGCGCATCCCATGAAATTTAAATGGCCAGATTGTTACAGTATCAAATATTCATAAACTAAATTGGTTTAACTCACCGTCCACTGCCCTTAACACAAGTCCATTCTAGGGCAGAGTTTGTTCCCGATTAGACAACTTCATTAAAAGAGCATAACTAAAATTTCATGAAAAGATAACAAGTGAATACCATAACTCCATGCTGATCAACTTGTTGTAGAGACTTCGATCATATTGGCCGGTGTTGCTCTATAGAAGTGCACTTTGCACAAGTTCCATGGAGTTTGTCACTTGTCAATGGTGAGACCCAACTAATATTCTTAAGAAGATATTTTCACATACTTTCTTGTAATGAAAAAGAGTTACAATGTATAATTGTAGACTACAAAGTACAGAGAAGATGAACACACCACATTTTTTTTCTTTGCTACAACTCATAATTAACATTGTCTTAAATTTTCACAAATTCTTTTTATCCATCTCGAAAACCTATGAACTCAGAGAAAGTGTAAGCAATACAAAGATTATTCTAGAGAATCTGATTTTAAATCTAAACATTGTGCTTCTCATTGCTCTCCGTTGATTTTGCATCTTCTTGCCTTGTTTGGAAAGAGGAAAAAAAGAGCTTTAGACGGTAGAGTAAAGAAGATACCAATCTGGCCATTTAATTTTTATGGGACACGTGTCCTTAATTAAAAGGTGTACTGTTACTTATTGGTATCCGCTCCGATACTTAAAGCTCCGGTAAGTAACAGTACGCGTATCCCATGAAATTTAAATGGCCAGATTGTTACAGTATCAAATATTTTTAAACTAAATTGGTTTAACTCACCGTCCACTGCCCTTAACACAAGTCCATTCTAGGCCAGAGTTTGTTCCCGATTAGAGAACTTCATTAAAAGAGCATAACTAAAATTTCATGAAAAGATAACTAGTGAATACCATAACTCCATGCAGATCAACTTGTTGTAGAGACTTCGATCATATTGGCCTGTGTTGCTCTGTAGAAGTGCACTTTGCACAAGTTCCATGGAGTTTGTCACTTGTCAATGGTGAGACCCAACTAATTTTCTTACGAAGATATTTTCACATGCTTTCTTGTAATGAAAAAGAGTTACAATGTATAATTGTAGACTACAAAGTACAGAGAAGATGAACACACCACCTTTTTTTCTTTGCTACAACTCATAATTAACATTGTCTTAAATTTTCACGAATTCTTTTTATCCATCTCCAAAACCTATGAGCTCAGAGAAAGTGTAAGCAACACAAAGATTATTCTAGAGAATCTGATTTTAAATCTATACATTGTGCTTCTCATTGCTCTCCGTTGATTTTGCATTTTCTTGCCTTGTTTGGAAACAGGAAAAAAAGAGCTTTAGACGGTAGAGTAAAGGAGATACCAATCTGGCCATTTAATTTTCATGGGACACGCGTCCTTAATTAAAAGGTGTACTGTTACTTATTGGTACTTTACTTACCGGAGCGGATCCCGGGATCCGCTCCAATACATAAAGCTCCGGTAAGTAACAGTACGCGTATCCCATGAAATTTAAATGGCCAGATTGTTACAGTATCAAATATTTATAAACTAAATTGGTTTAACTCACCGTCCACTGCCCTTAACACAAGTCCATTCTAGGGCAGAGTTTGTTCCCGATTAGAGAACTTCAGCATAACTAAAATTTCATGAAAAGATAACAAGTGAATACCATAACTCCATGCTGATCAACTTGTTGTAGAGACTTCGATCATATTGGCATGTGTTGCTCTGTAGAAGTGCACTTTGCACAAGTTCCATGGAGTTTGTCACTTGTCAATGGTGAGACCCAACTAATTTTCTTAAGAAGATATTTTCACATGCTTTCTTGTAATGAAAAAGAGTTACAATGCATAATTGTAGACTACAAAGTACAGAGAAGATGAACACACCACCTTTTTGTTCTTTGCTACAACTCATAATTAACATTGTCTTAAATTTTCTCGAATTCTTTTTATCCATCTCGAAAACCTATGAGCTCAGAGAAAGTGTAAGCAATACAAAGATTATTCTAGAGAATCTGATTTTAAATCTATACATTGTGCTTCTCATTGCTCTCCGTTGATTTTGCATCTTCTTGCCTTGTTTGGGAAGAGGAAAAAAAGAGCTTTAGACGGTAGAGTAAAGGAGATACCAATCTAGCCATTTAGTTTTCATGGGACACGTGTCCTTAATTAAAAGGTGTACTGTTACGTATTGGTACTTTACTTACTGGAGCGGATCCCGGGATCTGCTCCAATACATAAAGCACCGGTAAGTAACAGTACGCGTATCCCATGAAATTTAAATGGCCAGATTGTTACAGTATCAAATATTTATAAACTAAGTTGGTTTAACTCACCGTCCACTGCCCTTAACACAAGTCCATTCTAGGGCAGAGTTTGTTCCCGATTAGAGAACTTCAGCATAACTAAAATCTCATGAAAAGATAACAAGTGAATACCATAACTCCATGCTGATCAACTTGTTGTAGAGACATCGATCATATTGGCCTGTGTTGCTTTGTAGAAGTGAACTTTGCACAAGTTCCTTGGAGTTTGTCACTTGTCAATGGTGAGACCCAACTAATTTTCTTAAGAAGATATTTTCACATGCTTTCTTGTAATGAAAAAGAGTTACAATGTATAATTGTAGACTACAAAGTACAGAGAAGATGAACACACCACCTTTTTTTTTCTTTGCTACAACTCATAATTAACATTGTCTTAAATTTTCACGAATTCTTTTTATCCATCTCGAAAACCTATGAGCTCAGAGAAAGTGTAAGCAATACAAAGATTTTTCTAGAGAATTTGATTTTAAATCTATACATTGTGCTTCTCATTGCTCTTAGTTGATTTTGCATCTTCTTGCCTTGTTTGGAAAGAGGAAAAAAAGAGCTTTAGACGGTAGAGTAAAGGAGATACCAATCTGGCCATTTAATTTTCATAGGACACGTGTCCTTAATTAAAAGGTGTACTGTTACTTATTGGTACTTTACTTACCGGATAAAGCTCCGGTAAGTAACAGTACGCGTATCCCATGAAATTTAAATGGCCAGATTGTTACAGTATCAAATATTTATAAACTAATTTGGTTTAACTCACCGTCCACTGCCCTTAACACAAGTCCATTCTAGGGCAGAGTTTGTTCCCGATTAGAGAACTTCATTAAAAGAGCATAACTAAAATTTCATGAAAAGATAACAAGTGAATACCATAACTCCATGCTGATCAACTTGTTGTAGAGACTTCGATCATATTGACCTGTGTTGCTCTGTAGAAGTGCACTTTGCACAAGTTCCATGGAGTTTGTCACTTGTCAATGGTGAGACCCAACTAATTTTCTTAAGAAGATATTTTCACATGCTTTCTTGTAAAGAAAAAGAGTTACAATGTATAATTGTAGACTACAAAGTACAGAGAAGATGAACACACCACCTTTTTTTTCTTTGCTACAACTCATAATTAACATTGTCTTAAATTTTCACGAATTCTTTTTATCCATCTCGAAAACCTATGAGCTCAGAGAAAGTGTAAGCAATACAAAGATTATTCTAGAGAATCTGATTTTAAATCTATACATTGTGCTTCTCATTGCTCTTAGTTGATTTTGCATCTTCTTGCCTTGTTTGGAAAGAGGAAAAAAAGAGCTTTAGACGGTAGAGTAAAGGAGATACCAATCTGGCCATTTAATTTTCATGGGACACGTGTCCTTAATTAAAAGGTGTACTGTTACTTATTGGTACTTTACTTACTGGAGCGGATCACAATCACATTTTTCTTACCATGCATATTTATGTGCTTCAATTCTCTTTGTTTCGTGGTTCTAATATTATCAACGATGTATTTATAACATATGAATGATATTTTATTAAATTGAAACGTCTACGCTAAACAAGTCAAACTTTTATTATAAAATGTAATTACAAAGTAAAAGATTATACTGTATGAAAAAATAATATAAAATGTTCAATATCTATTGACATATCCACCATTAGTTTCGCCAAATTCTCGCTCATTCTTCGTAGATCGGGTTTTAAAGTTCCTACTCCGGTGATTTTTTTGGTTTCTTCCGGCGACGTTTACAGGTCCAGGCTTGTTGTCCCCTCCCCGTTCTCTTCATACACACTGATTGGTTGGAAACATCCACCTCCGGCTAAACTCGAACGGAAAACAGACCTGGATCTCTTTCTTTTTCTTTGTTTCAGTATTTACTTCTATCTTCCACTCTTCTTTTGTTCTAGTTGAGACGACCCCAAATGAGGTCATTTCAATTAGAACGAGAAAGGGTGGTTGTTGCGGCTTTGATGCCATGGCAGTGGTGCAGTAGCTACGACATCTAGGTTGGCGATGCAACGTTGTCGATGGCGAGGTGAGGGAAGTTGAGTGAGTAGATGATGGTAAGGTTTGTTTTATGGCAGGGGCTGTGTTATGTTGATTCAGGGGGATGGTAATGTGAGGGGATGGTTCTGGGACTGATTTGCGACAACAGTGGTGATCCTTAGGTGATGAGGCAATGGAGTTGGAGATGAGTGGCGATGACGAGGAGGCTGCCCCGATACTCGGGTATTCGTGGAAGCTGCGACAATGACTCCGAGTTTAGCCTCGACTCAATAGCGACATGGCTGTATCTGGTGACGTTTTAGCTTCGGCAAGTTGGTTAGAGTCTATCATAGTCTTCTTTGTTTTCTATTCGCTTTGCCATAAAATTGGTTGATTCATTAGTTAATAATGTTTTAGAATTAATTTAGGCATAGAATCAGTGTGTGCATATGTGTTATCGTTTAGTGTTCGTTTCTTGTTCATTGTTCAAGGGTTATGTAGTCGTCGTCATTTGCTTATAGTGTTTAGCATATGGAATAAATCACCATGTCAACATAGTCTGATTATTCGAATGGACATTGGTTTGTTTTGCTTAGTTTGAAGCTTCCTATATATTGACTGATTATATGAGGATTTTGTGTCTGTGTGTTTTCTCGGAGTGACCATGAACTCGCTGAAACACGTCTAAGAAAGTTATAAGTGTTTCCACTAGTTTTGTTTGAATAGTATGATCTGTGAAGTGTTGCGCTTAGGCATAAACCACTTGTTCTCTTCCAGTTTATTGGCTCTATCTATTCTGTTTAGTATTAAGTACAAAGGCCTGCAAACTTTGTGTACTTCAAATGTGTATGTGTGGGTTCATTCAGTTCTTGGAATTGTCTCGTTTCAATTAGAAGGACATGATTTATTAGTTTAATTTGTGGTTATGTTTGGGATTAAGTTTGGGTTGGATTAGTAGCTTGAAATCTGATTCCTTTTGAATTTAAAAGAGTCAAAAGCCAAAACAAAAAGTACATAGTGGCAGCATCTTTGTAGGCTTTACAACCCATCTCTTTTGTTTTTAGCAGTGACTTCTGTCTGATTATTTGCCCAACACTCTACTCTCCCTTTTTAATCAGACTTGCATTAAATTCAAAGGAAAAAGGCTAGCACGCCTGAGAGTTTTTGTTGTTTGTTTGGACACAATTGTGGACCTGGCATTTAATGCCAATAAGTCCAAGAGCTATGCTGGTTAAATTGCTGCAAATTCTACTACTCATCTTGGAAGTTTGATTTGTACTAGGTAAGGCTTTTCCTTTTGTTTTCTTCCATTTCATGTTGTTATTTCTATGTATGTTTTAGCTATGTCAATGTATGAAATAGTTAATTTGTATCTATGTTAGCTAGCTTATGTGTGTTTAGTCTTTCTTATAGCAAACATCTAAGTAAAGTTGTTACTTGTATACCAATTGTTTAAAATTGAAATTTGCAAAAAACAGCACCATCATAACATTTAGGGTCAGATCTGCAATTTGAGTAAGCCAAGTGACTGTTTTGTGCAAAAAAATATGTTTTTTTAAGCAAGAATAAGGAAACGTTGCAACACTCTATATTTGTAAAAAGAAGGCGCAAATCAAGTACATAGTTCATGTAAGCTTTATTATGTAAAAATTAGAGGTGAGAAAAGTCATGTAGAAGTTTGAATATTTCGATATAATTCTGGCCAGATTTTAAAGTAGATGGACAGATGTGATACATGTGCAAGAGTAGTAAAATAAAAGTCCATCTATGCAAAATCTTGTGAATAACAGTGGGCTAAAATCATATGGCCAAACGTTCAAGCAAGTAGGTAAATAAGACATTTAGTACAAATCTCCTTTGATTCCAGTTGACGTGCAAACAAATTAAATGGGCCTTAATAGATTTGCGAATCTAACTAGTTATATTTCAGCTTTTAAGTTTTAGGCCACACATTGTTTAACACTAAGCGCTACTGTTGACACCCAATTTTGTCCCGGTCGTGTAAATTAAAGCCTAATTATACTCAATTAAAATTAATTATTTTGAAAATTCGAAGTAATTGAGTTGAATTTAAAAGAAAAGGGCTAAATGTGTTAGACGCGGCTTTAATTTTAGCTTACGTATGTAATTAGTTCAAGTTACTTAATTATATTAAAAGAGGCTAAAATCGTTTTAAAACCTAATTCCAGCCTACTTCTGCAACTACACATATATATCATATTACTCCCTTTTCACGCTTCATTTCCCCATCAGATTACTCAATTCCCCAACCCATCTCCGCAAATTTCAACCCGTTTCCTTTCTCCTTGACCCCCGATTGGACTCAAACTCCACTAATCAGTCCAAAATCCTTGTATCTGCTGGTCCCCCCCTCGATGCCATATCATCATCTCCGTACACAAGCTGTGTTGGAGCAATCCTAGTCATGCTTTGGTGTGAGAATCGATCTGAACCCTTGGTTTTGATCCCAAAGGCAGTTTTTTTTGTTTAGATGAGGATTAAAATTGTACTACCTTGAGGGTGAGACAATTTTGACCCTTATCTAACAAGAAATTGCAACTTTGGGGCTGATTTCAAAAAAGATGGAGCAAAAAACCCGAAACCCTAGCTGCGAGGCATAAATTCTAATTTTTATTCTCATTTTAGGGGGTTTAGTTTTGAGGGATTGATATCCAAAAACGGCAGCATTCCTATATACAAAATACATTTTGCTCTCAGTTTTAAGTAAAGGATATACACATAGCATTTTCAGTTTCTATTTAGATTCAAACATCGCTTTGGTTTTGAGTCGTCGACCTCGCCCGAGTCGACGACCTTGTTCGAGTCGCATTTTTGAATCTTCGCGCCCCTTTTCGCTGCTTGCAAAGAGGTAATAACTTCGCCTCGACATTGTTCAAGTCTCAATATGTGAACATTTCTATGCATCATGGTTTAATCTGAAATGATATGTGTAATGGTGCCGCTGTGATTGAAGCTATAGAAGTATTGTGTTTTATTCTTTTCCTAAAGCATTTGATGTTCATGTTTGAATCCAGTCTTAGCTAAAATAGTAGAAAAAAATAGTTTAAAGAACCCATTTTTAAAAATACCCTGTTTGAAGCATGAATGGAGTTCAACATGGTCTTGAGCCCTTTGTCTCTAATTCCTAGTCTGGGTCTATTATTCATGTTTGATGCATATGTGGTCTTATTTTCTACATATGAGACAAATCCTAATTAAAATTCAAAAGAAGTGTTTTGGTGTTTCTCATGACCTAAACTGTGATAAGTAAAGTTAGAATCTCTGGTTTATGTATGTTGTTGCAGTGTTATCTTAATAGCAAAATTGCATCCTTAAGTTAAAATGTGGAGCAGTATTAAAGTAAAACTTGAAGTAAGGCTGATAGCATTGTTTTAGTCATTCTGGTAGCCTGATTCTTATGGTCAGTCTAATGCTTAAGTTTCTAGTTGTTTTGTATAGGATCAGTCTCTAAGGCTTCCCAGTTTGGCTTTCTGTCTATTAGTCTTGATTATGTTCTCTTGTTCCCTTTTAACAGTCTTGTTTCTTTCAATATGTAAGCTTGAATGAGTTCTTCAGGTAAGCTGGCACCTAACATGCCCATTTGCAGCTTACTTTTCTATTTAGTGGAGGTTGTTCTTGGATGGTTTGTGTGTTTGGAGTTTTAAAAAATAGAGTGATGAAGTCTTTCCTTCAAATTGTGAGGTCTTGTTTAATGGGGTCTGATCTGGTGTGTGAATAGGTCTGTCAAGTGCTGTTTGAAGGCTGTCCTTGGTATTTGCAAGAGATCTGTCAGGGGTCTGCTATAGTTGTAGGAGTGCAGGAGTTCAGGGTAGTTTGAAAGGGGTTCCAGGGTTGCTTTGGGTTTGTCCGGGAGGGTCTGTGAGTTGCATGTTGCAGGTGTTTCAAGGAGTAGTTTTTAGTTCTCCAGGTCTGGTTGTTATGTGAGGTGATGAGAGGTCAGTGAGAGTGATAGTCAGGCAGAGGGTAAATATGCAGGCAACAGGCAAGATGGAATTTGTGAGTTTCAAGTGAGCTTAGGAGGGATTTTGCAGAGTGATTCAAGTTCCGTGTTGGTGTAGAAATTTCAGGAAGATCATAGGGAGTAGTCTGTGAGAGGGGTTTAGGTTCAGTGGAGGTTAGTTGTTTTAGGGAATCTGTGTAGCTGTCTGTTGAAGTAGAAGCAAGAATTTGATAGAGTTGAGTTCTGTGAAGGGTTGAAAGCGAGTTTCAGATTCATTAACCTGCATTCAGGTTCAGAATGGATTTAGTGGCAGTCCTGGGATGCTGTGAGGTAGTTCATAGGTGAGTGCAGGCAGCTGGTATGAGCTTGAGAATGGTTTCTGTTAGAAGAGGCTTAGGTTCTGGTTGTCTAAGTTGTGTCAGTGGTCTGGTTTCGATCTGTTAGGAGCATTGGTGAAATGCGTAGGAGCTTAGGCTGTTCCAGAATGAGGTTTGTGTGTATGAGCCTGTTCAACTACTCCATTGCTGAAATCTGAGTTTTCTATCGAGCCGGAATGGGTACCTCTTACAGCATAAATGGCCAAACCTCACTGCCTAGGACTTGCTTTCTGCAGGATAATTACTTAACCAGTGTCAAGTAAAAGCCTCAATTGATTTAAGGGGTTATTGCTTACTAAGTGTCTACAAAATCTAATTCAAAGTTGTTTGATTTTTACGCCTTGGTAATCTGAAGTTGCTTTTCCTGATTAGTTCCTTTGAAGTTTGGCTTAGGGAAGTTTAAGAACTATAAATATATAATCTGTCACCCTTTTCTTCTGGCTGTTAAAAGTGTTAAGCTTTGCTCACTTATTGTCAATTTTGGGTCATGTTAAACAGCCCTATTCCCTCCGGTACTCACATTTAGTCATAATTATTTCAATCTGAAGATGCTTCCATGTGTAGAAGTTTGAAGTGCGAATTTGCCTGCCCACCTAAAGCTAAGATCTTGTCTATGGATTTAAGTTTTTTTTCTGGTAGTACGAAGCAATGTCCGGAAGATGTTGCCTTTCACGCATATATTTTAATTCATAGCTTCATTTGAAATCTGATGAGGTAGCTTCATTTTGAAATCTAATGAGAAAGCATGTTGTAGTTTCTCCCTTTAGTTTATTACTATTTATTGTACCTCAGAGTATGTGCTATTAAAAGAAAACTTTCTTCTTTGCCATGCGAGAATTTTATCTAGTAGCTAAGAGGTCAACTTCAATCATTTCTTGACTGTAAATCAAACTCTTGTTTCTGTTTGTTTGTTTACTACCTATACTGAGTCTACTTAATTAAAACTAAGTTACTTGTCCTAACTTTATGTCCATTAGTTCAATTTGTAAATGTTATCCATTAGCGTTGATATTAATCCTTATTTCTCGACTCTTTTTCTTGACATGAACACCCATTTGGGACGAGTTGAATAAAAACTCACAAACGGGGACAGCTGCTTGCATTTGAAGTTATTTGCTCCGCTTCGCATTTTCGGGACTTGATATCCCCGAAAATGTAAAAGAAAAATGAAAATCACAAAGTCCAAGGCTCAAATTATGAGTTGCGCTTCCGGGTTCTATCTTCTAAACTCTATCCTTCCCCGTTCCCTTAGAAAAAGCATGTTGTATAGGACTTCCCCATAGACCGGATTAAGAGCCCTATAGGATAGAAATGATATTTGAATTGTGAATAATTATTGTAAATTACTTAAATTATTTTTATATGAATGCTTTGTATCATTTCTTTTCGAATCGCCAATTAATTTATGGATGTTTAGAATCATTTGTCAATTAATGAGTGCAAAATCAAATTCGACTAACAAATCTTACCCTTGTCATAATTCGCATTTGAACTGCTTCTTTATTTATTTTATTCAACATTCAATTATTTATTTATCTAATCTAATTTATTTAGTTAATTAATTAAATTTTAATCCTTTATTTATTTATTTATTTATTTACTTGATCTAATTTATTTAATTTCAATTAATCATTTATGTAATCCATTCAATATTTATTTATTTATTTAATCAATTATTATTCATTTATTCCATTATTTAATTAAAATTGATAAGTATTCATTTATTTAATTAAGTTATTCATTGGTTTATTTATTTTTCTATTTATTCAATCAATTAATTAATCCTTTATTATCATCCAATTATTTTATCTAATGTGTTTTATTTAATCATCTAACTCCATTTAACCTTTATTTATTTATTAATTAATTGACCATTATTTCATTATCCATTTAATTAATCTTAAATTGGATCATTTATTTATCTAAGGATCGGCACAATTAAAATCTTATCTTATTTACATTATTCATATTATCCTTATATAAAATTAGCTTTATATATTTATTATCCTTAACAAATTCGTGAAAACCGCAGGATTAACCGCATTTAGCGGATTTTCGAAAGTGCTCCCGCAAGGGACCTTCTTTCGAATTTAATAGAACCACTTACCTAGAATCTCTGAATTTAATTTAATTTTTATTTTTTTTATTTTAAGGAATAAAATTGCACTCTTTAGTTAACTTAGGTTCCTAATAAACCTTAAATTAGGTGGCGACTCCAAAGAAAGCCCTTTGGAGTCCCATTTTGTTGAAATATACCCGAAACCTGTCTTTTCTTAAAGAAAGGGTAATTTTTGGGGTTCAACAGCGTGGCGACTCTGCTGGGGATACGCAAATGGTTCTAACCAAAAGGCTTTCATGAATTTGTTTGTTTGTATTGTTTGAGTTGTATGCCGATACTAGTCTGCGTAGCTTATTTAATTATTGCGTTTGTATGTTGAAACTGGCATGATTATATCTACTGTTTATTTGCGAGCATGCTTAGTTAATTTAATTGATTGCTGTGTGTCACGAAAGCATGTCACTACACCCCTATTTGCACACATATAAACTGGCATTCCGTTCATACTTCCCCCACTCCTGGGAAACTCTTGCATTTTCACCCCAAATATCCGTGAGGTACGCTCATGCGTACCCGCACTTTCTTCCACTAAAGAACCCTTATGACGAGTTGGTATACCGGCGGTTGTCGTGGGAGTAATTCGACTGCGAGGCCGCTTGCCACTCACCTGTTAGCCTCAACCGTTAACCCACTCTTAGATGGAGCTTTTAGGAGCATGCATGCATTTACACCTTAGTTTGGACCCGGTCCTTGATACCGTTTCCAGAAATTAAGAAACCGCCCTTTTGTGAACGGGTTCTTGAACCCAACGACAATGCATATTATGTGCTATGTGATAACGAATCCTCAGTCCTAACCATGTTTTGAGCGAAATCAGATTTAGAATTTTGTCTCCTATGTTTTTTTTTAGGTCAGAAAATGGAAGAATTTAGCAGAATTGAGATCATAATGCAAACTTTTTGTGAACAAGGCAGAATTGTAGTCGGGGGAAAGTTAGGTGGATTTGGTTGGCTTGTGTTTTGGAGATGGTCTGGTGTAGTGAGATCTAAGAGGCGAAGCCCCTGGTGTCTTTAAAAGATCAGTGGGGTCCCTCTCGAGAATGGCTTTGCGTGTGTGCAGGCCCATGTTGACTAACCAGCTGCAAATTCTTATGGAAAGAAGTATGCTTGTCGCATACTAGGAGAGCGAAGCCCCTATGTCTTTGAACGACCAATGGGGTCCCTCCTTGAAAACCAGTGCTGTCTTGGCTACCTAGGAAACTGAGAGGCTTGATTAAAGCCCAGGACCAGTGAGGAGCCCTATGAACAAGGTCGGTGAACCTTGCAAAACCTAGGAAGCTGAGAGGCTTGACTAAAGCCGAGGACCAGTGAGGTTTTATTTTTGAAAGGCTAATTGGCGCCTTTTCATGATTTGCAGTCTGGTATTGTGAAAGCAGTTGGAAATCTCACCCTAGGATGTTATGAAATAATTTGGAGTTGTGCTTGGAGGAGCGTTGATGTTTGCAAAAGGTATAGAGGTTTGTTTCAGGTTTTAGGCATTTGGGTTTAGAAATTTGGTGCAGACGTTGCGGAGAGCATAAGTTGTGTTAGAATTTTGAGTTGGCACCAGCTTTGAGAAGATGGTCGGGATGACAGAATTGCGGTGTCGAGGCGGCGAGCTGATTATTATTAATTATTGTTATTATTTATCGCTTACTCTAAATCTGAATTGCTCAAAACTGGCATAAACTATTTTTCGTTACCACTTGTTTGCGCGTCTTAGGCCCACCTCTGGCACAAAGAGGCACCTTACAGGGTAGGAAACGTTCGCAATTTTATTTACGCTCAATTACTTGTGGTTGCCACATGTCAAATTATTTGTCTAAAATGCGATTACTTGCTAAATATGTGCTACTTGCCTGAAATTTGTTGGCACTGATTGCGTTGTGATTGAATTTGTTCAGCGGTATGGTAAGATTAACGTTATGTTACTTCAACCTATCTTTTGTAAAAGTTAACCGCCTTTTGAAGTCATTCATCTACCATTTGAATTCATGCATACCATTATTTTAAGACGTCTTTTAAATGTTATTTTGTTTATCTTAACCCCAGTCTTGTCATTTTGCAAAATATTGTTTAGCGTCATATTTTAAAGTATTCACAAGTATGTTTTCCTTTTGAAAATAATTTCATATTTAAACAAGCGTTTCCGCGCCTGGTTTGCTTTAACAAAATGAGTGTCTTGCTCTAAATTTTGGGTCTTTTCAGTATGGTCTCAATTTATCCCTTTTGGAATAAGTTGACCCGTCAGTTTCATCTTTAATAAATATTTATTAAATTCGGTATGCATTGGTAAAGAGCTAATTATTTGAACATCAAGATCAGGACCTATGGCTCGTCAAATTGCAGTGATTGACTTGACTGGAAATGATGGATCCCACCAAGACAAGGTTAACAAGCTTGAAGCAACTGTAGCAAGTTTGGAGAAGAGGCTTGATAGCCTTACTGAATTGGTTGTCACGCTCATGGATGCCCGCAACCCAGTGCGAAATGTGTCAAGCCCAGGACCAAGTGCTCCTGTGGCTCCTATCTATACTGTTGCACCTCCCACAATGCAAGTAGCTCCTGCATTTGAGTGTGATGCTCAACAGTTCCCTAATTTGCATGCATTCCTGTTGGAGAAGGAATTTGGTGGCTTCTCATAAAAAACAAGCAATGAGAAAAGCAACGGGGAAGGGCTTCCCAGTGCTAAAGAGAACAATGGCACAATGGCAGATGGGCAGGCTCTACCATCTCAAGCAGGCTTAGGTGGAGTAGAAAAGGAAAATGTGTTTCTTGACATGGTTTATCCACCAGTGTATGATGGGATAGGAAATCCTCATGATCATTTGAAAGCATTCACTGATTGGGTGGCAATATTTGGAAAAAGTAATGGAATCAAGTTGAGGTTATTTGTTAAGACGCTCGCGGGGCCGGCTTTAACATGGTTTGCACTACAAGACCTTGGAAAGCGATTCACATGGGATAACTTAGCTCGTAACTTTGTCAAGCAGTACGAACTCCCGAACCTAACCTTTGCAAGGGGCAATCCACTGAAAAGAAAATCTGTAGAGCTTCAAGAAGAGCCGGTTGCAATAATTTCTGACAAGAGAAAGTGTGAATTGGTTGAGGCACAGTCCAAAGACAAAGGAAAAGCTGTCATGTCAAAACCTTTGTCTGCCATAGCTGGGGAACCTAGTGCCAATGCGCAAGTAATTGTCAATCAAAGTTCACCATCAAACCATGCCAAAAGATCTGCTTTTGCATTCACACGGCTCCCAGAATCTTACGCACGACTATTTGAAAGGCTCAAGGAGTTCAATTTGGTACATCCTATAGAACCAATATCATGCCGGTCACTTAAGCCTGAGAACTTTGGAAAATTCTGCATTTATGATTCAGGAATGCATGGGCATTATATTGGGGAATGCATTACCTTTAAGGAGAAAGTTGAAAGCATGATTAACTCTAGCCAGGTCAAAATTCTACCTACAAATGGCACTGGCGAACCTTTTGTCGCAATATTTCCATATGCAAAGGGACTTTCCTCGAAGAAGGGCATTTAGGCACCTATCAAGTTCCAGAAAAGCAGTAGAGTTGCAGAAGCAGAAGTTAGTTTATTTGCATTAGTAGGAAGTAGCTACTGTAATTTTCTTTTATTAGTTTTGTTGAAAGAAAAGAAAGAATATAAAATTATGAATGTTTGAATCTATTTCTATGTAAGCAAACTACTGTAACCGGTTTCCCAAGGCGGGAAGCGTAGGCAACTAATATCGAGTTTCGGTTACACCAGCATTTGAAAATTCTCTTTTGTGTAAGCAGAACTACGCACGGTCTGATTCCCAAGGAGGGATACGTAGGCTCCTCCATCGGGCTCGACCCTTTAGTATTTAAATTTTAATTTTTCCAAAGATAGAAACTAGGGCAAATTTTGCAAAGAAAGTAGAAGACGTGAGAGATTGCAACTGGGGCAGCTTTTGGAAAATCGTTTGAAGTGTTGAAAGTCATAACTGGGGTAGTTTTGCAAAGCAAGTTGAAATGTTGAAGTCATAACTGGGGCAGAATTTTGCAAAAAGCAAGTTGAAGGCATTGCGTTGGTTTGATCGTTATTAGAAGCAATTTCAAGGATTGGTGCAGACTGTCATTTTTGCAAGAAAGAATTGATAGTCGAGCAAAGCATTGATGTTCAAAATAAGCCAACCATTTTAGCAATTTGTGTCAAAATGGTCTAGCACGCATACTAATTTAGTAAAAACTTTCTTGTTTTCCTCAATTCGCGTCTTGAAAAATCAAATTTTGTTAATTATTGAGTTTCGAACTCTTAAATATTTTACTCATGTGTTGAATCGGGATTTTGGTCCCGTCCATTCGGCCTAATGGCCTATTTTACATTTGAAATTTTATGCATGCATTATCATTTTACGTATTAACTTGCTTTTGTTCAATGTGTAGAATTCATTTGTTAAAGGTTGGGTAGCATTGAGCACTGAAATGGCTGAGAATCTGCATCAAGGACAAAACAACATGGCAAAGCAGCTTCGGCCAACCAGTTCTGGTATGAGTATCTTGCAAGCGCAGAATGATGATGTTGAAGAACATGTGGTCCAAAGGAATATGATTGTCAACTTTGTCAATACTAGCAAACCTTTGCCAAATACAAGCTTTACCTCCAATCCACCTTACTTAACAATGCCTAATTACCAAATGCCTATATATCCACAAATCCCACAAGAATATCTTACCAATCCAAATGCTTGGCCAGCTGCAACTTTATACCAACCACCTTTTATCACTATACCTGTTGTGGAGAGTCAATCAAATCAATTGATAGTGCGTTCACCAGAATTGCCTAAGAAAGAAGTTGAGACAACTTATCCTCACCATGTGGATGAACAGATTTTGAGAAAGATCATAGGAAAAGAATTGCGCTCTAGGAATATTCAGAGTTTATGTTATGAAGACTTGTGCATTCATCCGAACATTGAGCTTCCACGTGGGTACAACATACCAAAACTCAACACTTTCGATGGAAAGGGAAATCCCTACATTCATTTGAAAGATTATTACGGCAGATTGATCGGAATTGGGAAGAATGAAGCTTTGCTAATGAGACTATTTAGTCAGAGTTTATCAGGAATGGCACTTGCATGGTGTACTAAACAGGATTTTACAGAATGGCACACATGGGAAGACATAGCTCGAGACTTTGTGGAATAATACAAGTTCAACATAGTAAGAGATCCTTATCTAATTGATATGCGCAAAATCAAGAAGATGCCGCATCAGTCTGTTGCAGAATTTGCTGTGAGATGGAGGCTAGAGGCTTCTAAGATGCATCCTCCATTTCCTGAAGATGAGCTGATAGCAACTTTCATTGACCTTCAAGAAGGCATATTTTATGAAAAGCTACTTTTTGCCAATTTAAAGGATTTTCCCAGTTTAATTCGGCATGCAAAAATTTTGGAAGGAAAATTTCAAACCGGAAGGTTGATTGACTATGACACTACAATGCCAGTTTTCAATTGTTCTGATGCACCTGAAAATATTCAAGACTCTCAGCCTTCGCAAGTGCACTACAATCATGATATGCAAAATTCAAGTCGCCAGCATCGATCTTATCAGGCACCATCTGGTCATCAAAGCACGAAGAAGTTTAGACCTCGTACATTCACTCCTCTAGAAGAGTCTGTGAGTAGCATATTTGAAAAGTTGCAAGCGGAAGGACTTTTGCAACCAAGGAAAGGAACAATTCCCAAGCACTTGCCTCCACATTTTGATCTATTAAAGCATTGTGCTTATCATTCAAATATCCAAGGTTATGACACTGAAGAATGCAGTGGCTTGAGATACAAAATTCAAAGCTTTATTGATAATGGCAAAATAATAGTGCAAGAAGATCCATTAAGTGGTTATTGCAGCATTCCTCCCGCAGGCACAATTTTTGTTAAAGGCGAGGCATCAGCCCCAAGATATTCAAAGAAGAAGCGGTTTGCAAGCTAAGAAGACTACAAAGACCGTATTTTGCAGCTTGAAATGACATTTCATTGCCCAACTATCTTATGTTTTAACTACTCTGTTGCAATTTTATTCATCCTTGTTGTAATGAACTACGTTATGTTTGCTACCCTTATTAGGCTTAGTCCCAAAATCAATGAAATTTCGTTTATTCCCAAATAACCCAAGCCAAAGCAGTTATAGATGGTTTATCTTGTGCAAAGAGAAGAGTTTCAAGAATGTCAGATTTTCGCAGCAACAACACATTTTGATTGCCATGCAAGCAAAATGCAGATTTGAAGCCAAATTAGGTGTTCAAACAAGCCAACCGTTATTTGATCAAAAACTAACAATTGTTCTTTGATTAAACAGGGCAAATTTTGCATTTACCGCAAAGTTCAGCATCAAGGTGGAAGGAGCAATGCAAAGTGTCGCAACTTCCCAGAAATTTTATAGTACTTACAATTTTTCTTTGAATGCAGAAATCTCAAACGGCAAAACGAGAAGAACTCGCAACTATTAGTTCCTCGAAGAATATTTGCCTTATCGCATATGCAGAACAATTCTATTTCTATCTTTGTAATTTTAGCTTTTGCTCGATTATCGCATCACCAGCACAAGCCAGACGATTTCAGATTTTGCAAGATGCAGGGTTTATCCACCCACAAATAGGATATTCGGGTCCTTCCACCCACAAACAGGATATTCGGGTCCTTCCACCCACAAATAGGATATCTGGGTTCTTCCACCCACAAATAGGATATCTGGGTCCTTCCACCCACAAATAGGATACTTTGGGTCCTTCCACCCACAAATAGGATACTTTGGGTCCTTCCACCCACAAATAAGATATCTTGGGTCCTTCCACCCACAAATAGGATACTTTGGGTCCTTCCACCCACAAATAGGATATCTGGGTCCTTCCACCCACTAATAGGATATCTCGAGTCCTTCCACCCACAAATAGGATATTCGGGTACTTCCACCCACAAATAGGATATGCATGTTTCTTGCAAGTAGATGATAGTGATAGACAAGTCGACTTGAGGCACCACTTTTGGAGTGTCTCGCGATGTCGGTCATCTTGCAATAGTGGCATATTACATTTGAAGTAGATGATAAAGATAGGAAATTCGACTTGAGACATCATGTCTCGTTAGTCGACTTATCTTATGAAAGCCTTGCATTCTACAATTTGTTCTCACTTTACTTATTTTCTCACTTTACTGTTTCAGAATAATGATCAGCCTAGAGATTCCCCGGGCGGAGCACCTCGTCAGTTGATCAAAAGAAGAACTTATTGATGATATCACAACCCGCATTTACAATTTTATGTTATCACTCTTTTATTTCTCATTCCAATTATTATAGTTTATTAGCAGTTGCTCGCTTACCGTTTGTCAAGTTTATTATAGGATTTTGGCAGTACCGCAACAGCATTTGGAGCATAACGTGGAACTCTTTCTTAGCAGTGAACTGGGGCAATCGTTGATATGATCTAGACTCGTCAACGAGGATCTGAAGAATCACACTCGAACAAACAAGTATTACCTAATCTTTCATTCCAGATTAGGCGTCAGTTTAAATTCTTTCCTATTCGTGCGTTCTTTTCTGTCAATCGTGCGAGTCTTCGTATCTAAGTGTCGTCGAACTACATATAGCCTGATTCTTTTTCAGCCCGAGATATGTAGGCAACTCGAAAGCCGGATTTCGGCTATACCCATAAGCCTCGCCTTTTGGTCCATGGAATCAGAAGTCCTTGGCTTTATCGCGACAAAATTGGCTTTATGTAAACTTCTTTACCCTAAAAACTCTTTCATCCTTTTCTGGGTAAAGAGGGGCAGCTGTTGACACCCAATTTTGTCCCGATCGTGTAAATTAAAGCCTAATTATTCTCAATTAAAATTAATTATTTTGAAAATTCGAAGTAATTGAGTTGAATTTAAAAGAAAAGGGCTAAATGTGTTAGACGCGACTTTAATTTTAGCTTACGTATGTAATTAGTTCAAGTTACTTAATTATATTAAAAGAGGCTAAAATCGTTTTAAAACCAAATTCCAGCCTACTTCTGCAACTACACATATATATCATATTACTCCCTTTTCACGCTTCATTTCCCCATCAGATTACCCAATTCCCCAACCCATCTCCGCAAATTTCAACCCGTTTCCTTTCTCCTTGACCCGCGATTGGACTCAAGCTCCACTAATCAGTCCAAATTCCTTGTACCCGCTGGTCCCCCCCTCGATGCCATATCATCATCTCCGTACACAAGCTGTGTTGGAGCAATCCTAGTCGTGCGTTAGTGTGAGAATCGATCTGAACCCTTGGTTTTGATCCCAACGACAGTTTTTTTTGTTTAGATGAGGATTAAAATTGTACTACCTTAAGGGTGAGACAATTTTGACCCTTATCTAACAAGAAATTGCAACTTTGGGGCTGATTTCAAAAAAAATGGAGCCAAAAATCCGAAACCCTAGCTGCGAGGTATAAATTCTAATTTTTATTCTCATTTTAGGGGGTTCAGTTTTGAGGGATTGATATCCAAAAACGGCAGCATTCCTATATACAAAATACATTTTGCTCTCAGTTTTAAGTAAAGGATATACACATAGCATTTTCAGTTTCTATTTAGATTCAAACATCGCTTTGGTTTTGAGTCGTCGACTCTCGACGACCTTGTTCGAGTCGCATTTTTGAATCTTCGCGCCCCTTTTCGCTGCTTGCAAAGAGGTAATAACTTCGTCTCGACATTGTTCAAGTCTCAATATGTGAACATTTCTATGCATCATGGTTTAATCTGAAATGATATGTGTAATGGTGCCGCTGTGATTGAAGCTATAGAAGTATTGTGTTTTATTCTTTCCCTAAAGCATTTGAAGTTCATGTTTGAATCCAGTCTTAGCTAAAATAGTAGAAAAAATAGTTTAAAGAACCCATCTTTAAAAATACCCTGTTTGAAGCATGAATGGAGTTCAACATGGTCTTGAGCCCTTTGTCTCTAATTCCTAGTCTGGGTCTATTATTCATGTTTGATGCATATGTGGTCTTATTTTCCACCTATGAGACAAATCCTAATTAAAATTCAAAAGAAGTGTTTTGGTGTTTCTCATGACCTAAACTGTGATAAGTAAAGTTAGAATCTCTGGTTTATGTATGTTGTTGCAGTGTTATCTTAGTAGCAAAATTGCATCCTTAAGTTAAAATGTGGAGCAGTATTAAAGTAAAACTTGAAGTAAGGCTGATAGCATTGTTTTAGTCATTCTGGTAGCCAGATTCTTATGGTCAGTCTAATGCTTAAGTTTCTAGTTGTTTTGTATAAGATCAGTCTCTAAGGCTTCCCAGTTTGGCTTTCTGTCTAGTAGTCTTGATTATGTTCTCTTGTTCCCTTTTAACAGTCTTGTTTCTTTCAATATGTAAGCTTGAATGAGTTCTTCAGGTAAGCTGGCACCTAACATGCCCATTTGCAGCTTACTTTTCTATTTAGTGGAGGTTGTTCTTGGATGGTTTGTGTGTTTGGAGTTTTAAAAAAAAGAGTGATGAAGTCTTTCCTTCAAATTGTGAGGTCCTGTTTAATGGGGTCTGATCTGGGGTGTGAATAGGTCTGTCAAGTGCTGTTTGAAGGCTGTCCTTGGTATTTGCAAGAGATCTGTCAGGGGTCTGCTATAGTTGTAGGAGTGCAGGAGTTCAGGGTAGTTTGAAAGGGGTTCCAGGGTTGCTTTGGGTTTGTCCGGGAGGGTCTGTGAGTTGCATGTTGCAGGTGTTTCAAGGAGTAGTTTTTAGTTCTCCAGGTCTGGTTGTTATGTGAGGTGATGAGAGGTCAGTGAGAGTGATAGTCAGGCAGAGGGTAAATATGCAGGCAGCAGGCAAGATGGAATTTGTGAGTTTCAAGTGAGCTTAGGAGGGATTTTGCAGAATGATTCAAGTTCCCTGTTGGTGTAGAAATTTCAGGAAGATCATAGGGAGTAGTCTGTGAGAGGGGTTTAGGTTCAGTGGAGGTTAGTTGTTTTAGGGAATCTGTGTAGCTGTCTGTTGAAGTAGAAGCAAGAATTTGATAGAGTTGAGTTCTGTGAAGGGTTGAAAGCGGTGTTTCAGATTCATTAACATGCATTCAGCTTCAGAATGGATTTAGTGGCAGTCCTGGGATGCTATGAGGTAGTTCATAGGTGAGTGCAGGCAGCTGGTATGAGCTTGAGAATAGTTTCTGTTAGAAGAGGCTTAGGTTCTGGTTGTCTAAGTTGTGTCAGTGGTCTGGTTTCGATCTATTAGGAGCATTGTTGAAATGCGTAGGAGCTTAGGCTGTTCCAGAATGAGGTTTGTGTGTATGAGCCTGTTCAACTACTTCATTGCTGAAATCTGAGTTTTCTATCGAGCCGGAATGGGTACCTCTTACAGCATAAATGGCCAAACCTCACTGCCTAGGACTTGCTTTCTGCGGGATAATTACTTAACCAGTGTCAAGTAAAAGCCTCAATTGATTTAAGGGGTTATTGCTTACTAAGTGTCTACAAAATCTAATTCAAAGTTGTTTGATTTTTACGCCTTGGTAATCTGAAGTTGCTTTCCCTGATTAGTTCCTTTGAAGTTTGGCTTAGGGAAGTTTAAGAACTACAAATATATAATCTGTCACCCTTTTCTTCTGGCTGTTAAAAGTGTTAAGCTTTGCTCACTTATTGTCAATTTTGGGTCATGTTAAACAGCCCTATTCCCTCCGGTACTCACATTTAGTCATAATAATTTCAATCTGAAGATGCTTCCATGTGTAGAAGTTTGAAGTGCGAATTTGCCTGCCCACCTAAAGCTAAGATCTTGTCTATGGATTTAAGTTTTTTTTTCTGGTAGTACGAAGCAATGTCCGGAAGATGTTGCCTTTCACGCATAAATTATTTTAATTCATAGCATCATTTGAAATCTGATGAGGTAGCTTCATTTTGAAATCTAATGAGAAAGCATGTTGTAGTTTCTCCCTTTAGTTTATTACTATTTATTGTACCTCAGAGTATGTGCTATTAAAAGAAAACTTTCTTCGTTGCCATGCGAGAATTTTGTCTAGTAGCTAAGAGGTCAACTTCAATCATTTCTTGACTGTAAATCAAACTCTTGTTTCTGTTTGTTTGTTTACTACCTATACTGAGTCTACTTAATTAAAACTAAGTTACTTGTCCTAACTTTATGTCCATTAGTTCAATTTGTAAATGTTATCCATTAGCGTTGATATTAATCCTTATTTCTCTATTCTTTTTCTTGACATGAACACCCACTTGGGACGAGTTGAATAAAAACTCACAAACGGGGACGGCTGTTTGCATTTGAAGTTATTTGCTCCGCTTCGCATTTTCGGGACTTGATATCCCCGAAAATGTAAAAGAAAAATGAAAATCACAAAGTCCAAGGCTCAAATTATGAGTTGCGCTTCCGGGTTCTATCTTCTAAATTCTATCCTTCCCCGTTCCCTTAGAAAAAGCATGTTGTATAGGACTTCCCCATAGACCGGATTAAGAGCCCTATAGGATAGAAATGATATTTGAATTGTGAATAATTATTGTAAATTACTTAAATTATTTTTATATGAATGCTTTGTATCATTTCTTTTCGAATCGCCAATTAATTTATGGATGTTTAGAATCATTTGTCAATTAATGAGTGCAAAATCAAATTCGACTAAAAAATCTTACCCTTGTCATAATTCGCATTTGAACTGCTTCTTTATTTATTTTATTCAACATTCAATTATTTATTTATCTAATCTAATTTATTTAGTTAATTAATTAAATTTTAATCTTTCATTTATTTATTTATTTATTTACTTGATCTAATTTATTTAATTTCAATTAATCATTTATGTAATCCATTAAATATTTATTTATTTATTTAATCAATTATTATTCATTTATTCCTTTATTTAATTAAAATTGATAAGTATTCATTTATTTAATTAAGTTATTCATTGGTTTATTTATTTTTCTATTTAATCAATCAATTAATTAATCCTTTATTATCATCCAATTATTTTATCTAATGTCTTTTATTTAATCATCTAACTCCATTTAACCTTTATTTATTTATTAATTAATTGACCATTATTTCATTATCCATTTAATTAATCTTAAATTGGATCATTTATTTATCTAAGGATCGGCACAATTAAAATCTTATCTTATTTACATTATTCATATTATCCTTATATAAAATTAGCTTGATATATTTATTATCCTTAACAAATTCGTGAAAACCGCCGGATTAACCGCATTTAGCGGATTTTCGAAAGTGCTCCCGCAAGGGACCTTCTTTCGAATTTAATAGAACCACTTACCTAGAATCTCTGAATTTAATTTATTTTTTTTCTTTTAAGGAATAAAATTGCACTCTTTAGTTAACTTAGGTTCCTAATAAACCTTAAATTAGGTGGCGACTCCAAAGAAAGCCCTTTGGAGTTCCATTTTGTTGAAATATACCCGAAACCTGTCTTTTCTTAAAGAAAGGGTAACTTTTGGGGTTCAACAGCTACTCTTCAAAAATCATAAATACCACACTTAAGCGCATATTCGGAAATTTAAGCAACTATACATATTCAAGTAGCTTTTACTAAGTAAATTGCTCAACATGTTACATAAGAATAAATGAAAAAAATAATAAATCCAAGCATAGCAAAGGAAACAAAATGAAGACAATATACAACTCACCTTTTATTAAATAGTCTCGATGAAGTCAATAAAATTCTTTTAAATAGACCAGTCCTCTGTGAGGTTGGAAATGCGTAATATACTATCTATTATGAATTAAAGTGTAAATCCGTCCGATCCTCTGCGAGGTTGGATAAGAATAACACTTTAAATTTTTTCTGAATTAAAGTTTAAATTCAAGTCAACGGCAATACAACCATATTTAATAAATTAAAATTGCAACAATAAAGCAATTGTGCTCGGCACAGGACTCGAGGGTGCCTAATACCTTCCCGAGAGTCAACTGAGAACCTTACCCGAATCTCTAAACGCAGACCATTAGACGAGTCAGAGGTGTTCCAAGGTACCTTTTGGTGACTTGGCACACCTTAAACTTGTCAAGTGGCGACTCCGAGTTTCTCTAAATAATTTCGTACCTTCTTGAAACACCGGTCATGAGCTTTTAAATAATAAACAACTCGTTTAATTAATTTTTAGGGCATGACAGCTTGGCGGCTCCGCTGGGGAAATTAGTGAAAACTAGAATCTCCGCCTTTGATAAAATTGTTGCATGTTTTAATTTATTAAATATTTGGTTGTTATATTATTGTCGTTATTACATGAAAAGTTGAATGTTACTGCTTTGATATTTTTTGAACTGTATATAAACTGTCTTCCTCCGCAACCCTCTGAGTCTCTGAAACACACACATACGTGCACTTACCAGATTGCTTGTGGCATCTGGGACTTTCTTAGTAAATTGCCCATGATTTTGGAGGAAGGCGTGACGGGGTTTTAGGCCGGACACACTGTCTCCGGATGGCGCTGATGCGCTTTCCGCCCGGTTTGTCCACCAGATTTTCAGCCAGTCTAGACACTGAGTCAGTTGTGTCACCTAGAGTTAAACTTTTAGGCCCGATTATTTGTATCATATCCGACTTAATGAGGTGCGATACACTGGTATTGCACTTGTCTAGGCTGACTACCTTTTTGTCTAAGCGGGACCCACTTCCCGGGAAAGACTTGTCTAAAAGACATTCTATGTGTTGCGTTCGACTAGGAAAAGGTTGTTATGCTGACCAAATTGGAGAGAGACGGATTTCAAAAGAAAAAGAAAAAGAAAAAAAAAATGAAAGGAAAAGTGAGAAAGCAGGGTGAATTTTATGTTTTAAATGTAAATGTCTTGTTATTTTTATAAAATTGAGTTATATTGTTGTAATGGCAAATTTTTGTAAAAGCGCCAGTGTTGGCCGTCTTTTGTAGATGTCAGTTTTGTGTCGTTATAATGACGAAAATTTTACAAAAAAAAAATATACATACTTAGTAGTTAGAAAGTCGAAAAAAACTTTTGGTGTCAGTTTTCACGTCGTTATAATGGCGAATTTTTCTAAAAAAGGGGGCTCGTATATCGATGTTGGAAGTTTTTGGGATCCAGTTTTTCACGTCGTTATGCCGGCGAATTTTTTGCAAAAATACTATAGTGTCATCGCTGGAACAAATTTTTTGTTTTGATGTCAATGTGGCGTCGTTGTAACGTCGAATTTTTTTTTCTTTTATAAATTACATCTAAATACCAATGCTAGTAATTTCCTGGAATCAGTCCTGATGCTGTTATGATGGCAAAATTTTTCGATTCTCTTAGGGTCAACTTTATGTCATTACAATGACAAAAGTTTTGTTGAAAATTGGAGTTTCGAATTAGCAGTTTAGGCATCTGTTTTGCTCTGTCGGTCAGTTGTTTTAAGTTGTTTTCAGGCTTTCAAACATTTGACACATTTTATTATTAGGAACAATAGCTGCATCATCTTCTAGGACAGTCAAGAGAAAATACCCTGCTGATGCCATTCCACCCTCAATCATGATGACTGATGGCCCACCCAAATCGGATAAATCTCTGAAGTCTTGGTGGGACACAATGAGTAAAATGCAGAAAGACTTAGTCCAGGAAAAGATTGGTTTTTTGACTGACCTTGTGACTAAACCTATTGTCCCGCATCGAGACTTGATCAGTGCACTAGTTGGGTTTTGGAACCCAAACCAAAATACCTTCTATTTTAAGAGGTTTGAGATGACGCCGACCCTCGAGGAGATAGCTGGGCTCGTTAAGCTGGATTTTGAGAAAAAGAATATGATTGCTCCGAAGAAGGTTAGTGAGCGTGATTTTTTCAGTAATATCAAGGTACGAACAGACCTCTCAATCGCTAGTGTTCGTCAAGGCTGGATTTCATTTGATTACCTTTATGATCGTTTTGGGGCCGATAATGGTTTTAAGAAGTATGGATTTGAGTTCCATGACAAGCTGAAATATGAAGATTGGGTACGACTTTGTCCTAAGGTCTTCGTGTTCACTTTGCTAGGGTTGTTGGTTTTCCCACTACCGGATAGAAGCGATATCTATTAAGATCAGTCGGACCATGGCAGCTTTATATGGTGGAGCACCGGACGCCACTATCATCCCGACGATTCTGGGTAGTATATTATATGCTTTGACTCGATGCCACAAGGGAGAAAGCGGTTTCTTTGAGGGGTGTAACCTTCTATTACAGGTCTGGTTCTTGGAGCATGTACGCCCTTGCCCACCTCGTGATATTCTTAGGTACTGCGACATCGATTATCTTGGATACCATCTCGATCACATCGAGAAGTATAAATTCCCAGAAAATGAGCCAGATTGGAGGTTTTTCTTGAACTCTCTCACGCTGGACAAGATTTTGTGGCAGTGTAGCTGGTTTCCTAAGAGGGAGGTTGTACACATATGTGTGGACCGCCCTTTTCTCGTTCTGATGGGTTTGACAGCATCCCAGCCTTATGTTCCTCTGTGTGTACTTAGGCAGTTGGGTCGAAAGCAGGATATCCCAATAGTTGAGGACATGAGTGCATATGTCTCGGACTATCCTCTCAACCCAGCTACTCTTAGAGGCGAGATCTTGCGCTTGTGGGATACTAGGAGGCGCCTCGCAGAAAACACATAGGTTCAGGATGGACTTAAGGGGGAGGTCGTTCAGGAGTACAAGTTGTGGTATTACCACCAGCCCATACCCAGAGAGATGCCCGCGAGGTCGAGAGCAGGCATGGTTGACACTGAGGCCAGGTTGGATATGCAGGTTCAGCTTGCTAGGCGTGAGATTGGGGAGGAATACCGCGCTACCATAAAAAGCTTAATTGCAGAGAGGGACGCAGCCAGAGCTGCTCAGTCACAGAGTGAGGGTTTCGCGCATCAGCACCTAGACACAGTCAGACGACTTCGTGATATGCACTCACAGGCATTGAGAGAGCGGGATGCCGACAGGGCAGCTTTGTTGGAAAGCAGGAGAAGGGAGGATTATCATCGCTTGGATTCCATAGATTCTCGAGCTCCACTTGACAGGGCATTAGAGCAGGGTGAGCAGCTCAGAGGGCTAGCACAGGACCGACTTCGGGATATACAGGCTACAGGACAGACCATCAGTGTAGCTTATCGGCAGGTTTATGACTCTGCTACGTATGTTGCACGATCCATCGGTGACTGTAGGAGGCTGCCCCCGGAGGACATACTCCCACATGTGCTTCCCTTCGTCACTAGAGTTGCAGCAGATTTGAATGGGTTTCGTCGTACCTTAGTAGAAGGCCCGCCAGTAGATCCCGAGGAGCCATTCGAGTTCGACCCAGAGGAGCCAGCTGACTTTGTGCCTTAGTCACCTTAGTAGATACATCAGGCCAAGATGATGCAGATTATTGCTTTTTGTCATTTATTTTACATCTTGGCATTGTTGTACTTTATGTCGCTTTTGAATTTAGCATGATGTAATTTATCTTCACTTTTTTCAGTCATTTGTACGTTTCCTTTGGTCGTGCTCCGGAAGCACTGTATGTACTCTTTTTTAGTAATAAAAGTATTTTGCTTATTTTTTATGTGTCAATTCAAAAAAAAAAATATACAAAAAAAAGAGAAAGAAAAAAAGAAAATAAAAAGAAAAAAAGAAAAAGAAATCAAACAATACACTTGGGGATCTAATCTAAACCAATTTGGTATGACACATAACGACCTTAGGCATTGTTTAGGGCGACGAGCAAATTCATGTTCCATGCTATCTTGTTGCACTAACGTGTTTTGATTTGAATAGAACTTGAGCAACTGCCGTGCTGGCCCCACATTCCTACTCCACCAGAATCAAGGGACCACTGTCTGTTCCAGAAGTCGTTGAAGCACCTCTTCAGGAAAACACTCCAACAACAATGACTGAGGAAACTGAGAACACTGAGCTGGTTCGTTTGGCTGAGCAACAGGCTAAGATGGCCGAGTACTTCACGGCTATGAAAGAAATGATGATGCAGTTGGTTCGTAACTTGGCAGCAGTTCAGGCACCTCCTACTCCGCCAGCTGCTGCTGGTTTCATGGCAAATACTCAGCCACCAGGGCAAGGGCAATCCACAGTGGTAGGAGACCCCCGTTACCCTCCGGGTTTTGGTCCACATCTGGAAACTGACAATGCAGCCGGATCTTCTACTGCACAACCTGGGGCACAATTCCCGCAGCATGGACAACAAGGCCAACCCAAGGTTCCTGCCGCAGCATTCACCGTTCCCGCAGGACACACCTTGCAAAGAACGAACAGTGACCCACAGTTGAGGGCCCATGATCAACAATTTGACCAAGCTCAGGGTAATATCTTCCGCCAAAATGAGTCATATGACCAGGGACACCACCCAGAATCACATGCTGATATCGAGAGGCTGGGAAAAACGGAAGAGAACGTCTTTGCTCGGAAATTGAAGAGCTTGGAGCAGACTGTGAAAAGCATACAAGGGCAAGGGGGTAAGACCAATATCTCGTACAAAGACATGTTCTTGTTCCCTCATGTGCCGTTGCCTGAAGGTTTTGTTGTGCCCAAATTTGATCCGTACACCAGATAAAGTGATCCAAGGATCCATGTGAAGATATACCTTAACAAAATGAGGGGTATCGAGAAGGATGAATTATTGATGGCATACTTTGCGGACAGTTTGGGAGGACCGGCAACAGAATGGTTTGTGCAACAAGATGTTTCAAAGTGGGTCACCTTTGATGACATGGGCAGCGCTTTCCTGAACCATTATGGCTAAATGGAGGCTGCTCCTGATCGTTCTTCTTTGAAGACGATCACAAAGAAACCTGGTGAAAGTTTCAGAGAGTATGCCTACAGGCGGCGCGAACAGGCGGCGCGTGTGAGCCCTTTGATCCTAGATGATAAAATGGTTGAAGAATTCATCGAAGTGCTTGATGAAACATACTACCAAGCGATGGCCTCTGCCCTTGGGAAGCAATTTAGTGAAGCAGTAAAAATTGGGGAGATGATTGAGAGAGGAATCAAAGCAGGCAAGATTGTTAGCCAAACAGCTTTGAGAGCCACGACCCAAGCGTTGCAATCAGGGTCAGGTGCTTTTGGGAAGAAGAAAGAAAAGAAAGCTGAAGTGGCAATGGTTGGTCCTGGACCGAGAAGAAATGATAGAAGATACAATGACCGTCAAGGTTACATTCAGACACCCCCGCCACAACAATTCTATCCACCTCATGGACAACAATTTGCCATGCCACAGTTCTCATTCCCTGTAAATGCAGCATCCTATGCTCAGCCGCTATCTGGTCCACAATGGCGTGCACCCCCTGCTCCAGTCCAATATAACAATCAACAGGCACATGCTCAATTCCCGGCTCACCAGGAGATGCCTTATCGACCACGAGGTCCGCAGGGTTTTCGTCCAAACATGCAACAGAGAAACATGCAACAAGAGAAAAGGCAGTTCACCCCACTGGGGGAAACTTACACTAATTTGTTTGAAAAGTTGCAACAAGCCAATCTGTTGAAGCCAATCCCGGGAAAAGTGAACCCCAATGGAAGAGTTGATCATTCACGCCATTGTGCTTTTCATTCTGGAGCACCTGGACATGACACGGAATCCTGCTGGGAACTCAAAAGGGCAATCCAGGCAATGATAGACAACAATCAGATAAAAGTCGTGGGGGATGAAACACAAAATGTGAATCAAAATCCTTTACCAGCTCATGATGTTCAAAACAACGTACACATGGTAAGGATGGTATGCATAGAAGAGGACATGAAAGAGAAAGCCGCCAAGCATATTGTGGCAGTTGGTCCCTCCCAAGACATCAAAGGCCCTGAGCCATTTATTGTTGTAATCAGGAGAAAGTCAAGTGCGTCTGTTGTCAACAAAGCAAAGCAAGATACTGCTGTTGAGCCAAGTTTCACAATTCCGGCTGCAAAGCAGGAAAAAGTTCATGACAGTGCACCAACATTTATTGTGCAAGGGGCATCATGCCAGAAAACTCCAGTCTTCGAGGTTAAGGCAAAGAAGTGTGAACTGGTTTTTATCACTCAAGCAGTGCAACTCCCTGTCAAAAGTACAAAGGATGTTCCTTGGAACTACAACAAGACAATTGTGTCTTACAACGGGAAAGAAATCATGGAGGTTGCTGCAGATGTAAATGGTCTAACTCGGTCCGGGAGATGTTTTACCCCGGAAGAATTAAGAAAGGCAAAGCCAGGTCGAGAAGACCAAGGACCCATCAAAGAGCCGGTGTCTGAGAAAGAAGCTGAAGAATTTTTGAAGAAAATGAGATCGACAGATTATTCTATCGTCGAGCAATTGAGAAAGACTCCAGCTCAGATATCACTCTTGTCTATACTTATGAACTCTGAAGCACATCGCAATTCACTGTTGAAGATATTGAATGAGGCCTACATTCCTGAACAAACTACTGTGGCTAATCTGGAAGCACTTGCTGGCAGAGTATTTGAGACTAATCGTGTGATGTTCACCGATGAGGAGCTGCCAGCAGAAGGAACCGGTCATAATCGAGCGCTTCATATCTCAGTTAAGTGTGAAGACTCCTATGTCACACGTGTTCTAATAGATGGTGGTTCGGGATTGAACATTTGCCCTCTGTCTACATTGAAGAGTCTAAGGGTGGATATGAGCAAAATCAGGGCAAGTTCCTCTGCTGTTCGTGCTTTTGACGGTGGAGTTCGAGAATCTTTGGGCATCATCAATCTTGAGTTAACCATTGGTCCCGCTACCTTCAGCATTGAGTTCCAAGTCATGGAAACTGATGCATCGTACAATCTGTTATTGGGCCGACCATGGATTCACATGGCTTGTGCTGTACCCTCCACAGTTCATCAGGTGGTCAAGTTTACTTGGGATAATCAAGCTGTCGTGGTTTATGGAGAGGATGACTCACAGTTTAACAATAGCCTGGACGTACCAGCCCTTGAAGCCGTCACCACACGCCCGACCATCATGTATCAAACCTCCGATGTGGTGTATGTGGAAAAGGTAACAGAAGGGAAACCTATACCCACCCCAAGAGTGTCAGAGACGTCTATAATGATGGCATCTGAAATGTTAAAGCATGGTTTCCAATTTGTAAAGGGTTTGGGAGCATCACTACAAGGCAGGGTAAATCCAGTTTATCCAAATGGCGTGCAAGGCACGTGGGGACTAGGGTTCAAGCCAAAAGCAGCTGATCGCAAGCAAGCAAAGAAAAAGAAGTTGGAAGTTTGGTCTCTCCCAAAGCCAATTCCGTGTCTCGCTCAGTCTTTTGTGGGATATGTCATGAAACCAAAGGTTGTCGCTACGAATGTCAACACAGTGGAAGACAATCAGGATGCACCATTTGATCTAGATGGCATTTTTGAAATCTGCATGGTACAGCCGGGTGAAGGCTCCAGTAATGCTTCAATACAGTCTATTGGCCCGGACGTGCACCTGACTAACTGGAATGCAACTCCCTTCCCCATCAGGAAGGGGTCTTGGTAGACTGTTGTTTTACAGTTTTTCTTTTGAATACACTTGGATATTCTAAGGGTTGTATGCCAAGTGTATTATTTTGCTCATCTTTCCTTTTGTAATTCAAACCCTTTTTCATTAATGAAAGGCCCAAGAGCCAAGCTTTCCTTTAATCTCTATTCGTATTCCTAATTTTGTTCTACTTTTGTTTATGTGTAGTGATATATCTGCCGGTCCTGATATCATGACATGTTCAAGGAACTTATCGTCCATCCAGGGACCGCAATCTGATTTTGGCTCCATAACCATAGTTGAGGTTGAAAGTGATGAAGAAAACATTGAGGAATTTGTTAATGAGATCGAATATGATGGGGAACAGGCAGATTTTGAAATAGGCCTGGAAGTTGAACGCCATGAGGGCAAGCCTAAACCCAATTTGGCTGATACAGAGGATGTTAATCTTGGGAGCCCTGATGATATGAGGGAAACCAAGATAAGCATGTATGCCCTACCTGAAGTGAAGAACGATATTCAGAAAGTGCTTTTTGAATATCGGGATGTCTTTGCATGGTCATATGATGAGATGTCGGGTTTGAGCTCCGAATTGATAGTCCATGAATTGCCAATTCAACCTGGTTTCCAACCTGGTTTCCCTCCAGTAAGACAGATGCAACGGAAGTTCAAAAATGATATGATCAAGAAAATTCATGATGAAATAATGAAACAGTTGGATGCAAAAGTAATTCAATCGGTTCAGTACACTACTTGGGTTGCAAATGTTGTTCCGGTTCCTAAGAAAGATGGAAAAACAAGGATATGTGTCGACTATCGAGATTTGAACAAGGCAAGTCCCAAAGATAATTTTCCATTGCCTAATATTCACACTCTTGTAGACAATTGTGCCAAACATGAGATACAATCCTTTGTTGACTGCTATGCTGGATATCATCAAATCCAGATGGATGAAGATGATGCACACAAAACGGCATCCACTACGCCTTGGGGAACTTATTGCTATAGAGTGATGCCGTTTGGTTTGAAAAATATTGGGGCAACCTTCGTGAGGGCCATGACTGCCATTTTCCATGACATGATGCATAAAGAAATAGAAGTGTATGTGGATGACGTGATCATCAAGTCTAGAACTGCTGAAGACCACGTGAGAGATCTCAGAAAGTTCTTTGAGAGGCTCCGTAGGTACAATCTGAAGCTGAATCCAGCCAAGTGTGCATTTGGTGTGCCTGCTGGAAAATTGTTAGGTTTCATTGTTGGTAGGCGAGGTATTAAATTGGATCCCACAAAGATCAAAGCAATACAAGAATTACCTCCGCCTCGAACCAAGAAGGATGTCAAAAGCTTTCTAGGCAGGCTGAATTACATCAGCAGGTTCGTTGCTCAGCTTACCACAATATGTGAGCCGATCCTCAAGTTGTTGAAAAAGAATGCATCAATTGCATGGACCGAGGAGTGCAAAGAAGCCTTTTACAAGATCAAGCAATACTTGTCAAATCCTCCTATTTTGGTTCCGCCTGAGCCTGGCCGACCATTGTTTTTGTACTTGTCAGTCAATGAAAACTCCTTTGGTTGTGTACTGGGGCAATATGATGCCTCGGGAAAGAAAGAACAGGCAATTTATTATCTGAGCAAAAAGTTCACAGATTGCGAGGCCAGATACACTTTGTTGGAAAGGACATGTTGTGCCCTAACTTGGGTTGCACAAAAGTTGAAACATTATCTTTTGTCCTATACCACTTATCTGATTTCCCGGATGGATCCATTGAAGTACATATTTCAAAGGCCAATGCCAACAGGCAAACTTGCAAAATGGCAGATCCTGCTCACAGAATTTGACATAGTTTATGTCAGCAGAACTGCAATGAAAGCTCAAGTTTTAACTGATCATTTGGCTGAAAATCCGGTGAATGATGATTATGAGCCATTGAAGACTTACTTCCCTGACGATGAGGTAGATGTGCTCGAAGAGTTGATTAATGAAGAAGAGCATGTGTGGAAAATGTACTTTGACGGTGCTTCTAACTCAAAGGGTCACGGCATTGGAGCAGTCCTCATCTCTCCCACGGGACATTACTATCCGGCAGCTGCCCAACTCCGCTTCAGTTGCACTAATAACATATCTGAGTATGAAGCATGCATAATGGGTTTGCGTATGGCTCTAAACATGGACATCAAAGAATTGCTGGTGATCGGAGATTCAGATCTTTTGATACGCCAAATGAAGGGTGAATGGGAAACTCGAAACTTAAGCTGATCATGTACAAGCAGTGTATGGACGATCTTCGCCAAAAGTTCGATGTTCTAATGTTTAGACATGTCCTCAGAATACATAATGAGCTGGCTGACGCATTGGCTACATTAGCCTCAATGCTTGTCTATCCTGATAAAGCCCATATTGATCCGTTAGAGATATAGGTCCAAAGCCGACATGTGTACTGCAATGTGATTGAAGAAGAAATTGACGGTCAACCGTGGTATTTTGATGTCAAGAACTTCCTTCAAGACGGGACGTATCCGCCAATGGCAGAAAACAATCAAAAGAGAACCCTTCGACGATTGGCAAGTGATTTCTTTTTGAGTGGCGGAGTGGTGTACAAAAGGACACCTGATCTGGGACTGTTAAGATGCGTGGATGCAACTGAAGCCACGAAAATTCTCAATGACATGCATTCGGGGATCTGTGGACCCCACATGAGCGGGCACGTTCTAGCTAAGAAAGTACTCAAAGCAGGATACTTCTGCCTTACCATGGAACATGATTGCATTACCTTTGTGCGAAAGTGTCATCAATGCCAAGTACACGGTGATTTGATACATTCACCCCCTTTAGAGTTGCACACAATGTCAGCCCCTTGGCCTTTTACAGCATGGGGGATGGATGTTATCGGGCCTATTGAACCAAAAGCATCAAATGGACACAGATTCATTCTGGTTGCAATAGATTACTTCACCAAATAGGTTGAGGCCGTGACTCTCAAATCCGTGACCAAGAAAGCCGTGGTGGATTTCGTTCATTCTAACATTATTTGTCGCTTTGGTATCCCAAGTACCATCATCACTGATAATGCAGCAAATCTGAACAGTCATTTAATGAATGACGTGTGTGAAAGATTCAAGATCATGCACCGAAATTCCACACCTTACCAACCAAAGGCAAATGGCGCTGTTGAAGCAGCCAATAAGAATATCAAGAAGATCCTTAGGAAAATGATACAAGGATCTCGTGATTGGCATGAGAAGTTATCTTTCGCTCTCCTTGGTTACCGCACAACTGTGTGCACTTCCATAGGTGCGACCCCATATTCATTGGTATACGGAACTTAAGCAGTCATACCCGCTGAAGTGGAAATACCGTCTCTCAGAATCGTTGTAGAAGCAGAAATTGAGGACACAGAGTGGGTCCAAACCCGATTGGAGCAGTTGTCATTCATTGACGAAAAGAGGCTCAATGCAGTTTGTCACGGTCAATTGTATCAACAAAGAATGGCCCGAGCATACAACAAGAAAGTGCGCCTCCGCGACTTGAAAGAAGGGCAATTAGTCTTGAAAAGAATCTTTCCTCATCAGGAAGAAGCTAAAGGGAAATTTGCTCCAAATTGGAAAGGGCCCTACCTGGTAAAGAAGGTATTGCCAAATGGTGCCTTGTACCTTACAGATCCAGAAGGCAGGACAACTGAAATACCCGTCAATGCAGACGCGGTCAAGAGGTACTACATTTGATTTCAAGATGGCTTTCAAATCAGGATGAATGCAAGGCTTTTGTTCTCTTTTGCTATCCCAAATTGTATCCCTTATTAGCATTTTGAACATTGTACTTTTGAGGCATGTTCTCAGTTGGAATCAATGTAATTGTACCAAAATGAAATGAAACTGAAAAGCATCAAAAAGAAACCTGGGCATTTGCCTAGAGCTACGTCTGACCTGATTCCTCTCAAAAGGATACGTAGGCAACCATTTCGGTGCGGTCACAACAAGAGAAAATTTCTCTTTCCCTGTCTTCTTTTATCCGCACAAAGCTTGCCTCCAGGCTTGCGGGATATGTCAAGAAAAATCAAATATCCCAGTTTATCCTAAGCTGGGGCAGAAGTTGTTTTCATTTTTAAGAGAATGGAGGAAATTCAATATTCCTCCCCATTTTTTTTGTGTTCGTAACAGTGAAAAGTTCATTCTCTCCTGCTTCGTATTGATGCAAAACTTTCCTTCAAGTTTGCGGCTAACACCAAAAGAAATTTAGATCCCCCTTTATGCTAAACTGGGACAGAAGTTTGTTTTTATTTTATTTCATAAATAAAATAAAATAAAAACAAAATTCTATCACTGTTTGTATCGTCTGTTCACACGTTTCATGAGATGTTTGGCATACCAGTCTCGAAGTCAAGAAAGAAAAAAAAGTGCCCCAGTTTATTCCAAACAGTAAGTCAAGGGATGTTTGTGTTGTAAATTGAAAAAAAAAAAAGGAAGTCTTGTCGGTGAAAACCTGAGAAGGCGCCGCAAGACAAACAGTGAGGCAAAAGATTAAAGAGAGAGGCTAGTTGGCGAAAACCCGAAAGGGCGCTACTAGTCGACTTGAGAAGTCACCTCAACTTGGTTATGTTTTGATATCTTCCGTGGAGCAACTCTCAACAAACAAGTGGTACTGGGCAGACGAGGTCATCCAAGATACATGTCATGATCATCAAGGCCGCCAGTATATTGCCAGATAAGTTTTCCTTTTCAGAATGACGTTCCCTGTCCAAACGACTTTCGCCCTTAAACTTTTTTTTTTATTTCACTTTGTACATCTTGATTCACCATTAATTCCTCGCCTTTTCGGCGCTAACCTCACATGAGCAACAAAAGAAAATTGCAAAACTCTGTCTTTCAGGACTCAGGTTTAATTCCAGCAAGCAGGGCACACCTTCGACAATGGATAGGTTTCAGCAAGCCATGACCAACCTTAATAATGAAGCACCGCACATCATGCCAGAGGGGCAGCATACCAAATTGTATCATAAAGAGTGGACATGTTTGGGATAAGTTTTAAGCATTTGTTTATCCCACACTACTGTGAAGAATAGAACAAGAGTCGCCAAGCTTATTTGCAAGATCAGAAACAGAGTGTGTCCATGATACGGAAAGTCAGTATGATGTTTGCTATATTGCCAAGAAAGATACAGGACCACTTGAATTGGGATAGTTGCGCTAGATGTCAGGTGGAACTCCATTTCCTTTTCGAGCCAGTCTCGCTCAAAGACAGCGATCATTTCCTTTTCGAGTCAGTTTCGCTCAAAGATAGCGATCATTTCCTTTTTCGAGGCAATTCGCTCAAAGATAGCGTCATTTCTTTTTTCATGTCAGGATCTGCTAAAAGATAGCGATCATTTCTTTTTCGAGTCAGTTCGCTCAAAGATAGCGTCATTTGTTTTCCACGTCAAAGATCTGCTGAAAGATAGCGATCATTTCCTTTTCGAGTCAGTTTCGCTCAAAGATAGCGATCATTTCCTTTTTCGAGTCAATTCACTCGAAGATAGCGTCATTTCCTTTTCATGTCAAGATCTGTTAAAAGATAGCGATCATTTTCGTTTCGAGTCAGTTTCGCTCAAAGATAGCATCATTTCTTTTTCATGTCAGGATCTTCTAAAAGATAGCGATCATTTCTTTTTCGAGTCAGTTCGCTCAAAGATAGCGTCATTTGTTTTCCACGTCAAAGATCTGCTGAAAGATAGCGATCATTTCCTTTTCGAGTCAGTTTCGCTCAAAGATAGCGATCATTTTCTTTTTCGAGTCAATTCACTCAAAGATAGCGTCATTTCCTTTTCATGTCAAGATCTGCTAAAAGATAGCGATCATTTCCGTTTCGAGTCAGTTTCGCTCAAAGATAGCATCATTTCTTTTTCATGTCAGGATCTGCTAAAAGATAGCGATCATTTCTTTATCGAGTCAGTTCGCTCAAAGATAGCGTCATTTGTTTTTCCACGTCAAAGATCTGCTAAAAGATAGCGATCATTTCCTTTTCGAGTCAGTTTCGCTCAAAGATAGCATCATTTATTTTTCATGTCAAGATCTGCTAAAAGATAGCGATCATTTCCTTTTCGAGTCATTCCCGCTAAAGATAGCGTCATTTCCTTTCCATGTCAAGATCTGCTAAAAGATAGCGATCATTTTCTTTTCAAGACAGTTTTGCTAGAAGATAGCACTCACATTCAGTTCAAGTCATTTGCGCTCAAAGATAGCAACCAGTTACTTTTCAAGTTGGTCCCGCTCAAAGATAGCAACCATCTCCAGCTTCAAGTTTAAAGCCCGCCCGAGCGGCAATTTCAAGTTTTTAGCAATTTTAACATTCAAGGCAAAGCCCATCAAAACGGTATTTCAACATTCAAGTCAAGCCCGTCAAAGCGGCAATTTCAACATTCAAGTTAAAGCCTGCCCGAGAGACAATTTCAAGTTTTCAAAACCCACTTGATTAGTGGGAGCTTCAGACCAGTTCATCAGCTTGGGAAGCATGAAGAGTAGTCTAGGAATTGTAACTTTTACATTTTTCAATGTTGTAATTCCATTTTTCTTTGTAAAGCAACGACCACCAGCAAGCGACCAGTAACCAGCAGCAACAACCTTTGTGTTCCTAAAAGTGTCTAGTATCAGCCCCAAGTGTGTCTAGAAGAGTCTCTAATTTGTCTTAGTATTCTAGAGTGTCTGGTTTTGTCTTAGTGAGTCTAGAAGAGTCTAGTGTCTGTTTGAATGCAGTAGTCCCAGCTACCGCACGTGAGGAACTACACTGACCTGATTCCTTAGTCCAGGGATATGTAGGTAACTTTGTTCTCGGTTAGAACCGAAATTCAAGGTACGGTCACCATTTTTGAAAAGCATGCTCCCGGCTAGAACCGAAGAGCCAAAATTAGTTGTCGATTACTTCTTTGTCCGAAAACTCTTCGTATTCCCGAACAAAGAGGGGTAGCTGTAATCACCTAATTTGGGCACACAAAATTTAAAAAATGCTCAAAATAGTCGTATTAGATTCTTAGGACGTTTTCGTCAATTTTTTCTTGACTTCTGGTGTTTGTTCCTAACTAAATTTGTCATTAATTAGGGTGAAAAATGTCAGAAAATTTGCAAAACATAGGATTCAATTATGAGTAATATTTAATTGACTTTGTGTCCTAATTAGCTTGCCTTACAATTGTTGTGTGTTTAGTGTTAATTAATTAGTTATGTTGGTGTAGTCTTGTTTAAAAGGCCATTTTGGGCCATTAAAATTCAGAAAAGAGAAGTGGAAAATGAGCAGCCCCACATTACGGCCCAATCACCCAACAACCCGGCCCACTATCACCTTGATATAAATTAAAATTCATTGCCATTATTGTTAATTTTCCCCCAACACCATCAGAATAGCCGAAAAACCCTTGCCCCATTTTTGGAAATCGCCCCGCCGTGAACCACCCTCCCCTGCCGGCGGCGCCACCGTCCTCCGCCGCCGGAAAGTTATGATTTTTACATCTCCGAACTCGCCTAAGTCCCCTCGTCACATATCCACCATTAGTTTCGCCAAATTCTCGCTCATTCTTCGTAGATCGGGTTTTAAAGTTCCTACTCCGGTGATTTTTTTGGTTTCTTCCGGCGACGTTTACAGGTCCAGGCTCGTTGTCCCCTCCCCGTTCTCTTCATACACACTAATTGGTTGGAAACGTCCACCTCCGGCTAAACTCGAACGGAAAACAGACCTGGATCTCTTTCTTTTTCTTGGTTTCAGTATGTACTTTTATCTTCCACTCTTCTTTTGTTCTAGTTGAGACGATCCCAAATGAGGTCGTTTCAATTAGAACGAGAAAGGGTGATTGTTGCGGCTTTGATGCCATGGCAGTGGTGCAGTAGCTACGACATCTAGGTTGGCGATGCAACGTTGTCGATGGTGAGGTGAGGGAAGTCGAGTGAGTAGATGATGGTAAGGTTTGTTTTATGGCAGGGGCTGTGTTATGTTGATTCAGGGCGATGGTAATGTGAGGGGATGGTTCTGGGACTGATTTGCGACAACAGTGGTGATCCTTAGGTGATGAGGCAATGGAGTTTGAGACGAGTGGCGATGACGAGGAGGCTGCCCCGATGCTCGGGTATTCGTGGAAGCTGCGACAATGACTCCGAGTTTAGCCTCGACTCAATAGCGACATGGCTGTATCTGGTGACGTTTTAGCTTCGGCAAGTTGGTTAGAGTTTATCATATTCTTTGTTTTCTATTCGCTTTGCTATAGAATTGGTTGATTCATTAGTTAATAATGTTTTAGAATTAATTTAGGCATAGAATCAGTGTGTGCATATGTGTAATCGTTTAGTGTTCGTTTCTTGTTCATTGTTCAAGGGTTATGTAGTCGTCGTCATTTGCTTATAGTGTTTAGCATATGGAATAAATCACCATGTCAACATAGTCTGATTATTCGAATGGACATTGGTTTGTTTTGCTTAGTCTGAAGCTTCCTATATACTGACTGATTATATGAGGATTTTGTGTCTGTGTGTTTTCTCGGATTGACCATGAACTCGCTGAAACACGTCTAAGAAAGTTATAAGTGTTTCCTCTGGTTTTGTTTGAATAGTATGATCTGTGAAGTGTTGCGCTTAGGCATAAACCACTTGTTGTCTTCCAGTTTATTGGCTCTATCTATTCTGTTTAGTATTAAGTACAAAGGCCTGTAAACTTTTTGTACTTCAAATGTGTATGTGTGGGTTCATTCAGTTCTTGGAGTTGTCTTGTTTCAATTAGAAGGACATGATTTATTAGTTTAATTTGTGGTTATGTTTGGGATTCAGTTTGGGTTGGATTAGTAGCTTGAAATCTGATTCCTTTTGAATTTAAAAGAGTCAAAAGCCAAAACAAAAAGTACATAGTGGCAGCATCTTTGTAGGCTTTACAACCCATCTCTTTTGTTTTTAGCAGTGACTTCTGTTTGATTATTTCCCCAACACTCTACTCTGCCTCTTTAATCAGACTTGCATTAAATTCAAAGGAAAAAGGCTAGCACGCCTGAGAGTTTTTGTTGTTTGTTTGGACACAATTGTAGACCTGGCATTTAATGCCAATAAGTCCAAGAGCTATGTGGGATCTGGATATATAAAGGGGGGCATTTACTCTATTCATTCATTAACTACATACACATTAAAAGCTTCCAACTACCCTTCAACAAAACAAAAAAAATATCCAGATCTGAAAGAGAAAAAAAATAGAAAAGAATTTCGAAAAAAAAAAGAGTAAGAAGGGAGCAAAGCAGGAGAGTGAATAGCAGGAAAGGATAGTTTTGGGTTGGGGTTTATAGGGATTTGGTTGCTGATCTTATTTGCTGGTTAAGTTGCTGCAAATTCTACTACTCATCTTGGAAGTTTGATTTGTACTAGGTAAGGCTTTTCCTTTTGTTTTCTTCCATTTCATGTTGTTATTTCTGTGTATGTTTTAGCTATGTCAATGTATGAAATAGTTAATTTGTACCTATGTTAGCTTGCTTATGTGTGTTTAGTCTTTCTTATAGCAAACATCTAAGTAAAGTTGTTACTTGTATACCAATTGTTTAAAATTGAAATTTGCAAAAAACAGCACCATCATAACATTTAGGGTCAGATCTGAAATTTGAGTAAGCCAAGTGATTGTTTTGTGCGAAAAAATGTGTTTTTTTAAAGCAAGAATAAGGAAACGTTGCAACACTCTATATTTGTAAAAAGAAGGCGCACATCAAGTACATAGTTCATGTAAGCTTTATTATGTAAAAATTAGAGGTGAGCAAAGTCATGTAGAAGTTTGAATATTTCGATATAATTCTGGCCAGATTTTAAAGTAGATGGACAGATGTGATACATGTGCAAGAGTAGTAAAATAAAAGTACATCTATGCAAAATCTTGTGAATTACAGTGGGCTAAAATCATATGGCCAAACGTTGAAGCAAGTAGGTAAATAAGACATTTAGTACAAATCTCCTTTGATTCCAGCTGACGTGCAAACAAATTAAATGGGCCAAAATAGATTTGCGAATCTAACTAGTTATATTTCAGCTTTTAAGTTTTAGGCCACACATTGTTTAAAACTAAGAGCTACTCTTCAAAAATCATAAATACCACACTTAAGCGCATATTCAGAAATTTAAGCAACTATGCATATTCAAGTAGCTTTTACTAAGTAAATTGCTCAACATGTTACTTAAGAATAAATGAGAAAAATAATAAATCCAAGCATAGCAAAGGAAACAAATGAAGACAATATACAACTCACCTTTTATTAATAGTCTCGATGAAGTCAATAAAATTCTTTTAAATAGACCAGTCCTCTGTGAGGTTGGAAATGCGTAATATATTATCTATTATGAATTAAAGTGTAAATCCATCCGATCCTCTGCGAGGTTGGATAAGAATAACACTTTAAATTTTTTCTGAATTAAAGTTTAAATTCAAGTCAACGGCAATACAACCATATTTAATAAATTAAAATTGCAACAATAAAGCAACTGTGCTCGGCACAGGACTCGAGGGTGCCTAATACCTTCCCGAGAGTCAACTGAGAACCTTACCCGAATCTCTAAATGCAGACCATTAGACGAGTCAGAGGTGTTCCAAGGTACCTTTTGGTGACTTGGCACACCTTAAACTTGTCAAGTGGCGACTCCGAGTTTCTCTAAATAATTTCGTGCCTTCTTGAAACACCGGTCACGAGCTTTTAAATAATAAACAACTCGTTTAATTAATTTTTAGGGCGTGACAGCTATATGTCGGACTAATTAGGGAGTGTCATGGCATTAAATTAATTAGACTCCACGGTGCTAATTTATAATTCTACTATCTTTAGGGGCAAAAATAGTCTAAAGGAAAAAAAATGGTGAGGGCATCTAAGGTCCGAAAGGTTAGGAAAGGCCGGGTAGTAGTGAGATAAATCAAATATGTTAGGCGTAGATTTGAACCTTATAGATACTCTTCAAGAAGAAGAAGAAGAAGAAGAAGAAGAAGAAGAAGAAGAAGAAGAAGAAGAAGAGAAGAGTAATTTGTATATTGTATCCTTATCTTTAGCCGGGCAAATTATATTCTTCCTCATCAAACAATCAACATATATGAGAAGGCGGAAAGCATACACAACCATCTTCGTGTAAACCTAACTTCTAGAACTTCAAATACATCCATCTTTGTTTCGCTTAGTAACAGTGACATCTCTTATGGTTTACGATATTATATTTGCTTCCTTTAAGCTATTCTTTTCATAACATTTCTTTAACATGCTTACTGTTAATGTAAAATAATTACAATTTGACTGATTTAACCCCATTGATTAAATTAAAAAATGGAGATTCAATGTTAATTGATAAAAAAGAAAACACTACGGAGTTCCATAATCGAAACTCAATTTTGTGGGAAGATCTCGCTACTATATTGCGTACTTAACGCGTTCGATGCAATTGCCGCAACACATAATGGCTAATTACCTTATTATCAAAGAACTCAACACACACCTACTTAAATCATTCCCAATCTTCAACATATATGAACGCAATTGCATACCAAACGGAAAAAAGAGACAACTTTAATTTGCTATCAAACCAAGCATCGTAGTCAATGCATATTTAGAAACTTTGTCCTCATCTGCTAGAAAAATATTTTCTTCTTATTCTTCTTTTATTTTCCATAAGAGAAATATTTTTTTTCATTATTTTAGTGTTTACCAGTTAATGATTATTGCAGAAATTTTCATGGGCAAAATATAATTATGTATTTTCGTTTGGCAAATTTCTTATTCTCAATACTGGAAGGGGAACTGTGGAAGATGATTGATTCAAGTTCCTCACAATTTTCATAGCTTCCGTTTCATCAGTAATCGTGTAAGTTATTAATATTTTTTAGAACTCTTATATCCTAGTTTTTTTAGTAGCATTGAGATTTTCGCATGGATATTGATTATACATGGAACTATAGCTACATCATTGATTTTTTTTTAATTAACATCCAAGATTGGATGTTAGTTTATTTTATTAAAAGGCAAAGTGATGAGAGTTCATCATACAAAAGAGGCTTTGATACATTGTACCGGTAGCCTAGTAAATAGTACATTAGCTTACAAAGAAATTTGCCCTATCATAGCTTAGTATAATAATTGGTAGTTGCCATTTATCCATTTGGTAATAGCCTCTTGCCTCAGCAGGTAGTTGTTTCCAGCTATAGTACCACCATGGATCCTCATATTAGCAGTAGTTTTTGCTAAGATATCTGCCACATAGTTTGCTTCACTTAAACAGTGAGTAACAGATACATTGTTCTAGCTTGACAAGAATGTCTTCAATGAAAGGCTTGATCTTCAGATTGTATGTAGTCATCTTTTTGAGTATGTCAACTATAATCAGAGAGTCCAGCTCTAGGATGCAGTGAGTTCTTCTCTTCTGTAGACACTACTTTATTCCTTGTTTTACAGGTAGGGCCTCTGCTTAATTATTTGATGAACATGTGACTGGAGAAGCAAATACCATGATTAAACTTCCCATGTTGTCTCTAATGATTTCTCCAATCCTTCATTTTCCAGTAGCGAAACTCCCATTTGTATTAATTTTCAAGGTATTGATAGGAGGTTTAGTCCATTTCACAAATTTTCATTTTGGAACTGGTTTAAACCTCTCATCACTTTGCAAAATTCTACCCATGATTCTCTTCTAATACAACTAGGGAAAGCTAGACATAGAGCATGTCTAATGTTCCACCATATATCATTTAATTTTCCATTTTCTTGTGCCGAATCTATTTTTGCTCACCATATTTACAACTTCTTATTTGCTTCCAAATTTCCCAGCATATTACGAATGGTGTAATATGATACACCATCTTGTGAATTCCATTTTTAGCTCTAGCATTCCACCACTGATTTAGCATATTTTCAATGGTGAATCTCCTATATGGGATACCCAAGGTACTCCCGAAGGTGTTCCAAAACTTGAAAGCCACCTCACTCTCCAGAAAAACATGGTACGGTATTTCTATTTTCCTCTCTTTACAACACGCACAGCTTGAGACAATATTGTTACCAAACCTTCTTATTATATCATTAAATGACAGCTTGTTTTGAATCATTCTACATGAAAAGAAGGATCTCTTAAAAGGGAGTTTGTTATTCCACACCTTACTTATCAATTAATGCTACTTGACTTTGAGGTGCTTGTATTTGGTATGTTGATTTTGTGGAAAAGAAACCATCTTCCCTGGTAGCCAAATTGCATAGTCCTTCTATATATGATTGCCAATACTGATCTTCTGGATCTCTTAAACCATGGAAGGGGGAAGAGACAAACAAGCTTAGCTAGGTTCCATATTTTATGAATTTCCTAACCGTTTCCTTGGTAGTGACAGGCTGAGTAGGGGAAGATTATGCCAGAGGACCCTTGCATGTCCAGTTATCCTACCACATGGTAGAATTTCCCTTATTGATTCTCCAAATAATGTTCTCCTCTGCTTTATTTCTGATCTGAATCTACTTTCCCCGTGAATGAGACTGTTTGGAAACTTTAGCTTTAGCCCCTGGGTGACTCCTAGAACAATTTTTTGACTTGAGAAAAGAAGCCCAAATAGACTTCTTTATTCTGAAATTCTACCACCTTTCGTAAGCAAATGAGTCCCCAATGTCCTGAAGGTTCCTTTTGCAAATTCATTCTTTCTGTGTAGTTCAAGATAGTTTTGACCAAGAGCTCTAATGATACTTTTGCTTTACATTCTCAGAACCCTAGATAAATCTAGCAAAGTGCTTTTCAATAACCTTGAAATCACACTTAGGTGGACTCATAGCAGCAAGAGTGTAAGTAGGCATAGCCTGTAACATATGCTTGAACAAAGTAACGTTGTCACCATATGATAAGAGTTTATTTTGTCATCCAGAGATTTTATTGATTATTTTGTTCAGCAGCTCATCAAAAGAAGCCAGTTTTTTCCTCCTATCATACAAAGGACACCCCCAATATGTGAATGGAAAGTCCTTCTTCTTAAACCAGTCTTTTCTATTATACTGTTGACTCTTGAAATAGATGTTTTGGGAGTAGTGCAAAAGAAGCTCTTATCTTCATTTACTTTCTGTCCAAAACTCTTATAATATTTCCTTATCTATTTCATGATACATCTGATAGTTCTTCCCTTTCCTACACTAAAAATGACTATATCATCTGCATATGCAAGATATTTAATCTCCCCTCTTCTGTTCATGCTAAAAGGGAAAAACTTGGGATCATTGTATAACCCGTTAAGGTGCCTAGACAGAACTTCTGAAGCTAGAATGAATAAAGAAGGGGAGAGACGATCTCCTTGAATTAATCCTTGAGATGAATCGAAAAAACCCTTTCTTGTTCCATTGATGACAATTGAGTACCAAGCCTCTGAAACTAGATTGCAGATGATTTGTAACCACCAGTCACAAAATCCAAACTTCATCACATCTAGTAGGAAAGGCCATGACAATCTATTATAAACTTTTGTCATATCCAGTTTTATCACTGTGTTCCCTCCCTTATTTAGATTATCTATTCCATGTACAATATCCTGAGCTAGTAGAGCATTATCAGTGATCAGCCTATCCTTCACAAATCCACTTTGGTTCTCAAAGATAAGCCTAAGGAGTAAAGGATTTAGTATAGATTACTTTGGAGATGATCTTTGCTGAGAAGTTAGTTAGGCTGGTTGACCTTAGATATGAAAAGGTAGAAGGAGAGACTACCTTAGAGATAAGAACAAGGCCAGCACTTCTGATAGAAGGTGCCATTGAAGCAATCAGGTCCACCAAAACTATGAGGACTTAGATAAAAAACTGCTACTTTGATTTCCTCAGGAGAGGCAGAAATGACATGGTTCTCTTCCTGATGCAATATATTTTACGCAGAATCAAATACAAGTAGAATCGACAAGATAACAAGAAAGTTGATGATGGGAAGAATAGAAATAAAAGAGGCAAGGCCTTTCTTTGTAGAAGGTTGAAGCTTCGATTTATCTCATTGCTTGGAACCTAAGAAGATTCATCACTAGTATGAATTTCTTGTAAGGTTTGAGTTTTTTTCCTCCCTTGGATAATCATTTATGTATTGACGGGTTTATCTATTCTTTTTTCTATTTCTGTTCTTCCTTTATCTTGAATTTCTGGTTATCTTGTTTGAATATCTCTTTATTTGCTTCTGCGTATTTTATATTGCATCTATTGGTATAAGAGCATGGAAAGGATTTGTTTTAACAACCCCAATCCTGTTCTTCGTATCTCGTATCTCTTAATTCATCTTGTTTTTGTTTTTGACAAAAAAAGAAAAAGAAGAAAAAATAGAAAAAGTTGAAAATTAAAAAAAAAAAACATCAAAATAGTTTGGATTTGATTCGCAAATCGTTGAAAGTTATAGGGGATTTTTCTATATTATTTTTCCGTTCTTTTGGTACCAATATATCAAGATTTTGTGTTGTGGTTGAAAATTTTGAAGAATCAAACCCCTCTTTTAAAACCCTTGTTGAAAATTGCTTTAAATTTTAAAACGAAGCTTCTTGTTTTTTTTTTTTTTTTTTTTGGTTAGAAATCTTTGGGGATTGTTAGGAATAATTAAATACATCACTGGGCACCATTAGGAATTGAAAACAAGTGAAAATCGATTGAAAATTTGGTGAAAAAGGATCAAACTAGTAGTTGAAAAGTTGTAGATAAAAGTGCAGGTTCTAGCACTAGGCTTACCGCCTCAGCATTTAGGCGGACCGCCTTAGCGTCAAGTCCTCTCTGAACTTTTCAGGCGGAGTGCTTTCCTCCTTGGGCAGAGCGCCTCAACCTGTTTCAGCAGATGGGTAGCTTTTTCGTCAATGTTTTCGTTGTTCTTTGTTTCCGTACTTCTTAGTTAGTGTTTATTGGGTAATAGTCCTACTCCATTGACACTAACTCTTGAGTGTTTTTGGAAATTGTGTGTCTTGAATCTTTCCCAATAGTCGTAGAACTTTCTTGACTTCAAGTGCGCACCTCAAAGAGTCGTCCGTCCATAAAGTCACATAAACTCCATTCCGAACCAATACTTGGATGTATTAGTTGGTGATCTTGCCATCCTAGTTCATAAGAGATAACGTGCATCTTTGGATAGGGGTTTAGAAATTTGAATCCTAAAACAATATTGACTGCCACCACCAAAAGTGAGGAAGTGTACGTGAGGTTGTTTGTACTAACCTTTATGCTTTCTTAAGATGCCTTTTGCAGGTACACAAAGCCATAAGGGAGGTTTGGATGGATAGGCGAACGGATTGGGGGAGAGGAGCTATTACTACACTCCTACCTCTAGGAGGAGATCTTATAGATATCTTGAGGAGGAGTACCTATCTCGTGGTGGCGCCTCAAGTGAAACTACTATTAATGGGAAGTTTAAAGGACACTACTACGATGAGCTTTTAAGAAAGAGAGAGTGGTGTCAACTCGTAGTGAGCCTTAATGGGAATCATGGTTATGTGCTTCAAGTGGATGAGGGTAAAGCAAGTTGGATTAGCTCTCTTGTTGTGAGCAAGTTGGGAATTCCTTGTGTTGATGGAGTGGTTCGGGTTGATGTTTCGCGAAGGAACTATGAAGAAGAAGTTGAGTGTAAAGTGGGTCCTTTAGCTGGATGTCATGTTGATGCAGCCCGTTCACGTGCTGATCAAGTGATCGATCCACCGAGGAGACCGATGACAAGAAACCAAGCCAAGCTGCTGCACGATGTGCACGTTCACTTAGCCTGGCCGAAGGAAAACAATTGCTCCGAAGCTGAGTGGCCGAGCTCAAGAATCGAAGGCATTATCTTCAGATTGGAGCCCGAAGGCAAGGTGACCGAGGACAATGAGCTCGAAGACAATTGAGCGTCCGAAGGCAACAAGTGTGTGTTCGAGCAGACAATCGAGAACCGAAGCCAAGGCTTACCGAAGTCAAAGTCTGCCGAACACATTTTATCTCAGCCCTGCGTGGCTTATTTCTATTGGTCAACTGTGACCTATTTACTAGTTTACCCTTAGTATTTCCTATATAAACACTGTTTCCTTTCATTGTAAGTAGCTAGTTTTTTGAACATTGATGAATTGAATGAAAGTGTCGAGCACATTTCTTCTTGTCTCCGTCGTGAGCAAAACCCCGGTGAGGGCTTTTAAGGACTTGTGGCTTTCGGTTAGTTCGATTGAACATTCCTCTTGATCATTCAGTTTGCAAGAGGCAATGTTCTCTTGAGGATTGTTGCATAGTATAGGTGATCCTTGTATCCCTTTTGATTGAGCTTTGAGACAGGTTCCTCACTGTTCTTTCGAAAGAAGCAAGTTTTGTCTTGCTTCTATCTTTATCTTTCTTGTTTGTTCTTCCGCGTTTGTGCTAGCAACTCTTTCGGGAATTGCATTGCACCATCTTGGTATCAGAGCACGGTTTGAGTTTGTTCTTACAACCTCAATCCTGTTCATTATCTTCGTGCGTTTTGTGTCTTTGTTTCCTTTTCGTGTTCTTGATTCTGTTTTGAATTGTTGTTATTTTACAAAAAAAAAAAAAAAAAAAAAAAAAAAGTGTGAAAAGAAAATTCAAAAATTGTGTTTGATTGTTGGTTGTTTGGGAAAAACAACTGTTGATTCTTGTTCACCATCGAAGTCTGAATCCAACGAGTACCCGACGTATTGATTTTGTGACTAGGGTTTCTTGGTGAATTTTGGACTGTTTTGAGCTTCATTGGTGACTGAACTCGAACCCCACTGTGTTTGGAAGAAACCGGTGAAGATTGGTGGTTCTTGAGTGATTTGGGTTTGTTTGTTGCTTAAAAATCGAAGTTCTGAGTTTAAATCGAAGTCCGTACGCCGGAAACTTATTACAAAATCGTAACAGTGTACGACTCGAACGAGCTGATTCTTAGCTCGAAGAACTTGAACTGAATTCCTCCGATGCTGTTGAAACCGGAGTCGATAAAGCAACCCAGATCTGTTGAAATTCGTGGTCAGTGAATCGAATTTGTTGTGTCCGTACGCCGGAGCAAGGTCACTGTTCCATTGAAGAAGAAAGGGGTTAAAACTTTAACATCAAAACCCCAGGTGAAATTTGTCGGCTGAAAAGGGAAAGTGGATAAGGTAAAACCCTATCCGTACCAAGGAGGGACCACTCTTGTACGGACAAGAGTGGGTGTGATCGAAAAGATTCCAAAGGGGAATCAAAAGGGTAGATTCTCCTAGGTTTTCACTTTCTTTCGTGTCAAATTCTAGTTGGTGGATCTTTTGAGTAATTGTCCTACTCGAGGTCGTACTAACTCTTTTAAGCTGATAGGAATTCGTGCGAAGGGGTGACCGAAGTCCAAACTTTCGTAGACATTCTTTTGACTCCCCGAGCTCAGTTAAAAAGCGTCCGTTCCATCGAGTCGAACATCACTTCACTCTTCCCGAAGAGGCAGTGACTATTGTCGAACTTGAAGGATCTTAGAGGACCGATCAATTGGACGAGCCACTGTTAACAAGTCCTTGAGTGATCAAAAACCGAACCCATAAAGTGAGTGGACCCGAGTGCCACCCATCAAAGGTGAGGGAGTGTGTGAGGTGATTTCTAACCCTAACATTTGTTTGATCTTTCACTTGTGCAGGTACAATGGCTGGAAACGATGGCAAAAGCATTGAGAAGCCCGAGTTGTCGTTAGCCGATCTCATGGCTGCGATACAAGGCATCAGTGCCGATATGAGAGGAGTGAGTGCTCGCGTAACTCAACTCGAACAAGGAAGCGCGTCCGTGGCCAAAAATGGGTCCGGCGCTGGAACGAGCGAATCCACTCCGATGAAACCTGATCTGTATGCTGAGCTTCTTCGGCAACATCAATTGACGAGTGAAGCAATTCGAAGAGAGCTTAACTTGGGCAATCCCCAAGCACAACAAAACTTGGGCAATCCCCAAGCTGGAAATCAAAACTTGGGCATTCCCCGAGGAGAGAGGTTACCACTTCCAAGGACCCGAAGAGATCTTGGAGCTGTAACCGAAGAGGTTGATGAAGAGGAATTTCCCGAGGACGAATATGAGCGTGAGCCGCCATTCGCTCAACGAAGGCAAGCTCACCGAGGTCGTGGAAATTTCCGAGGTCGAGGCCGAGGCGCAAATGTTGAAAGAAATATTGGGCGTGAGGCTGATGATCGAGAAGATGAGTTTCTCGAACAGATTCGTGGTGTTCGAGACTCAAACTTGAACAGTGTCAAGATCACTATTCCACCCTTTAAAGGAACTAGTGATCCCGATGAGTATCTTGAATGGAAGCTTAAAATGGAGCGCATCTTTGAAACCAATGAGATGACCGATGAGAGAAAAGCTGCCCATGCCATTGCTTCGTTCGAAGCTTATGCATCAACATGGTGGGAATCTGACAAGAGGCATAGAAGAAGAAATGACTATCCAGTAGTCAATACGTGGCCACAGTTGATGAGAGCGATGGATGGTAAGTACTTGAGTGCCAAGTACAGGCAGACTCAAATGCAAAAGCTCTATGAGTTAAAGCAAGGGTCCAAGTCTGTCCAAGAGTACCACGAGGAGTTCGAAAAGGTTCGATTGAATCTTGATCTGGTCGAAGACGAAGAACAAGCCATTATCAGATTCAAAAATGGCTTGGCTAGGGATGTTTCATCTCAGTTGAGACTCCACGTGTACCACACGTTGGGAGATTTGTTTGATGCTGCCACCGAAGCTGAAAAATTGGTGAAGGACGATAAGGCAAACCGGTATCGAGGAGTCACTACTTCTACTCCTTTGAACCGAGGTAAAGAATGGAAGAGTCCAAACCAAACAAGTGCTAACACTGTTCGAGATTCGAAGAGACCCTTCGAAAGAGGTGTGACCGGTAACCAACCAAGAGAAGCGGGAGGTAAAGTTCAACTCAACTCTCCTAGTGCTTCAAATATTCAGTGTCACAAATGCAAAGGTTATGGTCACATGGCGAAAGAGTGTCCAACTCGCAAAGTTATGCTTCTGCTCGAAGATGGAACCGTCCATGAGCAAGCGAGTGACACCGAGGAGGAAATTATCGAGGAGACTGATCGAGCTGAAGTTGATGATGATCATGAGGCTGCCGAAGCTGATCATCCGGAAATGTTTCTTGTGGTTCGAAGGAATTTGAGCTGCATGACTCTTGAAGAAGAGGACAACCAAAGAGAAAACCTCTTTCATGCCCGATGTCGAGTGAGGGGAAAGGTGTGTTCGATGATCATTGATTCTGGTAGTTGTGCCAATGTAGTGAGCCAAACTTTGGTTTCACAAATGGGATTACCTACGATGAAGCATCCCCACCCTTACAAGTTACAATGGCTGAATGAGTGTGGAGAATTGAGAGTTGTCAAACAAGTGTGGATCAAGTTCAAAATCGGAGAGTATCAAGATGAAATGATATTCGATGTGGTTCCGATGCAAGCTTGTCATTTGCTATTGGGTCGACCATGGCAGTATGACCGAACCGCTGTTCACAATGGCAGATCCAACACTTACACTGTGAAGCTCGATGGGAAGAGTTTTATACTCAAACCCTTGTCTCCAAAACAAGTCACCGAGGACTATAAACGTATGAAAGAATTGAAAGAAGCGGCCAAAGCTAAGCTTCCGATGGGAGCAAAATTGGGGCCCGAAGAGACAAACTCACCGACCGAAGTGAAAAGAATTTGTGCAATCATGCAACCCGGTGAGATCTTACGAGGCAACGACCACGGTCAGATGATGATTTGCCTCGTGCACAAGGGTATCCTTCTAAACTCTAATGATGATTTTTCTAATGATAACCCTTTGCCTTTGTTTGTTCGTAAAGTTTTGCAGGACTTCGAGGACATGTTTCCCGAGGAAATGCCAGGTGGATTACCTCCGTTGAGAGGAATCGAGCACCAAATTGACTTCGTACCAGGGTCTCAAATCCCTAACAAACCTGCATACCGGTGTAACCCCGAAGACACCAAAGAGCTCCAACGGCAGGTTGATGAATTGCTGAACAAGGGCCTCGTTCGAGAGAGCCTGAGTCCTTGCGCCGTTCCAGTTATCCTTGTCCCGAAGAAGGATGGAACATGGCGAATGTGTGTTGACTGTCGAGCAGTCAAAAAAATAACGGTAAAGTATCGTCATCCTATCCCTCGATTAGATGACATGCTTGTTTATAGCAGAACCGTGGATGAACATGTCGACCACCTAAGGCAAGTACTTGAAAAGCTTCGAGAAGAGAAGTTGTATGCCAACTTCAAGAAATGCGCCTTTGGTGTCGATCGTGTAGTCTTTCTTGGATTTGTTGTCAGTGCTAATGGTGTCGAAGTCGACGAATCAAAAGTCGAAGCCATCAAAGATTGGCCAACTCCAACCTCGGTATCACAAGTTCGTAGCTTCCATGGCTTAGCTAGCTTTTACCGAAGGTTTGTTCGTGACTTTAGCACCGTGGCAGCTCCTTTAACTGAGCTGGTAAAGAAAGACAATCCATTTGAGTGGGGAGAGTCCCAAGAGAGGGCTTTCCAAGAGTTGAAACGGAGGCTTTGTTCTGCCCCGTTGTTGCAACTCCCTGACTTCGGCAAAGCATTCGAAGTCGAGTGTGATGCGTCTGGAGTTGGAATCGGAGGAGTGCTGATGCAAGACTCGAAGCCGATCGCTTACTTTAGCGAAAAGCTTAAGGGTGCAACTTTGAATTACTCTACGTATGACAAAGAGTTGTATGTCCTCGTTCGAGCACTCGCCCATTGGCAGCATTATTTGTGGCCTCGAGAATTTGTGATCAAGAGTGATCATGAGTCTTTGAAACATCTCCGAGGTCAGGAGAAATTGAATCGAAGACATGCCAAGTGGGTTGAATTTATTGAAAGCTTTCCCTATGTAATTCATTACAAAAAGGGAAAAGATAATGTTGTGGCCGATGCGCTATCAAGAAAATTTGCCTTAGCGACCACTCTCGCCTCTAGGCTCATGGGATTCGAAAGCATCAAGTCGATGTACGAGGACGATCCCAAGCTGAAATGTGTTCGAGACGCAATCTTGAGTGGCCGAAAGGTTGAGAAATATCAGTGGCATGATGGCTACCTCTTCAAAAATGGGAGGGTTTGTGTGCCAGTGTCATCGTGGAGAGAGCTCTTGGTTCGAGAAGCTCACTCAGGTGGACTGATGGGACACTTCGGTGTCGATAAAACTCTTGGTATCTTAACCGAGCAGTTCCATTGGCCCAAAATGCGACGAGATATGGAAAAGCTTTGCAACGCTTGTCTCGTTTGCAAGAAAGCAAAATCGAAGTCCAACCCTCATGGTTTGTACACCCCGTTGCCTATGCCTGATCGACCTTGGGTTGATATATCCATGGACTTTGTCTTGGGGTTACCGAGGTCGGGGGGAGGACATGATAGCATCTTCGTTGTGGTTGACCGTTTTTCAAAAATGGCTCACTTTATTCCTTGCAAAAAGTGTGATGATGCACAGCATGTAGCTACATTGTTTGTTTCTAACGTGTTAAAATTGCATGGTGTACCTCGTACTATTGTGAGTGATCGAGACTCGAAGTTCTTGAGTCATTTTTGGAAGTGTTTGTGGGGTGCCCTCGGCACCAAGCTACTATTCTCGACGTCTCACCATCCTCAGACTGATGGACAGACCGAGGTAGTTAACCGAACCTTGGGATCGTTGCTTCGGGCAATGACCAAAGGGAAGGTTGGAAACTGGGCTGATCGTTTGCCCATGATGGAGTTTGCATACAATCGAACGGTGCATAGAATGATCAACATGACCCCGTTTGAATGTGTGTATGGCTTTAATCCTTTGATTCCACTTGATTTAACCCCATTGCCTCGAGATTCTGTTCTTGATTTTGAAGGTACTCGACGAGCAGCTGCCTTGATCGAATTGCATGCAAAGGTGAAGAAGAACCTCGAGGAGGCCTATGCAAAGGTTGCCTTAAAGAAAAACAAGGGGCGTAAAAAGTTGGAATTAAAGAAGGGAGATTGGGTTTGGGTTCACTTCCGAAAGGAACGTTTCCCGAACCAAAGGAAAGGAAAGTTGGCTCCTCGAGGGGATGGTCCATTTCAAGTGTTGACCAAGATCAACAACAATGCCTACGTGATCGACCTCCCTGGTGAGTATAACGTGTCCAACACCTTTAATGTTGCTGACTTAGTTCCTTGTGTTGTAGGTCCAACTTCGGAGGACGAGGAGGGCTTGATTTCGAGGACGAAATCTTCTCAAGAAGGGGAGGATGATGCAGCCCGATCACGTGCTGATCAAGTGATCGATCCACCGAGGAGACCGATGACAAGAAACCAAGCCAAGCTGCTGCACGATGTGCACGTTCACTTAGCCTGGCCGAAGGAAAACAATTGCTCTGAAGCTGAGTGGCCGAGCTCAAGAATCGAAGGCATTATCTTCAGATTTGAGCCCGAAGGCAAGGTGACCGAGGACAATGAGCTCGAAGACAATTGAGCGTCCGAAGGCAACAAGTGTGTGTTCGAGCAGACAATCGAGAACCGAAGCCAAGGCTTACCGAAGTCAAAGTCTGCCGAACACATTTTATCTCAGCCCTGCGTGGCTTATTTCTATTGGTCAACTGTGACCTATTTACTAGTTTACCCTTAGTATTTCCTATATAAACACTGTTTCCTTTCATTGTAAGTAGCTAGTTTTTTGAACATTGATGAATTGAATGAAAGTGCCGAGCACATTTCTTCTTGTCTCCGTCGTGAGCAAAACCCCGGTGAGGGCTTTTAAGGACTTGTGGCTTTCGGTTAGTCCGATTGAACATTCCTCTTAATCATTCAGTTTGCAAGAGGCAATGTTCTCTTGAGGATTGTTGCATAGTATAGGTGATCCTTGTATCCCTTTTGATTGAGCTTTGAGACAGGTTCCTCACTGTTCTTTCGAAAGAAGCAAGTTTTGTCTTGCTTCTATCTTTATCTTTCTTGTTTGTTCTTCCGCGTTTGTGCTAGCAACTCCTTCGGGAATTGCATTGCACCACATGTCTTATTGGGGAGACCTTCGTTAACCAAAGGTACTATAATTATGAAAAGGGCCTTGGCGTCTATTATGTTAAAGCACAAGGGAAGTTGCAAACTGACACGACCCAGGATCCGGCTAGGCCGTGCGGGCACCTGACATCCTCCCCTAGACCCGTTGGGCGAACCCATACCAATTAAATAAGGAAAATAAATATAATTCAATTCATAAATAAGAACAAGACATAGAAAACGCACAGACATACTAATACCTCTAAGATGTATAAAAAAAATTACAGCTGACTACCCAACATACTAGGTTTAGGGCTATCCAAACTAGACATCTAAGAGTACGAAAGAAGACAGATACCTCCTGAAGGGAGTAAAATGATACTGAAATAGTAAACATGAAACTGTGGCCATCCTGAATAAAAGCTGGCTCACCCTGACAGCTGAAGTTGTCTTCGCTCTTTCACAACGTGGCGAACTCGACCCTGTAGTGAACCTGTCGAAACAAAATAGATAGACAAGGACAAACAACAAACAAGGGTGGGTCAAAGGACTCAATAAGTGGGGTAGACTAGCCACCTCAAAGAATAGGATAACTAGCCAGGGAGAAGAAAAATAGATAAACCAAATTCTTCTTATTTTATAAAAAAGGCAGAGCCATTTAATTACTAGAAATACGTATGGGATCATAAACTCATAATTAACCAGGGACATAAGATAGACAAAACATATAGGTTTTTTAGTATACCGAACATAATACTGTCACAGCGTGCAACCCGATCCACATGTTCATACTGTCGCGGCGTGCAACCCGATCCATATATTCATACTGCTGCGGCGTGCAACCCGATCCATATATTCATACTGTCACGACGTGCAACCCGATCCATATATTCATACTGTCGCGGCGTGCAACCCGATCCGTATAACTAAAGCATATAAACCAATCAAGGATACTAAATAGCCAGAAACATATAGGCAAACTGAAATATGTCCACAATATAGTATACATGCCGAATACACAAAACACAGCACAATAGTCACACACTAGTCAGTATGCGGTGCAATGAGATGGGATGGATGCGGCATGATGCAATGCAGTCAGATGTGCCTGATACCTTCACCGGCTCGGGACACTCCTCGATTACCGGAGAGTATATGCAATAATGACCCTTCACCGGCTCGAGACTCTCAACGATTATCGGAAAGTATATATGCAATAATGACCCTTCACCGGCTCGGGACTCTCATCGATTACCGGGAAGTATTTGCAATAATGACCCTTCAACGGCTCGGGACTCTTATCGATTACCGGGAAGTATATGCAATAATGACCCTTCACGGGTGCGGGACTCTCATCCCCAACCGGGAAGTATATGTAATAATGACCCTTCATCGGTGCGAGACTCTCATCGCCAACTGGGATGTATATGCAATAATAACCCTTCACTGGTTGGGGGCTCTCATCGATTACAGGGAAGTATATTCAATAATGACACTTCACCGGCTCGGGACTCTCATCGATTACCGGGAAGTATATGCAATAATGACCCTTCACCGGTGCGGGACTCTCATCGCCAAACGGGAAGTATATGCAATAATGACCCTTCACTGGTGCGGGACTCTCATCGCCAACCGGGAAGTATATGCAATAATGACCCTTCACCGGCTCGGGACTTTCATCGATTAGCGAGAAGTACATGCAATACTCAAAACCAGAGTGCAATGCTCACATGCTCAATGCAATACCAACAACAGGGCATAACATGCAATATACAATGCAAATTCAAAGCTAAGGCGTAATGAGTACGCCTATCGGCAGCTACACCTGTAAGGAACACGTGGTAGAATATCCACAATGCCAAGGGCCTCCAAAGAAATGGATATAAACACTTACCTTAATTCAAATTGCTACTCAACAACCGCTTTATCCTTTGGATTCACTGCCAAACGATCCTGCTTATTCAATAAGCACAAAATATATCAAATTAGGTTAAACGCTTCATTTCTCACATGTTAGGGCAATCCGGTTAGGAACCTGATACCCTATTCGCGTATGCAATACGCAGGCCAGGCCTATGTACAGGGTTCAAAGTCACATAACCAAACCCTAAATAAATTACATCTATATGTTGTCCATAACTCACTGAGTACGAATATATAATCAATGCCATTATCAAGGTCCAATTAACCCTTTAAACTATTAATTGAACTTATTAAAATGATGTCTAATATCCCAATTTTTACCGTCAAAATATATTCAAACCCACGTAATAAACTAAAATAATGTATTAAGATCACTACCTGAATGTTTCGGGGTGAAAATTCTATTTTTTCTGCTCCATTTCCTTTTCTTTCTCTATTTTCCAGCATTTTCTTTGTTTCTCTTCTCCTATTCCTATTCGTTTCTATTTTGTACTTCCTCGTTACTGTTCAATTATGCTTTTAAAAGCTTAATAAGTCCACCGCCTATGAGTTACTTTTTCTTTCTTTTTTTATCTTTTCCGTTTTTTCTTTTATTTCTTTTACTTTTCGTTTTCTTGGCGACAATTAAAATGGAACCGTACGAAATTCGAAATAATTCTAAATTTCGCATACAAGTTATACAAAATATATGTAACATACTCGCTAAGGCGGATCTGAAATCGAATTCCTGAAACTCAAGATGCAAATTAAAGAGAAAAAGATCAAATTATTAATTTTCGGAACTTTAGCCAAAATCAGCCGAACAACCTCGAAATTCACTTCAAAAATTCACACATGTCACAAATAATCATACGAACCTAACGGCGCTTTCGAATTTCGAATTGGAGCTCATTCGCTAAAATTGAACTCGAAAACCTCTTTTTAATATTTATCGACAATAAAAATTGAAATCTTCTTCCGATATGGATCAAACGAGGCCTGATTTAGCTCAAATTTTACAGACAGGTCCTAATAGACCTTATGAAGATTTTAAAATTATTGGCACATCCATCGGGGTCCTAATTTCCGAAACGACTAACTAAGGTCGTTTCATTCTCCTCCACTTATACTATGGTTCGTCCTCAAACGAGCCCAAGTTTAAAGAAAAATTTACAGATAACAAAAGAACTTGAATGACCTTCACCAACTACTCCATGGACATTATCTCATAATTGCAGAATCAGAATTATAACACGTACACCGAACTCTTGGAAATAAACATATCTGGATAATATCATAACGTCGTTGCCCAACTTATTCTGACTAAGCTGATACTTCCTCGATCACGAGAGGAGAGCTCTGCATTTTCGAAACAAAGATACACGGAACTCTGGATAGATTAACATGATTCAGCAGACGAGTCACCTCGTCAATATACTTTACAATATAGAACAGTTTGATGGAATTAAGAGTTAGCTTACGCTTCAGCAATGCTTTAGAGATTTAATATTAGCATTATGTATTGGAGGAAGACTCCTCCACTTAGAGCATAAACTCATACAACTAATTTGAATAGGAATAATCATCCTCGCACAACCTGCTGGATTAACAAAGATTTAGCTAAAAACATAACGCGGCTCAGACCTGAGCTCCCAAATTACCCTCTCGAGTTGCAAAACAGCTGCAACTCTCGAGTTCACAACTCCATACCCTTTCCATAAGCATCACATGCTCATGGATAATTTCAAGAGTGAAAAGACGCCTCTCATTACCCTTGGTAGCCTTGAAACAAAACAATGTGCTTACCCTGACTACCTTGACACGCATTCTGGCTCAACACATGGAGCATTACAAGAGGATACCAATAGCCAAAACTCACTGGTGCTGGACAAAGAAGAGATGGCAATAGACTGAGGATAGGAATAATTAGAGCTTTAGGAAGCTCATCTTGTTATTTACTTGGCTACCTCAGCTAGAATACTTACGAGTTAAGCTAGCCAAAGAATCGCAATCGAAGAAATAAATATTAAATAAGCTTTATGGAACAACTTCTATGCCAATTTAACCTTCCTATAAAGAAAAGAACTTCGACAATTTACCAGAAAACCCTTTTATAACCGAGACAAGCTCATAGAATAACATGACCCTACTAGCATCTCGAGCCAAGAGGAGACACGTAGGTCGAGTATTACTTACTAATCACTTTACACCGAAAGAAATAATGACACTCTCTGATGGTGACGAATAAGAATCCCATCATCCTACCAACACTGAGTTCCAAAGAAAGGTAGACTGACTTGACATTATAACATAATCTGGCACAACAAGATGGAAAACAAACAATACCGATACTCACTCACAAATATCTCACATTTAAACCAGATAAACTAGTAGGGTCTCACGAATTCCCTGAATAAATCATATTAGAAGCTCACCCCTCTACCGCAACCGATTCTTAATAGAAACGACATCTAAGGAAACCATGGAAATATGATAGGGCACACTATCTCCAGATCGACCGGGAGAGTCAAATCTTACATATAATGGAAGGAAAAAAATACCAGCGTCTACTACATCGACTACCTCAGCATCCTGCCAGACTAGTTGTTCATAAAACAGCCTCTGCAGCTGAGCTGAGCCACTACCCTGATAATTACCTTCTGAAGAACCACTGCCACTACGCTCTCGACCTCTACTAGATCGTGGCATTTCTTTTGCTGATTGAGATCTAACTGAAATCCCCTGCAACTGTGCAGGTGCCTAATGACGAGAGAAAGGACAACTGCCTACTTTTCGGAGTAAGGGAAAACTCCTCAAAGGTAACTAGACTCACGACAATGATAACACATTTCCGTTGAAAATGGAAGCTGGTAAGAGAAGACTGAATCTGATCTTGACGAGCTACTGACGCACTTTAAGAATCACGTGACACAAGCTGAGATAACCTGGAAGGTGACCTCCCAAAATAATCAGAACTCTTACCTCCAAATGAGGTACCATGGTTGCCCACTAGGGCCACGGGATCTCTTGCTCTCCCGCTCTAACTCTTCACACTCTAACTTATGGTACGCCTAATACCTCTGAGCAATATCAACAACAACATCAAATGAAGTCGCAACCTAAATTTCTCGAGCCATCTGGGATCTCAAGGAAAGAGAAAGGTCACCAATAAATCTTTGAACATTCTCGGAAGGTTCATTGACTAGTTCTAGTGCATACCTAACCATTCTAGAGAATTCAATCTCATATACTGAAACCGACGGGCTAACCGACAAGCTACCATGTCTAATCTACTCAACTGGCGACACTCTTCATCTCGCTCGCTACTCGAAAGGAACTTTTCCACGAATCTTGAAGAAAAATCGAACCAAGTTAGTTAATAAAAGAGCGGCTCACCAATTCAAGGCTGGACCCCTGAAACTGGAAAGCAGAATAATCAACACCATACCGCTCGATATAATCAAGAGCCTGAAGGACATGCTGACGTCATTTTGTTTTAAATTTTTTACATAAGAATAATCTAATGCACGGCCTGAGAATTTTAGAAGGTTCAACTGGGTACAATAATACAGCCTCTTCAGGTACTCGGACTGAACTATTACCCGGCTAGCTAATCAGCCAGAATAACTAGAGGCACAACACATGCTGCCTCTAGACCATAATTTACTGGGGCAACATCAAGAACTGGAATAGGAGCCCCTTGAGCCCGAACATCTAGCATCTGCAGCAACCCGATAATCTTCTCAGGGAATAGGATATTTCATGCGGTATCTGCACCGCCAACATTTAAGCATCATAGAGAGCCGAGGGAACCACAAGGCCCTGCTCCCATGCCCATCGCGAGCTCGGACAGCTGGGGACTACGCAACTAGATCGTCAGCACGATCCACAATTCTCGGGGCTTGCGTAGCTCTAGCCCCAGGCTAGACTACTTCATCCTGAACTCTTACCGTTTGCTGATTTGTCACACGAAGGTTCACAATTACCAAAAACGAATTAACGAAAATACTTTGGCATCCTAGACCGACACACGATCAGAAAAAGAAGGAAGTGAAACTTCCTACATGCCATCATAATCTCTCGTAGATAAGTACGGACGTCTACGTAGCCATTAGCGAAATTCTACTAGACACTGTCTTAGTTTGGATAGACTCTAAACTCGGCTCTGATACCAACTGACAAGACCCAAAATCTGGCTAGGTCGTGCGGGCACCCGATATCCTCCCCTAGACCTATCGGGCGAACTCTTACCAATTAAATTAGGAAAATAAATATAATTCAATTCATAAATAAGAACAAGACATAGAAAACACACAGACATACTGATACCTCTAAGCTGTACAAAAGAAATTATAGCTGACTACCCAATATACTAGGTTTAGGGCTATCCAGACTAGACATCTAAGAGTACGAAAGCAGGCAGATGCCTCCTGAAGGGAGCAAAATGATACTGAAATAATAAACATGAAACTGTGGCCATCCTGAATAAAAGCTAGCTCACCCTGACAGCTGAAATTGTCTTCACTCCTTTACAATGTGGCGAACTCGAACCTGCCGAAATGAAATAGATAGAAAAGGACAAACAACAAATGAGGATAAGTCAAAAGGACTCAAAAAGTGGGGCAAACTAGCCACCTCAAAGAATAGGATAGCTACCCAGGGAGAAGAAAAACAGATAAACCAAATTCCTCTTATTTAAATTATAAAAAAGGCAGAGCCAAATAATAACTGAAAACACGTATGGGATCATAAACTCATAAACAACCAGGAAGATAGACAAAACATATAGGTTTTTAAGTATCCAGAACATAATACTGTAACGGCGTGCAACCCGATCCTCATGTTCATACTATCGGGGCGTGCAACCCGATCTATATATTCATACTGTCGTGGCATGCAACCAGATCCATATATTCATACTATCGAGGCGTGCAACCCCATCCGTATAACTAAAGCATATAAACCAATTAAGGACACTAAATAGCCAGAAACGCATAGGCAAACTGAAATATGTCCACAACATGGTATAAATGTCGCATACACAAAACACACTACAATAGTAACACACTAGTAAGTATGCGGTGCAATGAGATTGGATGAATGCGGTATGATGCAATTCAGTCACATGTGCCTGATAGCTTCACCAGCTCGGGACTTTCATCGATTACTGGAAAGTATATGCAATAATGACCCTTCACCGGCTCGGGACTTTCATTAGTTACCGAGAAATATATGCAATAATGACCCTTCACTGGCTCGAGACTCGCATCGATTACCGGGAAATATATGCAATAATGACACTTCACCAGTGCAGGGCTCTCATCGCCAACCGGGAAGTATATGAAATAATGAGCCTTCACCGGTGCGGGACTCTCATCGCCAACCGGAAAGTATATGCAATAATGACCCTTCACCAGTGCGGGACTCTCATTGCCAACCGGGAAGTATATGCAGTAATGACCCTTCGCCGACCTCTGGACTCTCATCGATTATCGGGAAGTATATGCAATAATCAAAAACAGACATATGCTCAATGCAATACCAACAACAGGGCATAACATATAATATACAATGTAAATTTAAAGCTAAGGCGTAATGAGTACGCCTATCGGCAGCTACACACGTAAGGAACACGTGGTAGAATATCGACATGGCCAAGGGCCGTTCAAAGAAATGGATATAAACACTTACCTTATTTCAAATTGCTACTGAAGAACCACTTTATCCTTTGGATTTACTGCCAACCGATCCTGCTTATTCAATAAGCAGAAAATATATCAAATTAGGTTAAATGCTTCATTCCTCACATCTTAGGGCATTCCGGTTAGGAATCTGATACCCTATTCGCATACGTAATACGCAGGTCAGGCCTATGTACAGGGTTCAAAGTCACATAACCAAACCCTAAATAAATTACATCTATATGTTGTCCATAACTCACTGAGTACGAATATATAATCAATGCCATTATCAAGGTCCAATTAACCCTTTAAACTATTAATTGAACTTATTAAAACGATGTCTGATATCCCAATTTTTACCGTCAAAATAGATTCAAACCCACGTAATAAACCAAAATAATGTATTAAGATCGATACCTGATTGTTTCGGGGTGAAAATTCTATTTTTTCTGCTCCATTTCCTTTTCTTTCTCTATTTTCCAGCATTTTCTTTGTTTCTCTTCTCCTGTTCCTATTCGTTTCTGTTTTGTGCTTCCGCGTTACTGTTCAATGAAGCTTTTAGAACCGTACGAATGAAACGACCTCGGTCAGTCGTTTCGGAAGTTAGAACTCCGATTAGCGTGCCGATAATTTTAAAATATTCATAAGGTCCATTAGGACCTGTCTGAAAAATTTGAGCTAAATAAGACCTAGTTTGTTACGTATTGGAAGAATATGTCAGTTTTTATTGTCGATAAATATTAAAAAGAGATTTTCGAGCTCGGTTTTGGCCAATGAGCTCCGATTTGAAATCTAAAAGCGGTGCTAGGTTCGTATGATTATTTGTGACTTTTGTCAACTTTCGAAAGTCAATTTCGAGGTTGTTCGGCTAGTTTCCGCTAAAATGCCGAAAGTTAAATAATTTGACCTTTTTCCATTTAATTTGCATTTTGAGTTTCAGGAGTTCGATTTGAGATCCACCTTAGCAAGTGTGTTACTTATATTTCGTATAACATTCTTGAGAAATTTGGAATCATTTCGAATTTCGTAGAGTTCCATTTTAATTTTCGTCGCGAAAAGAAAAGAAAATAAAATAAAATAAAAAGAAAAAGGAAATGAAAAGAAAGAAAGAAAATGAAAAAAGTAGGCGGTGCAAGCTTTGGATATAAAATCCCTTAGCAAAAAGGATAGGAACAGAAACGATAGCATAGAAACATAACAGAGAAACGAAAACAGAGAAAAATGCCGGAAAAGAGAGAAAGGAAAGGAAATAGAGCCGGAAAAAAATAAAATTTTCACCCAAAAACACTCAGGTAATGATCTTAATGCACTTTTTTAGTTTATTAGGTGTGTTTTAATATATTTTGATGGTAAAAATTGGGATATTAGACATCAGTTTAATAAATTCAATTAATAGGGGGTCAATTAGACCCCGATAATGAAATTAATTATATATTCGTACTAAGTGAGTTATGAAAAACATATAAATTTAATATATTTAGGGTTTGGTTATGTGACCTTAAACCCTGTACATAGGCCTGGCATGCGTATTGCGTATGCGAATAGGATATCAGGTTCCTAACTGGATAGCCCTAAGACGTAAGGAATGAAGCCTTTAGCTTTATGTGATATATTTTCTGCTTATTGAACCCAGTGGGACCGTTAGGCAATGAATCCAGAGGACAAAGCAATTATTGAGTGGCTGTGGTAACTTTGTAATAAGGTAAGTGTTTATATCCATTTTTTTGGAGGCACCTGGCGTCGTGGATTTTCTACCACGTGTTCCTTACGTGTGTAGTTGCTGATAGGCCTACTCATTACGCCTTAGCTTTGGATTTACATTATATTATATGTTATGTCCTGATGTTGGTATTGCATTGAGGATCTCAGCACTGTACTCTGGCTGTGAGTTGGCATCTACTTCCCCCGCTTTTGATGCGAGTCCCGCGCCGGTGAAGGGTTATTATTGCATCATATTGCATTCATATGCATTACATTGCATATCATATCGGGTGCAGGAGTATTCCGCCCCAGGAGAGTGGAAGAGTATTTAGCCTCTTGTTTACATTTTATCCGGTGCATGAGTATTCCCCCTCTGATTTATATCATATTGGGTGCAGGAGTATTCCGCCCCAGGAGTAGGAGTATTCCACTCTTATGTAAGATACTGATTGCAGGAGTATTCCGCCTCAGCTTTACATTATATCGGGTGCAGGAGTATTCCGCCCCAGGAGAGTGCAGGAGTATTCCGCCTCTGGTTTATATTATATCGGGTGCAGGAGTATTCCGCCCCAGGAGCAGGAGTATTCCGCTCCAGTTGGTTATCAGATTTGATTCCCCTCGAGTGCAGGAGTATTCCACTTTGGGATGGGATTACGGGCACATGTGACCCTTTGCATTATATTTTATTTCATCTCATTTCATTTCATACCATTGTGTAGTCTTGTGGTACATAACTACTATTCTGCTTATACGTGCATTGCTTATTTGTTGATATGTTTCTGGCTCGTATTCCTGGTTGAGTTTATGGTTTCATACGTGTTTCCGGTTATTATCTGGCTCTGCCTTTTTATGATTTAAATAAAAGGAATGTGGTTTATCTATTTATTCTCCGTGGCTAGCTATCCTATTCTTTGAGGTGGCTACTCTGCCCTACTTATTGAGTCCTTTTGGCTCACCCTTGTTTGTTTGTTTTTCTCTATCTATTTTGTTTTGGCAGGTTCGCTCCAGGATTAAGTTCGCCACGTTGTAAAGGAGCAAAGACGACTTCAGCTGTCGGGGGCGCAGACTTTTATTCCGGATGGCCACCAGTTTTGTGTTTATTATTTCAGTTACATTTTGCTTCCTTCAGTAGGTATCTGCCTTCTTTCCTACTCTTAGATGTCTAGTCTGGATAGCCCTAATCCTAGTATCTTGGGTAGCCAGCTGTAATTTCTTTTGTACAGCTTAGAGATATCAGTATGTCTGTGTTGTTTTTAGTCTTGTTCTTATTATGAGTTGGACTTATATTCATTTTTCTAATTTAATTGGTAAGGGTTCGCCCGACGGATCTAGGGGAGGATGTCAGGTGCCCGCACAGCCTAGCCGGATTCTGGGTTGTGACAGTTGGTATCAGAGCCCGGTTTTGAGTCTATCTAGACTAAGACAATGTCTAGTAGAGTCTCGCTGATGGGTACGTAGATCTCCGTACTTATCTACGAGAGGCTATGATGGCATTTAGGAAGTTTCACTTCCTTCTTTTCAGATCGTGCGTCGGTCTAGGATGCAAAAGTATTTTCGTTAATTCCTTCATGGTAATTGTGAACCCTCATGCGACAAATCAGCAAATGATAGCAGTTCGGGATGAAGTAGTCTAGCCTGGGGCTAGCGCTGCTCAAGCCCTGAGAGTTGTCGTGTTGACGATCCAGTCGCGCAGGCCCCAACTGTACGAGCTCGCGATGGGCAAGGGAGCATGGCCTTGTGGTTCCCTTGGCTCTCTACGATGCTTTTATGAGAATCTTGGCGACATAGATAATGCAAGAACCTATTATTCGTTAGGCAGCTTATTAGGTTGCTGCAGATGCAGACGTTCGTTCTCAGGGAGCTCCTCTTCCAGTTCTTAATATTGCTACAGTAATTCATATTCTGGTAGCAGCATGTGTGGTGCCTCTAGTTATTCTGGCTGATTAGCTAGCCCGAGTAATGGCTCGGTCCGAGCGCCTGAAGAGGCTGCATTATTTTACTCAACTGAACCTTCCGGTATTCTTAATCGATGCATCAGATAATCCCTGCGTAGATTTTTAAAATAAAATGATGTCAGCGTATACTTCAGGCTCTTGATTATATCGAGCAATATGGTGTTGATTGTTCTGCTTTCCAGTTTCAGGGTCCAGCCTTGAATTGGTGGGCCGCTCTCTTATTAGCTAACTTGGTTCAGTTTTTCTTCTAGATTCATGGAAAAGTTCCTTTCGAGTAGCGAGGGAGATGAAAAGTGTTACCAGTTTGAGTGGATTGGACAGGGTAGCCTTTCGGTTAGCCTGTTGGTTTCAGAATATGAGATTGAATTCTATAGAATGGTTGGATATGTATTAGAACTAGTCCATAAACCTTTCGAGAGATTCAAAGATTTATTGATGAACTTTCTTTTTCCTTGAGATCCCAGATGGCTCAAGAGATTGAGGTCGGGATTTAATGTGATGTTGTTGTTGATATTTCTTAAAGGTACAAGGCATACCTTAAGTTAGAGTGGGAAGAGTTAGAGCAGGAGAGCAAGAGATCCCGCGGCCCTGGTAGGCACCACACCTCCTTTGGAGGTAAGAGTTCTGATTATTTTGGGAGGTTACTTGCCAGGTTATCTCAGCTTGTAGAGCGTGATTCTCAGAGTGTGCGGGTAGTTCATCAAGATTAGACTCAGCTTCCTCTTTGTAGCTTTCAACAATCTGTACAACTCCCATATTCAGCGAAAAGGTGTTATCATTGTCGTGAGTGTGATTATCCATTGAGGAGTTTTCCTGTTATCATTGTCGTGAGTCTGGCTATCCTTTGAGGAGTTTTCCTTTACTCCGACAAGAAGGCAGTCGTCTTTTCTCTCGTCATCAGACATCTATACAGTCGCAAGGGATTTCATATAGATCTCAATGAGCCAGAGAAATGCCACCATCCAATAGAGGCCAGAAGCGTGGTGGTTGTGGTTTTTATGGAAATAATTATTAGGGTACCGGCTCAGCACATCTGTAGAGGCAGTTTTATGAACTGCTAGTCTGGCGGGATGCTGAGGTATCCAATCTAGTGGACCCTGGGATTTCTTCTTCCCTTAAATGTGAGTAAGATTTGATTTTTTTGGTCGATCTAGAGATGGGGTGTCTTATCATGTTGCTATGGTTTCTTTTGAATGTCGTTTTGATTAAGAATTTATTGCAGTTGAGGGATGAGTTTCTGATATGATTTATTCCTGATATTTGTGTGACCCTACTAGTTTATCTGGTTTAAATGTGAGAGATTTGACAGTGAGTGTCGCTATTGTCTGCCTGGCATCTTGTCGTGCCACCTTCTATTATTATATCAAATTAGTATACCTCTCTTCTCGGAATTTCGTGTAGGTAGGATGATAGGATTCTTATTCATCACCATCAGAAAGTGTTATTGTTTCTTCCGGTGTAAAGTGATTAGTAAGTAATACTCGATCTACGTGTCTCCTCTTGGTTCGAAACGTTAGTAACGTCATGTTATTCTATGAAGTTCTTTCAGTTATAAAAGAGTTTACTGTTCAATTGTTGGAGTTCTCTTCTTATGAGAAGGTTAAATTGGCATGAATGTTGTTCTGTGAAGCTCATTTAATGTCTATTTCTTCAATTGCGATTCTTTAGCTAGCATGACTCGAAAGTAGTCTAGCTTTTGTAGCCAAGCAAGTAAGAAGATGAGCTTCCTAAAGCTCTAATTATTTCAATCCTCAGTCCATTGCCATCTCTTCTTTGTTCGGCACTAGTGAGCTTAGGTGGTCAGCAACCTATTGTGATGTTCCCTGTGTTAAGCCAGAGTGTGTGTCAAGGGAGCCGGGTAAGCACATTGTATTTTTTCAAGGCTACTAAGGGCAATGAGAGGCATCATTTGACCTTTGATTTGATCCATCAGGTGATGGTGCTTATAGATAATGTATGGAGTTGTGACTCGAGAGTTGCCGCTGTTAGGCAACTCAAATGGGTAGTTGGTAGCTTAGGTCTGCCTACGTTCAACCTTTAGGTAAATCTTCTTTAGTCCAGCGGACTGTGCGGGGACGGTTATTCCTATTCAAATAGCTGCATGAGTTTGTGCTTTAAGTGGAGGAGTCTTCCTCCAAATACTGAATGGTAATACTAATCTCTAAAGCGTTGATACCAGTTTTGTCACGACCCAATCTAGGGCCACGACAGAAACCTACAATGAGTGTCGATCATTGCTAAACCCACTAATAATCTATTAATGATAGGCATAAGCTGGCAACCTGATCATATATACGTACCTATCTGCTGAAAGTATAAAGTCTTGAAAGATGACACGACTTTAACTTCCTGGCAATTAGAACACTGAGCTACAAATTCTGCTATGTCACACTTCATTCCCTCACACCAAAAAAAAAAAAAAAGAACCTGCTTAAGATCATGGTGCATCTTAGTCGAACCTGGATGAACAGTGTATTTTGAATAATGTGCCTCTATCATAATCTGTCCACGTAAATCTGCAACATCAGGAACACAAAGTCTATCTTTATAGGTGAGAACACCATCAGTAGCAACCCTGTATGGTGACTCCGGTTTTCTTTTGGCTATCTGTCTATATTGAACTAGAACTGGATCTTCATACTGACGCTGTTCTACTTCATGAAAATTTAGAGTTAAAGGTCTAGTGCAGCTTGTCGTCCATCCATCATTAGTATATCTCCTTCACACTTCAACTCTTTGAGAAGTTACTTTAGCGTTATAAGTGCACACGTAATAAACTTTGTTGCTGGTATTCTGCCTCAGCTCATGGTCCAACTACATGTCTCTTTTATTTTCACTTTTCAAGTCATAATATTTTCAATTCAAAGACAATACCCTGAAGTAGATGTTCAGTCTGAAGATCATTCCTGGTCTGCATCATACTATCCAGTAGTATTTGCATGATCCTTATCCTTATATGATAGACCCTGTTCAGATGAAACTTTGACATGCATTAGGATATGAGTAACTACATTTCCATAAGGAGCTTGCGGAATAACACTAATATCAACTCAGATGTTGCATAGTGTGTTTGTAAAAATAATATAGCTTGCATCAAATCTTCTGTAGTATGTAGTGACAAGGTACTTCAAAAGCTTCCCCTATTACATCAAGCGTGAGCTAATTCTTAGTTCCATCGACCTGTTCTATATCGAAAGGTATATCGAAGAGGTGATTATCGGCTGAATCATGTTAATCCATCCAGAGTTCCATAAATCTTTATTTCAAAAAAGTAAAAATCTCCTCTCGTGATCGAGGGAGGGCCAGTTTAGTCAAAATAAGCTGGGAATAGTGTTATCATATTATCCAGATATGTTTTATTCCAAGAGTTCGGTGTTCGTGTTATAATTCTGATTCTGCAATCATGAGATAATGTCTATGGAATATTTTATGAAGGTCATTCAGGTTTTTTCGAGCTCGATTTTGGCGAATGAGCTCCTATTTGAAATCTGAAAGCACCGCTAGGTTTGTATGATTGTTTGTGACTTTTGTGAACTTTCGAAAGTGAATTTCGAGGTTGTTCGGCTAGTTTCTGCTAAAATGCCGGAAGTTAAATAATTTGACATTTTTTCATTTTATTTGCATATTGAGTTTCGGCAGTCCGATTTGAGATCCGCCTTAGGAAGTGTGTTACGTATATTTCGTATAACATTCTTGAGAAATTGAGGAACATATCGAATTTTGTAGAGTTCCGTTTTAATTTTCGTCGCGAAAAGAAATGAAAATAAAATAAAATAAAAAGAAAAAGGAAATGAAAAGAAAGAAAGAAAATGACAAAAGTAGGCAGTGCAAGCTTGGGATATAAAATCCCTTAGCGAAAAGGATAGGAACAGAAACGATAGCATAGAAACATAACAGAGAGACGAAAACAGAGAAAATGCCGGAAAAGAGAGAAAGGAAAGGAAAAAGAGCCGGAAAAAGATAGAATTTTTACTCCAAAACATTCAGGTAATGATCTTAATGCATTATTTTAGTTTATTACGTGTGTTTGAATCTATTTTGACATTAAAAATTGGGATATTAGACATCATTTTAATAAATTCAATTAATAGTTTAAAGCGTCAATTGGACCCCGATAATGGAATTAATTATATATTTGTACTCAGTGAGTTATGGGCAACATATAAATGTAATTTATTTAGGGTTTCGTTATATGACATTAAACCCTGTACATAGGTCTGACCTGCGTATTGCGTATGCGAATAGGATATCAGGTTCCTAACTGGATTGCCCTAAGACGTAAGGAATGAAGCCTTTAGCCTTATGTGATATATTTTCTGCTTATTGAACACAGTGGGATCGTTTGACAATGAATCCAGAGGACAAAGTGGTTATTGAGTGGCAGGGGGTTATATATTATGTCCTGTTATTGCTATTGCATTGGGAATCTGAGTATTGTACTTTGGCTTGGAGTTGGCATCTACTTCCCGGCTGTCGATGAGAGTCATGTGCCTGTGAAGGGTTATCATTGCATCACATTGCATTCATATACATTACATTGCATATCATACTGAGTGCAGGAGTATTCCGCCTCAGCTTTATATTATATCGGGTGCAGGAGTATTCCGCCCCAGGAGAGTGCAAAAGTATTCCGCCTCTGATTTATATTATATCGGGTGCAGGAGTATTCCGCCCTAGGAGCAGGAGTATTCCGCTCCAGTTGGTTAGCAGATTGGATTCCCCTCGAATGCAGGAGTATTCCGCTTCGGGCTGGGATTGTGGGCACATGTGACCCTTTGCATCAGATTTCATTTCATTTCATTTCATCTCATTTCATTTCATTTTCATACCATTGCGTAGACTTGTGGTACATAACTACTGTTCTGCTCATACGTGCATTGCTTATTTGTTGATATGTTTCTGGCTCGTATTCCTGGCTGAGTTTAAGGTTTCATACGTGTTTCTAGTTATTATCTGGCTGTGCATTTTTGTAATTTAAATAAGAGGAATTGGGTTTATCTGTTTCTTTTCTCCCTGGCTAGCTATCCTATTCTTTGAGGTGGCTAGTCTGCCCCACTTATTGAGTCCTTTTGACTTACCCTTGTTTGTTGTTTGTTTTCTGTCTATCTATTTCGTTTCGGCAGGTTCGCTCCAGGATTGAGTTCGCCACATTGTTCAGGAGCGAAGACGACTTCAACTGTCAGAGTGAGCCAGCTTTTATTCCGGATGGCCACCAATTTATTGGTTATTATTTTAGTTGCATTTTGCTCCCTTCAGGAGGTATTTGTACTCTTAGATGTCTAGTCTAGATAGCCCTAAACCTAGTATGTTGGGTAGTCAGCTGTAACTTCTTTTGTACAGCTTAGAGGTATCAGTATGTCTGTGTTTTTGTTTTAAGTGTTGTCCTTATTTATGAATTATTATATTTATTTTTCTAATTTAATTGATAAGGGTTCGCCCGACGGATCTAGGGGAGACTGTCGGGTGCCCGCACGGCCTGGCCGGATTCCGGGTTGTGTCATGTGTGGGGATCGATATTTGTATTTGATTCCGGGGATAAGCACTTGTATTTAATTATTGTGAATTACCATGTTAGTTTTTTTAATCATGTGCTTAGAAGAATACAATTAATTTGTGACTTAATGGACAACTTGGTCCAACTTGTTGAAAAAACTAGTTTTGACTTCAAAGTTTTAATTGGTACTATTAATTTCTTTGACCCTTTTTAGAATTGTGGTTTATTTTTTAGCTAAGTATTTTATGTTTTGTTTGAAAAAATATTCTTTAATTTCTTGATCTTGAGAATGCTTGATTATATTTTAAGAGTGTTCATTTTGATGCATATTATACTTGGGTGAATTCATGTCACTTTGAGTAGTGGTTTTGTGATATTATATGTTGATACTTTATTAACATTACATGAGTGACTCTATGATGTAACACACAAGATCTTGTGGAATATTTGGGATGTTAGGTGGTGTTTGACCTTAGAGATATTCCTTGTTGTTTGATGATCATTAATCTTTGTGATTTTGTATATAAAGGATCCGATTACAGTCGGCATGATACATATATAAAGCTTCAATCGCATAACAAAATACTGGGGCTTCGAACAAGTTGTTCGAACCCCCAGTATTTTGTTATTGTTTTTATTGTCCCATAACAAAATAATAGATTTATCCCATAACAAAGGTCTCATTATTTTGCTATGGGACTGAAGCTTTATATATATATTCTCATAATAAAATAATTGGGACCTTGAACTAATATGTTCAAATGTCCCATTATTTTGTTATGGAACTTTATATATAAAGTCCCATAACAAAATAATGGGTCAAAGCTCCACTATTTTGTTATGAGACTGAAGCTTTATATATAAAGTCCCATAACAAAATAATGGGGATTTGAACAAGCCCGTATTTTATACTAGGGTTAGTTTACTAAAGCTTTATATAAAGTCCCATGATAAAATACTGGAGCTTTAACAAAACTGATTCAAAGCCCCAGTTTGTTATATTGGGACTTGTCCGAAGGTGGCTATATCTCAACGAATTTATTTTTGACGGCAACAAATCAATTAGCGCGCACCAAATAGGCTCCTACGCGAAACTTTTACTCTATTTGTCAGGGTTCTCTAGGCTATCAATTAGTTAATTAAGCCTAGGGAGCTTAGGGGAGATGGTGCAATGCAATTCCCGAAGGGGTTGCTAGCACAAACGCGGAAGAACAAACAAAAGGATAAAGATAAAAAGCAAGACAAAACTTGCTTCTTTCGAAAGAACAGTGAGAAACCTGTCTCAAAGCTCAATCAAAAGGAGTACAAGGATCACCTATACTAAGCAACAATCCTCAAGAGAACATTGCCTCTTGCAAACTGAATGATCAAGAGGAATGTTCAATCGGACTAACCGAAAGCCACAAGTCCTTAAAAGCCCTCACCGGGGTTTTGCTCACGACGGAGACAAGAAGAAATGTGCTCGGCACTTTCATTCAATTCAATATCCAAAAACAACTAACTGATTACAATGTAAGGACTAAGGTTTATATAGGAAATACTAAGGGTAAACTAGTAAATAGGTCACAGTCGACCAATGAAAATAAGCCACGCAGGGCTGAGTTAAAAATGTGCTCGGCTATCATGACTTCGGTAAGCCTGGCTTCGGTTCTCTATTGCCTGCTCGAGCACATTTGTCATCGGGCGCTGATTATGTGTTCGGTTCTGCGCTGCCCGGGGCCAAGAGCTGCTGTTCGGGAACTTTATCCTCAGGCTCAAACTTGAAGATGTAGCCCTTGGTTTCATCACTTTGCGATTCCTCTTCCGAACACATGCTTCTTTCCGACATAGCCAGCTGGATGTGCATGTCATGGAGCAGCTTAGCTTGGCTTCGAGTAATTGGCCTCCTCGGTTCATCAGTCGCTGCCTTCGGTTGAAGTGTCCTCGGTTGATCAGCACTTTGGGCTGCATCATCCTCCCCTTCTTGAGAGGATTTCGTCCTCGAAATCGATTCATCCTCTGCTTCTGATGTTTGGCCTACAACACAAGGAGTCAAATCAGTAACATTGAAGGTGTTGGACACATTATACTCACCTGGGAGGTCGATAACATAAGCATTGTTGTTTATTTTGCGCAGCACTTGAAATGGACCATCCCCTCGAGGAGCCAATTTTCCTTTCCTTAGGTTCGGGAAACGTTCCTTTCGGAAGTGAACCCAAACCCAATCACCCTTCTTTAACTCCAACTTCTTTCGCCCCTTGTTTTTCTTCAAGGCAACCTTTGCATAGGCGTCCTCGAGGTTCTTCTTCACTTTCGCATGTAACTCGAGCAGGGCTTTGGCTCGGTGAGTACCTGCAAAATCGATAACAACATCTCGAGGCAACGGGGTCAGATCAAGTGGAATTAAAGGGTTAAATCCATACACACACTCGAACGGGGTCATGTTAATCATTCGATGCACCGTTCGATTGTATGCAAACTCCATCATGGGCAAACGATCAGCCCAGTTTCCAACCTTTCCTTTGGTCATTGCCCGAAGCAAAGATCCCAAGGTTCGGTTAACTACTTCGGTCTGTCCATCAGTCTGAGGATGGTGAGACGTCGAGAAAAGTAGTTTGGTGCCGAGGGCACCCCATAGACACTTCCAAAAATGACTCAAGAATTTTGTGTCTCGATCACTCACAATAGTACGAGGTACACCATGCAATTTCAACACATTAGAAACAAACAATGTAGCTACATGCTGTGCATCATCACACTTCTTGCAAGGAATAAAGTGAGCCATTTTCGAAAATCGGTCAACCACGACAAAGATGCTATCATGTCCTCCCCCCGACCTCGGTAACCCCAAGACAAAGTCCATGGATATATCAACCCAAGGGCGATCAGGCACAGGCAACGGGGTATACAAACCATGAGGGTTGGACTTCGATTTAGCTTTCTTGCAAACGAGACAAGCGTTGCAAAGCTTTTCCACATCTCGTCGCATTTTGGGCCAATGGAACTGCTCGGTCAAGATACCAAGAGTTTTGTCGACACCGAAGTGGCCCATCAGTCCACCGGAGTGAGCTTCTCGAACCAAGAGCTCTCTCCACGATGACACTGGCACACAAACCCTCCCATTCTTGAAGAGGTAGCCATCGTGCCACTGGTATTTCTCAACCCTTCGGCCACTCAAGATCGCGTCTCGAACGCATTTTAGCCTGGGATCGTCTTCGTACATCGACTTGATGCTTTCAAATCCCATGAGCCTAGAGGCGAGAGTGGTCGCTAAAGCAAACTTCCTTGATAGCGCATCGGCCACAACATTGTCTTTTCCCTTTTTGTAATGAATTACATAGGGAAAGCTCTCAATGAATTCAACCCATTTGGCATGCCTTCGGTTCAGCTTCTCCTGACCTCGGAGATGCTTCAAGGACTCATGATCACTTCGGATCACAAACTCTCGAGGCCACAAATAATGCTGCCAATGGGCGAGTGCTCGAACGAGGGCATACAACTCTTTGTCATATGTTGAATAATTAAGAGTTGCACCCTTAAGCTTTTCGCTAAAGTAAGCGATCGGCTTCGATTCTTGCATCAGCACTCCTCCGATCCCAACTCCAGACGCATCACACTCGACTTCGAATGCTTTGCCGAAGTCAGGGAGTTGCAACAACGGGGCAGAACAAAGCCTCCGTTTCAACTCTTGGAAAGCCCTTTCTTGGGACTCTCCCCACACAAATGGATTGTCTTTCTTAACCAGCTCGGTCAAAGGAGCTGCCACGGTGCTAAAGTCACGAACAAACCTTCGGTAAAAGCTAGCTAACCCATGGAAGCTACGAACTTGAGATACCGAGGTCGGAGTTGGCCAATCTTTGATGGCTTCGACTTTTGATTCGTCGACTTCGACACCATTAGCACTGACCACAAATCCAAGAAAGACTACACGATCGACACCAAAGGCGCATTTCTTGAAGTTGGCATACAACTTCTCTTCTCGAAGCTTTTCAAGTACTTGCCTTAGGTGGTCGACATGTTCATTCATGGTTCTACTATAAACAAGTATGTCATCGAAATAAACGACAACAAACTTATTTATGAACGGTGTGAGCACATGGTTCATCAGTCGCATGAATGTGCTCGGTGCATTGTATAAGCCAAAAGGCATCACCAACCATTCATAGAGACCGAATTTGGTCTTGAATGCGGTTTTCCACTCGTCCCCGGGTTTCATTCGGATCTGATGGTAACCGGACCTGAGGTCTATCTTCGAAAAGCATGAAGAACCACTTAACTCATCTAGCATGTCATCTAATCGAGGGATAGGATGACGATACTTTACCGTTATTTTGTTGACTGCTCGACAGTCAACACACATTCGCCATGTTCCATCCTTCTTCGGAACAAGGATAACAGGAACGGCGCAAGGACTCAAGCTCTCACGAACGAGGCCCTTGTTCAGCAATTCATCAACCTGCCGTTGGAGCTCTTTGGTGTCTTCGGGATTACACCGGTATGCAGGTTTGTTAGGGATTTGAGACCCTGGTACGAAGTCAATTTGGTGCTCGATTCCTCTCAACGGAGGCAATCCACCTGGCATTTCCTCGGGAAACATGTCCTCGAAGTCCTGCAAAACTTTTTGAACAAACAAAGGCAAAGGGTTATCATTAGAAAAACCATCATCAGAGTTTAGAAAGATACCCTTGTGCACGAGGCAAATCATCATCTGACCGTGGTCGTTGCCTCGGAAGATCTCACCGGGTTGCATGATTGCACAAATTCCTTTCACTTCGGTCGGTGAGTTTATCTCTTCGGGCCACAATTTTGCTCCCATCGGAAGCTTAGCTTTGGCCGCTTCTTTCAATTCTTTCATTCGTTTATAGTCCTCGGTGACTTGTTTTGGAGACAAGGGTTTGAGTACAAAACTCTTCCCATCAAGCTTCACAGTATAAGTGTTGGATCTGCCATTGTGAACAGCGGTTCGGTCATACTGCCACGGTCGACCCAATAGCAAATGACAAGCTTGCATCGGAACCACATCAAATATCATTTCATCTTGATACTCTCCGATTTTGAACTTGATCCACACTTGTTTGACAACTCTCAATTCTCCACACTCATTCAGCCATTGTAACTTGTAAGGGTGGGGATGCTTCATCGTAGGTAATCCCATTTGTGAAACCAAAGTTTGGCTCACTACATTGGCACAACTACCGGAATCAATGATCATCGAACACACCTTTCCCCTCACTCGACATCGGGCATGAAAGAGGTTTTCTCTTTGGTTGTCCTCTTCTTCAAGAGTCATGCAGCTCAAATTCCTTCGAACCACAAGAAACATTTCCGGATGATCAGCTTCGGCAGCCTCATGATCATCATCAACTTCAGCTCGATCAGTCTCCTCGATAATTTCCTCCTCGGTGTCACTCGCTTGCTCATGGACGGTTCCATCTTCGAGCAGAAGCATAACCTTGCGAGTTGGACACTCTTTTGCCATGTGACCATAACCTTTGCATTTGTGACACTGAATATTTGAAGCACTAGGAGAGTTGAGTTGAACTTTACCTCCCACTTCTCTTGGTTGGTTAACGGTCACACCTCTTTCGAAGGGTCTCTTCGAATCTCGAACAGCGTTAGCACTTGTTTGGTTTGGACTCTTCCATTCTTTACCTCGGTTTAAAGGAGTAGAAGTAGTGACTCCTCGATACCGGTTTGCCTTATCGTCCTTCACCAATTTTTCAGCTTCGGTGGCAGCATCGAACAGATCTTCCAACGTGTGGTACACGTGGAGTCTCAACTGAGATGACACATCCCTAGCCAAGCCATTTTTAAATCTGATAATGGCTTGCTCTTCGTCTTCGACCAGATCAAGATTCAATCGAACCTTTTCAAACTCATCGTGGTACTCTTGGACGGACTTAGACCCTTGCTTTAACTCATGGAGTTTTTGCATTTGAGTCTGCCTGTATTTGGCACTCAAGTACTTACCATCCATCGCTCTCATCAACTGTGGCCATGTATTGACTACTGGATAGTCATTTCTTCTTCTATGCCTCTTGTCAGATTCCCACCATGTTGATGCATAAGCTTCGAACGAAGCAATGGCATGGGCAGCTTTTCTCTCATCGGTCATCTCATTGGTTTCAAAGATGCGCTCCATTTTAAGCTTCCATTCAAGATACTCATCGGGATCACTAGTTCCTTTAAAGGGTGGAATAGTGATCTTGACACTGTTCAAGTTTGAGTCTCGAACAGCTCTAGCCTGCTCGGGAAACTCATCTTCTCGATCATAAGCCTCACGCTCAATATTTCTTTCAACATTTGCGCCTCGGCCTCGACCTCGGAAATTTCCACGTCCTCGGTGAGCTTGCCTTCGTTGAGCGAATGGCGGCTCACGCTCATATTCGTCCTCGGGAAATTCCTCTTCATCAACCTCTTCGGTCACAGCTCCAAGATCTCTTCGGGTCCTTGGAAGTGGTAACCTCTCTCCTCGGGGAATGCCCAAGTTTTGATTTCCAGCTTGGGGATTGCCCAAGTTTTGTTGTGCTTGGGGATTGCCCAAGTTAAGCTCTCTTCGAATTGCTTCACTTGTCAACTGATGTTGTCGTACAAGCTCAGCATACAGTTCAGGTTTCATCGGAGTGGATTGGCTCGTTCCCACGCCGGACCCATTCATGGCCACGGACGCGTTTCCCTGCTCGAGGTTAGCTACTCGAGCACTCACTCCTCTTACTTCGGCACTGATGCCTTGTATCGCAGCCATGAGATCGGCCAACGACAATTCAGGCTTTTCAATGCTTTTGCCATCGTTTCCAGCCATTGTACCTGCACAAGTCAAAGATCAAACAAAATGTTAGGGTTAGAAATCACCTCACACACTCCCTCACCTTTGATGGGTGGCACTCGGGTCCACTCAATTTATGGGTTCGGTTTTTGATCACTCAAGGACTTGTTAACAGTGGCTCGTCTGATTGATCGGTCCTCTAAGATCCTTCAAGTTCGACAATAGTCACTGCCTCTTCGGGAAGAGTGAAGTGATGTTCGACTCGATGGAACGGACGCTTTTTAACTGAGCTCGGGGAGTCAAGAGAATTTCTACGAAAATTTGGACTTCGGTCACCCCTTCGCACAAATTCCTATCAGCTTAAAAGAGTTGGTACGACCTCGAGTAGGACAATTACTCAAAAGATCCACCAACTAGAATTTTGACACGAAAGAAAGTGAGAACCTAGGAGAATCTACCCTTTGATTCCCTTTTGGAATCTTTTCGATCACACCCACTCCTGTCCGTACAAAAGTGGTCCCTCCTTGGTACGGATAGGGTTTTACCTTATCCACTTTCCCTTTTCAGCCGACAAATTTCACCTGGGGTTTTAACATTCAACTTTTACCCCTTCTTCTCCAATGGAACAGTGACCTTGCTCCGGCGTACGGATTCAACAGCTTCGGTTCACTGCTCACAATTCTTTCACAGATCTGGGTTGCTTTCAACTCCGGTCTTAGTAACAACGGAGGAATTCAGTCGAGTTCTTTGAGCCAAGAACCAGCTCGGTCGTGTCGTACACTGTTACGAACTCGCAACAATTTTCCGGCGTACGGACACGATTCAAACTTAAGAACTTCGATTTTTGAGCAACAAACAAACCCAAATCACTCAAGAACCACCAATCTTCACCGGTTTCTTCCAAACACAGTGGGGTTCGAGTTCAGTCACCATTAAAGCTCAAAACAGTCCAAAAATTCACCAAGAAACCCTAGTCACGAAATCGGTACGTCGGGTATTCGTTGGAATCAGAACTCGATGGTGAACAAGAATCCAAGATTGTTTTCCAAAACAACCAACAATCAAACACAATTTTTGAATTTTCTTTTTAACCTTTTTTTTTTTTTTTTTTTGTAAAAATAACAACACCAACAGTAACAAAATTCAAGAACACGAAAAGGAAACAAAGACACAAAACGCACGAAGATAATGAACAGGATTGAGGTTGTAAGAACAAACTCAAACCGTGCTCTGATACCAAGATGGTGCAATGCAATTCCCGAAGGGGTTGCTAGCACAAACGCGGAAGAACAAACAAAAGGATAAAGATAAAAAGCAAGACAAAACTTGCTTCTTTCGAAAGAACAGTGAGGAACCTGTCTCAAAGCTCAATCAAAAGGAGTACAAGGATCACCTATACTAAGCAACAATCCTCAAGAGAACATTGCCTCTTGCAAACTGAATGATCAAGAGGAATGTTCAATCGGACTAACCGAAAGCCACAAGTCCTTAAAAGCCCTCACCGGGGTTTTGCTCACGACGGAGACAAGAAGAAATGTGCTCGGCACTTTCATTCAATTCAATATCCAAAAACAACTAACTGATTACAATGTAAGGACTAAGGTTTATATAGGAAATACTAAGGGTAAACTAGTAAATAGGTCAGAGTCGACCAATGAAAATAAGCCACGCAGGGCTGAGTTAAAAATGTGCTCGGCTATCTTGACTTCGGTAAGCCTGGCTTCGGTTCTCTATTGCCTGCTCGAGCACATTTGTCATCGGGCGCTGATTATGTGTTCGGTTCTGCGCTGCCCGGGGCCAAGAGCTGCTGTTCGGGAACTTTATCCTCGGGCTCAAACTTGAAGATGTAGCCCTTGGTTTCATCACTTTGCGATTCCTCTTCCGAACACATGCTTCTTTCCGACATAGCCAGCTGGATGTGCATGTCATGGAGCAGCTTAGCTTGGCTTCGAGTAATTGGCCTCCTCGGTTCATCAGTCGCTGCCTTCGGTTGAAGTGTCCTCGGTTGATCAGCACTTTGGGCTGCATCAGGAGATAACTAGGTCACAAAGTACAAATATGCTCTAAATATAACGATGCCGAGAAATTTTATTACATATTTCACATGCCACGTCATATTTGCGTGAGACACTTAATTTTTTGATAAGTGAACTCATGGAACCATTTGTTTGAGTGAAGATGAAAAATAAAAATGGTAATTTTTTAAGATTATTAATTGCAAAACTAAAATGGTAATGTTATTACTCCCTCCGGTCCATTTTATTTGATTTTTAGCCTATTTTTTTTGGTCCATAATATTTGATTTTTTCGGAAATCAAGACACAATTTTACAATGTCACCCTTTGCTAATAAATGATTTTAAACAAAATGATAAGTAATAATAGCTTGAATAAGGGCTAATATAGTCAATTATATTGCTAATTAATGCTAAAAAGGTGATTTTCTTAATATGCGTGAAATACAAAAAAAAATCCAATAATATGGACCGAAGGGAGTAAATATATATGGTAAGAAAATATTAACCCTTGGCACGTGATCCCATTACAACTAATAAGATCAGGACGTACGACACATTGCTTTTCCAACTATTCTCTTTTTGTTTCGGTTATTTCATTTTAATTGTAGATATTTGAGTTCTGCATGAACAGCTATAAGTTAGTCATCCTTTTTTTTTTTTAAATACATAGACATCTTCTTTGAAATTTGTATTTAACTAGAAAAGACATTTAATTAACTAGTTTGTCTAATTGACAAAACATATTAATGTGTAATTTTCTTACCATGCATATTTATGTGCTTCAATTCTCTTTATTTCGTGGTTCTAATATTATCAACGATGTATTTATAGCATATGAATGATATATTATTAAATTGAAATGTCTACACTAAACAAGTCAAACTTTTATTATAAAAAGTGATAACAAAGTAAAAGATTATATTGTAAGAAAAAATAATATAAAATTTTCAATATCTATTGACTTATTAATCAATTCATACTTCTGACAGTGGATTAGATGTACGAACACATATATATTGAACACACACACACACACACACACATATATATATATATATATATATATATATATATGTATGTATATATATATATTCAGGTGCATTCATTTGTGATTGGATTTTATTATAATTACCCGTAAGAACCAATTATTCGTATACTAATAGAATTATATTTTATTCCAACGGGTTCTGTATGGTTGCATTGTTTAATTTAGTCATTTCAACCTATAGACTTAAAATTCAATAAATTTTTCCAGGTGCCGAAGAAAATGACCCTTTAAAGATCTCATATGTCAATTTTACGATGTATAATGTTTTCAATGATCTCATGTAAAAAGATCATATAACAAAATTACCCTCCAATTTGTGATAAAAGTTAATTCCGAACTCTTTCAAATCACATATATTCAGACTGCAGCACATTTTTCTAATAAACCCTTGATCAATTCGTATTTTAAAGTCAAACGAATCATTACCAAACATATCTTTCTGATCATCATTGATCCATTATTTGTATATGAAATTCAAGTAATATGATATGTGCATTTTCTTCTGACAATGAATGAAATAAGCTTGGCTATACGATATTCTTAGTTAATTCTTTTAATTTCAAAAGGCGTAGGTTTGGTAGTGCTCATCATGTCGTGTGTAAATTTATAACGTTATTTTAGAAATAGTAATCCACAAGTCTAGCCTTAGGTGAAAATTAATCAAGTCAACTCTTTAAGAAAAATTTCTTTTATCTCTATATTTTGAAAGCATCATTTGCATTAAAATTAATTTGAGAGACCTTCGTGTAGGTTTTACATTAACCTACTTATAGTTTACGATATTATGTAACTCCCTTATTTTAATTCTTTTAATAATTCTATTACTCGATTATCTTTAATATTATAAAATAAATACAATAAGACTATCTTGCTCTTTTCTAACATATTCTTATCATTGATTAATTTTATTATTGTTTTTTCCATTGTTTTCTCCTCCACTTCGATATGTTGCCATTGCTGCCGATTCTGGTGTATTCTACGGGTGCCTGAGCAATTGTTGAATACACCAGAGTTATTTTCTAGCATTAGGGTTCTAGTCTTAGATTAACTCATTGGCTAGAGAAATACTTTCTTCTTCTTTTATTTTCAAGAGAGAAATTTCATTCATTATTCTATTGTTTACTATTAATAATTATTGTAATACTTTTATTGGCAAAAAATGATTATATATTCTCGGTGGCAACTCTCAATACTGGAAGTCGAATAATGATTGATTCAAGACCCTCACAATTTTCAATGCTTCCGTTTCATTAATAATAATCATGTAAGCCATTAGTGTCTTTTATAGAATTCCTTATATCCTAGTTTTTGAGTAGGATTGAGATTTTCACATTAGATATAGATTATCCTAGTTTTAGAGTAGGATCAAGATTTTTACATTAGATATAGATAATTGTCGCTCAAAACGCACTCGCAAGTATATGCGGTCGATCAAGTAATAAAGTGATAAGAAAGTATCGTTCCACGAGGATTATTGATTAACTATTAACTAGACAAACTTCAATTCAAGTATTGTTCAAGAGAGTTTAACCAGATTTCAAGTTGTGTTTAATTAACTAAAAGTAGTAGAAGTAAAGGGAATGCAAGACAATTCAAGAGTTTTAGATATCAGTGAGAGAAAATATTCCAGGATTATGGGACGATCACCAATCCCGTTGCACTCATCCGCTAATTGAATCAACTTTATTTATCTGAGTTGCTAATCACAGGGTTAATTATATTCACAGAGCTCTTTCGATGCCCGGCTCGTCTATTCAAGACAACCTAACGCCTATATGTCTATGGAATTGGAATTAACAAGAATGCATGTGCTTCTCCTGTAAACTGACTAAGCGTGACTGTTAGGTATATTTCTATCCTAACCGCGAAACCATTCCCCGATGCCCAGGTTCAGGAATACGCTCTATTCAATCCTATTGCAACCTACGGTTCCCACTTTTGAGTTCAACCTTAGGTTCATGGGTAATACTTAACAACTGGCCAGGAAAGTAACTAATTCAGAGCAGAATTAAATAAACAGCTCAATTTAATAAATTTAATAGAATTCAACCAACTTCAGAGTACAACTTTCATGGTTAACCCATAATCCTAGAATAATAGAGTTTAGCTACTCATAGACAAGTTAGCCTTCTCACAAAATAATGTAGAATTCATGAAACAATAAAGAGAAAAGAAGAATTACAACTCAATTAATAAATCTTGGTTCTCTAGCCTCCACTATGTTTCTTTCCTCCCAAAAATATGTAGTAGAATAAGAAAATAGCGTTACAAAGGTTTTAATCCTAGGAAATATGCCTATTCCCACGTTTTTAGCTAGTCCTGGCAGCTCTGCGACGTGTTTATGGCGCATACGCCGGAGCATGCCAAGTATTCTTGGCTGTATGCGCTCCTTTTCTCAATTTCTTCAATATTTGCACTCTTCCCAGTCCATACAGCCTAGCATGCCAAGCATCCAACGCTGTACCCATTGCTTCTTCCTTGTTCTTGTCCAAATCAAGCTCCAATTTCCTTCAATTTGGCCCTAAAACATCCAAATACCTCAAGTTAGTATTTTACTTTAAATCTCACATTGTTGGGCACATAATACACTGAAAATAAATCAAAAACTATAAGAAATCAATACCGAGACATAAGATATACGCCCAACATCAATACCCTACACTTAAACTTTTTTCGTCCCCGAACAAACAAACCCAACACACCTATACTCAATAGGTCTTAACTACCCAACTCAAGAACTTCAAGGAAGTGCACCTATAAAATAGGTTGATACCAACAATTAGCCACTAGACATACAAGCACACAACTCCCCATATTTGCACACCACACATTTAGAAAAGAAGGATTATCAAGCAGTCAAGTAGCAACAACCAAGCCTCAAGAAACGACTCTTCACACCAACTTACTCACGACATGTCCACTCGCTCAAGATTAGGGCCTAATAAAAGCTCCAACCTCTCATAGTCCATGTGCCCTCACCAATCAAAGTCTAGTCCCAATCACACAAAAATATATCAAATGAATTATAAGGGACTTTCAAGATAGGCAGAATTTGCTCACACTCAAAAAGAATCTCAAGTGCCACACAATGGTACCATAGGCTTGCCCGTAGTGTAGGACTCCACTAATGTAGGCTCGCTCCTATTCGGGATTAACTAGGACTTTAAGGGTTATAATGTAGGCCAAAAGACAGGTAATGGTTAAATGACTACCTCCCTAAGCACTTTAATACATCACTTCCACTTTTTATAGCTCAACTCTATGTAAAAAACAACCGAGCTACCATCCGAACATCAACTCAACACTTCCCTCCCTTTAAGTATTTTTTTTTTTATCAATGTGCACAACACTAGCAAGGATTGAGAATTTTTTCTCTTTTTCTTTCTTTTTTTTTCACTTTTTTTTTTTTTGAGGACATATGTCAATTTTTCCTCAACCTTGCCAATGTACTTTTTCCTCAAAAATACCATCATAAATTAATTCTTATTGACTCCACTCAAAGCCATCAATTTCCACCAACCACAACTCCACTAACAACAATATTTTCAATTAAAGTGCTTTAAGGAGTACGGGTTCAAAAAAAAGAAGATAATTAAGAACAAAGGGAATAGGCTTGTCATGTGGGTGTCAACAAAGAAACTAATAAGCTCGAACAGGGTTACAAGGGATATAGATGAACGGGTAGGCTAATCAAGGCTGCAAAAGAAAGGTTTATCAAAGAAAGCCTGAATCATCTCCCGACTAGAGCAAACCTAGGATTTCGCTTTGAACACACGCGGGGAAAGTTCTAGACCAATAATGCAAGCACGAGAAGAAAGAAAACCACTCATGGCACATGAACTACTCAAGGCGGAACAATTTCAACACCTAACAAAAACAAGCGAGACAAGTCATGCTATTCAGTCAGCACTCAGAGTCAGAAACCTGAGCCGAAGAGTCACTAACAAGACTGACTGTCAATCCAATATACAACTCACACAAAAAATCTGTAGGGAAGTTTAACTCACATGTAAAGGACTAAATATGTCAGTATCAAACAATTCACAGAGAAGGCACAGGTCCTTACCACTTACCTACTCCTATTTCCTGATTTTTTTGTATTTTGAATATCAATTTTTTTTTATTTTTATCTAAAAACACCCGGTTCAAAACAAAAGGCATCCTCGGGAAAGAACCGTGGCTTGAAGAAAACCCAAGAATTATGCCACTAATCTAAAAAAAATTAAATGCAGTAAAAATATACAAGTACAAATCATGATATCCCACTCCACACTTAAAATAGTGCATGGTCCCCACTGCACAAGTACAAAAATAATAACAAGAGTGGGTATCAAGAAAGCTCTTTCAAACCGCAGAGTCTGGAGGTGCTTCAGACCGGTCTGAACCCGCGGTCTGAGCAGTGGAGGGATCCAACAAGGTAGTGCCAGCTGCCTCCATCGCATCAATCAGCGACCCCTCCATAGCAGAGGCAGTAGCCGGAGCTGGCTCTGTAGCAGTGCCATCAGTAGCACTCACTGGACCCTGCATCAGTCTGGACGCCAATGGAACGCGTCACTCTGGGACTCTGAATAGCGGCAAGGATCTCTGCCAGTGTGCTCCGCATCAGGGTATCTCGAGCTGCCTGCTCCTGTCTCAACTGGGTCAGCTCTGCCTGCTGCGGCTCTCTCAACTGGGTCAGCTCTGCCTGCTGCGTCACTCTCAAGCTTAGCTAGCTCGGCTTCAAAGCCCACAAGTCACTCTGATGTAGTTCTCTTATCTGCTTTGGCCGCGACCGGGTCATGCACTGAAGTGATGTCATGGGCAATGGGCACCTCTAAAAGATCATCCTCCGTATAGAAGGGAACCCCGTGCTTCCTCATCAAAGCTGTCAGAGTGTGCACAAAATACAGCTTCAATGTCTTCTCCTTACGAGTCCGTATCATCTGCTCGTACATAAGCTCACCCAAGTTCAGTACTATTCCATTCATCAGAGCATAAATAAGAAGCACCCGCTCCCGAAGGACATTCGTCTGATGGTCAGTTCTGTTCCTTTGCCTTTTAAAAGAGAGTCAAAGAAGAAAACTTAATTATTAGTTTTAAAAGGTCTGCGACGGTGTTGATAGGTACACTAATATTTAAGAGATTTTCGGAGTCGCCACTTGACAAGTTAAAGGTGTGCCAAGTCACCAAAGTGGTGTACCTAGAACACCTATGACTCGTAAATGGTCTGCGTCAGAGTTCCGGATAAGGATCTCGGTTGACTTGCGGGAAGGTGTTAGGCACCCTCGAGTCCTGTGCCGAGCACAGTTGCTTTTATTGACGCGTTTCGACTCTTTGAAAATTGTTTGTTATATTTTTCCTTGATTTGTTTCGCTTCGATTTATTGTTAATTTTTTCGTTTGACAATTGAAACTCCAATCGAATATAATCGCGCGAGAACTTCACTCGTTCGAAATCTTTCGACTTAAATCAATTAAATCGTGCAGGTATTTCACCCGTTCGAAGTCTCTTGACTTAAATGAATTTTTAGTAAACAAAATGAGTTATTTAATTTTAATTAAACTTGATTCAGCCTATTTGAAATTGCCTAATCAAGTATCTCTAAATAATGTCTGCTCGTAAATATTGTTTGTTATAGTTGCTTCTTTATTTAAATCAAAATTCTCTCTAACGTTGAAAAATTGTTTCGTCGCCTACTCCTCTTTGCCTTGAATGGAGTACTGTTACTTCAAGCGATATCGTGAAAATAGCCAAATAGCTCTTTTATAAAAAAAACCTTTCAAAGATAGCCTTACCTCTCTTGCAATTATGGCTGGTTTCCAAAGAGCAAACTTAAAATGTAATCAACCTATCTTTTTCGTTATTTTTGAAACGGTCTGTTAGCAAGTTTGTAAGTATGTCCTAGTCCAACAATTTGCTTGTATTTTAACCACTTTTACACAAGTTCTATTATTGAACCTAAACTTGGCTTGCTAAATTGAACATTAAATTCAAACTGATTAACTAACAAGTTTAAGAAAAACAGAGCAAACAAACCAAAAGAAACTACATTTTTTGCAAGTTTCACCTTCGGCTCTAAATTTGACTTGTCCAAGTAAACCTCAATTTTAGTTCATTCATTCACACATTTATGAAAGAGAACAAAGAACAACTAAAATAAGCTTCAGGTGCAAGTTTTTAAAATGGAATACAAGATTGACATTGAGCAAAGTCCAAGGCCTGATTTCATACATACTTCATAAAAAAAAATTCGAGGTTAAAGGAATAATACCTAATAGCAAAGCAACCTTTCCATAGTAATAAGCAACAAGAGCAAGAGCAACTTAGCAATAAACCAGCAGCAATCTTCCTTAGCAACAGGTCAGCCCAGCCCAGACAACTTTGAACAAGACACGACTCCCTTTTTACTTGCCATTTTTCTCTTTTCTTTCAAAGTTCATCTAGCATTACTTCTTCTATTTTTCAGATCTGGAGAATGCTTTTTAAGGGAAGAGTGAGAGAGTATTTTTCACATATCTGAAGGTGTTCTCAAAGAGAAGTGTTTCACTCATTTTTTCGTGTGTTTGTCTGCCTCCTTCAGAGAGAAGAAAAGAATGTGTTTTCCAGATGTGTTCCTTTCCAGAATGTATGTGTTTCAGAATGTATGTGTAGTATTTTCAGCTTAGTGAAGGGTGTTTTTCTACTGATGGAAGAAGTGTTGCAGCTTTCATGTGTATGTTCTGTATTCTCTGCTTTTCTCTTCTCTGTTCTGTCCCCTTTTAAAGAGAGTCAAAACTCCCTTGAAATAGAGAGGGAAGTGGGTGTGTACTAGTGCCAAGGACTAGCCCATGTGCCACCCTCACTCATCAGATTTCAGCCCATAATTGCCTTGCATGCAAGGCTTGTACCAGAACCCAAAAGGACAGAACTATGCTGCCACCCATGTACTTTCTTGATTCAACCTTTGACATCATCAAACCTATGTCATCCTAGCTATCTCAACAAGTCAAACCACCATGACCAAACTCAAATTCTATTTTCCTTAATTAAGACTCAAACTCACAATTAAATCCTAAAGACTAAACTGAAAGGACTCTAAACTCCACAACTTACAAAAACCAATGATCAGACAGTAGACTTTAACCATTTTAGACAATCTAATAAATTATGCCAAACTAAATCCTTAAACAAACAGATTAGCAAGTCATGAACAAATAGACGAACAAGTAACAAACTTGACAATACTAAACAAGAAACATACTAAACAAGATCAACAAGAAACTCAGAATGACCTAACAAATCCATTATGTAACAAACACATATGCAAACTGTCATTCTAAGTCACAACACTCCACACTAAACCCTTCACGAATTCAAACATATGAGTCGATTTGGATAAAGTAAAAGCCTGTACCATTAATAGAATTACACACTATTGGATAAACCTATACACGGAAATATGCCACACTTAAATGCTAGTAATTTAGTATCAACTAAAGCTACAACTGAAACATTAAACTATAACTAATACTAACAGTAATAAAAAAAGAAAGGTTAAGAAAGAGCAATTGGATTTCTGTTTATGACCCATGAAAGCAAAAACACAGACCTCTACCACTGTCTAGTAATGCCCGTTCCGTTTGATCATAGCCACCAAACATTGTATCGTCGCAGCAAGCCCCGCTACTGCCTGTTCGGATCACCACCGCTGCCTCGTCAACGCTGAAACAGCCTCGTTATCACATTACCACCGCTGCCTCGCTGCTATAGCATTTACCATGACAGAAACACCACTGGTCGCCTAAGCTTTCAGCGCCCTTCTCAAACATACATCGCTGCACCATCACTGATTTTTCTATGTCTTAAATCATCGCGACCTCGTCGCCATCGCAGCATCACATTTCCAACCCCGACATCATCAAACTTGCTCCGCCGCAGCAAAACCAACAAGAATCACAAATCGCAGAGCCAAAGCTGCTGCTTCGCCATTGCATTAGAGTCATCATCGCAGCCCCAAGAACTAACCAAACGCCACTGTCGCAGCCTCGCTACTGTGTTCCCATCATTGCAATAAATCAGCAGCCCTCACCACTATTGCTAAGCCCGAAACCTCCACGTCCAACTGCCTAAGCACCCCTAGGTACCTCAGTCCATCACCATCAAAGCAAAACAGCCCCGACACCACCACGAACCAAACAAAATCAATCGTCACAGCCGATGGAAACATCAAACATTTGAAAAGCGACAACCTCCTCACAAATCACATGAACAGAAAACAACATAAACCATTCCCTAGCCTAAACTTCATCCTATACCCTCGTCGCTCTGCCTCGGATCAGCCTCAATTACACACACGTGCACTGCTGCGTCACCCCGAACGTCGCCACCAATATCTGACTCATCCCCATAGCCATTCGGCTCCAAGCCATTAAAATCCATCTTTTCTTGTTCTAATTGAAACGATTCCAATTGGGATCGTTTCAATTAGAAAAAGAAAGAAATGGAGAGGGAAAGCCGAGAACCATCGAGGAAAGAGAGACCCCAAGCAAGCTGTGTCCCATTTTGACCGGAAGAAAAGGGGTTCCCTTGTAATCGAGTTTCAGAAACGGAATGGGGGAGAGAAAACAAAACTAAACAATGTAAAAGCTCACCGGAAAATGGAGTGTCGCCGGAGCTAGGGTGAAACCGAATTTGAAACTTCGATCTAGAAGAATCAGTGGGAATTTTGAGAAAGTGAGTTCGAATCGGGAATGAGGACACCAAGGCGAGTCGATTGGTGTAAAATTTTGGCCGGAACGGCGTGGGTGACGCCGTCGACAGTGGTGGAGCACGGCAGCCCTTGGAATTTCGCCACTCTCCTTAGCTTTGGTTATGTTGTGTGGAGTATGGGAGAAATTAGGAGAATTTGGGATTAAATGTAATTGGGCCGGGTCGGGTGGAGGAATTGGGCAGGTGAGATGGGTGTTGTGGGCTACAATGTTGGGCTGGCTATTCTACATTTACATTTAGATGGCTATTTAAATACAAAATTACTATATCCTACATAAGCACCATTAATTAATTAAACCACACAATTAATAGAAATACTCAACAAATATTCTCGCTAATACAAAAGAGAAATCAACTAAACTTTACTCACAAATGCAACCATCTTTATTTTCTGGTAATTTTTAGCATTTTTCTTCCTAATTAATAACTAAAATAGTCAAAAGAAAAGGTAAAATCACATAACAATTAACACACATATTTTATGCATTTTTGTATTTTAGGTGCCAAAATTAGGTGATTACAGCTGCCCCTCTTTGTTCGGGAACATGAAGAGTTTTCGGACAAAGACGTAATCGACCACTAATTTTTGCTTTTTCTGTTCTAGCCGAGACCACGCTTTTGCAAAATGGTGACCGTACCTTGCATTTTGGTTCAAACCGAGAACAAGGCTACCTACATATCCCCCGGATTAAGGAATCAGGTCAGTGTAGTTCCTCACGTGCGATAGCTGGGACTACCGCATTTAAACAGACACTGGACTCTTCTAGACTAACATTAAGCACTCTCTAAACATCATCAGACTAACTCTAGACATTTTCAGAACTAACTGGAACTGACTCGACGCTCCTAGACTTACTCGGACTCACACAAGAGACTTTTGACACACTAGAGTTGATGCTGCTGGTCACTGTCGCTGGTTGCATGGCTAGCTGGCTGGTGGTCACTGCTTTACAAAGAAAATGAAATGACAACATTGAAATGTAAAATTACAATTTCTATGCTAACTCTTCATGCTTCCCAAGCTGATGAACTGGTCCAAAACTCCCACTACCCAAGTGGGTCTTGAAAACTTGAAATTGCCGCTCGGGCGGGCTTTGCCTTTAAAGTTGAAACTGCCGCCTTGACGGGCTTTGACTTGAAAATAAAATTGCCGCTTTGACGGACTTTGACTTGAAAGTAAAATTGCCGCTTCGACGGGCTTTGACTTGAATGCTGAAATTGCCGCTTTGACGGGCTTTGACTTTAATGTTGAAATTGCCGCTTTGACGGGCTTGACTTGAAAATTGAAATTGCCGCTTTGACGGGCTTTGATTTGAAGATTGAACTTGCCGCTTTGATGGGCTTGACTTGAAAGTAAAATTGCCGCTTTGACGGACTTTGACTTGAATGAAATTGCCGCTTTGACGGGCTTTGACTTGAATGAAATTGCCGCTTTGACGGGCTTTGACTTGAAAGATAAAACTGGAACCACCACTCTAGCGGGTCTTGCTTTTGTTGAAAATTAGAAACTATCACTCTGATGGGTCTTGCTTATGCTGGAAATTGAAAACCATCACTCTGATGGGTCTTGCTTCTGCTGAATTGAAAACCATCACTCTGACGGGTCTTGTTTTTTTTACTTAATTGCAAACCATCACCCCGATGGGTCTTGCTTTTGCTGAAAATTGAAAAATCATCACTCTGATGGGTCTTGCTTATGCTGGGAATTGAAAACCATCACTCTGATGGGTCTTGCTAAACCATCACTCTGACGGGTCTTGTTCATGCTGAATTGAAAGACCATCACTCTGATGGATCTTGCTTGTACTGGAAATTGAAGATCATCACTCTGATGGACCTTGCTCTGACTGAAAATTAAAAACCATCACTCTGATGGGTCTTGCTAAACCAATCACTCTGACGGGTCTTGTTCATGCTGAATTGAAAGACCATCACTCTGATGGATCTTGCTCTTGCTGAATTGAAAACCATCACTCTGATGGGTCTTGTTCTTGCTGAATTGAAAGACCATCACTCTGATGGATCTTGCTCTTGCTGAATTGAAAAAAACCATCACTCTGATGGATCTTGCTCTTGCTGAATTGAAAACCATCATTCTGATGGGTCTTGCTTTTTGTTGAAAATTATAAACCATCACTCTGATGGGTCTTGTGTTTAAAGTTGAAAATTCTATCCCATTATCCCAATGGTTCTTGTCTTGAAAGTTGAAAACCACTGCTCTCTGCTCAGATGGTCCCTGATTTCTTTCTTTATTTCCCTTTCTGCTCTTCAAGTTTTTTCCCCGATGAGCAACTGACTTGATGTAGTTGTGTTCTTACACTTCCCAACCCAAAATCTCATATTGTTCTTTGGTCACATCTTGTAGAAATAACAAACCATTTCCTGGTGATCTTCATGGTACAATCTCGGTGCTGGACTACCATTTCGACTTTTCTGGTACAACTGAAACTTGTAGACAAGTTTTGCAAACCTTTCTGAATGTCCGAAAATAATGAGAAAGAAATAAAAGAAAAGGAGAGTGAAGAAACTCAAAAGGAGACATCGAACGAAAGATGTCCCTGGTAGACAGAAGAAACTTATTTGGAGGTGGAACGACAACCTTAGTAAAACATGACATGCAATTAGAATCAACTCTTGATTAGTTCACACAGTCTAACCCTGACCTCTCTCCCAGATTGACAACCTCGCTCAACCCGAACTTGACGATGAATTCCATGACCCTCAGTCGACTAGTAGTGCCCCTCGGGGTTTTCACTAACTAGCCTCTCTCTTTGTTCTTTTAGCTCACTATTGCCTTGCAGCGCCTTTTCAGGTTTTCACCGACAAGACTTCATTTTCATTCCTTTTTTCTTTTTTTTTCTTTTTTTTTCATTTCTTTCATTTTTTCGCTCTTTCCCAATCGACCCCCCATCTTTCCTTGCTGCTCGACCCCGTCTTTCCTTTCTTTCTTCAATTTCGGTCTTTATCTTGATTCCCCAGAGAATTTCTCCTTTAGTGACCTTGGTGCTCCCAGCTCCTAAATGCGATTGTCGGCTTACAAGAATGCGACTTTACAGCGTGGAACTTATCCCTTGATACCTTACTCGGCTTGACATTCTCAATGATCGGTCAGAAGGGTCTTTATTTGGACTGTAACATTGGATTTGGTTAGGCTATGAAGAAAGGGGGTTCAGCATAAAAGCTCATAAACATCTCATGAGACGATCAGATGAATATCACAAACTATGAAATCACCGCTTTTGAAAATAAAACAAACTTATCTCCCCAGTTTAGGCAAATTGGGGATTCCTTTTTTTTTTTTTCTCTCTCTTTTCTTTTTTTTTTTTTATTTTTTTTTCTTTGTTTTGAAGAGCGGTATGAAAGCATCTCATGAAACGACTTGGTAAAATATTACAACCCTTGGAATCATTTTTTTTTTTAAAAAAATAATAACTAACTGAGGCCCCAATTTATTGAAAACTCGAGCAATTATCTTTTGAATTTTCTGATATGCAAACATAAGGGATATTGAGACTATCCCCCGAGATAAACACAATGAAAGAAAAGGATATTGACTTTCTTCTCTTTCTTTTTTTTTTTTTAAAATAAACTAAACTTCTGCCCCAGTTTAGGATAAACTGGGGCGCCTTGAGTTTCTTCCTCGGTTTCGAGACTGATATCTCATGAAACATATGAATAGATGGTATAAAAACATAGAAGTTTGTTTTTATTTTATTTTTTTTTTAAAATAAAATAAAAACAAACTTCTGCCCCAGTTTAGCATACATTGGGGATTTGAATTTCTTTTGACATTGGCCGAAAACTTGGAGGCAAGCTTTTGCGTCAATATGAGACAGGGGAAAAATCAAACTTTTCCCTGTGATGACCGCACCCGAAAGGTTGCCTACGTATCCTTTTGAGAGGAATCAGGTCAGACGTAGCTCTACCACTGAGGTAGATTTTGTTTTGTTTTCTTTTGATTTTTTTTTTCTTTTCTTTAATCACATCAAATTGATTCCAAGGGAGGGTAGGCCAAAGAAAACAACAAAAGAACTGACAAAAGATATAGTGTTTGGGTAGAAGAAACGAAAGTCGTTCGTCATCCCGACCCGAGAATGCCTCGCACAAATAATGATTCAAAGAATTGATCTAGACTTATCCACGCGTGTTATCGACTTCTGCTTCATTGATGGTACTCAAACTGGTATTTCAACTTCGGTCTAAGCGACCGTGCACGATCTTGAACTTCTCACCGATCTCCTTTACCGGATAACTACAGATTAATTTCCAACTTATTTCGCTCCCTCTTTTATCCCTTTTTACTACTCAGATAGCTCACAATGTTACAGCACGTGTTTAGATCAAGATGTGAATTCCGCACGCATGTCATGTTATTAAGGCCGACAAAACATAACACAGAATACTAAGAAAACAAGACCGAGAAAGAAAATAAGAGAAATAATTGTCGAGACGAGAGAAAGATCTCGCTTTTCATTGAATTAAAGATAGAAGGGTTTGAACATCAAAATAAGCAAAATAATGCACTTGGGTTACAACCCTTAAATAACCAAGTACACAGAAATATTAGCAAAACAAGCTACAATATTTCACAGTCACTCAATTGCAAGTCAAGGATAGTTTTCTTGTGTTAGGCATTATTGAGCCCTTCACCAAAATGTACCATGTTGATACCCAAGAAAATCCCTGAATCTGGCAAGATCTTCTGCTATTCCTCATTTTGTCCAACTTCCATTGGGGTGGACTTCACTTCTTTGGGACTGATGAATGGAATTGGTTTCTCGAGAGACATGTTCCTCCTCTTCATTTCTTCAACCCTTAATTTGTCTGCCACCCCAAGCACAATCTCAGGAACACAGTTCATTGTCACTAGCATTTTGTTGGCCCCAACTGACACCTCACCAACAGATATTATCGGCATGGCAGATTCAACTCTCAAATCTTCTACACCCACCATTCCCACCATATACACATCATCATGGACGGGCAATGAGTTCTGGTTGACATCTGGCGCATCTGAGCCCTCAACTTGGATCTGACCATTATCTATCAGAGCTTGGATCGCCTTCTTGAGATAGTGGCAATCTTCTGTGTCATGCCCAGGTGCGCCCGAATGGTAAGCACATCGGCGAGAATAATCAACCTTTCCCGTGGGATGCATATTCCCATAGATCGGCCTCAACATATCCAGAGCCTGCAACTTCTCGAAGACACTAGTGTAAGATTCCCCGATTGGCGTGAGCTTTCTCTTTTTCTCTTCTCGCGCCTTCTTGTATTCGGGTCTTGGGATGAAAGTAGAAGGTCTCCTTGATCGATATGGAAATTCTGGTGGAGTCCGATATTGATTATGTGGAGCTTGGTGAGTGTGGTATGTGGGCTGTGAGGCTGGCGCGGTCCATTGCGGATATGAAAAATTTGGAGCATATGGTCGCGCTTTTTGGAGTGGAGGAATGGAATGTTTTGTATTTTGTAAAGGGTAGTGTTGCGAATTCTGCTTCTGTGAGGCTCGATGACGTGAGTGGAGCCGTTTATACCGTTCCTCATCCCTCCTTCCTGGACCTCGTTCTCTTTCATCTTTCTTACCAAAACTCTCCGTCCTAACTAAGCCTGTGAATGGTGGAACAGAGACCATGGGTGAAGCACACCTTTGTTTGGGCGGAGGTGGTGGTGCCGGAGGACACCCTGAGAATGTTCTCAAAACATCTGCTGTGCTATAGTAGGGAGAGTCGGGAGAATACTGCAGGTCCTCAGCTGTAGGGCCTTGTGCCTGATGTAAGACAGTCGAGGCATGCCCTAGAAGACTAACTGACACGGTAGAACAAGCTCGTCCCGTGTTCATGGCGATATACATATCAGCCACCAATTGTTTCAGATTTTTGACCTCTTCAGTCAACCTCTTGTTTTCCAGCATCAGAAGTTCATGGACGCCGATCTGAGAATTTTCCTTATCAAACGACATGGTAATGGGTTCCTTTGATCCTGTTGTGTATGTGTGGAATGATGCCAGAATTCCGTTCCAAATCTCCAAATTCCAAAGCTTTGCACAAACAAACCTGGTTAGCACAAAAGAAGCACATATTGCAAGCCTAGGGTTGTTATGCGTCATCCCGAAACGGTTAACGGCGTAAGCCGAGTGTACCGGTCGTATCCCCGAAAGATTGCTTATGAGCCTTGATCAAAATTAGAACAAAATTGTAACTGATCAAGGACGAACTTGGATGATTAATATATTTATTTTTCTTTTCCTCTTTTTTCTAACTCAACAAACGTAATTTAGACAAACGACACGAGACAAAACTTAAAATAAAAATGCTTGACATGTTGCGCGAGTCGAAGATATATACAAACTGACACATTGGGTGGGTACACTGGACGGTAAAAATAATGAGACTCGATTTTTTAGCGGAGTCAGATTATTCTACCAGGACCAACGCAAAATACAACTTACCTAATTGCAATTTATCGCATGTACCCTGACTTGACCTTAAACAAAACAAAATAAAGCGGGACCTTAAAACAACATTTTTATTTTTTTATTTTTTTTATGAAAAATTAAGACTCAACCGGAGATTCGAAACGGAACTTAAGAACGGATTATGAAACAAACTATTTTTTCTTATCCGAAAGGTGACTCCAAAATCGGACATTACTGTAATACAAAGACGGACACAAATTTTTTTTTTTGTTTTTTTTTTCTTTTTGAAACAAACTCTTTGATCTAATTCGAGAAAGAATCTTTAGAGTATTTACAAAATCTGGCAATTAAGACGACAAACCGACACAAAATATTACACGAATTAGATGCAAAGTTGGTTTATAAAAATTGGCCATTATGACGGCGTAAAATCCCGATAAATTACCTTTTTTTTAAAAAAAAAAATGTGGACTTGATTTGGACGCAGACTCAAACACAAAAGGATCCCAAAATTTCGTCATTATAACGATGAAAAACTATGACACATTATTTTCTAACACTTGGGACCATGCCCGGACGTAAAATGAGACTAAAAAAAATTGAAAAATTTTCGCCATTATAACGGCGTAAAAGGACAACTAAACAAAATATTTCGGGACACAGGACAAAACCCAATTTTTCTATCATTTTCACTTTCTTTTTTTTTTTTTTTTTTTTCAAAATTTGGCTCTCGCCCCTCGGTGATCGGTCAGCATAACAACCTTTCGTCTAGAACAATGCAACACATAATATGCCCATGATGTGTCATTTGGGGATGCGGGCTCCACTATGACACGAGGGAGTCAGCCTAGACGAGTGCGGTACCGGTGTACCGCACCTCACTAAGTCTAATGACATGCAAATAAATCGGCCTAGATAAAAGCACAGGCTCAACTCTAGGTGACTCTATGGGTTCGTGTTCTACAGTTTCTGGCAATTTGGAAGTGTCTCGGGGGTACCGGTCGACAACGTCTAACGGCCTAACCCAACGCACCTCCTCCTAAGAAGGGTTAACTTTTTGTGTCCTGAGACACGACAGAAATTCCAGACGCCGAAGCGAAACTGGCGTGCATGTGTGCAGTGTTCCAGAAGACTCATAGGTGTACGAGAGAAGACAATTGTGTATATACAGTTCAAACATATCAAAGCAGTAACATTCAAGGCAACATATACAAACAAAATTCAAAAGCCGAAAGCGACAAAGTTTAAAGCCTGAGACTCTCAGTTTTCACTTTCCTCCCCAGCGGAGTCGCCAAGCTGTCACGACCCTTTTTCAACTAAAAAAGAAAAACTTAATTATTTTTAAAAAAGGTCTGCGACGGTGTTGATAGGTACACTAATATTTAAGAGATTTTCGGAGTCGCCACTTGACAAGTTAAAGGTGTGCCAAGTCACCAAAGTGGTGTACCTAGAACACCTATGACTCGTAAATGGTCTGCGTCAGAGTTCCGGATAAGGATCTCGGTTGACTCGCGGGAAGGTGTTAAGCACCCTCGAGTCCTGTGCCGAGCACAGTTGCTTTTATTGACGCTTTTCGACTCTTTGAAAATTGTTTGTTATATTTTGCCTTGATTTGTTTCGCTTCGATTTATTGTTCATTTTCTCGTTTGACAATTGAAACTCCAATCGAATATAATCGCGCGAGAACTTCACTCGTTCGAAATCTTTCGACTTAAATCAATTAAATCGCGCAGGTACTTCACCCGTTCGAAGTCTCTTGAGTTATATGAGTTTTTAGTAAACAAAATGAGTTATTTAATATTTAATTTTAATTGAACTTGATTCAGCCTATTTGAAATTGCCTAATCAAGTATCTCTAAATAATGTCTGCTCGTAAATATTGTTTGTTATAGTTGCTTATTTATTTAAATCAAAATTCTCTCTAACGTTGAAAAATTGTTTCGTCGCCTACTCCTCTTTGCCTTGAATGGAGTACTGTTACTTCAAGCGATATCGTGAAAATAGCCAAATAGCTCTTTTATAAAAAAAACCTTTCAAAGATAGCCTTACCTCTCTTGCAATTATGGCTGGTTTCCAAAGAGCAAACTTAAAATGTAATCAACCTATCTTTTTCGTTATTTTTGAAACGGTCTGTTAGCAAGTTTGTAAGTATGTCCTAGTCCAACAATTTGCTTGTATTTTAACCACTTTTACACAAGTTCTATTATTGAACCTAAACTTGGCTTGCTAAATTTAACATTAAATTCAAACTGATTAACTAATAAGTTTAAGAAAAACAGAGCAAACAAACCAAAAGAAACTACATTTTTTGCAAGTTTCACCTTCGGATCTAAATTTGACTTGTCCAAGTAAACCTCAATTTTAGTTCATTCATTCACACATTTATGAAAGAGAACAAAGAACAACTAAAATAAGCTTCAGGTGCAAGTTTTTAAAATGGAATACAAGATTGACATTGAGCAAAGTCCTAGGCCTGATTTCATACATACTTCATAAAAAAAAATTCGAGGTTAAAGGAATAATACCTAATAGCAAAGCAACCTTTCCATAGTAATAAGCAGCAAGAGCAAGAGCAACTTAGCAATAAACCAGCAGCAATCTTCCTTAGCAACAGGTCAGCCCAGCCCAGACAACTTTGAACAAGACACGACTCCCTTTTTACTTGCCATTTTTCTCTTTTCTTTCAAAGTTCATCTAGCATTACTTCTTCTATTTTTCAGATCTGGAGAATGCTTTTTAAGGGAAGAGAGAGAGAGTATTTTTCTCATATCTGAAGGTGTTCTCAAAGAGAAGTGTTTCACTCATTTTTTCGTGTGTTTGTCTGCCTCCTTCAGAGAGAAGAAAAGAATGTGTTTTCCAGATGTGTTCCTTTCCAGAATGTATGTGTTTCAGAATGTATGTGTACTATTTTCAGCTTAGTGAAGGGTGTTTTTCTACTGATGGAAGAAGTGTTGCAGTTTTCATGTGTATGTTCTGTATTCTCTGCTTTTCTCTTCTCTGTTCTGTCCCCTTTTAAAGAGAGTCAAAACTCCCTTGAAATAGAGAGGGAAGTGGGTGTGTACTAGTGCCAAGGACTAGCCTATGTGCCACCCTCACTCATCAGATTTCAGCCCATAATTGCCTTGCATGCAAGGCTTGTACCAGAACCCAAAAGGACAGAACTATGCTGCCACCCATGTACTTTCTTGATTCAACCTTTGACATCATCAAACCTATGTCATCCTAGCTATCTCAACAAGTCAAACCACCATGACCAAACTCAAATTCTATTTTCCTTAATTAAGACTCAAACTCACAATTAAATCCTAAAGACTAAACTGAAAGGACTCTAAACTCCACAACTTACAAAAACCAATGATCAGACAGTAGACTTTAACCATTTTAGACAATCTAATAAATTATGCCAAACTAAATCCTTAAACAAACAGATTAGCAAGTCATGAACAAATAGACGAACAAGTAACAAACTTGACAATACTAAACAAGAAACATACTAAACAAGATCAACAAGAAACTCAGAATGACCTAACAAATCCATTATGTAACAAACACATATGCAAACTATCGTGCTAAGTCACAACACTCCACACTAAACCCTTCACGAATTCAAACACATGAGTAGATTTGGATAAAGTAAAAGCCTGTACCATTAATAGAATTACACACTATTGGATAAACCTATACACGGAAATATGCCACACTTAAATGCTAGTAATTTAGTATCAACTAAAGCTACAACTGAAACATTAAACTATAACTAATACTAACAGTAATAAAAAAAGAAAGGTTAAGAAAGAGCAATTGGATTTCTGTTTATGACCCATGAAAGCAAAAACACAGACCTCTACCACTGTCTAGTAATGCCCGTTCCGTTCGATCATCGCCACCAAACATTGTATCGTCGCAGCAAGCCCCGCTACTGTCTGTTCGGATCACCACCGCTGCCTCGTCAACACTGAAACAGCCTCGTTATCACATTACCACCGCTGCCTCGCTGCTATAGCATTTACCATGACAGAAACACCACTGGTCGCCTAAGCTTTCAGCGCCCTTCTCAAACATACATCGCTGCACCATCACTGATTTTTCTATGTCTTAAATAATCGCGACCTCGTCGCCATCGCAGCATCACATTTCCAACCCCGACATCATCAAACTTGCTCCGCCGCAGCAAAACCAACAAGAATCACAAATCGCAGAGCCAAAGCTGCTGCTTCGCCATTGCATTAGAGTCATCATCGCAGCCCCAAGAACTAACCAAACGCCACAGTCGCAGCCTCGCTACTGTGTTCCCATCATTGCAACAAATCAGCAGCCCTCACCACTATTGCTAAGCCCGAAACCTCCACGTCCAACTGCCTAAGCACCCCTAGGTACCTCAGTCCATCACCATCAAAGCAAAACAGCCCCGACACCACCACGAACCAAACAAAATCAATCGTCACAGCCGATGGAAACATCAAACATTTGAAAAGCCACAACCTCCTCACAAATCACATGAACAGAAAACAACATAAACCATTCCCTAGCCTAAACTTCATCCTATACCCTCGTCGCTCTGCCTCGGATCAGCCTCAATTACACACACGTGCACTGCTGCGTCACCCCGAACGTCGCCACCAATATCTGACTCATCCCCATAGCCATTCGGCTCCAAGCCATTAAAATCCATCTTTTCTTGTTCTAATTGAAACGATTCCAATTGGGATCGTTTCAATTAGAAAAAGAAAGAAATGGAGAGGGAAAGCCGAGAACCATCGAGGAAAGAGAGACCCCAAGCAAGCTGTGTCCCATTTTGACCGGAAGAAAAGGGGTTCCCTTGTAATCGAGTTTCAGAAATGGAATGGGGAAGAGAAAACAAAACTAAACAATGTAAAAGCTCACCGGAAAATGGAGTGTCGCTGGAGCTAGGGTGAAACCGAATTTGAAACTTCGATCTAGAAGAATCAGTGGGAATTTTGAGAAAGTGAGTTCGAATCGGGAATGAGGACACCAAGGCGAGTCGATTGGTGTAAAATTTTGGCCGGAAAGGCGTGGGTGACGCCGTCGACAGTGGTGGAGCACGGCAGCCCTTGGAATTTCGCCACTCTCCTTAGCTTTGGTTATGTTGTGTGGAGTATGGCAGAAATTAGGAGAATTTGGGATTAAATGTAATTGGGCCAGGTCGGGTGGAGGAATTAGGCAGGTGAGATGGGTGTTATGGGCTACAATGTTGGGCTGGCTATTCTACATTTACATTTAGATGGCTATTTAAATACAAAATTACTATATCCTACATAAGCACCATTAATTAATTAAACCACACAATTAATAGAAATACGCAACAAATATTCTCGCTAATACCAAAGAGAAATCAACTAAACATTACTCACAAATGCAACCATCTTTATTTTCTGGTAATTTTTAGCATTTTTCTTCCTAATTAATAACTAAAATACTCAAAAGAAAAGGTAAAATCACATAACAATTAACACACATATTTTATGCATTTTTGTATTTTAGGTGCCAAAATTAGGTGATTACAACATCAACATCTCCAACACGCACTATGCTGCTCCTCGGGTTCTCCCAGTTCGCATATAGCTCTTGAACAGCAGTAACATTGCCCTGGCACTTGGGACCTTGCATAAATTTGTCCCAATTCCTATCTTTAACAACTGCAGAATAGCCGGGCACGCATTCTCACACGCATGATAGTTCAGTGGTCTTTCCTGTGTAATCTGATTCATAATGATCCACTGATACGCCAGGTATGCACTCTCGCTCTCAAAGGTGTCCTCCCACAATGCCCTGTCAATCGAGCCACTGGTAGAGGGAATGTCCTCAGGCTCTGGAATAGGAGTGTACTCCTCCTCAGCATCATCATCCTCATCATCCTGCTCCATTGGTTTCTTTCCCTTGCCCTGAACCTTTTCTTGGCCGGTGGTCTAGAAGCACCAACTTCACGGATCACCACGGGCTTCTCCTTAGCAATGGTTGATTTTCTCTTGCCCGTGGCTACCTGAGGAGTGGGAATGGTCATATCCACAGCAGGTCTATCTTGTTTCTTCTTTGAGCGTTGCTCCCTTTTATCCTTACCCTCGGGTTAATTCCGTGGTGGTTGGCCACCGTCCCCGCTTCCACCACTCTTAGATGTTTGCTTTGCGATCGCCATTTTATAATAGAATACCTGCATCAAAACAATATGAAATTAGCCAATAAAATACTTCCGAGCTCTTTAAAGTAGCTAGAACTAAGCTAATTTAACGCACCCCACACTTAAAGCTCAAGTGTAATCTACAATTAATCAAGTTGTGCTCATAGTACGCTCATGGTAACATTCGCGAGGTACTCAGACTTCCCTCGACGCGTACTTCTTTATTCAAAACAATTCTCATGGTTAAAATTCACCAAAGTGTGCAAACGAGGTCTTACACCCCACACTTATGCGCTACTTCATCTCAAAAATATGGGGAATGATTATTTTAAGCAAAGCAATAAGAGCAGCCCGTGAATTGCACAACGGGGTATTGGCTCGCTCAAGTAAATTGCAAAACAACACTTCTAGTGTAAGAATAATGTGCATTGAGTGCCGTTCATAAGAAAGCACTTTAAAATCAGCCCCATGCCCTAATTCTAACTAATATATGTTCAACTTATGCCCCCTAATTGATTTGGCTACTCAGACTTCGCCAAATACTTCAAGATGTTCATTGGGGAATTTCATCAAACACCTCACGTGCAGTAAATTGGACAGCTTATGTATACACGTTTTGATATTGTTTGGACCTCCCAACTCTGGGAGCTTGCGTTTATACTCACCCCGGTGCATCACCGCACTCCCCCCCCCCTCCCCCACAGCAAATACCAATAAAAAAGAACCAAGTTTTAGCATGGTGTCATCACAACTTTAAGTAGAAACTTAACCTAAGGGGAGAGGGGAATGGGAATAATTCTAGCAACACCACAGTGGGGCGTAGCTTCAGGGATGAGAGAGAAGCACAAGAGAAAGGAGAAGAAATCATACCTGAGAGATTGAAAGCAATCAAAAAGATTCAGCCGTGAGCTTTTCCTGTTTCTCTTTCTTTCCCGTTTTTCTGTTCTTGCTATGTCTGTGTTCTGTTTTTGTTTTTGTTTTGTGTTTTCTGTTGTGTTTAGGAGTTAAAGCAATTTAAAGGAGTTGGAAAAAAAAACTTACCTCCTCCATACAGCGCCCCACACCTTCAGCCGGCAACACTATCCAAAAAATTTTTATTTTTTTTTACTTTCTGCTGCGCGAACAGGCCCTGGCGTGACGCGCATGGCACTATTTTGAAGAGAAAAACAGCAAACATCCTGCTGCATTTTTGGCAGCAAACACTCCCTATGTTCCGTTTTTGTTTTCAAACTTTTCCACTGTGCACAGCCTTGCATGTGCGACGCATGCAAGGCTGTGTTGCCTCAAACAGTTTTTTTTCCTTTGCTCTATTTTGTTGTCCAGGACCGGCAATTTCTTTGATCCAACCGATTGAGAGCCTCGGAATCCTGTAAAAACACTACACAAACACGTTAAACACATCAAGCACCCATTCTTTTGTTCTTTTCTATTTTTTAAATTTTTTATTTTGTTTTATTTTATTTTAAATGAAAATGTGGATTAACTAACTCTAAAAACGATAAAACATGGGTTGCCTCCCATGAAGCGCTTGATTTAACATCGCGGCACGATGAGTACAACTCTCTTTCAAGGGTTGACTAAAGAAATGGAGGATTTAAGCCTATCGACTTCACCTCCTCGATATCGCTTCACTCTTTGCCCATTCACTAGAAACGACTTATCTGAGCCCGGGGCTCGCAATGCAATCGCTCCATGGGGCATCACTTTAACAATTTCAAACAGACCAGACCACCTCGACTTGAGCTTACCAGGGAAGAGCTTCAACCTGGAGTTAAATAAAAGAACTAGTTGGCCCAGCTCAAAGTGACAATGCTGAATACGCTTATCGTGCCACCGCTTAGTCTTTTCCTTATATAACTTGGCGTTTTCATACGCGTGCAATCTAAATTCAGTGACTTCATTGAGTTGCAACAATCTCTTCTCACCCGCGAAGGCCATATCGAAATTTAGCTTCTTTAACGCCCAATAGGCCTTATGCTCAAGCTCGACTGGCAAGTGGCATGCTTTACCATATACCAGCTTGTACGGTGAAGTCCAAATTGGAGTTTTATAAGCTGTCCTATATGCCCAGAGTGCATCATCGAGCTTGGTAGCCCAATCCTTCCTATTTACACTAACAGTTTTCTCAAGAATTTGCTTCACCTCTCTATTGGATACCTCAGCCTGTCCACTGGTTTGCGGATGATAAGCGGTGGCGACCTTATGCTTGACCCCGTATTTAGCTAGAAGGTTGTTTAGCAACTTTTAACAGAAGTGTGCACCTTCATCTCTAATCAAAGCCCGCGGAGTTCCAAACCTAGTGGAAACGTTCTTCTTGACGAAACTCACCACCACCTTCGCATCATTAGTAGGAAAAGCAACAGCCTCTACCCATTTAGACACGTAATCCACTGCCAGTAAAATATACTTGTGAGCATTCGACGAGGGGAAGGGACCCATGAAGTCGATCCCCCATACATCAAAAATCTCCACCTCTAGAATGCCTTGTAGAGGCATCTCTTGCTTCCTGGTGATTGTGTCGGTCCTTTGACACCGATCACACTTCTTTACGAAAGCGTGAGCATCTTTGAATAGTGTCGGACAGTAGAAACCAGACTGAAGTACTTTGGCGGCTGTTCTATCACCACCATGATGACCCCCATAAGGGGATGCATGGCACTCTTGCTGAACAACCTCCGTCTCCTCCTCAGGAATGCATCTTCTCATCAACTGATCTGCACACACTATAAACAAAAAAGGCTCATCCCAAATATAAAATCTCACATCATGAAAGAACCGACGCTTACCTTCTGCTGTCAGATGTGGTGGCACTGCCTCACTTACCAAATAGTTGACATAATCAGCATACCATGGGTCCGAGTGATTGGTGATGGAAAAAAGTTGCTCATCCGGAAGGTTTCTCTGATCAGACCTCCCTCATCCACATGCTTGTGGTTCTCCAACCTAGATAGGTGGTCAGCTACTTGATTTTCCGTTCCCTTACGGTCTCGGACTTCCAAGTCAAATTCCTACAACAATAACACCCAACGAATTAGTTGAGGCTTAGCATCCTTTTTATCAATTAAGTACCTGATTGATGCATGGTCCGTGTAGACAATAATTTTGGTTCCAACAAAGTATGCCTGAAACTTATCAAAGGCATACACTACTGCCAGCAACTCTTTTTCAATGACTGTAATTCAATTGGGCAGGATTAAGAGTTTTGCTGGCGTAGTAAATAGAATAGAACACCTTGTTCCTCTTTTGCCCCAGGACTGCATCAATAGCGACATTCCAATGGTGCAGTCCAATCAGGAGCCACTATTATTGGCGCAGAGACCAATTTCTCTTTTAACTCATTAAAGGCACTCAGACAGACCTCATCAAACACAAATGCTGCTTCTTTCTCAAGTAACCTACACAAAGGAGTAGAAATCTTAGAAAAATCTTTAATAAACCTCTTATAGAAGCCAGCATGTCCGAGAAAACTTCGGACTCGCTTCACAGATGTGGGTGGGGGTAATTTTTCAACCGCCTCCACCTTCGCCTTGTCAACCTCAATTCCAGCACTGGACACCTTGTGTCCCAAAACTATACCTTCACGAACAATGAAATGGCACATTTCCCAGTTTAAAACAAGGGTAGTTTCTTCACATCTAGCAAGCACTAAACCAAGGTTAGTTAGACAAGCATCAAAAGAAGATCCGAAGACAGAAAAGTCATCCATGAACACTTCGACAAACTTTTCCACCATATCAGTGAAAATAGCCATCATACACCTTTGAAAAGTTGCAGGTGCATTACATAGCCCGAACGGAATCCTCCTATAGGCATAGGTACCGTAAGGGCATGTAAAAGTAGTTTTCTCCTGATCTTCGGAAGCAATCAATATTTGGTTGTAGCCAGAGTAACTGTCAAGGAAACAGTAATACTCTTGGCCAGCTAGCCTATCTAACATCTGATCAATAAAGGGAAAGGAAAAGGGAAAGTGATCCTTTTGGGTGGCTTTATTCAATTTTCGATAATCAATGCACACCCTCCACCCCGTAACAGTTCTTGTACGGATAAGTTCATTATTCTCATTTTGCATCACTGTCATCCCTCCCTTTTTAGGGACACATTGCACTGGACTTACCCACTTGTCAGAGATAGGAAAAATTACACATGCATCTAACCATTTAATCACCTCTATCTTTACCACATCCTTCATGATTGGATTGAGGCGATGCTGATGCTCCACACTTTGCTTGTATCCGTCCTCCATAAAGATATTGTGCATGCAGATATCCGGGCTTATTCCCTTGATATCAGCTATGGTCCAGCCAATAGCACTCTTATTCTCTCGTAGCACTCTCAACAGCTTTACTACCTGCAAGTCAGACAACAGAGAAGAAATAATCACAGGTAAAGTGTCAGACTGACCTAGATAAGCATAACGAAGATGGGCAGGTAAAGGTTTGAGCTCAAGCTTAGGCGCCTCTTCAATAGATGGCTTGGGTGGTGGCCCGAGCGGTCTATCTAAAGGCTCAAACTTGGGAAACCCAGTAATAAATTCACAAGAACAGTCTAAGAGCTGCAATATCTCTTCTATGTCAGCATCTTCACTAGTTTCTTCTCCCAACATCAGTGCTCGCTGCAAGTCATTATCGACATAATCAGCTGGGTCAGTCGACTTCTCCTCCGGGTCATTCACTGTGATCATAGACAACTCTTCATGATGGTTAGGCATTTTTAGAGTCTTGTACACATTAAAAACTGCTTCCTGATCATCCACCTTCATTGTCATCTTTCCCTCTCGGACACGGATCACAACATCACCAGTGGCTAAGAAAGGTCGTCCCAAGATGATAGGAACTTCCTTATCTGCCTCATAGTCCAGGATAAAAAAATCAGCGGGCAAAATAAATTGACCAATCTGAACTAGTACATCTTCAATCACCCCCTCAGGATAAGTAGTAGACCGATCAACTAACTGAAGTGAGACTGTTGTTGGCTTTGGAGTGCCGAGACCCAATTGGTTGCACACAGATAATGGCATAAGATTTATGCTAGCCCCTAGATCACATAGGGCTCTACCAACTGCTATGTTGCCAACACGGACAGGAATGGCGAAACTACCTGGATCCTTCAACTTCTGAGGGAGTTTGTTCTGAACTCTGGATGCGCACTCTTCAGTAAGTGCCACAGTTTCAAATTCATTGAGCTTCCTCTTTGATGACACTATGTCTTTGATATATTTAGCATACTTTGGAATTCCCCGGAGCGCATGTCACGACCCAATTTTCGGGGCCGTGATGGCACCTAAGTGTTACATCCTTAGGCGAACCATGAATAATTAAACTAACTCATAATGATAATTTAGATAGAAATATTTCAATAAAATGTAGGTGTAGACATCCACCCGAAATACAGTGTCAATAGAGCATCTACGAATTCTGCTATCCGATATATATAATATATAATACAAGACGTAGGAAGCGACTAAACACTAAGGTGGATCAGACGGTATGCCACCGCGAACCATGTGGTTGGCTCACCTCAAGCAAAAATAGCCACAGCCACGAACGGATCAGATAAGTCTAGCTGTCTGACTAGTAGAAGCATCTGCACATTTAAACAGTAAGTTATGAGCCAAAGCCCAGTAAGATCATCGACAGGCCCGCTAAAATACCCTTTCGGGACAAGTCTTTGATAATGCATAAGCAGATAACGGAAGTACAATCCACACCTTTACAGTAACCCATAGACATTACATGCGATAATATAATTATACAACAACACAAGCAATAATACGCGAATACATAACATGGTCAATAATATAAAGATACATAATATAGGCAGCATATACAATATTATATTGATACTATGGCATAAGCAATAATATAATAAACACACAGCATGGCGATGATATATCTCGCATACCACATAGGTAATGATATACCTAGCACATAGCATAAGCACACACCCTGTGCGGCTTTGTTTATAGGTCATAACGCACCACAGGCCTCTGTCCCTATAAACAACTTTACTTATAGGTCATAACGCACCACAAGCCTCTGTCCCTATAAGTCTCCACATCTAGGTCATAACGCACCACCGGCCTCTGTCCCTAGATGGAATTTTGCTTCTAGGTCATAACGCACCACCGGCCTCTGTCCCTAGAGCATATCAATAATACACCGGCACACAACATCGACTATACACAAGTCATGTTTGTGCTTTCTCCTTTTCGTATAAATATAACGAGTAGTACATAACATGAAATAAAATTCCCCTTGGAATCACTTTTAGAAGCTCAAAACATGAAAATAAAAATGAATGCCCGCCCTAGTATATATAGCAGCCCGCAGCTTTAAAGAGTTGTACCGCATACTGTCCAAATTGTACCTCACTGGATAGCTTTCAGTAAAATATTCATAACGTTTCATTGAAATGTCCAAATGATACGAGGTTGGTGGAATTAGAACCACAACTCAAAGAGCTACAACTTTCAAATTTTGACTTTTTTCCAATTCCTTATGGATTGATCTGAAAAATCGATTTCTTTCCGGCTAAACAGTAAAAACAGAATTCAGCAGCTTTTTTTTGGCTTTGCACCAGGTCAGCCACTATTTTTGGGTCCAAACGGGACCCTACAAAGCTCGGAATGACCCCAAATTTTTTACACAAGTCATACAAGACTAGTGTGACATGCTCGTTAAGACGAAACTCAATTCGAATCTCTAGAACTCAAAAAGTGGGTCCCACAGGAAAGGGTCAAATTTTGACTTTCGCCAAAATAGCGAATTTTAATCAAACGACCCCGGAATCCAAATTCGAAAGTTGCTACAAGTCACAAATGACAATACGAGTTCGTTTACTCAAATCGAGCTCGAAAACCTCTTTTAACCTTTTTAAACTTCCGCAACGGAGACTTTATCAAAAGTCCTATCAAACGAGGTCCGTTTTCGCTTCTGAAGGTTGCTACAGGTCATAAATTACCATAAGAACTTAACGCAACTTTCAAATTTCACATCAGAGCTCATTTGCTCAAATCGAGCTCTGAAACCTCTTTTAGCCTTAACGAATATCCGAAACGGATGTCTTTCTCCGATACCTATCTAAAAGTGTTCGTTTTAGCTAAAAAATTTCAGGCATGTCATAATGGACCTTACAGAGCTTTTTGGATTGTCGACACGCAAATCGAGGTCCCGATTCCCGAAACGACTATTTGAGGTCGTTACAATCTCCCCCCACTTAGACTCTCGTTCGTCCTCGGACGAGCCCGAGTCTAAGGTAAGATTCACATTTTTACGAAAATAATTACACGGATTTCGGGGACTCTCGCTACTATCCGAAATCATAAACAACAACATAACTTTAAGGCTTTAGAGATTGAAATCAAACTTGAATTATTGAAAAGGCAAGGATACTTCTCCCGCATGTCGGACTCGAGTTCCCAAGTGGCCTCTTCGCTAGCACGATTCTTCCATAGCACTTTAACCAACGGGATCTCTTTCGACCTTAGCTTACGGATCTCTCTAGCCGCAATAGCAATCGGCTCTCCAAGTAAGCCAAGTCCTCGTCGATCTTGACAGAAGCCATATCAATCACATGGATGGATCATGAACATACTTTCGGAGCATAGATACGTGGAATACCGGATGAACTGACAGAGATGGAGGCAAAGCAAGCCTATATGCAACAGCGCCAATGCGCTCCAAGACCTCAAAAGGACCAATGAACCTCGGACTAAGCTTGCCCTTTTTCCCGAATCTCATAACACCCTTCATCGGTGATACTTTAAGAAACACCCGGTCACCTACCATAAACACTAAATATCTCCTCCTCCGATCCGCATAAGATATCTGTCGACTCTGAGCTGCGCGGAGCCGATCCTGAATGATTCGGACCTTATCTAAGGTCTGCTGAACTAGATCCGGACCCAACACCTTCACCTCTCCAGGCTCAAACAAACCAACTGGAGAACGACATCGACGGCCATATAATGCCTCAAACGGAGCCATCTGGACAGAAGACTGATAACTGTTATTATAGGCAAATTCCGCCAAAGGCAAATAACTGTCCCAATGGCCTCCAAAGTCAATAGAAGAAGCCCTCAGCATATCCTCAAGAATCTGGATGGTCATCTCGGACTGACCATCAGTCTGAGGATGAAATGCGGTGCTAAGATCCACTCGGGTACCCAGCTCCTTCTGAAATGATCTCCAGAACTGAGCTGTGAACTGAGTACCGCGATCTGATATAATAGAGACTGGAGCACCATGCAATCTCACAATCTGCTTGATAAAGATACGAGCTAAGCGCTCCGATGAATAAGTAGTCCTCACGGGGATGAAATGAGCTGACTTGGTGAGACGATCCACCACTACCCATACTAAATCATGCTTGCCCAAGGACAAAGGCAGTCCAACCACAAAGTCCATAGTAATATGCTCCCATTTCCATTCCGGAATCGGCATGGACTGAGTCACCCCGGCTGGTCTTCTATGCTCATCCTTTACCTGCTGACAATTTAAGCACCGAGACACATGATCAACAACATCTCTCTTCATTCCCTTCCACCAATATAACTCCCGAAGATCTTGATACATCTTCGTAATACCAGGATGAATAGAATACGGAGAACTGTGTGCCTCTGCCAATATCAGCTGCCTCAACTCCCCAACATTCGGAACACACAACCGACCGTTGAGCCGCAGTACACCATCATCTCCGATCATAAATGAGGTCACTCCCCCACTTAAAACTCTATCTCGAATATCACGCAAATATGAATCATCAAATTGCTTTTCCTTGATCTGGAAAGCTAGGGATGACTGAGTCCCTATATAAGCAAAAACTCGGTCTGGCGCAGAATCATCAAATCGCACTCCACTAATGGATAAGGCCTGCAACTCTCGAGCTAGTTGTCTCATATCAACATCAAGATAGGCAAGGCTACCCATAGACTTCCTGCTCAGAGCATCAGCCACAACATTAGCTTTCCCGGGATGATACTGAATAGCAATGTCATAATCCTTAAGCAACTCCAACCATCGGCGCTGTCTCCCGTTCAAGTCCTTCTGGGTGAACAGATACTGGAGAATCTTATGATCAGTGAAAATCTCACAAGGCTCACCATATAAATAATGCCTCCACAACTTCAATGCAAATACCACCACCAATAACTCTAGATCGTGGACAGGTTAGTTCTTCTCATGCACTTTCAGTTGTCTCGAGGCATAAGCTATCACCTTGCCATTCTGCATCAAAACACCACCTAAGCCAATACCAGAAACATCACAATAGACTGTGAATCCCCCGGATCCACTAGGCAAAGCCATTACAGGTGCTGTAGTCAAGATAGTCTTGAGCCTCTGAAAGCTAGACTCACAAGCAGCAGACCATAGAAAAGGAACATTCTTCTGCATCAATTTAGTCAGTGGTGCTGATATGGAAGAAAATCCCTCCACGAATCGCCGATAATAACCTGCCAAGCCTAAGAAACTCCAAATCTCTGGAGGAGAAGTAGGCCTAGGCCAATTCTGAACGGCCTCCACTTTCTTGGGATCAACACCAATACCGTCCTTGGTCACCACGTGACCCAGGAACGACACGATATCCAGCCAGAACTCACATTTAGAGAATTTAGCATACAATTCATGGTCTCTCAAAGTCTAAAGGATAATCTTCAAGTGATGCTCATGCTCCCCTCGGCTCCTTGAATATATAAGGATATCGTCCATGAACACAATAACAAAAGAATCAAGATTTGGCTTGAACACACGGTTCATAAGATCCATAAAGGCGGCCGGAGCATTTGTAAGCCAAAATGACATGACAAGAAACTCATAGTGCCCATATCTCGTACGGAAAGCAGTCTTAGAAATATCCTCAGACCGAATCCTCAACTGATGATACCCCGATCTCAAGTCAATCTTGGAAAAATGAGTAGCACCCTGAAGTTGATCAAATAAATCATCTATACGCGGTAAAGGATACCTATTCTTGATAGTCACTTTGTTCAATTGCCGATAATCAATAGACATGCGCATAGTACCATCCTTCTTCTTTACAAAAAGAACCGGAGCACCCCAAGGAGACACACTGGGTCTAATGAAACCCTTATGAAGAAAATCTTGAATTTGCTCCTTCAATTCCCTCAACTCAGCAGGAGCCATACGATATGGAGGAATAGATATAGGCTGAGTACCTGGCAATATATCAATACAGAACTCAATCTCCCGCATAGGAGGCAAACCTGGTAAGTCATCCGGAAAGACCTCCGGATACTCGCATACTACCGGTACTCGATCAATAGATACCTCCTCCACTCGAACATCTCGAATAGAAGCAATATACCCTCCGCATCTGCGAGCTATCATCTTCTGAGCCTTTATGAATGATATGATCTTGTTCCTCAGATAAGACCTGGAACCCTTCAAAATAGCCTTAGGCTCACGTTCGGCACCTATAGTCACGGACTTGGCATCGCAATCCAACATCGCGTGACAGGATGCTAACCAATCCATGCCCATGATCACATCAAATTCCGCCATATCTAGCAACATCAAGTCTACTAGAGACTCAACACCACAAATAGAAATCACACACTCCCGATACCCTTTATCTACACATATAGGATCTCCGACAGGCGTTGCCACCATAAATGGAGCATCAATAAAAACCAGATCCTTGCTCAAGCAAGGTGAAAATCCAGGAGACACATAAGAGAAAGTAGATCCCGGGTCTATAAGGGCAAAGGCACCGCGGCCACAAACAGAAAGAGTACCTGTGATCACATCATTGGATGCCTCGGCATCCTGGCGTGTCATAGCAAAAACCTGAGCTGAACCTCCAGGACCAGGAGCTCTATGAACCGGATGCCTAGGAGGAACCTGAGTGACAGACCTAGCTGTCTGAGGAGAAGACCGAACCATAGCAGCAGAACTCTGATGTACCGCGAAGGTAGGTCTAGATGAAGTAACATAGGGGCAATCCCTAACAAAGTGCCTGGGATCCCCACACTGGTAACAAGCCTTACTATCGCCTCCTCCGCGTCCACCTCCGGGCCTGCACCTCCCATAGTGCCTCTGACGGCATCTCCTACAAACAGGTGGAACAGACTAAGATGAATCCCCACGCCTCTGAGACGGCTGGGGCCTCTTAACACCCGACGAAGTACCCTGAGATGGTAAAGCAGCGGCCTGGGGAAGCCTAGGCTGAGTATGACCACGAAAACTCTGGCCACCATGTGAGGGGCCACCAGAAGTACCAGAATATCGCACCCTTTTGCTCGCCCTCTCTGCATCTGCTCTAGCATGAATGTCCTCCATACGCCTCGCAATATCAACATCATAATAAGACTTGTTGCCAATATGTGAAGCAACAGCCACCTGAAGACGAGGGTGAAGACCCTCAATAAATCTAAGAACCTTGTCTCTCTCCAGCATAACCATAGCAGGCGCATACTGAGATAACTCTAAAAATCTGGTATCATAAGCAGTCACGGACATGCCTCCCTGTCTCAACAACTCAAACTTGCGTCTCTGGGCATCAAGATGACTCTGAGGCACAAATCTACTCATAAACATAGCAACGAACTCGGTCCAAGTCAAGGGAGGAAGATCACTCGACCTCTGCCTCATCATAGAAGACCACCAAGTCTCGGCATCACCGGACAAACGGAAAGAAGCACATCTCACCCCAAGGGTGTCCCTAGTACCCAATACAGAAAATATCTTCTCACATTTCTGAATATACCTCTGGGCAGTGCAAGTAGCTGGGGTACCATCGAACTCGGGAGGCTTTAGCTTCATAAAGGACTCAATCCTCCGAGCTACCTCCTCGTCACTCATAGAAAGAGCAGGAATAGAATGACCCAACTGAATACCCAACTGAGGAGCTAAAGTGGAAGGTTGAGCAATAGGACTAATAACTGGAGTAGACTGAGGAATCACCGGAGTAGCCTCAGGAGTCGGCGTACTCATAGCTGGAGTAACTGGCTGGGGTACCGCAGAAGGTACTGGCATATCGCCCATAGGCGAGGCCTGAGATCCCAGCATGCCCATCATCCGCAATAGAACATCTGCAGAAATAGATACCGCTGTACCCGGCACAAGAAAAGGCATAGTAGATGGGACATGTGTGACGGGTATCTCAGAAGACACCGGTGGCACTGTACTAGTCTGTCTGGCAGCAGGAGGTCTGCCCACAGAAGCTCTGGTAGTAGCCGCTCTCGGCTGAGTAGGTGCCCGCGCACCAGTCCGTGTGCTACGCACAGCTCTCCCACGGACCGACTCAGTCAGTACGTCACCAGCTCCCGAAGCAGAGGACGATCACGTTCTCACCATCTGTCATAATCACATTAAAGGATTAGCACCTATGTAAGCATCATAGCACGATTAGAGATGAAATGAAGGGAAACAACTCTTCCTAAAATGCCTTTGCAGCCTCTCGCTTATAAGTATGGTCGACAGCATACCCATAAACAAGACTCTGCTCGGACACTGCTCCAATGACTCCCTAAGACTCGACTTACAACCTAGGGCTCTGATACCAATTTGTCACGACCCAATATTCGGGGCCGTGATGGCACCTAAGTGTAACATCCTTAGGCGAACCACGAATAATTAAACTGACTCATAATGATAATTTAGATAGAAATATTTCAATAAAATGTAGGTGTAGACATCCACCCGAAATACAGTGTCAATATAGCATCTACGAATTCTGACATCCGATATATATAATATATAATACAAGATGTAGGAATCGACTAAACACTAAGGTGGATCAGACGGTATGCCACCGCGAACCATGCGGTTGGCTCACCTCAAGCAAAAATAGCCACAGCCACGAACGGATCAGATAAGTCTAGCTGTCTGACTAGTAGAAGGATCTGCACATTTAAACAGTAAGTTATGAGCCAAAGCCCAGTAAGATCATCGACAGGCCCACTAAATTACCCTTTCGGGACAAGTCTTTGATAATGCATAAGCAGATAACGGAAGTACAATCCACACCTTTACAGTAACCCATAGACATTACATGCGATAATATAATTATACAACAACACAAGCAATAATACGCGAATACATAACATGGTCAATAATATAAAGATACATAATATAGGCAGCATATACAATATTATATTGATACTATGGCATAAGCAATAATATAATAAACACACAGCATGGCAATGATATATCTCGCATACCACATAGGTAATGATATACCTAGCACATAGCATAAGCACACACCCTGTGCGGCTTTGTTTATAGGTCATAACACACCACAGGCCTCTGTCCCTATAAACAACTTTACTTATAGGTCATAACGCACCACAAGCCTCTGTCCCTATAAGTCTCCACATCTAGGTCATAACTCACCAACGACCTCTGTCCCTAGATGAAATTTTGCTTCTAGGTCATAACGCACCACCGGCCTCTGTCCCTAGAGCATATCAATAATACACCGGCACACAACATCGACTATACACAAGTCATGTTTGTGCTTTCTCCTTTTCGTATAAATATAACGAGTAGTACATAATACTATCTACTAGACAATGCTAGTCAATTAAGTACTCGACATCTTACTTAGCAAGATCAAATTTTATCCGCAAGCAAAATAGAGGTCAAGTCTCACTTACCTCAAAATCGGCTCAAGTGGCTAAGGAACGACCTCCTTTCTCAAACGATGTGCCTCCGTAAGACTCCTCTCTGAGCCAAAGAAATAGTATCGCACTCTTAAGCATGTGAGGAAAGGATTCTAAGCCCTTACGCAATTTAAGAGGCAATATACCAAAATACCCCCGGGTCGGACGTACCCAAAAACCCGTAAAATTTATGTTTCCGGACTCCCCATACTCCCACGAGTCCAAAAGTACCATTATTGTACATACCCGAGTCCAACTCGGTCATTTTTCCCATTTCACAAATCTAGGGTTCAAACCCTCTTTCCAAGGATCGTCACTTTGATCCTCGGATTAAAGCGTTAAAAATGGGTAAGAATAGTTACCTTGTGTTTAGGAATGATTTTGGTACTTCAAATTCCCCTTGGAATCACTTTTAGAAGCTCAAAACATGAAAATAAAAATGAATGCCCGCCCTAGTATATATAGCAGCCCGCAGCTTTAAAGAGTTGTACCACATGCTGTCCAAATTGTACCTCACTGGATAGCTTTCAGTAAAATATTCATAACGTTTCATTGAAATGTCCAAATGATACGAGGTTGGTGGAATTAGAACCACAACTCAAAGAGCTACAACTTTCATATTTGACTTTGTTCCAATTCCTTATGGATTGATCTGAAAAATCGATTTCTTTCCGGCTGAACAGTAAAAACAGAATTCAGCAGCTTTTTTTTGGCTTTGCACCAGGTCAGCCACTGTTTTTGGGTCCAAACGGGACCCTACGAAGCTCGGAATGACCCCAAATTTTGTACACAAGTCATACAAGACTAGTGTGACATGCTCGTCAAGACAAAAGTCAATTCAGATCTCTAGAACTCAAAAAGTGGGTCCCACGGGAAAGGGTCAAATTTCGACTTTCGCCAAAATAGCGAATTTTAATCAAACGACCCCGGAATCCAAATTCGAAAGTTTCTACAAGTCACAAATGATGATACGAACCTAACAGAACCCTCAGATCTCTCATCGGAGTTCGTTTACTCAAATCGAGCTCGAAAACCTCTTTTAACCTTTTTAAACTTCCGCAACGGAGACTTTATCAAAAGTCCTATCAAACGAGGTCCGTTTTCACTTCTGAAGGTTGCTACAGGTCATAAATTACCATACGAACCTAACGAAACTTTCAGATTTCACATCAGAGCTCATTTGCTCAAATCGAGCTCCGAAACCTCTTTTAGCCGTAACGAATATTCGAAACGGATGTCTTTCTCCGATACCTATCTAACAGAGTTCGTTTTAGCTTAAAAAATTCAGGCATGTCATAATGGACCTTACAGAGCTTTTGGGATTTTCGACACGCAAATCGAGGTCCCGATTCCCGAAACGACTATTTGAGGTCGTTACAGCACATCTACCAATGGAATATTGATACTAGTCTGACTGAGTATGCCCAAGATCTTCGTAACTGCAGGATCTTGCAGATTCTTTTGCAACCTTCGAGGAAAGGGAGGTGGTGGTTTAGCAGCAATCACTGCCTCTTGCTTTTCTGCCTCCTTGTCGACTTCGACTACTGGCTCTGGCTCTTTTCCTTTGTCAAGGTGAGACTTCTTTGGCTTCTTTGGCAATTCTTCCAGTTCTCTCCCATTTCTTAATTACACTGCTTGCACTTGTTCCTTGGGGTAGGGATCAGTATTGCTAGGCAAAGCACCAAGTGGTCTTGTATTTTGATTACTAGCCAGCTGCCCCACTTGTTTTTCTAGAGAATGAATGGCACTGTCTTGACTCTACTGGAGAGTTGAAATTTTCTGATTAAGATCAGCAGCCAATTTTTGAATCATTGCCTCTATTTTTGACGTTTCAGGTTGTTGCTGCTGCAGTGGATTCTGCACTTGCTGAGTATTACCTTGAGATTGTCTGCTGCCTTGTCCGCCTTGATTACCGCCCAATGAAAAGTTAGGGTGGTTGCGAAAATTAGGCGGGTAAGTATTGCCATACTGAGCATTTTGGTTAAAACCCCTGCCCTGCTGACCCATGTAAAATGGAGACTCTGGGTTTTCCATGCAAATATTACTCAGATGATCAGATCCACCACACACCTCACATTATAGAGTTGCTTGCACTTGTTGAACCTGGGGTGGGGGCGGTGGTTGTGGCTGTGGCTTGCTTACCTAGACTAGTACTGCATCAAGTTGCTGCTTAACAGAGTGTTGCATTGCTGCCATTTCAGCTTTCATAGTTGTCGGTACATCCACTTCCACCTTTCCACCTAGCTTGAGATTCTTGCCTCTGCCTGAGTCACCATGATAATGCTGACTACCTTCTAAAATTTTGTTAAAAATGATCTCAAGCTCATCATACTGCTTCTCTAGACTGTGTTCTCCACAATAAGTATCTAACAAGATTTTACTATACGACTGCAGTCCCTCAACAAAAATATGTCCCAACACCTCCTTTGACTGACCACGGTGTGGGCAAATTTTCAACAATGCTTTGAACATTTCCCATGCTTCACCTATCTCCTCTGATAAATTTTGACTGAATGACACTATCTCACCTCTGATCTTTGCAGTTTTGCCCGATAGAAAAAATTTGATCAGAAACTTCTTTGCCAATTCGTCCCAAGAGTTAATGGAGTTTGGTGGTTGGTGGGTGGGATCAGATGAGTGGGTTGTTGGTTTTTTTCCTTTTTAAAATAAGTTGTTATATGTCGGACTAATTAGGGAGAATCATGGCATTAAATTAAATAGACTCCATGGTGATAATTTATAATTCTACTAGCTTTAGGGGCAAAAATAGTCCAAAAAAAAATGGTGAGGGCATCTAAGGTCCGAAAGGTTAGCAAAGGCCAGGTAGTAGTGAATAAATCAAATATGTTAGGCGTAGATTTGAACCTTTTAGATACTCTTTATAAAGAAGAAGAAGAAGAAGAAGAAGAAGAAGAAGAAGAAGAAGAAGAAGAAGAAAAGGAGGAGGAGGAGGAGGAGGAGGAGAGTAATTATACTGTATCCTTATCTTTAGCAGTGCAAATTATATTCTTCCTAATCAAACAATTAACATATATGAGAAGGCGGAAAGCATACACACCCATCTTCGTGTAAACCTTACTTCTTGTACTTCAACTACATCCATCTTGGTTTCGCTTGGTAACACTGATATCTCTTATGGTTTACGACATTATATTTGCTTCCTTTTAGCTATTCTTTTCATAACATCTTTTTTTGGTAAATAAAGATTTTATTACCATGGAACTTGTTCAGACATACACACCAGCACTTATAGATCTAGACATCAAGCCCCAGCTTCTAGTAATCCCCTATGCTATGCTATCTCCTAATGCCTGTTTCCTCATTTAGCTATGGGTAGTAGTTCATACTATTCAGTTTTTGAGCCACACCATTATGTCTAGTACCTCTTACATGGATGTTTTGGACAATCAATCTAACTATCTCTTCTGTGCTCCTTCTTTTTCCCTGAAATGCTCTCTGATTCCTCTCTTTCCACAGATGGTAGGTGCTTGCAGCTAGTACCATGCGATACACTCCTGATCTTGCATTCTTCCCTTTTGCCCACTGTTCAGCCTATGATAGTTCTCTATCCCAGCTCATTGCTTGCCTGTTAATCCCTTGCCAGCTTAACATCTTATTCCACAGTTCTCTTGAGTATATACATGATTTATTGTTTCATCTTCCACTTCACACCGAGGGCAACCTCTATTAGTAGTGATGCCCCATCTGAGCAGTCTGTCTCTTGTATATAGCTTTCTCTGAGCAGCCATCACCAGATTAAAAGTCCCTTTTGGGCACCCTGTATTGTTACATGCTAGTCTTTTCCAGCTTACTTTGTTAAAGACACCCCTTAACTTCTTGTACATCTCTTTAATGCAAAAAGTCTGCATTTCCACTAGTTCTTCATAGTTTAACCCAGCTTCTTCAAAGTACTTCCTGGCCTTCATTATTTTCCTGATAACCCATGATGCTTGGCTAGGGTAACAGTCCCATAATTCTTCTCCTTTAATATAGTAGTAGTGTACACATTGGATCCAGAGTCTGTCCTGTTTCTTACACAAATTCCAGTAGTGTTTGCTCACTGCAGCCTTGTTCCAGATGAGTATGTCAGTAACATTCAACCCACCAGCTGACTTAGGCCAACAGACCTGCTCCTAATCTAGAAGAGCTTTCATGCTCACTTCAGTTCCTCCTGTCCATAAAAATCTTCTGCACACAACTTTAAATTGTTTTACAACCTTTTTTGGTAGTATGAAGATCTGAGCCCAGAAAGTATGACTGGCAAACAGCACACTTTTATGTAGTTGCAACCTTTTTGCATAAGATAGAAATTTTTCTGTCTATTGGGTTACTCTGTTTACTATTTTTTCATCTAGCACTTGACACTTCCTGTTTGAGATTCTTCTTTAGCTCAAAGGTACACCTAAATATCTAACAGGCAATTATCCTTGAGAAATTCCTAGTAGCTGTGTCACATATTTCTAGTCTCCTCTTGTCATGCCTCCTGAATAGAATGAACTTTTTTGTTTATTCAGCTTCAGCCATTGATGCCCTGGAAAACTGCATGAAGCATTCAAATAGTAGAGTCACTGAGGTAACATCTCCTCTGCAGAATAACATTAGGTCATCTGCAAAGCCCAGCTGCACTATTTTAAGCTTTTCTCACCTTGGATGATAATTGAAATCAGGTTGTTCGCTTAGTCTTTTGAAACACCTAGTCAAGTACTCCATAGCCAGCACAAACAGGAATGGGATAAGAGGTCTCCTTTCCTGAGTCTTTTTTTTGCCTCAGATGGCTTAGTTGGTATACCATTAATGATGCGGGGCAATTCGAGCAACCATCCAAAAGCACCATCCAAGGCCAAGGAAGAGCACTTCAAGGTCATGCATTGCAACGCCATGGAAAGAAGAGCATCTGAGACACATTTTGAGGTGTTTCAAGAAGCTTCACGAAGAGGCGGACCGCCTACGGATGGAGGCGGACCGCCTAGTGAATGCATGCTCTCTGGATTTTAGGAGGCGGACCAAGAGGCGGAGCGTCTAGGGTGTTGAGGCGGGCGCCTAGTGTGTTGTGGCGGGCGCCTACTCCCTGTTATTATTTGACGGGAATTTGACTTAAGTTACTATGTAATTCCTATTATGCCCCTATGTGGCTTACGATTTTAGAACCTACTTAAGAGTACTTTAGGTCTTTCATTAATGTCTAGGAAAGGCCTATAAATACTCCATTAGCTTTACATTTTCCTTAGTTAGCTATTATGAAGAATGATTGAATGACAATGTTCAAGTGTGGATTCTCTTAGAATGAAAATCTTTTTGAGTTGGTTTGAGTTTACTAGTGGATTTTAGTTGACCCCCAAACCCTCCCGATCATTCTACTTGTGAGGCCGTTGTCGTCTCGAGGGTAGTTGCATAGTGAAGGTCCTCCTTGACGCCGATACGAGGGTATCTCGGGATAAGTTCCCCGGGGTTACTTCGTAGGAAGTTCGAGTAGTGTCTCGCTCTCTTATCTTTATTTCCGTGTTTAGTTTGATCCTTATCATCTTGGTATCAGAGCAAGGCTCGGGTTTACTTTCTACAAACCCCCGACCCTTGATTCTTCGTGCCTAGGTTAGTTTCTACTTTAGTTTTCCTGTTCTTGTTATTGGAAAGAAGAAAATCACAAAAAAATTGAAAAATTGAAAACACCAAAAATTTGGTCTATCTTGTGCTTTGGATTGATTCTTGTTGTTATTGATATTGGGATTTGTTCCTTATTGGAAACCCATTATTTTCGTACCCGAAACACATGATTTGGAGTTGTATTCCATGATTTGAAAATTTGAAAAGCTTGAAACCCTAGTTTTGATCCTTATCATCTTGGTATCAGAGCTGGTTCGTTTTGTGGAGCAATATTTAGCAATATGTCCAAAGCCCTTGCACTTATAACATTGAGTAGAAGTAGAAATAGAATTACTCAAGCGAGTTTTAGAAGTACCTTCTAAGTGTGGCGTAGTCTTCTCATAAGGCTTATTCACTTCTTTGCTAGCACTTGCACTTGGAAAGTTTGCATTTGGAGTCTTCCACTCTTTCGGCTTGCTTGTAGATTCTAAGCTCCATGCTAAGGTGAGGGAGATCTTGGAAAAAGCCTATGTCAAAGTGACGATCAAGAAGGACAAAAAAGGAGAGTCTTGGTCACCCCGAGGAGTTGATGATGCCATGAGAGACCACGCCTTGATTTTGAGGACGAAATCTTCTCAAGAAGGGGAGGATGATGCGGGGCAATTCGAGCAACCATCCAAAAGCACCATCCAAGTCCAAGGAAGAGCACTTCAAGGTCATGCATTGGCACGCCATGGAAAGAAGAGCATCCGAGACACATTTCGAGGTGTTTCAAGAAGCTTCAGGAAGAGGCGGACCGCCTGCGGATGGAGGCGGACCGCCTAGTGAATGCATGCTCTCTGGATTGTAGGAGGCGGACCAAGAGGCGGAGCACCTAGGGGTGTTGAGGCGGGCGCCTAGTGTGTTGAGGCGGGCGCCTACTCCTTGCTATTGTTTGACGGGAATTTGACTTAAGTTACTATGTAATTCCTATTATGCCCCTACGTGGCTTATGACTTTAGAACCAACTTAAGAGTACTTTAGGTCTTTCATTAATGTCTAGGAAAGGCCTATAAATACTCCATTAGCTTTACATTTTCCTTAGTTAGCTATTATGAAGAATGATTGAATGACAATGTTCAAGAGTGGATTCTCTTAGAATGAAAACCTTTTTGAGTTGGTTTGAGTTTACTAGTGGATTCTAGTTGTCCCCCAAACCCCCCCGATCATTCTACTTGCGAGGCCGTTGTCGTCTCGAGGGTAGTTGCATAGTGAAGGTCCTCCTTGACGCCGATACGAGGGTATCTCGACACAAGTTCCCCGGGGTTACTTCGTAGGGAGTTCGAGTAGTGTCTCGCTCTCTTATCTTTATTTTCGTGTTTAGTTTGATCCTTATCAATTAATGAGTATAGAGTATGAAACAGTCTTCACACACTGCATAATCCATCTTATGAATATACTTAGGAAAGCCAAACCTTCTAAAACTTTTTGTAAGAAGTTCCACTCACTAGAATCGTAAGCTTTCTACATGTCCGGTTTTAGCATACATCTAGGAGAGAGTCCTTTCCTTCCATACCCCTTCACCAGTTCATGAGTGTTAGCTTGGATAAGCTTGGAGTTTTGACTGATGACTGAGGAACGGATTCAAAGGACCTGTTCTTTTGTATCACTGCAGCTGAATAGATAATTCATGCAAAATCGTTTAAGTTGAGATATTATTAATTATCCTAAAACTAATGTTTATCTTGATAATTATGCAGGTCTAAACGGATATGAAAAGATTGCATAAATACAAGGATAAGGATAGAAGATCCGGATTCTAAAGAGAAGAATCCAATTAGGACTCAAACTCATGGGAGCTTTGGAGTTCTAATTGCTCAAGACTTCTTGGCTGCTGGAGCTATAAAACGTGGAGCATATCAGCCATAGAAGCATGCACAAATCCATAGAGCATCGAGCAAAAGCTTAAAAAGAGTCCTTAGCTTATTTGTGTAATCTATGAGCTACAGTAGAACTAAGTTAGAACCTGTTCCTTAGATTGAATTTTGTAAAAGTTCAAGTCTTAGTTCAACTGTAGTAAGCAATAATCGAGTTGTAAACTTTCTGGTTCAAGTCGTGGACTTGACACAACTTCACTGATCGTGAGAAAGATCACTAAAGGATTAGAGTTAGTCCTAGGTTAGTAAGAAGGAGTCTTGTAACCAACTGGGTCTTTTTACATAGTGAAGTTGAAATCCTACTTGAGAAGTAGGTCGTGGTTTTTTTATCCCGAGTCAAGGGGTTTTTCCATGCTAATATCTGGTGTTCATTTGCTTACAGTTTTCATTCCGCATATAGTTTAGTAAAGGAACACATTTTAAGGAACTGGTCCTTAAAACAGTAAAGTGGTGTAATCGTGGGAAATAACAATGAGTGAGGATGATATTATCAAAAATTACTCTCCCAAGAACAAAAGTTGATTGACAAGTGTCAATTACACAGTCCATTACTGGTTGTGTAGTACAACATGAGATAGGCATGTAGTCCTTGACACTAGTTGGGTGCTTTACTTTGGGGACCAGTGTTACTGCATTACAGTTGATGGCTTTATTTAGTTCAGATGTTTCAAAAAATGATAGTATAGCTTCTGACACTTCACCCCTTATCACAGACCAGATCTTTTTGAAGAAGTGTGCATTGAAGCCATCACACCCTGGGGCTTTGAAGTCATTGATGCTGCTGAGATCTTGTTCTATCTCTTCTTGTGTCACTGGCTTGATCAGTTCAAGTTGTTGAGTTCTGCTCATTAGTGGTCCTTTCTTAATAGTTATCAAATCTATTTCTTGTATGGACATAGCAGCAGTACCTAGCAGCTTCTTGTAGTAGTCAGTGATTTCTCTTTCTATCCCTTGTTCACTCTGTATTCTATTACTTACTGCATCTTTCATGGTGTGGATATGGTTTTGAGAATACCTATTCTTTATGTTAGCAAAGAAATACCCAGTATTTGAATCACCTTCTTTCAGCCATTGAAGTCTAGATTTTTGTTTATAAATGCTCTCTTCTATTTGTCCCTATTTCTCCAGCATTAGCCTGAGTTCCTTCTCTTGTTCCACTAGTTCAGATGTGCTAGGAGGAAGCCTCATTTGTTCTTGTATTTCTTGTAGCTCATCTCTGATCTGCTTGATTTTCTTGTCAATCACCAAATAGTTCTCAGTATTCAGCAGTTTCAGTCCTTTCTTGACTTCTTTCAGCCTTTCCCAAACACTTGTCATAATGGCTCTACCCCAGGTCTATTCCAGCAGTGTTTGACCAGCTTTAGGAACTGTGGATGAGATTTTAAGCAATTGAAGAACTTAAATGGTGCAGCTTTCTTTCTTCTCTCATCAGCAAGGGTAATACAAATTGGAGAGTGATCTGAAAAACCGGGTTCTAGCACTAGAGCTTGTAAAAATTCCATTGTGGTCATTCATTCAACATTAACTAACACCCTGTCAATTCTGCTATAGGTGTGGTTATTGGTCCAAGTAAATGTTCTGCCTGATGTCTGCAGCTCCACCATATCTGTATCAACCAAGAACTCTCTGAAATATCTGACTTCATTTTCCATCACACTAGAACCAATCTGTCTATCATCAGGGTGGCATATTGTATTATAATCTCCCATTGCAACCCATGCTCCTCGTTGTACCGAGGCAAGTTGTCTGAGTTTCTCCCACAATGGTTTCCTATCTTGTACTGCATGAAGGCCATATATAGTTGTGAAGCCAAATACCTTGGCAAGTGAGTGTATTCTGACTTGTCCATGGACATACTGAATTCCTACCTCAACACAATTAAAATGAACAGCTCTAGGATCCAATAACACCCAGATTCTCCTTTTTTGATTCCTGCTTGTATTTGTGATCCATTCCCAGTTTGGCATGATCTTTTTTATTACTCCATTTTCTGATTTTTCTTTGACTCTATGTTCAAAAACAGCAAGTAAAACTACTTTATATTCTCTAATAGCTACTCTTAACTCATTTTGCTTATAAACTTTATTCATTCCCCTAACATTCCAGGCTACTATATTCATGAATGATAAGGTTTACTTGGTTCTGCTCTTCCCCCCCCACCCCTCCCCCACCCCCCCATGTATCTTCTATTCTCAGTTGTATGTGGTCAGGCCCTCTTTGTTCATGGGTCAGATTGTCTTCCATAAGAGGGCTGAATCCATTCCTTGCTTCAATGCCAGGTTGTTCAGCTTATGTTGACTTCCCACTCTTCCTGAGAGTTTTTCCCCTTGCATCAACCCATCCTTGTTCAGCTGGAGTCTTATTTGTTACTAGACTAGGCCATTGTTCCTGATTTTGTTGCCTCATCTGCATATCCTTCTCACTTTGAGTATTTATCCTGTCTTCTTCATTTTTGCTCCCCTCTTTTTGGTTAGGTACCCAGAACTGCTTTACCACCTTACCTCTTCCTTTTTGAGGAGCTTTACCAGTCATTACTGGTTGTTGAGCATCTTCCTCATCTAGCTTAGCTTGCACCTATTCATTCTTTGACTTGCATATATGCCCTGCTTGCATGCATTCTTCACAATACTAAGGTTCCCAATCATAAGCAGCCTTTTGTGTAAATACATTCCCAGCTGGATCTAGAAGCTTAATTTCTTTAGGTAGTGGTTTAGTAACATCCATTTCAATCAGCAACCTGACATAAGATATTCTAGCAACCTACGTAGTGCATTCATCTGCATAAAGTGGATTTTCCAAGGCACTACCTATTCTGCTCAGTGTTCTCATTCCCCAGTAGTTCAAGGGCAAATTAGGTAGCTTAACCCACAGTGGGATAGTGTTAAGCATTTCTTCATGGAAATTAAAGTCTGGGCTCCATGGTTTCATAATTAAAGGCCTATTGTTCAAGTTTTGTGGCCTAAAGTATAAAACCTGATTCCTATCCTCCTCATCTATGAATCTGATTATAAAATAATCATCATTATGATATAGGGTCTGAGGCTTACCACTTAATTTCCATTTAGATGCTAAGAATCTATCTACAGCTGCTATTGTTGGAGAATATCCAATGACATAGAAGATTAGGGCATTTCTCCACTTCACATTTTCCTGCTCAATTTCCTCTTGATTCAGTTTCACAACTCTTACTCCCTCTTTCACTTCAGGGGCAATGAACTTGAGGTTCATTCCTTGATTTGTATTTGTTTTTCGGGTCTTGATCTGCTTTCCTCTCACCATTTTTGGCCACCGGTGCACGTTAGTAAGCTCATGCTATCGTGCCCCCAGAGCAGTTATAGAGAAAGAGAGTTAAGGCTCTTTCATAACATTTCTTTAACATACTTACTGTTAATGTAAAACAATTACAATTTGACTGGTTTAACCCTTGATTAAATTATAACAAATGGAGATTTAATGTTAATTGATAAACAAGAAAACACTACCGAGTTCCATAATCGAAACTCAATTTTGCGGGAAGATCTCGCTACTATATTGCGTACTTAACGCATATGACGCAATTGATGTAACACATAATGGGTAATTACCTTACTATCAAAGAACACAACACACGCCTACTTAAATCATTCCCAATCTTCAACATATATGAACGCAATTGCATACAAAACAGACAAATGACTCAACTTTAATTTGCTATCAAACCAAGCATCGTAGTCAATGCATATTTAGGTACTTTATCCTCATTGGCCAGACAAATATTTTCTTCTTCTTCTTCTTTTATTTTCCATAAGAGAAATATTTCTTTCATTATTTTAGTGTTTACCAGTTAATGATTATTGCAGAAATTTTCATGGGCAAAATATGATTATGTATTCTCATTTGGAAAATTTCTTATTCTCAATACTGGAAGTGGAACTGTGGAAGATGATTGATTCAAGTTCCTCACAATTTTCATAGCTTCCGTTTCATCAGTAATCGTGGAAGTCATTAGTATTTTTTAGAACTCTTATATCCTAGTATTTTAGTAGTGGTGAGATTTTCATATGGATATTGATTATACTTGGAACTATAGCTACATCATTGATTTTTTTTAATTAACATCCCCGATTGGATGTTTGTTTATTTCATTAAAAGGCAAAGTGATGAGAGTTCATCATACAAAAGAGCCTTTGATACATTGTATCAGTAGCCTAGTAAATAGTACATTAGCTTAAAAAGAAATTTGCCCTATCATACCTTAGTCTAATGCATGGTAGTTGCCATTTATCCATTTGGTAATAGCCTATAGCCTCGCCAGGTAGTTGTTTCCAGCTATAGTACCACCTTGGATCCTCAGATTAGCAGTAGATTTTGCTAAGATATCTGCCACATAATTTGCTTCACTTAAATAGTGAGTAACAAATACATTGTTCTAGCTTGACAAGAATGTCTTCCATGATAGGCTTGATCTTCAGATTGTATGTAGTCATCTTTCTGAGTATGTCAACTATAATCAAAGAGTCCAGCTCTAGGATGCAATGAGTTCTTCTCTTCTGTAGGCACTACTCTATTCCTTGTTTTGCAGGTAGGGCCTCTGCTCAATTATTTGACAAACATGTGACTTGAGAAGCAAAGACCATGATTAAACTTCTCATGTTGTCTCCAATAATTCCCCCAATCCCTTATTTTCCAGTAGAGAAACTCCCATCTGTATTAATTTTTAAGGTATTGATAGGAGGTTTAATCCATTTCACAATTTTTCATTTTGGAACTGGTTTAAACCTTTCATCACTCTGCAAAACTCTACCCATGATTCTCTTCTAATACAAGTAGGGAAAGCTAGACATAGAGCCTGTCTAATGTTCCACCATATATCATTTAATTTTCCATTTTCCTGTACCAAATCTATTTTTGCTCACCATATTTACAACTTATTCTTTGCTTCCAAATTTCCTAGCATATTACCAATGGTGTAATATGATACACCATCTTGTGAATTCCATTGTAAGCTCTAGCATTCCACCACTTAGCATGTTTTCAATAGATAATCTCATCTATGGGATACCCAAGGTACTCCCGAAGGTGTTCCAAAACTTGAAAGCCACCTCACTCTCCATAAAAATATGGTACGGTGTTTCTATTTTCCTCCCTTTACAACACGCACAGCTTGAGACAATATTGTTACCAAACCTTCTTATTGTATCATCAAATGACAGGTTTTTTTTTTGAATCATTCTACATGCAAAAAAGGATTTCTTAAATGGGAGTTTGTTATTTCACACCTTACTTATTAATTTCTGTTACTTGACTTTGAGGTGCTTGTATTTGGTATGTTGATTTTGTGGAAAAGAAACCATCATCCCCTGGTAGCCAAATTGCATAGTCCTCCTTTATAGGATTGCCAATACTGATCTTCTGGATCTCTTAAACCATGGAAGGAGGAAGAGACAAACCAAGCTTAGCTAGGTGCCATCCTTTATGAATTTCCTAACTGTTTCCTTGGTAGTGACAGGCTGAATAGGGAAGATTATGCCAGAGGACCTTTTCCTGTCCAGTTATCCTACCACATGCTAGAATTTCCCTTATTGATTCTCCAAATAATGTTCTCCTCTGCTTTATCTCTTATCTGAATCTACTTTTCCCATGAATGAGATTGTTTGGCTACTTTAGCTTTAGCCCCTGGGTGATTCCTAGAACAATATTTTCACTTGAGAAAAGAAGCCAAAATAAACATCTTTATTCTGAAATTCTACCACCTTTCGTAAGCAACTGAGTCTCCAATGTCCTGAAGGTTCCTTATGCCAATTCATTCTTTCTGTGTAGTACAAGATAGTTTTGACCAAGAGCTCCAATGATACTTTTGCTTTTCATTCTCAGAACCCTAGATAAATTTAGCAAAGTGCTTTTCAATCAACTTGAAAACACCCTTAGGTGGACTCATAGCAACAAGAGTGTAAGTAGGCATAGCTTGTAACACAACCTTGTCACCATAGGATAAGAGTTTATTCTGTGATCCAGAGATTTCATTGATTATTTTGTTCAGCAGCTCATAATAAAAAGCTAGTTTTTTCCTCCCATCATACAAAGGACACCCATGGTATGTGAATGGAAAGTTCTTCTTCTTAAAACCAGTCTTGTCTATTATACTGTTGACTCTTGAAATAGATGTTTTGGAAGCAGTGCAAAAGAAGCTCTTATCTTCATTTACTTTCTGTCCAGAACTCTTCTCATATTTTCCTTATCTGCTTCATGATGTGTCTGATAGTTCTTCCTTTTTCTCCACTAAAATGACTGTATCATCTGCATATGCAAGATATTTAATCTGAGGCCCTCTTCTGTTCATGCTAAAGGGGAAAAACTTGGGATCATTGTATAATCCATTAAGGTGCCTAGACAGAATTTCTGAAGCTATAATGAATAAAGAAGGGGAGAGACGATCTCCTTGTTTTAATCCTTGAGATGAATCGAAAAAAACTTTTTCTTGTTCCATTGATGAAAATTGAGTACCAAGCCTCTGAAACCAGGTTGCAGATGATTTGTAACCACCAGTCACAAAATCCAAACTTCTTCATCACATCTAGTAGGAAAGGCCATGACAATCTATTATAAGCTTTTGCCATATCAAGTTTTATCACTATGTTCCCTCCCTTATTTGGATTAGCTATTCTATGTACAATCTCCTGAGCTAGTACCACATTATCAGCGATCAGCCTATCCTCCACAAATCCACTTTGGTTCTTAGAGATAAGCCTAGGGAGTAAAGGATTCAGTCTTCTAGAGATTACTTTGGAGATGATCTTTGCTGAGAAGTTAGTTAGGCCGGTTAACCTTAGATATGAAAAGGTAGAAGGAGAGACTACCTTAGGGATAAGAACAAGGCATGACTGAGAGAAGAACCTAGTGAGCTTGTTCTCACTTAAAAATATTTTTACGAAGTTCACAACTTCTGGAGCAATAATATCCCAGCACTTCTGAATAAAAATAGAATCAACAAGATAACAAGACAGTTGATGATGGGAAGAATAGAAATAAAAGAGGCAAGGCCTTTCTTTGTAGAAGCTTGAAGCTTCGATTTATCTCATTGTTTGGAACCTAAGGAGATTTCTCACTAGTATGAATTCCTTTTAAGGTTTGAGTTTTCTTCCTCCCTTGGATAATCATGTATTGAAGGGTTTATCCATTCTTTCTTCTATTTCTGTTCTTCCTCATCTTGAATTTCTTGTTATCTTGTTTGAATATCTCTTTATTTTCTTCTGCGTATTTTATATTGCATCTATTGGTATAAGAGCAAGGAAAGGGTTTGTTTCAACAACCCCAATCCTGTTCTTTGTATCTCGTTTCTCTTAATTCTTTTTGTTTTTGTTTTTGACAAAACAGAAAAAGAAGAAAAAAATAGAAAAAGTTGAAAAAAAAAATCATCCAAATAGTTTGGATTTGATTCCTAAATCGTTGAAAGTTACAGGGTATTGTTCTATATTGTTTTTCCACTCTTTTGGTACCAATATATCAATATTTGGTGTTGTGGTTGAAAAGTTTGAAGAATCAAACCCTTCTTTTGAAACCCTTGTTGAAAATTGCTTTAAATCTTAAATCGAAGCTTGTTGTTGTTATTATTTTTTTTTGGGTTAGAAATCATTGGGGATTCTTAGGAATCATTAAATACCCCATTGGGCACTATTAGGAATTGAAAACAAGTGAAAATCGATTGAAAATTTGGTGAAAATGGGTCAAACCCGTTGTTGAAAAGTTGTAGAAAAAAGTGCAGGTTCCAGTACTAGGCAGACTGCCTCAACATTTAGGCGGACCGCCTTAGCCTCAAGTCCTCTCTAAACTTTTCAGGCGGAGTGCCTTCCTCCTTGGGTAGAGCGCCTCAACCTGTTTCAGCAGATGGGTAGCTTTTTCATCTAGGTTTTCGTTGTTCTTTGTTTCCGTACTTCTTAGTTAATGTTTATTGGGTAATAGTCCTACTCCATTGACACTAACTCTTGAGTGTTTTAGAAACTTGTGCGTCTTGAATCTTTCCCTATAGTCATAGAACTTTCTTGACTTCAAGTGCACACCTCAAAGAGTCGTCCGTCTATTGAGTCACATAAACTCCATTCCAAACCAATACTAGGACGTATTAGTTGGTGATCTTTCCAGCGTGGTTCATAAGAGATAACGTGCATCTTTGGGTGGGGGTTTGGAAGTGTGAATCCTAAAAGCATGTTGAGTTCCACCACCAAAAGTGAGGAAGTGCAAGGGAGATTGTTTATACTAACCTTTGCGCTTTCTTAAGATGCCTTTTGCAGGTACGCAGAGCCATAAGGGAGGTTTGGATGGATATGGGGACGGATTGGGGGAGAGGAGCTCTTACTACACTCCTACCTCTTGGAAGAGCTCTTCTAGATATCTTGAGGAGGAGTACCATCTCATGGTGGTGCCTCAAGTGAGACTACTATTAATGGGAAGTTTAAGGGACACTACTGTGATGAGCTTTTAAGAAAGAGAGGGTGGTGGCAATTCGTAGTGAGCCTTAATGGGAATCATGGTTATGTGCTTCAAGTGGATGAGGGTAAAGCAAGTTGGATTAGTCCTCTTGTTGTGAGAAAGTTGGGAATACCTTCTGTTAATGGAGTGGTCCTGGTCGTTATTTTGCAAAGGAACTATGAAGAAGAAGTTGAGTGTAAAGTGGGTCCTTTAGCTGGATGTCATGTCATATTGGGGAGACCTTGGCTTCACCAAAGGTCCTTGGCATCTATTATGTTAAAGCACAAGGGAAGTTGCAAACCCACATTCCTAGGAAAGAAAAAGTACTTGTAAGAAATCCCACGAGTATGAGAAATAGTGGGACACCAATGGGGAGAAGTCCTATGTTGAAATGGTGCAATCAAGAAGTCCTACAAGCACATAACTTAGTGGGACAAATGCAAGTAAATGGTTGACAAGTGTCAACAAGGTGAACACAAAACCGCAAGATTAAAAGTCAAGTGGGTCACCAAAGAAGAGGAGGACATCAAGTGATGATTCTCTAAGTCCTAGATTCCAGGTTGATATTAAGAGTCCACCTATTCCAGCTAAGGGCATTCTTGGGGCTCATCCCAACTCGCCCGAATATGAGAGACAAAAGATTGAGAGGAATAAGGGAGTGACCGGTGACAGTCCTTGAGAGGAAAAAAGAGAGGTTGTTTTGAGTGGTGTGAGTGGGTTGTCACCACCCCAATCTACACCCGACCTTGAAAAGAAAATGAGGGAGAAGAGAGAGGGAAAAAGAACAATTGAGAGTGAGGACACCCTTTATTCTAACACTAACTCTTTATCTTCTTCTTCTACTTGTTTGATTTTTTATGTAGGGATTCTTGGAGGCAAGCCGATGGAGCCTCAATCATGTTCCAAGATGGAAAGACAAGGCGAAAGAGATCTTCATTGTGAGCTACAAGGTGGAGGGACTAATCATTAAACTTCAAGTTCTTTGAGTGAGCAAGATAGCACTCAAGTGTATATGTTAGTTCTTCTTCCCATGAGCATGCTACTTCCTTGTCTTGTGATAGTGTTCGTGAAAACACCATGCTAGTTGATGATTTGTATGACTACAATGTGTTTGCAACTAGTGTAGAGTCGATTGGTTAACTTGTATGTGAATGTGAACCACTAGTTGAGAGGGTTGATAAGCGACATCATGATGTGAGTCCAGTATTCAATGAACCTCTCTTTAGTGATGAAATTGTAGTTGACCTTGTTTGTGAACCTTGTTATGACACACCACCCACATTTGATAAAGGGGAAGATGAGTTGAATGGATATCCTATTCTTTCCTTTTATGGCTTAGTTGATAATGGTGGTTTTATGTGTTGTAGTGAGGGTGATCATGACCTTGAGGAGTCTCTAGTGGATGAGATGGATAGGATTATATTTGATGACTCCTCAAGTGTGGATGTTGGATCTAGTTTGGATGCTTCACCTTTATTGGGAAGTGAGCTTGAGAAGTATGCTTTTACTAATCTGTTATTTTATGGCATCTTCAATAAGGGTGGTGAGTTATATTAAAGTAGAGTAAAGTGTGAACTTGAACCTCTATGGATTGGAAAGTTTGGCTCTATAGATAATCCATTGTTTGAAACTCCGAGTGAGATGAATGACCTTGGTGATGATTGTGATGGGCCATCTTCTAGTAGTCCTAATCTTGATTATGTGGGCTATAATGATGAAGAAGTTATTATAGAGACCTTCCTTGGGAGTTTGTCTAGTGAGAAGGATTTTCTTAGAGGTGAATGTGGAGATGTGGAGGTATATCTTGGTGTGTCTAAGAGTGCTTCCAAGAAGGGAGATGAGTAGTTGATATTAGTTTTCGATTGAACTATTTTGCTACTCCATCCCATATGTCGATCACACTTTGAGTGTTGATCATGCCAAAGCCGTTGTGTCACATTGTGATAGTAATACATTGAAGGCTTGGTGTGTTAGACATGAGCTTAGAGGTCGTAGAAATTGTAATTGCTTAATCTTGCATGTTCCATGTCCTATTGATCTCTTTGCTTGCTATTGTTGTGAGTGCTTGTCATTGTTGAGCCAAGAACTTTTTGTTTCATTTGGAGGCAAAGACTTTTTCATTGGTATTGATGCTTGGCTCTATCATAAGAGCGTGTTTTCTACACTATTTGCACTAACCTACTCTTGTAGTAGGAAGTTTTGGTTGTATTTGTCGTTACTTGTAGGTCTTGATGGTGTGATTTCGAGGACGAAATCCTTTCAAGAAGGAGAGTATGGTATCAAATCAAGGAAATGGTTTATTTCAATAACCCCAATCCTGTTCTTCATATCTCATATCTTTAGTTTCTTGTTTTTGTTTGTTTTTTACCCAAAAAAAGTGAAAAATTAAAAAATCACAAAAAAAAAATCATCAAAACAGTTTGGATTTGATTCCCCAATCATAGAAAGTTATTGGGGATTGTTCTATATTATTTTCCTGTTCTTTGGGTACAAATATATCGTGATTTGGTGTTGTGGTTGAAAAGTTTAAAGAATCAAACCCCTCTTTTGAAACCCTTGTTGAAAATTCTTCACCTCTTAAATCGAAGCTTGTTGATGTTTGTTTTGGGTTAGAAATCATTGGGGATTTTTTGAAAATATTAAACACACCTTTGGGTACCATTGGGAGTTGAAAACAAGTGGAAATCGATCAAAAATTTGGTGAATAACGGGTCAAACCCCGTTGTTGAAGTTGCTGAAAATCGCAGAAGAACAACCTTGGGCGGACCGCCCTGCAGAGTAGGCAGACCGCCTCAGTTGATGTTCCTCTCTAAACTTTGGCAGGCGGAGCGCCTCCCCCTGTTTTGGCGACCGGGTAGTTTATTTCCTAAGTTTTTGTGTGTTCTTTGCTTGCACTACTTCCGAGTCGTACTTACTTGAGTAATCTTCCTACTCACTTAATACTAGTTCTTGAGAGTCTTAGGCCAACTCGTGCATATTAGAAACTTGATTCCAAGAAGATTTGTAGAAAATTATTTTGCTTCAAGTGCTCACTTAAATAGTCGTCCGTCCATAGAGTCACATAAACTCCGTTCCTAACCAATACATGAACGATTCAAAGAAATAGTCGTCCGCTCTGACACTAATTGATGCAACATATTTTATGTGGAACCAAATAAAAGTAGAATCAACAAGATAACAAGAAAGTCGAAGATACGAAGAATATAAATAGAAGAAAAAAGGGATAAAACGATTCAATACATGAACAATTATCCAAGAGGATGGAAGGAAACTCGAACCTAATCAGGGATTCATACTAGTGATAAAATCCACGAGGTTCCAAGCAAAAGAATAATCTGAAGCTTCAATCTTCTACAAAGAAGGCATTGCCTCTTTTGTGTTTTCTTCTATTCTCAAACTAGACTTCACTAATGAAATAAAACCCTAGTATAAGGTATTTATAGGTTCCCTTACACATAGTAATAAATGTCATAAAAGCCCATAAGTTGGGGTCAAAACAATAAGGACCATGCAGGGTCAAAATAGGAAATACACCTAGAGTTCACTAAAATCCCATCATTGCATAAACAGGGGGAGGCGCTCCACCTCAAGATGTAGGTGCCCCACCTTCAAAAACTTCAGAGAGTTGCCTTAGAAAGAGGTGCTCAGCCTCAGAATCTAGGCGGCCCCCCAGCAAACATCAGAGAGTTTCATCTTCAACACTTAGCCGTGTTTTGAGGGACTTTGGAGAGAGGCGGTCTGCTCGCTTCCTGAGGCCCGTCCACCTTGGCCTGAAGCTTGTCCTGTGGAGTGCTAAGGCGCTCCACCTTATCCGCCCTCACATGTGCTAATCTCATGATCTTCAAATTGCTCTCGAACTCTCCTCCGAGTCTCGCATCTTTGCAAACTCTAAGCTTAGCTCTTGATGGTTGGGATCTAAGCCAAAAATGGATTACATCACTGCCTCAGTAATACAGTTAGGAATACATTCTAGAATGTTGTCATCAATTGAAGAGCTAGGCAGGTTGAAAAGCTTGGAGAAATGTCTGATTGCTGCTTTTGCAATTTTATCATTACCTTGAATCCACTTCCCCATATCTGCTCAGCTTCTTGCTCAATGTCTTCAGCTTTTGTTGCAATATGCATATTGGATTTCCTGATATCTACTTATTCTAGGACTCCCTTACCACCTCAAAAAACTAGGTTGTTCAACACAGAAGTCCAGAGAGCTGAAGTACTTAATGGCAGGTGTTTGATCTGTCTTCCAGTTAACCAGTAATGATCTACGATCTGAACCTGTCTTAGGAAGATGTCTAACCTCCACAAACTGGAAATAGTGCATTCAAAGGTCATTGATGAAATTCCTACGAAGCATTATCCATATTCTATTACCCAAGCCCCAGTTGTTACACCAAGTAAATCTTGATCCCACATAACCTACATCTGTCACTCCACATGTGTCCATGGACTCTACTATATCAAAACTTTTCTTTGGACTGTGAGGTCTGCCCCCTCTTTTTTTACTTGATTCCATGATAACATTGAAGTCACCACCGATACACCATGGACCATCGACAAGTGTTTGTATGTTGGCTAAGTTGCTGCACAATTCTTTTCTCTTTGTGGAAGAGCATTTTGCATACACCGCAGATATGAAAAAACACTTCTCCTCATTTTGACTCGTCAACTTGATAGAAACTTGTTGATCCTCATTAGACAGCACAGTGGCACTGCACATATCTTTCCAGAAGCACCATATCTGACCTATGTCATTGGTCAGACAGTTCTGTATCCCAAAGGAATTTCGTATATCCTTCTATTTATTCATTCTGTATAAAAGGTTCAAAGATGGCAACAAATTACAATTTATTGATATTTATAACATGTTTTAGCCTATGATTGGATTTCTTGAATCTTACCTTCCTAATATTCCAAAAAATTGCACTAATCATTAACTATAGGATTTAAATATTTGTGACATCCATTTGCAGGGTTGGACTTCTGTCTTTCTTTCCTCCCACTCTTCCTATGTCTATTTCTTCTTTCTTTTGATAGGTGACAAGCCTAGGTTATCCACCACTTCATTCAAATGAGTTTCATGAGGGTCATCAGGCACTTCATTCAAGTTACCTGGAGGTGAAAATGTATTGATGAAAAGGTGGACTACTTCCTCATTTGAGTCTTGTGATATGTCATCAGTTATCTGCTTCTGATTCAGGTACCTACTGAAATCAACAATCAACTTGACTCCCTTATGGTTCCTTATCTCTGTACCCAGACTAGAAGATCCATCTTTTGATTCTGGAACCATTTGAGTGCGGCAGGTGTTGACATCTTTTGAATTCCTAACTAAATTGTTACGATTTATGCTACCACTCAAGGTATCTTGCACTATTTCATCACTATTGCTTGCGGCATCTGGAACTTTCTTACTAAATTGCCCATGATTTAGGAGGAAGGCGTGACGGGGTTTTAGGCCAGACACACTGTCTCTGGATGGCCCTGATGCGCTTTCCGCCCGGTTTGTCCACCGGGTTCTTTCAGCCAGTCTAGACACTGAGTCAGTTGTGTCACCTAGAGTTAAACCTTTAGGCCCAATTATCTGCATCATATTGGACTTAATAAGGTGCGGTACACGGGTATTGCATTTGTCTAGGCTGACACCTTTGTGTCAAGATGGGCCCGTGCCCCAAAAAAATACATTATTGGTTGACCGATAGAGGGTCGTTATGTTTACCGATCACCGGGGGTGGGTACTAAATTTTTTATAAAAAAAAAAGAAGAGAAAAATGAAAAAAAAAATGGGTTTAGTCCTGTGTCTCAGAATATCTTTAGTTGTCATTTTACGCAGTTATAAGGGCGAATTTTTTTCAAGTACTTTTAGAGTCTAATTTTGTGCCCAGGTTTGGTCTGAAGTATTAGAAAATAATTTGTCATAGTTTTGCACCGTTATAGTTTTGTGCCGATATAATGGAGAAATTTTTGGGACCCTTTTGTCTTTGAGTCGGTGTCCAAATCAAGTCCATATTTTTTGAAAAGTAATTTATCAGGGTTTTACGCCGTCATAATGGCCAATTTTGGTAAACCAATTTTGCATCTAATTCGTGTAATATTTTCTGTCTTTGAGTCATCATAATGGCCAAATTTTGTAAATACTCTAAGATTCTTTTTTCGAACTAGATCAAAGAGTTTGTTTCAAAAAATTGTGTCCATCTTTGTGTTGTCATAGTGTCCGATTTCGGAATCACCTTTTGGATAAAAGAATAAATAGTTTGTTTCATAATCTGTTCTTAAGTTCCGTTAGAACCTCCGTCGAGTTGAGTCTTAAATTTTCAATAAAAAAAAACAAGAACAAAAAAAAAAAAAAAATATTATTTAGGGTCCCACTTTAATTTGTATTGTATTTTATCAAGGTCAAGACAGGGTACAGATGATAAATTGCAATTAGCTAAGTTGTATTTTTGCGTCTATCCTCGTGGAATAATCTGACTCCACTAAAATGTCGAGTCTCATTATTTTTACCGTTCGGGTGTACCCACCCAATGTGTCAGTTTGTACATATATTTTGACTTGTGTATCACGTTAAGCAGTTTATTTTGAGTCTGTCTCGTGTCATTTGTCTAAATTATGTTTTTGTGTTAGAAAAAGAGGTAAAAAAAAAATCAAAAAATCATCCAAGTTTGTCCTTGTTCTAATTACGTGCCAGTTACAATTTTGTTCTAATTTTTCTCAAGGCACGTAAAGAATCTTCGGGGGATATAGTCGGTACATTCGGCTTACGCCGTTAACCAATTTGGGATGACGCATAACGACCTTAGGCATTGGTTAAGCCGACGAGCAAATTCATGTTCTACGCTATCTTGTTGCACTAACGTATTTTGATTCATTAGAGCTTAAGCAACTGGCGTGCTGGCCCCATATTCCTATTCCACCAGAATCAAGGGACCACTGCCTGTTCCAGAAGTGTTTGAAGTGCCTCTTCAGGAAAACACTCCAACAACGATGGCCGAGGAAACTGAGAAGACTGAGCTGGTTCGTTTGGCTGAGCAACAGGCTAAGATGGCCGAAGACTTCACGGCTATGAAAGAAATGATGATGCAACTGGTTCGTAACTTGGCAGCAGTTCAGGCACCTCCTGTTCCGCCAGGTGCTGCTGGTTTTATGGCAAATACTCAGCCGCCAAGGCAAGGGCAATCCACAGTGGTAGAAGACCCCCATTACCCTCCGGGATTTGGTCCCCATCCGGAAACTGACAACGCAGCCGGACCTTCTACTGTACAGCCTGGGGCACAATTCCCACAACATGAACAATATGGCCAACCCCAAGTTCCTACCACAGCATTCACCGTTCCTACATGACACACTTCTCAAAGATCGAATAGTTACCCACAGTTAAGGGCCCGTGATCAACAATTTGACCAAACTCAGGGTAATGTGTGCCACCAAACCGAGTCGTATGATCAGGGACACCACCCAGAATCACATGCTGATATCGAGAGGTTGGGAAAAATAGAAGAGAATGACTTTGCTCGGAAATTGAAAAGCTTGGAGTAAACTGTGAAAAACATACAAGGGCAAGGGGGTAAAACCAATATTTCATACAAAGACATGTGTTTGTTCCCTCATGTGCCATTTCCTGAAGGTTTCGTTGTGCCCAAATTTGATCCGTACACTGGACAAAGTGATCCAAGAATCCACGTGAAGATCTATCTTAACAAAATGAGGGGCATCGAGAAGGATGAATTGTTGATGGCATACTTTGCTGACAGTTTGGGAGGTCCGGCAACAGAATGGTTTGTACAACAAGATGTATCGAAGTGGGTCACTTTTGATGACATGGCCAGTGCTTTCCTAAACCATTATGGATACAAAATGGAGGCTGCTCCTGATCGTTCTTCTTTGAAGACGATCACAAAGAAACCAAGTGAAAGTTTCAGAGAGTATGCCTACAGGTGGCGCGAACAGGCGGCGCGTGTGAGCCCTTTGATCCCAGATGATAAGATGGTTGAAGAATTCATCAAAGTGCTCGATGAAACATACTATCAAGCGATGGCCTCTGCCACTGGAAGCATTTTAGTGAAGCAATGAGGATTGGGGAGATGATTAAAAGAGGAATCAAAGCAGGCAAGATTGTCAGCCAAACAGCTTTGAGAGCCACTACCCAAACATTGCAGTCAGGGTCAGGTGCTTTTGGGAAGAAGAAAGAAAAGAAAGATGAAGTGGCAATGGTTGGTCCTGGACCGAGAAGGAATGAGGAAGATATAATGACCGCCAAGGGTACATTCAGACACCCCCGCCACAACAATTCTACCAACCTCATGGCCAACAATTTGCCATGTCGTAATTATCATTCCCTGTCAATGCAGCATCTTATATTCAGCCGCTATCTGGTCCACAATGGCGTGCACCCCCTGCTCCAGTCCAGTATAAAAATCAACAAGCACATGCTCAATGCCCGGCTCATTAGGAGATGCCTTATCGACCACGAGGTCTACCGGGTTTCCATCCAAACATGCAACAGAGAAACATGCAACAAGAGAAAAGACAGTTCACACCATTGGGGGAAACTTGCACTAATTTGTTTGAAAAGTTGCAACAAGCCAATCTGTTGAAACCAATCCAGGGAAAAGTGAACCCTAATGGAAGAGTTGATCATTCACGCCATTGTGCGTTTCATTCTGGAGCACCTGGATATGACACAGAATCCTGATGGGAACTCAAAAGGGCAATCCAGGCAATGATAGACAACAATCAGATAAAAGTCGTGGGGGATGTAACACAGAATGTGAATCAGAATCCTTTACCAGCTCATGATGTTCAAAATAACGTACACATGGTAGGGATGGTATGCATAGAAGAAGACATGGAAGGGAAAGCCGCCAAGCAGATTGTGGCAGTTGGTCCCTTCCCAGACATCAAAGGCCCTGAGCCATTTATTGTTGTAATTGGGGAAAGTCAAGTGCGTCTGTTGTCAACAAAGTAAAGCAAGATGCAGTTGTTGAGCCAAGATTCACAATTCCGGCTGCAAAGCAAGAAAAAGTTCATGACGGTGCACCAGCATTTATTGTGCAAGGGGCATCATGCCAGAAAACTCCGGTCTTCGAGGTTAAGGCAAAGAAGTGTAAGCCGGTTACCATCACTCAAGCAGCGCAACTCCCCGTCAAAACTACAAAGGCTGTTCCTTGGAACTACAACAAGACGGTTGTGTCTTACAATGGGAAAGAAATCATGGAGGTCGTTACAGATATAAATGGTCTAACTCAGTCCGGGAGATGTTTTACCCTGGAAGAATTGAGAAAGGCAAACCAGGTCGAGAAGACCAAGGACCCATCAAAGAGCCGGTATCCGAGAAAGAAGCTGAAGAATTTTTGAAGAAAATGAGATCGACAGATTATTCTATCGTCGAACAATTGAGAAAGACTCCAGCTCAGATATCACTCTTGTCTCTACTTATGAACTCTGAGGCACATCGCAACACACTGTTGAAAATACTGAATGAGGCCTACATCCCTGAACAAACTACTGTGGCTAATCTGGAAGCACTCGCTGGCAGAGTATTTGAGACTAATCGTGTGATGTTCACCGATGAGGAGCTGCCAGCAGAAGGAACCGATCATAATCGAGCGATTCATGTCTCAGTTAAGTGTGAAGACTCCTATGTCACACGTGTTCTAATAGATGGCGGCACAGGATTGAACATTTGCCCTCTGTCTACACTGAAGAGTCTAAAGGTGGATATGAGAAAAATCAGGGCAAGTTCCTCTGCTGTTCGCGCTTTTGATGGTGGAGTTCGAGAATCTTTGGGCATCATCAATCTTGAATTAACCATTGGTCCTGCTACCTTCAGCATTGAGTTTCAAGTCATGGAAACAGATGCATCTTACAATCTGTTATTGGGCCGACCATGGATTCACATGGCTGGTGCTGTACCCTACACAGTTCATCAGGTGGTCAAGTTTACTTGGGATAATCACGCTGTCGTAGTTTATGGAGAGGATGATTACAGTGTAACAATAGCCTGGACGTACCAGCTGTTGAAGTTGTCACCACACGCCCGACCATCATGTATCAAACCTCCGAAGGGAAACCTATACCCGTCCCAAGAGTGTGAGAGACGTCTATTATGATGGCGTCTGAGATGTTAAAGCATGGTTTCCAGTTTGGATAGGGCTTGGGAGCATCGCTACAAGGCAGGGTAAATCCAGTTTATCCAAATGGCGTGCAAGGCACGTGGGGACTAGGGTTCAAGCCAAAAGCACCTGATCGCAAGCAAGCAAAGAAAAGAAGTCTGAAGTTTGGTCTCTCCCAAAGCCAATTCCGTGGCTCGCTTAGTCTTTTTTTGGTTATGTCATGAAACCAAAGGTTGTCGCTACAAATTTCAACATAGTGGAAGACAATCAAGATTCACCATTTGATCTAGGTGGCATTTTTGAAATCTGCATGGTACAGCCGGGTGAAGGCTCCAGCAATGCTTCAATACAGTACATTGGCCCGGACGTGCACCTGACTAACTGGAATGCAACTCCCTTCCCCATCAGGAAGGGGTCTTGGTAGACTGTTGTTTTACAGTTTTCTTTTGAATACACTTGGATATTCTAAGGGTTGTATGCCAAGTGTATTATTTTGCTCATCTTTCCTTTTCTAATTCAAACCCTTTTTCATTAATGAAAGGCCTAAGAGCCAAGCTTTCCTTCAATCTCTGTTCATATTCTTAATTTTATTCTACTTTTGTTTATCTGTAGTGATATATCTGCTCGTCTTGATATCATGACATGTTCAAAGAACTTATCATCCATCCAGGGACCGCAATCTAATTTTGGCTCCATAACCATAGTTGAGGTTGAAAGTGATGAAGAAAACATTGAGGAATCTATTAACGAGATTGAATATGATGGGGAACAGGCTGATTTTGAAATAGGCCTGGAAGTTGAATGCCATAAGGGCAAGCCTAAACCCAATTTGGCTGATACAGAGGATTTTAATCTTGGGAGCCCTGATGATGTGAGGGAAACCAAGATAAGCATGTAGCGTGACCTGAAGTGACGAACGATATTCGGAAAGTGCTTTTTGAATATCGGGATGTTTTTGCATGGTCATGTGATGAAATGCCGGGTCTGAGCTCCGAATTGAGAGTCCACGAATTTCCAATTCAACCTGATTTCCCTCCAGTGAAACAAATGCAACGAAAGTTCAAAACTGATATGATCAAGAAAGTCTATGATGAAATAATGAAACAGCTGGATGCAAAAGTAATTCAATCGGTTCAGTACACTACTTGGGTTGCAAATGTTGTCCCGGTTCCTAAGAAAGATGGAAAAATAAGGATATGTGTCGCTTATCGAGATTTGAACAAGGCGAGTCCAACAGACAATTTCTCGTTGCCTAATATTCACACTCTCGTAGATAATTGTGCCAAATATGAGATACAATCCTTCGTTGACTGCTATGCTGGATATCACCAAATCTAGATGGATGAAGATGATGCATACAAAACGGCATTCACTACACCTTGGGGAACATATTGCTATAGAGTGATGCCGTTTGGTTTGAAAAATGCTGGGGCAACCTATGTGAGGGCTATGACTGCCATTTTCCATGATATGATGCATAAAGAAATAGAAGTGTACGTGGACGATGTGATTATCAAGTCTAGAACTGGTGAGGAACACGTGAGAGATCTCAGAAAGTTTTTTGAAAAGCTCTGTAGGTACAATTTGAAGCTGAATCTAGCCAACTGTGCATTTGGTATGCCTGCTGGAAAATTGTTAGGTTTCATTGTTATTAGGCGAGGTATTGAATTGGATCCTGCAAAGATCAAAGCTATACAAGAATTACCTCCGCCTCGAACCAAGAAGGATGTCAAAAGCTTTCTAGGTAGACTAAATTACATCAGTAGGTTCTTTGCTCAACTTACCACAATATGTAAGCCAATCCTCAAGTTATTGAAAAAGAATGCATCAATTGCATGGACCGAGGAGTTCCAAGAAGCCTTTGACAAGATCAAGCAATACTTGTCAAATCCTCCTGTTTTGGTTCCGCCTGAGCCTGGCCGACCATTGTTTTTGTACTTGTCAGTCAATGAAAACTCCTTCAGTTGCGTACTTGGGCAGCATGATGCCTCGGGGAAGAAAGAGCATCCAATTTATTATCTGAGCAAGAAGTTCACAGATTGCGAGGCCAGATACACTTTGTTGGAAAGAAGTGTTGTGCCCTAACTTGGGTTGCACAAAAGTTGAAACATTATCTTTTGTCCTATACCACTTATCTGATTTCCCAGATGGATCCACTAAAGTACATATTTCAAAAGCCAATGCCAACTGGCAAACTTGCAAAATGGCAGATCCTGCTCACAGAATTTGACATAGTTTATGTCACCAGAACCGCAATGAAAGCTCAAGCCTTAGCTGATCATTTGGCTGAAAATCCGGTGGATGATGATTATGAGCCATTGAAGACTTACTTCCCTGATGAGGAGGTAGATGTGATTGAGGAATTGATTAATGAAGAAGAGCACGTGTGGAAAATGTACTTTGATGGCTCTTCCAACTCAAAAGGCCATGACATTGGAGCAGTCCTAGTCTCTCCCGTGGGATATTATTATCCGGCGGCTGCCCAACTCTGTTTCAATTGCACTAATAACACATCTGAGTATGAAGCAGGCATAATGGGTTTGCGTATGGCGCTAGACATAGACATCAAAGAATTACTGGTGATCGAAGATTCAGATCTTTTGATACACCAAATGAATGGTGAATAGGGAACTCGAGACCTTAAGATGCTCATGTACAAGCAGTGTATGGACGATCTTCGCCAAAAGTTTGATGTTCTAAATTTTAGACATGTTCTCAGAATACGTAATGAGCTGGCTGACGCATTGGCTACATTAAGCTTGCATGTCCTAGCCTCTTGTGCCACAGCTGTGTATCATTCTCAAACACATTCAAACAAGTAAAATTAGTCTTAGGAAGAGAACCTAGTGATGATACACATTATTCACACGTTTTCCTTCCATTATTACTTCACTCGTCTCCTGGTTCTTCATTGTGCATCCTAAAAATGTGAAGTTTTTCCTCTATCACATAGTTTGGAGATACTCAAACAGTTGTGTCTCAAACCATCTACACAGTACACGTTTTCAATTGCATGATTTAGGGACCTTCTAACCTTTCCAATACCTTCAATTTCACCACTTTTGCCTCCTTCAAAAGCCACACTACCCCCTTGAAATACTGCGAGTGAGAAAAAGTTTCTTCTATCTCCACTCATGTGCCTGGAACAACCACTATCAAGAATCCAACTTGAGTTGTTCTTTCCCACTCGAGCCTGCAAAAGAACATTAGGGTTAATAACATGAATCCACAAAAAAAATCTGTATGAAATAGATTTATCAAAATATAAATCTGAGAACTTACTTGCTCTCCTTGTAACGAAAGTGAAAGAGGTTGATCTGGAATAGTAGCTGGAATCACTGGTCATTGATGATTGTCACGGTAATGGATCAACCCTTTTATCCACATACTAAACACTTGTTAATTTGTAGAGATAAGACTAGTAGGGAGAAAAACAAAGAAAAGTACGTGTCTTTTTCTTAGTGTGCTTGACTGTATATATAATTGTATGTATAGTACTTATATTCTTATAGGACTCTACCAGTGACACGACTGGAATCCAGTTAGGCCGTGCGGACACCCGACATCCTCCCCTAGACCCGTCGGGCGAATCCTTACCAATTAAATTAGGAAAATAAATATAAAAATTCATAAATAAGGATACGACTTTAAAAAAAATACAGACATACTGATACCTCTAAGCTGTACAGAAGAAACTACAGCTGACTACCCAACATACTAGGTTTAGGGCTATCCAGACTAGACATCTAAGAGTACAACAGAAGACAAATGCCTCCTGAAGGGAGAAAAATGCAACAGAAATTATAACCAATAAACTGGTGGCCATCCGGAATAAAAGCTAGCTCACCCTGACAGCTGAAGTCGTCTTCGCTCCTTTATAACGTGGCAAACTCAATCCTGGAGCGAACCTGCCGAACGAAATAAATAGACAAGAAACAAACAACAAACAAAGGTGAGTCAAAAGGACTTAATAAGTGGGGCAGACTAGCCACCTCAAAGAATAAGATAGCTAGCTAGGGACAAGAAACAGATAATCCAAATTCCTATTATTTAAATTATAAAAAGGCAGAGCCTGATAATAACCAAAAACACGTATGAAACCATAAACTCAACCAGGAATACAAGCCAGAAACATGCTAACAAATAAGCAATGCACGTAGAAGCAGAACAGTAGTTATATACCACGAGTCTACACAATAGTATGAAATGAAATGAAACGAAATTAGATGAAATGAAATGAAATGAGATGAAATGAAATGAAATGATGCAAAGGGTCACATGTGCCCGTAATCCCGTCTCAAGGCGTAATACTCCTGCATTCGAGGGGAACCCAATCTTATAAACAACTGGAGCGGAATACTCCTGCACCCGATATAATATAAACCAGAGGCGGAATGCTCCTGCACTCTCTTGGGGCGGAATACTCCTGCACCTGATATAATGTAAAGCTGAGGCGGAATACTCGTGCATCAGTATCTGACATAAGAGCGGAATACTCCTGCTCCTGGGGCAGAATTCTCCTGCACCCAATATGATATAAACCAGAGGTGGAATACTCCTGCACTCTCCTGGGGCGGAGTACTCCTGCACCCGATAAAATGGAAACCAGAGGCGAAATACTCCTGCACTCTCCTGGGGCGGAATACTCCTGCACCAGATATGATATGCAATGTAATAAATATGAATGACATATAATGCATATGAATGCAATATGATGCAATAATAACCCTTCACCAGTGCGGGACTCTCATCAACCACCGGAAAGTAGATGCCAACTCACAGCCAGAGTGCAATGCTCAGATCCTCAATGCAATACCAACAACAGGACATAACATATAATATACAATGTAAATTCAAAACTAAGGCGTAATGTGTACGTCTATCGGCAGCTACGCACGTAAGGAACACGTGGTAGAAAATCCACGAGGACAGGTGCCTCCAAAGTAATGGATATAAACACTTACCTCTTCTAAAAGTTAGCATTGGTAATCAACAACCGCTTTATCCTTTGGTTTCATTGCCAAACGATCCCACTCTATTCAATAAGCAGAAAAATATATCAAATTAGGCTAAATGCTTCATTCCTCACATCTTAGGGCAATCCGGTTAGGAACCTGATACCCTATTCGCATACACAATATGCAGGCAAGGCCTATGTACAGGGTTCGAAGTCACATAACCAAACCCTAAATAAATTACATTTATATGTTGCCCATAACTCCCTGAGTACGAATATATAATCAGTTCAATTATCGAGGTCCAACTGACCCTCTAAACTATCAATTTAATTCGTTAAGAAGATGTCTAATATCCCAATTTTTTATCGTCAAAATATATTCAAATACACGTAATAAACTAAAATAATGCATTAAGATCATTATCTGAATGTTTCGGGGTGAAAATTCTATGTTTTTCCGGCTCTTTTCTTATTTTCTGGTATTTTTTTTCCTTAGCTTCTCCCGTTCTCGTTTTTGTTCTTGTTTCTGTTTCTGTCCTTGTTTTTAATGCTGCTAGGAATGCACCGCCATTGACCTTCTCATTCCTTTTTCTTTTATTTTCTTTTCTTTTATTTTACATTCTTTTCTTTTCGCAACGAAAATTAATACGGAACTCTACGAAATTCGAAAGGATCCCAAATTTCTCAAGTAAGTTATACAAAATATATATGACGTACTCGTCAAGGTGGATCTCAAATCGAATTCCCGAAACTCAATATGCAAATTAATTGGAAACAGGTCAAATTATTTAACTTTCGGCATTTTAGCGGAAACTAGCCGAACAACCTCGAAATTCACTTTCAAAAAATCACAAAAGTCACAAATAATCATACGAACCTAACGGCGCTTTCGGATTTCGAATCGGAGCTCATTTGCCAAAACCGAGCTCGAAAATCTCTTTTAATATTTATCGACAATAAAAACTGAAACCTTCTTCTGATGCCTACCAAACGAGGTCTGATTTTGCTCAAATTTTACGGATAAGTCTCAATGGACCTTACAAATATTTTAAAATTATCGTTATTCCAATCGGAGTCCTAACTTCCGAAACGACTACCTAAGGTCGTTTCAACAAGGTAACTTATCTTTTTACCTGGATAGACTTTAAGATCACTGATGTTTGGCAATATTTGCCTATTTTACCTTAATATATTCTCACATTTTAGTACATTATGCGCTTGTTATATGTGATAGTTGTGTTTCTTGTGCTCACTTATCGTATTTGTGATTATAGGAATGGTGCGGATGAATTCGAGGCAAGAACAAGCAAATTAGAGTTAATGGAAAAGTTGGAAGCTATACTGGAGCAAGACCTCAAGAAAGCCCTAAAAAGTTGGAGGCTATGGTGGAGGCGTGGTTCCACGAAAGCCTTGAGGCTGACGAGAGAAAAGTTCTCCCAACTAGATTAGGCTTTGGTTTAACTTATCCTAGCACTTTGTAAACAATATAAAACCTCTTTTTTATTTCGTTCTAGAAGTGGAGGTCGATTTTCAAGAGCAAGTTTGGAGTTCTTATGCATTGAACCAAGGGTTTAATTCTTTTTCATCAACTATTACAATATTTCATATTTCTTACATGAATTCTTGTGTTGTTATTATGAATATGAGTAGCTAAACCTATCGTTCTAGGGTTGGAGTAAATACATGAAGGTTGTTGTTTGAAGTTGATTTCTTCCTATTAATTTACCATTACAGATTGTTTATTCTTTCTTGAGCCTAATTGTTTGGTTATTGAGGCTTGATAATTGAACACTATCTATGGTTTACAAGTTGAACTCGACAGAGGGAACTTGTAAATGCAAATAAGAAAGAATAGGGCTTGATTGTGAACCTGGGCATCAGGGAATCGATTTGCGGGTACGATAGACATATACCTATTCGCCTGGCTTAACTAAATACAGAGTTCTTTAATGCATGCATGTGATTTAACTCTATAGAAATATATGGGTTAAAGTAGCTTGCATAGACTCATGAAGAATCGAAAGGTTTTCATGAATATAATTAAGAATCGAAAGGTTTTCACGAATATAATTAACCTGTTAGTTAGCAATCTAGGAAATCAAGAAGTAGAATCAACTGGAAAGCTCAACTGGATTATTCGTAACTCTGACCCTGGACCGTTCTCTCTTATTGATAACAACTTAGAATTTTCTCTGTTGCTTGACTTCAGTTACTTGTTTTAATTATTGTTTTAGTTAGTATCAACTATCATTGAAAAAGATCCCTGAATAGTTTTTAGAAAATTGTTTTGTAGGATATAGTCATTAGCAATAGTCCTTGTGGGAACGATACTCATCTTATCACTTTATTACTTGTCGACCACGTATACTTGCGTGTGCGTTTGGGAGTAACAAGTTTTTGGCGCCGTTGCCGTGGGACTAAATAATTGACTGTTTTCTTTTTAGACGATTTGTTATTTTCTATTCATGTTTAATTTTTGTTTCGAGTTTCTTGTGCTGTTTCATGTATTAGGTTTCCCTTAATCTTTACCTGTAGGAATGGCAGCAGAACGAGCTTTAGCTGTGCGAGATTTTGCTCTTCCCAGTCTGGAAGGAGTCGCTTCTAATATAGTTAAACCTGAAATTACTGGACACTTTGAAATTAAGTCCGGCATGATACAAGTGCTACATGCGACTGGACAATATGCTGGATTACTATATGAGGATCCACAACAACATATCTAGAATTTCTTGGAGATTAGTGACACATGCACACCAGCAGGGGTCTCAACTGATTATATTTGATTGATACTTTACCCTGTTCGTTGATCGGGGCAGCAAAGAAGTGGTTAAAGGCTGAAAAGCCTGGGTCTATCACTACTTGGGATGCATTAGCTAAGAAATTTTTGGCTAAATTATATCCATCTTCCAAAATAGCTAGAATAAGAAGTGAGATCATGTCTTTCAGCCAACGAGATGGAGAATCCTTGTATTCAGCTTGGGAGAGATTCAAGTCGTTGTTAAGAGATTGCCCGCACCACAATCAATCTAATGAGGTGTTGGCCCAAACTTTTGTTGAAGGTTTGAATGCTCATACCAAGATCGTCGTGGATGATGCTGCTGGAGGCCAGGTGTTGGCTTTTAATGAGATTTATGAATTGCTGGATAAATTTTCTCAGAGCAATCCCGACTTGCAGGGTGGTGGTAGAGCTCCAATACAAAAAGCTGCTGGAGTACTTCAATTGGATGTGGTTTCAGTAATGAACGCAAAGATGGATGCGATAGCTAACCAAATTAGCAAGCTAGCATTGCCACCAGCTCAGCAACAAGTGGCACCAGTTAAACAAGAGCAGCAGTTTCAAATTTTTTTGAGGTATGTGGACAAGATCATGCTACTGATGTTTGCCCGTCCAATCCAGAGTCATTTTATTACGTGGGGAATCAAAATAGGTCTAAGGGACAGAATCAGAACCAGTTTGGTAATAGCTACAATCCTAATTCACAGAATCATTCGGGTTTCTCTTGGAGTGATAACCAGGCTGCACAAGGTAATACGAGAGTTGCTCCCAAACGCACACGCAAGTACACGCGGTCGACAAGTAATAAAGTGAAAAATCGAGTATCGTTCCCACGAGGACTATTCAGACTGAATTCTAGCAAACAATTTATATAAACTATTCAGGGATCTTTTTCCAATAGTGAGGATTTTATTAACTAAAGAACAGTAACTTAAATGGTGGAAATTCAGTGAACCAATGGAGCAAACCTTGGTTGTTATCAATAATAAAGAGACGGTCCAGGGTCAGAGTTACGAACAATCCAGTTGAGTTTCCCAATTGATTCCACTTCTTAAATCCCGGGTTACTAACTAACAGAGTAAATGTACCCGCGAAAACCTTTCGTTTCTTCACGGTCTATGCAGGCTACTCCAATCCCTATATGTCTATGGGTTGAATCACGTGCATGCATTAACGATTTCTGTAATTAGTTAAACTAGGCGAGCAACTATATGTCTATCCTACTCACAAATTGGTTCCCCGATGCCCGGGTTCACAAACTAGTCCTATTCTTTCTTATTACGTAATTAAATTCCCTCTTTCGAGTTCAACCTAAAAACCATAAATAATGCGTAATAATCGGGCCCTGACAATTACACAAGTGAAATCAAGAAAGAATAAGTAACCCGTTATGGGATTCAATTAATGGAAATCAATCTTCAAACATCAACCTTCATGTAATACTCTAACCCTAGAACGATAGAATTAGCCACACATACTCATAATAACAACACAAGGATTTGATGTAATAATGAAATAATGATGAAATAAATTAATGGAAGGAAGAAAAACCCTTGTTCTTGATGTTATGAGCTTTCCAATTTGCTCCAAAGTCTGAACTCCTATCAAAAACTAAGTAAAAGAGTATTTATAGGGTTTGCAAACACCTAGTAATAAGTTAAACCCAAGCCTAGACGAAATAGGAAGTAAAAATCCGCTCAGGGGCGCTATAACGGGCGCCCCGCGCCTCATAACGCGCTGCCCAAGACAGAACCCGTCGAAATTCTTCCGCTTTTGGGACGTGGCGCGCAGCCAAACGCGCCAGAAGCTTGGCGCTTTGGCTAGCACGGCGCGCCCCTGGTAGCGCAAGGCAAACTGCTCCTTTTCTTGCTCCTTTGCTCGCTTGTGTCGTGCCTTCGTGTGCCCGATCCAATCCTCAATCAAAATCCAATATTTTCTTGCTCAATCATGCTCCTTAAAGCTCCAATTACACCGCATAACAACCTACATACACACGACATAAAATTAGTGCAAAACCACATTCATAAACTATAAAATGACCGAATAACAAGCTCAAACGTAAGGAAATATTATGGAAATATAGGCATAAAATGCCAAACATCACCACCCCACTTGAACCCTTGCTCGCCCTCGAGCAAGTCACAACTAACTTCCCAACCTAGGTAGAACAGGTCTGCCTATGACTATGGTTGATACCGACCATTGAACCAATGCACACATGACTACTATGGATCCACAACATGCCAACAATTTATCAAAACCAAAAATATGAGAACAACCACCCCAAAATAGCTCAAATGCACAAACTCAATTTAATGCAACCATGCTCCCACAAAATCACACCCATCTACTAAACTAAGAACCATCAACTTCACCTATTTCATGCAACCCACGTGCCCTCACCAATATGAAGCAAAAGAGTGCCCCCCCAAAAATCACACACAACAACAAATATCATGAATAGAATGGGGGCAATAATAAATGAATTCACTCACTCTCATGAAAGTCTCACATGTCACACACAACGTACCATAGGCTTGCCCGTAGTGTAGGACTCCACTAATGTAAGCTCACTTCAATCGGGATTAACTAGGACTTTTAGAAAGGTCGTAATGTAGGCTAAGGGGCTGGTAGGATACATATGGTAATAGTGACTACCTCCCCAAGCACATTAATACATCACAATTAATTAAGCACAAATCTCATCAAAGCCACCCAATCAACAACTTTCACACACACACCTTCTCAACAAGTAGCATTTTTTCTTTTATGCACACACTAGCAAGGAATGGATATTCTTTTCTCTTTATTTCTTTTTCCACAATTTTTTCTTCTTTTCTTTCAACTTTGCTATTTTTTCTATTTCATTATCTTCCAACCTTGCCAAAGCTTTTCACTACTTCACAATTTTTAACAATTATTCCCCTTCATTAGCTCCACTCAAAAACCGCCCAAAATCCAACTACAACTCCCACATAACAAAACAATATCAATAAAGTGCTTAAGGAGTAAAGGGCCAAAAGAGACAATTTAGAACAAATGGGTAGGCTCGGGGTGTGGGTGGTACAAAAAGGGTCAAAAAATCACAACAACAATTTTTTCCAAGGTGTATATGTAAGGGTAGGCAAATCAAAAGAAGGCCTTGTATCATTTCCCAACTAGAGCAAACCTAGGATTTCCCTTTGCACACACACGGGGCAAGTTCTAGACATTAATATGCAACATGGAGTATAATAAAAATATGCCTCACAACACACATTGCACATGATCCACACAAAAAGGCTCCATCAACAACTCTCAATCAAGCATTTAGAGTGCAATTTGTGAAAATTTAAGCACTAATGCACAAAGGTTCACAACAAAGTCAAGCAAGTGGACTCAAGCATCTCAAGGGGGTCGTTCCAATTTTTTCTAGGCATGCATCACAATTAAAACCCAAGGACACCACAAATAGCACATGCAATCAATTCAAGTCCACCGGTATCAAACAAATCAAAGGCACCTAGCATTCCACCTATTCCTTTCGTCTAGGGTCACCTATACTAACTATTCTAATCCTAAAAATAAAAACTACCCGGTTCAAAGGTCTCCCCGTGGAAAAGAACCGAGGCCATAAGAAAAATCATGGGGTGGATGACATGTACCACTAATAAAACTAAAAGGAAAATCTTTTTGGAATTTTTCATTGGTTTTCTAAATTTTTTTTTTCATATATTAAAGCAAGAAACAAATCAAAATAAAGTCAAGTGACAAAAGAAAAATCCTATGGTACATGCATCCCTAACCTCAAAAATAGATAAAGGGTAGTTCCCCCACCCCACACTTAAACTAAGCACTGTCCTCAGTGCTAAAAATAAGAAAGTGCAAGGTAAAGAAAACTTCCCTGAAGATTCTAGTCCTTGGTGCTAGCATCCTCCAAGCTTCCCTATCGTATGAGGTACTCAGACCTCCCTCATCAGGTCATCAACATTAGGCATGGTGAGGACACCCCACACTTAGCCTCGACATTACCTGAACCTGCAATCCAAGGAAAAACAAAAACTACGTGACACTATAAATAAAATAATACAAGTACAAACTCGGGTTGCCTCCCGAGAAGCGCCTTAGTTAACGTCGTGGCACGACGACACTTTTAGCTCACTTCCAGCATTTACGTCTTCTCTTCTTACGCCGAACCTTTGCTTTCTTCCCTTCTTTGAGAGAACCCATCTTCAACTTCACATGGGGTGTACTTCCATCTTCTTGTCTGACACATTCGATCATAGAGCACTCTTCAACCTTATCTATGTGCTCCTTCCCATTATAAACATTGAAAGTAACCTTTTCTCCATGCGCTCTAACAGTCATCTCACCCAGCTCCATGTCAATAATTGCCTTTGAAGTGACTAGGAATGGTCTCCCCAAAATGATTGGAGCTTCTCGGTCCTCTTCATAATCTAGGACTACAAAATCAGCAGAGAATGTAAACTTACCAACTTTTAGCAACACATCCTCCAACTTACCATCAGGGTGAGTGAGTGATCCATCCGCCATCTTAAGAGTAACTTAAGAGGGCTTGATTGCTCCTAGCGCTAACCTTTTGCAAACAGACAGAGGCATGAGATTTATGCTTGCACCCAAATCATACAATGCACCAGTGATATTATGCCCTCCAATGGTGCAAGGAATAGTAATAGTAAACCTCCCAGGATCTTGAAGTTTTGGAGGTAGCTTGCTTAAGATTGTGCTACACTCCTCAACTAACTCAACTATTTCTATCTCTTGAGGCTTTTTCTTCTTGACTAAGATTTCTTTTAAGAACTTCACGAAGAATGGCATCAATTCAAACACATCAGTCAAGGGAATATTAACTTGAAGTTCTTTCAACATACTCACAAATTTTTTATACTTAGCCAGATCCTTTGATGGTATAAGTCTCTGCGGGAATGGTGGAGGCGGCAGAGGTGCCTCCTTTCTCTCTTCTTTCTTCTTTACCTTCTCCTCTTTTTCAACTTTTTCTATTTCAGCTCTCTCCTCGGACTTGGCCATCAGCTCTCCACCTTCAATTAAAGTCCCTGCAAGACATTATTCAGGCTCTTTTTTAACAGTGCTTATTTCTCCCACCAACTGCCCCAACTGGTGCTCCAGGTTCTTGTGGGCATTGGCAATATCTTGTATGGCCACTGCATGGGCTGCAGTGTCAGCTATCATTCTCTGCTGGCCCGCTATTAACTGCTTTAACATCTCTTCAACCGAATAGCTAACCTGCTGTGGTGGAGCTGGAAGTGGGTGGTAATTATTCGGGGCTCTTGTATTGCCTTGATAATAACCATTACCAAACTGATTTTGACCCTGCAGCCTGTTTTGATTACCCACATAATAAACTGACTCTGGATCAGAGGAGCAAATCTCTGTAGCATGGTCTTGACCACAAGCCTCACAAAAGCTCTGGAGTTGTTGCACTGGAGCCACTGGTTGCTGAGCCTTTGGCAGAGTTAACTTGCTAACTTGATTGGAAATAGCATCCATCCTCGCCCTTAGCTCTGAAACTGCATCTAACTGAAGTACCCCTGCAGGTTTCTGCGTAATAGCTCTACTTTCTCCCTGCCAATCAGGATTGCTCTGCGAAAACTTGTCTAGTAAATCATAAATTTGATCAAAATTTAAGGCCAGTACTTGGCCTCCAGCAGCAGCATCAACCACGATCTTAGTGTGTTGATTCAACCCCTCAACAAAAGTGTGTGCAACAACCTCATTGGATTGGTTGTGGTGTGGACAATCTCGCAATAAAGCTTTGAATCGCTCCCAGGCTGAATACAAAGACTCTCCTTCTAACCGTCTGAAGGACATAATTTCACTCCTCAGTTGGGCTGTCTTGGCAGATGGATAAAATTTAGCCAAGAACTTCTTAGCCAAATCCTCCCAAGTAGTGATAGACCCAGACTTTTCAGCCTTTAACCACTTCCTTGCTGCCCCAATCAGTGAAAACGGGAACAACGTCAAGCGAACATAATCCACAGGAACTCCCTTCGCTGTGTAAGTATCACTGATCTCCAAGAAATTCTGGATATGTTGTTGTGGATCCTCGCTAAGTAATCCAGCAAATTGTCCAGTCACATGTAACGGTTGTATCATGCCGGACTTAATCTCAAAGTGCTCGGTGATTTCAGGCTTAACTATGCTCGAGGCTACTCCCTCCAGGCTGGGGAGAGCAACATCTCGCACAGCCAAAGCTTGTTCTTCTGCCATTCCTGTAGGTAAAGATCAAGCAGGACCTAATACCTGAAACAACACAAAACTCAAAACAAAAATTAAACCTGAATAGCAAGTAATAAACTGTTTAAAAAGAAATCAGTCAATCGTTTAGTCCCTGGCAACGGCGCCAAAAACTTGTTGCTCCCAAATGCACACGCAAGTATACGCGGTCGACAAGTAATAAAGTGATAAATCGAGTATCGTTCCCACGAGGACTATTCAGACTGAATTCTAGCAAACAATTTATATAAACTATTCAGGGATCTTTTTCCAATAGTGAGGATTTTATTAACTAAAGAACAGTAATTTAAATGGTGGAAATTCAGTGAAATAATGGAGCAAACCTTGGTTGTTATCAATAATAAAGAGACGGTCCAGGGTCAGAGTTACGAACAATCCAGTTGAGTTTCTCAATTGATTCCACTTCTTAAATCCCGGGTTACTAACTACAGAGTAAATGTACCCGCGAAAACCTTTCGATTCTTCACAGTCTATGCAGGCTACCCAATCCCTATATGTCTATGGGTTGAATCACGTGCATGCATTAACGATTTCTGTAATTAGTTAAACTAGGCGAGCAAGTATATGTCTATCCTACTCACAAATTGGTTCCCCGATGCCCGGGTTCACAAACTAGTCCTATTCTTTCTTATTACGTAATTAAATTCCCTCTTTCGAGTTCAATCTAAAAACCATAGATAATGCGTAATAATCGGGCCCTGACAATTACACAAGTGAAATCAAGAAAGAATTAGTAACTTGTTATGGGATTCAATTAATGGAAATCAATCTTCAAACATCAACCTTCATGTAATACTCTAACCCTAGAACGATAGAATTAGCCACGCATACTCATAATAACAACACAAGGATTTGATGTAAAAATGAAATAATGATGAAATAAATTAATGGAAGGAAGAAAAACCCTTGTTCTTGATGTTATGAGCACTCCAATTTGCTCCAAAGTCTGAACTCCTATCAAAAACTAAGTAAAAGAGTATTTATAGGGTTTACAAACACCTAGTAATAAGTTAAACCCAAGCCTAGACGAAATAGGAAGTAAAAATCCGCTCAGGGGCGCTATAACGGGCGCCCCGAGCCTCGTAACGCGCTGCCCAAGACAGAACCCGTCGAAACTCTTCCACTTTTGGGACGTGGCGTGCAGCCAAACGCGCCAGAAGCTGGGCGCTTTGGCTGGCGCGGTGCGCCCCTGGTAGCGGCAGGCAAACTGCTCCTTTTCTTGCTCCTTTGCTCGCTCGTGTCGTGCCTGCGTGTGCCCGATCCAATCCACAATCAAAATCCAATCTTTTCTTGCTCAATCATGCTCCTTAAAGCTCCAATTACACCGCATAACAACCTACATACACACGACATAAAATTAGTACAAAACCACATTCATAAACTATAAAACGAGCGAATTACAAGCTCAAACGTAATGAAATATTAAGGAAATATAGGCATAAAATGCCAAACATCACCGAGATCTCAGAATAACTACCAGAATTCACATCCTCAGGCTCAACCACAGCAGTCCAGCAGTTCAGTTGAAGATTTGATAAAGTAGATGTTAGCAGGCCAGCAGAGAATTATACTCCCTCCGCTCCAAAATGGTTGTCATAGTTTGACTTGGAGCGGAGTTTAAGAAATATGGTATGACTTTTAGAACTTGTGGTCCAAAATAAGTCATACATAAATATGTGGCTATAAAGCATTTCACTAAGGGTAAAGTAGTAGTTTCAACTCAAAAATATTTCCAAATTTAGAATTGTGCCATTCTTTTTGGAACGGACTAATAAGGAAACTATGACAACCATTTTAGAATGGAGGGAGTAGCTGATAACGCAGCTCCGGCACAGGCCATAAAAGATCTTACTACCGCTCAAAAAGACCTTGAACGCAAAAGAAGTGGTTAAAGGCTGAAAAGCCTGGGTCTATCACTACTTGGGATGCATTAGCTAAGAAATTTTTGGCTAAATTCTATCCATCTGCCAAAATAGCTAGAATAAGGAGTGAGATCATGTCTTTCAGACAACGAGATGGAGAATCCTTGTATTCAGCTTGGGAGAGATTCAAGTCGTTGTTAAGAGATTGCCCGCACCACAATCAATCTAATGAGGTGTTGGCCCACACTTTTGTTGAAGGTTTGAATGCTCATACCAAGATCGTCGTGGATGCTGCTGCTGGAGGCCAAGTGTTGGCCTTGAATTTTAATGAGATTTATGAATTGCTGGATAAATTTTCTCAGAGCAATCCCGACTGGCAGGGTGATGGTAGAGCTCCAACTCAAAAAGCTGCTGGAGTACTTCAATTGGATGTGGTTTCAGCGTTGAACGCAAAGATGGATGCGATAGCTAACCAAATTAGCAAGCTAGCATTGCCACCAGCTCAGCAACAAGTGGCACCAGTTAAACAAGTGCAGCAGTTTCAAATTTTTTTGAGGTATGCGGACAAGATCATGCTACTGATGTTTGCCCGTCCAATCTAGAGTCATTTTATTACGTGGGGATTCAAAATAGGTCTCAGGGACAGAATCAGAACCAGTTTGGTAATAGCTACAATCCTAATTCACAGAATCATCCGAGTTTCTCTTGGAGTGTTAACCAGGCTGCACAAGGTATTACGAGATCTCAGAATAACTACCAGAATTCACATCCTCAGGCTCAACCACAGCAGTCCAGCAGTTCAGTTGAAGATTTGATAAAGCAGATGTTATCAGGCCAGCAGAGAATTATACTCCCTCCGTTCCAAAATGGTTGTCATAGTTTGACTTGGAGCGGAGTTTAAGGAATGTGGTATGACTTTTAGAACTTGTGGTCCAAAATAAGTCATACATAAATATGTGGCTATAAAGCATTTCATTAAGGGTAAAGTAGTAGTTTCAACTCAAAAATGTTTCTAAATTTAGAATTGTGCCATTATTTTTGAAACGGACTAATAAGGAAACTATAACAACCATTTTGGAACGGAGGGAGTAGCTGACAATGCAGCTCAGGCACAGGCCATAAAAGATCTTACTACCGCTCAAAAAGACCTTGAACGCCAAATGGGGCAGTTGGCTGGAGCACAACATTCTAGACCACATGGAACACTTCCTGGTAATGTTGAATCGAATCTAAATCTAAAGGGAGTTGAGCACTGTCTTGGTAAAACTCTAGTTATAGGCGAAGAGACGATGGCCAAAACTGAGGAGAATGAGCAACTTAAAGCAGTGAAAGTAGAAAAAGTGGAGAGAGTGAAGAAGAAAGAAGAGAAAAAGGAGGCACCTCTACCGCCCCCACCATTCCCACAGAGACTTCAACCATCAAAGGATATGGCTCAATTTCAAAAATTTGTGAGTATGATGAAAGAGCTTCAGGTTAGCATTCCTTTGACTGATGTGTTTGAACTGATGCCGTCATTTGTGAAGTTCCTAAAAGAGATTCTAGTTAAAAAGAGAAAACCACAATTGATTGATACAATCGAGTTGACGGAGGAGTGTAGTACAATCCTGATTAAACTACCTCCAAAACTTCAAGATCCTGGGAGGTTTACTATTCCTTGCACTATTGGTGGTCAAAATATTTCTGGTCCACTGTGTGATCTGGGGGCCAGCAAAAATCTCATGCCTTTGTCTGTCTATAAAAGGTTAGGCCTAGGAGAAATCGACCCTACTTCAGTTACTCTTAAGATGGCGGATGGATCACTCACTTGCCCCGATAGTAAGGTGAAGGATGTGTTGACTAAAGTTGGGAAGTTCATGTTCTCTGCTAATTTTATTATTCTAAACTATGAAGAGGATCGAGAAGCTCCAATTATTTTGGGAAGACCATTCCTAATCACCTCGAAGGCAATTATCGACATGGAACTTGGGGAGATGACTGTCAAAGCGCATGGAGAAAAGGTTACTCTCAAGGTTTATAACGAAAAGGATCACAAGGCTAAGTTTGAGGAGTATTCTTTGATAGAATGTGTTAGTCAAGAATCTGAGAGTAAATCGAAAAAGGCGGTTGAGCGGAAGGTAGAACAAGTTGACAATGGCATACCGTCTCAGAGGTTGAATCAAGTTCCTCCTAAAGGCAAGAAGAAAGCAAAAGTTCGTCGTAAAAGAGGAGATGTAAATGCTGGAAGTGAGCTTAAACGTGTTGTCGTGCCACAACGTTAACTAAGGCGCTTCTCGGGAGGCAACCCGAGCTTTGTATGTAAACGCAAAAATAAAAGGAAAAAAAAAGAATAAAAATACAAAAAGAGTCATGCCACGACGTTAAATTAAGCGCTAGTTGGGAGGCAACCCAATTTTTATTGTTTTCGGCATTTTATTTCTGTAGTATTACGTAGTTCTCATTGTGTTTGCAGGGCTCGGGACATTCGAAAGGTGAAGCATTTTCGAGGAGTGAGGAATGACTGAGAGGCAATGAGAATTCTTGTGGGAACAGTTTCAAAAAGCTACAACACTTAGAAAATTTGTGGGAGAAAACTCGACTGATCCATGGCAAGGGCGTCGCCCCCACCATCGCTCTAAGCACATCAGTGAGCTCCAGAAGGTCCAAGCTTTCTCAAAGCGTCGCCTCATCAAAGCTTCGAGTTGCAGGGCGATCCTAAAGCGATGCCCCTACGATTGCATGGCGTCAAATAGTGAGCCACACAACTGTGAAGCTATCGTGAGGCGTTGCCCCCTCAAAGCTTCCAAACAGCATGAAAGCTTTCTCAAAGCGTCGCTCCTGCCATCGCTTTTGGTTGATCAGTGAGCTCCAAAAGCTCGAAGCTTTCTCAAAGCGTCGCCTCACCAAAGCTTCCAACTGCACACGAGGTAAGCTCAAGGCGTCGCTCATGCCATCGCCTCTGGCTTGGAAGTGAACTCACCTCACTCAATGCTTTTTCAAAGCATCGCTTCAGCCACCACTCCCAGGTAAGTTCAATGATTTTACGGGTCGACCGGTCTTGACCCGTTAACCCGTGTGGTTTTAAACAATAACACATCATTCCCTCTCCCTTTCCTCGTTGGTTTAAACACAAACAAGAGAAGAAAAAAAACAGAGAACACGAACTCAGGCAGTAAGTAAACGATTTCCTTCATTGATTCACAACTGGTACAGGTAAGTTCCATTTCTCTCTCTTAGTTTTGCTACTGCTGCTACACTGCAACAGTCCCATATCCTTTGCCCCTTAGTTCTAGTCAATAATCGCAGTTGGGCACTGTTTGAATCTGTGTTGAAACCTTGAATCATTGTTAGTTTACACTGGACTCTGTGAGCGATCTCCCATAATAATTTGGGACTGTTCTTTCTCTTTAAATACTTGTGAAACGGAAGGTTAAAACTGATGCACGCAACATGTTTGATAAAATGCCGCAATGAATAAAAGTCTAATTTTTGCGAATTCTTGAGTAGCAAAATTGTATATAGGCATACTTTGAACATTATGATGATCCATGGGATTAAAATTGATGACTTTTGGCTGAAACGTAATTTGAACATGGTTAAATAAATGTCATAAGCAAGGTCACGCATTATAAGTGTTAAGTTGTGCTTTCTCTTATGTACTGCTGTCCGATATGATCTCTTGTAGTTACTTTAGATTAGTTAGTTAGTTTTATTTCCATTGTAGTATAGTTAGGATTAATTGTGGGGTCGTTACGACGCCCCAGTTTCGCATGTATACTATCTGTTTTACAGGCTTAGCTACCTCGAGCTCAAGTGTGGGGTGTTGTACCCCTTAATGCCTTAAAATGACGACATGTCGGGGGAAGTCTGAGTACCCCTTGCTCTACGGACTCTTGGTGGGTTTGGAATGGAGATGGCGCCACTGCTAGCGCCAAAGGCTAGGTCGTTTAGCCTTCAGGGAAGTTTCTTTTACTCCAGCACTTTATTTTTTCTCGCACTGAGGACATTGCTTGATTCTAAGTGTGGGGTGGGTGAACTTCCATTCTTGTTGAGGTTATGGATGATTGTACCTTTAGAAATTCAATTTTAGTAATTTTTATTTTTGTCACTGGACTTTATTTTTATTTGTTTCTTGCTTTAATATATAAAAAATGAAAAAAAATTAGAAAACTAATGAAAAATTCCAAAACGATTTTATTTTTAGTTTTAGTTAGTGGTTCAGACATCCGCCCCGTGGTTTTTCTTATGGCCTCGGTTCTTTTCCACGTGTAGACCTTTGAACCGGGCAATTTTTATTTTTAGGAGTAGTTTAGTAGTAGTAATTAGTAGAGTTCTTTAGGAAAATTGATAGAATGCTAGGTGCCTTTGGTTTGTTTGATACCAGTGAATTTGGACTTGAGCATATGCTATTTGTGATTCCCTTTGATTTAAAAATTGTGATGCATGCCTAGAAAAATTGAATGACTTTCTTGAGACGCTTAGATTCAACTACTTGACTCTTTTGTAAACTATTATGCCTTAGGGCTTAAATTTCAAAAGTTGCATCTTGTTTGCTTGAACCGAGAGTTGGAATGAAACCGTCTTTTGTGAACTATGTGCCATCTGTGATGTGAGTTACCTTTTCTTTTTTTCCATGCCGCATATCGATGTCTAGAACTTGCCCCGTGTGTATTCAAAGCGAAATCCTAGGTTTGCTCTAGTCGGGAGACGATACAGGCGTTTTTTTGATAAGCCTTTCTAGCCTTGATTAGCTTACCCTTGAATATTATCTTTCTTAAGCCCTTTTGAGCTTATTGACCTTTTTGTTGGCACCCACATTTCAAGCCTTACCCCTTTTGTTCTTAATTATATCTTTTTGAACCCTTAACTCCTTATAGCACTTTAATTGAAATATTTGATTGTTTGTGGAGTTGTGGTTGGATGATTGTGTGGCTTTTGAGTGGAACCGATGAAAGAAAATAATATGGTGCATTTTGAAAAAAAAAAAAAAAGAGAATCATTCGCAAGGTTGAGAAAAATATTGAAAGGAAAAATGAAATGAATAAAAAATAAAGAAAACAAAAGAAAAAAAAATCTTAATCCGTGCTAGTGTTGTGCAAAAATAAAGTTGCAAAGTGCTTAAATTGAGAGGGAATTTCTTGTGTATGTTTGGGGTGGTTGCTTGGTTGGTTTTGAAAAGAATGGTGGAAAGAAAAAAATTAAAGTGATGTATTAAAGTGATTAGGGAGGTAGTCACTATTTATCCATATATATCCTACCCGCCCTTTAGCCGACATTACAATCCGTAAAGTCCTAGTTAATCCCGATTGGAGCAAGGTTACATTAGTGGAGTCCTGCACTATGGGTAAGCCTATGGTACGTTGTGTGTGGCACGTGAACTTCTTTTGAGAGCGAGTGAATTCTTCCTATATTATGTCCCTCATTTATTCTTGAAATATATTCTTTGTGTGATATTTGGGACGCTCTCTTGATTTGGTGAAGGCACATGGTTTGCACGAGATAAGTGAAATTTTAACTTCTTGGTTGAGTGAATGGGTGTGATTTTTTGAAAGCTTGGTTTCATTGAGTCGGTTTTTGAGGTTGAGATGTCTCGGGTTGGTCGTTCTAGTGTTTTAAAACTTGGTGACTTTTTGGCATGTGTTGAGGGTCACATGGGATGTATATGCACTTGTCTAATGGTCGGTATCAACCATAATTATAGGTAGACCTGTTCTATTGAGTGTTAGGATCTAGTTGGGAAATTAGTCTTTGATGATGGCTCGAGGGCGAGCAAAGGTCTAAGTGTGGGGTGGTGATATTTGGAAATATTTTCCTATTTTACCTTAATATATTCTCATATTTTAGTACCTTATGCGCTCGTTATATGTGATAATTGTGTTTCTTGTGCTCACTTATCGTATTTGTGATTATAGGAATGGTGCGGATGAATTCGAGGCAAGAACAAGCAAATTAGAGTTAATGGAAAAGTTGGAAGCTATACTGGAGCAAGGCCTCAAGAAAGCCCTGAAAAGTTGGAGGCTATGGTGGAGGCGTGGCTCCACGAAAGCCTTGAGGCTGACGAGAGAAAAGTTCTCCCAACTAGATTAGGCTTTGGTTTAACTTATTCTAGTACTTTGTAAACAATATAAAACCTCTTTTTTATTTCATTCTAGAAGGGGAGGTCTATTTTCTAGAGCAAGTTTGGAGTTCTTACGCATTAAACCAAGGGTTTAATTCCTTTTCATCAACTATTACAATATTTCATATTTCTTACATGAATTCTTGTGTTGTTATTATGAATATGAGTAGCTAAACCTATCGTTCTAGGGTTGGAGTAAATACATGAAGGTTGATGTTTGAAAGTTGATTTCTTCCTATTAATTTACCATTACAGATTGTTTATTCTTTCTTGAGCCTAATTGTTTGGTTATTGAGGCTTGATAATTGAACACTATCTATGGTTTACAAGTTGAACTCGACAGAGGGAACTTGTAAATGCAAATAAGAAAGAATAGGGCTTAATTGTGAACCTGGGCATCCGGGAATCGATTTGCGGGTAGGATAGACATATACCTATTCGCCTGGCTTAACTAAAAATAGAGTTCTTTAATGCATGCATGTGATTTAACTCCATAGAAATATAGGCGTCAAAGTAGCTTGCATAGACTCGTGAAGAATCGAAAGGTTTTCACGAATATAATTAACCTGTTAGTTAGCAATCTAGGAAATCAAGAAGTAGAATCAAATGGAAAACTCAACTGGATTGTTCGTAACTCTGACCCTGGACCATTCTTTCTTATTGATAACAACTTAGAATTTTCTCTGTTGCTTGACTTCAGTTACTTGTTTTAATTATTGTTTTAGTTAGTAAAAAAATCTCAACCATCATTGAAAAAGATCCCTGAATAGTTTTTAGGAAATTGTTTTCTAGGATACAGTCATTAACAATAGTCCTCGTGGGAACGATACTCATCTTATCACTTTATTACTTGTCGACCACGTATACTTATGTGTGCGTTTGGGAGCAACAATCACTCCTTTATGAGTGGACTCTTAAATATATAATCCCAACATCTCCTAATCACACATAATGGGAGTGCTCTTAGAATATGAGAAACATATTCTCATCTTATCTCTATAAATATTCATACAGTGAAGTAGACCGTGTGACCAACATACTATGAGAGCTCAGTGCTATACATCACTTAGGACAATATAGCCTCTTGTCTAGCAAGGTTGACATTAGCACACATGGTATGAAACACGTGCTACAATATTTTTTCCTTTCTTTAAAGAGCGTATGTCTTTATAAAGAATGATGTATAGATGAAATTCAGACATCATATGTATCTAACTCGAGTTCCTTAAACTCACATCTAGCACACAAAGTAGACTAGGTGAACATTTTTTTCATCTTCATAACTTTATGTCATTGTTTAAGCGACTCTAGTAATTTTAAGCATATAGCTCTCAAATTATCAATTTGATATTTTTCCTTAAAATCAAGTCTCATCTCCACTTATCGCTAAGATAAGGAGGCGATTTCTTGTATGAGAATGCCAACCTTTTGTATACCTGTTATACTAAAAAAAATAATTGAAGAATATACTAAACACTCAATAATCATGAATATGTATGTAAGTACATAAACTTTATTGATTATCAAAGAACATAGTTTTGTGAATAAATGAAAATACAAAAGATAGTACAAATCATTTAAAGTCTACGCGAGCCTTGAGACCTAGTGAGTCTCACAAATGCATCTCTAGGCTTAGTGAGTGGCTCTGCTACCATATCTTCTGTAGATATTTTCACCAGGTTCAACCTCGTGCGTTTATACATGTCTCTTGTATAGTTATACTTGATATCTATTTTCTTAGTATCATAATGATGCTTAGAATTTTTTGTTGCATCAATTAAAGCCTTACTATCACAGTAGACCAACATCAGTTCATCATTTTCAGTGTTAGCCAAGTAGCTTTTCAAGAGCCTATTCAACCAAACATCTTCTTGTGTTGGTTTTGAGAGAGCCATATATTCGGCTTCCATCGTAGATAGTGCTACACTAATTCCTTCTTACTCCTCCATGATATGGCACCATTACAAAGTAAGAAGATATATCCTAAGGTAGACTTTCTGTCATCTAAATCTCCTCATGATCAACATCACTGTATCCAATTACTCGTAAATATTTTCCGCCTTGATAACAAAGTGCGTAGTCAGTTGTTCCCCTCAGATATCTCATGATCCTGTTTACTACTTGCCAATGTGCTGGACTTGGGTCGAATTGATGTATACTTGCCAATCCAACTGCTTGACAATTATCAGGTCTAGTACACACCATAACATATATTTGTCATCTGATTCCACTTCTGTAAGGAACTCACCTCATCTTTTCTGTCTCTTCAGGAATCTAAGGACACAAATAATTTTCAAAGTTATGGCCTTTGTTGATATGAGTGTCAATTGGGTTGCCATTTTGCATATTAAATCGTTCAAGAATTTTCTCAATATAATTCTCGTGAGACAGATACAATAGTTTCTTAGAACGATCTCTTGAAATCTTGATTCCAAGAATATATGCAGCTTCACCCATATTATTCATCTCAAACTGAGATGACAACCAGGACTTTACCTCGTTTAAGTACTCCTTATCATATCCAGCTATAAGTATATCATCAATATACAATGTCAAAATTACTAATTTATTTCTTGATCTCTTGGTATAAACACAATGGTCTTCATCAATCATAGTAAAACCATTGGATATGACCACATTTTGAAAGTGAATATTAACACTGCCTTGAAGATTGTTTGAGGCCATAAATAGAATTTAAAAGTCGACAAACCCTTTGTTTGTGGCCTCTTCCAATGAAACATTTGGGTTGTTCCATATAAATTTCTTCATCTAATTCTCCATTGAGAAAGGCAGTTTTTACATCTATCTGATGTTATTCAAGATCTAAACTTGCTACTATAGCTAGAACCAGGTGAATTGAGTTAAATCGCACAACAAGCGAGAAAATCTCTTTGTAGTCTATTCCTTCCTGTTGTGTATAACCTTTCCCTACCAGTCGAGCCTTATATCTCTAAATTGTGCCATCAGGCTTGAGCTTAATCTTGACAACCCATTTGCTCCTAATAGCTCTGCGTCCTTTCGAGAGATCAACTAGTTCCCAAACTTTGTTGACTCTCATTGACTCTAGTTCATCTTCCATTGCTTTTGTCCATTTTTCCTTAGAAAGGCATGAGAGAGCCTCTTTTACGTTTTTAGGCTAGTTTTCAACTTGTAAGAGCAACATATAAAGTTCGACACCTTCAATATCAAATCATCAGTCGGGAATTTTTTTACGTGAATCGCGTCCTTTTTGTAATTCTTCTTCGGTGTTCCCATTTGGATCAACATTTCTCCCACTTGGATCAAGAACATCTATCCTACTCCCACATAGAACAAGATCCATTTGGTTACTATTTAATGTTAAATGATTACTTACATTCGCATCTGATGATGAAGGAGGTTGCTGTTAAATTTCTCCCACTCGAATGAAGTAATCTTTGTACATCTTGATCTTCTATCTCAAACAAGGTTAGGTCTTGTTCTACCTATCCCTTTTTAGGAAACTCAACTTCTTGGACTGTGACGTCTCATGATTTAAATTTAGTTACGCTCCCACTATCATGCTGACCTATAAGCACGTACTTTTGAGTATCTTATAAAGATACTTTTCTTTCCTCTCGGGTCTAATTTCCCATGTTTGTAAGAAGAATCATGTGTATAGGCAGCACAACCCCAAGGTGTTAATACCCTTAGTTTGGTTGCTTTTCTAGTCTATAACTCATATGGAGTTCTTACAACTTATTTTGCAGGCACTTGGTTAAGTACATATAGCAGTAAGCAATAGATCACCTTAATAATTAATTGGGAGGTTACCTTCTGTCATCAATGACCTAACCAATTCTAAGAGCGTCCTGATTCCTCTCTCTACAACACCATTTTGTTGTGGAGTATTTGGGATAGTCAACTGATGAACTATTTCTTTTTCAACACATAACTCATTAAATTGAGCTGACAAGTACTCTCGACCTCGGTCAGTTCGAAGAATTTTTATCTTCTTGTCTAATTGATTTTCCACTAAGTGAATATAGCATTTGAAACAACTTATTGCTTCTGATTTGTGAGAAACTAAATAGACATAACCAAAACAAGTGTAATCATCTATAAACATGATAAAATAGTTCGCTCCATGCCTAGCCCTGACATTCATAGGCACATAGATGTCTAAATGGACTAATTACAAGGGATATTCAGCTCTAGTCACTTTACCGAAAGGTTTTCTTGTAGATTTCCTGCTAGAAAACTTTCACAAGTGGACAATTCCACATGTTCAACGCCAGTAAGCAAACCTTGTTTTGCTAGCCTTTGCATTCTTTGTTGGCCAATATGACCATGTCTAGCATACCATATGTTTACATCACTATTATATTTATGTGAGGAAGCAAATATAGAAAAATTAGCATTATTATTGAATGAATCATAATCCAAAACCATAATGATAAAACCTCTATTCACATGACCAGAACCAATTAAAGTAAAACCTAAAGTCAATTTGAAAGAATTGTCATGGAAAAACAAGCTAAATCCAAGCCTAAGGAAAGCAATAACAGAAATAATATTCCGACGACTACCTGAAGCATAAAGGACATCATGTAGTAGTAGGTCTTGGCCACCATGCAGGACTAACTTGCATGTAACGACCCCTTCAACAACAACTTTATTGTTGTTTCCCACATATATCCACCTTTTTCCACGTGAAATACGCTGAAACTCATCAAAAGCATTGTGTTCCCTTGTTATATAGTCTGTTGCTTCTGAGTCTACAATCCACAAAGGATTAGATTCAGTCAAAAACACCGAACTAGAAACACAAAGTTCACTAATTTGAATTTTGTGAAATACCTTTCTTGGAGGCTTAGAGAAATCCTTAGCACAGTGAGCCTTTTTGTCACAGTTAAAGAATTTCACCTTTGCAACATAGACACTTTTGGGACGTTTGTTATTGCCTTGTCGTTCTGCCCTTCCTTAGCAGACTGAGACTGAGTTGGCCCTCTTTTCTTACCCCAATTTTTTCTCTTTGAGCCACCCTTGGTCTTAGAAGATGTTGCCATGTGCAACTTGTTGACACCTAATTTTGTCCCTCCTGCTTCGATAACCTTTATTCAGAAAAAATACACCGACAGCCACACAATCACCATACACTCACCTCTATTTAATGTCACTACTTCATGTACGCACATCAATTAGGATATTTTTAAAAACACTGGCACAAACTACAGCTATTTACAAGATTTGCACATTTAATTACAATTTTTTTTAATTACTCCTATTTTTAGAAAATTGCACAAATTATTTCAAAATTTAAAATAATAGTCTTCCTTAGCCATTTGGCCCTCAAAATTAATTTTCTGATTTTTCTATAATTTTATGAGCATTTTTATATAAGTTTCTACACATGTTATAGGCATTTATACACATTTATACACAATATATACAGTTTTATACACGTATATATACATCTCAGCATTTTTGCACACCTCACATCCACTTAGACACCTAATTGCCATGTCATGTCGACGTGGCTTAATCCTAGCCCTTCACCTGTCTGATCCAATGGCTGAAAACAAAATTTCCATTTTTAATTATACACCTCACCCCCAAAACCCTTAAATCATTTTCATTTCCCCTCCTCGTCTCAACTGTCGCGACCCCTTTTCTCTCTCGCAAAGCTTCCACTGTTATCGTCACCGTCCGGCCATTATCGCCGGTAAAAATGGAAACAAATTACATATTTGTAATCCTCGTCTCATCCGCTACAATACCGACCCGTAATTTTACTCATTCGACAAGGTTTGAATTTAACCCTATCCCTGATTCCGTATACGGGTAACCCTAATCCCTTTGTCCATTTTTCATTTTTCCTGTCGTTCCTGAAACCTGTGTGATGTTAAGCCTAAGACTTGCCTAAGTTTATGTGATTAAGCTTGATTTGTTACTTGCTAATTAATTAGGCTAAAAATTCACATGATTGTTAGTTCCTGTCCACACTGTCAAACTTAATCATTGTTTGAATCTTCGTGTGCCTGATTGTAATGCATTTTGTCACTTATCTAGTTAAATGCTTAATTTCTATGATCACTTGAGCCTTACATTGTATTTGCCGCACTGTTATGAGTAGAAACATGATTGTCAGGATTCGATGCATAAAACCGAGGTAGTAATCTAATTGGAAAGATTTTAGATTGATTAAAATTAGATTTCTTGACTGAAAATATAAAAAAGAAAATTGGTGATTGGATTTAGAGATTGGTGGGAATATATTCAGTTATTCAAGGTGATTTTCGAACCTAAGGCATGATAGCATAATTGATTATGAACCTACACTATGGCAAGGTTAAAGGGAGAGAATCCAAATTGGTTCAGGACTAGTTTTACTTTAATTTTGGGGGTTGATTGGCTTATTTTTTGAAGATACACCTAAGATTGCCTCTCTTATTCCTGGAGACAATATTCTCTTACCTTGTATGGCATACACGTTTGAATTGGAAGTCCCTTACCCCACAACTATATAAACATGTCTTTCTTTTCATTCACCACACATACACAGACTGGAAAAACCAAAGAGGCAACACCTCTCTTAGCTATTCTATAAAAAGTGCTTTCTTCTCTTCTGATTCAACTTCATTACTGGAGGGAGTCTTTTGGTACAAGTTTGCTGAAGTGTTCTGCTAGTATCTCTGCCTTGCTACTCTTGCTTTGTGCTTGTTTTTCTCTGAAAAGGTAATGCTGCCCTGCTTCTCTTTTTTTTTTAAAAAAAAAATAAACTGGAAACTTGTCATCTATGTTGAAAATGCTTGTCAGTGTGATTGTTTAGGCCTCCTTTTAGCCCTGCTAACCCTGATGAATGCAGTTTTGTTTGGATGGCCATGAAAGGCTATACCAGCCGTGTTTAGTTACAGGTTTGGGGACTTTTGAGAAATATGTTAACTGCACTATGCAGTGCTTGCTTAAGTATGGCTATTGAAGTTCTGATTCTTCCTAAATTTAGTAAAGATAGACCTCCCATTTCTGCATGCTTCTCCCCATTTAGAGACCTCCCCTGTTATGTATATTCATTTGGATTCCTACCTGTATTTGTTTAAAAATAGGGCACACAGCTACTAGGCTGTGTGAATAGCCACCCAGGGGCCTTTTCTTCATCCTCCCCTCCTTCTGTGGCTGCATCATCATTGCATCTAAATGGTAAAATAAAAATAAGCTTGCAAAGTGTTTAATGACTCTAAACAGGGCTCAATTATAACTGCTGCACGAAACCTTGTGATCTGTGACATTGAATTTAGCTTTTAGTCGACTGAAAGTAATGTATAACAGTTCTTTTTACTTGAATTATGATTTTCTTTGAACGAAGGCTATATATGTTAAACTTTCAATTCTGCAACTGTTTCTGAAAAATAAGTATGCTTTTTTACATCTTCGATCCAGGACCAGAAGTATTTTTAAATCTGGCCTTTGTGTGCAAACTGATTTTGAAACTCCTTTCAACCTCTTACACAGTACTTTAATAGTGTATATGGGGGTATAAGCATCAAGGGGTCAATTATACAACTACTCTAAGTATTTTCTTAACGTATATTACTTAACACTCATGTATTTGCATGCTTATACGTATGTGCGACAGCCTTTATTTGCATCTATGTGTCCTTTTGCGAAATCTATTTTCAAAAACAGCCTATCTATTATATATTCCAAAACTGACCCCTACATAAAATAGCCATTAAGGTTAGGACTCGACAATTAATGACGAGTCACACCGACCCTAAATGGCTAATATTTTATTCAAAAATAACCCCCATTTGGTTTTGACAAATTCTGAAATCGTTTTTTGAATACTGCCTATTATGCGAATCTAATATAGATGCTGAAATTGCACAAATAGACTGCTTTTCGATACACATTTGCAGATTTGACCACCTTTTGATTAGGCATTTGTCACAGAAGCGAAAAATGCGAGTAGGCGTGGAATGTAGGCCGTGTTTGTAAAATATGAAGCCCAATTATATGTATGCTACCTAGACTAACATAATTAGACTTAGTTTTATAAACCGAATGCGGAATTGACCTTTTTAAGTTAGTGATACACATGATATTGCGCATTTAAACATCCCAAAATATAGACTCGGGCAGGAACCACTTTTCGTGGGGCTTTGGGAAGTGCCTAACACTTTATTCCCCGAGTCACTTGGACTTCTTACCCATTGAATCTCTGAACCTAGACCAGTCTAATATAGGCCTGACCTTAGACATTTAGGTGACCTAATACACCTTAGAAATCCATATTAGGTGGTGACTCCAATTCTTAATTCAAACGAGTTACCCAGTCAAACCTGAAACCTGGCTCGCTCTGAGTTGAGTTTAAAGTTGGGTATGATAGAATGTCGACTCCGCTGGGGATATTGAAAGTCCTAACTATAATGAGCCTTTATTTTGGGATTTTTACTGATTATTATCTTGTTATTCGTATTATTATGATTTTACTAACTTGGTTTCATTTTTTTTTTATTTTTTCCTTTTTCCTTTTATTTATTTATTTGTATAAACTTGAAAATTGATGTAATCTTGGCATATTTTACTCATTTTCCTCCACTCATGGAAAACGATACTTTGCACATACACGGGCGATTACGTGGATCCTACGGTCGCACCACCTTAAAAAAAACCCCTTTAGGAGGGACATTTTAGAATATAGTTGGTCCATGGTACAACCAACAATTTCAAATGATCCCACCCCTTGGTCGTCCACTTTGGGGAACCGTGTCTAGAATTACACCACTCTTTGAATGTAATGAGCATGAATCATACCGTAGGAAGGGCTCCCCGTCAGCTGGCTAGTCTTCAACTTGTCCAAACTACTTGAAGGGTTTTTGAACCCGAAGGGACGTTTAGACATGCTTATGTGCATTTGAGAGTAAAAGAAAAAGAAAAGTGAGATGAAAATAAATATGCATTTTGATTTGTCCAATTGTTCTCAAAAGGGGAGGGGAATTTTAATCCTTTATTTTCTTCCTTATAGGTCACAATGAGTCAAAAGTTTCACCATTTTGGAATGACTATGGGCGCACCTCGTTTGTTAACTAATTGCTAGAATAATTTGTCATTGGGTGAGCAAACCAAAGTATGCCAACATTTGGGTCATTTGGTTTATCTATTAGAAATAGAACCATGTAGAGAAATTATTGAAGCGTCGGTGTCATTTTGGGATGAAAAACTAAATGTGTTTACATTTGGGGATATTGAGTTCACACCTTTGCTGGAAGAGATATGAGGGTTCATATCGCACTCGGGGTTAGACAAGCATCGTTGGCAAGGGAGTCGCATTCTAGCACTCAGTGTCCCCACACCTGAGGTGTTTCGTAATAAATTAGGGATGATAGCAAGTGTGAATGTATATTTTTTACAACAAAAGAAAATACCCTTTTCCTACTTTTACAACAGGTTTGGGTATTTGAGTGCGTTCGACGACCGCAAGAAAGAGTTCTAGTCCTATAATGACTGGAGGAGAGCCAGACCATTTGCATTTGCTGTTTGCTTCTTAGGAGTTATGGTGTTCCCTGAAAGCTCAAATCTCGACATATGTCTGAGGCTTGTCATGGTTACTGATGCGGTATTTAATGGGATTGATGGTTATCTTTTATTTCCAAAAGTCATCATGTATTGAATTTCAAAAAAAAATTGATTTGGGAATTTATGAGAATGATTGGCAACAAAATGCGTATTTATTTTCCTTACATCATGACAAACTTAGGAAGGCTATACGTCCTTGGCACGTCATAGTCCATTAGTAAACCTACATCAAAATGTCGAAAGGGTTCTTAACCCGAAAAAGACAAAACTGCATCTTTGCATAGATTCGAAGAAATGTATGCACAAAATATTGATCATTTGTCTAAGTATGATCAAGACTATAAGAATGTTTTGATCTTTACTTTTCTTTTTTTTGTTTTCAGACTATGGCTGCATGAGGTACACTTTAATTTGAGACTGTTTCTCGGACTCCTCACTTGATCAGACTCTGGTGGGAAGATTTGGTTGTTGTTAGTAAGGTTCATGTTCAAAAGGTGTTGGGAAAATTAGTGGCTCTCAAGGCTTACACCGCCATGCCTGGTTTAGTCGAGGCCGCTACACATTTCTGGAACTATAAAAGGGCGGTATTTCATTTCAATGGCTTGGAGTTGGCACCGATGCTGGAAGAATTTGGATGACTAGCAGGGTTAGAGCCTAGACCCGAGACCATGATTTATCCCCGAGACGTGGAACCTAAGGAGTTCATTGAACTGTTGAACACTCCTTATGATCCATATGTCGAGGGAGTGCATGATGGAAAAGTTACTTTGAAGTACTTATATTCTAGATTTGGAGATCCAACTCTTAGACATGATTGGACTGGGGCATGGGAAATTCAAGATTGGGAATGGGCTGAGTCGAATGCTTTCATTGTCGCTTTTCTGGGGAGCATGGTCTTCCCCGAGAAAGAAGAAAATATCGACATAAGGTTGGGAAGAGTAGTCGAAGGGTTACGCAAAGGCGCTCACAAGCGTCAAGTGATTTTGGTTCCAATGATTTTGGGGGAAGTTTATATGGCCCTGACCAAATGTAGGAGGGGAGGAGACTTCTTCCAGGGGTGCAATCTTTTGCTGCAAATATGGTTGATAGAACATCTGCATAGCGTCCCCAGCAGTCCGATGGCACCAAGGACATCAAGAGATGGAGGCATTCGTTCGCATAGCACTCGCATGGATGGAACAATAGTATGGGATGACCCCGCGAGGATGGTACACCAAATTTGAAGAATTACAAGAGGTGCAATGGGTAATTGAAAATTGTGCTCGTTTCATCGTTTCCATACAAGGTCAAGACACCACTTTCTTGACGTTGATCGAATTCTGAGGAACTCACCACTATGTTCCTCTAAGAACCCTCCGGCAAGTAGGCATGACACCACAAACTCCTCAGTTGACAAAAGGGAGAAGTTTCAACATTGACATAAAGGACATTGAGTATCCGATGGTTGGTACTATATTGACAATGTGGGAAGGAAGGCTTACTATGCAGTTTTGTCGTGGCCGAGACAGCAGGGTGAACCCCGCTGCTACTCTATGCTCAGAGGCTCAGCGAAGATAGGGAGAGGTTTCGATTAAAGACGACGCTGAAAAGAATGGCCAAAGCTCCAAGTGTCGCTAATAAGTACAAGAAGCTATGACACAAGTTTGACCAAAATGAGAAGCAGTTAAGGGTGACACAAGAGAGGAAGATGAGGAGGTAATACAAGGAAAGGATCAAAAGGGATGAACTCAAGTATTGGACAGGCAAAATCATGGCAGCGAGGCGAGTCGCTGGGAATCTGCAAGATTTGCTCAAGGGATAGGGAGATTATTTTAAGTCAGTACCATTGGAAGAAATGGAAGCAATGGGAGTGGAAATATGTGAATTCTTCACAAAAGCTTTGGGTGACATGCAAGCTGGCAAGGACCTGATGGAGATTTTCATCGACCCTCCGCTTATAAACCTGGTTCACAAACCTAAGGAAGAAGCCGAAGGGAAGAAGGAGAAAGAAGATGCGGGAGCTGATGTTTGATTCAAAACCTCTTTGCTTTGCACATAGTCTGGTCGTCTTAAGTCGAATCGTTTTTCTTTTATCTTTTCCCATTTAGTCGAGTCATTGTCTCAAATTAGTGATTGTAATAAAGCCGAGCAAATCAAATAAAATTTCGTTATTTTGGGTTTTAAAATTGTGTTGATTATGCTTATGCTAACGAAATGATGTGTTTGGGGCAAACATTACATTGAATCTTCGATAGGCCTACCTCTGGCATAAAAGAGGTTCCTTGCATAATAGGACGCGACTTTATTAATTCTAACACTTACTCACATTCTTTTCTTTGTTTTTGTTGTGTTAGTCCTAAGTCCTTGAAGTTTGGTTTGTGCATTCTGGCCACGCTGCAATACCGGTTGAGCTCCAGAGGATAAATTCCCACACCTCCCCCTTTGCCTACAAGGACAAGGACGAGACGCAATATCATGGCTGAGTTTGACAAGGTTGGAAATGGAACTCCCGAAAAGCAAGGTGTGGTCGCCTATGAAGATTATGCTAAGCTGGCACAGAGGTTGTTTGAGATTGAAAACCGCCCGCCCTCACGGCAAAGATCCACTATTCCTTTAAAAAGACATCACGTACCCTACCTACATTGCACTACCAAAAGCACCACAAAATAACCTACCTACCTTCACCGTTGAGATAAAAACCGTTGCATCACCCACCAAAGATAATGACATGTATGCATGGACAAGAAAAGACTCAGACATCACCAAAGAGCAAGTCCAGTGGCTGGTAGAGAAATTCAAGCAATTCCAAGGTACCAAAGGAACTAGAGGACTAGCCTATAAGGACCTCTGCATGCACCCTAATTTGAAGCTGCCCGAGGGTTATAAGATACCCAAGTTCAACATGTTCGACGGTAGTGGTGACCCAATGGCTCATTTGAGATCTTATTGTGACAAGTTAGTCGGGGTTGGACACGATGAAAAGATTTGCATGCAATTGTTCAACTGTATTCTGACTGGAGACGTGCTGGTATGGTATTCAAAGTAGCAAACAAAGAAGTGGACGAGCTGGGAGGCGAAGGCTGGAGACTTTGTTGATAGTTTTGGGCACAACATCGACGCCATGTCTGATCGGTTCTATTTGGAGAAGCTGAAGAAGAAGCCCACCAAGACCTTCAGAGAATTTGCAACTAAGTGGAGAGCTGAAGCCGCCAAAGTCCAACCTCCTATGGAAGACACAGAGATAGTGACCACTTTTATCCGCATACAAGAGGACGTCTACTTTGACAAGATGCTGAACATGCAAGACAAGAAGTTTGGGGATTTGATCAAGATTGGGGATATGGTCGAAGATGGTTTGAAGACTGGTAGGATCGTTAGCTTGGCCACACTACAAGTCACTAACAAAGCCCTACAGACCAGTAAAACCACTGCATCAAAGAAGAAAAAGGACGACGTCTCTTTTGTTGCTGCATCACTCGATTATTCTCCTTCCCACAACCACTACTACCAAACACCGCCTCAACCATACCCATATATTCCACCCACATCCAGCCACCCAGTCTACAATACTGATCCCATGTTTCAAAACCCACCACCATAAAGACCACCATACCCACAAAGCCCTAACTACCGAAACACCAACACCTATCTACCAAGGCCTCACGCCAACAATAACCCAAGACCCAAAAGAAACTATACCCCACTGGCCGAATCCCACACTCAGTTATTTGAAAGACTCAAAGAGGCCGGTCATATACAACCTGTCCCGTTCAAAATACCTAATAGAATGACACCCTACTTTGACCAACCCAAAACCTGTGCCTATCATTCTGGAGGATCTGGTCATGATACCGAAAAGTGCTACGCCTTGAGAGATAAAATACAAGACTTGATCTATCAAAAGGTAGTCCACTTGAAAACTCCAAATGTTCACAATAACCCTTTGCCTAACCACGGAGACAATAGGGTGAACTTGATCGAGTTAGACGAAGAATGAAATTTGGAGGGAACCATTGTCAAACTAAATGGAGCCACACCAGCACCTACTTCTGTTTCCCAGACAGCTAAAGCGCCAAAGCCCATTGAGGTAGAAATAGCTAAAAAAATTTACGTTGACGTAGTTCCCCCATACAGCGACGAGGCGGTACCATGGGATTATGAAACAAAGAAGAAGGGTAAATCGACAATTGAGACTGTTGCTGCACAAGGGATGACTAGCAGTGAGAGGATTTATACGCCCGAGCATCTTGTTCAAGGTAGACGAGGCATCAGCGAGGAGGAGTCCGAAGAAATGTGGAAGAAAGTGCAAGCAAAAGAATACTCTGTGGTTGAACATTTGGGCAAGATCCCCGCAAAAATCTCTGTCTTAGTTCTACTCCTCAAGTCGGAGAGCCACCGAAATGCTCTGATAAAAGTGTTAAACAAAGCACATGTCCTGGTGGATACCACAGTTGAGAATCTGGCTAGCATGGTCGGGCAAGTCATTGAGTCTAACTGAATCGCTTTTCACGAAGATGAACTGCCGCCTAAAGGGTTAAGTCACAACAAAGTTTTGCACGTCACCATCAAATGCAAAGACTGGTTCGTAGGAAGAGTGTTAATTGATAGAGTTTCTGGTTGGAATATATGTCCATTCATCACTCTGAAAAGAATGGGAATTGATGAAAGCAAGAGAGCAACATGAAAGTGAAGGCGTTCGATGGATCGCAAAGAAGCACCATTGGGGAAATCAACTTAACCATCATGGTCGGTCCCGTGGAGTTCAATGCTGAATTTCATGTCATTGACATCTCCGCTTCTTACAACCTACAACTAGGGAGACCTTGAATTCACATGGCTGGAGCGATGCCTTCTACATTACACCAGACAGTGAAGTTCGAGTCGGACCGAAGGGAACAACTCCATTTGCAATGAACAAACCATACCTGCAATTGAAGGGAATGTCCCCGATGGGCAGACTTTCTATACTGTAGAGCTTGTGGGAGCAATGCAAGGCACTCGAGGAGGATATCGCAAAAACTATAACAAAAGGTGGGGTTTCGCCGACGCAGTCCAAGGAGGTTATACTGCACACTTCACTCCTATATTGGTCAACACGCCGCCTGGGATTGAAGAGAAAAGGAGAAGTTTCTATAGCGCTTATTGGGATGGTCGAGGCAAAGGCTATGAAGGAAGAAACTTGGTATGGGAACCGGTAATATCTCACTGGGGTGTGCCCTCACGCGAATTTCGTGAGACCTTACCTGCTAAGGCAGAGAAGCAACCGACATACTCACCTAATGCTCATTCTAACTGGATGCGCATCTCTGAAGAAACAAAGGGGAAGCAAGTGTGGCTACATAAAACACCCGAACCTATGGAGGTGATGATTAAAGAACCTTATGTACTCCCACAACCTGCAAAATGGCCTGGAGACTGGGTTGTAGGCATCATAATAAAGCAAGGCTACGAACTTGGAAAAGGTTTAGGCAAGAACCTGGACGACATGATCGAGCCAATTCAAATTATGATGAGGCCCGACAATGAGAAACCTGGCATAGGGTACATTTTGACTTATGAGATGAACATAGAAGAAGAATCACTGGACATCAAATTCAACAAGAAAAGCACCAAGACTCTCCTACATATTTTCGTCTCCTCTGGATACTTGGATGGTCGCAAAGGGGAGGTATCTGCAGCATAATGAGTTGAATCGAAGATCGTTGATGCTGAAGAGGATTTGTTGGCGGGAGTGAAAAAGCTATTCATATCTGATGAAGACTACTGTGTGATCTTGGAAGAGCATGTTGAACCTCCTAGGTTGGCAAAAGCTAAATCTGGAGCTGCATTGAAAAACTAGATCAGCAACCGGGTCCGAGCTTACCGTGGACCTTGGTAGAGCTGGGGAATAGAGTTTATTTCATGCTTTCTAAAATAAAACTCGACTTTGAGTCGTGGAACTTGCATTTATTTTCTTTCTCACGTGTCTCCCTACAAACTTTATTTTGCAAGGATTCATAAATAAAATATCGCACTATTTCCTTTACTTTTGTTTTAATCTTTTAATTTCACAATATTTTATTTTTTCAGCATTCAAACTAATAATCCCATTGAGTCCACAACCGCAACGAGTAATGAAACTATGGAGCTTGAGGAAATTGATTTTGTCTATGATGATTTTGATGAGGCCACGCAAGAGGAAATTGAGAAATTTGAAAATAAACCTAAATCAAGTCTAGAAAAAACTGAGGTGATAAATCTTGGAGATGACGAAACATTAAAAGAGACAAGGATTAGTGTGTATCTCACCGCCGAAGATAAGAAGCGGTATACCTTGTTTTTTAAAGAATATGAGGATGTGTTCGCATGGTCATATGATGACATGACTGGCATAAGTACGGACGTGGTAGCTCACAAATTTCCTATCAATCCGGGCTTTCCACCAGTCAATCAAAAAACCCGAATTTTCAAGTCATCTACATTGCTAAAGATTGGGGAAGAGGTAACCGAGCAGCTCAATGCAGGTATTTTGAAAACAGTCAAATACTCAACTTGGTTTGCCAACATTGTCCCAGTGGCAAAGAAAGATGGGAAACTTAGATTTTGTGTGGACTATAGAGATCTGAATAGGGCAAGCCCAATAGATGATTTTCCTTTGCCAAATATACACATCCTGATTGATAATTATGCGAAACATGAACTGCAGTCTTTCGTGGATTTTTTTGCTCGCTATCATCAAGTGCTCATGGATAAAGAAGACACTGAGAAGACAACTTTCACTATATCTTGGGGGACTTATTGCTACAAAGTCATGCAGTTGGTTTGAAAAATGATGGGGCAACTTACATGAGGGCAATGAAAACTATGTTCCATGACTTGATGCACAAAGAAATTGAAGTCTCCGTAGATGACGTGATCATCAAGTCGAAGAAGAGCTCAGGGCACCTTGACAATTTGCACAAGTTTTTCAATCGCTTTCGTACATATAATTTGAAACAAAATCCTGCAAAGTATGCTTTTGGTGTTCCAACAGGGAAGCTTTTGGGTTTCATCATCAGTAGAAGAGGCATCGAGTTAGATTCATCTAATATCAAAGCAATTAAAGAATTGCCAACGCCAAAGAGCAAGAAAGAAGTCATGAGTTTCTTTGGAAGGCTCAATTACATTAGCCGATTCATAGTTCAATCCACGGATATCTGCGAACCAATCATCAAGCTACTAAAAAAAGACGCAACGATCGAATGGACGGAGGAATGCCAAAAAGCATTTGATCGGAGAAAGGAATACCTGTCTTGCCCGCCTGTATTGGTTCCACCCGAACTTGGGCGACCTTTGATCTTGTACCTGTTGGTGGTAGATTCAGCATTTGGTTGCGTGTTGGGGCAACCTGACTCAATTGGAAGAAAGGAGCAAGTAATATACTATCTGAGTAAGAAATTCACTCCCTACGAAGCCAAGTACACATTACTGGAACGCACGTGCTGTGCACAGACTTGGATAGCACAAAAGCTGAGGCACTAGTTGACATCCTATTCAACTTTGCTGATATCAACGATGGACCCTCTCAAGTATATTTTCCAAAAACCAATGCCTACTGGAAAATTGGCTAAATAGAAAATGATGCTCAGTGAATTCGACATTACTTTTGTCACACAAAAGGTGGTAAAGGCTCAAGCCCTGGCATATCATATGGCTGAAAATCCGGTGGGGCATGATTATGAACCTTTGCACACTTATTTTCCCGACGAAGAGGTCATGTTCGTAGGGGAGGATATCACAGAGGAGTATAATGGTTGGATACTATTCTTCGATGGAGCGGTGAATTTCAAGGGAGTCGGCATTGGAGCAGTATTAGTTTTAGAGACTGGTCAACACTATCCTATCACAGCCAAAATGTGGTTTCCTTACACCAACAACATGGCGGAATATGAAGCTTGTATCCTGGGTGATAGAACGGCGATAGACATGAACATACAAGAGCTGTTGGTGATTGGAGATTCCGATCTGTTGATTCACCAAGTTCGAGGAAAATGGACGACAAATAACTCCACGATATTGCCATACCTCGAGTGCATAAAAGAGCTGAAGCAAAGATTCACCAAGATAGAGTTCCGGCATGTACCCAGGCTACAAAACAAGTTCGAAGATGCTTTGGCCACCATATCTTCCTTGATCAAACATCCCGACAAGAATTACATTGACTCAATACCCATGGCGGTGAGGAAGCAGCCAACATATTGTTATAATGTGGAAGAAGAATCGGACGGGCAACCTTGGTTCTACGACATCAAATGGTTTCTCAAAGATGGCACCTACCTGATCTAGGATTTCTGAGGTGTGTGGATGCCAAACAGGCTGGTAGGTTGTTGGAAGAACTACACTCTGGGACATGCGGCCCATGTATGAATGGCTTCGTGCTTGCAAAGAAGATTTTGAGGGCTGGCTATTTCTGGATGACAATGGAGCATGATTGCATAAGGCATGCAAAGAAATGTCATCAATGCCAAGTCCATGGGGACATGATTCGAGTGCATCCTAATGAATTCAATGCCATAGGATCACCTTGGCCTTTCGCTGCCTGGGGAATGGATGTCATAGGACCCATCGAGCCAGCTGCTTCCAATGAACACCTTTTCATATTAGTAGCTATTAATTATTCTACCAAATGGGTAGAAGCTGCCTCATACAAGTCAGTGACAAAGAAAGTGGTGGCAAACTTTATTCGTGACAGAATGATCTGTCGATTCGGCATTCCCGAGTCCATCATCACCGACAATGGATCCAATCTCAATAGCGACTTAATGAAACCAACTTATGAAATTTTCAAGATCAAGCACCATAATTCTACCGCCTATAGACCCCAAATGAATGGTGCAGTCGAGGCAGCCAACAAGAACATCAAGAAGATATTGCGCAAGATGATAGACAATTCAAAGCAATGGCATGAGAACTTACCCTATGCTCTATTAGGGTATCGCACCACAATGAGAACGTTAACAGGGGCTACTCCTTAATTGCTGGTGTATGGCACCGAGGCAGTGATACTAGCGGAAGTTGAGATACCATCTCTGAAGATCATTCAAGAGACACAGTTAAAAGACGCTGAGTGGGTCAAAGGAAGAATGGAACAATTGGCCCTCATTGATGGCAAGAGACTAAATGCAGTATGTCATGGGCAATTATATCAAAGGAGAATGGCTAAAGCATTTAACAAGAAAGTTCGAGAGAAATCCTTCGAACCTGGACAATTAGTGTTGAAGAAGATATTCCCTAATCAAGAAGAAGCAAAGGGAAAGTTTGCACCAAATTGGAAAGGGCCGTACATGGTTCTCCGAGTTCTAATCGGAGGAGCACTGATACAAGCAGAAATGGACGAAGAAGTTTGGCCGAAACCAATCAACTCAGACGCCGTCAAAAGATACTATGTATAAGAGCTTGCACTAGTTAGTGGTCTTATAATTCTGCAATACATCATGTAATCTGGAACTTCGTTACGACCTAATTCCCCAAGTGGGATACGTAAGCAACCTACCCAAGGTTTTGTCGCATAAATACAATAATTTCACTCTTCCATAAGGCAGATAATGGGGCAGAATTTTTGAGGAACTCTAAAAAATTCCTAAACGACAAAACATAGTTGACACTGGGGCAGAAATTTTTTAGACCCTCTCAAAAATTTAAAGAACAAACAAACTGGGGCAGATGGAATTTGGAACAGTATAAGGAGCAACAACCGTGACTTTAAACAACGCAACTTGTGACTCAATGGGATAAATTATTTCGTTTCATTTTCTTCTCATAAAATTTTTCCGTATATTTTCATTATTTACCACTTTATATGTATCCCTACCAGCTTGACCGAGGTCCCAGCACTCATAAGAAGCGGGCACAGACCAAGCCAAGAACGCACAAACCAAACCACCCCACACAACTCACCAATCTTTCTTTGAATACAGGCACGAATGTATGCAACCCGACAACACATGACAAACATATTCCGACAAAAGGTTATCCAACTTCTCTTACTACACTTTAATATAGAACCCGATGCGTTGACTGAGGGTACACAGCCCGATGTCGATCTCATCATTGTAATTTAGCAGAGGGTACACAGCCTGATGTGTCGATTAAGGGAACACAGCCCGATGTCGATCTTGTCATTTTAATTTAGCGGAGGCTACACAGCCCGATGCATCGACTAAGGGTACACAGCCCGATGTCGATCTTGTAATTTTAATTTAGCGGAAGGTACACAGATTGATACGTCGACTGAGGGTACACAACTCGATGTTGATCTTGTCATTTCAATTTAGCGGAGGATACACAGCCCGATGCGTCGACTGACGGTACACAGCCTGATGTCGATCCTGTCATTTTAATTTAGCGGAGGGTACACAATCCAATGCGTGAACTGAGGGTACTCAGCCCGCTGTCGATCTTGTCATTTTAATTTAGCGGAGGATACAAAGCCCGATGTGTCGACTGAGGGTACACAACCCGATGTCGATCTTGTCATTTCAATTTAGCGGAGATTACACAACCCGATGCATCAACTGAGGGTACACAACCCGATGTCGATCCTGTCATTTTAATTTAGCAGAGGGTACACAGCCCGATGTCGATCTTGTCATTTTAATTTAGCGGAGGATACACAGCCCGATGCGTCGACTGAGGGTACCCAGCCCGATGTCGATCTTGTCATTTCAATTTAGAGGAGGGTACACAACCTGATGCATCGGCTGAGGGTACATAGCCCGATGTCAATCCTATCATTTCAATTTAGCGGAAGGTACACAGCCCGATGCGTCGACTGAGGGTACACAGCCCGATATCGATCTTGTCATTTAAATTTAGAGGAGGGTATACAGCCTGTCGATCTTTTCGTTTAAATTTAGCGGAGGGTATAGAGCCCGATGTCAAATTTACCACTTAGCATAGCAAAGGATACACAGTCAGACGTAGCAAACACACTTGCATATGAAGGGGAATCTTGGTAAGACAGTTCAGCCCAACATAAAGGTACGTTTACATTTGTTTATACATACACTATTTTTTGCAAGGCTCACCTCTACTGCAGGATATACAATCTGGCAACGCAAACGTTACGATCTAACGCCTCATCACTTCCCGTAAGCCGTAAGCACTTCTCTAGAGTTGCGACAAAATTAGTCGTTCTATCAACGTCTTTGCCCGAAGATTCTTTCATCATCCCGGGGCAAAGAGGGGCAGCTGTTGACACCTAATTTTGTCCCTTCTGTTTCGATAACCTTTATTCAGACAAAATTACACCGATAAATACACAATCACAAAACACTCACCTCTATTTTAAGTTACTACTTCATGTACGCACATCAATTAGCATATTTTTTAAAATACTGGCACAAACTACAGCTATTTACAAGATTTGCACGTTTAATTACAATTTTTTGTAAATACTCCTATTTTTAGAAAATTGCACAAATTATTTTAAACTTCAAAATAATAGTCTTCCTTAGCCATTTGGCCCTCAAAAATAATTTTCTGATTATTCTATAATTTACGAGCATTTTAAAACAATTTTCTACATATTTTATAGGCATTTATACACATTATACACAATATATACGGTTTTATACATGTATATATATACACCTCATCATTTTTGCACACCTCACACCCACTTAGACATGTAATTGCCATGTCATGTCGACGTGGCTTAATCCTAGCACTTCACCCGTCTGATCCAACGGCCGAAAACCATATTTCTATTTTTAATTATACTCCTCACCCCAAAACCTTAAAATCATTTTCATTTCCACTCCTCGTCTCAGCCGTCACGACCCCTTTTCTCTCTCGCGAAGCTTCCACTGTTATCGTCGTCGTCCGGCCATTATCGCTGGTAAAAATGGAAACAAATTACATATTTGTAATCCTCGTCTCATCCGCTACAAAATCGACCCATCAATTTACTCATTCGACAAGGTTTGAATTTAACCCTATTCTCGACTCAGTATACGGGTAACCCTAATCCCTTTGTCCCTTTTTCATTTTTTCTTTCATTCCTGAAACCTGTGTGATGTTAAGCCTAAGACTTGCCTATGTTTATGTGATTAAGCTTAAATTGTTACTTGCTAATTAATTAGGTTTAAAATTCAAATGATTGTTAGTTCATGTCCACACTGTCAAACTTAATCATTGTTTGAATCTTCGTATACTTGATTGTAATACATTTTGTCAATTATCTAATTAAATGCTTAATTTCTATGATCACTTGAGCCTTACATTGTATTTGCCCTGCTGTTATGACTAGAAACATGATTTTCATGATTCGATGTCTAAAACTGAGGTAGTAATCTAATTAGAAAGAGTTTAGATTGATTAAAATTAGAATTCTTGACTGAAAACATAAAAAAGGACATTGGTGATTGGATTTAGAGACTGATGGGAATCTATTCTGTTATTCAAGGTGATTTTCGAACTTAAGGAAAGATAGCAAGATTGATTATGAATCTAGACTATGGCAAGGTTAAAGGGAGGGAATACAAATTAGTTTAGGACTGGTTTTACTTTAATTTTGGGGGTTGATTGGCTTATTTTTGGAATATACACCTAAGATTGCATCTCTTATTCCTGGAGACAATATTCTCTTACCTGGTATGGAATACCCGTTTGAACTGGAAGTCCCTCACCCCACAACTATATAAACATGTCTTTCTTTTCATTCAACACACACATACACAGACTGGAAAAACCAAAAAGGCAACAGCTCTCTTAGCTATTTTATAAAAAGTGCTTTCTTCTCTTCTGATTCAACTTCATTACTGGAGGGAGTCTTTTGGTACAAGTTTGTTGAAGTGTTCTGCTAGTATCTCTGCCTTGCTACTCTTGCTTTGTGCTTGTTTTTCTCTGAAAAGGTAATGCTGCCCTGCTTCTCCTCTTTTTTTACTTTTTTAATACACTGAAAACATGTCATCTATGTTGAAAATGCGTTTCACTTTGATTGTTTAGGCCTCCTTTTGGCCTTTCTAATCCTTATGAATGCAGTTTTGCTTGGATGGCCATGAAAGGCTATACCAGCCTTGTTTAGTTACAGGTTTGGGGACTTTTGAGAAGTCTGTTAACTGCACTATGCAATGCTTGCTTAAATATGGCTATTGAAGTTCTGATTCTTCCTAAACTTAGTAAAGATAGACCTCCCTTTTCTGCATGCTTCTCCCCATTTAGAGACCTCCTCTGTTATGCATATTCATTAGGATTCCTGCCTGTATTTGTTTAAAAATAAGGCACACATCTATTAGGCTGTGTGAATAGTCACCCAGGGGCCTTTTCTTCATCCTCCTCTCCTTCTGTGGCTGCATCATCATTGCATCTAAATGGTAAAATAAAAATCAGCTTGAAAAGTATTTAATGACTCTAAACAGGGCTCAACTATAACTGTTGCACGAAACCTGGTGATTTGTGACATTGAATTTAACTTTTAGTCGACTAAAGTAATATATAACAGTTTTTTTTATTTGAATTATGATTTTCTTTGATCGAAAGCTATATGTGTTAAACTGTCAATTCTGCGACTGTTTCTGAAAAAATAAGTATGCTTTTTTACTGCGACTGTTTCTGAAAAAATAAGTATGCTTTTTTACATCTTCGATCCAGGCCCAAAAGTATTTTTAAATCTGGCCTTTGTATGCAAAATGATTTTGAAACTCCTTTCAACCTCTTATACACTAATTTAATAGTGTATATGGGGGTATAAGCATCAAGGGGTCAATTATACAACTACTCTAAGTATTTTCTTAACGTATATTACTTAACACTCATGTATTTTCATGCTTATACGTATATTTATGAGCGACAACCTTTATTTGCATCTATGTATCCTTTTGCGAAATCTATTTTCAAAAACAGCCTATCTATTATATATTCCAAAACTGACCCCTACATCAAATAGCCATTAAGGTTAGATTCGACAATTAATGACGAGTCACACCGACCCTAAATGGCTAACATTTTATTTCAAAAACAACTCCCATTTTATTTTTGACAAATTCTGAAATCATTTTGTGAAAACTGCCTATTATGCGAATCTAATGTAGACGCTGAAATTGCACAAATAGACTGTTTTTCGATGCCCATTTGCATATTTGACCCCCTTTCGATTAGGCCTTTGTCATAGAAGCTAAAAACGCGAGTAGGCGTGGAATGTAGGTCGTATTTGTAAAATATGAAGCCCAGTTATATACATGCTACCTAGACATAAATAATTAGACTTAATTTTATAAACCGATTGCATAATTGACCTTTTTAAGTTAGTGATACACATGATAGCATCTTATAGCTCATTTAAACATCCATTAATATAGACTCGGGAGGGAACCACCTTTCGTGGGGCTTGGGGAAGCGCCTAACACCTTCTTCCTCGAGTCACTTGGACTTCTTACCCACTGAATCTCTGAAACTAGACCAGTCTAATAAAGAGCCGACCTTAGACATTTAGGTGACCTAATACAAATTAGAAATCCATATTTGGTGGTGACTCCAATTCTTAACTTAAATGAGTTACCCCGTTAAACCTAAAGCCTGGCTCGCTCCGAGTTGAGTTTAAAATTGGGTATGACACAACTCAGCTATTGGCTTGGCATCCTCAAGCCGATCCTCTTCCAGCTCAAGAGATCTCCTGACATCTTCTAGATACGTGACTAGCTGATTGTGGGTCAAATGCATCTTCATATGATCCCAAGAATCAGGTAAGGACCGTATAACAGCTTGAATTTGTTGCTCATCGGTCAACACATGACCAATATCTTTTAACTCCCCAATCATATTTTTCATATGTCTCAGATGTGTTTTCACTAAATGTTCTGGGTGCTTTTTGTATGAATCAAATTTGATTGTTCAGGATCAAAGCCTTGCAATAGAACAGGTACTAAACATATTCTTCAAAGCAACCCAAAGACCCATAGCTCTTTGGTGATCCTTAAATTCCCTTAAGATGTCCTCATCTAAAGTGCTCAATTATATAATGCGAGCCAAGGAGTCTTTCTCTTTTCCAAGCGTCGTAAGCAGCACGGTCACGCCTATGCTGAACCGTGGTGCCTTTCGCAGGCTCATCCACTACAACGTTAATTTCCTCCAAAGCCTCTTGCTCTTTAAGCACATATTAAACTTTTAATTTCCAGGTCTCATAATTGTCACCATTGAGTTTTAACCCTTTGTTGAGCTCAAAAACAATGTTTTTAGCAGCAGTAGACATTCTTTTAACAAATAAAAAATATACTGAGGATCTAAAAAAAAATATCTTAACGTAAGTTCTATGTTCAACATACATACATATTCGGACAAGAAGTAGTGAATTGATTAAGTTAATAAACAAATATATTAATAATGGAGTCGAAAATTCCCAGTCATCATCCAAAAATTAAACACGTGAAAATAACCTAGTCAACTACCTAGCTTAATGTCTTATCAATATTTTTAAAATAATACTTTATTTTCATGATCTTATAATCCTGTATAGATTTAAGTTAAACAAATCAACTTAAATTTATTGTAAATTTTATTTAACATATTAAATAAAATAAGTCAAATATTAAACTAAATAATATTGTTTATTTGTTAAACTAATTAATAAATAAATTAATATTAAACTAATTAATATTTCTAACATGTTAAGCAAAAGTTAATGTTAAACTAATTAACAATTAAAAACAAATATTAAACTAATTAACAAATTAGGCAATTGGTATAATATTTCAATAAGTATATCTAATATTAAACTAATTAATATTTTATGCAATTTGCGAAACTAATCAATAAATATAATTAAAATTAAACTAATTAAAAAGTTGATGAAATTGGTATAATTAAAATTATTATTTTATCAAATATAAATACTAAATTTATATTTTTTTTAACACAAAGTATTCTAAAGTTATTAAAAAAAATCAGAATCATCTGTATAATATTTTACAAATCTGACCATTAGCTACACAAGAAAGGAGCACCATCTGTTAAAAAAATCCCGAAATGAGCCATTTACCCAATTCTGCCTATATTCTGCCATTTTAAGCAGATAAACTTTTATTGGGATTGCAGCCCAATTCTCATAATCTGCTAATATATTACACTATATACTCATAAAATTTAAAGTATTTACAAGCTCTACCCATTAAAAATTACATTACCCATGAAATTAAAAGTATTTACCCAACTACTCATTTATTACTGTATACCTTTGTTATACCTTACGGGTGTATACCTTTAAGGTATACTGCATAAATAATAGTATACAAGTCTAAATATGGATGTATACCTTTAAGGTATACTACATAAATAATTGTATACAAGTCTAAATGGGTAGGGTATATATATAGTTTATGGGTAGAGGTTGTAAATATGAAACTTATGGGTAGAGGTGAGTAAATATTTTGATTTTGATGGGTATTTTCGTAAACCTCCTAAAAGAAAACATAAGTGGCCTCTTTAGCCCAATCATGTTTCAACCTACTTAAATAAAAAAGGATTTTTTACACAAAAGTACAATGTTTAGAACTTAATTACCAAACATAGCAACATTTTAGCAAAATTATCATATATATAGGAAACCACAAGTTAATTGCAAATATAGCAAAAACATAGCAATATTTTTTCATAACATACCAAACTCTTACATTCTTCCTCCTATTTTCCCTCCCCCCCCCCTCCCCCCCCCCCCCCCCACAATCACTTTTGCTCCTCCCATATTCCCCTATTTCACTTTTCCTCCCACCATTTCTCCCAATTTCACTTTTACTCCTCCCATTTTCCTCAATTTCACTTTTCCTCCCACCATTTCCCCCAATTTCACTTTTAAATTGTATCAACTCCCGTTTTAGACTGTATAGACTCCGTTTCAGACTGTATCATAGTGTTTCAATGCCGTTTCAGACTGTTTTAAACTGTATCAACTCCCATTTTAGATTGTATCAACTTTGTTTCAGACAGTATCAGACTGTTTTAAACTGTATCAACTCTCGTTTCAGACTGTATACTCTCTGTTTCAGACCGTATCAGACTGTTTTAAACTGTATCAACTCCCGTTTCAGACTCTATTAACTCCGTTTCAGACTGTATCAGACTGTTTTAAACTGTATCAACTCTCATTTCAGACTGTATCAACTCCGTTTCAGCACTGTTTCAAATTATTCCAGCACCGTTTCAAATTATTTCAGCACTGTTTCAGACCGTATCATACTGTTTCAACGTTGTTTTAGACCTTATCAGACTATTTCAACAATTGTTTCAGATTGTTTCAACGCCGTTTCAGACCGTATCATACTGTTTTAACATCGTTTCAGACTGTATCAAATTGTTGCAACAACTGTGTCAATGTTTCAACGATGTTTCAAACTGTATCATATTGTTTCAATGCCATTTCAAACTGTATGAGAACGTTTCAATAATAAATATAAAGTAACTAGGTTTTATTTACTTATGAAACAGTGGTTAAGCTCCAATGAGCAGTTAAATCAGTCGTGAGCAATAGAAAACAAAATTTCAAATTTATTAAACCACTATAACGAATTTGTTCAAACAGAAATAGAAATAAATAAAATATGAAGAAACATGAATAGAAACGGAACAAAAACGAAATTTGAACGATTCTGATGAAACAGAAACGGAACAAAAATGAAACAAATCTAAAGAAACAGAAACAGTTGAGAGCAGATAACCCATTACAACATCAACACACACGCCATAACAGACCACAGGGCATCACTGCCTCGCTCACCACTGCTGCACCCCTGCATTTCCATTGGCGTCAACGCCACTGCTTCTGTTTCTGTCTCAGCTTTGCCGTGCATCACTGGTGTCCAAAACGCCATCACATTGCCAAGAAATGCACCAATAATATCATAACCTACTTCCCTAACACTGCCTCGTCGTCATCACCCCACACATATCGCCACCCTCACGACTACCTTGACGTACATCACACCATACCAGCCCCTCTAAAACGTCATAAACACCATAGCCAAATCACCATAACAAGAAAGAGAAAAGAAAATAAGAAGAAACAAAAGTAAGGAACGGATGAAGAAAATAGAAAGAAAGGGGACACGGCTTTGGGATACAGGAAAAACAAGTGACGGGGAAGGGTGAGAGAAAAGAAAGAAACGAAACTTACCGGAAAATGGTGGAAAATCGCCAGAGATAGGCTTCGACCGGAACTTGGACTACAGATCTACACGAATTGATTCTTCTTTTGAGGAAACCAGTAGCGGAAATGGAAAGAGGAGGTCAAAATGAGTTCGGGGATGTATTTTAGCATTTTACGGGCACCGGAGGCGGTGGTCCGGCGGCGGAACAGTGGAGGAGAGGCGACGGGGGACGGTGGCTTGAGTTTTTCGGCCACCGGAGGCTGCTTGTATGGGGAGGATGTGGCAGAAATTGTTTAAGGGTTTTTTTGGAGAGTGAGGTGTAAATATAGTTATCAAAAATGAAATGTGTTGATTATTGCAAAAATGTGCTAAAAAAATATTGCTATGTCTGGTAATTTTAAAAATGTTGTTATTTTTGTGTAATTAGAGCTGTATATTTGTATATATGTGTAAAACTCCCAAATAAAAATGACCTTCAGCACTGCTTGTCAGAATTTGGTCGACCTCACTATGAAAACCTGTGTTCTCATCTCCCTTTTTTCTTTACAGCCGCCTAACTTTTAGAGAATCGAATTTAAAAAAAAAAAAAAAAGATTAAAGCAAGTGCAAGGAATAATAGAGAAAATCTAGTTTCTTATCTTTCTCTGACTAGCCACTGCCATTTTTTTTCTATAAGAAGATTAAAAAAAAAATTACTTCTTCTTCTTCTTCTTCTTCTTCTTCTTCTTCTTCTCTGAGTTGCCATAGCCATGGAACACCACCTCCACACTTTTGGGATTGTTCGCAGCAGCGATTTGTAGATCGGAAAATAAAATTTAAAAAACTTTTATTTTATTTTATTTCTGATGGAGGATTGCCGCTAGTTTTCGGCGTCTCGATAGCGGTGCTCGATGGCTTTGAAAACAGATTTCGAATCTATGTTTTATTTTTATTTTTTTAATCTGATTTGAAACTAATATCAAATCTTATAAAGAAAACTTTACAGTCTCCTTGATTCAAATCTATGGGCATTCAGTAAATTGACCTATTTTTTTAATCAGATTATTTAGAGATCTACAATACTTGTTTAAAAACTTATTTCCAAGCAGTCTAGAAAAAACAATGAACTAATTCACAGACTGTAAGAAAAAAAATATTCAAAACTTATCGTTCGTAATTCAGATTGACTTATACAATAAATGTATTATTTCATACCAGAAAACTAGCCTAACGATATCTGATAGACTGATACCAATGAAGGACTATACAGACAAAAGTATATATACTAAATAGATTAATCAAAACATAATCTGAGAACTTACTTGTTCTCCTTATAACGAAAGTGGAACTGATTGATCTTGAACCATGATTGAAATTATTGGTCGTCGGTGATAGTCACGGTAATGGATCAATCCCTTTATCCACAGTCTAAACAATTGTTAATCTGTAGTGATGATAGTAGTAGGGAAAATAGTAGAGAAAAGTACGTGCCTTTTTCTCAGTGTGTTTGACTGTATATATAATTGTATATACTTGTATAGTTGTCATCTTATAGGACTCTTCCAGGTAACTTATCTTTTTACCTGGGTAGATGTTAAGAGCACTCATTTATGACTGGACTCGTAAACCGATAAATCCAACACCAGTCATGTGCCTACTATCAAGAATCCAAATTGGGTTGCTCCTTCCCACTCCACCCTGCAAAAGAGAATCAGGGTTAGTAACAGGAACCCACACAAACTTGGGTCTCTTTTTATGATAGAATGGATGAATCAAATCTCTTATAACTGACTTCTTATTCTTCATTACTGCCGTTTTAGCAACCATGCACTCATTTTTATAATGTCTAGTTTTTCCACAAACAAAACAAAGCATGTTGCATGGAAGTACTACGTATTTACTTATATGATTCTAAGCAGGTAATGGTTTTCTATAACCTAAGCCGTTTTTGCCTCTGTTATGGTTATCAAGAACTCAGTTTATAGCTTTAGAAGACTTGTTCCATTTAGTGAGTCTGGTAAGTTCATAGTTAGCCTTTTCATCCTTTTCTTGAAGAACTCTGTTCTTCTTAGTTTCTTGATATAGAACCTCGTTTTCTTTTTAAGCTCAGTTTCAAGGTTGATTTTACCTTCACAAACTACTTGCTTACCACTGTCTTCTTTTAATTTTAGATTTTTAAGTTCAAGTGCTGAAACTTTTTTTTGCTCGACAAGCACCTGTTTCGTTAATTTTTCATTCTCAAGTTCAAAGGCTAAAACTTTTTGTTTTATCTACAAGAACTTGTGCATTACATGATGTTGTTTCTTTTTCATGTTCAATTTTAGCTTCTTCTAGGCTCTTAGTTTAAATTCTGAAATCAGACACAACTGAAAGAAGAAGTTGGTACTTCTTAGCCCTTAAACTTTCAAATCCTTCCATTAAAGTTTGTGCGAGCAAAGTTTCCTTCGAGAGAAAGCATGAATGTAATCTTTTAAATCTTCAAAACTTATCTCAGGTTGATCATTTGAGGAGTACTAAAGAGTCATCTTCAGATTCTTCTTCTGGGTCTGTGTTGCTTTCAGATGGTGCTCACATTACAATGAATGCTTCTTTCTTCTTCTTCTTCTTCTTCTTCTTCTTCTTCTTCTTCTTCTTGGCTCTGAGATTAGGTGGACTTTTAGTTTTCTTTGATTCACTATAATTCGTAGCACTGTACTTTTTCCACTCTATTTCCCACATAGGACAGTCCTTCATAGCGTGATCCTTCTTGTGACACTTGAGACAACCTGACTAGTCTGGATTATCAACAATGCTCATTTTGGCAGGAGTTGCCTTGGTGGTTCTTTTAGTATCTTTCTTCTCAAGATTCATCGACCTTCTAAAGGCATTACCCAAGGCTATCTCTTGCTCAGGTACTCAGACTTAGAACCTCTAGTAGCTTTCAATGCTAGATTCTTTTCCTTCTGAGGTTCTACCTTGATCCTTGATTATTTCATTAGCTCATGGGTCATTAGGTTACCAACTATCGATACCTTTTTTTCTTGAACCACTAGAGTTCAAAACCGGACTCGACTTATTGGAACTCACGGGTAAGACTTGGAGTCGCCACCTAGCATATTTTTTAACTAGGCGTATTAAGACACCTACTTTATTTGTAGCCAATTTTACAGTTCTTAGTCTACAATTAGAAATTTCAAGTAACGGTTCAGATTAACCCGAAAGAAAGGTGTTAGGCACCTCTTGGATTCCACCAAATGTGGTTCCCAACCGGACTGAATAATTGAGATTCAATAACAAACTAAAATCAAGAAAAAACTATCTCTACTATAATATACAGTTTAGATACGAACAATTTTACTTAAAATTCAATAAAAAGGCCCGTCTTCTCTAGTTGTTTTCTTCCTTAGCGAACTTCAATCAAATAGACCTCACAAAATAAAACAAATTATTTAGTATCTAAAAATAAATTAATAAGAATAAGATGAAAATTTGAAGGACGCAATACTAAATTGTATTAGGAGAATTTTCTGGAGCGTCGTCATTAAAAGTGTACATCCAAATGTACCTTGAAAAAATACGAAAAACGAATTAGTATTATAATAAAGCAAAAGTAAAAGTAAATAAAGTATAATAATAATAGTGATAATAATGATGATAATAATAACAATAATAATAAAAGGAAAATAAAGGGAGAAATGATTTTTTATTTTTAAAGTTCATGCTCAGATTAGTGTGGTGCATCGGGTAGAGGTTAGGGATGTCGGTACGGCTGCAAACACGGTGGCTAGCCAGTTTCCATGCCAAGCACCGATCCACTATTCCACTTTAACTTACTTTGCAAAGTAATATGTACCTTCATCGCTTTTTTATTTTTCAGGACACGCGGCAACGAGTACGCAATAGGACATGACTATATTGAGTTCCAAATTGTCATTGGCCAATGTAGTTTCATGCTCGAATGAATGAAATGCCTCAAAATAAGTATTTTTCATAGGCCAGATTAATTGCAATAACTGTGCAACATAGTAAACAATTGTGGGATGAACGCAGTAGACGATTTCAACCAAGCCAAAACGATAACAGTAATGCAATTAGCAATACCAACAGGCCATTATCTATATTGCAACAACCAAAACATGAAGCAATTAGTCAATAAACTCCTTTACAGACTAACAGTAAGGACAACGAGCCACTAAAACTGCAGATCATAATCTTTAATAAAAGATCGATCAAAACAAGGCTAAAAGAACAAATATATGGGGCATAAGCTTTCAAGCGAAACCATAGTAGCAACAAACGAAATCATAGAAGAGTAAGTACTCATAGACATCGAACGAAACATAGCAGCAGAGCAAACAAAAATATGGCAACAACAAACATTTCGCCAGCGAGAACACTGGTTAAAACAAACAAACAAGCTAGCAGTCAAACGAGAAGGAGGAGCGACACCAGCCTGGTTTTCTGATGAACGAACAACGCCATCGCTGCTACTCCTGCATCCTCTAGTGTCGTTGCTACTGGTTCTGATCTCTTTCACACTTGGTTGTGTTTTACTGTAATACTCCCTCCTTTTTGATCCCTTTTCCCAACGATGGTGGTGGCGGCGCTTTCACCACCGCCTCCTCAACCCTCTCTCTCATTTTTGTACTGCTTCCAATGGTCCCTCTTTCCCTATATTTTTTATCCGGATCTCCTCCTCACTGGTGTTACTCTTTCACCCTTCTATCCTGATCCCTTGTTTCTCCACTGATCTGCCTGTTACCCTATCCCCTTTTAACTGGTTGTATATGTCGATGGTGTGTGTGATAGAGAGGTGAAGAATGTATTGGGATTCAAAGAATATGCTAGTGTCCCTATTGTATCATTGGTACCTTGTATTTAATCAAAGAAATTTCAAAGAGACATGGGCTGATTTCCAAAATTCTAGGGGTCTGAGTTTTAATTTTGGTGATATTTTAATGGGTTTTTTACACAAATATACAAATTTATACTCCTAATTACAAAAAAATAACAACATTACACAAATTACAAAATATAACAATATTTTTCCTAACACATTTCACAAAAATCAAAGACAAAGTGGACAATCACAAAAATATGTATCTACTAACTGAAATCCATCCACCCCCAATTTCTGAAATCTCCTCCACCACTCCCACCCTTCCCGTCATCTGCACCTTATCGGATAGTCAAAAGGAACTGCTTCGATTTCTCGTAACGTGTAGAGGTAATCGTGGATTTCTTTGAGTTCTACGGTGACGGAATCAGATCTCCGGCGAGTTTTGTAGACACCAGAATATGCTCATGACCCGATTTGGTTGAAGATTTCATATTTTGTTGTGAGATTTGTTGATGCCAATGATAAACGAAATTTAGAGTTTGAAGAATGACATCATAAAGTGCCATTCTTAAGTGAATGTTGAATTAACAGAATATTGGGTTCATGTTCCTCATATTCCATAGGCAGAAGAAGTGGCAAGGATAATGGGAACCAGAAAGTTTGATCAACTGGAAGTGCAAAATCAGTAAGGAAACAGAGAGTAGTATTGTTGTTGATGATGAAGTGTTGAATGTTGACGAAATGAAAATGCAGAGATTCGAGAAGCTTCGGAATGTGAAATTATTGTTGCTAATGAAATTCTCTTTTCTTATTTCTTTATTTAACTCTTTAATTAATTCAAAGTTAGAAACAGTGCAAAAAACAATCCAAAAACAGTTAGATACGGTGCTGCAGAAACAGTTGAAACGGTGCAGAAACAGTTGAGATACGGTGCTGCAGAAACAGTTGAAACGGTGCAGAAACAGTTCAGATACGGTGCTGCAGAAACAGTTGAAACGGTGCAGAAACAGTTGAGATACGGTGCTGCAGAAACAGTTGAAACAGTGCAGAAACAGTTGAGATACGGTGCTGCAGAAACAGTTGAAAAGGTGCAGAAACAGTTGAGATACGGTGCTGCAGAAACAGTTAAAACGGTGCATAAACAGTTGAGATACGGTGCTGCAGAAACGGTTGAAACGGTGCAGAAACAGTTGAGATACGGTGCTGCAGAAACGGTTGAAATGGTGCAGAAACAGTTGAGATACGGTGCAGAAACAGTTGAGATACAACGAGATACAACAAGATACATCGAGGATAGGATAAGGAAAAGTGAAATTAGGGGAAATGATAGGAATAAAAGTGAAATTGGGGGAAATAATGGCAGAAAAAGTGAAATAGGGAGAAATGGGAGAAGCAAAAGTGATATAGGGGGAAATAGGAGGAAGAATGTAAGGGTTTGGTATGTTATGGGAAAATATTGCTATGTTTTTGCTATATTAGTAATTAACTTGTGTTTTCCTCTATATAGGGTAATTTTACTAAAATGTTGCTATGTTTGGTAATTAAGTTCTAAAACTTGTACTTTTATGTAAAAAATCCTATTTTAAAAGAGCAGTTAGAGGATTTTGAGAGGGAGATGTGATGAGGAGTGAAACGTGGGATATAGGCTGATTTTTGTGAGAGTGGATTAAGGGGTGAGATTTTATTTAAAATTAAAAATAGATAGGTAAATCTAAAAAATGTACATCACACAATTAAAAATATAGAGTGTATTTGGTTAGACTTTTAGTCTAGGTTCGAAGGTATTCAAAAATTCAAATAAACATGTCAATAATGTAAAATAGGTGGAGTAAAATTTGGACCGGACATTTTAATCGGACTGATATTTAACTAAAGGTACAAAATAAATAAATATATATTATACATAAAAATAAAAAAAATATATACATAATAAAGCAATTAAAATAATTATGTATAAACAGTCACAAATATTTTTTTTGGCAATTAAAATTAACATTTTATTTACAAAAGAGATTTACATAACAGTTTTAATAGAAACTCTGCAAAGCCGGATAGAAGGCCCCAACTCAAAGATGAAAACTACTTCCTCCTATCTCTACTTCTATCTATCGCGAACATCATGGGTAAAAATTTAGATTCCGGAGCATCCTAGCTATCTATGGCTTCCTATTTCCTCTCTTGCATACAGTCTGTATAACTTGTTTGATGATCCTCGTGGGCTGTCTGTGTTGGTGCCTATAGACACTATTTTTCCTCTCCATCCAGACATGATAGATGTTTCCTGCAAAGGTCATCCGATAGATTTTGCCCCTGCACTCTTGCCACTGCAGTTTGAGAATGCCTAGGCCACTTCCTCTGTCCATGTTAGTGCTCTCCTATGCAAGCCTTCCCTTGTAAGTAGATTTTCCTATATTTCAGTTGAGATAGGGCATTTAAAAAAGAAATGGTTCATGCTTTCAGGTTCCTGCTCACTTATAGGGCCTGTAGGATTCACCCCTATCCCGTAACTAGCCAATCTATCCTTGGTACTTAGTCTCCCATAGGCAACCATCCTAAGTATGACAATCGAATTGAGGGCCCCTGCATTGTTGCATACCCGTCTTCTCCAGGGTACTTTTGCATAGTCACCTCTAATCTTTAGATATAGCTTCCTGATAGAGAAGTGATCAATGTTCATTAGTTCTCCCGTAGTAAATCCTGCTTGTATCAGATATTTCTCAACATTGATTAAGTTCGTCAAGCCACATGTTCCATAAACGCTTATAGATAGCAACCTTATTCCATGTCTCCACATCTGTGAAGTTTACTCCCCGGGCTGACTGTGGTTGACACAGCGTATCCCAGGCTATTAAAGCTTTGTACGTCTCCATCTTATCCCCTGCCACAAGAACTTTCGGCATACAGAGACGATCTGCTTGGTAATTTTCTTAGGGAGTATAAACAGTTGCGACCAGAAGGTTTGGATAGAGATCTAGACACTTTTAATGAGCTTCTCTCTACCATCATAAGATAGGAATTTTGTAGTCCAACTTCTAATACACCCTAGCATCTTATAAAAGAGTTTAACACTGTGCAATAGAAATTCTTTTAGTGCTTAGTGGTACTCCGAGAAATCTAAAAGAGGGTTCACCTTTTTAAAAGCCAAGTTATCCTAGGATTTACTATTGTTGCACAGGATGCACGCCCCCAAAATAAATGGAACTCTTGATTGGGTTGGCAGTTAGGCCTGATACTGTTGAGAAGCATTGAAAGCAGTTGTAAACCATCAGCATTGATTATTGGTCACCCCTGCAAAACAATAGAAGGTTATCAGAAAATCCAAGTTGAATGGTCTTGGTCCTTGCACACTTTGGATGGTACTTGAAGCTTGGGTGATCGGCCATCTCATTTAGCAGCTTGCTTAAGTATTCCATGGAAAGTACAAAGGGGAATGGGGACATGGGGTCCCCTTGCCTTAGTCCTCTTTTTGCTGCAAATGGCTTTCCAGGTTTACCATTGATCATAATGGAATAGGTCACTGTTTTAATACATGTTATGATCCATTGGATGAACTTCATTGGAAAATTGAGCCCTTGCAGAAGTTGTTCAACAAATACCCACTCCACAGAGTCGTACTCTTTCTGCATGTCAAGCTTGATTATGCACTTAGGTGAGATCCCCTTCCTTCCATACCCCTTGACCAATTCCTTGCTAAGGATTATGTTATCACTGATGTCTCTCCCAGGTACAAAGGCGGCAGCTTGGTTACAATCCACAAGTTGGTCCATGACTCCTTGCATTCTCTTGGAAATGATTTTTGAAATGATTTTGTACAGAAAAGTGCAGCAGCTTGGCCTGAGATCTTTCACTATTGGCTGGGTTTTTCATCTTTGGGAATAAAGTCACTGAAGTAAAATTGATAGGCTCAAACAAGCCAAAGAATTCTTGTACAACTTCAATAAAACTTTCCCTTAAGATTGGCCAGGCTTTTTTGAAAAATAGGGTTGAACCCATCACACCCTGGTGCTTTCTGATCATCTATGTCTTATAAGGCCAGACAAATTTATTCTTTTGTCACTGGCTGTATGAGCTTCAATTGTAAATATTATAAATATTACTTATAATTGTCATTGGCTGTCACAAATAGTTATTAAATAGGGATAATTACACTAAAAGACAAGCAAAAGACGAAAATTACCAAAGATGGCCCATATTTTCGAATCTTACCCGAGCTGTCACCCTTTTCCTGAAATAGCAGACTGCCGCAAGTTTATACAATTTTATACAAATTTATACACGTATATAAAATTGTATAAATTTGTATAAGTATATGCGAGTGAACAATTCTGTATATTAAGGATGTTTATATGATTTTTTACATTTTTTGTGTATATTTTTATATTTCTCTCATTGCTACATATTTATATGTGTATATTCATGTATTATTTAATTTTTAGAGGGAGATTTGTATGTATAAACTTGTCCAAAGCAATGATTTAGACGCAATAAACAACATAAATTCAGTAAAATACAAAAAAGTAATGACACCATTGGCGGGGGAAGGTGTTTGCCGGTGGCTTAGTGGCTGGGGAAGGGAAAATTTGGTAGCTAGGGTATTTTTTATGAAGGAGTGCTAAAATTTGTAATTTTAGGGATGGATGCTATGCATGAAAAAAAATATGGCCTCCTGTTTGTAATTTTGGATATTGGGCTGCCTATATTTGAAAATTCTTCTATTAAATATTATAAATGCAGTAATTTACATGAATAATCGCAATTCAACGCATATTTGAAAAGTAACCTAAATAATGAAAATTACATAATATGATTATTGAACCCCAAAAATATCGGTTAAGGAAAAATTAGGGATATCAACTGAATGGACTAACTCTTTTTGAGTTTTTTGTAGTCGCCACCCAATTTAAGTAAAACAGAGAACCAAATTAAAAAAAATACGTGCAAAACTTCGGTTTGGGAAAAAGTAGTCTTTTAAAGATTTTGAATAAGAGATTTTTCTAATTTCGAAAGAAGGTTTTGAAGGCACTTTCGAAATTCTGTAATTACGATTAATCCGACAGGTTTTCAATTAATTTTCAAGAGCTTTTTATGCGCTTTTCTACAATGATCTAAAAATAATTAATTGAGCTGTTAGTTCAACTAGTTAATTTAGCAAATTTTCAAAAGACTTTGCAATTTATTTTAAAAGCTTTACTTGTCTTTCAAAATAATAAAAATTAAAATGAAATAAAATAAAATAAAAGCGTATTTTCTTTTGAAAATGAACGTTTTGATCATCCTAATTTTTTTTCAACTCGTATGTGGTAAGCGCATAAAGAGCACTTGCTTAATTTCAAATTTAAAATACGAGTGTCTCACCATAAGATGGAACTTATGTTTCAAGTTGCTTTTTTGCAAAGTCGCTTCAGGACATTTAGAAAAAAATTCTTTATATATTTTTAATTTTTGAAGATACTACTTCGTATCAATACTACTTCGTATCAATAAGATAGAAGTCTTTTCTTATAGTCATTCATTAACATGTGTTTTGAAAATTACTTAAATTTGCACGCATTTGCTAAATTAGCCTAATTTACAATATATTAAATAACAACTCCAAAAATTAAAGGTAATAAACATAAAGTAATACATGATTCAAGTAATCAAATAAATTAATATTGAATAATTATTCTACAATAAGTTTTTCAATTATAAATTCTATTAAATATCTGCTAAAATAAAACAAAAAAGAGTTTTAAAAGGTAGAACCTAGAAGGAGGTCGAAGAAGCAAATCATTAGTCAAGACTACAATTTCTAGTAGACGTGGATTGAAAAGGACAACACAACATGAAGAAGAGGGGCCTACTTGAAGAATATGACACCATAAGCAATTTTTTGCCTTTTTGTCCGTGCTAACAGGGGTTTTGCAAAAATGCTCCTATTAAGTTTAATGAAAAAAATCTGTGACGGAAACGCTCTGTCAAGTTTTTGGTCAGGACCAAGACTTACGTTTATACCTCTCCGCTTTTAAACACTTATTATCTCTTCAAGTATTGGCAAAAGGCAATACTTCCCGCACTTGGTCGTAAGTCTTGGCAAAAGGCCAAGAGTTTCCTTTGACCCCTCTCTATTTGCCAACACTTAACCTCTAAGTGTTGGCAAAAGGCAACATTTGCCGCATTTGGTAGTACGTCTTGTCAACTTGCCCCTTCCAGTCTTTCCCTACATTCTCGCCATATAACTTGAAGTATTGAGAAGACAGTACTTGCCCTTGAAGTATTGGCCGACTTACAAAATTTTTGCCTTAAAGTCTTGGCTCTAGAATAAAAAGGGTCTTTGCTAAAACATTGTTTAGCGCGGGCAATTTTGCAAAACCACTCATTATGGAGGGTACACGGTAAATTTTTTTGCGGAAGAGGCAGCAACAAGACAAAAGCCATTGATCTTGGGCTTAGGTGTAAATGTAGAGCTGGCTTGGAGTCTTCATTGGACTTTGAAACAATTTTGAAATTTTGATGTGTAGCCATTTTTGGACGTGCTCAATGAATTTTATCCATCGTTTCAAAATTAACTGAGAAATAGCGAAAAATTCGCGCGCACACTTATGCTCCATTAGCGTTAGAAAATACTCCAGACTAGTCTCGGTATTTTATACTGGGACTTTTAACTAACATGTTCAAAGGTCCCATTATTTTATACTGGACTGAAGCTTTATATATAAAGTCTCATAACGAAATAATGGGACTTTGAACTATCATGTTCAAAGGTCCCATTATTTTATACTAGACTGAAGCTTTGTATGTAAAGTCCCATAACAAAATACTGGGACTTTGAACTATCATGTTCAAAGGTCCCATTATTTTATACTGGGGTTGGTTTACTGAAGCTTTATATAAAGTCTCATAATAAAATACTGGGACTTTTTCGGAGGTGGCTATTTCTCAGCAAATTTATTTTGGATGGCTACAGATCAATTAGCGCGCGCTAAACAGGCCCCTACGAAAAAGTTTTACTAAACAATTTGGGCTTTATCCAAAGCTTGAGTCCCACGTATGTGCAGCAAAAGAGTAAAATAGAAAAACAAAAGGATTAGGAAAAATGATCCAACTTTAACAAAACACACACAATCACCAAAAAACTTCACCGCATGCCCTCCATAAGGAGTGGTTTTACAAAATTACTCGCGCTAAGGAATGTTTCAGCAAAATGCCCTTATTTGGTCAGGAAGCCAAGCCTTCAAGGCAAAATTTTTATAAGTTTTGGTAATTGGCTATACTTCAAGGGCAAGTGTTGTTTTGCCAATACTTCAAGTTATATGGCGAGAATGGAGGGAAAACTGGAAGGGACAAGTCTTGACAATTGCAGCAAGTGCAGCAAGTGTTGCCTATTGCCAATACTTGTCGTTCGAGTATAGGCAAATCGAGCAGGGGTCAATGGCAAGTTTTGGCAATTGCCAAGACTTACGGCCAAGTGCGGCAAATATTGCCTATTGTCAATACTTGAAGGGATAAGTGTTGAAAAGTAGAAAAATATAATGGCAAGTCTTGGCCCCAGATTTTTTTCATTAAATCTTAACGTGGGCATTTTTGCAAACCATCTGTTAGCGCGGGTAAAAAGGCAAACCATTACTTCCTGTGTCATATTTTTGCAAATGAGCCCACAATCATAGTAACACGTTCATACACAAGAATAAGGGTGTCAATGGTTTTTAAAAAACCGACATAACCGACCGAACCGAACCGTACCGTACAGAACCGAATTTTAGGTTCTTTAACATAAAACCATAGGTTCTTATGCAAAGTCATAATCACACCGGTTATTAGGTTAGGATTTTTATTTTATAAAGTAAAATCGGAAAAAATACCGAACAGAACCGAATAAATTTATATACATAAAATATACTTTATATATGAAACTTATATGTATAAATATATATAATTTTAATTAATTCTAAAAACAACAAGGCATAATATTTATTAGCTGTTAATCATTGGAGTGAAATTAGTAATCCAAAGCATCCCAACCTACTTTAATAGTACAATTATTACTACTAAAAGTTGAAACTAACATGCTTCAATAGTACAGTGCTTTCGCTATTTGTAAACTCTAAGTTCCTTAAAATCTAGTTCCTGCAGAAGTGACAAAATTTATTGTAGAAGGTCTTCGCGGATCATTTGCGTTCGTCTTGTAAATTTTGTCTACTTAGGTGAAGGTTTAATCTCTTTTCAAATTTATGTCAACTTACATTTATTTCTAACTTTCATTTAGTATATAACAATACATCATAATCACATATCTTATTGGAAAAGTAACTGAGCATGAGTTTAACAGTCGAATAAATATAGATAATTGTCGAGATTTCGTTTATTCATTCTTACCCACTTTTTCATAATGTTACCTAGAGACTACGTATTGTAAATTGCCTTACTACCGCATATTATAATGAATCATTTTAAGTACTATATCCCAAATATTCAATTGATTGTGATATCATTATTTTGCAATGAAAGTGATAGATGTTTTTCAATGTTGTTGTGTTGTATACAAAAATGGCAGTCTTAGTCAATAATTTTTTTTAAAAAAAAATTCATAAAATTAACTGAACCGTACTGAAACCGAAGAGAAATCGATATGATTGGGACTGTCTCGAAAATCTAAATTTTAGTTATACATTTTAAAATAACCGAAAAATTAGGGTGGTACAAAATTTTTAAAATAACCGACCGAACCGAACCATTGACACCCCTACACAACAGAAACACGCTATAGATAAGAAATTGTGCTTTCAAAACCAGTGAGAATTTCCCAAGCAAGATGACCAGAGAAGGCTCCAACAGCACTTACAAAAATAAACATCTTCAAGTAAAATAATTTCAAGCATTAATTAACTAAATCTATAGGTCTTGCACTTAAACTTATTCATGCAACAGGCCTAGAAAGAGAAGCAACAGAAAAGAGAACTTCAAAGAAATAAACTTTAACATGTGTGTAATCTTTAATCATGATCTCAAATAAAACTCACGACACTAAACAAAATTGATTAACTATGGGCACAAATATCATCTTATATAGAAGCATATTCCTAAAGGAAAACATGATAGACACACTTGACAAAAGAGAAAATGGTAAACTCACAGCCTGTTATGATTTAGAGTTTGAACATTTTAGAACACAAAATTATATCTTCCTTTCTAAACAAAAGATGATTTAGCAAAGGAAGAATACTTTGACAAGAGGATCAGATCTTAACACATTAAAGTGCTAGCCATAAAGGAAATAACATACATGGGAAGCTTATGCACAGGCAGAGAACAACAAAGAAAGATATAACTTAGTTCTTCATACTTTAGCTTAATAACAAACAGCTGAATTCTAGGCAAGCTTAAACATGCTTAAGATAGAATATCGACCAGACTAATGAACATTTTTATCCTAGAACTTTCTTACATACAAGGTTTAATTCTTTGCTCTTGACTAAATTAAGAGTCACAAGCCTTGAATATTTGTCACTACTCCACAAGAATATGCAATTTAACCGCTATTTCATATGTCGGCAATTAGTTGACGAGAGTCAATACCAGAGTTAAATCAAAAGAACTAATGACTTAGATTCACTGTTTGGCTTAAGTGAGAACGCACTATGTTAACAAGCTAGGATCAAAGCAACTGCACTCAACAAACAAGGTTAAAGATTGCATTTTGTTGTTGAGGATCAAGTTAGTCATGATCCACCTGATTAGTTGTGATTGATGTATCAAATTAGTTTAGCTTAGTCTAGTTTTAATTCCTGATTAACTTGTACATAAGTTTTGTTTCTTCTATTTAATAGACAGTGGCCCAATTGTATAGGTAGTCGGCCCATATTCATATGTTTGTATTTTTAATCATTCCTGCAATTGTACATTCAGGCCCATAGTATAAATACTAGGGTCCAATATTGTTTCTAATGAGAAAGCCATTTCCACTAAAAACATTTCCCCCAAATGCTCAATCTCTTTCTCTCTTTCTCCCGGAACCCTACACATTCCTCACTGGCGATTCGTCGCCTCCACAAACTTAACATGTTATCAGAGCGGGTCACTGTGTAGATCCCATCTCCCTCTTCACTCCGATATTACCCTCGTTCCATTTGGACGAGTTTTCATTGAGTTTCTGGAAACCCTAATTTTCAATCTTTGGGATTTTCGGTGTGTTTTATCTTTTCATATTTCGGGGTAGATCGATTGTTTTCAAGGTGTTGCAGTTGTATTTTCAGCACTTTCGCAGAGGTTTTTCGTGTTTTCGTAGAGGAGTATCGCGTCGGTTGAGATTCTTCTCTCTTGTTGGCGGCGGAGTATTTTTCAGTCATTACGGCGGTTAGTTTTTCCTATACAAAGGCACAGGTAATCTCTGACCTTTCATATTCTTCTAGGGTTTGTGCCTTGCATGTGAAGTTTGCTGATATTTTTTAGTATCTGTATCATTATAGCGTATTGCTTGTGAACTTTCTAGAAGTTTCTAGATTACGTATTCTTGTATTCTTAACATGGCAACGTCAAGTTCTCAATCTGTTAACATTAGAACTATAGATCCTTCTGATCCCCTGTACATACACACTTCTGATGTTCCTAGAATTTCTTTAGTCTCTACCCTCTTCAATGGAACAGGGTATAGTGGTCATGTTAATAGCCCTTTCCGGTAGGAACAAAATTGGATTCATCAATGGATCTTGTGCTAGACTTGAGGATGACTCTCCCCTCCTTAGGCAATGGGAGAGAGTCAATGATATAGTAACCTCTTGGCTTCTGAATTCCATTACTAAAGAGATTTCTGATAGTGTGATGTATAGGTGTTCAGCCAAGGAGGGATGGGATGAAATAAATGAGAGTTTTGGGTGTGTGAATGGGGGATAGATTTGGAGCTAAGGAGGGAGTTAGCTCTTGTGTGAATGGGGGAAAGATTCTGGAGCTAAGGAGGGAGTTAGCTTCCATCTCTCAAGGTGCTATGGACATAGCTACCTATTTCACTAGGATCAAGAGGTTGTGGGATGAACTTAGCCTTGTTTGCACCAGCCCTTCTATAAGGTGCACTTGTGGAGCCAAGGCAGAGTTCAAGAAAGCTGAAGAGGACCAGAAACTCTATCAATTCCTGATGGGATTGAATGAGTCATACCTGGGAGTAAGGAGCAACATTTTGATGATGTCTCCACTTCCATATGTAGCTAGTGCCTACAATATGCTAAGTGTTGATGAGCAGCAAAGGAAAATGCAGAATGGAAGCCAATTCTCTTCAGATTCTGCATCATTTATGCTGGCTCATCATCTTACAGTGCTGGTCCTTCTTCCTATGGTGCTGGATCTTATGTATCTCCATATGGTGGTGGTTCCTCATCTTCCTCTTACAATCAGAAATCCAGCTCCAACTCTCAAAGATCCAATTTTCCAGAGTCCCAGAATTCTGGACAATCTTCTTATAACAAGAATCAGAGAACTTTTCCCTAAAGGGTGAACTTTGATCAAAGTTCACAGAGGAAGCCTATTATCTGCAAGTATTGCAACAAACCCAATCAAAAAGAGGAGAAATGCTATATGAAGAATGGGTTTCCTCCTGACATTAAGTTTACAAAGAAGAGAAGATCTTCTACAAATGTTGTATCCAACACAGATGAGTCTGCTACTGATAATGACCCCTTTGATGGTCCATCTTCTCCTTTCTTCATGTCTCAATACAATCATATCTTGATGCTACTCTAGAGATCAGGGATATCTGACACACTTGAGACAAATCCTATGTCTTCAGCCATGTTTGCTGGTAAGGCAGCTAGTTTGTCTCAAAATTCTTGCACTTGCATGTTGTCTAAGATGCAGGAATCTTGTTTGATAATTAACTCTGGGGCAAGTGACCACATGACTTCAAATCTTGAGCTACTCTTCAACATCCAACCTCTGTCTATTCCTTTCTTAGTTACACTTCCCAATGGGTATAAAGTCAAAGGTGGCCTACACTAGATCACTTTGTCTTTTACCTTTATTAACCTTGCACAATGTGCTTTACCTTCCATCTTTTCAATTCAACCTCATCTCTGTGCATAAATTTATTTCTCAATTGCATTGAACTGTCCAGTTTCCTAATGATTCATGTCTGAAACGGGGTGCTTCAATGAAGAAGCCACTGGATCTTGGTAGACAAGATAATGGACTGCACAGGTTCTTCAGGCCATTTGATCTTTTCTTTTCTGTCAATAAATCACATGTAGTTACTAATACTCTTAGCTATGGTGATAATGCCAAATGTAACTATTTTAAACATTGTAATCACTCTTCTGCAATAAATAAGATTGATCCGGTATGGCACCAAAGATTAGGGTATTTACCTTTTCCAAAGTTGAAGTCTATTAATGAAATTTCATCTGTTTTATCTTCTCAACCATCATTTCAATGCAGTGTGTGTCCTATGTTCAGGCAATACAGATTATCCTTTCCTAACAGCACCATTAACTCTAAATCCCCTTTTGAGTTGGTGCATGTTGATACTTGGGGACCATACCATGCACCAATGACCAATGGTGCTAAATACTTCCTAACCATAGTAGATGATCATACCAGAACAACTTGGACTCACCTTATGGGGTCCAAGAGCAGTGCTTTCTCTCTTCTTAAAGCTTTTATTCTTAGGGTTCACACCAAATTTGACTTAAAGGTTAAGACCATAAGAACTGATAATGCTTTTGAATTGGGACTCTCCATTTCAGCCATCCAATTTTTCTCAGACATGGGGATTATTCACCAAACCTCTTGCTCTCACAAACCTCAATAGAATGGTGTGGTAGAAAGGAAGCACAAACACCTTCTGGAAAAGCTAGGGCACTACTATTTCAATCTCACTTACCTATAAAGTTCTGGGGAGACTGTCTTTTGACAGCAACTTATCTCATTAATAGGTTCCCCTCTTTTGTACTCAATTGTCTTTCTCCTTATGAGAAACTATTTGGGGAACCCCCAACTTACACTCATATGAGAACCTTTGAATTCTTTTTCTATGTGACTCTTCCAAAGGTTCACAGGGCTAAACTCCAACCTAGAGCTGTTGCTTGTGTATTTGTAGGCTATCCATTTGCCAAAAAGGCCTACAAACTTTTCAACCTGCAGTTCAAACAAAGTTTTATGTCCAAAGATGAAGTCTTTCATGAGAATGTGTTTCCTTTTTCCTCCAAAGCACCTCCACTAAATACTTTCCATGTTCCTGATCTTTTTTCCACCTCATATATTCAAGCCAGAGATATACCTGTCCCTGATTCTCTCTCTACTTCCCCTGCCTCATCTTCTCCCATTTCCTTCTCTCATATTGTCTCACCACCTGCTGTCCCATCTCCACCTCCTATCGTGCCTCCTCATCTCAGTAGAAAATCCTCCAGACCTTATTCACTTCCTATTCATCTCAAAGATTATGAAGTTCAGCTTCCTGGTGCCAACTGCTCTAGTGTCTCTTTGCTTGTTCAGCCTGCTGCAATATTTGAACCAAAGACATTCCAACAGGCAGCTTCTGTGCCTGCTCAGAAGCAATGATACATGAATTCAATGCACTAGAAGCCAACAACACCTGGACCATTGTTAATCTTCCACCTGGGAAGAAACATATAGGAAGCAAGTAGGTGTATAAGGTGAAGTATAAGGCTGATGGTTCTGTTGAACGATACAAAGCTAGGCTAGTAGTCAGGGGTGATACTCAAGTGGAGGGAATTGACTATACTGAGACATTTTCCGCAGTAGTCAAGATGAATACAATCAAGTGTTTAATTGTTGTTATTGTGAAGTCTGATTGGGGATTATTTCCACTAGATGTCGATAATTCTTTCCTTCATGGACTTAACTGAAGAAGTCTACATGAAGGTACCCCTTGGCTTATCTGTTGATCTTTCCTCATATCCTCATGGTTTTACTCTTGCAGTTGCCTGCAAGTTGCACAAAAGACTCTATGGGTTAAAGCAAGCATCTAGACAATGGTATGATAAGCTTTCCCAGGCTCTTCAGTCCAGAGGCTACATGCTCCATGAATGACTATTCAGTCTTCCTCAAGAAATTTGGTCCTTCTTTGGTAATCTTGGTTGTGTATGTGGATGATATCATCCTCACTGGTAATGACAACACTGAAATACAGTCTCTGAAGGATTTTCTTGATGCGTAGTTCAATATAAAAGATCTGGTCACCCTGAACTATTTCCTTGGTATTGAAGTTGCCTTTGTTCCTTCACGTCTGCACCTCTCTCAAAAGATGTTTATCTCTGACATGCTGTGTGAATTTGGTTGCTCTAGTGCATCCGTTGTTTAGGCTCCTTTGGATTTAACTGTCAAACTTTATGCTGATATGGGAGAGCTACTTCCTAACCCTGAAAGGTACCGGTGCTTGGTGGGCAAACTGAATTTTTTAGTCCACATCAGACCAGATTTGGTCTTCTCAGTTCAGTACCTTAGTAAATTTCTCAAGTCTCCTCGAGTGCCCCACATGGATGCTGTTTTTCATGTCCTAGGTACTTGAGAGGCACTTCTGACTATGGCATTCTCCTTAATAAATCTTCAGAGTATTCTCTCACTTCATATTTTGACAGTGATTAGGCAGCCTGCCCAGATTGAAGAAAATATGTTACTGGTTTCTTTATATTTTTGGGGGGGGGGGGGGGGGGCAGTCCCATTGCTTGGAAGGCCAAGAAACAACATGTTGTATCCCTTTCTTCCACTGAGGCTGAATATAGAGCTTTACGTAAAGTGGTGGCTGAACTGACTTGGGTTCTCCGTTTACTTGGTGATTTTAATCTCCCTATGCTTACTCCTGTTGATGTATTATGTGATAACCAGGCAACTCTTCACATTGCCTACAATCCTGTGTTTCATGAACGTACCAAACACATTGAGGTTTCTTGCCATTTTGTCAGGGACAATCTTCTTGAAGGGGTGATAAATCTGCTCCATGTACGCATTGATGCTCATCTTGCAGATCTTCTTACCAAGCCTCTCCTTGGTCATCATCATAGATAGTTCTTGCCCAAGTTGGGGGTTTTGCCACCCTACAACTTGGGGGGGGGGGTGTTGAGGATCAAGTTAGTCATGATCCACCTGATTAGTTGTGATTGATGTATCAAATTAGTTTAGCTTAGTCTAGTTTTAATTCCACATAAGTTTTGTTTCTTCTATTTAATGGACAGTGGCCCAATTGTATATGTAGTCGGCCTATTTTCATATGTTTGTATTTTTAGTCGGTCCTACAATTGTACATTGAGGCCCATAGTATAAATACTAGGGTCCAATACTGTTTCTAATGAGAAAGTCATTTCCACTAAAAATATTTCCCCCAAATGCTCAATCTCTCTCTTTCTTTCTCCCGGAACCCTAAACATTCCTCACCGGTGATTCGTCGCCTCCACAAACTTAACATTTTCTATGGATATCCGGCTCCATTCTTAAAACATCACAAAATTTGAACTTTAAATGTTAACTTTTCCTTTTAGCCAACTTCAAACAGTTTTAAGCTTAAGAATATTCCTTATCAAAATATATAACACAAAGATCCAATCTTTACACTACAACATCATGTTCAACTTTCATAAAAGAATCATCTAAATATGTATTTTATAGATCGTAACAGAATGAACCAGATAGAGAAACAGAGATAATTTGGTGAAGGGTAGGTTATGTGGGGCAAGTTTACACAAACAAACTGGAGTTAGGGGTATTACACTTATAACCCTTTCACCCAAATTAATAATTACTTAAGTTATTTTCCAAATTAAACTCTAATAAAATTATTCTCGGCTAATTTAGACCTCAATAAATATCAAGATGTTGCCAGAATTTCAATTAAATAATAAAATTAATATTTTGGTGAATGGGGCTATTTGCAACTTTACGGATGTTAAGAAAAACTCAATTTGAAAGCTAAAATGCAATTAATTTTTAGATTACATGCATGGAATATTATATAGTTGCTAAAACTTTATTTTACTAACAATAGTTTAACTTTACAAAATTGAAAACATAGTCCTTTTATAAAATAAGTAGCACTTGGACCAGAATTTCAATTTTATTTGGCATTAAGGCAATACTAAGGTATTTAATAATTCAAAATTATCAAGAAATAAATTTTGAGGCTAGTTTTGAAAATAAAATCTCAAAAGGCAATAAGCGAGTATCTGTAAATAAGGCATAATGAATGGAGTAAGAAATAAATACCATTAATAAATAACAAAACTTACAGTTGCTGGTTGTGGTGTCAATGATAAGCTTGTTTTCCAATCAACTGGTAAAACAGTCTGACTCTGTGAGGTTGCATGACTTTTGGGCTGTTGGTAGACTGAAAATAAAGAAATTCAGGACTTCAATCCATAGAAACATAACATAGACTTAAATAAAATTATAAGGATAGAAATACCGTCTTTTCAGCAATAAACCATGATAAAACATAATGCTTTAAATTATCAAGAGGCAATTTGCAATGCAATTTTGGATTGTGCTCTAATCAACTAATAACGAAAATGAGGCGTCAGATCATGAAGCATCCGACGTCCCAATGCAACTTGACGTAAATCTGCATATCCTATTTGTGGGTGGATAAACCTCAAATATCCTAAAATCGTTCATTTATAAGGCGAACGGACCTAAAATGTTCATTTATAAGGCGGACCTAAATGTTCATTTATAAGACGAACAAACCTATTTATTTATAAGACGAACGGACCTAAATATTCATTTATAAGGAGAAAGAGCATAATGCAATGAAAATAAAAATAAATAAATAAATAAAAACAAGCAAAACTCATTAACACGGATATTCTAGTATTTGTCCATGCAAGAACGTTTCTGAAGTAAACTCATTATCCTGTAAGCCTTAGAGACAGCCAACTAATGAACACCTTTGAGGCCATAAAATTGCGCCTTAGAGCTATCCAAATAATTAACACCTTCGAGGTGACATAAATACGCCTTCGAGACCTAAAAATTATGTCTTAGAGGCATTCAAATAATTAACACCATCGAGATGACACAAATACGCCTTCGAGGCCATACGAGTTAGAGGCATTCCAATAATTAATACATTCGAGGTGACATAAATACGCTTATCGAAAGCATAAAAATATAAATATGCCAGTCGAAAGCGTGGCACATAAATTAGCTTATCTCTCCGAATTCTTCTCCAGAGGAATTGTATTGGCTACAAAGCAAAGTAAACCCCCAGGATTGGCAATATCTATACATCATAAAAGAAAATGGAACTTTAGTAAGTGTTGTTATAAAGCGAAAGAGAAATGAAACAGATATGCTTAATAATTTGCAAGAGTTATGAGAAATAAAAATGCCACTTTTCGGCAACAACTCATGATTGAGCATCAAGCGCTCCAAGTCAATGAGAACACATATAATTTAAAGCAGGTTGTAGTGTGATCATGGCAGGAAATTAGGTGTAATTTTTACAACTCAGCTGGCGAGGCAGTCTGGCATGGAGCAAGAAAGACCTCAGAGCTGATCATACTGAAAAATAACGTCTTCGATTGTATACGATAGACTTGATAAAAGACCATGTCTCCGATTGTATATGGTAGACTTGATAAAATAATTCCTTCGATTGTATACTAAGCTTCATAATAATAGCGCTTTCGATTGTGTATGATAGGCTTCATAACAATAGTGTCTCCGATTGTGTACGGTAGACTCCATAAAATGACATGTTTAATTGTCTACGATAGTGTTGACACCCAATTTTTTCCCTCCTATTTTTACCCATGGTTTTCAAAGCGAATTGCACTCACAATCGTGCATTTACTCTCACCCCATCTGCTTGTCAAAATTATCATTCCACACGAGCCTAGCGACAGAGCCATTTTGGAAAATTCTGTCATGAAACCATGGTTATTTTGCGAAATACGCACAACCAATCAAAACTCCGAAACTACCTCCATTTCGATAAAACTACCCAAAATTGTTTTTATTCAAAATTACATTTTTTACGCCCTTCCTTGGCCATTCTGGTATTTTAAATTAATTTCGTAATTTTTCTACAAATTTATACCTATTTTATACATGTTTTATGATGCTTTATACACAAATATACACTAGATATACATCACATATACACCCCTCATTTACACCTCACCCCCATCCCACTTATCCATTCAGGCACCACCATCAGATCCACATCACGCCAACGTGGCTAAATCTCGATCGTCCACGTAGATAATCCAACGACTAGCACCACACCTTCCTTTTTTAATTACACAGCACCCCCCAAACCCTAAAAATAATCTCATTTCCCCTCTCACACACTCGGACGTCGTTACCCTTTCTCTCTCGTGAAGCTTCCTCTGCCATCGTCGTCATCCGGCATTATCGCCGAAGAAAATGGAAACAAATTACATATTCGCAATCCTCGTCTCATCCGCTACAAAACCCACCCATCGATTCAAACATTCAATGAAGTCGAGCATAACCCTACCTCCGACCACCGACACTGTCGGCGGAGAAGTCACTCTGATGTCCTCTCTGACGAAGTCTTGAATATTATCAGCTTTAGAAGAAAAGAAAAGCCCTTATGCACGGTCGATCAAAGACGGGTCAAGATTAATCCGACTCCAACTTAAAATGGGTAACCCTAACTCTCGATTTCCCTAATTCTATGTGTCATGTCTATGCCTAAGATTTCCCTAGCTTTGCACGTGCTTAATGAGTTTCCACATTAGTTGTCATTTAGGCTCAAATTAAAGGGTAACATGATTGCTAATCTATGCTAATGCCATGATGCGATTGAACTATGTTAATAGGCCTTTAAAACTATGTGTTTTCCCTTGACTAATTCTGTATGTCATCACCGTTAAATGATAAACTATGACACTGATCATGATTGTAGTCGCTTTGTCATTGTGTTTGATCCTTTGTTTAGTCACTGCACACGATTTCCATTAGTCACCTAGCCTAAATGAGTTTAAAAACTGAGCTGGTCAAGTAATGGTTAGGCCTGATTTGAATTTATGATTGGAAATCAGTTTTTATAATTGATATGGCTTATTTTCAGAAGCTGTTAAGTTATTTTCAAGCCTAAACTTGCTTGAGAATTAATTTGTGAACCTAGACTATGTTATGATCAAGGGGGAGGAACTATTTCTGTCAAATAATTAGATTTGCCTAAATTTTAGGAGTTTGATTGAACTAAACTTGGTAAGACCACTTAATGGAATCCTTTTAGGTTTGGAATACAATATTCCTTTACCTTTTGTACTTTTACCCGTTTGAATTGGAACTTTCATTCCTACACCTATTTAAACTGGCCTTTTGTTCAGTTTATACACACAGAGAATTAAGAAAAAAACACTGCATATTAACACCTTGGCCCTAAGGACTCTCTTCTCTCTAAGTCTAAAACAAGTTCTGCTCTTTGGGAATTCTATTTCTGAAAGAGATTCAACATTGCTCAGATATTGTTACTTTTATTCCTATTCCTAACAAGGTATAAGACCCTTTTGCTGAACTCATCCTAGTCCCTGTTTGAATCTACGAATGCCTATGTTTTTTGTTTGATCATGCTTTTGTATGTATGCTTGTTTGGGCTTTTCATTTGGCCCCTGCTAACCCCTGTTTTGTAGCATATGTGGATAGTCCTATGGCTATACCAAAACTTAGTTTGCAGGACTTTTTTTGTACTTTTGAGAGACTGGTAAAGAGGCTCTTCTTGCCTGGAAAATAAGCCTAAACATGCCCTACCTAGCTGTACGCAGGGCACTGCCCAGTCATCACCCTTCTCTATTTTTTCCCCCTTTAGAAAATTCCCCTATGTGTATATTTGTTAGGACTCTTGCCTGTACTTATTCTAACATAGGGTATGCAGTCATTAAGACTTTAAATATGGCTACCCAGGAGCCACTTCTAACTTTCCTCTCCTACTTGCTGCATTAATAATCCTAAAGTCATGACTTAATTGCCTAGAACTTGCATGACAATTACTAGACCTCAGGATAATCTATGTTTACTTGTTTGTGATTAGAATCTGGATATTGCTAGCATATACAGGTTTTTACGTTTTAAACTGTAACATTAAAAGTTTTGTGTAAATCTGAAATTTTTATTAAACAGGGAATAATTGTGCTATGACTGCCTAAAAACGGACTGTTTCTGTTAATTTTAAACTGCCCCCTCTCTTTGCATAAATGATACAGGCCTAAAACAATTTTTAAAACATGGTCTTTATAGGTACTAAACTGATTTTCGATCTACTTTGACCTCTTATACACTAATCTAATAGTGTATAAGGGGGTATAAGTATTGGGGTCAACTATACAAGTATTTTGTAAAGCCTAATACTATTAATTACCCATGTATTTTCATGTCTATGCCTATATTTATGTGTGACAGCCCTTTGTTTGCACCTATGTGCCTCTATGAAACTCATTTTCAAAAATAGCCCACTTACCTATATCTATTTTCAAAACTGACCCCTACATCAAAAAGTCATGAAGGTTAGGGCTCGACAATTAATGACGAGTCACATCGACCCTAAATGACTAACATTTTTTTTTTAAAAACAACCTCAATCCATTTTTTTAACCCAAAACTATTTTCGCCAAAACTGGCTATTCTCGTAAAGCTGGACAGTTTTGCAACACTGGCTATTACTGCAAATTATAAATAGATACTTAGAAACTCATATATACAAACTAATTTAAACTATCTCTTGCAAAACTGGCTTGTTTAATTCCATGTTATTAGTTTGAGGCCCAAATGTGCGATTAGGCATAGGGCTTAGGCCGTCTTTGCAAATTTGAAGCCCAATTATGTATGTTATTGAGACTTAGTCTTATAAATTGATTGTGAAACCAACCCTTTTAAGTTAGTAATGCACATGATAACACGTATTTGCATAGACATCCCAAAATATAGAGACTCGGGCAGGAACCACTTTTCGTGGGACTTAGAGAAGTGCCTAACACCTTCTTCCTCAAGTCATTTGGACTTCTTACTCGTTGAATCTCTGAAACTAGACTAGTTTAATAATAAATTTGACATTAGACGCTTAGGTGACCTAATACACCTTAGAAAAATATATTAGGTGGCGACTCCAATTCTTGTACTCAAACGAGTTACCCAGTCAAATTCGAAACCCGACTCGCTCCGAGTCGAGTCTAAAATCGGGTATGACATAATGGAGACTCCGCTGGAGATATTCAAAGTCCTAACCATAACGAGTCTTTAATTTTGGGATTTAATTGGATTATTATATTGTTATTCGTATTATTATGATTTTACTAACTTGGTTTCTTTTTTGCTTTTTCTTCTTTCCTTTTATTTATTTATTTATTTGTATGAATTTGAAATTTGATGCAATCTTGGCATGTTTCACTCGTACTCCCCCACTCCTGGGAAACGACACTTTGCACGCACACGGACGATTACGTGGATCCCATGGTCGCTTCACCATAAAGAAACTTTTAGGAGGTGCATTTTGGAATATGGTTGGTCCGTGGTACAACCAACAATTTCAAATGGTCCCACCCCTTGGTCGTCCACCTTTAGGAATCGTGTCTAGAATTACACCACTCTTTGAATGTAATGAGCATGCATCATGCCATAGAAAGGGCTTCCCGTGAGCCGGCTAGTCTTCAACTTGTCTAAACTACTTGATGGATTTTAACCCCGAAGGAACGTTTGGACATGCTTATGTGCATTTGAGAGAAAAGAAAAGAAAAGTGAGGTGAAGATAAAAACGCATTTTAATTTGTCAAATTATTCTCAAAAGGGATAGGGGATTTTGATCCTTTACTTTGTCTTTTTTCATTATAGGTCACAATGAGTCAAAAGTTTCACCGTTTTGGAATGACTATGGGCGCACCTCCTTTGTTAACTAGTTGGTGGAATAATTTGTCATTGGGAGAGCAAACCGAAGTGCGTCAACATTTGGGTCATTTGGTTTTCCTTTTAGAAATGGAACCATTGTAGAGAAATGATTGAAGCATCCGTGTCGTTATGGGATGAAGAACTAAACGTGTTTAGGTTTGGGGATGTTGAGTTAACGCCTTTGTTGGAAGAAATTGGAGGGTTCGTATCATACTCGGGGTTAGACAAACATCGTTGGCAAGGGGGTCGCATTCTAGGACCTAGTGTCCCCACAGCTGAGGAGTTTCGTAACAAATTAAGGATTGTAACAAGTGTGAATGTAGAGTTCTTACAACAAAAGAAAATACCCTTTCCTACTTTTACAACCGGTTTGGGTATTTAGGTGCATTCGACGACCGTAAGAAAGAATTCAAGTCCTACAATGATTGGAGGGGAGCTAGACCACTTGTATTTGCTATTTGTTTCTTAGGAGTAATGGTATTCCCTGAAAGCTCGAGTCATGACATATGTTTGAGGCTTTTCATGGTTGCCGATGCAGTATTCAATGGAATTGACGGTTATCATTATACTATAGTTCCTATGATAGCGGCGGACATTTATCGGGCTTTAGGTTGTTGCAAGAGATGAGAAAAATATTTTCAAGGTTCCAATCTTCTACTACAAGCATGGTTCAAGGAGCATTTGAGGAAAATGAGAGGTGTACAAGAATTGTCTAAGCCAGCTGGTTCCAACTACTTGGTTGGAGAGCGATACGGGGTTCGAAAATTCAAGCCGCCAAGATGCACAGAGAAATGGGTAAAGTTGTTTGAAAACATAATGGAGGATTCAATTCAGTGGATGTTTACTTGGTTTCCTTCATCAGACTTCATCATTAGCTCTGACAAGGCACCCTTTGTGATACTTATGGGACTTAGAGGTCTCCAACCCCATCAACCATTGAGGGTGATGAGACAAGCAGGGAGGAAGCAAATCATACCATTGATACCAGACACGAAAGCCTATCAGCTTGATTACACTGAAGACGTTGCTCCAAGAGTTAAGAGCATTAGAAAATCCTGGGTAGTACAACGCTGGATGTGAACCAAACTACAAAAGCTGGTTATGCTCTAGCATAAAAGGAAATGTGGTAGTAGGACCGAGTCGAGGGAATGACATAAGAGATCGTGAGGTAGAAGCCGAAATCCGATACTGAGAATTCATGTTGAAAGCTATTAAGATGGACAAAGAAAATAAAGAAGAGATCGAAGTGTGGAGAAAACGTACCTTAGAGTTGGAGGGAAAGATAGAGACATTGGAGATGAAGCTTGAACAATGGAATTCAGAGTGTGCAGAGGTGGACATTTTATACCTAGTGGTAGCTAAGGGATACCTAACCAAAGCTATGGAAGAAGTCAAGGAGATTACACGAGAAGAAAAGAGAGCCAGGCTGGAGTTGGAGCGTGCTGCCTAGTCAAAGTGTCATTTTCATTTCTTTTGTATTTTATTTCTAAAAGCCATCATGTACCGAATTTCAAAATCAATTTGGGAATTTATGAGAATAATTGGCAACACAACGTGTATTTATTTTCTTTTCATCAAAACAAACTTAGGAAGGCTGTACGTTCGTGGCACGTAATAGTCCATTAGTAAGCCTACATCCAAATATCAAAGGGTTCTTAACCCGGAAAAGGGAAAAATTGCATCTTTACATGGATTCGAAGAAACGTTTGCACAAGATATTGATCATTTGCCTAAACATGATCGAGACTATAAGAATGTTTTGGCCTTTACCTTTTCTTTTTTTGTTTTCTGACTATGGCTGCGAGATGTACACTTCAATTCGAGATTGTTTCCCGACCTCCTCACTTGATCAGACTCTGGTGGAAAGATATGGCCGCTGTTAGCAAAGTTCATGTTCAAAAGGTGTTGGGAGAACTGGTGGCTCTCAAGGCCTACACTGTCATGCCTGGTTTAATCGAAGCTGCTACACATTTTTGGAACTATAAAAGGGCGGTGTTTCATTTGAATGGTTTGGAATTGGCACCGATGTTGGAGGAATTTGGAGGACTAGCAGGGTTAGATCCTGGACCCGAGACTTTGATTTATCCCCGAGACGTGGACCCTAAGGAGTTCGTTGAGCTGTTGGGTGCTCCATATGATCCATATGTCGAGGGAGTGCATGATGGAAATGTCACCTTGGAGTACTTGCACTGTAGATTTGGAGATCCAACGCTTAGGCATGAGTGGACTGGGGCATGGGAAATTCAAGAATGGGAGTGGACTGAATCAAATGCTTTCATCGTTGCTATTCTAGGAAGCATGGTTTTCCCCGAGAAGGAAGGAAAGATCGACATAAGGTTGGGAAGAGTGGTAGAAGGATTACGCAAGGGTGCTCACAAGCGTCAAGTAAGCTTGGTTCCAATGATTTTGGGGGAAGTTTATAGAGCTCTAACCAAATGTAGAAGAGGAGGAGATTTTTTCGAAGGGTGCAATCTTTTTCTGCAAATGTGGTTGACAGAGCATTTGCACAGTGTCCCCATCAGCCCAGTAGCACCAAAATTGTCATGGAAAGGAGGGATTCGCTCACATAGCACATGCATGGCTGGGACAGCAGCATGGGAGGATCCCGTAAACATGCAAGGATAGTACACCAAGTTTGAAGAGATGCAAGAGGTACAGTGGGTAATTGGAAACTGCGTTGGTTTAATTGTCTCCATACAAGGTCAAGACATCACTTTCTTGACATTGATTGGATTCCGAAGAAATCCCCACTATATTCCTCTTAGGATCCTCCGGCAAGTAAGGATGACACAACCAACTCCGCAGTTGACTGAAAGGAGAAGCTTCAACGTTGACATAAAAGATATTGAGTATCTGATGGTTGGCACTATATTAACAATGTGGGAAAAGAGGCTTACTATGCAGTTTTGTCGTGGCTGAGACAGTAGGGTGAAACCCATGACTAGTCTAGCTTATCCTCAGTGGCTCAGTGAAGATAACGAAAGATTCTGATCAAAGACTACGCTGAACAGGAAAACCAAAGCTCCGAATGTCACTGAAAAATATAAGAAGCTGCGACACGAGTTCGACCAAAGTAAGAAAGAATTAAGGGTAACACAAGAGAGAGAGATGAGGAGGCAATACAAGAACAAGATCAAAGGGGATGAACTCAAGTATTGGACAGGCAAAGTCATGGCGGCAAGGCAAGTTGTTGGGAATCTACAAGATTTGCTCAAGTGATGGGGAGAGTATTTCAAGTCAATGTAATCATATGAAAAGGAAGCAATGGGGATAGAAATCTATGAATTCTTCATAAAAGCTCTGGGAGACATGCAAGCTGGGAAGGATCTGATGGAGATGTTCACCGCTCCTCCACCCATAAGCATGGTTCACAGGCCTAAGGAAGAAGCCAAAGAGAAGAAAGGGAAAGAAGATGCTGGAACTGATGCTTGATTCAAAAACTCTTTCCTTGGCACATAGTCTGGTCGTCTTGAGTCGCGTCATTTTTCTTTTGTCTTTTTTAATTTTAATCGGGTCATTGTCTTACATGAGTGGCTGTAATAAAGCCAAACAAATCAAATAAAATTTCACTATTTTGGGTTTAAGGCTTGTGTTGATTATGTTTATGCAAACGAAATGACGTGTTTCGATAGGCCTACCTCTGGCGCAAAAGAGGCCCCTTGCATAATAGGACGCGATTTTATTAAAACTAACGTATACTTACATTCTTTTCTTTGTTTTTGATGTGTCAGTCCTCAAGTCCCTGAAAGTTTGGTTTGTGCATTCTGGCCGCGCCGCAATACCGGTTGACATCTCGAGGATCAATCCCGACACCTCCCCCTCTGCCTACTAGAACAAGGATGAGACGTAATATCATGGCTAAGTTTGACAAAGTTGGAAATGGAACTCATAAAAAGCAAGGCGTGGTCGCCTATGAAGACTATGCTAAGTTGGAACAGAGGCTGTTTGAATTTGAAAATAGGGTTCATTGAACCAAACAAAACCGACAGCTCTGATTGTCGCACCCCTTTTTTTCGAGCTTGGAGCGAGTTCGAAAGGTTGGGCTTGACTAGGTGACTCGGTGGAGTCAAAGTTGGAGTCGCCACCTAATAAATTTATATAAAAGGTGTATTAGGGCACCTAAAGCTTCTAAGTATCTAAAGTTAACTCCAGGTAGGTCTTACTAGCAAAGATTCTAAGGTAAGAAGCCCTTATAACTCGGGAAGAAGGTATTAGGCACTTCCCGAGTCCCACTAAAAGTGATTCCCGACCGAGTTTAAAATTTTGGAATTTATAGACTAAGTATGCAAACAAGCTTACTAAGGGATTTTAAATGGTTACCGAGGTAAAACACAAACATGAGTTATAATAGAGGTTAGAAGTCTAAACCGGATTTAAAACATTCAAAGCTAACGAAAATCGGGCCAGGAATCTAAAGCAGACGCTAAAAAGGGACACCCTCCGTAAATTGGCTTAAAAGGCTGGCCTGATTACTACAAGATTTAAAACAACAGGTTTTGGGCTTTTGCGCAAACGAACCATTTATCTGCCCACCTTACAGATTTATCCTTGATGATAATAAATCACATGAAGTTCGTTTCTGCAAAATCATATTATGGTCAGTTTCAAAGCAACACATTTTTTCTTGATTTCCCAATATATAACAACTCTGAATCGTAGGGACGAAAGGAGAATTGTTATTAAGGGATGTTAGCCATTTCCTTATTGCGGATATCTTGACATTATTTGTTAAGTGCCGTATTGAGTGGCTATTATTGTGGGATCGCGTAAAAAATATAAAGGAAAAAAAAAATATTTACTTACATATATAACCATAGGCAAATATTTGGAGGCTATACTTTTACGGAACAAATTTAATAGAGTATACATATACGTAAGGAAATTATAGATATTTGTATTTAAGAATCTAGGCACTATGTAACACTAAGCAATCATACGAAAACTATACTTTGTAAAATTAAATAAAATATGGCGCATACATATAATATATATATATATATATATATATATATATGCACAATGTTTAAAAAAAGTATTTTTCGCATATAAGAAAAGTGTGAAATATATGTATAAAATATATGTATATTTTTATAACCTCAAAAAATAATGTCATTTTAATATCAATTTGTGCATATAATTAACCTCTTATTTTTCTTGAAAATAATTATACCAAATGGCTTGATCCCCAAAGCTCATATTTACTCCCTTATACACTATTGATTAGTGCAAAGAGATTATTTAAACTCTTCCAAAAATTTGTTCCACTTTTGTAAAACATTTGCTACAGATTTTAAAGGGTTCTTTATATAAATAGCAGCTCATATGAAAATATTTACTAGTCTTTAACCCTTACTTTTTGTAGCCATAACATTGCACTAAAATAATGGAAAAAAAAATCCTAGTGTTGATAATTATTTAATACAATTTTCCTTAAATAAAAGATATATATCAATGCTAAAAGATAAAATAATATTAAGTACTAGTATTGATATTTGATATTTTTTTTCTAAATTTAAGGGATATTATTTAATTCAAAATAATATGCCAAGAGATAAATTTGGTATAGACCAACGTAAGTACACTTACGTTTTAGGGACGATTTTTAGGCCATTTTTTTCCCTTTTAGTTGCCATATTTAATATTTGCATAAATAAAATATATATCACCTAAAAATAAGAATATTAAATACTAAAATAAATAAATATTGAATACGCAACAAATTCAAAGAGTAATATATTGTAATAAATAGTAAATATATTAATATTTATTTATTAGATATTTAATATATTATTACATATCGTATATTTATTTATTGGATACACGATATATGTATGATATTAATATTTTTTAATATTTTATTAGATATTTACAAAAATATTAATATTTATTAAATACGCAATATATGTATGATATTTTAATATTTATTTTGATATACGATATATGTATGATATTTATATTTTTTATTACATATCATGTATCTAATATTTAAGCACTTAATATTTTAACATGTTATGTATGTAATATTTATTTAATTAATATTTATATATTAATATTTATTCAATTTTAAATAAAAAAGAGAGACTCCTATAATAACTCATATCTTTAATCCCTAAAATAATATTAACAAATATGAGATAAACATTAACTAATCCCTTAAATTAAAGGATGAAAATATAATGTTTGTTAATTTATAAAATGAGTGAATTAAATTATAAATTATCTAATGGTTAGAGAAAGAAAAGGAGTGAAAAGTGGGGCTAAGAAAAGTAAATAAGTGCTACTCAGGTTCTTATGGAGTAATTTTCTCGATTTTGAAACTGCACAAGCCCATGTTTTTTTGCAGAAATAAACCACAATAGAGGCTGTTTTGCGAAAATAGCCTCTGTTCCAAAAAATTTCGAAAATCTGCCCCCTCCCCCCCCCCCTCCGTTTTATTCGAAATAGCCCACAAATTCCAGAATTTTAAGCACCACGTTCCAGACCCTACGTTTTGCAGAAGTAGACCACCTGCGAGGCAGTATTGCAAAAACAGCCCCTGTTTAAATAAAAATTGTAAAATTCTACCCCCTTCATATCAAACAGCCCCTGCTGATCACAAATTTCAGACTTTAAATATTCAAGATCACCTGTTATATGACCTAAGCATGCTAATTCAGATTCACGAATCATATAGATGAGTCAACTTATGATGCTAAGCATGGATAAGTAAAAAAGAGGGGAAAATAGGGTCCCTGGATTACCCAAACCATAGGAAAAATACTTGCTACACTTTCATATTTCGCAGAGCGTTACCAAGATTCAATATTTACTATCTTTTCTTGTCTTAGTAGTAAACGCATAAAAAGCAAGGAAACTTATTAAATACATGGTAAAAAATTTATGCAAGTCAAAGAAAAAGGGTGTAGTGCCCTGAATGCACTGTCATGAACTCATTAATTCAAGTTTCTTTTCCCTTCTACTAGTTACTTCATCAACTCTGAAGATCATCCTTCCTGTATGGTGTCCTTTATCATTACAAACTCTTCACTATTTAATGATCAGAAACAAAGAGTTCTAATTCCCTGCAACAACTAAAGCTGGTATAGTCTTTTAAGAATATCCAAAACAACCTGCAAATAGTATTAGTAATGGCCAAAGGAGGCCCAAAGAGACATATGAAAAGCACAAACAATGGCAAGCAAAGTAGGTTGGAGCTTTTAGGAAGAAACCCTTTTATTTAGAACCATTATCTTAATGTGAGAAGAATAAGTAAATGGTGATCGGGTAACAAAACTATGAGAGCCAAACTTGAAACTAATATCACCCAGAACTATTCTCAGAGAGTTACTATTGCTTTTTTAGAACTTTTTAAGCGTGTTTGTAATAGGGGAAAGGCTGTCCCTTTTATAGTTTTAAGTAGGAGTCTGAATCTTAATTTCTAGGTGTCAAAGGAGTAAGTTAAATTCAGAAAAAAAGGCTGTCAATCAAGCAAAAAATCAGGGCAAATCAATTTAGTAAAATAAAAGAGGTTTACTTCCATAAATAAAATTTAACTAACTAATTTTCGAAATTAAAAATGGCATGTTTTGAAAGAGGGAAAGTCTGATTTTTTTTCTAAAAAATGTATAAATTTTCAGAAATCAATTGCCCAATATATTCCAATCAATAATACTGATTTTATACTTAGTCAAATCCCAATCAAGGCCTTATTAGTTAAACAGGATTTACACAGTTTTTGTATCAATGTACATGAGGCAATTAACAAACTTTCCCTACTCATAGCAGGCACGACTAACATACAGCATTAGAATTCACGGATCTTCGGTCAATATACAACGAATTCTAGATATAGAATCAACTAAATATGTATCTTCTATGGTTTTACCTTATCATGAAAGAATGATGATGCACAAGTTAACAAAATTAAACTAAAACAACAAAAAAATAGTAATAAAAAGTGAAAGAACAAGTGGTACCCGTTTCGGATCGGGTCGGGTCAATCTGACACGATTCGTTTCTTGCTCGTTTCGTGGATTTCAAGTTCAGAAATGTATGTTTTTATTGCATTGTACGTGTATAAGCATTGATAATATCCATGATTCATGCCTTGGTTTACCCAGATTTGAAGTAATATGCTTGATTTTTTCTTGTGTTTTCCTTGTCAAAATAGGTCGGCGAGATAGAGAGACAAACATCACGATTGGCGGCGTGATCAGTAGAGAAATAGGGGGTGCCGCGATGGTGTTTGGGTGGGGAGGTGTACCCGGTCGTGTTTTGGGGCAAGGGGAGAGGGGGCGTCGGCTGACTTGGGGAAAGAGGGGAAGGGGAAATAAACCTAGGGTTTGTTTTGGTAAAAGGGGTGTTTGGATAAAGATGGAAAATGAGGAAATAGTAGTGGGAGCTGACGTGGGCGGGTGATTGGCTAGAAATGTGCCACGCGAGCGCATGTGGGCTGATGTGTGTGCGCGTGGGTCCCAAAGAAAGTGTTGTGTATATGTAGTATGTGTTATAAATATATATAAGTGTATATATGCTGTATATTTTGTGTATATAGGAGTATATTTGGTCAATAATTAGCTTAAAAATACTAATAAATAAGAGAAAAATTAATAAAAATATAAGGAGTAATATTATAGACCTAGAAAAAAATAAATTTAATTCAAAATAATTATAAATGAATTTAGGTAGTAATAATTGAATGTAAATAATTGTAAAATGGAGAATCAAGTATATAAATTGCATAAATAGTAACAAAATTGTACTAGTACTTTGAAAACGACTTAAATGTCGTATATATGTAATATAATTGCATTGAGATACGTATCTATATAGATAGGATGTTAGTAATATGGATAAATGCATGATGATTGACGCAGTTTTTGTCTAAAAATAAAAATTTCATTTTCAAAGTTTTGTATGATAAAAATTGTAAAATAGGAGGGACAAAATTGAGTGTCAACAGCTGCCCCTCTTTGCCCGGGGATGATGAAAGAGTCTTTGGGCAAAGACGTTGACAGTGCGGGCAATTTTTTCGTGACTTTAGGAAAATGTGTTCAGAAATTATAGGTGATAGTGCGGGGTGCTAAATTGTGGTGTTGTTGCAATGCCGGATTGTATGCCCTGCGATAAAAGTGAGTTTTGGCTAATAATACATATATGTAAATGCATAAATAGACTCTCCTGTCATTTTGAGTGTCAACCGTCTCTGTGGCATGGTCTCTCGTTATGAGATATTTGCATATCATAAGTGCCTCTCGTCAGGAGATATTTGCCTGCTCGTCAAAAGCTATTTGCCTGCTCGTCAGGAGCTATTGGCCTGCTCGTCAGGAGCTATTAAGTGCCTCTCGTCGGGAGAGATTTTCCTGTTGCGCTGAGTTGTATACCCTGCATGCAACGAGTAGCATGAAGTGATAAATATAGAGATATTACCCTGCCTGTACGACTGCCTGAAATGTTGTTATGCTGATTGTCACATTGTTCGTCTTTTGGTGGCCTGCACTCAAAGAAAATTTTGTATGTTTTGGGGGTGGAAGGTTTTATTTGTGCATTCTTCCCCTGACTCACGCCTTCCTTTTGTGGTGTCTTCTTTCGCGAATGCCGGACCTTGGTCAAACTACGGGGAATAAAAGAAAAAGAGCAAAGAGAAAGTAGGCATGCATTTTTAAAGAAAGGTTTGTGAAAAATGTATTTTATTCCATCGAATCATAGATCGCGTTGTGTAATACAAGCACAATGCTGCAATTGTTGTTTTTGAGACTGTACTAAAACATCCTTGAGGAATGTTGAGGTTGGGGCCTTAAAATTCTGCCCCAGTTCTGCACTTCGCCTTCTTCTGAAATTTTTGAGGAAATCTCAAAAATTTCTGCCCCAGTTTCTGCACTTAGCTTTCTCGTGAAATTTCTGCCCCAGTATTGATCTCAGTTTGTCCTTTTGAATTTTCGAGCGATCCTCAAAAATTCTGCCCCAGCGTCTACTTCGTGGAGAAAATAAATTTTTTGTATTATTGCGACCGAACCTTGGGTAGGTTGCCTAGGTATCCCACTTGGGGAATCAGGTCATAACGTAGTTCCAGATTACATGAGATATTGCATAAAGAGTAAAGCTATTAGCTAGTGCGGGTTCTTAGATGTAATATCTTTTGACAGCATCTCCACTGATCGCTTTCGGCCAAAATTCACCATCCATTTCTGCCTGTATCAATGCTCCTCCAATCAAAACCCAATGAACCATGTAGGGTCCTTGCCAGTTTGGTGCAAACTTTCCCTTTGCTTCTTCCTGATTAGGGAATATCTTCTTCAGAATCAACTGTCCCGGTTCAAATGACCTTACGCTGACCTTCTTGTTGAATGCCTTTGCTATTCTTTGCTGATACAGCTGTCCGTGGCATATTCCGTTCATTCTCTTGCCGTCAATGAGTGCCAATTGTTCCATTGTCCTCTTAATCCATTCTGCATCTGTCAGTTCCACTTCTTGAATGACCCTTGAAGAAGGAATCTCCACTTCTGCTGGTATTACTGCTTCAGTGCCATAGACAAGAAGGTAAGGAGTAGCACCCGTCGATGTTCTCATAGTAGTGCGGTATCCCAATAAAGCATAAAGAAGATTCTCGTGCCACTGTCTTGAATTGTCGATCATCTTGCGTAGTATTTTCTTGATGTTCTTGTTGGCCGCCTCAACTGCTCCATTCATCTGAGGCCTGTATGCAGTAGAATTGTGGTGCTTGATCTTGAAAGTGTCACAAGTTGCCCTCATCAAGTCACTGTTGAGATTGGACCCATTATCAGTGATGATAGATTCGGGGATGCCGAATCGGCATATCATCTTATCTCGGACAAAATCAGCCACTACCTTCTTTGTCACCGACTTGTAGGATGCAGCTTCCAGTTATTTGGTGAAGTAGTCAATGGCTACCAATATGAATCTATGTCCATTTGACGCGGTGGGTTCAATGGGTCCTATGACGTCCATTCCCCAAGCAGCGAATGGCCAAGGCGATCCCATAACATTAAGCTCATTCGAGGGTACTCGAATCATGTCTCCGTGCACTTGGCATTGATGGCATTTCTTCACGTATTTTATACAATCATGCTCCATAGTCATCCAAAAGTAGCCTGCCCTTAGTATCTTCTTTGCAAGCACGAAACCATCCATATGCGGACCACAAGTTCCAGCATGCACTTCTTCTAGCAACCTGACAGCTTCTTTAGCATCCACACATCTCAACAAACCTAGGTCAGGCGTACTCCGGTATAGGATTTCACCGTTTAGGAAGAAACCATTTGCCAATCTCCGTAATGTCTTCTTCTGAAGGCTTGTAGCATTCTTAGGATAAATGTCTTCTTTGAGGAATTTCTTGATGTCATGGAACCACAACTCCCCGTCCAATTCTTCTTCCACCTGAAAGCAATAAGCTGGTTGCTATTTCACTGCTATGGGTATTGCGTTAATGTAGTTCTTATCGGGGTGCTGAATCATGGAGGATATCATAGCCAGGGCATCAGCAAACTCATTCTGCAGTCTAGGTACATGCCGAAATTCGATCTTGGTGAACCTCTTGCTCAATTCTTTTATGCACTCCAAATATGGCAATATTTTAGAATTCTTTACTGCCCACTCGCCTCGTACCTGATGTATCAGCAAATCTGAAATCTCTAATTGCCAATAGTTCTTGCACATTCATATCTATGGCCATCCTGAGCCCTAAAATACAAGCCTTGTATTCTGCCACGTTGTTGGTGCAAGGAAATCTGAGCTTAGCAGTGGCCGGGTAATGCTGGCCAGTTTCAGAAATAAATACTGCTCCAATGCAACTCCTTTGAAGTTTAATGCTCCGTCGAAGAACAGTCTCCAACCGTCATATTCTTCGGCTATGTCTTCTCCGACGAACATGACCTCCTCATCTGGGAAGTAAGTATGCAAAGGCTCGTAGTCATCATCCACAGGGTTCTCAGCCATGTGATCTGCTAAGGCTTGAGCTTTCATTGCTTTCTGAGTGACAAAGGTGATGTCAAAGTCACTGAGTAACCTTTACCATTTGGCTAACTTTCTGGTAGGCATCGGCTTTTGGAAGATGTATTTAAGGGGACCCATTCTTGAGATCAGTAGGGTTGCATATGATGTCAGATAATACCTCAGCTTCTGTGCTACCCAAGTCAATGCGCAACAGGTGCGTTCCAGCAATGTATACTTGGCTTCGTAAGGAGTGAACTTTTTACTCAGGTAATATATTGCCTGCTCTTTCCTTAATGCCGAATCGTGCTGTCCCAACACACATCCGAATGCTGAATCTACCACAGACAAGTACAGTATCAAAGGTCACCCTGGATCAGGTGGAACCAACACGGGCGGGCTGGATAAGTACTCCTTTATCCGATCGAATGCCTTTTGGAAATCCTCTGTCCACTCGATAACGACATCTTTCCTCAACAACTTGATGATGGGTTCACATATGACAGTGGACTGGGCTATGAAACGACTAATGTAATTGAGTCGTCCTAAGAAACTCATGACTTCTTTCTTGCTTTTCGGTGGTGGCAATTCCTTGATGGCGTTGATTTTAGCTGGATCCAACTCAATACCTCTTCTGCTAACAATAAAACCCAATAACTTTCTGGATGGAACGCCGAAAGCACACTTTGTTGGGTTCAACTTCAAGTTTTACTTGCGCAAATGGTTGAAGAACGTGCACAAATTGTCCAAATGTTCGGAGCTTTTCCTTGATTTGATGATCACATGATCCACATACACCTCGATCTCCTTGTGCATTAAGTCATGGAACATTGTGGTCATTGCTCTCATGTAGGTAGCTCCAGTATTCTTCAAACCAAAAAGCATCACTTTGTAACAATACGTCCCCCAAGAAGTAGTGAAGGCCGTCTTTTCTGCATCTTCCTCTTCCATAAGCACTTCATGATAACCGAAAAAACAATCTACGAAGGACTGTAGTTCGTGCTTTGCACAATTATCGATCAGGATGTTGTATATTTGGTAGAGGGAAGTCATCTTTTGGGCTTGCCTTGTTCAAGTCTCTGTAATCCACACAAACTCTGATTTTCCCATCTTTTTTCGGCACTGGTACGATGTTGGCCAACCAGGTCGGATATTCAACCATTTTCAAGATTCCCGCATTAAGCTGCTTGGTCACCTCCTCTCTGATTTGTACTAAGGTTGATGATTTGAAAGTCCGGGCTTTTTGCTTAACCGGCGGGAAACCTGGATTAATAGGCAACTTGTGTGAAACAACATCCGCGCTTGTGCCTGTCATATCATCATACGACCATGCAAATACATCTTCATACTCTTTTAAGAGTTTGATGTATTATTTTCTAACTTTCGGGGTTAAGTGTGCACTAATCCTTATTTCTTTCACGGTTTCGTTGTGTCCTAAATTAACCATCTCTGTTTCATCCAAATTTGGTTTAGGCTTATTTTCGAATTTCTTAATTTCCTCTTGTGTTGCCTCATCAAACTCTTCATAATCGGGATCAAATTCTTCAAACACAGTCATATCATTACATATTGCAGTTGTCGATTCGATGGAATTATTAGTTTGAGAGGTGAAAAGGTAAAGCAATGCATAATTAAAAGGATCAACAAAAAAATGAAGTTAAAAGATCAAATGCTTTTATTTATGAATCCTTGCAAAACAATGTTTGTAGGGAAACATTCGAAAATGACAACTGAAAACGGGAAAGAAATGCAATTCTAGCGACTCGGAGTCGTGTTTTATTTTGAAAGCATGAAAGGAAAACAAAAACCCCCTAGCTCTACCAAGGTCCGCGGTATGCTCGGGTCAAGTTGCTGGTCCAATTGTTCAGTGCAGCTCCACGTTCAACTTTTGCAAGATTAGGAGGTTTGGTGTGCTCCTCCAGAATTACACAACAATCTTCATCAGATAAGAACAACTTCTGCATGCCTACCAGTAGGTCTTCCTCAGCATCAACAACCTCCGACTTGTCCTCTCGTACTGCAAGTGCCTCCCCTTTGCGACCATCCAAGAGACCAGAAGAGACTAAAACATGCACCAGAGGTTTGATAGATCTTCTGTAGTACTTGAAATCCAAAGATGCTTCCTCCAAACTCTCTTCATAACCCACAAAATAGCCTATGCCTGACCTATCCTTGTCGCCTCTCGTCACAATGTGAACAGGTTCCAACAAACCATCCAGATTTTTGCCTAAACCCTTTTCGGGTTCATAGCCTTGCCTCAACATAATACCCATCACTCAATTTCCGGGCCATCTTGCATGCTGCGGGAGTATGTATGGTTCTTCAATTTGCACTTCTTCACGCTCGGGTTCAAGTACTCTAGATATCCACACTTGCCTTCCTCTTGTCTTTCTAGAGATGCGCTTCCAGTCAAGACGGGTATTGGGCGGGTATACAGGCCGCTTCTCTATCTTGGCAGGTATTGTTTCATGGAACTCACGTGCAGGCACCCCCCAATCAGACATTATAGGTTCCCAAACTAGATTTCTTCCTTCATAACCTTTACCTCGGCCGTTCCAATAAGCGCTGTAGAATTTCTTCTTCTTCTCGGTTGCTTGCGGTGCATTGACAAGTTTGGGAGCAAAGTATGCCGAATATCCCCCTTATGTTGTACTGATGCTTCCTCTGTGGCTATTGTGGTTCCACCCTCCACATTTCTCAAATTAGCTCTTGCAGTAACCACTTTGACTACCATGCACTGCTCCCACGAGCTCTATCGTGGAAAAGGTTTGTCCGTCTAGAACATTTCCTTTAATCAATGGTATGGTCTGCTCATTGTATATAGAGTTTCTCCCTTCGCCGAACACCAAAACTTCTTTGTTGTCCCATTCAAACTTCACCGTCTGATGCAAGGTAGATAGAACTGCCCCAGCCATGTGCATCCAAGGTCTTCCCAATAGTAGGTTATATGATGCTAAGATGTCCATGACATGGAACTCGGCAGTGAACTCGACTGGACCAACCAGGATGGATAGGTTGATCTCTCCAATGGTGCTCCTTTGTGACCCATCAAATGCTTTCACCTTCATGTCACTCTCCCTGATCTTGTTTTGGTCAATTCCCATTCTTTTCAAAGTGATGAACGGGCATATGTTCAAGCCGAAACTTCCATCGATCAAGACTCTACCTACGAACCATTCTTTGCATTTTATAGTGACATGCAAAGCCTAGTTATGCTCGAGCCCTTCCGGTGGTAATTCATCTTCATAGAAAGTAATTCCATTAGATTCCATGACTTGTCCAACCATGCTGGCCAGATTCTCGACAGTGGTGTTAGAAGGTACGTGTGCCTCATCTAGAACCTTCATCAGTGCATTCCTATGCCTTTCTGAATTTACTAGTAAGGATAGAATAGAGATTTGGGCTGGGGTTTTGCCCAAGTAGTCGACCATAGAGTAGCTTTTTGCTTGCACTTTCTTCTATAGCTCTTCAGACTCTTCCTCACTAATTCCCTTTCTGTTTTGCTCTCTGCCATGAGAAAAATTCTCGGGAGTATAGAACCTTCCACTTCTAGTCATCCCTTGCGCTGCGACTGTCTCAACTACTGTCTTCCTTTTTCTTCTCTTTTCCATTTCATAATCCCATGGCACTGCCTTGTCATCATAAGGTGGGATCACGTCCACATAGAATTTGGGGGCCATTTCCACCTCAATGGGAACTGGTGCTTTAGAAGCCTGTGCAACAGAGGCGAGCACTGGTGTAGCTTCCTTTGCTCTGACAATGGTTCCTTCTAGATTGCATTCAGCCTCTAACTCAATCAAATTCACCCTGTTATCTCCATGATCGGGCAAAGGATTTTTGTGCACGTTAGGTGCCTTCAAGTGTATCACTTTCTGATCAATCAAATCTTGTATCTTATCCCTCAATGCAAACCATTTCACATTGTCATGGCCAGGCCCTCCAAGATGGTAAGCACAAGTCTTGGAATGGTCGAAGAATTGTGAAATTGTTTCAGGCATTTTGAATTGGACAGGTTGAATATGTCCTGCCGCTTTGAGTCTTTCAAACAGCTGGGTTCGGGATTCGGTAAGTGGGGTGTAGTTTCTTCGAGGTTTTTGGTTATTGTCTGGACAGGGTCTAGGTTGGTATGTGTTAGGGTTTCTGTAGTTTGGGTTTTATGGGTATGTTGGTCGTGGTGGATGCGGGCCTTGGAGAGTGAGTTGGGTGTTATATACGGGATAGGCATGTGGTGACGGAGCATAGGGGTATGGTGGGAGTGGTGTTTGGTAGTAGTGATTGTGGGTGGGGATGTGGTCAAGAGAAGTAGCGACGAAAGAGACTTCATATTTCTTTTTCTTGGTGATACTAGTGCTACCAATCTGCAGGGCCTTGTTGGCGGCTTGTAGTGCAGCCAAGCTAATGATTCTTCCAGATTTCAGACCATCCTCAACAATATTTCCAATCTTGATCAGCTCTCCAAATTTCTTATCCTGCATGTTCAACATCTTATCAAAGTATACGTCTTCTTGTATGCGGATAAAGGTTTCTACAATTTCTGTGTCGCCCATGGGTGGTTAGACCTTTGCGGCTTCAGCTCTCCACCTCGTTGCATACTCCCTGAAAGTTTCATTGGGCTTTTTCTTGAACTTCTCCAGATAAAAGCGATCAGGCATACCATTGGTGTTGTGCCCAAAACTGTCGACAAAATCCCCAGCCATCGCTTCCCAACTAGTCCACTTTTTCAGCTGCTGCTTGGAATACCAGGTTAGTGCATCCCCTGTCAGACTGCGGTTAAACAACTGCATCCTGATCTTTTCATCATGTCCTACTCTAATCAGCTTGTCATAGTAAGACCTCAAGTGAGCCATCGGATCGCCACAACCATCTAACAGATTGAACTTAGGTGTCTTGTAACCATCAGGAAACTTCAAATTGGGATAAAGGCAGAGGTCTTCATAAGCTAATCCTCTTGTCTCCTTAGTCACCTGAAATTGCTTAACCTTTTCTACCAGACACTTAACTTGCTCTTTGGTGTTGTCTGTCTCTTCTCCTACCCATGCATACATGTCCTGCTCTTTTGTAGGTGATGAAGCGGGTTTGGTTTCGACAGTGAAGGTGTGGAATTGAGCGGTGGGGTCGTTTTGGGGGTGTTTTTGGTGGTGCGACATAAGCGGGGTATGGGTGGTCTTTTTCAGGCATAATGGGATCTTTGCCATGAGGGCGTGCAAGTTTGCTTGGGTCAGTGGTTCCATTAGCGTAGATGAGGGAAATTCTGTTTTCCATTACAAACATCCTTTGTTGCAGCTTTTCATAATCCTCGTATGCAACCATACCCTTCTTTCCAAGAGTCCCTCCAATGATGAAATTTGCAGTAGTTCCGTCAGCTTTCTCAAACTCACCCACGATGTTTTGTCTCGTCCTTGTTTTTGTAGGTAAAGGGGGAGGTATTGAAATTGATCCTCTGGATCTTAAATGGTAATGCTGCTCGGCCAGAATGCACAAACCAACCTTCGAGGATTGGGAGCAAAATAACCTTAAAAACAACCAAAGATAGATGTGAGCGGAGTATTAGAAAGTTTGTTATATAAGTTAACGTCATGCAATCGCGTCCAATTATGCAGGGGACCTCTTTTACGCCAGAGGTAGGCCTACAAATGATTTTTAAGATAATCTTTGCGCCAATTATTTCATTTCGTTTTCTTGAGAATAATCAAAGCAACTCTATAAACCCCAAAACAAGAAATTTTATTGATAGAATTGCTTGGCTTTATTACAATCACTAATCTTGCAAAAGGAAAACAACTTGACTGGAAAGGGAAATGACTCGACTGAACTGGAAACAACTTGACTGAAAAGGAAATGACTCGACTGAAAAGGGAAATGACTCGACTGTAATTCAAACTAAGGCCAACCATAGACGTTCTCTGATCAAACGTTTGGTTTGTCCTCAACATCATCATCTTCTTCATACTCTCCCTCTGATGGGTCTTCTTCAATAAAGGGTTCTAAATGCATCAAGTCTGACTCAAGGAGATCCTTCCCAGTTTGTATGTCATTCAAAGATTTTGCACAAGCAGAGAGAATTTGTATTCCTAATAATTCCTTATCCTCTAGTGGCATGGACTGGAAATGTTCTTTCCTTGAATTCAAAAGGTCCTTCAGGTTCCCCGCGATATGCCGGAGTTTCACAGTCTGGTTCATCCAAAATCTGGTCTCTTCTTTTTTAGCCTTTCCTTGGTATTGCCTCCTCATTTCTCGATTCTAGGTCTCTTTCAGCTCCACCTTCTTTTGATCATATCCGGTTCTCAACTTTTTGTACTTTTCTTCAAAATTGGTGGCTTCGATTCTCCTTTTGGGTGTGGGCTTATTAGATCGAAACCTTTCTTTGTCAAACTCAAGCAAAGAGGGATAAGCTAAGGCAGCCTGGGGTTTAACTCTATCGTCTCGGTGACGACATAATTGTCTAGTCTTTCACTTCTCCCATATGGCTAGAATTATTTCTCGTGTAGTTCCATCTATGTCGCCCATTTCGGTGTTGAGATTCCGCCCTTCCGCTAGTCTGGGGGTCGATTGCATCGCTCCCACTTGCCTAAGAATCCTTAGAGGGATGCAGTGATGAGTCCCTCGAAGCCCGATCAATGTCATAAAGGTAGCATCTTGGACTTGAACAGAAACTATAAAATAGGCACAATGTTTTACACCTACTGTACATCATCTTTTTGCAACTGATTGAGCTTGTCAAACCAACCACTCATATGCGAAGGCCTCTCCCATTGCAAAGAACTAGCCATGCGAGATGTATGTGTCATGATACCATCGGGTGTATGAGCTATTGGTGCAGATGGGGGTACCTCGAGCTTTTGGAGATGCTCAATTAACCATATCTGCAATAAGAGATTGCAACCTTCGAAGTAGTCTGCTCCTTTCTTACATTTAGTCAAAGCTCGATAAATGTCTCCCACGATCATTGGAACTAAACCCACTCGACGGCTGTTAATGTCTCTACGCAATATCTCAACTACCAACGCTGTCCCTGTGTGGATTCTTCCTCCTTTTTCGAGGAAAAATCACAGCCCCTAAGAAGGAAACGGTGAAAGCAACAGACTCGGTTCGTGGCCAATCTTGAACTTCTGATGCTCCTGGGAAGTCATATCGGAGGGTGGTGTCTCCGAACTTGGAGTACAAAAATTCTAAAGTGACCCTTGCATTTTGAACGCCGTTATAGTACGGTTCCTGGGGAACCTCCAGAAAGTTGAAGAGTTCTTCGGGTTCCACCCTTCGGGGATAAATCATAGTCTCCGGGCCAGGTGCCAAACCAGATAAACCTCCAATCTCTTCTAGCATTGGCGCTAAATCTATGCCATTTAAGTGGAAAAATGCCCTCTTGTAATCCAAAAAATGAGCGGTTGCCTCAGCCAAACCGGGCACTGCCTCGTACCACAAAAGAGACAGCAAATCGCCTAGTAGCGATCGAACTCTCCCTTTGCTAGCATCGGGCACATCCTCCCACCAAAGTTTGAGCACATAGGGAACTTGAGCAACTGAGTCGAACTGGAGTGAGCCTTTTGCAGCCATAGTTTGAAAACAAAACAAAAGTTAAAAATAATCCTAACATCTTGATTAATCCTCAAGCAAACAATCAGCATTTGGCGCATCATTTTATGCATCTGAATATTTGTCATTTTTGGGTCATGGACCTTCTGACGTTTTGGACTAGGTTTATTAATGGACTATACGTGCCAAGGACGTCTAGCCTTCCTAGGTGTTCCATGGTGCAAAAGAAAATAAATGCACATTTTGTTGCCAATCGTTCTCATAACTTCTAAATGATCTTTGAAATTCAATACATGAAGACTCTTTTGAAAACAAAAATACAAAAATGATACTAAACTAAGCAAGATGCTCCTTCTCCAGCCTGGCTCTCTTTGCTTCTCGGGCGACCTCCTTGATTTCTTCCATAGCTTTGGTTAAGTATCCCTTGGCCGTAATTTGGTGCAAGATATCTATTTCGGCACATTCCGAATTCCATTGTTCAAGCTTTACCCCTAACACCTCTACTTTTCCCTCCAGCTCCAATGCACGCTTCTTCCATATCTCGACCTCTTCTTTATTTTCTTTGTCCATTTTAACGGCTTTCAACATGCACTCACGGTATCGTATTTGAGCCTCCGCTTCTCGGTCTCTGGTGTCATTCCCTCGGCTTGGCCCTAGTAACACATTTTCCTTTATGCTAGAACGCAACCGACTGATGTAATTTGGTTCGCATCCAGCATTGCATCTGTCTGGTGCTAATGTCTGCTCCTCCATGACTTGCCTACCTACCCAGGATTTCCTAATGCTTTTGATTTTTGGGACAATGTCTCCACTATAATCGACTTGGTAGGCCTTTGTGTCTGGTATAAGTGGGACGATTTTCTTTCTCTCTGCTTGCCTCATCACCCTTAGCGGTTGATAGGGTTGGAGGCCTCGTAATCCCATAAGTATCACAAAAGATGCCTTCTCAGAGCTGATGCAAAAATCTGATGAAGGAAACTAAGTGAACATCCATTGTATTGAATCCTCCGTTATGTTTTCAAACAACTTTACCCATTTCTCCGTGCTGCTTAGCTGCCTGAATTTTAAAACCCCGTACCGTTCTCCAATCAAATAATTCAAACCAGTTGGCTTGAACAATTCTTGCGCACCTTTCACCTTCCTCAAATGGTCCTCGAACCATTCTTGCAACAGAAGATTACACCCTTGAAAATATTTCACTCCTTTTTTACAACAACCCAAAGCCCGATAAATGTCCGCTACAATCATAGGGACTATAGTGTACTGATAACCATCAATCCCATTGAACACTGCGTCGGTAACCATGATAAGCCTCGAGCATATGTTGTGATCCGAGCTTTCAGGAAATACCATTATCCCCAGGAAACAAACAGCAAATGCAAATGGTCTAGCCCTTCTCCAGTCACTATAGGATATGAATTCTCCTCTATGGTTGTCAAAAGCGGTCAAATACCCAAATTTATTGTAAAGAGAGGAAAAGGGTATTTTCTTTTGTTGCAAAAACCCCACATCAACATCCACTACCATCCCCAATTTGTCACGGAACTCCTTTGGTGTAGGAGCGCTGGGAGCCAAGATGCGACCCCCTTGCCACCGATGTTTGTCTAAACCCGAATGTGATATAACCCCCCTATTTCTTCTAGCAAAGGTGTCAGCTCGACGTCTCCGAATATAAACAATTTTAACTCCTCATCCCAAAATGTAACTGATGCTTCAATCATTTCTTTACATGGTTCCATTTCTAGCAAAGACACCAAATGCCACAAGTGTTGACGGACTTCCGTTTGTTCACCCAATAATAAGTTATTCCACCGGTTAGTCAACATAGGAGGTGCACCCAAAGCCATTCCAAAACGATGAATTTTTTTACTCATAATGACCTAAAAAGGAAAATAAAGATAAATGATTAATAATTCCCACCCCTTTTGAGAACAATTGGACGATCAAAATGTGTATTTATTTTCATCTCACTTTTTTTTTCTTTCTTTTTCTTTTCAGAATATGCATGTAAGCATGTCCAAACGTCTTTTCGGGGTTAGAAAACCCGTCAAGTTGTTTGAACAAGTTGAAAACTAGTCGGCTTGCGGGAAGCTCTTCCTACGGCATGATGCATGTATATTACATCTCAAGAGTGGTGTAATTCTAGACACGGTTCCTCGAGGTGGACAACCAAGGGGTGGGAACGTTTGGAATTGTTGGTTGTACCACGGACCAACTATATCCCAACCGTCCCCCTTAAAGGTTTTTTGAGGTGGAACGACCGTGAGATCCACATAATCGCTCGTGTGTGTGCAAAGTGTCGTTTCAAGAAGTGGAGGAGTATGAGTGAAAATGCCACAAATATTACAAGGATATTTCATACAAATTTAATAGTAAAATAAAGAAAGAAAAACAAAAATGAAAACGAGTTAGTAAAATAATAAGCAAAAATAAAGCAATTAATTCAATTATAAATAATAAATATCCCAAAAATAAAACCCGTTGTGGTTAGGACTATAAATATTTCCCAGCATAGTCGCCATTCTGTCGCACCCCTTTTTTTTCGAGCTCGGAGCGAGTTCGAAAGGTTGGGCTTGACTAGGTGACTCGGTTGAGTCAAAGTTGGAGTCGCCACCTAACAAATTCGTATAAAAGGTGTATTAGGGCACCTAAAGCTTCTAAGTATCTAAAGTTAACTCCGGGTAGGTCTTACTAGTAAAGATTCTAAGGTAAGAAGCCCTTATGACTCGGGAAGAAGGTATCAGCCACTTCCCGAGTCCCAGTAAAAGTGATTCCTGACCGAGTTTAAAATTTTGGGATTTATAGACTACGTATGCAAATAAGCTTACTAAGGGATTTTAAATGGTTATCGAGGTAAAACACAAACATGAGTTATAATATAGGTTAGAAGTGTAAACCGGATTTAAAACATTCAAAGCTAACAAAAATCGGGCCAGGAATCCAAAGCAGACGCTAAAAAGGGACGCCCTCCGCAAATTGGCTTAAAAGGCTGGTCTGGTTGCTACGAGATTTAAAACAACAGATCTCTGGGCTTTTGCGCAAACGAAACATTTATCTGCCCACCTTACAGATTTATCCTTGATGACAATAAATCACATAAAGTTCGTTTCTGCAAAATCATATTCTAGTCAGTTTCAAAACAACGCATTTTTTCTTGATTTCCAAATATATAACAACTCTGAATCGTAGGGACAAAAGGAAAATTGTTATATTAAGGGATTTTAGCCATTTCCTTTTGGGGGATATCTTGACATTATTTGTCAAGTACCCTTTTGAGTGGATATTATTGTGGGATCGCGTAAAAAATATAAAGGAAAAAAATATTTACTTACATATATAACCATAGGCAAACATTTGGAGGCTATACTTTTACGGAGAAAATTTAACAGAGTATAGTACACATATACATATACGTAAGGAAATTATAGATATTTGTATTTAGGAATCTAGGCACTATGTAACAATAAGCAATCACACGAAAACTATACTTTGTAAAATTAAATAAAATATGGTGCACACATACATATACATATATATATATATATATATATATATATATATATATATATATATATATATATATATATATATATATATATATATATATATATATATATATATATATATTATATTCATGTATATATGCACAATGTTTAAAAAAAGTATTTTTCGCATATAAGAAAAGTGTGAAATATATGTATAAAATATATGTATATTTTTATAACCTCAAAAAAAAAATGCCATTTCAATATCAATTTATGCATATAATTAACCTCTTATTTTTCTTGAAAATAATTATACGAAATGGCTTTATCCCCAAAGCTCATATTTATTCCCTTATACAATATTGATTAGTGCAAAGAGAGTATTTAAACTCTTCCAAAAATTTGTTCCACTTTTGTAAAACATTTGCTACAGATTTTAAAACTGCACAAGCCCACGTTTTTTTGCAGCAATAAACCTCAATAGAGGCTTTTTTGCGAAAATAGCCTCTGTTCCAAAAAATTTCGAAAATCTGCCCCCTTTTTATTTGAAATAGTCAGAATTTTCAGCACCACGTTCCAGACCCTACGTTTTGCAGTAGTAGACCACCTGTGAGGCAGTTTTGCCAAACTGCCCCTGTTTAAATAAAAAATATAAAATTCTACCCCCTTCATATCAAACAGCCCCTGGTGATCACAAATTTCAGACTTTAAACATTCAAGATCACTTGTTATATGACCTAAGCATGCTAATTCAGATTCACGAATCATATAGATGAGTCAACTTATGATGCTAAGCATGAATAAGTAAAAAAGAGGGGTAAAATAGGGTCCTTGGATGACCCAAACCATAGCAAAAGTACTTGCTACATTTTCATATTTCGCAGAGCCTTACCAAGCTTCAATATTTACTATCTTTTCCTGTCATAGTAGTAAACGCATAAAAAACAAGGAAACTTATTAAATACATGGTAAGAAATCTATACAAGTCAAAGAAAAAGGGTGTAATGCCCTGAATGCACTGTCATGAACTCATTAAATCAAATTTCTTTTCCCAGCTACTAGTTACTTCATCAACTCTGAAGATCATCTTTCCTGTATGGTGTCCTTTATCATTACAAACTCTTCACTATTTAATGATCAGAAACAAAGAGTTCTAATTCCCTGCAACAACTAAAGCTGGTATAGTCTTTTAAGACTATCCAAAACAACCTGCAAATAGTGTTAGCAATGGCCAAAGGAGGCCCAAAGAGGCATATGTAAAGCACAAATAATGGCAAGCAAAGTAGGTCGGAGCTTTTAGGAAGAAACCCTTTGATTTAGAGCCATTACCTTAATGTGAGAAGAACAAGTAAACGGTGATCGGGTAGCAAAACTATGAGAGCCAAACTTGAAACTAATATCACCCAGAACTATTCTCAGAGAGTTACTATTGCTTTTTTAGAACTTTTTTAGCGTGTCTGTAATAGGGGAAATGCTGCCCCTTTTATAGTTTTAAGTAGGAGTCTGAATCCTAGTTTCTAGGTGTGAAAGGAGTAAGTTAAATTCAGAAAAAAGGCTGTCAATCAAGCAAAAGATCAGGGAAAATCAATTTAGTAAAATAAAAGAGGTTTACTTCCATAAATAAAACTTAACTAACTAATTTCCGGAATTACAAATGGCATGTTTTGAAAGAGGTAAAGTCTGTTTGTTTTCTAAAAAATGTATAAATTTTCAGAAATCAATTGCCCAATATATTCCAATCAATAATACTGATTTTATACTTAGTCAAATCCCAATCAAGGTCTTATTAGTTAAACAAGATTTACACAGTTTTAGAATCAATGTACATGAGGCAATTAGCAAACTTTCCCTACTCATAGAAGCGACGACTAATAAATAGCATTAGAATTTACGGATCTTCAATCAATATACAATGAATTCTAGATATAGAATCAACTAAATATGCATCTTCTATGGTTTTACCTAATCATGAAAGAATGATGATGCACAAGTTAACAAAATTAAACTAAAAAAACAAAAAAATAGTAATAAAAAGTGAAAGAACAAGTAGTACCCGTTTCGGATCGGGTCGGTTTAATCTGACCCAATTCGTTTCTTGCTCGTTTCGTGGATTTCAAGTTCAGAAATGTATGTTTCTTGCCTTGTACGTGTATAAGCATAGATAATATCCATAATTCATGCCTTGGTTTACCCGGATTTGAAGTGATATGCTAGATTTCTTCTTGTATTTTCCTTGTCAAAATAGGTCAGCAAGATAGAGAGACAAACATCATGATTGGTGGCATGATCAGTGGAGAAATGGGGGGTGCCGCGGTGGAGTTTGGGTGGGGAGGTGTACCCGGTCGTGTTTTGGGGCAAGGGGAGAGGGGGCGTTCGCTGACTTGGGGAAAGAGGGGAAGGGAAATGAACCTAGGGTTTATTTTGGTAAAAGGGGGTGTTTTGATAAAGATGGAAAATGAAGAAATAGTAGTGCGAGCTGACGTGGGCGGGTGATTGGCTAGAAATGTGCCACGCGAGCGCATGTGGGCTGATGTGTGTGCGCGTGGGTCCCAAAAAAAGTGATGTGTATATGTAGTATGTGTCTTAAATATATATAAGTGTATATATGCTGTATATTTTGTGTATATAGGAGTATATTTGGTCAATAATTAGCTTAAAAATGCTAATAAATTAGAGAAAAATTAATAAAAATATAAGGAGTAATATTATAGACCTAGAAAAAAATAATATTTAATTTAAAATAACTATAAATGAATTTAGGTAGTATTAATTGAACATAAATAATTGTAAAATGGAGAATCAAGTATATAAATTGCATAAATAGTGTCAAAATTGTACTAGTATTTTGAAAACGACTTAAATGGCGTATATATGTAATATAATCGCATTGAGATACGTATGTATATAGATAGTAAGTTAGTGATATGGATAAATGCATGATGATTGACGCAGTTTTTGTGTAAAAATTAAAATTGCATTTTCAATGTTTGGTATGATAAAAATTGTAAAATAAGAGGGACAAAATTGGGTGGCAACACTCATGCTAAAGATCCATTATTCCCTGAAAAAGATATCCCTTACCCTACCTACATTGCACCACAAAAAGCATCGCAAAATAGTTGAAACAAAAACCATTGCTTCACCCACCAAAGATCATGACATGTACGCATGGACAAAGGAAGATTCAGACAGCACCAAAGAGCAAGTCCAGTGGCTGGTAGAGAAGTTCAAGCAATTCCAAGGCACCAAAGAAACCCGAGGGTTAGCTTATGAGGACCTTTGCATGTACCCTGACTTGAAGCTGCCCGAAGGCTATAAGACACCTAAGTTCAATATTTTCGACGGCAGTGGCGACCCGATGGCTCATTTGATATCTTATTGTGACAAGTTGGTTGGGGGGTGACATGATGAAACGATCCGCATGCAATTGTTCAACCGCAGTGTGACCGAAGATGCGCTGGAATGGTACTCAAAACAGCAAACAAAGAAATGGATGAGCTAGGAAGCAATGGCTGGAGATTTCGTTGACAGTTTTGGGCACAACACTGATGTCATGCTTGATCGGTTCTATTTGGAAAAGCTGAAGAAGAAGCCCATCGGGACCTTTAGGGAGTTTGCAATCAGGTGGAGAGACGAAGTTGCTAGAGTCCAACCTCCTATGGAAGACGCAGAGATAGTGGCAACCTTTATCCTCATACAAGAAGATGTCTACTTTGATAAGATGTTGAATCTACAAGACAAGAAGTTTGGAGACTTGATCAAGATTGGAGATATGGTTGAAGATAGATGGAAGATTGGTAGGATTGTTAGCTTGGCTGCACTACAAGCCACTAATAAAGCCCTACAAACTGGTAACACCACTACCTCAAGAAAGAAAAAGGACGATGTCTCCTTCGTGGCTGCATCACTCGATCATTATCCTATCCACAACCACCACTACCAAACACCTCCTCAATCATACCCATACATTCCACCCACATCCACCTATCCAGTCTACAACACTCAACCTATGTTCCAAAACCCACCGCCACAAAGACCGCCATACCCACAAAGCCTAAACTACCGAAACACCAATGCCTATCCACCAAGGCCTCACGCCAACAACAATCCAAGATCCATCAGAAACTATATCCCATTGGCCGAATCCCGTGCTCAGTTGTTCGAGAGACTCAAAGCAGCTAGTCACATACAACCCATACCATTCAAAATGCCTGATATGATGACACCTTACTTTGACAAAACCAAAACCTGTGCCTATCATTTTGGGGGACCTGGTCATGACACCGAGAAGTGCTATGTCCTGAGGGATAAAATACAAGACTTAATCGATCAGAAGGTAATCCACCTAAAAACTCCAAATTTGCACAACAATCCCCTGCCTAACCACGGAGACAACAGGGTCAAACAGATCGAGTTAGATGAAGGATGCAATTTGGAGGGAACATTTGTCAAAGAAAAAGAAGATACACCAATGCTTGCTTCTGTTGCTCCCATTGACGTAGAAATGGCTCCACAATTCTATGTTGACGTAGTTCTCCCGTATAGTGACAAGGCAGTACCATGGGACTACGAAATGGAGAAGAAGGGAAAATCAACAGTTGAGACTGTTGCTGCGCAAGGAATGACTAGGAGTGGGAGGATTTATACTCCCGAGCATCTTGTTCAAGCTAGACGAGGCATCAGCGAAGAGGAGTCTGAGGAATTGTGGAAGAAGGTGCAACTAAAAGAATACTCTGTATTTGAACATTTGGGCAAAACTCCCGTGCAAATCTATGTCTTAGCTTTACTCCTCAAGTCAGAGAGCCACCGAAATGCTTTGATGAAAGTGTTAGATGAAGCACATGTTCGGGTTGGGTACTTCAGTTGAAAATCTGGCCAGCATGGTCGGACAAGTCATGGAGTCCAACTAAATCGCTTTTCATGAAGACGAGCTGCCACCTGAAGGGTTGAGCCACAACAAAGTTTTGCACGTCACCATAAAATGCAAAGACTGGTTCGTAGAGAGAGTTTTGATTGATCGAGGTTATGGTTTGAACATATGCCCATTCATCACTCTGAAAAGAGTGAGAATTGATCAAAGCAAGATAAGAGAGAGTGACATGAAGGTAAAAGTGTTTGATGGATCGCAAAAAAGCACCATTGGGGAAATCGACTTAACCATCATGGTCGGTCCCGTGCAGTTCAATGCTGAGTTTCATGTCATGGACATCTCCGCTTCTTACAACCTGTTGCTAGGGAGACCTTTGAGTCACATGCCTGGAGCGGTGCCTTCCATACTACATCAGACAGTGAAGTTTGAGTGGGACCACAAAGAGGTGGTGGTGCTCGGTGAAGGGAACAATTCCATTAACAATGAACAAACCATACTAGCAATTGAAGGGAATGTTTCTGATGGGCAAACTTTTTATACTGTAGAGCTCGTGGGAGCAGTGCAAGGTACTCGAAGAGGACGTCGCACAAACTACAACAAGATATTGAACTTCACAGAAGCGGTCCAAGGAGGTTATACTGCACATTTCGCTCCAATATTGTTCAACACACCGCTTGGGGTTGAAGAAAGGAAGAGAAGCTTCTATAGTGCTTATTGGGATGACCGAGGCAAAGGCTATGAATGAAGAAATTTAGTCTGGGAACCAGTCATATCTGATTGGGGGTGTGCCCTCACGTGAATTTTGTAGAGCTTACCGGATTAGACAGAGAAGCGACCGATTTACCCACCTAATGCTCGTCCCAATTGGAAGCGTATCTCTGAGAAAACAAAGGGGAAACAAGTATGGCTACCCAAAACACTTAAAACTATGGAGGTGGTGATCGAAGAGCCATATGTACTCCAACAATATATAAAATGGCCCGGAGACTGGGTTGTAGGCATCATGATAAAGCAAGGCTTTGAACCTGGTAAAAGTTTGGGCAAGAACCTGGATGGCATGATCGAGCCAATTCAAATTGTGATGAGGCCCGACAATGAGAAAGCTGGCATAGGGTACATTGTGACTTATGAGAAGAGCATGGAAGAAGCATCACTGGACTTCAAATTCTATAAGAAAAGCACCAAGACTCTCTAACATATTTTTGTCTCGTCTTGATACTTGGATGGCCGGAAGGGGGAGGTATCTGCAGCACAAGGAGTTGAGCCAAAGATAGCTGATGCTGAAGAGGACCTGCTGGCAAGAGTGCAAAATCTGTTCATATTTGATGAAGACTACTGTGTGATCCTGAAAGAGCATGTTGAACCTCTTGGGCTGACAAAAGTTGAATCTGGAGCTGCACTAAACAACTGGATCAGCAACCGCGCCCGAGCTTACCGTGGACCTTAGTAGAGCTGGGGGATAGTGTTTATTTCATATTTTCTAAAATAAAACCCGACTTTGAGTCGTGGAATTTGCATTCCTTTTCTGTTTCACATGTCTCCCTACAAACTTTGTTTTGCAAGGATTCATAAATAAAATATCGCACTATTTCCTTTAACTTTTGTTTTAATCTTTTAATTTTGCAGTATTTTATTTTTCAGCATTCAAACTAATAATCCCATTGAGTCCACAACCGCAACGTGTAATGAAACAGTGGAGCTTGAGGACACTGAGTTTGATACGATGATTTTGACGAGACCATACAAGAGGAAATTGAAAGATTTCAAAATAAGCCTAAGCCAAACCTTGAAGAAACTGAGGTGATAAATCTAGGTGAAGAAATTGTGAAAGAGATAAGGATCAGTGTGCACCTCACCGCCGAAGATAAAAAGCGGTATACCAAGTTCTTAAAGAATATGAGGATGTATTTGCTTGGTCGTATGATGACATGACTGGCATAAGCACGGATGTGGTAGCTCATAAATTGCCTATCAATCATTCACTGATAAGGAAGATAGCGTTGGGGGTGGGGGTCTACGATGTGATACTAAAGTATGACCGGGGGACCCACCTCAGTCTCCTTCTTCTCGACCTATTTGACTATCTGGCCGTAGTTATTTAGGTGGTATTCCGAGATCGAATTCCTCCCAGGCGGCTGGTCGTAGAATAGTCTTTTCAGTAAGTGCTGTTGCAGTTGTGGAACCATTTGTTACGCGCGATATGGCGACGACTTACTACTGGGAATCGTGGGTTCCGTCGAGCTTCTCATAGAAATACAAAAACGTATCGCCCACTTGAATCCTTCTACTTATGTAGATGGAGTCCAGCACAAACCTATATAGACTGAAAATTCCCAAGACATTATCGGGAGTACCCATCTTATCAGATATTTAACTATATCGTCAAACTCTTTCCCGCTATACCCAGCCAGTTCGGGGGAGAATTCACAAAATTCTGTTTCCATCGAGAATGCTCTTAATGAAAAAAGCAATGGCCAAGGCCAGACCCCCCTCCCATTCAAAAGCCCACATTTTCTTCTTTGGACTGAGTTTCCCCCGGTGCCATTGATTTTTCCGTACCGTCGTAATAGACGAGGTCTTCCGAGCTTTCCGTCGGTCAAGCAAAAAGCCCAAACTTTCTAGTTGTCAGTTTTGTTGAAGATTCGAGAAGAGGTAACCAAACAGCTCAATGCGGGAATCTTGAAAACAGTCAAATACCCAACTTGGTTGGCTAACATTGTTCTAATGCCGAAGAAAGATGAGAAACTCTGAGTTTGTGTGGACTACAGGGATCTGAGTAGAGCAAGCCCGAAAGATGATTTTTCCTTTCCCAAATATACACATCCTGATTGATAATTGCGCGAAACATGAACTACAGTCTCTCGTAGATTGTTTCGCCAGCTACCATCAAGTGCTCATGGATGAGGAGATACTGAGAAGATAGCTTTCACTACATCTTGGGAACTTATTGCTACAAGGTTATGCCATTTTATTTGAAGAACGCTGGGGCAACTTACATGAGGGCAATGACAACTATGTTCCATGACCTGATGCACAAAGAAATTGAACTGTATGTAGATGATGTGATCATCAAGTCAACGAAGAGCTCAGAGCACCTGGATAATTTGCGCAAGTTTTTCAATCGCCTGCGCAAATATAATTTGAAGCTAAATCCAGCAAATTGTGCTTTTGGTGTTCCAGCAGGGAAGCTTCTGGGTTTCATAGTCAGTAGAAGAGGCATCGAGCTGGATCCATCCAAGACCAAAGCTATCAAAGAATTGCCGCCACCAAAAAGCAAGAAAGAGGTCATGAGCTTCCTGGGAAGGCTCAACTACGTCAATCGGTTCATAGCATAATCAACTGTCATCTGCGAGCCAATCATCAAGCTACTGAAAAAAGACACTGCAATCGAGTGGATGAAGGACTGTCAAAAAGCATTTGATCGAATAAAGGAGTACTTGTCTTGCCCGCCTGTACTGGTTCCACCCAAGCCTGGGCGACCTTTGATCTTGTACCTGTCTGTGGTAGACTCGGCATCGGAGCAGTATTAGTTTCAGAGACTGGTCAACACTATCCCGTCACAGCCAAATTGGGGTTTCCTTACACCAAAAACATGGAAGAGTATGAAGCTTGCATCTTGGGCCTTAGAATGGCAGTAGATATGAACATACAACAGCTGTTAGCAATTGGAGATTTTGACTTGTTGATAAGTCCGAGGAGAATGGACGGAAAAGAACTCCAAGATATTGCCATACCTTGAGTGCATAAAAGAGCTGAAGCAAAGATTCACCAAGATAGAGTTATGGCATGTACGCAGGTTGCAAAATGAGTTCATGGATGCTTTGGCTACCATATCCTCCATGATCAAACATCCCGACAAGAACTACACTGACTCAATACCCGTAGCGGTGAGAAAGCATCCAGCATATTGTTATTATATAGAAGAAGAATCAGACGGACAACCTTGGTTGTACGACATCAAAGGGTTCCTTAAAGACAACATTTACCCAAAGAATGCAATAAGTCTCCAAAAGAAGACGTTGAAGAGGTTAGCAAATGGTCCCTTTTTGAACGGAGAAGTCCTATACAAAAGGACACCTGATCTGGGATTGCTGAGATGTGTGGACGCCAAAGAAGCCGCTAAGTTGTTAGAAGAAATACACTATGGGGCGTGCGGCCCGCACATGAATGGTTTCGCGCTTGCAAAGAAGATTTTGAGGCCGTCTATTTCTGGATGACAATGGAGCATGATTGAAAAAGGCACGCAAAGAAATGTCATCAATGTCAAGTCCACGGAGATATGATTCGAGTGCCTCCTAATGAATTGAATGTCATGGGATCGCCCTGGCCTTTCGCTGCCTGGGGGATGGATGTCATAGGACCCATCGAGCCAGCCGCTTCCAATGGACATCATTTCATATTGGTAGCCATTGATTTTTTTACCAAATGGGTAAAAGCTGCATCATACAACTCAGTGACAAAGAAAGTGGTGTCAAACTTTGTCAGTGACAAGATGATATGTCGATTCGGAATTCCCGAATCCATCATCACTGAAAATGAATCCAATCTCTATAGTGACTTAATGAAAGCAACCTGTGAGGTTTTCAAAATCAAACACCAAAATTCCACCGCATATAGACCTCAAATGAATGGTGCGGTCGAGGCAGCTAACAAGAACATCAAGAAGATATTGCGCAAGATGACAGACAACTCAAAGCAATGGCACGAGAACTTACCCTATGCTCTGTTAGGGTATTGTACCACAGTGAGAACATCAACAGAGGCTACCCCTTATTTACTGGTATATGGCACTGAGGCAGTGATACCAGCGGAAGTGGAAATACCATCTCTGAGAATCATCCAAGAGATACAGTTGATAGACGCCGAACGGATCAAAGGAAGAATGGAGCAATTAGCCCTCATCGACGGCAAGAGACTGAATGCAGTATGTCACGGGCAGTTATATCAGAGGAGAATGGCTAAAGCATTTAACCATTAAGTTTGAGAAAGATCCTTCGAACCTGGACAATTAGTACTGAACAAAATTCCCCAATCAGGAGGAAACAAAGGGCAAATTTGCACCAAATTGGCAAGGGCAGCACATGGTTCACCGAGTTTTGAATGGAGGAGCACTGATACTGGCAGAAATGGATGTAGAAGTTTACCCGAAACCAATCAACTCAGATGTCGTCAAAAGATACTATGTATAAGAGTTTGCATTAGCTAGTGATCTTATTGTTCTGCAAATACATTCATGTAATCTGGAACTACGTTATGACCTGACTCCCCAAGTGGGATACGTAGGAAACCTACCCAATGTTCGGCTGCATAAATACAAAAACTTTCATTTTCCCATAAAGCAAATACTGGGGCAGAATTTTTTAGGAACTCTAAAAAATTCATAAAAGATAAACATAGTTAACATTAGGGTGTTGACACCCAATTTTGTCCCTCCTGTTTCTAAAGCAATAGTTTTCAAATTTTACACGCAATCGTGCCTTTATCCTTGCCTCGTCCATTCTTTCAAATTATCTTCTCGTAATAGCCTGACGATCAAGGCCATTTACGAAAGCATCATCGCAAACCATAACCATTTTTACAAGATGTACGCTTCCATTTTAAATTCCTGCATTTACCTCTATTATGATAAAATTACCCAAGGTGTTTTAAACCCCAAAATTATATTTTCATACTCCCCTAGTCATTTTAACGCTTTAAAATTAATTTCATAATTTTCCTATGATTTTATACCCATTTTTATGCCTATATTTATATTAAATGATACCTAATATATACTATTTATACACTATATATACATAAATACATATATATGCATTACACCTCACATTTTGTACACATCATCACATATTTTACACTTCAGCGCCTAGGTGGTCGAATCTCAGCGGTCCACGTGTGCCATCCGACGGCTGAGATCAAACCCTCCACTCTATTCCCTAAACTTCCCCTAAACTTTCCCCCTACCCTCATTTCCTCCTCACCTCACTGATAATCAATCTCCCTTCTCTCTCTTCGGTGATATAATATGCCGTCACTGTCGCGGCATTTTTCGGTCAATTTGGCCGGTGAAATTTGGAGAAAATGGTATCACTGGACTTCCATCGTCATCCGCGACAAAACCTATATACTTTTGTCAACATTTGGACGAGGGCAAATATTGACCCTTGTTAACTGAGTCACCACGGCCGGGAAATGCCTCCGGCGGGGTTCAGGTTATGTTGAACGGTGCTATCACTTGAAAAAGGGTAAGAAACCCTTTATGCGAGGTCGACTCACAACGAGCACTACTAGAAAAAGAGTAAAAACCTATAGAATGGTTGGAGAGGGAATTCCCTAGTGTTTTGCGGTTACAATAAATTAAATTAGAAAAGTTGGAGATGGAATTCCCTCTCCAGTCAAAAAGTAAAAAAGGTGTCAGATGATGGAGAAGGAATTCCGTCGCCAATCACCTGACAATTTTTTTTGCGTTTTGGTTGGAGACGGAATTCCCTCTCCAACCCTAAAAATTTTTTTTACTTTTTGGTTGGAGACGGAATTCCCTCTCCAACCCTAACAATTCCATTTAACTTCAGCGGACTCCCAAATTTTTCACACACTAAAAACTTTCTAAACACTCCCTCTCTCCCTCCACAGCGTGGCACCAGAGGCACCCATTCTCCACCATTGCAACACCACTTTTGTATCAAGTAAATTCCCATTATTTTCCCCACCCCATTTCTTTTGTGTTTGTTCTTGCCAGATTTGCAGCCTCCCCATTATTTTCCCCTCCTCCAGATTTGCAGCCTCCCCATTATTTTCCCTCCCCATTTTTCCCACCCCAGTAGATATTTTGCAGCCTCTAATCTTTATACGAGACAATTCCTTTTGTTTCGTTCAATGGTGGAATTAATTAGTATGAGTATCTTTTGTTCATGTCAATTTAAAAATAGATTTCGTTAACATATACTCCGCATTATATATTACTAATAATATTTTATAAATTTTCGTAGCTTAGTAATTTTATTTTTTTATGAAAGATAATTAGCAGCAACTTTTTATTCTTCTGGATAACATAAAAGATCTTTTACACAGTAAGGTTATATTATATACTCTAAGTTAGTAGCATAATTGGTAAACTACATACTTATACTGTAAGCACATTAAATTAGTATAATTGGTAAACTATTTTATTAGCAATAATCTAAAAAGCCTAGCTCGACCCCATTGTGTTTCCCTCTCATCAAATATGTCTTATATCCAACAAATGGTCCTATATGGATATCATATATACGCATTAGGTCTTAGGAAAATAAGGGAAATTAGAAGTGACCTATTTTATTATTAGTGGGAAAAAGGGAAGATGATACGCTCACCAGATTTGTTAGTTGATTATGGTTTCCATGGGCTTTTCGTGAGGGAAAGTGATCTTAGAGAACTATAGAAAAATGTTATGTATAGTATAAATTAAATTGGTAATTCTTAGAAAGCACATAATTTATGAACAAAGTTCGATTCCCCAATCTATTAGGGACTCTTTCTTCAGGTTCAATTTGGAATTAGCATAAGTGAATATTGTATAGTTTGTAATGTTAAAGTGAAAAATAGTAAGGATACTACAAGAATTTCATATATATATATATATATATATATATATATATATATAAGGAGAGTAGTAGTTATATTTGTTAGGATATTTTTTATGTTAGCATCCCAAAAAAAATTAAATATCTCTATCCGTAAAATATTTAGGGAGTTTGATTTAGTTAGTTAATTTAAAAGTTAATATGCAACATAATTTAACAAAAAGGCTATACACCTATAGTTTGCTAGAAAAATTGCTATATTCTGTTGCATTGATTTATATTTATTTGTTTGTAACTTTTGTAGATGGAACATGATGAAAATCGTAGTAGGATGTATAATATGTTCTATGAAAATATGTGTTTGAGGAAAAGTTATGTAGATGGGGTTGACGGATTTATTGCTAAAGCTAATTTACTTCCTGAATATATACGCGGGGGGGGGGGGGGGGGGGGGGGGGGGGGAGGAGGGGGAGGGGAGGGTTCAATCAAATGTCCTTGTGTGAAATGCAAGTGTAGCCACGTGCAACCAGTTGAAAATGTCATGATGCACCTTTATAGAAAAGGATTTATGCCAAATTATTTTGTGTGGACTGCACGTGGAGAGTGCAACCCTAGTGTCCATAGAGAGGACTTCCAAAATGACTATGTCGGGTACAACTATCCTATGAATGAGATGTTAAATGATGCCTTTGGAATGTACCAAGGGGAACCCTCTCAACCGAATGTTGAGAGGATTCCCAATAATGAGGCGAAGCTCTTCTATGAACAGTTGGAAGAATCAAGTCGCCCATTTTACAAGGGGGCAAGTCATTCAAAGTTGCCGGTGGCAGTTAGGTTGCTTAGTATTAAATAGGATTATAACATATCTCAAGGAGGCATGGATGAAATCATTGGACTTTTGAATGAACTAAACATAAGTAAATTGGGATTGCCTTCCTCGTACTACGATGCAAAAAAATTGGTTTCGTTTTTTAAGGTTATCTTCAGAAATAATTCACTGTTGTAAAAAAGGTTGCATGTTATGCTACAGAGAAAACAAAGATAAGGAATTTTGTACATTTTGCGTTGAGGTTCGCTACAAGCCAGTCAAAAATGCTAAACAGAAACAGGTCCCAGTTAAAGCGATGCATTACTTACCCCTTATACCAAGGTTAAAGAGGTTGTATGCATCAATGAGTTCTGCTCCTCATATGAGATGGCATCATGAACGTACACGACAATTATGTAATCCGTCTGATGGAGAAGAATAGAAGCATTTTGACAGAGCATATCTTGAATTTGCAAGTGAACCTAGAAACATCAGGTTGGCAAACACCTGAATTCTTAGCCCAGAGTGAGCAGGCTAAGAAAAACAGAGCATCGACAAAGGGAGGATCGAAGCACACTTGTGGTTCAGTTAGTTTGGCCACCTATCGGGCGTGATATATAAGTCAATCTAATTTTTATTTAAATTAAAAACTTAACACCATTTTGATTTAGCATTAACGCATTTGCATTGTGTAGGAAGCGGTACATGGAAAAGTTAGTGATTATGAATTTTTCCGTCTGTTCCATTATTTATATGACGAACAAGAAAATAAGGTGGGATGGCTCGAGCCACGTGCACAACAACTAGAAGTGAGATATCATAAATAATTTTTCTTTTTTGAAAATTATTCTTTAATTAATTATTCTAATCGTGTCTTGTGTTTTAGGAAAACTACAAAGCTCTACACTAAGAATGGCTTGAGAGCCAAGGGTCACAGGTCGTTGAAGGCTCCCCTAAACCCACCCCGGAAGAAGAAAATGCAATGTTCGTTTAGGTGGGTGGTGGCTATACTAGCAAAAACCAAGCCTATGGCCTTGGTCCTTTGAGATACAATAAGCCTTTTCGTGTAGGTATAGTCAATGCTAATTGCTCTTCTTCTTCTTCACCTGCACCACAAGTTGTGGATGATGATTTGCGCTCTAAATTGGCGGAAATGGAGCAAAGACTACTGGATAGTAAAAGGCAACACTTGAATGACCGTGAGAAAGTAAAGAAATTAGAGGAAATTGTGGCAAAGATTTGGAGGGATAAGGAGCAAGGCTGTGGCTCCTCCCAAAGGGCAGATTAGTGTCATGGTTTGTTAAGTTTGTTGAACATGTTACTAATTAAACACTTTAGTTTTTATTCGTGTTGAATGCTTAATTATGAACATGTATGTAGAATTGTTTGATTGCCCGTGGTGGCTATGTTTTATGTTAAACAGGTTGTATAACTGTTTTAGTGGTGTTTTTCTGGTTTTTGGTTGCTTTGTATCAAGTTTCTAATATTTTTATGTAGCAGGGTTAATATAGTTAGAGAGGGAATTCCGTCTCTAAACAATAAAAATAATTTTTAATTATTTTTTTGGAGAGGGAATTCCGTCTCTAAGCGATAAAAATAATTTTTAATTATTTTTTTGGAGAGGGAATTCCGTCTCTAAACAATAAAAATAATTTTTAATTATATTCCTGGAGAGGGAATTCCGTCTCTAAACAATGAAAATAATTTCTACAAGTCATGTTGGAGACGTAATTCCCTCTCCAAGCTTTAAATTAATTATTTTGCTAGAGAGAGAATTCCATCTCTAAGCACTTACTGACACAACCAGGAGTTGCAGCTGCTTTTTGAATTGGAGACGCAATTCCCTCTCCAGCGTGACCAACGACGTGCCAAATAGCGAAGGTCGCGTAGAGACGGAATTCGCAGAGACAGAATTTCGTCTCTAAACTCCTTTTAGAGAGGGAATTCTGTCTCCAAACTTAGACGCAAAACACTATATTTCTAGTAGTATAGTCAATGTGACCCGATCCTGATTTATGCAAACGGGTAACCCTAAAGCCTTTTATTTTTCCTGATTTTAATCTGGATTTTAAGTGATGATAAACGTGAAATTGTTTGAGTCTTTTGACATGTTAACATAATCGATTAATTATTATAGATTCAAAGTCATCAGTCTTGTTTGATTCCACTATTTTAACAAGGATACCTGTTTGTATGTCTGAATTTGCCTAATGTCGTTTGAGTGTAGTTGTTCTTGTTCAACTAATGAGGGTGAGAAATTGCATGATTCTTAGTCTCACTGTTATTTCACTAGGACAAGTGGAACTTTTTTTTTGATTTGTTTATGTGATTTGTTTATGTGCACTGAAAACTGATACCCTCATAGCCTGTGTCTTTTATCACTACTACTGAGGTCTAATTCGACACCCACGACAAAGTATTCATCTTTAACAGTGTATTTTGATCTTTGCTTTATTTAAATGCATGATTACATGGTTTAAAACTGGAATGGTTTGATTTAGACATGATTTAAGGGATTTTGACTAGGCCCAGTTTGAATTGGTGATTCGAAGTTAGTTTTGTTAATTGACAATTGCTAATCATATATTGATTGAAATATGTTAGAAGACTAATTGATTTTGGATTCTGATTGTGTTTCTACAAGCAGTTGTGAACCTGGACTTCATTTGGGTTAAGGGAATGGGTCTCAGTTTGGTTTAGGATTTGTTTCACCCTAAATTTTGGGATTGATTGATCTATATATGGAAGGGGTACAAAACTGACTTTTTAACTATGGGAAGAAATATTCCCTTGCCTTTTTGGCTCTTTTACCCGTTAGAACTAAGGCTTTCCTCACTCCTATATAAACTAGTCTCTTTTTGTTCATTACAGACAAGTTCTCTACACACAGAAACCTACAAAATACTTCTGAGGCTTTATACATCTTCCCCTTTGATTTTCTTCTTCATAACCTGTGGAAGATACTTGCTCTATTTGCTGCTTAGTTCTACTGCGCAAACCTTGATCAATATACATACTTGCTTACTTGTTCTTTCACTACTGAAAGGTACTTTCTTCTTCTTCCTTACTACCTACTGCATATGTTTCTCAAATTGTCTGTACCTGGATAGTCTGTTTGTTCCATCCAAGCTGTGTTTGCCTAGTTAAACTGCCTATGATTGCCTAAATATTGTATGCTTAGGTTCTGTTAATTGCCTAGCTTGGTTAGGATGATCCAACAAGGATCATACCAGTTTTCTTTGTTAAGTGTTGGGATACTAGTTGCACCCTATTGACAAGGTTCTCTGCAGCTTATCATAGCATCCCCTCTTAATTTGGATAAGCCCTCAATTCAGACTTCCGTTTTTCCCTATTCCCCTTCTAGTCTTATGCTTGCAACTTGTTTGGATGGTCTCAGATGGACCCCACTATGTTTCATTGACTGCAGGGTAACCCCAAAGTTTAATAGGGTCAATGGTTAAGCCCTTTAAACTAATTTTGATACTGGGGTTCTGGAATTGCAAACTTTCGATTGTTATAATGATAGCCTTGACCTTAATCATTAAGAAACAGGACACCCTTTTTACCTTTACCCTTTTTCTATGCTCTTCCCTTTAGAAACTGTCCCAAATATGTATATTTGCTAAGTTTCTCATATGTAATCCTTTGACGCAGGGTGTAAAACTGCAATGCAGTGTAAATAGGCCACCCAAGGGGCCACTTTCTTACTCTTTTTCTCCATATGTGTGACTGCATCATGTTTATAGTTGCAAAACGATTCTGAATATTGCTTGATAATGTCATCTATGTGAAGCTGGTCGATTTCAACAGTATATTCAATTCCTATGACAGGTTTTACACTTAAAATGCATTGAAAGCATGACTGTTTTACGTCAAATCTGAAATTCAATTGAACAGGGGCTATTTTTGTTATAGTTGCTTAAATTGGATTGTTTTCTGAAACCTAGATTCACCCCTCTTTGCATAAACAGCACAGGCCCAAAACTATTTTCAAAAGGGGCCTTTATGTGCATTAAAATGATCTTTTAACTACTCAAATGCTCATATACACTATAGATTAGTGTATAGGGGTGTATAAAGTATTTTGGGTCACTTATACACTTTTATATATATTTTTATAAAGTTAAAACTATCATTTCGTCATATATTTGCAGGCTTGTACATATACGTATATACTTAATGTGTGACAGCCCCTTTATTTGCATTTGCGTGCTTCTGTGACACCTGTTTTCAAAAACAACCCCTTTCGCCCATATATTTCCAAACAAACTGACCCCTAAACAAAAAGGCCATTAAGGTTAAGGCTCGACAATTAATGACTAGTCACGCCGACCATAAATGGCCAGCATTCATTTTCAAAATAACAACCATTTGGTTTTTGCTACAAATCTGAAATTTATTTGCAAAACCGACCATTTATGCAAAAATTTTCTAAGTGTGAGAATTGCATAAATAAGCTGAAATTGAGCACCCTTTACATGATAATCATACTTGCGATTAGGCATTCGCACCAGAGGCCATGAAATGCGATTAGGATTAGATATAAGCCCTATATGAAATATATTTGCATATGTGTGAATTAAATTGCTTAGACATGTTATTTTCTTGAACTAAATGCTAAATTAACTTTCCAAGTTAGTATTGTATGATAGTGTTCATAACTTTATCCCAAAATATAGACTCGGATGGGAACCACCTTTCGTGGGACTCGGGGGAGTGCCTAACACCTTCTCCCCTAGGTCATTTGGACTTCTTACCCTTTTGAATCTCTGAAAACAGACTAGTGTGGCTATTAAACTTGACCTTGGACACTTAGGTGGCCTAATACACCTTAGAAAACTATATTAGGTGGAGATTCCAGTATTTGAACTCAAACGAGTTACCCAGTCAAATCCGAAACCCGACTCGCTTCGAGTTGAGTCCAAAATCGGGTATGACAGAATGACAACTCTGCTGGGGACACTCAAAGTCCTAACCGCAACGAGTCTTTACTTTTGGGATTTATTTGATTATTATCTTGCTATTCATATTATTATTACTTTACTAACTTGGTTTCCTTTTTTGTTTTTCTTTTTTCCTTTATTTATTTATTTGCTTGAAATTTGATGTAACATTTGGGATATTTCACTCATACTCTCCCACTCCTGGGGACGACAATTTGCACACACGCGGGCGATTACGTGGATCCCACGGTCGCTTCACCACCAAAACACCTTTTAGGAGGGACATTTTAAAATATAGTTGGTCCGTGGTACAACCAACAATTTCAAATGATCTCACTCCTTGGTCGTCTGCCTTGGTGAACCGTGTCTAGAATTACACAATTATTTGAATGTAATGACCATGCATCATGCTGTAGGAAGGGCTCCCCGTGAGCCGGCTAGTTTCAACTTGTCCAAACTACCTGAACGGGTTTCTAACCCCGAAGGGACGTTTGGACATGCTTATGTGTATTTGAGAGAGAAAAAAAAAGAGAGTGAAAAGAAAGTGAGGCGAGAATACAAACGCATTTTAATTTGCCCAATTATTCGGTCACAATGAGTCAAAATTTTCACCCTTTTGGAATGGCTATGGGCTCACCTCCTTTGTTAACTAGTTGGTGGAATAACTTGTCAGTAGGTGAGCAAACCGAAGAACGTCAACACTTGGGTCATTTGGTTTCGCTATTGGAAATGGAACCGTGTAGGGAAATGATTGAAGCACCAGTGTCATTTTGGGATGAAGAATTAAATGTGTTTAGATTTAGGGATGTCGAACTAACACCTTTTTTGGAAGAAATGGGAGGGTTCGTATCACACTCATGTTTAGACAAACATCGTTGGCAAAGGGGCCGCATACTAGCACCTAGAGTCCCTATAGCTGAAGAATTTCATAAAAAGTTAGGGATGGTGGCAAGTGTGAATGTGGAATTTTTACAACAAAAGAAGATACCCTTCTCCTACTTCTACACTCGGTTTGGGTATTTGAGTGCGTTCGACAACCATAAGAAAGAGTTTGAGTCCTACAGTTATTGGAGGAGAGTTAGACCGCTCACATTTGCTATTTTCTTTTTAGGAGTGATGGTGTTTCCCGAAAGTTCGAGTCACGACATATGTTCAAGGCTTGTCATGGTGATCGATGCGGTATTCAATGGAATTGATGGTTACCATTATATCATAGTTCTTATGATAGTAGCAGACATTTACCGGGCTTTGGGTTGTTGCAAAAGAGGAGCAAAATATTTCCAAAGTTGCAACCTTCTACTGCAAGCGTGGTTCAAAGAGCATTTGAGGAAAGTGAAGGGAGTACAAGAACTGTCTAAACCAACTGGTTCCAACTATTTGGTTTGAGAGCGATATGGAGTTCCAAAATTCAGACAGCCAAGCAGCGCAGAGAAATGGGTAAAATTGTTTGGAAACATAACGGAGGACTCAATTCAGTTGATGTTCACTTGGTTTCCTTCATCAGATTACATCATTAGCTATGAGAAGGCATCCTTTGTGATACTTATGGGATTAAGAGGTATCCAACCTTACCAACCATTGAGAGTGATGAGGCAAGCAGGGAGGAAGCAAATCATACCATTGATACCAGACACGAAAGACTATCAGTATGACTACACTGGAGATGCTATTCCGAGGGTCAAGAGCATTAGAAAATCCTGGGTAGGAAGACAAGTCATGGGAGAAGCGTCGTTAGCGTCAGATAGATACAACGCTAGACGCGAACCAAATTACAAAAGCTGGGTACGCTCTAGTATAAAGGGAAATGTGGTAGTGGGGCCAAGTCGTGGGAATGACATAAGAGATCGTGAGGCGGAAGCTCAAATTCGATACCGAGAATTCATGTTGAAAGCTGTCAAAATAGATAAGGAGAACAAAGAAGAGATCGAAGTGTGGAAAAAACGTACATTAGAGCTAGAGGGAAAGATAGAGGCATTGGAGACAAAACTTGAACAATGGAACTCAGAGTGTGCACAGATAGACATTTTACACTTAGTGGCGGCTAAGGGATACTTAACCAAAGCTATGGAAGAAGTTAAGGAGATTACATGAGATGCAAAGAGAGCCAAGATGGAGAAAAAGCGTGCTGCCTAGTCAAAGTGTCATTTTTTCTTTTACATTTTACTTTCTAGAAAAATTATCATGTATCGATTTTCGAAAATAATTGGCAACAAAATTTGTATTTATTTTCTTCGCATGATGACAAATCTAGGAAGGCTATACGCCCTTGGTGCGTAATAGTCCATTAGTAAGCCTATGTCCAAATGTCGAGAGGGTTTTTAACCCAAAAATGACAAATTGCATCGCTGCATTGATTCAAAGAAACATTTGCACGAAATATTGATCGTCTGTTTAAACATGATCAAACTTATAAGAATGTTTTGGTCTTTACCTTTTCTTATTTTTTTTTAAGACTATGGCTGCAAGAGGTGCACTCCGATTTGAGATTATTTCCCGACCTCCTCACTTGATCAGACTCTGGTGGGAAGACTTGGCCATTATCAGCAAAGCTCACATTCAAAAGGTGATGGGGGATATGGTGGCTGTCAAAAACTACATTGCCATGACCGGTTTGGTCGAAGCTGCTACACATTTCTGGGACTATAAGAGGGCTGTGTTTTATTTCAATGGCTTTGAATTGGCACCAATGTTGGAAGAATTTGAAGGACTAGCAGGGTTAGAGCCTGGACCCAAGAGTATGATTTATCCCCGAGACGTGGACCCTAAGGAGTTCATTGAACTATTGGGTGCTCCTTATGATCCGTACGTCGGAGGGGTGCATGATGGAAAAGTCACATTGGAGTATTTGCATTCTAGGTTTGGAGATCCAACACTTAGGCATGATTGGACTGGGGCATGGGAGATTCAAGACTGGGAGTGGACTGAACCCAATGCTTTCATCATTGCTTTTCTGGGAAGCATGGTTTTCCCCGAGAAGGAAGGAAAGATCGACATAAGGTTTGGAAGAGTGGTAGAGGGATTACGCAGCGGTGCTTTCAAGCATCAAGTAAGCTTGGTTCGAATGATTCTGGGGGAAGTTTACCGGGCCCTAACCAAATGTAGAAGAGGAGGAGACTTCTTCGAGGGGTGCAACCTATTGCTGCAAATATGGTTAATAGAACATTTGCATAGCGTCCTCGTTAGTCCGGTAGCACCAAAACCATCTTGGAAAGGAGGGATACGCTCACATAGCACGCGCATGGCTGGAACAACGGCATGGGAAGACCCAGCAAACATGTAAGGATGGTATACCAAGTTCGAAGAGTTGCAAGAGGTGTAATGGGTAATTGAGAACTGTGTCGGCTTTGTTGTTTCCATACAAGGTCAAGGCATCACTTTCTTGACATTGATTGGATTCTGAGGAACTCATCACTATGTTCCTCTAAGAATCCTCCGACAAGTGGGAATCACACAACAAACTCCACAATTGACTGAGGGAAGAAGCTTCAACGTTGACATAAAGGACATTGAATACCCGATGGTTGGCACCATATTGAATATATGGGAGAAGAGGCTCACTATGCAATTCTGTCGTGGTCGAGACAGTAGGGTGAACCCCGCAGCTAGTCTGGCCTATCCTCAATGGCTCAGCGAAGATAAGGCAAGATTCCGATCCAAGACTACACTGAAAAGGAAGATCAAAGCCCCGAGTGCAGCTGAAAAATACAAGAAGCTGAGACACGAGTTTGATCAAGGAAAGAAGGAGTTAAGGGTGACACAAGAGAGGGAGATAAGGAGACAATACAAGGATAAGATCAAAGGGGATGAACTCAAGTATTGGACCGGTAAGGTCATGGCCGCAAGGCAAGCTGCTGGAAATTTGCAAGATCTGCTCAAAGGATGGGGAGAGTATTTTAAGTCAGTACCACTAGAGAAGAAGGATGAAAAAGGAATAGAAATCTGCGAGTTCTTCACGAAAGCTCTGGGTGACGTAGAAGCTGGGAAGGACCTGGTGGAGACATTTGCTGATCCTCCACCCATGAGCTTGGTTCACAAGCCCAAAGAAGAGGTCAAAGAGAAGAAGGAAATAGAGGATGCTGGAACTGATGCTTGATCTGAAGCCTCTTTGCTTGGCACGTGGTCTGGTCATGTTGAGTCGAGTCGTCTTGTCCCTTTTTTCGTTGTTTTCATTTTTAATCGAGTCGTTGTCTTAAATTAGTGGTTGTAATAAAGCCAAGCAAATTTAATAAAATTTCATCATTTTTGGGATTTTAGACTGGTAATGATTATGCTTATGCAAACGAAATAATGTGTTTGGTGCATCCGTTACTTCGAATCTTCGATTGGCCTACCTCTGGCACAAAAGAGGTCCCATGCATGATAGGAAACAATTTTCTTTAAACTAACGTATACTCAGAGTCTCTTTCTTTATTTTTGATGTATCAGTCCCCCAGCCCTTGATAGTTTGGTTTGTGCATTCTGGCCGCGCCGCAATACCGATTGAGATCTAGAGGATCAATCCCAACACCTCCCCCTTTACCTACAAGGACAAGGACGAGACGAAATATAATGGCTGAGTTTGACAAAGCTGGAAATGGAACTCCTGAGAAGCAAGGTGTGGTTGGTAACAAAGACTATGCCAAGTTGGAACAGAAGCTGTTTGAGTTGGAGAATAGGATCCCTCTTGCTCGCACTGATGAGATCATTGAACCAAATAAGACTACCCGCCCTCATGGCAAAGAACCACTATACCCCGAAAAGGACCTTCCTAATCTTACTTACACTGCACCACCAAAAGCACCGCAAAACAACCAACCCTCCTTCACCATTGAAACAAAAAGCATCGCATCACCCACCAAAGATCATGAAATGTATGCATGGACTAAGAAAGACCCGGACAATACCAAGGAGCAAGTACAATGGCTGGTAAAGAAGTTCTAGCAACTCCAAGACACCAAAGGAACCCGAGGGCTAGCCTATGAGGACCTCTGCTTGTATCCTAACTTGAAGCTGCCCGAAGGTTACAAGAAACCCAAGTTCAACATGTTCGACGGCAGTGGAGACCCAATGGCTCATTTAAGATCCTATTGTGACAAGTTGATTGGAGTTGGACATGATGAAAAGATCCGCAGGCAACTGTTCAACTGCAGTCTGACTGGAGATGCACTAGTGTGGTACTCCAAGTAACAACAAAGAAGTAGACGAACTGGGAAGCAATGGATGGAGACTTTGTCGACAGTTTTGGGCACAACACTGATGCTATGCCCGATCGGTTCTACTTAGAGAAACTGAAGAAGAAGCCCAATGAGACTTTTAGAGAATTTGCAACTGGATGGAGGGCTGAAGCCACCAAGGTCCAACCTCCCATGAAAGACGACGGGATAATGGCATCCTTCATCCGCATACAAGAAGACGTCTACTTTGACAAGATACTGAATCTGCAAGATAAGAGGTTTGGAGATTTGATCAAGATCGGAGATATGGTCGAAGATGGATTAAAGACTGGAAGAATCGTTAGCTTGGCTGCACTACAAGCCACTAACAAAGCCCTACAAGCTGGCAGCACTACCACATCGAGAAAGAAAAAGGACGATGTCTCCTTCTTGGCCGCATCACTTGATCACTCTCCTACCCATAACCACTACTACCAAACACCTCCTCCATCCTACCCATACATACCACCCACATCCACCTACCCAGTCTACAACACTCAATCCATGTACTAAATCCCACCACCATAAAGACCGACATACCCACAAAGTCCTAACTACCGAAATACCAATACCTATTTACCAAGGTCTCACGCCAATAACAACCCAAGACCCAAAAGAAACTACACCCTATTGGCTGAATCTCGCACTTAGTTGTTCGAGAGACTAAAAGCAGTCAGCCATATGCAACCCATGCCTTTCAAGATGCCTGATAGGATGACACCCTATTTTGATCAAATCAAAACCTGTGCCTATCACTCTAGAGGACCTGGTGTCGATACTGAAAATTGCTACGCCTTGAGGGACAAGATACAAGACTTGATCGATCAAAAGGTGATACACTTGAAGACTCCGAATGTGGACAACAATCCCCTGCCAAATCATGGAGACAACAGGGTGTATCTGATCGAGTTGGATGAGAAATGCAACTTGGAAGGGACCATTTTTAAGGCAAAGGAAGACGTACCCGCAACTGCTTTATTTGCTCAAGCCACTACAGCACCAGAGCCTATTGAGGTTGAAGTGGCTCCAAGGTTCTATGTCGATGTGGTTCCCTCATACAGCGACAATACGGTGCCATGGGATTACGAAATGGAGAAGAAGAACAAGTCCACAGTTGAGACTGTTGCTGCACAAGGGATGACTAGGAGTGGGAGGATTTATACTCCCGAGCATCTTGTTCAAGGAAGGTGAGGTATCAGCGAGGAAGAGTCCAAAGAAATGTGGAAGAAGGTATAAGCAAAGAAATACTCTGTGGTCGAACACTTGGGCAATACTCCAGAAAAAATATCCATTTTGGCTTTACTCCTCAAACAGAGAGTCACCGAAATGCTTTGATGAAAGTGTTAGACGAAGCACATGTTCCAGACACCTCAGTTGAAAATCTGGCTAGCACGGTTGGACAAGTCATGGAGGCCAACCGAATGGCTTTTCACGAAGATGAGCTACCACCTGAAGGATTGAGTCACAACAAAGCTTTACACATCATTGTCAAATGCAAAGATTGGTTCGTAGGAAGAGTCTTGATCGATGGAGGTTCTGGTCTGAACATATGCCCGTTTCATCACTAAAAAAAGAATGGGAATTGACCAAAGAAAGATAAGGGAGAGCGACATGAAGGTAAAGAAATTCGATGGATCACAGAGGAGCACCACTGGAGAAATCGACTTAACTATCATGGTCGGTCCTGTGGATTTCACTGCTGAGTTTCATGTCATGGACATCTCTGCTTCCTATAATTTGTTATTGGGAAGAACTTGGATCCATATGGCTGGTGCGGTGCCTTCCACAGTGCACCAAACAATGAAGTTCGAGTGGGACCACAAAGAGGTGGTAGTGTTCGGTGAAGGGAACAACTCAATCTACAATGAGCAACCTATACCAGCAATCGAAGGGAGTGCTCCTGATGGGCAGACATTATATACTGTAAAACTCGTGGGAGCAGTGCAAGGCACGCGAGGAGGATGCCAGAAGAATTACAACACAGTCCAAGAAGGCTATACTGCACATTTCACTACCAACTTGGTCAACACACCACCTGGGGTTAAAGAGAGGAAGAGAAACTTTTACAGCGCCTACTGGGATGGCCGAGGGAAAGGCTATTGTTACACCCTGTATATCTAAAGTGACGTATATCACTCTAAAGACATGTTAAGAATGATTTAAGTGAGTTTAAAGTCATAATATGACCATATATGATGTTTATATATTGAATATAAAGTTTGGGAAAAATCAGATTTAAGTTGCGGAAAAACCGACTAAGGAATTGCCTTGTAATGAAGCTTGTTTAGAAATTAATTTTGTGTGTTATATGAAGTCTTTTGGGGACATAACATATACCAAATTGAAGGTCTTGGAGTGTGTTTTCCAATACTTTTGAAGGTTTGTTTATACAACATATAGATAAAATGATATGAGCATCAGAAATCAGGCCAGAAAAAGGGACATAAGCGCAATAGAGGACTAAAACTGAAATGTTTCAAGTATATAAGGAAATATTCATCATCTTCTCGTCATTTTCCAGCAACGTCAAGCAGTTTGGTCATGGTTCTAAAGCCATTTTGATGGTTTTGAAGAAAAAACATCAATCTTAACTCGAAATTGAAGACAGATTGCGTATTATAAATGCTGTATTAGAAGGTGTATTATATCTTGTTTAAGCTTTAGAAGGTGTGGTTCTAAATGCTGTATTATATCTTGTTTAAGCTTTAGAAGGTGTGTAGTTCAAGGAAAATAAGGTTTAGAAGCAAGAAACATCAAAGGTATGTAAGGCTAAACCTTTCTTTTGGCAAGGCATGTATCTTGTAGCTTTTGAAACTTTTTTTATTTCCAAAAATGGTGTTTCTTGTTGAGTAATTGTATATTATCAAGGGAACCTTGTATATCCTTAATTTGGTACTAAAATCCAAGGTGAAAGACGTCCAAATCAGCAAGACAAAACGTTTCAAAATCTGGAAAATTGTTTTGATCTTTAGACAGTTGTTAGTATATTGATCATAACTCGTTGTAAAAAATTGATATTTAGATTATTTAAGAATCCCCAGAACCCTAAGATATATATCTAAAACTTTCATGACGACCATGAAGTCTATATCTTTGATCGACACACTAAAAATTAGGTCAAAAAGCAGGACAGTGGTGCTGTCCAGCCATTCTATCTATGGATTTGTTATGTCATCCAGTTGTCTCATCTTGTTATCCGTTTAACATGTTTACGTTATCAGTTTATCCGGGTATCCATTCCCGTTTATAGTATAGTGCTAGTTCTGTTTTTGCGGATCATGTAGTTTAAGAGGAAACTCTGCCGAAATTTTTATAAAAGTCAAAGAGTTAGACAAATTCTAAGTTTCAGGTTGTGTCTATAATTCCATCCAGAGTTATAGTGATCATGTTATGCCTCATACATGCTTATGCTTATATTGTGATCATGTTGCCACATGTGTTATGCCTCATACATGCTTATGCTTATATTGTGATCATGTTATGTGTGATTTGGAGTCCCCCATAGAGGCTGGACATTGGACACACAATCCAGTCACGTGTGATACTACCCGTCTGGGGATACAGCCCCTCTGTTTCAGGCGAGAGTTGAAACACCTAGTGTGACCGGGTGTTATTCACACACTCTGACCAGAGAGATTAGATATTACTGGCTGGGGTGACATAGCCCATAACACCCGCCAGGTTTGTTATATACGCGTATATAGCCACAGTATGCACTGCATGATTATACATGAGGCTAGTTCAGGTTTTCAGTTACCTGATTTGGGGGATACAACCCATAACACCAGACATGTACTAGTTCAGATGTTCAGTTACCTGATTTTGAGGGATATAGCCCATAACACCAGACAGGTACCAGTTCAGATAACTGCTCAGTTTTAGCTTAGTACCAGTTATCAGTTCTCAGTTTTCGACCACCAGTTCTTAGCGTCAGGATTAGTTGACAGTTATCAGTTCCAGTTTCTAGTTACTAGTTCTCAGTCATATTACAGTTTTTTATTAGTATAGTTCAGCTCAGTCTTCAGTTTCAGATTTAGCTAAACTTCAGTTTATATTCAGATCATGTTTAGTATGTTCTTCAGATTTCCAGCTATGTTGCTATGCTCCAGCTCATATTTACATATTTATATTCCAGCCTTACAGTTTCATTCAGCTATAATAAATTATATGCTCATGCCTTATATACTTGGTACATATCGTACTCACGCCCTTTTTTGGGGCGATGCATTTCATGCCACGCAGGTGCAAATAGATCAATGCTTGGACCATATTAGCAGGCCATCTATCAGCTATTGGAGTCACTCCGCTTACTCCCGGAGTTACATATATTTTGGTATGTGTTCAGTCAGCCAGTTTGGGTATGGCGGGGCCTTGTCCCGTCCTATGTATATTCAGTTCAACACTCTTAGAGGCCTGTAGATATGTCCCTGTGTGGTTCTATCAGTATGTTATGTATGTCAGCTTGTGTTAGCCTTGTCAGCTTTTTGCATTGCATAATCCTTATCAGTTAGGTTTATGCTTATTCTGTTTATCAGTTATATTCATGGTTAGCAGATTATCAGCAGGATTAGTGATGATCGACACTTAGTGTTGGTCATCCGTCGCGACCCTAGGTTGGGTTGTGACAGCTATGAAGGAAGAAATTTGGTTTGGGAGCCAGTCATGTCTGATTGGGGGGTACCCTCACGCGAATTTTGTGAGACTCTACCAGCTAAGACTGAGAAGCGACTGATCTACTTACCTAACGCCCGGCCCAATTGGAAGCGTAACTATGAAGAAACAAAGGGAAAGCAAGTGTGGGTACCCAAGGAAACCGAACCTATGGAGGTAGTGATCGAAGAGCCATATGTACTCCCACAACCTGCAAAATGGCCCGGAGACTGGGTCGTAGACATCATGATTAAGCAAGGCTATGAAACTGTTAAAGGTTTGGGCAAGAACTTGGATGGCATGGATGAGCCAATCAGAATTGTGATGAGGCCCGACAATGAGAAGGCTGGCATTGGGTACATTGTGACCTACGAAAAGAGCATGGAAGAAGCATCACTGGACTTCATGTTCTATAAGAAAAGCACTAAGACTCTCTTGCATATTTTCGTCTCGTCTGGATACTTGGATGGCCGAAAAGGAGAGGTGTCCGCAGAGAAAGGGTTGGAGGCGAAGATAGCTGATGCTGAAGAGGATCTTCTGACAGGAGTGAAAAATCTATTCATATCTAATGAAGACTGCTGTATAATCCTGGAAGAACATGTTGAACCTCCTGGACTAACAAAGGCTAGATCTGGAGCGGCATTGAACAAGTGAATCAGCAACCGGGCCCGAGCTTACCTTGGACCTTGGTAGAGCTGAGGGGATAAAATTTATTTTTATATTTTCTAAAATAAAACCCGACTTTGAGTCGTGGAGCTTGCATTTTTTCTTCTTTGTTGCACACGTCTCCCTACAAACTTTGTTTTGCAAGGATTCATAAATAAAATATCGCACTATTTCCCGTTTAACTTTTGCTTTAATCTTTTAATTTTGCAATATTTTATTATTTCAGCATTCAAAATAATAATCCCATCGAGTCCACAATCGAAACGTGTAATGAAACAATGGAGCTTGAGGAAATTGGAGTTTATTATGACGATTTTGATGAAACCACACAAGAAGAAATCGAGAGATTTGAAAACAAGCCTAAGCCAAACTTAGAGGAAACTGAGGTGATAAATCTAGGAGATGAGAAAATTGTGAAGGAGACAAGGATCAGTGTGCATCTCACCGCCGAAGATAAAAAGCGATATACTGAGTTTCTTAAAGAATATGAGGACGTATTCGCCTGTCAAATGATGATATGACTGGCATAAGCACGGATATGGTAGCTCACAAACTACCTATCAATCCAGGCTTTCCGCCGGTCAAACAAAAGGCCCGAACTTTCAAGTCATCGGTTTTGCTGAAAATTGGTGAGGAGGTAGCCAAGCAGCTCAATGCAGGGATCTTGAAAACAGTTGAGTATCCAACTTGGCTGGCTAACATTGTCCCAGTGCCGAAGAAAGATTGGAAATTTCGAGTTTGTTTGGATTACAGAGATCTGAATAAGGCAAGCTAGAAGGATGATTTTCCTCTGCCAAACATACATATCCTGATCGATAATTGCGCGAAACATGAGCTGCAATTCTTCGTAGACTGTTTCGCCGATTATCATCAAGTGCTCATGGATGAGGAGGATGCCTAGAAGACAACTTTCACTACATCTTGGGGGACTTATTGCTACAAGGTTATGCCATTTGGGTTGAAGAATGCTGGGGCAACTTACATGAGAGCAATGAAAACTATGTTCCATGACTTGATGCACAAAGAGATTGAAGTCTATGTGGATGATGTGATCATCAAATCAAAGAAGAGTTCAGAGCACCTTGAAAACTTGGGCAAGTTTTTCAATCGCTTGCGAAAGTACAATATGAAGCTAAATCCAGCAAAGTGTGCTTTCGGTGTTCCAGTAGGGAACCTTTTGGGTTTCATCATCAGTAGAAGAGGTATCGAGTTAGATCCATCCAAGATCAAAGCCATCAAAGAATTGTTGTCGCCAAAATACAAGAAAGTGGTTATGAGCTTCTTGGGAAGGCTTAAATACATCAGCCGATTCATAGCACAATCTATTGTCATCTGTGAGCCATTCATCAAGTTACTGAAGAAAGACGCAATAATCGAGTGGATAGAGGACTGCCAATAAGCATTTGATCGGATAGAGGAGTACCTGTCTTGCCTGCCTGTGCTGGTTCCACCCGAACCTGGGCGACCTTTGATCTTGTACCTGTCTGTGGTAGATTCAGCCTTTGGTTGTGTAATCGGACAACATGATTCGACTAGAAGAAAGAAGCAAGCAATATACTACCTAAGCAAGAGGTTTACTCCTTACGAGGCCAAGTACACATTGTTGGAACGCACGTGCTGTGCGCTGACCTGCATAGCACAGAAGTTGAGACAATACTTGACGTCTTACTCAACATTGTTGTTATCTAGGACGGACCCTCTCAAGAACATCTTCCAACAACCAATGCCTACTGGAAAGCTGGCTAAATGGAAAGTGCTGCTCAGTGAATTCGACATCACTTTTGTCACCAAAAAGACGGTGAAAGCTCAAGCCTTGGCTGATCATATGGCCGACAATCCGGTGGGAGATGACTATGAACCTTTGCACACCTATTTCCCTGACGAGGAAATTATGTTCGTAGGGGAAGATATCACCAAAGTGTATGATGGCTGGAGGCTATTCTTCGATGGAACGGTAAATTTCAAAGGAGTCGGCATTGGAGCGGTATTAGTTTTCGAGACTGGACAACACTATCCTGTCACGGCAAAACTAAGGTTTCCTTGCACCAACAACATGGTGGAATATGAAGCTTGCATCTTGGGTCTTAGATTGGAAGTAGACATGAACATATAAGAGCTATTAGCAATTGGAGATTTTGACTTACTCATTCACCAAGTCCGAGGAGAGTTGACAGCAAAGAACTCCGAGATATTCTCGTACCTGGACTGTATAAAGGAGCTGAAGCAGAGGTTCACCAAGATAGAGTTCCAGCACATCCCTAGGCTGCAAAATAAGTTCGTGGATGCTTTGGCTACCATATCTTCCATGATCAAACATCCAGACAAGAACTACGTTGACTCAATACTCGTGACAGTGAGGAAGCAGCCAGCATACTATTATCACGTAGAAGAAGAATCAGTCGGACATCCTTGGTTTTATGACATCAGAGGGCTTCTCAGAGACGACACCTACCCAAAGAATGCAACAAGTCTCCAAAAGAAGACGTTGAGGAGGCTATCACATGGTTTCTTTCTGAATGGAGAAGTTTTGTACAAGAGGACACCCGATCTAGGGTTGTTGAGATGCATGGACGCAAAAGAAGCTGTTAAATTGTTAGAAGAGATACATTATGGGGCGTGTGGTCCACACATGAACGGTTTCATACTTGCAAAGAAGATTTTGAGGGCCGGCTATTTCTGGATGACAACGGAGCATGATTGCATAAAGCATGCAAATTAGTGTCATCAATGCCAAGTCCACGGAGATATGATTCGAGTGCCTCTCAATGAATTAAACATTATGGGATAGCCTTGGCCTTTTGCTGCCTGGGGAATGGATGTCATAGGACCTCTCTAGCCAGCCGCTTCCAATGGACAGCGTTTCATACTGGTAGCCATTGACTATTTTACCAAATGGGTGGAATCTGCGACGTACAAGTCAGTAACAAAGGAGGTGGTGTCTGACTTTGTCCGTGATAAGATGATTTGTCAGTTTGGCATTCCTGAGTCCATAATCACCGATAATGGGTCCAATCTCAATAGTGACCTAATGAAAGCAATCTGTGAGGTTTTCAAGATTAAGCATCGCAATTCCACTGCATACAGACCTCAAATGAATGGCGCGGTCGAGGTGGCAAATAAGAACATCAAGAGGATATTGTGCAAGATGATAGACAATTCAAAGCAATGGCACGAGAACCTACTCTATGCTTTGTTAAGATACCACACCATAATGAAAACATCAACGGGGGCTACTCCTTACTTGCTGGTGTATGGCACTGAGGCAGTGATACCCTCGGAGGTCGAGATACCATCTTTGAGAATCATCCAAGAATCACAGTTGAAAGACGCTAAATGGATCAAAGGAAGAATGGAGCAATTGGCCCTCATCGACGGCAAGAGACTGAATGCGATATGTCACGGGCAATTATATCAGAGCAGAATGGCTAAGGCATTTAGCAAGAAAGTTCGACAAAGATTCTTCGAACCTGGGCAATTAGTACTGAAGAAGATATTTCCAAATCAGGAAGAAGCAAAAGGCAAGTTTGCACCAAATTGGCAAGGGCCGTACATGGTTCACCGAGTTCTAAATGGAAGAGCATTGATATTGGCAGAGATGGACGGAGAAGTTTGGCCAAAACCAATCAACTCAGACGCCAAAAGATACTATGTTTAAGAGCTTGTACTAATTAGTGGTTTCCTCATTCTGCAATACATTATGTAATATGAACTACGTCACGACCTGATTCCTCAAGTGGGATACATAGGCAACCTACTCAAGGTTCGGTCGCATAAATTAAAAATTTCACTTTCCCACAAAGCAAACACTGGGCAGAATTTTTGAGGAACTCTCAAAATTCCTTAAAGGACAAATATAGTTGAGACTGGGGCAGAAATTTTTGAGGATCTCTCAAAAATTTCAAACACCAAATTGGGGCAGAACTTTGAGGTCGCCCTCAAAATTTACTTGATGGAGTTTGGGAATAGCATGAAGAGCGACAACTTTGTCTTTACACAACGCGACTCGTGACTTAATGGGACAAAACATTTCAATTCATTTTAAAAGTTTTTCAAAAATATTTGCATTATTTAATACTTTATGCATATCTCTGTCAGCTCGACAAAGATCCCGCCACTTGTAGACAGCGAGCCAAAGCAAGCCAAGAATGCATAAACCAAACCACCCCGCACAACTCACCAATCTTTCTTTGGATGCAGGAACAAAAAGATACGTAACTCGGCCATACACGGAAGATATGCTTCAATGAAAGGTTTGTCATTTAAATTAGCTGAGGGTAAACAACCTGAAGCATCGGTTGAGGGTACACAGCCCGATATCGATTTACTATTTAAATTAGTTGAAGGTACACAGCCCGAAGTGTCGGTTGAGGGTACACAGCCCGATATCGATTTGTCATTTAAATTAGCTGAGGGTACACAGACCAAAGAGTCGGTTGAGGATACACAGCCCGATATCGATTCACATTTAAATTAGCTGAGGCTACACAGCCCGAAGCATCAGTTTAGGGTACACAGCCCGATACCGATTTTTTATTTATATTAGCTGAGGGTACACAGCCCGAACCATCGATTGAGGGTGCACAGCCCGATATCGATTTGTCATTTACATTAGCTGAGGGTACACAGCCCGAAGCGTCGATTGAGGGCACACAACTCGATATCGATTCGCATTTACATTAGCTGAGACTACACAGCCCGAAACATCGGTTGAGGGTACACAGCCCGATATCGATTTGCCATTTAAATTAGCTGAGGGTACACAACTCAAAGCGTCGGTTGAGGGTACACAACCCGATATCGATTTTTTATTT